>JBBBVM010000216.1:0-2400000 GCA_037355625.1 Petunia x hybrida
GAGAAAGTGGGGTTGTAAACCATAGGTTACATTTGAATAATGATGAGTAATGGTCATCCACATTAACACAAATAAATGAATTTACAACAATTTTATAGATTTAGACGAAAATATCTCAATGTTATACATTTATACCTTACTTCATTGTTCCCTTCTTGTGCCCGATATTACAAAATTACCTGGAACACTGTCACCTTTTCACTCATTCTCTTTGTCTTTCCTGAACTTCCTTCTCTATAAAATGAGGAAATAGTAGAAAATTACGCAAAGAAAAAACTGGAAAGTAACATTAGTATTTATTGAATAAAATGAATGAAAAATCTCAATGTTCATGAGAAAAAATCTCTAAATGTGAAATGAGAAGAGAAATTAGTATTTCGCAAAGAATGATAACTTTAGCAAGTGACCAGCAAATTCACCTTCATGAATCCGCAGGTCCTATTTTTCAAGTTCTCGTGTTTTTCTTTGAGCATTCTAATAAGCTTGTTATTTTCTTTTTATAAAGTTCAATGTTTAGATGGCAGATTAATAGTACTATAATGGTTTGGGAATTGGAATAGCTATTCGCTCATAACTACGGAATTAACTTTCCACTATTTAGGGGTGTTTATGGGGTGGTACGGTTCGGGTTTGAGCTTATCGGTAACGGTATATCGGTTAATATATGTAATTATGTAAAATCAATACCGTACCAATAAGCTATCGGTTATCGGTTTTTAACGGTTCGGTAGTTAACGGCTCGGTAACCGGTACACCGAAGTAATGCGTGAATTTTTGGTGGATAGTATTCAATAGGTAATATTTTTTAATTAATATGAATAACCACTAAAGTATTCCACACAAACTAAGTAAACAAGTGCAATCAACAAGTCTTAACAATATGCTAACATAACACAAAATAATGAAATAGAATAAAAAAAGATAAGAAAGTTTGATCAATGATCCGAGAAAGCAAAATTAATTATAAAATAGGCCGGACTCATTAATTAAAGTGTATGAGTATTGACATATAACCACCAAAAATAATAATAATAATTGAAGTTTAACCTATAAATTAATATTGTAAATTAAGAGTATAAATGACTTAATATACTAATAATAAATAAAATAAAATATATAAATATGTGCTCTCTCAAGCCGCTTAAACGTTTAGATTAAATTATCAAACATTAAAATAATCGTAAGAAAATGATTGCGCCAATTGTCCATTATGAAAACCTGAAAAATAGTTATAATCACTTAAATTACATTGATAATCCAATAGAATTATACCCGCACAAAACTTAGCGTTAATTTAGCGCAGCATTCGGTTGATTTTTGTGAAATTTTAATACCCACATAAAATTAGTGCAACGTTTGGTTGCGTTTTTGTATATTCCGCATTATTAATACCCGCATTATTAATGCGGGAATCTATGTATTATTTTATGCGGGGTAGAAGGTGGTATTAATAATATGGGTATTAATAATGCAGGTATTAAAATTTAAAATGACAAAATTAATCCTCATAATAATAAGGATATTTCTAAATTTTATTTAGGGAGTAAATAAATATTTTAACTAATAATATTTTTGTTAATTTATAATATATCATTGATTCAACAAATAATCCCTACGTTATAATATAATATCCACATTATTAAACCCCACATAACTAATACCCGCATTATCAATACCTACATTATTAATACACATTATTAATACCCACATTATTAATACCCGTATTAATAATTAATACAAACAAAAATAAAATACACAATATAATTTAAATATAAAAAAAAATTAATTAATAATAATTAATACCCGCGTAAAAAGAAACCCAAACCGAACGACCCCTAAGTATTATAAGTCCATACTTGTATCAATCAGTTAAATTAAACAATTCCACGAGTAAACTTTTGATGTTTCATAATTTCATTCATAGACAGGTCCAAATCATATATGGGAGTTGGACCACCGTCAGAGCAAATCTTCGTACATAATTCACGTGTTAAATGACTATTTCCACAACCCTCCCCCCCCCCCCCTTCTCCCTCCACCCCTCCCTGGTCAATAACTAATGTCACGTACATTTTTCTCCTCACGGTTGGCTAGTTTCTTTCTTTTTTACATGTTACTGTTTAATTTATCAGTCCATTCATGATTAATGATTTCATAGTACGAGACAAATTAGTTAGGACCAGCATGAAGCTCAACTTGTCATTATTGTTGAATAAAAATGGGGTGGGGTGTTGAAGTTAGTCCCACACCGGTGGAAATGAATGTGTAGGGGCAATTTTTTTATTTGAACTTGTTTTGGAATAGAGTTAGGTCCAAGTTTTATGAGTGTCCGTGTATAAAATTTTACTATGGTTCTCCAGATAAGCTCCCTTTGAGCACAGGTCTACATGCCACCCTTGAAGAGTATGGGTGTGCGGGGGTGGGGTTTGAATGAAAATGATGTGGGGTGTTGAAGTTGTCCCACACATATGGAAATGAAAGGGCAAGTGGCACATATAAGCTTAGGGCAATCCTCCCCTTTTGAACTAGTTTTTGGGATGGAGTTAGGTCCAAGCTATGTGTGCCCGTATATGAAAATTTATTAATTATATGATATACTGATCCCCTTCGTCCCATTTTATGTGAAGGGATTTGACTTGACACGAAATTTTAAAAAACTTTTAAAATTTCTAGTCTAAAATAAGTCATGAAAATTATGTGGCGAAAAATTGATACATAATAATAAATTGTTTCCACTTTAAAAGAGTACAATCCACTAAACCCTCTTGACTTTACCATTTGAAAAACAATACCCCCTTCACCCCTTGATTAAAGTCAATGACCGAAAAAAGACATTGTCGCTGGAAAACGTAAAAAAAAAGACAATAATAACCCTTTTCAGAGGAATAATTGATGCAAATTAAATAGAATCATATTTATATGTTTGTTCATCTTATTTTAGGTAAAGTTTTATAAATCACAATCTAAAATTTATTTAACTAGAAAACTTAATTAGCAGCCTTGGAATCGAGGACAACATCAAATTAATAGAAAAAGAAGATAAAAATAGTGATGAACTGGTACCTTTGCTATGCTCCAAGTTAGTATCATTATGTTTTTTCACAAGTATATCAATGTGTACTTACTATAAAAAGTAGAATAGTCAAAAAGTGTAGGCCTTTTGTTAAATTACTGTGTGTATGCACAAAAAATACATAGTTTACATCATTAATTTTAAAAATTCTATACATTATTCTTCACTTGCCAGTTCCCCTTTACAATCGTTCATCCCACCTGCCTCTGTTCTTTTATTTTCTCTTGTCGTTTAATTATCTAGTATAGTTATGGAGTTCATCAATGGGGATCAAAAGTATTACCTAATTGACAATTTGTTGTTGCTTTGAATGAATTATATCATCGGAAGTTAAGAGTTTAATGGTGTTGGTTGTAGATTTTTCATTGGAATATTTTGGTATAATCTTTCGTAATTGACTTTTTAAAGCTTGTGGAATTACAATTAATATTCTTTTTAAAAAAGAAAGTCGGAAAAGGGCCAAATTTTCCCTTAAACTAGTCAATATTCAACAGATTTTCCCCCCGTTACGAGTTCAGATTAGGCATGCCCCGAAGGTTATATAAACTAGGGCATATATACCCTTATTTAGACGGGAAATACCTAAAAACATCGATTAAAACCTAATCGTGTGTATTAGTTATAAGCGCTGTCACGTGTGCGCCGACGTGGCCAATTAAATGCTACCCCACCCTTTAATTACCTCGACCCACTTGATTTACCCGACCCACACATTTACCCCCCTTTATATTTCACTTTTTACCCCGACCCACACAGTTTTCTTCTCTTTATTTTACTCCTACAGCAAATGGTGGCAAACCCTAATGAACAAAATAGGGCTTAAGGAAAAATTGAAATCTGAAGCTATTTTCGTGTTAGACAGTGAAGGTGTGTCACTGTTTTACAAGTTTTATTCCTTTCTATTGTAAATATGTATGTTAAATTTTTTGTTGTAATCGTGGGATTGTGCCTTTTTTCTTTATAGAATAACTAAAAAAACTTAAACATAGTAAATAGATAAAAATTGAGACTTTCTAGGGTTTGTGGAGTTTGATTGTGGTCTCGTAATGTTCGATTATCGTTTAAGGTTTTTCGAATCTTTAATTTTGTTATTTTATTGAAGTGGTCTCTTATCTACAATTTCTTATGTTTCCTTGCATGTGATGGTCCCTTATCTGCAATTTTATATGTTTCTTTGCATGTGAATGGGTCATTTCACCATAATAAATTTGTACTAGGAAGTATGTGCATAAGCTGGAGGGATATGATAGTTGCTTACTTTATTAAGGATATTTGTGAGGAGTTCACAAAACATCTCGGGTTTAACCAAGTTAAACAGCTTTTGGTGACTGGTCATTCGAGTAGATATTACATAATTGAAGGGGATGATGGTCTGAGGAGTCTTGGATGTTTGTTCACTAAAAAGTTCAGTGTAATCAATTTCTTTACTGTAGACTCAACTGAGTTGAGGGTTTTTTACCAGAACATTACACATTATTTAGAATCATTCTCTATAGATGTTGGTGTAGCTTCTAAATGTGAACTTGGTCTTGAGAAATATGATGGTGATGATGAGAACTCTGATTACTGCAACTATGATTCTGAAGAACTTGAAAATTATAGAAAACAGAAGAAAAGGGTTATAAATGACAAATTAGATGGGTTTAAAGAGTTGGAAAAGGGTATGACTTTTAAAGATATTCAAGAAGCTGGAAGGGTAGTGTACATGTATGCTAAGGCTGTCCAATGGCCCGGTTTGCACCGGACTGGACAGGCAACGGACCGGCAACCGGACCGGACCGACACGGACCGGTGCAAGCCGGGCCAAATGAGAAAAAAATTTACACGGTCCGTTCCCCGACCCGGCACCCCCAAAATGCATCGACCGAACCGGAAAAAAATGGACCGGAACCGGTCCGGACTAGACCAGACCGGAAAATAAAAAAAAATCAGGTGGACTAGTGTAAAAAATAGCCGTTGGGTAACGGCTCTTTCACGCACAGCCATTGGCCCAATGGCCAAAAATGGCTAGTTTTGCTCCCCCACTACTAGGCGCCCCCATACCCCCCCCCCCAACCTATTTTTTCTACAAATACCATCATTTTTCATCAATTTATTCACAATTTCTCTAATATTCTCAATAAATCTCTCTCAATCTCTCTTATTTCTACAAAGGCTATTTGCAAAATAATTCAAAGTTGCTCTTGCAAAAAGGGTTTAAGTGCTAAATTGCATTACAAAAAAATATTTGGAGTGAAGTGGAAAATTGTTCGGTGCGGTTCCGGTCAAGTTTCAACTTTCACTTCCTAAGTTCTACAATCTACATTCTAAGTTCACGATATCAAGTAAACTCGTTCTTACTTTTTATTATCTATTTTATTTTTGTATAATATTATTGTTTGTAGCATATTTTAGTAATTTGTTTGTTTGATTTACTTATAAATTATAAAAATATCTGGACTGTGGATCAAGTTCAACGCAGGCGAGTAAAAGAGCTGCAGCCGGATTGGGAAGTTTTTCCAGCCTTAATCAAAGGCTTTCTAGCAGGCATTCGAGTAGCAGCGGAGGGTTCAACGAGCTTGATGTTTATTTACTTCATGCTTGCAAGGAAATTGATTATTTTGGAAGCGAGCAATTACTGCCATTTTGGAAGGATCAACAAGCACAGTTTCCAGTTTTAGCAAAAATGGCGCGAGATATTCTAACTATTCAAGCATCATCAGTTGCTTCAGAAAGCGCGTTTAGCCAAGGAAGATTACAAATTGGAGATCATAGACATTCATTGAAGGAAGAAGCAATAGAGATGGCCGTATTATTCAGAGATTGGATTAGATCGGAGCGAAGAAATTTTGGATTTGCAGAAGATGAACTAGCAGATGCAGAAGCAGCAACCGAAATTTTATCAGGCGATGGAAGTGTGGACAATGAAAATGATTATGAAGAAGATGAATCTTTGCCACCGGTTCCTCCAGAGGTGCCAGAAGAAATTATTCAGAAAATGAGAAGTTTTTTATAAATATGTAGTTTTTGCAATTTAATATCTATGTAGTATGTACTTTGCAAAAAAAAGTTCAACCATTATTCAATAAAATGCGTTACGCCTTGCTATTAAGTTATATATTATAATCTTTTGTTATATTCACAATTATGCTTTGCTATTAAGTTACTTCTTTGCAATTCAATACTTAAATACTACTAGTAAATACTAAAGAGTAAATACAAATACTAAATACTAAAATACTAAATACTAAATACTAATTACTAAATACTATTATACTACTAACTTAGTATTAAGTTTGAAAAAATAACAAGTGTTATATCTTGCTATTAAGTTATCATTGTTTTATATATTCTCAATTATACTTTTACAATTTAATACTTAAATACTAAATACTAAATACTAAATACTAAATTCTAAATAATAAATACTACTAACTTAATACTTGAAAAAATAACAAGTGTTATGTTTTGCTACTAAGTTACCATTGTTTATATATATTCTCAATTATATTTTTTGTAATTTAATACTTAAATATTAAATACTAAAATACTACATACTTAATACTTTAATACTACATTACTAGTATTATATAAGTTATTACATAAAAAATAGATGCATTGCTATCAATTTATATTTTGTTATTATTTTTTAATTTAAAATTCAAAAACTACAAAGGCTATTAAAAATAAAAAATAACCAAAAATAATAATAAAATAAACGTTCAAACCGGGCCGGACCGGACCGGCCCAACACAACAAAACTCCAAATCCGCTCCCTTTTGAAAAATAGCCGTTGGCAACGGCCATAAACGGCTATTTTTCCCACCCCCGCACCCATAAACGCCCCAACAGCCCTCCCCTACCTATTTTTCCTATAAATACTCCCATATTTCATCAAATTAATCACAATTCAATATTTTCTATTCATTTCTCTTAAAAAATTTCTAACAAAGGCTATTTTAATAAATTTTCTATCAAAATGGCTGCAAATACAAATAATCCTAATCAAGTTCAAGGTGCTACTACAGAAGGTCCGTCTAGTCCAAGAACTGGAAGATCCCAAGTTTGGAAATTTATCACAAAAAATAATGATACCGGCAAAGCTCAATGTACTCTTTGTAAGAAAGTTTGGAATTGGAATGATGAAAGTGGATCACATAATGGAGGGACGGGGATGTTTAAGACTCACTTGAAATACCATCATGCCCCCGAATGGGCAGCTCGTGGTGGTGGCATATATCTGCAACCACGTGATAATTGAGTCGCTGAAGTTGAAGATTTATCACTACAGGAAATTGGGTCTTTAGTGGCGACAAAAGTCGCCACAAAAAATAAAAAAATCGCCACCAAAAAACCTTTTGCGGCGACCTGAGGGTCGTTGGCAATACTAAGTGGCTAATACTTTTCTGTGGCCATGAAATGAGTCGCCATAAAATATCTACCTTTCGTGGCAACTTTAATCGCCGCCAACTGTTATTAAGATCTGCCACAACAAATATTTTTTTAGGAACAATCGCCACAGAAAGTTACCCTTTAGTAGCAACATAAGTCGCCACTAAAGCAATTTTTTTTTGTAAAAATTATACAATATTATACATATCCAGACTAGTTATCAAACAATTAAAAAAAACCAATCTAATAATACACTGGTAAATAAAATATTTCTCAAAATAGGTCAATTGTATAGAATCTTTTAATTACCAAAAGATCTAGTCAATATATTGTCAATATTACATCTTCAAACATAACCCAATATCCTCTACCATAAATATAGACCACAAAAATGTCTTCAAACTACGCCAACATCTCAAACTACTCCAAAGTCTTCAACTTAATTCAATATCTTCAAACTACCTCATGGAATAACTTCATTTTGCATTGCTGAAGTACTTCATCCTTGATACTTAAATTAACAAAAAAAAGAAAAAAGAAAAGGAATATCATTAGCATACAAATCTTAATTTCTTACTTAAATTAACAAAAAAAAAAAAAAAGGAATATCATTAGCATGCAAATCTTAATTTCTTACAGAAGTTCATCTAACAGAAACTGAAACTATACATGCTGCAATTGCTTCATCAAGAATTTCATTGAAACAATATGATCTAACTTGGTCAAAGCATATCATAAAACAAAAGAGCATGAAGAATAATGCTAATTAGATGGAAGCATTGAGATTATAAATCTATTTGATAAGAGAAAGTGGATATGATTCTGCTGTTACCTCTTCATTTATCCTCGTAATTGATCCTCAATAATTTGCTTCAACCTCTTCAATGTCAGGCTCGTTGATCTAGCACAAAATTTATGCAAAGACCAATGTATGAGAAAGTGTATTACTCAGTTAAAAAGCTCCAACCATAGTTAAAGTTATAATACTACAATAACAATCTCAAAGAACCAGCACTCTATTTAGTGTAAATCATAGTATCATCAACATAGCCAGTCTGAACTAGTAGAAAGCATTTGCGTACTTCCTACATGTTTTTAATAAAAATATTAATTTTATCAATGAAAAGTTAAACAAGCACTCTAATTTATTGCATGGACAAGTTTCTTATACATCTGAAACGTTAAAAATAATGTATAAAGAAATGCCCCACCACAAGGAGTACTCAAATTTATTGAAGACAAATGTGACGCAGTTAGAATCTATTAAAAAAGAGAATGCAAAATTTATTACTGTGCGAAGATACAATATACGCTTTTGAAGCTTGTACCACTTAGAGTGTAGGAATTTAAAGTAGGAAATAGCCGTTTGGTTAGAAACAGTTAAGCTGCTAGAGCTTCGACAATCAATTTGGTGTATCAAAATTTAGCTGAAGGAAATGAATTGAGTGAGAAGACTAAACTATTCTTCCGAGGAGTGTATTAAGTCCTAAAATAGAGAAATAATTTATTGTAAAAGATATTATGAGCCTACAAAGTGATATTGGTGAATTTGGCATAAAGAATACGAGAGCTGCTATATCCATTCTCCAGAAAGAACTTCAAGATATAGAACTTCAGAAGGAGAAAATATGTGCATAACTTTTATATTAGCTTTTGAAATGAAGAAGGTGGAATGTAAGCAGGTAAGATTGCATTATATAAGATAAGCCAATAGAGATACCACTACTAAAAAAACCGAAATTTTCGACTACGCTATTTCGACCGAAAATCGGTCGAACACGTATTTCGACCGATTTTCGGTCGAACAGTTCACTTCACGAAAATGTTCGACCGAAAATCGGTCGAAATACGAATCGGTCGAACAAAAAAATTTCAGGAATAACTCTCGACCGAATTTCGGTCGACGTGGCGGTCGACCCACGCGATGATAACCAGGGCAGTGAGCCCTCCTCCTCCATTTTCTTCTTCTTCCCCAACCATTTCTCTCTCTCTAAACACCCCCAAACCTCAAAAAACCCGAAATCCACCCAAACCCACCCCCAAAATCAACACTTAAACACAATCTACCCTCCTAATCACTACCCATAACAACAAATTCAAGGTAAATTTTTAATTTTAGGGTTACTTTAATTACTTTGTAAAACTTTTTAACCCTAACTTTTTAACTCAATTTTTTTGTAGTTTTGAAGCATATAAGCAGTGGGATTCAATTGTACGTGCTATAGGAGCATAAATCAACGTTTAGGTACTTTTTTTTTTTTTTTATTCCGAATTTAATTAACTTTTTAATTATTTTGTAACTTTGCATATTTAATGTTGCATATTTAGTTACTTATTAGTTAGCAAAGCTTATTGTAGTATAGTTGATGTTGAACAACTTGTTTGGTGTTGTTAGCTATTACAAAGTTAGGTTTGTGTTGTTTGGAATTGTTGTAGTTGAATTGGTATTGTTTGGTAGTTTTGTTTGCAATGTGTTCTTGCCTTGGTATTGTTGAGAAGATGAACATGTTATGCCTAAAACGAATAAGCTTTTGTTTGTTTGAATTGCTTGGATAATATTAATTAATAGGGTGTTATTAGATAATATTGTTTCTTTGGGGCATTTCATCAAACAAGTAATTTACTAGTTTAATGTAATTTTTTAATTATAAACATAAGAAGATATTTGTATTCACTATTTTTGTTTACAATGATTGGGTCAAGATTTTTGTTCACTAAGAAGATAATGTGTGTATTTAATCTATGTTACCCGCCTATTTGTTTTCAATGAATGTGTGTATTTAATCTATTTAACCCGCCTATTTATTTTCAATGAATGTGTGTATTTAATCTATTTAACCCGCCTATTTGTTTTCAATGAATGTGTGTATTTAATCTATTTAATCCGCCTATTTGTTTTCAATGAATGTGTGTATTTAATCTATTTAACCCGCCTATTTTTTTTGCAATGAATGTGTTTATTTAATCTATTTAACCCGCCTATTTTTTTTGCAATGAATGTGTTTATTTAATCTATTTAACCCGTCTAATTTTTGTGCAATGAATGTGTCAATAGGAATGAAGAATATTTTTTCAGGAAAGAAGGGGACTAAAAAGGCAGCTGAGCCTTCACGTGAGCCGGCACAGGACAGTCCTTCCCCTCTAGTGTTTTCAAGAAGGAAGGGGAAAGGAAAGGCATGTGAGCCTTCAGGTGAGCCGGCACAGGAGACTCCTACCTCTCAGGTGCCGCATCACCTTCCTACAGGAGCACCAGCAGCAAACAGTCCAGATTTTTTCAGGCCGCCCGGCATGTCCCAGGTGCCGCATTCGCTTCCTACAGGAGCACCTGCCGGATACAGTCCGGATTTTTTCAGACCACCTGGCATGCCTCCGAGCCATACTGGTTGGAGGCATCACTTCAGTAGTTATGACATGACTGAGAGCCAGGACGGTCCATCCCAGGGCGTTCCCGAACTAGGCGATCCCACACAGTCCACTAGTCCGTCTGGGTCGACTCAGCCGCCTTCCGACCCATCTAGCCCTACCTGCCCTTCGGTACAGCAGGAGATTCCTTACTATGATCCCAGATCGCCATATTACATCGGTGAGCCTGGCACTTGGGAAGACGGGCGTTTGATTATTTATCCCGAGGGGGATAAGGGGTAAGTATAGTATTTATGAAGTTCTTATCTATTTAGCAGTAAGCTTTTAAATATTAGTATTTCTATTAACCCGTCTGTTTTTTTACGTAGCTTTTGCCCCAACACTGATGCTACTCCTGTGCTGACGAAATGCATGAAATCTCAATGGAAGGAATCATGGCCATCCTGGGGCGCTGTGCCCCCTCATGTAAAGCAACAGATAATGCAAGCTTTTGAGGTGATAAATATGCATAAGATTTTTCACTAATTGCAGGTTTTCTTAATGATTATGTTTAAATAAAATATTTTGATGAATATTGCAGGTTCAGTGTAAGTGGCATCCGGCTCTGGACTATAAAGTCCGTTGTAACTTCCCTAAGAAATGCGCGGATGTGTACAAGAACGCAATGTACAATGCGCACAAAAATGGGAAAATGCCCGGCTTCCTCTATGATCATCAATGGAGAGAGCTGCTGCAGTATTGGGGTACTCCCGAATTTCAGAGGAAGAGCGAGCAAGGGAAGAAAGCTCGGGCATCTACTAAGGGTGGATCGCTGCATACCGGCGGCGCAGTTAGCGCTGCGACGCAGAAGATGCGCTTGGTAAAGTAATTTAATTTATAAGAATTACTATAATAGTTTATTTTCTATCTAACTTGTTCTCTTCTTTAATTTGTAGGAAAAGCAACAAAATCGGACTATTCCGCTCTCTGAAATGCACAAGATCCGCCATATCAAGAAAGATAAAAAGGGCGGAGAAACATGGGTCGAGCCCCGAGCACAAGAGGCCTGGGTAAGTACTTAAATTTAAACTAAAGTCGCGCCAATCCTTCAAGTTTAAAACTTCATTGTTGTACCGTTGATATATTTATGTTTTTCAGGAAAAAGCTACAAAGGCCCTTGAGGACTGGACTACGACTCAGCAATCTGAATGCGGAAGCAGTACCTCAGCACCGCTAACGCTCGAGCAAGAAACCAACTTATGGTTGGAAGCGGTCGGAGGGGTGAAGAAGGGTTCAGCTTATGGCATTGGAACACTGTATTCATCTGCCAAGCATAAATCGAACTATTTGGGCTCGTGTTCAAGTGCTCCAGCAAGCTCTGCTCCCGCTCCAGAAATGACACAGATGCAAGCGGAGATCGAAGAACTGAGAAAGCAAAATGAAGCTATGCGCTTAGCACAAGAGGCGCATCAGAGAGAAGTGCATGAAATGATGCGCGCATCACAGGAGGCGCATCAAAGAGAAATGCATGAAATGATGCAACAGATCCTCAGGAACCAAAGAAAAGGTAAAGGAAGGCGTGATAGCTCGGGAAAGGGAAAGAGCAAGAGCAGACATAGCCACCATTCACCGTCTCAGTCTGATGCCGGGTCTAGTTCGGCTTCTAGCCATTAGTAGTGAAAGTTGAACTTTAAACTATTTGTTTAGTTTGTTTGAATATTGTAGAACTTGAACGAACTATTGTTTGGCTTTGTTAGCCTTGTTTAAATAGCGTTTATGAATGTTTTGTGACTGGTTTTTCTGCGTGTTTACAGGTGGTATAGGCCTAATTTCAGCTTTTATGTTGCGGGTTTTTACAGGTTTTCGACCGACTTTCGGTCGAAAGTTGGTCAAAAAAAATTACCAGACCTTCGACCGAATTTCGGTCGAAATACACTTCGACCGAAATTCGGTCGAAGGCCTATCGACCGAAATTCGGTCGAATCTCGGTCGACCTTCGACCGAATTTCGGTCGATACTTGAATTTCTACCTGAATTTTATCGACCACCGCAATCGGTCGAAATATGGTCGATAGGTCGACCGAATTTCGACCGATTCGGCGGTCGAAAATGACGGTTTTTTTAGTAGTGTACATACAAGCCAAGTAAAATTTGGTCACCTTGATTTGCTCAACTCTAACAATTATGATGCCCCTAGACAAACGCAATAGAGTTCCTACCATTATATACGGTAAATCTTTGTTACTTGTGAAATGACTCAGTGAAGTAAAGCTAAACGAATCCATCATGAATGAAGGCACTAATCATACATTACAAGTATGAAAACCACGGAAAGTAATATGCTATATATAAAGTATATAACAGAGGTAATACTTTCGGTATATCAGGTAGGAAGATTTCAATAATCCAACATTCTATGAAAACCAGCCAAGATAGGTAGAAAATACCAAGTACAAAAAAAAAAGAAATAGAATGGTCATATTTCCTAGCGCATATAATAAATGAAACTCTACGGGAACAACTGATGGTTAAAGTTGTCTGAATAAGTGCCTCAATGATAATTTTTCTCTCAAGAGAGTTACATTCAAAATCAAGAACAAAGATCTAAATAATGATATTTCAACCACCCAAAAATAATTAACGGCAGAATTATCTAGAAATGGGTGTTATATGATAATGTCAGACAAAAAGAATTGAAATTATATGGGACTTAAACGAAAGGCATACGGGATACATCTTAAATCTAACACAAAAGAGCTAATGTCATACTTGTAAAAAGCAGAAAACAATAATGAAAAATTTGATTTCAAGTACTGTTCGCACGTCTAATGGAACAATAACCTATTTTCCATATCTCGTATTCTACCATAAATTTCATTAGGAAAAAGGAATTAGGGTTTGAGGATGTAATAAATCTGGAGATGGAGTAAACTAATAGAGGAAGAAGAGTACCAAATATGCCAAGAATTTTCTGAGAAAAGAGTCCGCCAAGGATCTTCCGCCAAGAATTTTCATCTCGCCGCCATAGGAATTGAGAATAGAAAGGGAAAAAGCTAGACTTGGCCATGGTGGAATTTGAAATAGGGAGGGGAAATATTATTAGATTCGTGGAGAGATTGATTTTAAAGAATCCATGGAAGGAGCGAAAGGGTTTTAGAGAAGTAATTTGAGGAAACGAGGATGTTTGAAATATATATATAAGAAATAAGAAGGAGGGCGTTTAGTTTTTATTTAAAAATACTATAAATAATAGCATTAGTGGCAACAGAGTCGCCATAATAAGCTTTCTGTGGCGTTTGCTGATCAGTCGCCGCAGATGCTTCTCCGCCAAATTTTGTTCTTACGTACTATAAAAGTAATCGTAGCGACTTGACCACACTCGCCACTAAAACCTAACTTTTTGTTTTAACTATTACGCTCGTCGCTAAAACAACCAATATGTGTCGCGACCTTTTAGAGTCGCTACAAAAACCCTTACTTTACGTGGTGACCATATGAGTCGCCACAGATAGCCGCCATGAAAAATTACTTTTCTTGTAGTGTATGTATTTTTCTAATTTCTAGTCTATTTTCTAGTTTTTATTTTCTAATTATGCATTTCCAACTTAATGTACTGTCGTATAATCGTATTGTTGAATAAAATGTGTGTTTTGTGTTGTTTATTTAGATTTTAGTCTACCATATTTTTTTTATCTATTTCAAACAATAAAAAATATAAGTTAAAAAATAAAAAAAAAATTAACAAAACCGGACCGGACCGGGTCGAACCGGGACCGGAATGGTCTCACTTTGCCGGTTCCGGTTCCGATCCGGCATTGATGCAAATGCACCGTTTGACCGGACCGGGACCGGACCGGCTTCGACTTTTTTTTTAATTAACACCGGACCGGACCGGCGAAGGCGCACCGGAATCAAACCGGACCGAGCCGGTGGACAGCCTTAAAATGTATGCTGTGGCTAATGGGTATGGTCTCAAGGTCTTAAAAAATGATAGGACTAGTGTTAGATACATATGTGAAAAAGGTTGCCCATTTGTGTGTTTAATTTCTAAGGATGGGAGGAATTCTGATTTTGCAATTAAAATACTGAAAGAAGAGCATAAATGTCTTACTTGCTATAATAACCCCAGGGCAGATGCTACTACTTTAGCCTACTACTTTAAGGGTAAGGTGAAAAAAGAGCCTAAGTACAGGATAAAAGACATGAAAAATCATCTGGAGTCTACTTTCACTCTAAATGTGAATGGTTCAAAGCTGAAAAGGACTAAGACCTTAGCTATACAGAAGCTGGAAGGCAGTTATCTTGATGACTATAACAAGCTGCATGCATATGGCCAAGAATTAAAGCAGACCAATCCTGGAAGTGATGTGCACCTTAATATTTCAAAAGATGCTTTTGAGGAAGGTAAAAGGAAGTTCCTGACATATTCCAAGCATTAAAGCAGGGTTGAAAGGCTGGATTAAGACTACTGATTGGTTTAGATGGTACTTTTATGAAGAGTAGTGATAAAGGTTGTCTGTTGGTGGCAGTGGGACAGCTTCTATGAATCAATTTTACCCTCTTGCATGGGCAGTAGTAGATAGGGAAACAACAAGGACCTGGAGTTGGTTTATTGAACATTTGAAGCTGTCAGTGGAAATGAGAAGTGGAGAGAGGGTGACCTTCATATAAAACATGCAAAATGTGTTGTTTTCTGCTTTTATTTTTACATTTCTTTTTAATCCTTCAATTGTTCAACTTTTTATTTAACTTGTTTTAATGTTGTTCTATCTCATAGGGTCTATTGGAGGCTGTGAGAGTGGTGCTTCCTAAAGCTCGTCACAGATTATATATGAGGCACATTGAAGCAAATTGGAGTAAAAGCTTGAGGAGTTGTGAAATGAAAAAGTACATATGGTGGTGTCCTTGGAGTACATACGAAGAGGATTCCAAAGACCAACTAGACAAGCTGGGTGAAATGAATGATAAACCTGCAAAGGACTTACAGAAGTGGCCTGTCCAAGCTTGGTATAGGGCATATTTTGACACTACATGCAAGAATATGATAGTTGATAACAATTTCACTGAGTCATTTAATGTCTGGATTCTGGATGCAAGATATATGTCTATCATCAACATGCTGGAAGAGATAATGGTAAAGGTTCTGAAGGTGTTGGTAACTAATGAAGATAAGATGAGGACATGAGATGGTGATTTCAGTCTCTACAACATGGGGTTGTACAATGACTATAGGGCAATTAATCATCATTGCAAAGTGGAGTTCAATGGTGATAACAGTTATGAAGTGACAGAAGGTGATGACAGATATATTGTATGTCTTGTACAGAAGAAATGCACATGTAGGGTGTGGGACCTGTCTGGTATACCCTATCCCCATATTATAAAGGCTTTTCTACACAAAAAGCAAGACCTTATGGCACAAATTAATTGGTGGCTTAGTAGTGAGGTATATGCACTGACATACAAACACAAAATGCAGCATGTTAAAGGGAAAAAGTTCTAGAAAGTTGATCCTTCTCTGTCTATGGAACCTCCAAAAGTGTCTTGGGGTGTGGGCGGGCTAAGGACTAAGAGAAATAGGGAACCAAATGAAACAAGATTGAGAAAAGGACCTTCCGTTGCGTCTAGGAAGGGTACTACCATGTACTGCAGCAACTGTGGTGAACCAAACCACAATAGGAAAGGTTGTCACTAGGTAATCTTTTAAGCTTTCAGTTATTTCTAGTAGCTATTACATTGGACTGACTAAATTTTATACATCTGTTAGGTTGTTGGGGAGTCTTCAAGTTCAAGGAAAAATGTAAATCATCAAGCTTGAAGTTCAAGAAAAAAAGTATGACACAAAGCTCAGCTGCTGGATCAGATGTGGAAATGCAGAGTGTGGATGAAGGTTATGAAGTTGCTACACATTATTCTAGTTATGGTCCTGATGTGGGTTCTTCTTCAAACCCAGATTTGAGACCAATGGTTATATTTGAGACCCAAACTAGAATTGAAAAAAGGAAGAGGTTGTTCATGGAACCAACTGGAAGGAGGAGGATCCAATTTACTGGAGATTCAAAGACAGGAGTGGCAGTACCAAGCAATTTACCATATCAGTCCGATACTTCAACTTAGATGGGTAGGGTAGCTATTACATCTAATCAAGTGGTCCTTGAAGCTTTGAAGAAGAGACAGAAATTGAAGTCCGGGAGGGGACCAGCACTTCAAGATGAAGACTTTTATATGCCTTGAAAGATTATGGTAGCTATTAATTTTTGGTTAACCTTGGCATGTAATTTGGGATGTTGATTTCAGTTTGTTGTTGGATATTTGTGTCATACTTGGCATGTATTTTGGATACATTAACTTAGTTATTAGGTCTTTAAGTTGGTAGTAGACTGAAACAGTATTAAAGCTTGGCATGTATAGCCAACCTTTTTTTGGTTTGCTTAGTTGTTGAACACCTTTGGCAGCTAGCATATGATGGTTCTTGGCTTTGTTGTTTAAAAGCTTATGGGATTAATTTAATTGCCGTTTAGGTTTATTATTTTCTCTTTGTTGTGCCATTAATTTAGGATATGTGCAGCTTAGTTTTGTTGTCTACGTGCAGTTTAAGTTCTCTATCTGCAGTTTTGTTTTGTTGCCTATATTAGCTCTTAGTTATGGTGCGAATGTGCATTTATGATTAGGTGTTTTGAATAGTAGAACTTTAATGGGTGTGAAAGTGCAGCAGTTAGGAGTGTGAATGTGCAGAACTTGAATGGGTGTGAATGTACAGAACTTGAAGGGGTGTGAATTGTGAATACACCTCTTCAAGTGTTTTGAACTGAATAGGCATGAAGTGTCTCCTCATTTCAACACATATGCAAGCGAAGAGGCACCAGTCCATGATTGTCTTCCATATACACCAAACAACAATAATAATTATAAAACAGCAGGAAGCAACAACAAATAACATGTCTCGAAGAAGATGGCACCCAAGGGCACCTGCAACTAAGCGTAGAGAGCCAAGAACAACATAAGTAGAGTATGTTTGTCAAGATATTGCAGCACTAGGCAGAAGTGGATCAATTGCTACTAGGTTCTCCATCGGACATTTTCTTATGAAATCTATATTTTACCTATGTTCTTATGTTTTAAAGAATTTCCGAGTATGTTTAGGCTGCTTATTATTAAAGTTTTAGTTTTAACTTAATTTTTAAAACCAAATGATGTCTATGAATTTGCAACATTTGATTAAGGTTTATTAAGTGATGTCTATGAACTAATGCAGCATCATTTTTATGAAGATCAAGTTGGTTTTGAATTTTTTTCTTCATGAATCAACATAGATAGACTACACAAATTTCATTACATCAAATTAAGAACATAGATACATCAGTTTTAACATAGATAAACAGCTTCATCACATCAAATTAAGACTACACCTAACACTAAAACTAAGCATAATTTGAATAAATTAACAATTTTATTGAAATAAATAAACAAGAAAAACATGTTGATCTTCATTTCATCACCATTGAAACAGTCAAACTAACAATGCAACCTAACATCATAAACATCATGATCTTCTGGAAAAGAATTTCTTCTTTCAACTTTTGAACAGTTTCATCATCTTCAATTGATGCTTTGCTGCTAATATCTTCCAAATAAGCCACCTTATTCTTCAAATTATCCATTTCCTCCTTAACACTATCCAACTTTATTTTCAAGTCGATGATCAAATCTGCAACTCTTGAAGGTAACAATTTATCTTCTCATTCCCAATGACCACATCCTTCATTCTGTTACAATGAAAATTGCTTTTATAATCAAATCGACAACATAAACATATAATTGTACTAAAAATCAAAACTTTACAATCTTTACGATACAAACTTTAAATTGTAAACACTTGACGAAGCGCCTACCAGCATTCCCAGTGGTAAAAGCAGTGAAATGACGAGCAATTATTCAACAACGACACCTCCTTGATGAATCACATTATGAACTGGAATAACTTGACATATTGAATACTAAATTATGGAAAAGAGAAAGATTATGGACTGAATTAAACTCGACTTAAGGAATTAGTCATATATTAATTGGGAAGAAAAAACTCTAATTTTATTCCCAATCTCCATTAAAGAGAGCTTGCAAATGTGGTCCTTTAATCAGTTAATTGGGACAGAGAGAGTGTTGCAACGGTAAAAACTTTAAGGGGTGGGGTCGAGTTTAATTTGCAACGTCGGCGCACACGTGGCACAAGCTGTGACTAATACACAAGATTTGTGTTTTAACCACTAAGTGTTTCCCGTCAAATCTAAACTTGTAACGGACGACAAATCTGTTGAATATCGACTAGTTTAGGGGCAAACTTGGCCCTTTTTCGAAAAAAAAATAATTAAAAAGTGTAAAGCTCACTGAAAAATATTGAGTCAAGGGGGTAACCTGTCCTATTCAAGATGTGGAGGGGGTATCATTTTCCATATAATAAAGATCAAGGGGGTTTAGTAAATTTTACTCATTTTAAAAATGATACTTTTTTTTTTTTTTTGCATAGACAAAAAAATTGATGACACGCAAATTGAGACAGAAGAATAAATTTTAGTAGTAGTTATGACTGTATATTTTTAAATTATTTTGTTATCTGAACCTCAAGGAAACTATTGAAATTATTAAAATCTTCAAATTACAACTGATCTAAGCTCAAGCTCACACTAAATAGAGCTGGATAGAACACGGCCGAATTCAGTCTATCCTTATTGGGTTCATTCAAATGCGCAAGCGCAGCATATATAGATTTATATGTGAAAACCCGCCGCGATTTCAACAAATACTAAATCTAAAATGTTAAAGGTGGAACTCAATACTCATCATCTTTGACTAGAAGTGAAGTCGATTTTGAATCTACTAGTGAAGCAGTACTACCAAAATAGTAACAGTATCATAATAATAATTTAACTTCTTAGTTTTTTCTAAAAAAAAAGAGAAAAGAAAAACTTGCCAGACATTATGTCGCGATCGTCAACGCACGAGAGAATCATGCGGTATTTGAAATAGAGTATTACTGTACATCATTTTTCATATACCTCCCAAAAACTAGTAGTATTAATAGAGTACTGCATTGTCACTATATATTATCAGTTCCAAGTCCCAAGGGAAACACAGAGAGAGAGAGAGAGAGTATACTTTAGAACTGAGAAATTATGGGTAGAACTCCATGCTGTGAGAAACTAGGGTTGAATAGAGGTCCATGGAGTAAGAAAGAAGATGATATACTCATAAATTACATTGATAAACACGGCCACCCTAACTGGCGTCAACTTCCCAAACTTGCAGGTAATTAAACACTACTAACTTGCTAGTTATGTTGCTTTGATTCTCCAGAAATGCCTTGGCTTCAGTGTCCTTAGAGGAGGAGCTAAGTTCAATTAGAGGTTTCAGCTTAATCACATTTGTCAAAAATTACACATCAAAAATAGGGTTAAAACAAGCTTTTTTGTATGTAAACAAGTTTTTTATTCCCCTTGACTGAGGGAATATTTTAAAAACACTAATAGTAGATGGGTTCAAAAATTGCACTAAGTGATAAGTTGTGACATTCTTTTACTTTTTGAATCCTCTTATCTGAGCACCATAGACTATTTCAACCTGGGAACATGGACCAATTTAGAATCTAGCTGTGATCTCATGAACAACTATTGCCTTTGGCAATGGCGGATTCAGGATTTTAAAGTTATGGGTGCTCACCGGAAATTGTTTTTGGTAGAAGAGGTAAAAGGAGATTAGTTTTGGGTGCTCACTCAATGTTTATTTAATTTTTGTTAAATGCCTAAATAAATATACTAAATCTAGCTAAAAACAATGGGTGCTTGAGCACCACAATGCTCAATGTAGATCCGCCATTGGCCTTTGGTGTCGATTTATAAATAGCTAAACTATTTTTAAAAATGAATATGTATTAAGATTTCAATTACTGCTACAAAATAGGTATTGAATGATATTTTGTTACTCGCATAACTTAATATCTACGCTACATGCATTGTGCTCAACTATTTTAGGTCTATTGAGGTGTGGAAAGAGTTGTCGTCTCCGATGGACTAATTACTTGAGGCCTGAAATTAAACGAGGAAACTTTACTCCTGAAGAGGAAGACACCATTATCAAGTTGCATCAAGTTCTTGGCAACAAGTTTGTATTTTTACTTTTTTTATCTACTTATATTTCCCATCCTTTTTGTCTTTTGATTATTAAAAACAAAAACAAAAAAAAAACGTGGTGACAAAACAAATGGATAATGAGGATGTGGTTCGTCATGAAGCATTCACGTGAGAGTTGATTTCTAGCTCACAACATCAATAATGAACAAGGATAGTGTCTCATTAAGATATTATTGACCCAAAATTTAATATTTTTTAATGTTAGCAGTAAATTTTACAATAATGGTGAACATGATTCATGTTTCTTAATTTGCAAAACTTATTTGACTGAAAACGAAGTTTAAGAAAGATATCAATATTGCTTTAGATCTAAAACATATCATACTTGCTTAATTATAAGAATTTTGAAAATTTTCATCGTAAAACATAGTAGTATATCTTAATATTTATGTGGCGCATAAAAACTTTTCATTAATGATAAATTATAAAAAGTTTAATCTTTTCATGTTTAAGGAGTGAGTATTATTTTTGGAATAAATTATAAAAATGAGATTATGTCACTATTTGTCATAGTTGGGTACAAACGTTTGATTTTGACAAGATAATTAAATTGCAGGTGGTCTGTAATAGCAGCAAAATTACCAGGACGAACAGACAACGAAATAAAAAACATTTGGCATACTCGTCTGAAGAAGAAAATGAATCAGTCTCAGATTCAAGAGAAAACACCAGACATACGAGAACAACCAAGTGAAACATCAAAATCCGAGGATTCAACAAATATACAAGAAAATACTGAAATATCAAGTCCTAAACCAAATTCCAATAATCAACACGAACCAAGTTCATCGTTACGTTCATCGTCTTCAATAACATCATCAAGTGAAGGTTCATGTTCAAACACAACCACAACGAGTTCACATATTGACGAGTCTCGAGACCAAATGAACTTGGAGAATTTGCTTGAAGTTGACGACAATTTTTGGTCAGAAGTACTATGGGCAACACCTGCAGATGATTCTAAGGACAATAATCTTGATTTTTCATTATCTTCAGTGGAGAAAAATTACGAGCTTGACTCCAGCTTGAATGATAACTGGTTATGGGATGATCTCTTTTCAAGAGCCAACGAGTTTTTGCTAGAATTCCCTGAATTAGTATGAGTTTAGGAAATAAAATGGAAACAATTTACTGAGTTTTCTTCTTCTTTTTTTGGCCATTTTGGTGTACAATAATTGAGAGCACAAAGAAAAACTTCAAAGCTTCAAAGATTAGTAAATGCTTAATGACCGACAGTTATCTGATAATAAATCATGATTAATTAGTTGAGTGATCTTCGAAAGTTCGACCATTACTTTTTATTAAAAAGTTAAACGTATAATGCAAATGAATGCTTACAAAAATTGTTGAAAATCACATTTCAATGTAAAATCCACCTTTGGCCTTTTTATTTTCCACCAATATTAATCCACTGTGACCTAGCGTATCGACATTGGATATAGGATATCAGAATATAACTTAAACTTTTTACTACTGATATATATAAGTAATTAATATGTCATAAAAGGAAAAAAAACATATGAAAGTTAATATCTAATTTAAGAGGTAAACTAAATACTTTCATTTTATATGATGTTGTAAATATACATTTGATAAGCAGTTTAAAAAAAGAATACCCTTTTTTTTTTTTGCACATACGTAAAATACACTTAGAACTTGTAGTCTTAGTCAAATAACTTTTTTGTGCTACAATTGCACTTTATATTGCATGTTAATAAAGATAAAATGCAAGGTTCAAAACAATAGTAGTTTTCAAATATTAAAACAAACTAAAACAAAAAAATAAAAAATAAAATATTATAATGTATAAAATAGATCAGATGGAGTATTAATTGTATTTATAAAATGACCAGTCAGTGAGTGAAATTTCAATTTGAAAGGTAGAACATAGAAGAATGTTTATAGTCCAAATTATAGGGATGTAGCTTTCAGAAAATAATTTACATCGCAAAAAAACACGATTGTTTGGTCACACTCACAAGCAGTACATCTGTATTGGGTGAAAAATCAATGAAGTTTAAGAAGCAGGGTTCGGAGCTGGGTGAGGTTAAAAGCTTCTATTCACGAGCTCTCCAAGGCTCGCCCAGCTCCCGAGGCTGGTTGCCTCGAGCATAAAATGAATGATGGCTACGAGCTGGCCCCACGAGGCGATTGGAAGATATCCACCACGAAGCGAAAGATTCACCCCTCGTAGAAGATTTTGCTCCACTACAAACGAGCCTTCACTTCTGTAACTGCCGACCGTTTCCCACGACTTAAATGGGGAGATCATGAGTAGACCACGATCAAAAGTGGAGTAATGGTCATTAAAGTGCAGTGAATATTGCCCTCGCCCCTGAAAGCTATAAATAGCCTTGTAAAGATTATGTAATGCATCCAGAAATACACGAAGTATACATATATTCTGTTTTCACTCCTTTGTCTCGTTTTCTTATTCAGATTCTTGTCTTTTTCGTGGCTTTGATACAAATAATTGCTAGTTAACCCTAATAGAAATTTGATTTGTTGCTCTAATCAAATTGCCGCCGTCTGTAAGGATCTAGCAATAATGTTTGTTCCAAAATCATACTTTCGGCCTTGTTAGCATCATCCAATGGCAGACAACGCCAATACCTCTGATAGTACAACAATCCAAACCCTTGATCCAACGACTAGTGTCACCTCGTCAGGGGATGGAACACCTATAACCCCGCCAAGCTTAACACCACCTAGTTTGACACCACCTAATTTAACACCACTAGGTATAACTCCACCTGGCTTGATGCTGCCTAGCTTAACACCTCCTAGCCTGACACATGTTGCTTTGATTCCTTCAACTAGCTTAAATCTCCTAATTGGAGCTATTCAACCAACTGACCCCTCGTCATCAAGTTCAAACGACCTATTTCAATTGTATGTGATAGAAACTTTGCAACATCTTCAAGAGCAGTTCGCTGCTTTTTCTGGAAATAGGAGGAATGCAACAAATCTCGTCAAGCCCACGCTCAATAGAAGTATCCCGAACATTGTTCATATGGGTGCAACAATACGGGGACTTCCATACGGCGCTGCATCTGGGGGCTCGGGCTTTACGCTACTGGGGAATCAACCCTTCAGAGCAGCTCCAACGGTGGCTGAAAGTTGCATCCCGTCGGACTTTGAGAAGTAAAAGAAAGAATTCGAGGCCAGCATGGAAAAACTGCTCGAAAATGTCCTTGGAATTAGGAAACGTCAATGAGCAATAGATATTGAAAAATGCAGGCAGCAGCCTTTTAAACCCGAGACCGCTCCTTCTCTCATTCTCAAGCATTTCAAGTTGCAAATCTTGAAAAAATACGATGGGACAAGTGACCCCATGAATTATATAACTGAATACATGGCTATGATAAAGAGCAACGGCTTGACCCCGGTGGAAAGGGAGTCGATGTTCCTTAAGAAGTTTGCTGACACACTTGAGAAAGGAGCATTGCGATGGTACATGCACCTCCCCTCGGAATCGATATCAAATTTCGAGGAGTTGGCTGACATTTTTATCAAAGCTCATACTGGAGCCAGAAGATCCTCAAGCAAAAGTAGGATATCTTCGAAGTCAAACAAAAGTACTTCGAGCAATCAATGACTTTCTCGAGTGCTTTCAGGCTGAAAGAATGGACGTACCAAAAATGGATGATGCTCTGCCAGTCATGGCTTTTGTAATAAATCTAAATGTGACTAACTTAGAGGTAGCTGCCGAACTGAAGAAGGCGATCCAGTAGTATCAAGCCCAGACTTAGGGTGAATTGCATAACACAGCCTCTGCAAAAATCAAGCTCGAAGAGGCTGAGTGGAGGATAGCAGGTCGGTATAATTCGTACAGAGGCCAAGCAGAGTCGTCTCGACGCACCGATGCGCCACGAGGGAACTCAAAAAAGAGATACGAGTCTTACAATTCACAAAGGCAACATGTTAGCCAGCGCCTCGGAGGACAGCAACATGTGAGTCGGAGGTTAGGGGGAAAGGTTAGCACCAACGCTAGTCAGAAAGTTCCTCGGGGCCGTCCTTGGTGGCCAAGGATAAAGAATTGCCTCGAATCTCCGATTATAACTTTAATATCTCCACCTCCAAGCTGGTAAATGCCATAAAAGTGATGACGGATCAATGTGTGAAATTGCTGAGGGATATGAGAACGCCCCGAGAGAAAAGAGATCAAACTCAGCACTGTGAGTTTCACGTGGATTATGGGCACGCCACCGAAGATTGCAAGGCATTGCAACTTGAGGTGGCTCATCTTCTCAAGAAAGGTGTACTAGCTGAGTATCTTACCGACAAGGGGAAGAAAAATTTCTCTAAAAATAGAGGAAGGGGACAGCCGCCGAAGATAGAGTCTCCTAAAAGAGTAGTGAACGTTATAACTGGGGGGATCAGAAGTGAATGGTGTTATCTTCGTGGCTGCAAAAATATTTACAAAGCTTTCGAATACTGTGGAGAAAAGGACCCAAGCTGGTGGGTCAAAGAATGAGATTGTGTTTGAAGCCGAAGATTGTGATGGAATGATGTTCCCACATCATGATGCTTTGGTAATCATGTTAAGGATTAATGACTATGACGTCAAAAGGGTTTTTGTTAAACCTGGTAGCTCGGTGAACATCATCAGTTATTGAGCAGTGAAGAAAATATGGATAAAGGGCCTCGTCGTTCCGAAGGCAACCATATTGATAGGGTTTAACAATTCAACTAAAAAAAAATACTTGGGGAAATTACTCTTACTACGACTTCCGAGGGAGTAGATGAGAAGACTGTTTTTCAAGTAATGGCTGAGGATATGGCTTATAATGTTATCCTCAGGGGGCCTTGGATCCATGAAATGGAAGCTGTTCCATCTACATTGCATTAGGTAATCAAGTTTCCAACTCCATGGGGAATCCATGCTATCCCAGGAGAACAACGAATGGCTCGTGAGTGCTACTCAATTGCGATGAAGAATGGAGTAGCTTTGATTAAGCCACCTAATGAAATAGAAATTACTAGGCCTGGGGCCCGACATCGAGGCTTGGTAACCCTCATTAAATTCAGACTTGCACCCACAGCTCCAAGTTGTCGATTCCCCAGCATTTGGGTCGAGTGATGATCACCCTCTGTTCTCTTCGCCTATCTTTCTCAGGAAACTGAGAAAACGACTATCAGTGCTCAGGTCCGCATACTTCGCACCCCAACACTGGTGGTGAAAGGGGAATGGTACAATTGAGGACTTCAAAAATAAAACTCGAAGACTATCAGATTGTCGATCCGCACACCGGGGACTGTTTCTTTAGGAATTTATTCTGTTATCTGATATTATAGCCCAATGAGGCTGATGTAGTAAAAATTTGCTTAAGTTTTACCTAAGTTATACGACGACTGAAACTTATGTAAATAGGCTCGTATTACATCAATAAAACTTGAACTCAATTTCTTTTTTATTTGATGCCTAAAGCCTGTTTTCATTTACGCCTCGGCTCGAGAACGAGACGTGGTTCTAAGCTAGCCTCGTTTTTATTATCTAAAGTCATGCAAGCAAAGAAAAACTCAATGTCATGAAATAAATATCGATAATACGGAGTGAAAGATTGCGATATTCTGAATGTTCATTAAAATGCCTCGAAGGCCAAAACAAGAGAATTTACAAAGTGTTGGCCTAAAGGCTTAAGGCTTGAAGCCCAGACAAAAAACAAAAAGAGGAAAAGCTCATTTCGACAAGGCTTCAGAATCCTTGTCTTCCTCACTTTTGTTGCCTAAAGGCAAATTACTGATCAACCGCTGAGCCTTGGCAGCATCCTCCCGCGCCTTAGCTATTTCCTTGTCCAAGTTCGCCACAGCCTTGCACAGCTCGAGAGTCCTCAGCTTCATCTGGATGATAGCCCAATTTTTCTACACTCGAGCCTAGTATCACGAGATTTCAGCTTAGCCTCGATCTTGGACTTAAGCTTGGACGAAAACATGGCCCCCTTATTCTAAAAGTCTCAACTTGGACTTCGAGGGTCTGGGCTTGGACTTTGAGATCGTTCACCTTCGACGAGAGCTCTTTCTATTGGCTATGGAGCTGATCGTTCAGGTCATCAATCAGCGCATTTTCTGCTTCGATCTCACCTCAAAGAATCTCCTCTTGAGCTTTCTTTTCAGTTTCAAGTTTGGCAACGACCTCTAGAGATTTTTCGAGCTAAAAGTAAGACTATTCGGCCGCTTTACGAGCTCGGTCCAAGTCTACCTTAGAATCGAGCAAATACTTTTCAAGATCTGTAATCTTGTTTATCGGTCCCAGCGACCCCCAATCCTCCTCAACTCTTCTGCTCGGCCAGCCTCCATATCGGCTGCTCTCATAGTGTAAATGAAACTCTGCAAAAGAAAAGAGTTCAAGGTGGTACTAATAAAGTCGAAGGGTAAAAGAAAAACGAGATAAAAGATTAAAAATTACATGAATAGCATGCTGAGACGCGAAAACCATCAGGTCATCAATCGGCAAGTCCTCGATGCACTCCCGCTTTGCTGGGCCGAGCAAATCCCTAAGGCTGATGAGAACAACCATTGTGTCATTTAGCATGCACAGATCAGGAGGGATGCTTATCAGCCTAGGGCTTGCAGCAGAAGACGAGGGATGGTCGGCCCGAGCGCAGTCCTCATCTACCCTCTCTTCATCTTGAACAAGGACATCAGTCGCCTTCTCCTCGGCAGGGAAGTTTTCAGCCACCTTGGCCTTACCCTTAGCTTTCTCTGTTGCTTGATTCTCGTCAAAGTTAGCCGTCGCGACTTCATTGTGAGCCTCGCACCTGAAGGCTCGTCGGCTTAGTCACGCTGAGGAATTTCATGTGACTTGGCCTGAGGGCGTTTAGCTTGAGAGGGATTGGCTACCGTGCCCTTCCTCTTCTTTGAAGCTTTAGCTGTAAGGACTCACATTGAATCCTCCAACTCCTTCAGATTATCCCCTTCTTCGGGGACCCCAGCCTCTTGCTTCCTTTTTTTTTTTCTTCTCCTTTTTCTTCTTTCCTTGTCTTTTTCTTCTTTCTCTTCCGGTTCAGTGACCGTTTTGTTGGGGAAAAGTACAAAAGAGAAAGGCAAGAACGGGGATAAATTTTCAAAGAAAGAAGAAGGTATAATTCACACTTACCGTTTCGTTTGCATGACCATTGTTCTCTTTCAACGCCGCCAGGATCATCCATGATCTCTCAGGCCTCGGTTTGGTATCGATAAGTGCTTGAACCCATTTAGTCAAACCCTCTGGGGGGTTTATAGAAAGTTTCTCTGCTGGAAAAAGAAAATAACAACGAGTTGGTTAAAAACTGAGGAGTTGTAAGAATAAAGAAGAAGTCAACGGTCGGCAACTTATGAGTTTTGTTCCACACCTCGGGGAACTCCGCATCGGATGAGAGAAGAGCGGTAGGATTAAGAATGAACCGATCGTACCAACCACGGCCCTCGGTGTCATCACCCTTTGTTATTATGGAGAACTTGCCCCGTTTGCTTAGCTGGACAACCCCATCTTTGTGCATGGTGGGCAAAAAATGGAAATGAGGTGATCAAAGGTAAAATCAACTTTGGCTCGTTAGCTTAGAAAGTCGAGGCAATGAATGATCCTCCAAACACCAGGACCGAGCTGAGACAAACAAATGTCGTATGTTCGGCATAAAGTATCAGCTATGTGATGGATTGGAAGTGAGAAATCTATCGTAAATGGATAGGTGTAGACGAACGAAAAACTGGAGACTCTGTCGCAAGTACGATGTTCTAGGGTCGGGACCACGATTTCTACCTCGGGACCCCAACCACAAGCTTCACGAACATGATCTACGAGGTCTTGTATGATCAGGCTCAGGGACTATTGGATTGGAACTTTAATATTCTTCTCAAGATCAGAAGTCGATTGCTTCTGCATCTTGAAGTCTTTGATGTGATCAAACTTCGAGGGGATCACATGATGGGGGTCGAGCTCCCCGATAAAGGTTCGTGATCTGTGACGCTTCAGCGGCTTCAGCGTTGTTACCAGTATTGCTGGGTTCTTCAAGTATAGCTCCATCGCCACCGGTCAGTATTTTTTCCTGGGCAGTGGCGTCGTGGTGGTTAGAGACGGTTTCTTGGACACTTTCCTCCGATGAAATTACCCTCAATGGTACAGGTGTACCGGCTAAAACCTCGCTTGTAGTCAAAGGGTTTTCATCCATTGCTCTTGCTTCTAAGGATTTTGAGGAATTCTTGGTAGAAGACATGGCGACAAGATTTTAAGAAAAGGGATTAGCGGGAAACTTGGTTATAGCTGATCAAAAGATTTGGGAAACAATATAAGTGATAAACAAGTTAGAGGATTTATAGGAAGGATGGTACTCAAGTACTTGGAAGGGTCGATATTATTACTTTTACATTGAAAAGGTAAAACGAAGGGTTACAACTGCTCAGAAAACGCCACGTGTAGAAGATTAGACGTCAAAAGGACGGTTAAGTTTTCAAATTCCATGGTGGAGAATTGGCCACGTCGATTCCCCCCGAATTAAATCCAGCCCTCGAAAAATTCTTACTATTATCCGATGAGTGGGGGAACTATTTGTATTGGGTGAAAAATTAACGAGGTTTAAGAAGCAGGGCTCAGAGCTAGGTGAGGTTAAAAGCTTCTATTCACGAGCTCTCCAAGGCTCGCCCAGCTCCCGAGGCCGGTTTCCTCAAGCATGAAATGAATGACGGCTACGAGCTGGCCCCACGAGGCGATTAGAAGATATCCACCATGAGGCTATTGGAAGATATCCACCACGAGGCGAAAGATTCACCCTTCGTAGAAGATTTTGCTCCACGACAAACGAGTCTTCACTTCTGTAACTGTCGACCATTGCCCACGACTTAAATGGAGAGATCATGGGTAGACCATGAACAAAAGTGGAGTAATGGCCATTAAAGTGCATTGAATGTTGCCCTCGCCCCTGAAAGCTATAAATAGCCTTGTAAAGATGATGTAATGCATCCAGAAATACACAGAGTACACCTATATTATGTTTTCACTCCTTTGTCTCATTTTCTTATTCAGATTTTTATCTTTTTCATGGTTTTGATACAAATAATTGCTAGTTAGCCCTATACAAATTCGATTTGTTGCTCTAATTACATTTAGGCCTAACACAAGATCTCCCGTTAGGTATAGTGAACATAACTAATCCATATTCTTTAATCAACCCTCCAGCTTTATTAAAGCCTATAAAGTTCCGTTCTGGTTTTTTTAAGAGCGTGTTTCCTTTATTTTTCTTTTAAAAAATTAAAGTTGCACGATATATTTTGTTCTCCAGTTTAAAATTTTGATTTTACTTAAACAATTTCTAGCTTCCATGCCATATTCCAATTAGTAGGCAGGTGAAGTTGGACTTCATCTCAAGTGTCTTGATCTCAGACGACTCTCAGGTTCAATGCAGTTGTGATTGAAATAAAAACTCACGTTTAACTTTAAACATTATGTAGCGCTTATTTGACTTTAAACATAGAAACAAAACTGAAGGAGAAGAAGAATGAATCACTCTTCAAATAACATTATTATTCTGCAAGTTGGTTGGTCTAAATTTGTCGCCAAAAGTGTTCAGACAAACAACTCTTAAATTAACGAAAATAAGAAAAGTATTTTATCTCAAAAAAAAAAAAAAAAAAAAGAGAGCTTCTTTCTTGACACTCTCTCAACAATGATGTCCTTTTCATCTTACTTGTTTTGTAACGCAATTTATCTTTGTACACCTCTAGTATCTTTTTAGGGGATTTATATTAATATATAATTTTGAAATTTTAATTATAAAAAAATAAAAATATTATTAATATTACTAAAAGTGACATTATCTTTTATATACAAATTGCTACAAACAATTAGAAAAGGGAAAAACCTAGCATCCACGTCATATCTCTTCTTCTTACCACATATTGCCCCCACTGTCGCCCTCGGTGCAAAAATGTACAAACAATCCAGAAACAGTTAGATAAGGTGCAAAACAGTAAAGATACAGTGAAATACAATAAAACAAAAATATGAAGAAGAAAAAAAACACCAAAAATAAAAAAGAAGAATAAAATAAATAAATAAAATGAAACACTAGATACAAAGATACAATCTAATTACATTAAAGTAAAAAGGGAAAATAATAAAAAGTAAATTTTAATAAATTTACTTATATACTATTAGATACCGTCTAGAAACAACATAATACACAAAAATAAGAAGAAATAAATGACATGATACAGTAGATACGACTTTGATATAGTAGATAACTACAGATACAATATAGATACATAACATACACCGTATATATACGGTCGAGTTCACTGCACAAAAACGGCTAGCGGGCCAAGTTCAAAACTTAAAATGGCTATTTCTTCAAATCATAAATTTTGTGTTATTATCGTGACGAACCAGAACTTCATAGAAAGTTTTCCCAAATATGAAAAATAAATCGAAATCAACGTACCTGCAGCTAAAGAGTAGCTCACATTTTACAAAAGCACAAAATCAACGTACTCAAGTTTTCTTTGAAACAGAAGCTTTGACCACATAACTGAAAACTTAATTTGCTTTTCTTTTTAATCTTCACACAGTAACACTTTTACACTTCTCAGTTCTCAGTATTGCAAGAACACAAAGTTGAATTGGGGCTCCCGGCTCCGTGTTGTTAATGACCCCGTGACGTTAAGTCTCAACATTAAATTTGAAAGGCGACCACTAATTTACCACAATTGTATGATTACGAGAAATAATAAAGCGAAAAAATTTATGAATAATTTAACAAGTAGAGCTGTGTCAGATTATATTTTGCTATGTTTTGTAATTAAATTCTCATTTCCTCTATAAATTTTGCTAAAATGTCTTTTTAATTGTTATGTTAATCTTTTACGCACTATTTAAGAATATCTTAGTAGTACTCCCTCCGACCACTATATTTGATTTTTTGTCCTTTATTTTTGTTCAAAATAATTGGTTTGTTCAAAGATCAAGAAGCTATTATATGGTTCCTCTTAAATTTATCCTTATTAATAAATGATCAAAGTATATTTTTAAAAAGCCCTACAAATTTATATGAGTAAATTCAAAAGAGATAAAGATTAATATCTTTAAGAGACACTCTTAATCAATTAAACGAATAGAGTACTAGTAATACTTTTTGACTAACTTGCCTTAATAATTTATATATATCTTCAATCATTCACCACTGTATCGCTCATGAACAATTATGTACCTCTTATATCAATAAAGATCTAAAACAACTTCACAGATTTTCTATGTTAAGGAATCAATATTTTCCACTTTCTGGCATAGAAGGAACAAAACCATTAATTATATTTGATTTGTAAAATAACAAATACATTTTGAACCAATTATTTATAGTACAGTATGATAGCTAAACGAGATCCCAGAAAGTATAATTCTTTGGTATGTACTGAAACTGCTAATTACTCATACTTAGTGTTTACATCAAATCAATAAATACAATAAATACAATACATGTGTATACATACATCCATCTATTATTTATAGATCGTTTGCTCAAGCTTCTGAAAACTGCTTATTTTATAAAGCGCGAAAGTGTTTTTCGTAAAAGTACTTTTGAAGAGTAGCAGTTTGTGTTTGACCAACTCATTGAAAAATAACTTTTGTCAATAATTGAGTAGTAATTTGTGTTTGATCAAACTTTTAAAAAAAAAACTTTTGCGTGTAAAATGATGAGTAAGAACATATAAAGATTCATCATACGGTTACTTAACTAAATGAATAATTTTAAATTTTTATTATCAAAGACTATATTTAATTAATAAATTTAATATTAGAGCATACATAATTGAATATCCTAAATTCATACTTTTAGAAAAGATGCAATTTGATCCAAAACTCCAACAATAATGATATAGGTGTGCGTAAAAAAAATGTACTATTTATATATTATAATAATTAGGTAAATAAATAGAGGTAATTAAATATATAAATATTTTTTTTTAAGGATTTTTTGAATTATAGAAATTAAAAACAACTTATGGTTCTGCTTTTGGGAAAAAACTACTTTTTCCAACTTATTCTCCACAGCAGAAAAACAGCTTATGCAATCACTCAAAAGCACTTATTTTTCTCCTAGAAGCTTGGCCAAACACCTCAATCTTTTAAAATAAGTACTTTTCGAGAAAAATAAGCTATGTTTAGCTCCCCCAGAAGCTTGGCAAACGGGCTCTTAGCCATGGTTAGATGATATGAACTTATACTTTAAATTTTAACTATCATAGTTAAATTGCAAGATTTGGTATAAACACCGGGTAAGTATTTACCCGATCTTATTTCCTTAAACTTTTTTTTACTCTTCCATTATCTTACCTGTTAAAAGTCAAATTAAAGTAATCTAAGACAATTTACATGTGAAGTAATTACTACTACCAATTACTCCCCCGTCCCATTTTAGTTGTCACATTCAACTTTTTCACGTCCATTAAGAAAATTATTAAATAGAATGTATTATTTACTATATTATCCATATTTAATGTTTGACTATTAACTTTTTTTTAATAATTCTTTTAATTATTAAGAGTATAGTTGGAAAGAATTGACAAAAAAAGTATTGAAATTATAAAGTATCAACTAATTGAGACAAATAATTATTGCTTAAGTGTCAATTAAGTTGGGACGGAGGGAGTATTGATGACAACTAGTATTGTTATGGTAAAAACACAAAACTGGTCTAGAAGAAGGGGGCAGATATCGTTGTACGTAGATAGATTTTAAATGTGTAAATAGTATAACTTATTTCCGATCCTATTTTTTAAGTTATAATCCTTTTTCATGAATCAATAAACAATTATCATTAAACTTAACACAGACGATGATTAGTGTTACTTTTTGGAAAGGACGCACAGTTAACTATCTTTAAATAACCCGAAACCTGCCAAAAGATAGATTAAAAAATTTAGAAAACCTGTTTAATGGCATATACAATATAAACCTAGTATGAGTAGTATCCCCTATTAACTCTATAGAATATGTAAAACGTGTAAGTAAGAGTATTTTATTAGGACTTGAAAATTTCCTATATATATCAATCTAAGCGACCAAAAAAAAATAATAATAAGAAGAAGAGGAGGAGGAGGAGCTTGCCTTTGGCATGCAGAGGCATGTGTAGCTTTACAACAATAACATACTCAGTGTAATTTTACAAATAAAATTTGAGAAGAGTCAGATATATGCAGACCTTATCCCACCAAGGTGGAGAGGCATGTATAGTTTTAATTCTTTATTATGGGCTCACTTAATCTTAGTGATTTCAGCACAGAGCACTATATTTTTTATAATTATGTTATTTAAACTCATAATTTTAACAAGAAAATAAGTGTAATATTAAGCACTTTGGACATTGAAACCATCAAGTCAAATTCTAACGATTCAACATCCACCTCTTTTGGCATGCCACTTGATTTCACTTTCTAGTACAATATAATCACATTGATTGCCTTCACTATAAATGTGTGTACGTGTGTGAACTGTGAAGTTAATTGTCTGTATGACTTAATTTTATTTATTTCAAATTGTACTGTATTTAGCTTATGTGGACTTATATTTAGGCGCACAGTGTATTTATTTAATGACACCTATTCTAGGCGGATCTAGAAGTTTGATCATGAGTTCGGTAGAACACAGTAAATTTGGCCTAAACTAGTATTTTTGTTAAAAATTTCATTTAATATATACCTAATCTAGCTTGAATCCAGTACACAAGAAGTGCTATAGTTTAGAGCCCAAAAACTTAAAAATCTAGATTCATCGTGCAACTATTTTAGATTTACTAACTTAAAATAGTTCTACTGTTGTAGCTACACCTCTTATCCTCACGTAGCTCGATTTATTACGTTATCTCGCTTGCCTTTTCGTTTTTCTTTAGATGAGATCGATAGGGAATAGATATAGATTCATGTCATCCACGCACATGTCAAATTCAAACATGCATGCATAATTGAGGAAATCAGATTTTAATTAATTGTTTGCATACACCATGCTATCAAATCTTGTTTAATCAAGGTATGTTATATTACTAACCAAAAAAAAAAAAAATATTGACTGTACTGGTGAATTTGTTAGCATATAATAATATGCTTATCAACTTTGGTTTTATGAAGATATTGGATTACTATCAATAGTTTTAAAATAATTTAGATTTTTAATACTCCCTCCGGTCCACTTTATTTGATGTTTTAGCCTTCTTTTTTTTTTGTCTACAATATTTGATCTTTCCGGAAATCAAGATGGAATTTTACAATGTCACCCCTTGCTAATAAATGACTTTAAACAAAATGCTAAGTAAGAATAGCTTGAATAAAGGCTAATATAGTCAATTATATTGCTAATTAATATTAAAAATGTGATTTTCTTAATACGCATGAAAACACTCAAAACATCAAATAATATGGACCGGGAGTAATAAGAAGGCAACATGAATCACGTGCATGAAGATGCAGTGTACGTACCTCCGATATCTCTACTTCATAAGTAGTAATATAGATTGAGATTTGACATAAGATGCAAACAATCAAACTGAAGCACAAGACAGAAAAAGTTATGCTGCAATGGAGCCCACTAGCTATCCACTTCAGCAGCCCATGTGGTGCTACTGGGAGTGGGACAATCAGGGCCGGATGTTTATGCTAAATCAAATGCTCCTCCTTTTTAATTTATATATATATCTCTCTGTGTCAAAAAAAGAAAGGTCTAATTTTTCTATAAAAATAATTTTTTTTAATGGAGCCTACTAGCTATCTACTTTAGCAGCCCGCCCATGTGTGCTACTGTGACAATCAGGGACCGGATGTTTATGCTAAATCAAATGCTCCCCCGTTTTAATTTGTATTCCTTCTGTTTCAACTTAGTTGACACTTTAAGTTATTGCACGCCCATTAAAAAAATTAACAAATAGAGTAACATTTTTACTATGTTATCCTTATTTAATATATGACTCTTAAATACTTTTTGAGAATACCATTAATAATTAAGGGTATAGTTGGAAAGAATTGGCAAAAATAGTCTTGAAATCCTAAAGCGTCAACTAATTTAGGACAAATAAATCTTGTCATAGCGTCAACTAATTTAGAACAGAGGGTGTATATATCTCTCTTTTAGTGTGTCAAAAAAAGAAAGGTCTAATTTCTATAAAAATAATTTCTTTTAATGGAATGGTTTTTAGCTACATAATTTTCTATTATTTGTTTTAGACCAAATTTTTTTAAATTATTTATTTTTTAAATTTCATGTTAAATCAAATCCCTACCTATAAATAGAGATGAAAGGAGCAATTTACACCAAATTTACACACTTGACATTTAAGGTGAGATTCCATATCACAAATAGCAATGGTTAAATGATAAATATGTAAGATATGAGTGTCTTTCATTAGTAGGTATGGTATAAATATTTTTACAAAATAATAAAGCGAATTATCCATGATACGGCGACACGAGTAAGTATTTAAAGTTTACATCTTTTAATGTGTTTTAAAAGCTAGACACAGTTAAAAGACATGGCTTTTTGGAATTACTCGATCTCTTTTGTTTAAATTTTTACCATATTATGTCCTTATTAGTTTATTCAAATGAATGACACTTACGTATTTTATTTTTATAGTGATATTATTGTTTATGCCTAAAATTTGTCGAATAGGTTAAATAGATAATTTTAAAGGGGTCACAATAAAGAAATAATATAGAAAAGCAGAGAATAAGATTTGTATTCCTTGAGAAACGTGAGGATTCGTAGTAGAATCTCTTGTATTGAGTACAATGAAGGAGGGGGTAGTTATAGACTTAGGTTTACCTCAATCCTAATTATGGTAAAATACTAAGTTTATATGTTACAAGAGGCGGTGATACAAAGTAAACCTAACTAGGAGCCTAAATGACTAATACTCATAAGGTGGCTGAGTATATGCTTTTGGAATCTGTGTACATGTCTGATGAGCGGTTGTATCTATGGAGCAGGCGTATATCCTCAATGCCCGTTGACTTGTAGAGTTAGTCTAGCCTTTGCTAGCTTGGTTCATTTTTCTATAATTATAGGTGGTATATTTTTACTCACACAGATATAAAGGTCCTTCGATTAAAATGGTCATTTCAAGTCTTTTTTAAGAAAATAACCTCAAGTCTTAATTCTTAGCAAGATAGCCATTTTTTTTTACGTTTAATAGAATTAGAATTAATACTTAGCCTAATCATGACCCCCAATTTTTTTATCTACACAAACCCCCCACTATTCCCCTCCTTCCTTCTCCCCCCATTACTCTTCCATCCCCCTCTATCTTCCCTAGCCTCTTCCAATATGCCTCCTCCCCATCCACCTCATCCATTACTACCGCACCTCATTCTCTTCACCGCGGGAATGCCTTTTCCTCTTCATCCCACTTCTCGCCGCCTCTTCCAAACAACTTGATGATGCTTAAAATAGTTGAGAGTTGATTAATCAACTCTTGGTTGCTTCGTTCAAAACAACCAGGAGTCGATTCATCAACTCTCGTTGTTTGAATCGACTGAGAGTTGATTAATCAACTCATGGTTGCTTAGTTCAAAACGACCATAAGTTTATTACTCAACCCTCGGTCGATTCATCGCGATTCTAAGCAACTAAGAGTTGATTAATCGACCCTTGGTCGATTCAAACAACTCTCGGTCGATTCAAGCAACTGAGAGTTTCTGAATTGACTCCTGGTTGATTCAACCAACTCACAAATTTATTTGATGGACTATAGAAATATTTCCACTATATAATAAAAAAATTTAAAAAAATCAACTAAATCTTCACCACAAATACAAAACGCAAATGGAAAGAAGAAGAAGAAGACGGCATATAAAAACAAGAACAGAGAAAATGAAGATGCAGAAAATATGAAGGGGGACGATGAAGAAGAAGTGAGGGAGAAGATGAAGAATAATGAAGGAGAAAATGAAAGATAGCAGATTGAGAAGAAGAAAAATAAGGAAAGAAAGAAGTAGTAGAATAGAGAGAAGAATGAGAGGAAATGAAAATTAAGAAAGAAAAAAGTAGTAGAAGAAGACATTGTGAACAAAATGCAAGCACCCACTCAAAAGAAGAAAAGCTTTATCAGACAGGTGTATCTACATCTCATTGCAGAGCATCAGAAGGTAGCATGGAAAAATCTAATGTGTTACAATACAGCTAGGCCAAAAAGCAATATTTACTATGTGGTTACAATGTCAGTGGAAGCTGCTAACAACTGACAAACTCAGCAAGTAGGATATGAATGTGGATACAAGGTTTATTATGTGCAGAATGAACCAAGAGACTAATGATCACTTATTCTGTGAATGTGTATATGCACGAGAGGTATGGCAAAGAGTAATGCAATGGGGGCAATTCATAGACATAATGCACAACAACTAGACTCAACAATAAGAATGAATATAAAAGCACGAGGGGGGAAACAGTGAAATCAGCCATATTGAAGAGTTGTATGCTGAATTCATTGAAAAAAGTTAGTGGGAAAGGAACAAGCGCATGTTTAAAGAAATAGCTAGAGAACATAGCAACATTGCAAAGGAAATAACCACTATCTGCAGTGTTAGAGCTGTTAGATTCTGCACTTTCGGACATAAACTGAAAACCAGAAAGAGATGAAATAGAAAATTTTCGAGCCAACAGTATACACAGCTTGTCCTTAAGAAATCTAATCCCCTCACAATTATCCAAGGTTGTGGATTAATTTCTCCCAGGATAGAACGAAATTAACCTTATTATGATAACGGTAATTCAAATTACAGTAAACAGCGAACTCAAATTCGATAGCAAATTACACGACTCTAGAAGAAAGGAGAAATATATAGTTGTGTATATAAAAAATGAGGAAGTGTCTCACTATTTATAGACCAAGGATAGGTGTAAAAAAAAGGTGTGAAACCTTTTCAATAAAGAGGTGCTTATGGTGCCTTTTCCCATTCACAACTATTCAAAAAAAACCCAACAATCCCCACGTGAATGGGGAATGGCTCTATAGTGAAAATGTGAAGAAACTTGTGTGATTTGCAAGTAAAAACTAATTGCATCTGGATAAGTAGGTTTCCCTTTGAACATTCCGTAGTAAATATATATCGGATATACGCGGTCAATCGGTAGATTTGATATATTTGAACCGTCGAGCTTTGGTGTATACCTAGAGAATATATGTCACACAATTAGTCCTTGACCGTCTTTGGGTCTCATTGTTGTGTTCGTTTCAGCCATGAACACAGCCTGGTTTCATAAGTGCGTAGAGAATTAGCCTTACAGAATTCTCCTTGAAACAGCCTCCACTTCACACTTACATAGGTGATTCCTAAATGTGTAATCCCGTAGATGTATACTATTTGATAATTCCATATCAAACTTAGATAATCATTAAAAAATGCCTTTAACCTTTTATCCTTGGTACTGAACATTGTCTTATTACGAGAATGGGTTGAGTTGTTTGATAATGTTGGAGCGGTCGTACATAACTTTGTTTGAGCCCCTTGAACCTAGATATTGGGATCTCTAGTCTTCTAGGTAGAGTTATCGCCATGACGGCTTGTCCTCGGCCACAGTCCAATTCCCCTCGATGATCGCTCAACTATCTCTCTAGTTAGGCCGTTTGTAAGTGGATCCGACATATTATCACTTGACCTTATAAAGTCAATAGTGATAATTTCCTTAGAAATAGTTGTCTAAAGGTATTATGTCTTCATCATATGTGACGATAACGCTCCTAGCCCATCCTATAGCCTATTGACTATCTCAATATATGCAAATCGGTGTCAATGACTTGGGCCAAAATGGAATATCTTTCAAGAATTTTTCGGAGACATTTAGCTTCTTCACTAGCCTTGGCTAAGACTATGAACTCAGCTTCCATAATAGAGCGATTACTGACCATTATTAATTTAGCATCACTATATGAATAGCTTGAAATGGTTGCATCAGTTGTGGCCACAACCTTTTAACATTTAATATATATCTCAACCATTTCCGCCTTGTTATATATTTGATGCCTAAAGTATAGAACGTTCAATCATTATACAAATCCAATTTGATATGAATTTTATAATTATCATTGGTTGGTTCATCGCTTAAATCCAACTAGATATGGATTTTATCATTAATAGTTTATTTTTTGTTTTATAGACCAATATTTTAATATATCTGTTCATGAATCGTCATGTCTATACAAAACATTATCTATCAACCGACAAATCATTTTCATGAAATGTCACAACTTTTCAAGTGACACCATTGTTGAACCCTCCCAAAAAATGCTTACAAGTATGCATCAGGATGTAATTTCAACAAAATGGGACTTCAAAGGGTTTCTTTCGAGTCGCCACCTAATTTAAAGATTATTAGGAACCTAAGTTAACTAAAGATTGCAATTTTATTCCTTATTTAAAGGAAAATAATTCAGAGATTCTTAGGTAAGTGGTTCTATTAAATTCGAAAGAAGGTCCCCAACGGGAGCACTTTCCAAACTCCGCTAAAATCGGTTAATCTGGCGATTTTCATGAATTTTACTTAAAGATAATTAAGTTAGAATAAATTTTAAATAAAGATAAATAGATAATGAATAATAAGATAATGTTTGATTATGCCCATACTTAGATAAATAAACAACAAAAATTAAGATTAATTAAATGGATAATGAGATAATGGTTGATTGCTTAATTAATTAAATAAATAAAGGCTGAATAAAATTAAGTAAATAAAATAAATAATTAGATAAATAATGATAATTGATTAATTAATTGGTTGGATAGAAAATAATGAATAGATAATAACTTAATTTAATAGATAAATATTTATATGAATTCAATTAAATGAGAAAGAAAAAATGAATAATAATTGATTAAATGAATAATAAGTGAATAAATAAATAATTATAATTAAATAAATGAATAAATAAATTAATTTATTTATTTATAAATAAAGACCACTTAAATAATTTAATTAATGAGTAAATAAAAATAGATGAATAAATAATTAGCTTAAATATAAATAATGAATAAATGAATACGATTTTAATTTTGATTCTTTTGCACTCGATAGTTAATCAAAGATTCCTATTATCTTAAACTGATTGGCGAGTCCTAAAGAAACGAGATAAGCAATTTATAATCAATCCTAAACAAGCAATAAGATAACAATTTGATAAAGCGGCTATCCTACCAAGCTTCTAATCATGCAAAGTCCTAATCCAGTTTAGGGGGATCCTAAAACATGCTTTCTAAAGGGGGGCGGGAGAGAAAGAGTTTAGAAAGTAGAACTCGAATAGCAAGCTCAATACAAGCCCTGTATTTCCCAAGGTTTTCATTCATTTATTTTTAGCGAGAACTTGAACTCGAAATGCAATGCGGGGCCCGGACAACTTGAATGCCAATTACCAATCCCAATTTGTGAGTTGAGCAACTCAAACTCGTCCCAAGTTGTCATGCAAAAGAAGTAGGAGATAAAGATTAGTATGAGCAAATAGAGATCGTCAGGAAACAAGCAAACAACAATTCAATGATTTATACTGTTCCATGAGCTACAACTAAGACAACAAGACATCTTTCAGGTTTTAGTGGAAATTAATCTTAAAAATAAACACTGCCGGGCCTGAGATTTAAATGACAGAATTCAACAACAGCTGCCTTAATTTCAATATATTCATGATTCTTTAATCCATTAATGAGATCACTAGCAGCATATTCAAAAGGAAAAGCACTCGGGATATTTTATCTAATTCAATAATTACCTCACCAGAAACATACATACTTGACATTCTTAAACTCAATAGTCTATTAAAAAAAAACAGGTAGCATTTTAAAACACATGTGCCATGATCCTAAATAATGATACTTACCAGTTTCAAATAAGCGAAACATGGACTACCTCCTCATGAAACTTCTATTACTAATGACAAATACAAGAAAACTAAACTAAAGCAGGACAATCAAATGAACAGATTAGAAAATGCCATCTCCTAGCTTTTACAGATCCCCTAACCCCCTTAACATCCTCACCATAGCAATCATATGCATTCACAATTACACACTTGCCCGCAGAAGCACCCACACAAGACACTGACCCTCTTCGCACTTCCTAAACTGCTCTAGAAATCAACTCCTACTACCTGCACTATCTATACTCTAGAATCAGCCTACTACCACTGCAGCTCCAAACTCACACTTTCTTCCTCCTTTGAAACTTTCTGCACCTTGTAACACCAGAAGCAAAGCTCACCATACATCATTCCAGCTCAAACAACAACAAAAGAACACCCCTTTCCCTTTTCTACTTCACCAACAGACACCCCACACTTTTAAACTCACAAACACACCTGCAGACCTTCAAAAAGATACCAGATAACATGACAAGTTCGCCTTGCACTCCCTACATTTCACCAGGACGGAACCCAACTCCCAGAAAACAAAAACTACAACAGAACCCCTTTGCAAACTACCGGACCAACAGAAATTAACTGATGCAAGCCAAAACAAACTGAGAACCTCATTACCCTGCTACACCTAAGACCTATCTTTCTGACTTTACCAGCATCCAGAATGAACTCATCAATCACTCCTGAACTCATCTACCTCAAAACAAACTCTCCAAAGCACTTTCTACCCAACCAAGACCTAAACTCCTCTACAAATTAAACTACTCCCTGATACAGCCTCCAGAAACCAAGGCAACCTGGACAACACTCACAGGAACCCCTGAAACAGCCCCTCTCACCTACATACTCCCTCAGCTTTCAAATACTGCATTCACACCATCAGAAAACCAACCAGCAGGAACTAAACCTTGCACCAGCTCCTTGAAACTTCTTCTTCCTCATACACATACTACACAGCACATACAAAACACATGCACCTTTCCTGAACTGAGCCTATACTCCTGCTACATTTCTAACTAACTGCATCCTCCCTGAACACTTCTCCAAGGCTAAACTGCAGCAGGTAGAAACAGAAACAACTCTATATCCCACACACACCAAAACAAGCAGAACAACCTTCACATCCTTGCACATATACCCTGAACCCCTGCACCTCACCACAACAAACTTCAAAATACCTGTAATCAACCAAGAGCCTAAATTATACCTGCACAACCCCAGAACCTTTAAGCTACCCTGCTAGCACCTAAACCCTGCATCTATCCCTCTTCAAAACTGCATACATCCATATGAACTTGAACACACACAGAGAGAGAAATGCATACACATATAACCAGCTGCACATATATATTTATAACGCCATTTTCACCATCTCAAAGCTAAAGGATCCGGATTCAAGTTAACCAGTTTTAAGCATGCATAAATTTATTGATTTTAACTCAAAGAAACACTTTTTCTAAGCTTAACAATCAATCTATTCTTAAAACAACTGCAGGTTCACATTTTGAATGAGAAAAAGTCATAAACTTATCAAAGTTTAACTACATTCACTTATCGCATTTTAAAAACACAAGTTTACAAAGAAACGGGAAAAACAATAAAGTATCACCTGTTTTTTAGCAGTGAACTAAAGCGTGAATCTGAAGAATGCGACTCGACTAAACGACTCGAACGAGGTCGATGACTTAAATGTTGAAGCGACGAAAAAAATCAAACAGAAACAGGTAATCGCTATGTTTTTGTAGAAAAACGTTCATATATGTTTATGCTGCTGCTTTTAGAATTTTAGCCTCTAGGTATGCCTCTAAAAAAAAACTGGAACCCCCTAAAAATGAACAAAAAGGATCTTAAATACCTGCAGATTTAGGGTTTTAGCCTCTTCCAATTTTCCAAACGACCCTTACTCGATTTTGACCTTTCCTTTTGAAATCAGGGTCAAAAGAGTCTAATCCTTTTGGATCGTACTCATTTTACTCTAATTTCAAGGGAAATATGAACGTTGCTTTGGATCGAGTGGTTCGAATGAATTCACATTTGAAATATGCGGCTAAGATTTGACACAGCTGGATTTTGTTAATAAAGCTTCAAAATGATGCATGGAACATTGCTATTCGTCCAAAACATCAGCCGTACGGAGAAGAAGATGATTTTGGGTCGGATTTTTGGGTCGCGGGGATTGGAAATGGGTTGGGATTTTGATTTCTGATTTTGGCAAGGGAGTATAACGTATATGGAAACATATAAGTAGTGTTTGCGTAGATAGGCTAGGTGTAGGTTTAGGCTTGCACATATAGCCTATTTTGAATGAATTAAGAAATTGGGATATTGCATGGGTAGGTTGGATTTTATTATGCGTAGTACGATTTTAATCTTTTCTCTCTAAAATTATGAATTTACTTTATAATTTTAAAATTGCCCCTTTGATTAAATTAATTAGACATTAAGTTAAAAGTTTGGGACAAAATTGGGTATCAACAACCATTTCATGAAATTACACAACCTTTTTCTGAAAAGGCACATGACCAATTCTCGAATTGGTAGATTCATCAACTAGTCGCTCCAAAATACCACTAGTTATGAATTCAAAAATTATCATATCAATATTCACTAAGGATTCGTGGAGTTCCCAGTATAAAAGAATTATATCTAATTCTTCTGAATAATATAGACATAATTCTAATTACGTATACGCCAAATGCCCCCCATATTTCAAATAATTCATGTGCTTTTTTCTATTATTTTTCAATATCCCGTTCACGATGTTACAGCCAATTCCATGTTAGGACATGGACATTCCCGAATGCCACAAGTGACTTTAAAAAAACGGTACATAGCAAGTAAACATTCATGACTTAATCCAACAGGAACTCGGCAGATTCATGGCTTACATGGCAAAAGTCCCATGTTGTCGTAATGCATGACTTTGCAAATAGTATAATGTATCACATTAAACATAGACTTAGTTTGAAGGGAAATGTACTAACGAAACGAACTTCTAGTCCTCATGAAAAATTCTTCATAAATATGATTAATAGGAACAATTGTTTCCCACACTTGACTTTACATCGTCCCATTCCAGTGGACTCAATTGCCGTACAATTATACTTAAAAGAAGTTATACAACTAATGAATGCCAATAACTTCTTTTGTCACATTTTCTGAAAGTCTAGAGGACCACAAAATCCTCTTTGACCTTTCATCTTATGTGAAAAATTTCCTACACTCACATTCCTTAAAAGGATAAGTTTCATTCTTCAAATCATATTTAATTAGCCAACCGAACTCTGTGTGCTAAACATGCGCCTTTGCGCTATTTCTGGTCCGTCTATGAAGTTCACTATATTACGATACCTCTCGTCAACATGATGACAAGAAATTAAATGACTCCTCCTTTTTACTGCTACTCTTCTCACCGATTCAACCATTAGTTCCATCAAACATGTGGTAATAAAGCTAATCTTGAGAGGCAGTACGTTGAGGCTTCTAAATTCAATCGTATAATCCCGAGACTATTTTGTGTTGTTCACACCAGTATAGCCAAACTCAAGGCCACCAATTCACACCTTTTAAAATTCAACGAATTCACATATCCTATTCTTTATAATTCCCTCATTTTAGGAATACCACAATTAAATTTATTAAATCAGTGAAATTTTTAATCCTCAAAACCGATTTAATACAAGGTGAAGTTTCTTCAAAGCCGATTCATTACAATGGTGAAGTTTTTAATCTTCAAACCAAATTTAAAAGTACAGTAAAGAGTTTAATCTTCAAACTGACTTATAATAACAGGGTGAAGAGTTTAGTCTTCAAACCGATAAGGAAATAGAAGTAGAAAATCACGAAGATTTTAATCTCCAAATGGAAAATAGAAAACTACGAAGATTTTAGTCTCCAAAAAAAAAATACTATAAACAAGCAAGTGCTTTGCATATATACGCCATGGTTTGAATTGTAATTTATCCATGATGAAAATTCGTGGCATCACTTTATGTCCGTCGAGGATTAGTCATTACAGGAAGCATTTGAATGTAAAAGGACTATCATGCTTGATACCAACCGGTGTCAAATTAAACCAGCATCTTCCTGAACATTCTGATAAATGCTGCCCAATTCGTTTCTTCTCAAACTATCACAACAAACAATAAACCAAAATTGTTAGTGAAGCACGTAAGAGAGTATGACCAGACAATATACACTCACTTTGAAAATGTGATCATGGCCTTATGATAAGTACTCCATTTCAAATAAATCTAAGTGCCATCATTCTGTTTCAAGTTTTATTTATTTTGTTGCGCTAGGCATCATGCACTATTTTATAGCCAAGCACAATATAAATAAAATGCATGGCTTTTCGATTTTCGTTTCTCATGCACGATAAAGCAACTATGAATACAGAAAATAATAAAACATTAGATTTCTTAAGATGGTTAGATTCTGCACTTTCGAATATAAACTGAAAACCAAAAAAAGATGAAGTAGAAAAATTCCAAGCCAACAGTATACACTGCTTGTCTTTAAGAAATCCAATCCCCTCACAGTTACCTAAGGTTGTGGATTAATTTTTTCCAGGATAGAACATAATTAATCTTACTGTGATAGCGGTAATTCAAATCACAGTAAACAGCAAACTCAAATTCAGTAGCAAATAACACGATTCTAGAAGAGAGGAGAAATATATAGTTGTGTATATAAAAAATGAGGAAGTGTCTCACTATCAGGGGCGAAACTACCTTAGGGGTAGGGGGGTCACGGGACACTGCTGCCTCGAAAATTTTTACCGAGTGTATATATATATATAAATAAAAAAACTACAGTATATTGCTACAAAAATGAAGTGTGACACTGCTTGAACTAAAGGGTCTTGGTGATGCAGTGGTTGGGAGTGTTGCAATCCTCCCTGATGAAGTGAGATCGAATCTCCTTAGCTGCACTTTAATCGATTTTTGTGAATCTTTTAGTATTCGATTATAAAAATTTGATGTTAGTGAGGATCGATCCTTAGATCTTGAACAAATTTAAGAGGTGTAAAACCACTTTTGCTAGGTGCAATCTTAAATTTAAGAGGTGTAAAATCACTTTTGGTAGGTGCAATCTTTTACAAAATTTAACAGTAAAATGTCCAATTATAAAATAAGAGCACTACGCTTAAAATAAAATCCTTGACTTTGAAACCTAATTGGGATCTTGGAAAAATTTTCTAGATCTGTTGTCTCTATATGGAAGTGACACCGCTGGCAAAAAATCCTGCGTACGCCACTGCTCACTATTTATAGACAAGGATGGATGTAAAGAAAATGTGTGAAACCTTTTCAATAAAGAAGTGCTTATGGTGCCTTTTCCATTCACAACTATTCAAAAAACCCCAACAACAGCTGCAACAAGACTTTAGGAGAAGATGCAGCCCTTTGTGTTCAAATAGTTAGTACAGTCGGCGATGAGTACAATTAGAAGAGTATGATCATTTTTTTATTTTTGTTTTTCATGTTATGAGTCTGAGGTTATAGGATAGCTTGAGCGGTGTATAGCCAAGCTATGGAAATGTAATGCATATTTGGTAGTTAATAAAAGTTACCAATTACACCGAAAAAAAGAAAAAAAAAAAAAAAAAAAAAAAGAGGAATAGCAGTAGAAGAGAGAAGAGGAGAAATGAAAATTTTTAAAATTTGAATGTGAAAGTGGATTTAAGTGAGATATTTCAAATTTTAGACTTACCTATAAATTTTAAAATTTTTAATCTAGTCCCCATTCCATTTAAATATATACTTAACATTTTTATATTATAGTTCAAAGAAAAAAAAAGAGTTACTTTTTTTAATTGAGGACTTGGTTAAATCTTCACCCAATACTAATGTTAAGACATATTTCATACCACAAATTTAAAAAGACATGGACAAATGATATATCTTGTTTAAATTCACAAAATTTAAATATTTATTTATTTTAAGAATTTCATGACGAATTATACTATGTCATATAGAATCAGATGGAGATAATATAGTTTCATGCCCAATATATATTTTTACGAAAAATATGTACTAGTAACTTCGAGATATATTGGTCAACAGACTAACTAATTTGTGATGTGTTAAACTTGAATTAATTCACATTGGTTGATCTGCAAAAATATAACAGGGGAAGCAATGGTTAGCATTTTGCCCGTGCTAACAGATAATTTGTAAAAATGCCCCTGCTAATATTGAACGAAAAAAATTCGGAGTCAAGACTTCCCTTTATATTATTTTTTTTGTTTTTCAACACTTATCCCTTCAAGTATTGGCAATAGGCAATATTTGCCTCACTTGGCCGTAAGTCTTGGCAAAAAGGCAAGACTTGTTATTGCTCCCTACTCGATTTGCCAACAATTGAACGGTAAGTGTTGGCAAAAGGCAACACTTGCCTTCCAGTTTTCCCTGCATTCTCACCATATAACTTGAAGTATTGGCAAAACAGCACTAGTCCTTGAAGTATAGCCAATTGCCAAAATTTACAAAAATTTTGTCTTAAAATCTTGACTCCGGATTAAATAAGGGTATTTTGCTAAAATATTTTTAGCGCGGCCAATTTTGTGAAACCACTCTTATGGAAGGTATGTGGTGAAATTTTTTTATTTACATGCTTCTTGGAAATCATACTTCAACCTTGAGGTTTGACCATAGCCTCCACGTGCGGGCTGAAAGGTAAGAGTAACTTTTCACTAATAAACAAATTGAACCGAAAAAATGATAAAAAATTGTAGCAAGGCTCTAAAAGGTTGTGATCAAATCCTCGTCATAAAATAAAATCCTATTTTTATAGGACACAAAGCATATATACTTGTGATCAAATGAAGAATCCTCTAGCTACAAGAGGAAAAATCCTATACTTTTTCGTAGAAATAAATTATAGTAGTACCAGTAATTCCTTGTCTTTGAAATAAATAAAATTCGTTGTCCTTGAAATAACAAGCTGTTCAATGTACCTTTTCATAGTTTTATTTCATTGATGGTTAATGAAAAGCTCGAGTTGGTCTTTTGGTGATTCTGTTGGGAGTAAGATTTTACCATTAAGTTATTAATGACATATATTGCCATAAAAAATATAATATGTCAAATTTTTGACCCTTAGAGTAACGTTTTTGCTGTTTACCCAACCCGGGAAGAAAAAACCATTGTTGCCAGCTTATTAAACTTGAGAAAGATAGTTCATTGATTTTTTCTTTTTTTTAATAAAAAAAACAAGAACAAAATTCAGGGTATCAATTAAGCTTAGCAAAAGGTTAAGGACTTCTCGAGCACTAGAAAAAGCAGTTTTTTTCGAAAACGAAAAACAGTTCAAGAATATATCACAATTTATACCATAACACTACTATTTAAAATCGAGATCAACCAACAGGGCTTTTCTTACTTTCATATTCATATAAAGTATAACGAATAAAAAAGTACAATAATTAAAATGCACATTACATATGCAACGGCTTTGTTTTGTTGACCACCAAGCATTTAAAATGCAACGGGTTTGTTTTGTTGACCACCAAGCATTTAAAATGCATTAACTTAACTAATTTAGATTGGCATCGCGTAAGACATATTAAAATGAGGCACTACCAATCAAATTTTAATTTTGGGCCTAAACTCGAGACCTTCACTAAGGATGAAGGAATATGATTTATTTCTCTATATCCTTTGGTAGTTTTGAATTGGTTATCGCTACAAGAAAATAAAAGAAAAATTAATAAAAAGAAAATTATACAAATAGCCGATAGACAACCGCCTAAACAAATAGTTTAATAGTATATATAATCAACGTATGGAGTCATTGCTATATATTAATTATACATTTAATATACATTAGGCTATTTTTTATTTAAGCAATTGTCTGACAAAAAAAAAGTGAAATTCCAAATAAAAACTTGGAGGCACAATGTTTGCACTTGGGATCTCACAGGAAATTATATTGGGCTTTAGGTTAGGCGTCTCATTTCCGTAAAAATTTTGCGCATATGCAATTTTTACCAGTGATCTTTGGTTTGTGGCTACTTCAGCCAACAAAAATTGAAGTTCCAAAAAATGGCATTTCAGGCAAAACTAATAAAAAAATAAGTCTCAAATCAAAAACTACTGACAAAACTGGCTATTAGTGCACTTTGCCCCCGATTTCCCAAGACCACCTAATTTGTCCTGGGTTTAAGGTTAAAACAAAAGTCTTATTGCATAATTATACAAATAATATTTCACTGTTACACAAAATGTCAAATATTACATTATTTTCAAAACAACAATATTTTTTAAGAAAATAAAGCAAATGCATATAAAGGGGTGGATAAAACCATAAGACTCCCTCCTACAAACCCATGCCAACCGCCCAGCAGCCCCTCATACTTCCCTGATGGTGTCGCCGCTCGCTGCCCTACTGAAAAACTTTTTATTTTTTATATTCTTGTATGTTATTTGTATATACTTTGTATGCTCAATGTATTTATATTATATGGACGTTCAAAACATCGGACATACACAATGAACATATAAATGTGTGTTTTATGCATTCGGTGTATGTAAGTGTACGCCCATTGTATGTCCAGTATAGATACAAGACATATACTAGACATACAATAGGTATACACCTTCCATTTACATTAAACAACCACAAAATATACATCATACCACGTAGATCCGCTGTATCCCACCAGAAAAACTCAAAAAAAAAAAAATGACAAGATGGATTTATGGGAAAAGATCGGCGACCAACAATTTGCCTTTCAAAGCAATATCAAGATCTGGTGATGGGGAAGCCGTTCACAGTAGCAGCATGATAATGGAAGCTCCGGCGACGATGGGAAAGGGTGGGGAGCTTCGACGATGACGTGGACGGGGTAAGGGAGCTCTGGCGACTACGGTAAGGAGTGGGTAGGCCGGCGCCGACGACAATGCAAGAAAAGGAATGGAAGAGAGATGAGAGGGAAGGAGAATTAGGATTTTGCAATATTTGTAGCATAATTAAAAACTGTTATTATGTTTGGTAAAAGGGTAAAAACATTCATATATTTTTAAAATAAGTTACTCGCAATAACACCTAGTATAATTAATCCAAAAAAGGGAGATTTTGATGACAAGTCAGTTCTTAAACCTCTTAAAGAGAAATAGCTGACAATTACAATTTTTTTTTTTAAAAAAAATTCATACCGTTTAAACACGCATTTTTTTAAAGATAGCCACAGGAAAAAATTATGAGAATTTAAACTAAACTCTGGAAAACTTTATAGGGTTTAGCTCAAAGCACTAGAAAATTTTTTCGGAGCTTCATATTTGCGGTCCGAAAATATTTTCCTAGAACTTTTGAACTAAAATTTTCAAAGTCATGGAGAAAATTTCTCGGAACCTCATATCTCCTACTACTTAAATTTTAGCCGCTTTTTAAAAAATATTTAGTTTTTAGCCATTATTTTGAACTGAGTATAAAGTTCAACTTCAACCCACAACGATTGAAGTTAAACTTAGTACCTTCAGTGTAAAGTTCAGCCACAAGGATTGAAGTTTCAGAAAGTGATTGAAAACTAAAGTTTAAAGTTTTTAAAAAGTGGCTGCAGTTTTAAAGGAAACCCAAAAAGTTGCTATTTCTGCACTTCCCCTAAACCGACCCAAATTTTCTCTCCCAAGTCCCTACGGTATAAAACTGAAAAACGGAAAACAAATTAAAAAAAATCAGGAATTGCTTGAGATTTTCTAGGGTTCGATTCTCTCCGTTATCTGATAGGGTTTGCATTTACAGTACCAAATCATGGCTACTGCTTCAGGTACCTATATTTTCTCCGTTTTAATCACCTATTTTTTTTAATTATCCGTCATTTCTAGGCTATAATTTCCTTAATTGTCTTAAAAGTTAAAATTAATTAGTATTTGAATGACTCGATCCCTAATTATAGCTGAATTAATATAGTTATTTTTGTTTTGATTTAAATTAATTTGTATTTAGATGGAATTTATGTATTTATCATGGATTCAGTTGCAATTATTGTTAAGTAGCTATTTTTACCTATGTTGCTCGGACTCGGGTGCGGGTATCTGATAACTTCTGTAATGTTTCTGAAGGAAAATAATGTTATGGAAAAAAAAGTTTGTTTTAAGTAGTGTGTTTTGCCTTGCTTTTTGGAAGATTTGCAAGTATTTTTGAAGTTTTTCCGGTTATAATTCCTAATCTGTTAGAAGTTAGTAGTAGTAATTAGTATCAGAATGATAAGAGCCCAATAGAGCTAAATTTTTAGTAGATTTATTGAGAAAGAAAAAGCAGATATAGTGGATATTCTTCTTTGAAAACCGTGGTGTCTGGGCCAACTTACGCGTACCTAGACTAATTTTACAATGTACCTGCTACCTCTCACTAGTTAAAGTACCGGGTAACTTTGTCCACCATGACTTGGACAGATGCGAAGAAATCACCTATTGCAGATATAGTGAGGCATAGTTTTTATTGATGTTATTGTTGTTGTATTTTGTCACCATTCAGATGAGATCTTTTTTAGATGGAATAATAGATTAACATGTCTTCAGTCGCAATTGATGGTATGGAGCTGTTTTGACAACTTATGAGGAAAATTTTAAGAAATTTTTATTTGGATAAAAACTTTTTTTGAATGAAAAATGTGTTTGGAGAGCTTTTTTGAAGATTTATGTGTGTTTGCGCAGTGGAATAAGAGCTTGTCATGAGAAATACCCTCATATCCCTTATAAAACCAAAAACAAAATAGTTTTCTGACAAGACTTCCTGAAAGCAGTCAACACATGTTTTTCAACAGAGTTTTCCCACAACTTCAAAAAAGTGTTCAAAAACAAACTCCACCTAAAGTTTGATTCTTTAACTGGGTTATTCATGTTGCGTGAAGTTGTTTGCATTGGAAGGGGCTTCTTGCATATTAAGATTTTATATTATCTGATGTAATCTTTTGAAAAATGCAGTGGCTTTTAAGTCTAGGGAGGACCATAGGAAACAATTGGAATTGGAAGAGGCGAGAAAGGCTGGTCTTGCACCAGCAGAGGTGGATGAGGATGGAAAAGAAATCAATCCTCACATTCCTCAGTATATGTCATCAGCTCCTTGGTATCTCAATGCGGAGAGACCGGTATGTGTTTATCCTTTTCTATAGTTTTGGTCAGTTGCATTTCTGATTGTGTAAGCGCACTTTTGATGTTGACTTGTTGTGCTACTTGATAGAGTTTGAAACATCAAAGGAAATGGAAATCTGATCCGAATTACACAAAATCTTGGTATGACAGAGGAGCAAAAATATATCAGGCCGACAAGTATCGAAAGGGTGCATGCGAAAAGTAAGTACAATATTCCCTTTCTTGGGCATCTCAGGTGTACCTGTGGAATTGCATTCTTTCTGCTGTCGTTCATTGATGTAGGAATATTGTCTATTGCCTTTAATATGGTAAAAGGACTTGTATTAAAGGGAATCCTTTGATCTGGAAATTTGGAACTTGTAGTTATTATTTTGCGCTAGGTGAAATCTGGTGTATTCATTTTAATTGGGGAAGCTTATCCAAAATTAATATGCTCTTTCGATTCCAGCTCTAATGAGAGAAAAGTCAAATAATCATTTAAGATTCAAGATGCAACAAATCGTTTAGCATTCTTTGGTGATTTTTTCCAACTTTGAAATAGTATTGCTCAATCTGCTGTTTTTAACATGATGCTCTGAATATAATGTGCTTGCTACAGCTGTGGAGCAATGACCCATGATGCTAAGTCATGCATGGATAGGCCTCGCAAATTAGGAGCAAAATGGACCGGAAAGCATATTGCTCCAGATGAGAAGATAGAACAATTTGAGCTGGATTATGATGGTAAAAGGGACCGTTGGAATGGTTATGATGCTGCTTCTTATGCTCATATCATTCAACGATATGAAGCAAGGGATGAAGCAAGAAAGAAATTTCTGAAAGATGAACAACTTAAAAGATTGGAGGAGAAAAATAACAAAGAAAATGAAGAAAGAGGTGATAGCGAAGACGAAGATTTTGAAGATGCTTTGAAGGTTGATGAAGCCAAGGTTGATGAAAGCAAGCAGATGGATTTTGCAAAAGTTGAGAAGCGTGTGCGGACCACGGGTGGTGGAAGTACGGGAACTGTTAGGTCCGTCTTTCTTATGTCTTTACCTGCGCCTTTACTTTGGGATCGTATGGGATTGGCTTTTTATTTTTATTTTTTTGGGGAGGTGGGGGTGGGGCGATGAGGGGTTAACTGAATGGCTGACTTGTACTAGGCAGAAAGCTTAGTGTAAAACATCTGGATTTGAGTGCTGTCTTTTCAATGTACTGATGCATCTTCAATGTCCAGGAATCTGCGTATCCGGGAGGATACAGCAAAATATCTTCTTAATCTTGATGTCAATTCTGCACATTATGACCCCAAGACCCGATCCATGCGTGAAGATCCTCTTCCTGATATGGATCCAAATGAAAAATTCTATGCTGTAAGTGTACTTCTAGTCCACCAAATTGTATTTTGGTTTCACTGGTCAATCTTGAGTATGTTCATGTTTTTCTTTTTTCCAATTCAGTCATCCTACATGTTTCCTCTTGTAGGGAGATAACCAAAATAGAGTTAGTGGTCAAGCATTGGAGTTCAAGCAGCTCAATATTCATGCTTGGGAAGCTTTTGATAAGGGTCATGATGTTCATATGCAAGCAGCTCCATCCCAAGCAGAACTGCTTTACAAAAATTACAAGGTTAACAAGGAGAAACTGAAGTCACAAACAAAGGACGATATCATGGAGAAGTATGGTAATGCTGCTAGTGAAGAAATACTCCCAAGAGAACTACTGTTGGGTCAGAGTGAGAGAGAAGTTGAATATGATTGTGCTGGTAGGATTGTGAAGGGCCAGGTAATATTTTCATCAAAAGCTACGTGTTATTATTACTATTATTTTGATAGCTGTGGTGTCAAAAGCTATTATTACTTCTTGAATCACCTTGTGAATATTGGGATACAGGGATTAGTGAAGTACTATAATGATATGTATGAAATTATATTTTCATCTTATCATTTCTTCCATATGTAGACTAGTTAACTAGATTCTTGATGCTCATATTATGCCCATTTGCTTGAATGTGTACATTTATGTTTACCATATGGCATGAGTACTACTCAAATAGTTCTACCATCTCATTCCTTAGCGAAACAAAATATTGGGAATATAGTCTTTATAAAATAGATCAGGAATATAAATGTTACCTTTCTAAGAAAAAGATTAGGTATATAGTAACTTCAAGATATTTGCAGAATGAGCGAGATGTTTCTATAACCTCTTTTCAGCTGTCCTACAATGATGTGCTTTTCTGGCATTTCCAGAGTATACCAGCTAAATGTTATTGATGATGGCAAATCTTTTAAAGTTTTATTTTCATATATATTCCAAAAATTTGATCTCGACTCTACACTTAGATAACTGTCTTAGTTTATAGTTTACAATATTTAGTCAGTACAGTTAAGCTGTATATTTTAATCCACTCATAGGCTTAAGCAAGGCAATGTGTATATGATAGCCTCATGCATTGCGGCTAGAATAAGAGAGAAGCAAGACAAATAAATAATCTGACGTCTTCCTTTATCAGTTATCTGACAAAGATAGAAGCAGAATGTGTAAACAACATTTTGTAGATGAGGCTGAAACATTACTTCAGTTTTTAGAAGCACTATAATAGATGATAGTTAGCCATGGTTTCAGCTTCAACCTCTGTACATACTGTTACCAACACAAATCTTTTTGTGTTGATGAATACATTGTTACCATTCTAAAAAAAAAAAAACTGGAAGTGGCCAGCTTGTGAGCTGGTTGGTCACATTCCCTGTGCACCTTTCTCTTTTTGCGAGAATCTGATTGATTCTCCTACTATTATTATGTTCTTGGCACAATGGCCACCTATTTCAGAAAGAAAGTGTTAGTGTCTACAAGCTGCGTGGTTATCTGTAGCAAAAGTGACTTCTCTTATAGTTGTCTTTCAACCTACAGAATAGCTCTTAGGTAGGTTTCCCTTTCAAGTTGAAATTGCCCATCTTCGGGGGAAACAGGAAAGAACTAGATAATATTATTTTATATGAAAGAAAGAGTGGATAATGACTATAAAAATGTTTGCTAAATTCATTGATTGTTGGACGTAACTTGTGAGTAGATTGCCTGAACTTGTGGGTTGCTTGCAGGAGATGTCTCTTCCTAGGAGCAAATATGAAGAGGACGTGTACATCAACAACCACACCACAGTTTGGGGTTCATGGTGGAAAGATCACCAGTGGGGTTACAAGTGCTGCAAACAAACAATTAGAAACAGCTATTGCACAGGTGCTGCTGGAATTGAAGCAGCTGAAGCTTCTGCTGATCTTATGAAGGCCAATATTGCTCGCAAAGAGTCTGCTGAAGGTTAGTGTTGTCTATTGAACTTCAGGCTGTTGCTCCCTCTTGTCAAAAATTTGGGTGTACACTGTAATCAGTATGGCAATCTACTTTCCTGATAACCACACTTCCAAAATACTTTGTCGTTTGCTTTTGATTGTTATGTATATCACCTGATAGTTGAGGGAGATCATCTTACTTCTTCAAGTTACCTGTTAGGCTGTTACCTTTTTTATCATTGAAGGTTTCTTGGTCCTTCTTTCATTCGTTTTTTTTTTCTTTGGCCTGGCCTGTGAATGTTACTTGTGTACAAAATAGCCGCCTCTCATAAATTGTTAATATTTATTTTCTTATGTGATCAATCTAGACACACATGCTCCAGTTGAGGAGAAGAGGCTCGCTACTTGGGGTACTGAAGTACCTGACGATTTGGTTCTGGACGAGCAAAAGCTAGCAGAAGCTCTCAAAAAGGTAATCCGTTTAATTTTGTTCTTGGTGCTTTTCAAGTGCACTTTCATAATTATGAATTCATTCAGTTTCTTCTTTCATTGTTGGAAACAAAATGTAATTGCTTTGTTTGGTGGTGAAGAGGGGATCGATAGTTCATGTGCCCGAAGCAATGATATCAGAGGTGGAGAGGGGGGGGGGGGGGGGGGGTTCTTTCTGAGGGGTTCTTTATGTGGATACCCAGTTGGCTCTAGCTTGCATCTATTTATCTGGATGTACTAATATGATCGACTATTTTAATTTCTTGACCGAGCAGGAGGATGAAAAGAGAAGAGAAGAGAGGGATGAAAGGAAAAGGAAATATAATGTGAAGTACAATGACGAGGTACATCTAAATCTCCACTTTTATCTTTCCACTATCTTTTTTATCTTCACTTTTGAGCTCTCTTGACACGCTTGTCTTTCTATAGGTTACACCGGAAGAGATGGAGGCCTACCGGATGAAAAGGGTCATGCATGATGATCCAATGAAGGACTTCTTGCACTGAGTTATGAAAGCGGCCGAATCGTTCCAAGACGTAGAAGAGGAAAGTCCTAACTGCTTTGGCTGCAGTGCACCTGTTATGTAGCACTTCTCATTGTGGTTTCAGTGATTTCTATTTTTCGCAGTGTTTGTTTCTATGTAAAATGACTTCCCAGGACACAGCGCATAGAAAAAGGGAAATAATGCTTGCATAGAAGAAACTCCTTGGATAGTTAACACTTCCTTTTGCTTGTATATATATGCTACTTTTAAACATTAACTTTTTTTATTAATGGAATAGAATTGGGGTTGTGTATTGTATATGCCTGTCTTAAATCTTTGATCTCTTAGTTGTACATATGCAGTAGGTCCGTAATGACTTGTGGTTTGTAGTGTTCATATTTATGCTTGATGTCTTTACTCCTTATATATAGCACAAAATTGGATTGTGGAGCTTAGCATATGTTTGGACTCGATTCTATGTGTAACTCGTATATTGGTAGGCTTGACTGGCTTCTCGTTTTTCAATATACGTGAATTTTCTTTGAGAGTAAAAGCATTGGGGTGGAATAGTTCCAAAATCAGGCAAGATAAATAGAGTAAATTCATGTCGTTGATCTCAACGAGTTTCGCAAGGTGGCATCGTTATTACTATTGTTTATATTTTCTTTTGTCTCGTTTTTAGCTAGCGTTTGGACATAAATTTGGTTAAAACTTGAAAATTTGAGTTTTCGAAGTTGAGTTGAAAAATAATTTGTGGAATTTGAAATTGTGTTTGGACAAACATTTTACAAAAAAAGTGAATTTTTGTAAATTTGAAATCTTGATTTTCAGAATTTAGGTAGTTTTAAAAACAAACAATTTTTGTTTTTCAAACAAATTCTCAAACAATGCTTCTAAATTTTATAAACAAACGGGAGCTTAATAGTATCACTCTTTTCTTTTCATTTTTGTATATCACTTTTTCCTTTCCAACGTGATCCATTCTATTTAACTCCATGTCGCATATGGTTCATTAAAGAGGAAGCTTTTTCTTGTCATATACTTCTTCCGTTAAAAATTTAAAGATTATATGTTCAAATTCACGGTCAAAATGAACTCGTTTGATTCTCGAAATCTGAAACATGTCATCTATTTTGGAACAAAAGAAATATTTCTTTACCTTCGGAGTTTGAACGTCATCTAATAATTAGGAATGAAAAGGTAAATTGATTGGGTGAATATGCAACAGATAAATTTTCAGCTAAGGTGAAAACAAATCATATACAGGGCAGGGCAGAGCACTATCAAGAGCCCGTTTAGGTGAGCTTTATAAGGCACTTTTTGAGAAGTGAGAAATTTTAAATTTTTTACTTTTAATTTTTTTTAAGTATATAAGAACTTATAAAACTTAAAAATTTTGAATTAACAACATTTACAAATTAACTTTCATAAGTCACTTTAAAGCTCACCCCAGATGGGTAGATTATACATAAATCAACGGTCTCCCAACAACAATGATTCGAAGTTGAAACAAGAAGATGATGATACGTGCAAGGTATCGGTCACGTGGGATTGCCATTTGCTACTTGCTGGACACGAACACCTTCCAGCACATGATGTCCCAATTAGATTACAAATAAAGTAAAAAAGTGGAAGATTTGCAAACTGACAATAATGAAAGCGATAGTTTCCATAAAGAAATATAACTTCAAATTTTCAGCAGTTTCGAGGACGACCAAGTCCATCCAAAAAGCAATCTAAAAAATAAACCCATTTCAAGAATTATACTGTTTCATTTTCCAGATCCAAACATCACAAGTAGGAGAGTTACTTTTGTAGTTTCATAGACACATTTCAAGACTGCAGAAAATGGAAGCTTAGTTAGTTGAGGTAAGTTGCTGAAAAAGGAAATGGCCACTTTTGTTGTTCTCATCAATAGGTTGGCTATTTTAGTGGTATTAGTCACTTGTTGCTGCTGTTTTGGAGATGTCAATAATGTATCTGCTCAACAGTTTAGACCTGGATTTGTTTACACCAGAAATAGAGGAAGATGCACTCCTCAGTAAGTCCCCTTCTCTTCACTTTCTATTACTAGTAGTATTTAGTGAGTAGTATTTTTAGATACATTTTCTTAGTTTCTGAAAATGGAGAAACGAATTCAAAGTTTAAGTCCATAACGGGCCCTTCCGCCCTTCACTGTAATGAGCTTAGTAAACATATACTTTACCATATTAAAACGTCAAATGGTAAAAACTACTAAGACCCTGTTTGAGTGGGCTTATAAGCAGCTTATTTTAAGTGGCTTATAAGCCGCTTATAAGTCCAATTTTTTTTTAATTACCAAATATATATTAATGAGCTTATAAGCCACTTTTAACCTCACCCAAACGGGCTCCGAGTCTATGAATACAATATGGGGCCATTTGATACTCTTATGTCAACAAAGTCGTCTTGTATTTGTTTCTTGTCAAAAAAAAAGTTGTCTTGTATTTGTCTTTGACCCTATCAGAGCTCCAACCTGAAATACGATGGAGGGTATTTTTAACCCATAGCCAAGAAAAATCAATTATATTCTATATAATTCAAGCCAAAAATGGACCACTAACTCCCAGTGAAGGCAAACTTAGGACTTAGTCTAAACATGTACACACATATAGTACAGGCCAAAAGGTATGATCTTGACCCTTAAGAGTTGGTAAAGGCTAAATCCTTTAATGGAAATGGGTAATCCGTTGTTTCACCTAGTTAAGATGGAAGATTTCATGGAATAGTCGTAAAGATTCTGAAACATCTGTTACTTCTCTAAAATAACTGATCTAGAAGACTTAAAAAATGGTGTCACTTTCCTATTGTGAATAGGTACTGGAGCAGCAGGAGAGAGTCATGGCCGAAGATGGTGCCACAGATGTCGACAGTATCAAAAGTATTCGGTTCAAGGGCATACGAGCGATACAGGTATGATCTGACTCTACTAGAAGCTGCAGGAAGAAACGACGATGTTGACAACATATTTGCAAGATTAGTGAAGCAATCAACAGCAGCATTGTTGAACTCATATGCTAGAAAGAACTATCCATATAGTGCTTGGGAAGTAAAGACTGCGCTCATTCAAGCTTTGGTTTCTGAAAAATCTGCTGCTATTTTGGCTCAACGGTTTTCTGAAGCTAATGAAGCCTGCAATTAACTTTCCTTGTAGATTGGTTTAGGTGACCATTAATGTGGCTGATCTTATGTGTAAGCTTTTTTTTTCGAGTGAGCTGGTAAGGCTTTTCCCTGTTCTTGCTGAATGTCACTAGCTACTACTACTAGTATTGATTCTGAAATTTATGGATTTAACTTATGTATAGTTATATAACAGTGTGATGACTTCTGCACTGGCGGAATTAACTACTTGTAGAAAGTTTGTTGTCTTATATTATATGTTTTTTCACTTAATGTGGATAGTAAATTTTCTTATTATGTAGGTTATGTTTTTCTTTACTATGGATAGTTACTACTACTTACTAGTAATTACCTCTGTAAGTGACTTGATGACGTGAACTATTTGTGTATAAAAGTTAAATCCAGACCTAATTAAAGGAGGATGAGATGAAGAAACACATTTACTTCCGAATGGTCCGATGACCGAATCATGTGTATGTGTGTGGTTGGATGAGATTCCTCCACCTCTATCAAGTCTCGGCTTCAAATGATGGGAATACAGAAATTTCTTATAGGGAATGTTTTTTCGTTTAATGGGGTTTACACGGCATGAATTCAGATTTGTCGAGCCATTCAGATTTGTCGAGCCAATGAATACCGAACGCTGGATGTTCATACCAAAAAATGTTTAATAAAGTACAACTAGGAAGAAGAGATATGGTTGTGCCATTGAGATAATAGCCACTATTAACGTGTAGGGAAAGTATAAACATCACTCTCCAGAACAAGAAGTTGCACTTTCTTTATTCCGTGTACTTGGTCAAATCAAGTGTCAATGTCCTTGAGCAGCTGGAACCAAAAAAATGACGTTAAATTGTGGCTATAGGAGAAGGGAAGTGGGTGATAGAGAGGTCGAAAAAAATGTTACCTTAGATCAGAATCCCTGTACACACCAACCAAAGCTTCAGCTTTGTCGAAAAAGCTGTCCTTGAGAGATATAACAATGCTTTGGAAGCCAAATCCTTCCTCAGGATGTTGAGTAAGCCTAGCGCCTTCACATGACTTTGATCGGATGAATCCAGCAACTTTGGCGACGTTTAGATTATCCAATGCAGCATCAACTTCATCCAGTATGAAGAATGGAGAAGGCCTAAAACTGAAAGTTACACAGGAAAATGAGAAACCATATTTTGCAGAAGTTCAAATGAAGGAGATGAGGATTGTACAATCAACTTAAAAAATATGGACATTATGTCTTGGCACCATATCTAATGTGCTCACACAGCAAACGTTTGCACGTCTAGTAGTCTATGTTGCTGGGATCCTCCAAATATGTCATCAGATAGTGTGATCCTCCAAAAGCCTGACACAGTTGTTGCGGCATTTTGGAGGATGTGAGCAACATAGCTAGTAGTTGGGTTTACACAAACCCGACTCTTAAGAATTGCCAACTCCAACTAGCGAAGAGAAAGAAGATGAAAATTGTGCCATGAACATAGTAAATTCTGTTATTCAAAAGAAGTTTGCTTCCCTACTTCCTGCTGGCACAATGAATCATAATAGCCACATGAACTACCTGTGGATGGAGAAAAGCAATGCAAGTGCTGCAACCGTCTTCTCTCCACCTGAAAGCTGTACCATATCTCGGAAACGTTTTGTTGGGGGCATAGCACTATACTTGATACCGTGTAAAAATGGCTCATCTTCATTATCCAAGTTGAGATATGCTGTCCCACCGAGAGGATGCATGTGGCTCTTTGTGAGTTGCTTGTATATATGGTCAATTTTGCCAGATATATGATTGAAAGCTTTCATAAACAATTCATACCTGCAAACAGACATGCAGACTTAACATCAACAAAATACAAGCTAATATAATGGTGAAATTATATTAAGATAAATGCAAGTTGCAGCATTGAGATTAGTAATACCGGGCTCCTTTAACGCTATTAAAGGCATCAGTAACTTTCTTCTCCTCATTTTTAGCCGCTTCGAATTCTTTAGTAACATTTTCCTCCTTTTTCAGTAAATCCTTGTATTGATCAAAGGCCTTCAGATTTGGAGCAGTTTTTTCTATTTCTGACATCAAGACAATAATTTTCTGCGTAAAATCCACCTCACACTTCTCCCTTTCATCTGATGTCATATTCTGCTGATGAGTACTACTCAATTTACTGAAATCAAAAGCAGGGCCAGGTGTAGAGTCTCCAGTATCCATTGGATCAGAGATAGTAAGAAGTTCTATTTGCTCCAGTTCAAATTTCTCCAATATCTCTTGCTTTCTTGAATTCAGCTGCTCAACCTGTGCCTCCTGTAACACGAAGAATGAAAGCGATGATATACTTTTCTTGTCTTTTCCTACAAGGTCTTCTCAACATATATGAACCAAGTTGGAAAAAAGTAGTGTCTGCGTAGAAGCCAAGACTAGTTTAAGTAAGATACTCTCCAAGAAATTGTCAGTGAACAGAAATACCTTTGACTTAATTTGACGGTTCTGCTTGCTAATGCTAGTTTTTTCAGCAGAAATCTTTTTTTGGCACTCCTCCAGTTGCCTTTCACATTCTTCTGATTTGGTCCTCCATGCTGCAGAGAAGAAGGGGGGAAATTCTCATATTGGACTACATTTTGAGAGGAAAGGACATATTGCATAGTTGGAACATAGGGAAACGGAATGACTAAGTTAACAACACATACTGAGTCCTTCAGTTCCCTGACATGACTAGAAAGTACATGCAAGATGAAATATAGGGTACCTCCTCCCCCCGCCCCAGGAGGATTAATAGTGTTCTCACTTATCCTCTAACGTGACTCAAACATTCAATCTACTAGTTGATGGTAGAGGTGCTAAACCACTAGAGCAAAGCCTTTTCGTTAGATGAAATATAACTGAATGGAAGGTGAAGGTATAACTAGGTAACTATCATCTTTAGAAAGTGATACTCCCAAGTTACCAATATAGTGATATATTTTGTATTTTGTGACGTAGATTCAATACAACTTCTCATGTTCCGAGAATGTGAATAGAAAGAAATATTATTTGAAGCATGCTTGATATTTTTCCATGTTTCCGACTAGTTAGAAATTGGCAGTTGTTGCTACAAGCTGATTCATCACAAAAAAAGCAGCACATAGTAGAATTTCACCCTCCCACAAAACGCATTTTACCCCTGATGAAGCTTTTACAGAGTTAGGCGAAGGCTTCTTCTGTAATACTTCTACTCATGAAAAGCTTGTGAAAGGGCTCTTAAGGATAAAATGGAAATGAAAAGCAAACCTAATACTTCTTCTTTATACTCATCTATCTCCTTCGTAGTTTTTTTTATGGATGACTTAAGGTCCACCTCCTTGGTCTCAGCCTCCTTCAGTTTCTCTTCTAAGTCACTAAGGACTGATTTCAGTTTTTTAATACGTGAATCCATGTCCCGCTGCTGCTCGTATTCCAACCTGTAACATGATTTAATTCAAAAAATGGTATATGCCACAGTTCTGCCAAAAAACTTAATAATGCAATGTTAAAAACTTTGACAAGCTTTCAATATTAGCTTTTACAGCAGAAATTATAGATGCGGACAGTATAATTCTTGAGAAAAAGCAAGTTCAGGATACTTTTTAAAAGGGTAGAGGGGCGAGCTCATTATCCACCAAATTTTGAATTGTGCGCCAGCAGCCCCTCGGGGTTTTCTCGGTTATCAAAAAAGTAGTTTTTAACATTCCATAGGAACAACTGCAACTTCACTCAGAGAGCAAACATACTGTGACTTTAGCTTTGATTGTTGATTATGCAAGTTCAGCCTTTCTTGAGACATTTCCTGAGCCGTTTTGAGCTGATTTTCTTCGTAGTCCCGAATATTCTTCACCCCAACGGATTCACTAAATATTTTGTAAATACTGTCAACAATATCATTGATCGTTTTCTCTTGTGATAGGATCTTTTGTGCTCTTGCATCAATTTTTCTTTTCAACTGCAGAAATTCCGAGTGAGTGCTACATTAAAAAATGAAAACCAAGGAAACTAAGATAAAGAAGTATAAACACCTGCTCAAGTTCAGGCTGGATACGTCCAATTTCATTTTCAATACTCCTCTTTTCGCGTTCCAAATTCTGAAGTTTGTCTGCAATGCTTTTCTGCAATAAAACAACTCAAAATGACAGCATTACAAGATGCAGAACACAAAAGAAACCAAAATGCCCATGGGGAAAAACGTGTGAAGTATTTTTTTCTTTATAACAATATTTTGATAATGTGTCAAAACAAAGTCGATAAATCTTGAGTTGGAGTCCAATAAAACACACGAAAACCTCAGAAAACTTTGAAGGCTAGAGATGAAAATAAACACATCGCACAATAATAAAAAAATTGAAGCTTTATCAATGCTGTCGCCTTAATCTACAAAGCATGGAGACTAAACCACTAGCTTGACAGATACAAAACAATAGCTGTTCAATAAACTTTGAGAATAGATAGTCTGAAACCTTTTCGATCTCAGCATAGTGAATCTTTTTCTCAAGTCCACAGATTTTGCCAAATGCTTCAGACTCCTTAAGCTGCATTTCCCTTATTGATCCAAGCTCCTCCATTTTTGACTCAAGACCTTCTATTTTCTTCTTAAGCCCTACAAACCAGGGAAAAAGGAATTAGGACTATGCAACCAATTATCACACACAGATAACAAACATTACGAACCTCTAATTTTTGTTTCATCCCATTTGTGAGTGCATGCATTCATACTACCGCTAGTACCACCAGTGATTGTACCATCTTTTGTTATCTTAGTCCCATCAACAGTCACAACTACAAGAATTGGATATGTTTTTAAACCAAGATTAACTTGTATGATAAAAAGGGAAGAACTTTCTTGTGTTCATCAGTGAAAGCACCATTACCTCTTTGTCTCTGATCTCCACCCCAGCTAAGATACTTAGCTTCACTTAATTCATCACAAACAATGGTATTCTCGAAAACTAATAAAATAGCCTTCTCAAATGCTGGATCAAATCTGTTTTACTGTTAAGCGCAAAACCTCATAGCTTCTGCCAAGAGTTTTCCATAATCATCATTGAGTAGTAGTGCATGGTTGAGGAATATGGATAATCAACATATTAGATACAAAAGATTAACATAACAGCGCAGGATACTGTATGACATCATAAACCAGCTTTGCAGTTCCACCCAACGTTCGCAGCCTCTCTATTATTGGCTCTACACTGACTATCCGAAGAGGTATAAATTTCTGAGGCGGAATCTTTCGTGCTCTCAAATACTACACAAAATAAAGCACGTAGAGTTACAAACTTACAATTATTACAATGACTACAATATAGGGGCAAAATACATCAAAAAGAGAATCTCACTATAAGAAGTAACACTACTATGATACAGTTGTTTTCACACCTGGATGCATTCTTTTGCTGCTTGTTCATCCTCAACTACTACTGCATCCATAAATTTTCCCAATGCAACTGTTACAGCAAGGATATACTTCTTCTGTGTTGGCCTGCAGAGATCTGTCATCCGACCATGAACACCAGGAAACAGGCGCTTCATAGTTTCAACTGCTTCAGATAATTCAGCCTCTCTATCATTTTCGTGTCTCACATACTCAAATTCACATAGTTGCTTTTCTAGTTCATTGATTTGTCTCCTCAGATTGTCATATTTTTCTCTGTCAAAAGCACAGATATTTCAAGTTCTTTACATAAACCATTCTTTACATAAACCATAAGTAAATGCAAATGCCCTTACTAGCACTTCCATAAGTTCAAAGCCTTAAAAACAAGAAACAAGTCATGACAAACCTGGAACGTGTAATTGTAATTTTCATCTCATGCTTTTCTTCTTTCACCCGTTTCAGTTCTTCGTCATGCTTCTTAACTGCATCAAGGATTTTCTCCGACCTACTTTGCATCTGTTTCTCCTGAGACTCAAGTTCATGCTTCCGATTCTCAAGCTGCTGAAGATTTTGTTCCACATTATTCTGATCATCAATATCCACACGCTGCTGCCGATCTAAGACCTCCTTTTCATCCCTTAGTTTCACAGTTTTCATGCCAGCCTCCTCTTTGCTGTAAAACCAAATTAATCCTTAAGGAGATTATACAAATGAACGGATTCATTCATCTAAAATAAATTCTCAACAATGAAAGAACGCACATTTTGTAATACATCTCCAATTGACTCTCAGCTAATTGAAGTTTTCCCCCAGCATCTCTACTTTTTTGGTCCAAGTCATCCAACTGCTTAGAAATGTCGCTCAAGTCACTCTGAAGCTTCTTCACCTCTTCTGTGTGTCTTCTTTTTTCTTCCCTCTTCTTATCAAGCTCTTTACCAGTACTTTTGATTTTTGAAGTGATCCGAGAAATCTCTTCCTTCAACTTTACGAGATCAGGTTGCTATTAACGGAAAACAGAATCCTTCAGTGAGCATTTGATAAACTGCACAGTGAATCAAACTAAGTGCAGTTCACAATTCTAATGATGACAGATCAATACAAATACAAGAGTATATCTATTCAATGATAACTCAAATTTTGTTGTCCCATGCAAATTAAAAAGGTGCAATTCTTGTGGGACACTAAATAAATTTAGTTGATTATTACTATCACAATAAACAAGTAATGTAGGAAATGAAAACTCGTCTAATAACAGGTCGTTTGCTCCTGTCCTGCTTTCAGTTATCTAAACCTTCATTGAACTGTAAGTCAAAGCCTCATCTCAAAAAGGAATACCACTACATGTGGTTCAAGGGGAAAGTTACTCCAAGCATCATGCACAAAATCATAAAACTCTTAAGTCTAAACTTCATCTCCTAGGCAGACAGAACATAGCGTTAATATTGGTCATAAAAGCACATGTGAAAGATAACAATTTTGAGAAGAAAATTACTTTCTTGTCAAGTCTGCTCTTTGTATCTGCAATCTTCTTCTGGCACAATGCAATATCTCGCATGTATCCACTTAGTTCTTTCTTCTTTCTATTAGATTCACTTTCATATTCCCCCAGGTTCTCCTCAATTTCTCTGACTCTTGCTTCTTCCACATTAAGTTCCTGATTGGCCTTCGCAATATCCTTTCCTATGCTAAATAGTTGCCAGAGAAAATACTCTTGCTTCAAAGATTTCTACAGTAAAGACATATGAAATGTGATGGAGGACTCACCAGAAGGAAAAGCCATAAAGGAAAGACATAAACAAGTTACACCGAGCAAGCAACGGTGTGCTCAATATATTTTTATACTTATGTAGTAGCAACTAACAAAACATATACTATAAAGTAAATAACCATGCTGCACAAAGAGAAGAAAAACTAGACAGCATTACCATACACACATCATGCTTCACCTTAAAATTATGAGTAGATAATTTGAGGCTGCATACTAACTTGAAGGTACAAAGGATACTGTGCCTATATGAAGCAGTGATCAAGAGACCAAAATAATTAGATGAAAGTGAGTATGACATTTCTCAGTATACTGCCTCTACCAAGCAACTAATTCATTCAACCGAAATAGCTACTATCAAAAAAGGTCAAATGTTGAGTAGAAAGTGTCCCGATCACTTCAAAACTATGCCAAGTGCTCCATAGTACTTCTATTAATAATAAGCAAAATCAAAGAAGTATATTGGAGTAGAATAAAACTCACCTTATTATGAATTGAAAAAGATAGAATTGCATTTTACATGAATATACATGTATTTACACAAACACTCGTTAGATGAGAGGAAACCAAAAATGTATGACATTTTTTGTTATATTAATTTTAGGCAAGCTATTGTTGGGATAAAACGGTTGTGCCTGAAGCAAAGCATAGTAGATGGTACTCCCTCTGGCTCAACTTATGTGACACTTTTTGGATTTCGAGAATACAATGAGTTTTTCTTTGACCGTGATCCCTTTTATAAACTTGAATTTCTAATTAATAGGACTTGACAAAACAAGAGACGGCACACATTAACAGATATAGTCAACTCATACCAGTTGTTCCTGTAAGCGAAGATGCTTCTCAGCTTCTTCTTTCTGTTTCTTTTTCTCCTTTCGCTCCTGAATTACAGTTTTCTTTTTATGGTAAGCAAGTGTCTTCGTTTCTTCAGCTTTTGCCTTTTCTTCTTCCAGCTCTTCATAGCGTCTGTTAAACTCTTCGGATCCAGATATTTGCTCAATAAGCACAGTAAGTTCTTTAGGATTTTTAGATGCAATGGACTCAACATCACCCTAATCAGTTCTCCAAAAAAAAAAAAGATAAAATGAGACATTAATTTACACATGCACAACAGAATAAATTTAACTTATATAACACTGTCAATATAATGAATTTACAGTATATGTTTAGTTAACTGGGCAAGTTACTTACCATCTTTTTCAGGATCAACCATTACACTTACTATACAAGATTGGAGATTACATATACTATCAATGCAAGAAAGTTAAGCGTTTTAAGTTATACACTCTAAAAAAATTTAATATCAGGTCACATTAACCTATTGTACTTATTTTCAAAATTACAGATCTTACTTTAGAGGCTTACCTACAGATATCCTTAGAGTGACCTGAAACTGTAATAATTTCTTTACACTATCGGAGTATATAACTTAAACTCGTTAAAAGTTAGTAAAACCATTAAAAACCGTAATGCATCATGGTACCTGAAAAACAAGAAAATTCCGCGCTTTAACAAGAATATCAAGGGACTTCAATTTAGCATTATACTCATCCCAATTAACAACTTTTCCATCAATCCTATACTCACTACCACCAGAACTCGTAATACCACGGGTAAACTGAATTTCAATACCATTAGGAAGTTGATAAACTAACTTAACATAAGCTCTTCGACCTGTCTTCTCTCTTTCGCGATCATCAAACGCGTAAATTAAGTCCTTTAACTGCGTACCGCGTAGTTTTCCAGTACGAACACCGAGTACAAAGCTTATCGCATCCATTAAGTTAGATTTTCCAGCACCATTAGGTCCTATAATTGCTGTAAAATCATAAAATGGACCTATTGTTTGAAATCCTTTGTATGATTTGAAGTTTTCGAGTTCTAACCGATGAATTTTACCCTGTGATGGCATTGTTGCTGTTGAAAAAAATTAAACCCTAGGTTTTCAGATATAAAATGTGATTGATGAATGAAATGATGAATTTTTGCATAAGATTTATGTTGAATAAACTTTAGTTAATTATATTACAAATTTAGTGTCCTAATTAATTTATACAACTTCCTTAAATAATCACAATGAAATCTTGTAGTATATTTACAGTTATTCCATATCTTCTTAAAATTTGAATTGAGAGAGATATTGTTTTGGCGGGTAAAATACCCGGAAAATGTGGCGGGTCATGGAGCGTCGGATTCGGAGGTGGAGCCCCGGGTTTTTTATTTTAATCTTTTACCGCGCACCTCTTACCAATTACTCGTAGTAAGTAAAGGAGTACTATTTATTTAGTGTAAAACGAAAACCTAAAAACATAAAATAAGCAAAAACCTAAATAAAGATTAAGATTAATTTAATTGGGAGACAATGCTAAACAATTCAAATTATTTTATGAGACACAATTTAGGAGCATTTGGACAAAGAAATTTTGTAAAAAAAAAACGTGACACGATTAATTTGATATACACCATGTGTGAAGCAACATTGTTTCCCCAGAAAATCTACACTTATTTGTATCGATATAATCAAGATTTTATTGTAAGTGAATGGGATTTGAAGACAACGCTGCGTCTCCATTCCATTTTTAATAGTTTACACTATTTCAATTATCCTTAATATAATAAGATTACCACTAGTAATTTTGTTAAGATTCAAATTAATAGCTAGATAGGTGGCAGATATGGAGGGAGGTGTATTCCCAAAAATAGAGTGTATTATTTAGGCATTGGAACGAATCGATTGTATATAAGGAAGTTGGAACAAAAAGAATTTGGCATTAAACCGAGCTAAAAGTTAGTATATACTTCCCACTGTAGTATAAAAGTTGTTATTTCTAATATTTTATTATAAAGATGTGTTGGTTTATCAATCTTAAATTCATATGTGACGAGGAAAAGAAATTTTCCACACTACGGGTGTGTTTGGTGTGGAGAAAATGCTTTTACATTTTCTTACATTTGGTTGGCTATTGTGATTTGGAAAATATTTTTCATACCCATTTATTTTCATCCAATCTAAGGAAAATGTTTTCCCTAAAAAGTGGAGAAGAAATATGTATGGGCCTAAATCGGTTTTAGGATCACAAATCGAATTTGGGATAGAATATAAGCAAAATTTCGTATCAAAGTCGATAAATGCCAAAAATACTCGTAAGATGCAAGAAAATAACTGGATTTCAATATATTGCGATGAGTAAAAAATTCGACAGAGTTTCTGTATGTCTTTCTGAATGTCTATCATACAAAATGAAGTACTATTTATAGGCCTAATGGCCTTGCCCACATCTTCCACTATCGATCATGCTTTGACCCACGTTCTTGGCATTAATGGGAGGAGTTAGTGGGCTGAAGTAGTGGGCTGCAAAGCCGTTGGAACCGAGGTGCCCCACCGAAGTTCGATCACATGACTTCGGTGGCATGACCTTGCTGTTTGGTTGAAAAGGATGTCACCGAAGCTCAGCTCGCGGCTCGCCTTCGGTAGTGACATTGAAGTTCACCTTCAGTAACCTAATCGATTACTTCGATCATTCTTCTTCGGAGCGTCAGCTCGTTTTCTCTTCGGTTCATCATGCCGAGGTGCTAACCGAGCACGTCAATTTTTACCCAATACAGATAGTCCCCCCACTCCTCGGATGAACGCCGAAGTCGTCAAGGAGTGGAATGAATTTGAGCGGGAAAACGACGTGGCGCAACCCTATCCAAGAATTTCAAAAAATTGCACGTCTTTCGGATTACTGTTCCACATTATGTGGCGGCCGTTGGTTGGCCACCGAACGGTCGCGCCGACTTTTCGCTTTCTCCAACGTTATAGTCATTATTACTTCTCCAACTTGCACGTGTACATCCCCTATAAATACCTCACTTAGTACTCTTCTTCTTCACCTGAAAAACTTCTTATATACAGTGGAATCACAGAGAAGAAAAACTTCTAATCTTCAAGCAACTTTCTTGACCTTAATCTTCCTTCCCATCTGATTATCATTATGTCAGCTACAAACTCTGGCCATGGCACTAGCGACTCCGGTGAGAGAGCGGAGCATTTTGCCACCGCAGCTATGAGTGGAGAGTTCATAGCCACCGTGCCTCCGCTACAGGTGGTTGAGGCGGATGGTGGCGGCGAGGCCACGTCGACGATCATTATCCCTAAGCGGCGCAAGGCGAGGGCTGGCCGTGACACGGCGGAGATTAGTTACAACGTTGAAGTCGATGTTGATGGTGACGACCATGACGATACCAGGGGTGACCTCGAGGGGGATGACGTCACTAGTGTCCAGGAGGCTGGTGGTTCGGCGGGCGGAGCCGAAGTGAGTGGAGGGGCCAGTGGCCAAAGGGACGAAGCCGAAGCCAGCAAGAGGGAAACTCAAACCGAAGCTGGCACATCAAAGAAATCGAAGAGGAAGATTCCTCTCGAAGTGGAAATTGACCCTCAGTTGGTTATCCCTTCGAGTTTCAACAACGACAAGGACTTGAAGATCCACGTTCAGTCCGATGCTCAGAAAGGAAAGAAAAGGAATATACCGGTTCATGTTACTCCAAGCATCATAACCGAAGACATGCTTGAAGTGGTCCGGGTTGACTGTCGTTGGGGGCCCGAGGTAGAGATTAGGGTCCCGGCTACGGACACAGCTGTTTCTACTCACGTTGAAGGGTACTCTTCGTTTTTCATATACCCATTCACCATAGGATTCAACCTGCCGGTCCACCCCATTATTGGCACTTTTTTAGATCTTACTACTTGTGTTTGGCTCAATTGGGGCCTGGGGTTTGGAGAGTCGTTCAAGCCCTCGAATATTTGAGTGATATAGCTGGATTGCCCTTTACTTTCCAACATCTGATCTCCTTATACTACCCCTATTTTCACAAAGCCGGGGTGGTGGCTCTTCTACCCCAGGGATCTTACGCTATCTTAAGCAAAAGCGAAGACCATGGGGACCGAGGCTGGAATGACCAGTATGTGCTCATCCCTACGAGGCTGCTGTCAACCGAACCCGGCTTCCCGGAAGTGCGGAATGCTCAACGTAAGTGTTTACTTCTGTTTCTCCTTTGGCTTTTAACTATTATAGCTGACACTTATTTTCTTACCTATGATTTGCAGCTGAAAAGGTTCCAGTTAATCCACCGAAGAATCTGCTTGAGTGGGTTACCGAGGTCATGCAGCCGGAGAAACGCCCGCGCCGGCAATGGATGATTTTAGCCAGCTTGGAGGGGAATCGATGGATATGCAAGAGGCATGGCGAGCCGAGTATCTACGCTTGCGATTCCTTAAACTCGCTTCGAACTACTATATCCTGATATTCTCCCCTTTCATGCAGGTTTCCCTTACAGGGCTGTGAAGGATGCCGAAGAGAAGGAGGAGGAAACCGAGGCGAAGGGAGATGGGGGAGGAGAAGAAAATGAGGGTAAGAAAGAGAAGAGAAAAAGAGAGAAAGAAGTGCTTGACATCACCAAGGGTGTCGCTAAGATGGCGAGTCTGGCAAGGCGGATTGCCGAAGAGAAGAAGGCCAAAAGCTCATCGGGCCAAGGGTCATCACAAGGTGAAGAAATTTTCCTAGGTCGATTTTCATGCATCTCCACTCTTACCTTATCCTATGTTAATCAAACTGCTCCCCTTCCTTCCTCAGGCTCCAAAAGAAAAAGAGCCGAGTCAAAGTGAGCGGCGAAAGCGAAAGGACGTCGGGTTGAAAAGGCTACTGCTCCTGCTGCCAAGGCAACGACCGTAAAGCGCCAAGGCCTTATTGACGAACCCAGTGATGAGGAGATTCCTCCCATGGCTCCCGAGGTGGCGCCAGAGCCGGCCTCTGAGACGATTCCAGAGCCGAGGGCCGAGGTCGCTCGGGCGACCGAGGTAATAAATGTGGAGGAGTCTGATCAAGAAGCTGCGAAGCGAAAGGGAAAGGCCAGAGTGGCCGAGGGTTTGATTAAGAGCACGGTTAAAGCCTCTCGAGCCTTGCCGAAGTCTTCTAGCACCGTACCTCGGGAATTTGAGATATTTCCTGAAGCCAACTTGCTAGATCCTACCAAAGAGGATGTTGTCGCCCTTGATGCCATGCTTGGCCTGATCGAGGCTCACGCCCTTCGGAATCTTAGCCCTATGAGTTTGATGGGTGTCTCCGCTGCTTCTGCCCTTCGGGTAAGTCTTAGTTCGCTTCATTCGCATAACTCGTCCTGTCTTTCTTCTGACATTAATGTTTTATTTTAACGCAGAGTTTGGTTCATGCGTTGCAAGCTGTTCACCTCGAGCGTGAGCGGGCCGAACAGATCCAAGCAGCGACCGCCGCTTGGGGTGAGCAGAAGAGAGGGTTGAGAGGAAGAATCACTGAGCTGGAAGCAAAGTTCGCCACCTTGAATGAGGAGCTGGAACGTGCTATTGAAGCTTCGGCTAAGGCTGAAGCTGATCTCCGTGGGGTCGTGGAGTCCGCCGAGGCTAGGATTCAAGCTGCGACGAACGAGTTTACCGCGGAGCGTTCGAGGTTGAGCCTTGAAAATGCTCGCCTTGAGGCTGAGCTCTTCAGGGCCAAGACCAAAGTGCTTGAAGCGGGCGAAAAGTATCGCGGTAAAGTTGGTGAATACAACGCCAAGCTCGTCGGGCTGCAGAACCAAGTAGACCAGGTGCCATCTCTTCGGGGCCAGATCTCCGAGCTCGTAGGCAAAGTTTCTTACCTCAACGAGTGGGCCGAAGTCAAAGCGACGAGGGCGAAGTTTGAAGAAGCATGGGCCGTCGTCAAGACTAGGCTTAGCATGCTTGAGCAAGTCCAAGCTGGGCAAATCATACTCGAGGAGGATATTTCCAAAGCAAGGGAAGCTGCTGCCGAGGCTCAGAAGATCGTGGATGAACTTCCTTCGAGCGAGGGTTCGGACGATGCCAGACCCGACGGTGATGAATAGGGCGAAAGTGCCAAAGAGGGCAGCGAAGATGCCGATGGGGAGAACCCTTAGTAGCAGGAGAAAACAAGCTTTTAGTGTATTGTTTTTGTTTAGGCCTCGGTGCCTTTTTGATATGAGCCTTCGGGCTTTTGGATGTACATATGACTTTGACCTTAGGGTCATTTTGTTCAATGAATGTAATTAGCCTTCAGGCCTTTTGATGATATGATTTTGTATCTTTTAAGTGTTAGTTTTCGCATGCACTAAACACTTTAGAATAAATAGCTCGCTTGCAAGACTTAATTGTATTCAATCGATGCAAACTTAGAACGACGTCTCGTCCTCGAGTCGGTGCATTTAAAGTGCAACTTCGAAGTGCAAATTTATAAAAACATAAAGTTACGAAATGAAGTTTATTTCATTGATAATACTAACATGCCGAAATTGGCTTTTACATAGAACCAAGTCGAAGCGGACCTTGGGTGAAAAAATAAATTAATAATGTGCCACTACCGGGCAAGATTACAATGTACTAAATCTATTCCTCAGGTGTCAGTCCCCGGTTGTCGAATAGATAGTCTTCGGTTGGGAGGCGCATTTTCGACCTCAGTTGCAACTCATCACTTACTCCCCCCCAGTGTTCGGGTGCGAATCTTGATGAAGACCCGAGCACTGAAAATCGTTTGATTTGCTTCCTGAAAAGGTCAAGAAAAATGAAACGAGGAGCAAGTTAGTACATTTCGACCGAAGCCTTACGAGCGTTGTTCTGCTCGAGGCTGTGGGTAAATTTTTAAATGAACAAGGGATATTTACCTCGATTAGAAGTAGTACCATTTTAAATTGGAGATGTTTCAATTTAAGGGTTTGGGCACACCTTGTAGATATTCAATTTAATAAGATCCTTTCCCAACGATTGCTTTGACTCTGTTGGTCCTTCCCAATTCACAACAAGCTTTCCCCCGTTTTCTTCCTTCGTTGACTGGTTCGTAGCCTTTAGCGTATAATCGCCAACTTTAAAATCTCTGAGTTAAGATTTCCTGTTGAGGTATGCTTCGATCTGCCTTTTTTGGGCGACTAACCGAACCAAAGCCAGCTCTATTTTCTCCTCGAGCAGATCCAATTCTATGCGCATAGCCTGTTGATTCGCATCTTGGTGGTGTGAGCGTACCGAAGACTTGGTTCGCCCATTTCCAGGGGGATGAGGGAGTCCATACCATAAGCAAGTGAAAAAGGAGTCTCACCGGTGCTATTCTTCTCAGTTATCCGCATGGCCCACAACACGCCTGGCTACCCTTCGGGCCAGGGACCCTTTTTCTCATTGAGCCTTTTCTTGAGATTTTCGATTATAATTCTGTTTGAAGATTCAGCTTGGCCATTGGCACTTAGATGATAGGGGGTCGAAGCAATTCTCTTGATTCCCCATTGTTTGAAGAAATCAGTGATGGCTGCTCCCATGAATTGTTTACCATTGTCGCAGGCAATTTCCCTCAGAACACCGAACATGATGATGTTTTTCTTGATAAAATCGATTACCTTCTTTTGTTTGACTTCGATAAGAGCTCCTGCTTCCACCCATTTAGTGAAGTAATCGGTTAACAGAAGGATGAAGCGAACACCACCCTTTCCCTTCGGTAAAGGTCCATCAACATCCATCCCCCACTTCATAAAAGGCCATGGTGATACCACCGAATGTAGAGTTTCGGCCTGTTGGTAGATCATCCATGTGTGGCGTTGGCACTTATCACATGTTTGCACGAAGGCCTTTGTATCTGCACTGATAGTGGGCCAATAATATCCAGCTCTTAGTAATTCGCGCACCAAGGATTTTCCTCCCGAGTGATTGCCACACTCGCCTTCGTGCACCTCGACCATTACATATCTAGCTTCATCATGACCCAAACACTTGGCCATCAGGCCGCAATATAACCTCTTGTACAGATTACCCTCGAGCAAGTGGTATGAAGCCGCTTGGGTCCTTAAATTTTTGGTCTCCTTTTTGTCTTGGGGAACAGTCCCCGAGCCAAAGTAAGAGATGAACTTACTTCGCCAATCCCATCTGTTGTCCACCGAGTTGACCTGCAATTTCATCTCTCTCATTTGCGCGGACAACAACCGAACCACTGAATCAGTCCCCGAGTGAGCTTCGTCGACTGCTGAACCCAAATTTGCTAGGGCATCAGCTTCGGTATTCTCCTCCCGATGCACTTGCTTGACTTGCCACTCTTGGAATTGTGCTAAGATCCTTTGTGCTCTGTCTAAAAATAGCTGCATTCTGGGCTCTCGAGCCGTGTATTCGCCGAGCACTTGGTTCACCACCAACTGAGAGTCGCACTTTAGCTCAATTCTCTCCACCCCTATTTAGTTAGCCAACTCCAATCCGGTAAAGCCGCTTCCTATTCAGCCTCATTATTGGTCACTTTTTTTAACCGAACAGAGTGCCTGATTTTCTCCCCGGTAGGCGCTTTCAAGACTATGCCTAACCCCGAACCCTTGGAGTTAGTTGCCCCATCGGTATGAAGTATCCATAACCCCGAAGCCGTTTCTTTCGATATTGAGTTCTCCTTTTCGGCTTCAGGCTGAATCCCAATACTAAAATCAGCTACGAAGTTGGCCAAAACTTAGGATTTGATGGTTGTTCGGGGTTGATAGGTGATGTCATATTCGCTTAATTCTACCGCCCATTTTGATAACCTCCCCGATAAATCCGGTTTGTGCAACATACTTCTCAAGGGGAAAGTTGAAACTACCGCTATTGGGTGACATTGAAAATAGGGTCGTAGTTTTCGGGCACTAACAATTAAGGAAAGTGCTAGTTTTTCAAAATGTGGGTACCTGGTTTCGGTATCGAGGAGTGTCTTGCTCACATAGTAGATGGGTTGTTTCTTGCCATCCTCCTCCCGAACCAGCACCTCACTAACTGACACCTCGGACACAGCCAAGTAAACTAGCAATGTTTCACCATCTTTAGGCTTGACGAGCAGCGGCGTGTTAGCCAAATAGCATTTCAAGTCTTTCAGCGCTTCTTTACACTCCGGTGTCCATTCGAAGTGATTGTTCTTTCTCAAAACCGAGAAGAATTTGTGGCATCGCTCCGAGGATCTTGAGATGAAATGACTCAAGGCAGCGATTCGACCAGTTAAGCACTGAACTTCTTTCATCCCGGTCAATTCTTCGGGGATTTTCTCGATAGCTGTAATCTTGTTGGGGTTTGCTTCGATGCCTCGTTCAGAGACAATGAATCCCAAGAATTTGCCTGATCCAACACCGAAGGCACACTTCTCAGAGTTCAACTTCATGCCATACTGCCTCAGAACAGCAAAAGCTTCCCTTAGGTGATTCAAATGATCCTCCATTCGAACCGAGTTGATGAGCATATCATCTATGTAGACCTACATAGATTTCCCAATATACTTTTTGAACATGCGACAAACCAACCTTTGATACGTCGCCCCAGCATTTTTCAGACCGAAGGGCATTACTTTATAGCAGAAAGTACCTCGGTCAGTGATGAACGAGGTTTTCACTTCGTCCTTCAGGTCCATGAGGATCTGGTTGTAGCCCGAATAAGCATCCAAGAAGGTTAATAGTTTCTGTCCAGCCGTGGAGTCTATTAACTTGTCTATTTGTGGCAATGGGTAGGAATCTTTGGGGCAAGCCTTGTTCAAATTTGTGTAATCTATGCACATCCTCCACTTGCCATTTTTGTTTGGTATGAAAACTACATTAGCCAGCCATTTTGGGTATTTTACCTCCCTTATGAAACCATTTTCTTTCAACTTTGTGGTTTCATCTTCGATCGTCTTCTTTTTATCCCCGGCATGAGATCTCTTCTTTTGCTTCACCGGGGTGAACTTTGGGTCCACATTCAGCTTGTGGGTCATGATCTCCGGATCGATATCAACCATGTCTGAATGAGACCAAGCGAAGCAGTCGTTGTTGGACTTTAAAACTTCAATGATTGCTTTCTTCGACTCCGGGTCCAATTCCGAGCCGACAAATACCTTTCTCTCGGGAAAATCTTTCAATAGTGTGAAAGACTCCAATCCTCAATGGTAGAGTCCTCGGCTTTTTGTTCCCGAGGCTCTTGAATGCAAACCGGGATCTTTTCAACTTCTCCTCGGAGGTTCTCCTCGCTCGATCCCGGTTGCGTTAGTTGCCATTGCTTTGGCCCGGTCGGGGCGACTCCACTTTTCAACGCAACTAAGTAGCATTCCCTTGCTACTTGTTGCTCTCCTTTGATTGATCGAACCCCCCGAGGCATAGGGAATTTGATCACTTGGTGCAGTGTGGAAGGAACAACCTTTATGGAATGGATCCATGGCCTGCCGAGGATCATATTGTATGCCATATCCTCGGGCAACACTTGGAACAGTATTTCCTTGCTTACTCCTTCAGCAAATGTTTTGAGTGTAATTTCTCCCAAAGTTTTTTCTGTAGAGTTGTTGAAGCCAGTCAACACCGTCGCTTTGGGGACAACTTCCCCTTTGAACCACATCTTCTTAACGGCCCCGTAGCTGATGATATTGACCGAGCTACCGGGGTCAATCAAAACTCGCTTGATGTCGGAGTCGTTGATTCTTAGCATGATGACCAAGGCATCGTGATGAGGGAACATCATCCCATCACAATCATCATCATCAAACACAATCTCTTTACCCGAGCCGCCAACTCGGGTTCTCTTTTCCATGGTGATCGATAATTTGGCGAATTTCTCCGCAGCTGCGAAGTTCACCCCGTTCACCTCTGATCCCACAGTCATGACATTAACAACTCTCTCTAGGGGTGGATGCCTAGGTGGTTGCCCATCACCTCGGTTCTTGGAGTAGTTGTCCTTTCCCTTGTCAGTAAGGAATTCAGCCAACACTCATTTCTTCAACAAATGAGCCACCTCGAGGCGCAAAGCTTTGCAATCCTCGGTTCGGTGGCCATAATCCGCATGGAACTCGCAATATAAATTATGGTCTCTCTTATTCGCTGGAGTCCTCATGTTTTTGGGCACTCTCAACCCGACAGTCCCCTTGACTACGTTGACCAGCTCCGAGGTCGATATGTTGAAATTGTAGTCAGGGATCCGAGGCAGTTCCTTCTTCGGGGCCGAAGCTGGGCCTGAGGAATTTCCTTGGTTCGTGTTGGACTGAACCTTTCCTCCGAGCCATTAGCTTATGTACGGGCCTGTGAATGAATTCCCGAAGGAATTTCCCAGCCTTTGGCTGACAGGCTGCCTTGTTGGGGTGCATGGTTCATACCTCCCCTTTGGATTTCCTCGCGACGCCTCAACGCGGTGTGAGGATTCGCCTCGGTTTTTATAATTGTAACCTCGGCTTTTGAACTCAGCTTCCTCCAATCTGATCTTGGAGTAAGTCCGCGTATGTAGATCTTCCCATGTCAAAACTTGGTATTGTTGGAGCTCCTTTCGCAATTCAGCAGCGGCGTCAGAATTGCGAACATTGATACCCTATTTCAAATGCCATGATGGCCAGAGTATCATCCATCCGGGGTAGCTCCATGCGCTCAGCGTGAAAGCGCTCAAGGAACTCCTTAAGTGGCTCACCGGGTCGTTGTTTAACCTCGCATATGTCCTCCTTCCTTTGGAGGATTTTTTGGGTCCCGGTGTGTGCCTTAACGAAGGCGTTGGACATTTCCTTGAAGGTGGAAATCAACCCCGCTGGTAAGCACATGTACCAGCGTAGCGCTCTTTTCTCTAAGGATTCGCCAAACTTCTTTAAGAACATTGACTCGAGCTCGATCGCCGTTAAGTCATTGCTCTTTACTATTGCCATGTACTCCCTTACATGCTCTCTGGGATCGGTGGTCCCATCATACTTCTTTAAGAACATGAGCTTGAAGTTCTTAGGAGTTGGGGCTGGAGCCGCTTCGGGCTTGAAGGGCAACTCACTGTACTGATCTATATCAAGATCATCTTCGATTTTTGTCATCCCCGGTATGCTCTCGAGGCGCTTTTCTACGCGTGCCTCAACGCGCGCCTCGACGCGTGCTTCAATCTCCCTGGTCAACTTCTCAACATCAACCGATGTTTCAGCCACGGTGGGAATCGTCCCGAAGTATGGCATTGCGCCTGGTACGTTTCCCGAACCCCCATACGTGGCTCCGTTGAGAGGTCCCCCTATTATCGCGCCCGAAAGAAAGTCGGGATGCCTCTACTTGGAGCCGAAGGCTGGGTGCCGTTCGGTGCTGCGCTGTTCCTCGCTTCCAACGAGGCGTAGAATTCAACATTAATGTTGATCTGCTCATTCTGTCGATCTTGGAGAGCTTTTAGTGCGTTAACAACAAAAGCTTGGAACGCTTCGGTTGTCGTTGGAGATGTGGACTGTTGGTTCGACGGAACGTCAGCCCGCTCGTTAAGATTTTCAATGTTATCAGCCATAACGTTGAAGAGACTGTAGGTTTTATCAAAAGAGAGCGTTGAACTTTGAAACAAAGCGTTTCTGCTTATATCCCCACAGACGACGCCAATTTGTATGGGCCTAAATTGGTTTTAGGATCACAAATCGAATTTGGGTTAGAATATAAGCAAAACTTCGTATCAAAGTCGATAAATGTTAAAAATACTCGTAAGATGCAATAAAATAACTGGATTTCAATATATTGCGATGAGTACAAAATTCGACAGAGTTTCTGTATGTCTTTGTGAATGCCTATCATACAAAATGAAGTACTATTTATAGGCCTAGGGGCCTTGCCCACGTCTTCCACTATCAATCATGCTTTGACCCACGTTCTTGGCATTAATGAGAGGAGTTAGTGGGCTGAAGTAGTGGGCTGCAAAGCCGTTGGAACCGAGGTGCCCAACCGAAGTTCGATCACATGACTTCGGTGGCATGACCTTACTGTTCGGTTGAAAAGGATATCACTGAAGCTCAGCTCACGGCTCGCCTTCGGTAGTGACATTGAAGTTCACCTTCGGTCACCTGATCGATTGCTTCGATCATTCTTCTTCGGAGCGTCAGCTCGTTTTCTCTTCGGTTCATCATTCCGAGGTGCTAACCGAGCACGTCAATTTTTACCCAATACAACATATTTTCCAAAAGACAAAAACCCTACACCCCCTGCCCACCAATCTCCTCCCTACTCCCCCTTCTAACCTCCACTTCTGCAACCCCCCGCCTCCACCCCTAGGACCTCTCGCCCCCACACCTCCACACACGAATCTCCATTTAACGCTGCATGGTCCCGCCCTCTGTTCGCTTTAACATTGTTGAACCGTCATTTACGACACTGTCGACGGCGGCATCTTCGTTTCCAAAGTCGGCGAAGGTAAATCTCTCATTTTCAGACACCGAGGATGGTAAATATATCCTTTTCATATGCAGCGACAGTAAAGCTCTCCAATTCAGATGCCGAATTTCTATTTTTTAGCCTCGCCGTCTATTGCTGGTGACTTCGATGGCAAACCCTAATCTCCATTTCCTAATCCTAGGGTTTACAAAATGGTAGGGAAAGGTTTGGAGTGAAGGGAAGGGTGGCGTTTTGGGTGGAAGGGGTATGGTGGGGTTGAAAAGGTTGGTGGTGATGAATGGCTCTTTTTGTTATTTTGCTAATTGTTATCAAACATCAGAAAATGGATAGATTCACTTATTTTCTAAGAAATTTCTATGAAAAACATTTTTCTTCGTACCAAATTAAACACACCCTAAAATAGCCAAATATGTAATCTTATACTTAGGTTGTGCGGGTAAGAACAATCTTGGTAAATTATTATGTGACGGAGCCAAAAATTCATATGAAGAATTTAAAAAGAGTCCATTACCTAAATGGTCATTCAACTATTGGAAATAAATCAAGAAAGTCACTCTTCTTTATAATGTTCCTAAATGGTCACTCAGCTTTGGATAATTAACTCAAATAGTCATTCTCACCTGAAAAGTTGCTATCTCCGATGATACATGCTGATGTGAATTTTTTTTTTAAATAAAATAAAATATAAAGAAATTTAAATCCCGTTGTCCCCACTCATTTAACATAATTATTTGACCCATACCCGTCCCAAATAACTTAATATAAAGAAATTTAAATCCCATTGTCCCCACTTATTTAACATAATTATTTGACCCATACCCGACCCAAATAACTTAGTGAGTCAACTATTAAAAAAGCCGGTGCAACTTTAATTCTAAGATACTATACGATGTTTCCCTCCTCCTCTTCTATTTAGGGTTTTATAGGGACAATCAAAATTTTACTTTCAATCGATTTCTTCCTCAATAAAACATTGCAATTAAACTAAAATTCTCTTAAAATATCATAAGCTCATAACATAATACCCGAGAATGGCACTGGATACGACTAAAGCAACAATTACCTATCTTTTACTCATCATGAATGGTACTGACATGAATTAAATATTTGGTGCAAGTAGCATGAATTAATAACTGGTGAGAATGATTTTCTAGTTTACCAATTGATTAATAAATTACTTTGGTTTCTTCTTTTAGTTTGTAGGAGTAACTTTATAATTTACTAACAATTTACTAACTAACATTTTTTAAGAATTAGTTTTTAGGAGTAACTTACTAATAGTTCACTACCCTACTAACAGTTTTTAGGAGTAAGTTTTAGGAGTAATACTACTAAAAAAACAGGAATTTTCGACTTATTTTATTTTCTTCTTTTAGTTTCTAGGAGTAACAAACTAAAATTAGTATGACACTTTTATATAAGGTGTCTGTATTTTGTTAAAACTATTAATATTGTTAACATACTTTTCTGCGTTCTATCATTAGAACACTCAAAAATCTTGAATGGAATATTGAGGTTTTCTCATATATTATATTATGAGCTTATGGTGTTTTATGAGAATTTTAATTTAATTGCGATGGTTTTATTAGGAAGAAATTGATTGAAAGTAAAATTTTGGTTCTCCCGATAGAACCCTAAAAAGAAGAGGAGGGAAACATCATATAGTATCTTAGAATTAAAGTTGCACGGACTTTTTAATAGTTGACCCACTAAGTTATTTGGGTCGGGTATGAGTCAAATAATTATCTTAAATGGGTAGGGACTGTGGGATTTAAATTTCTTTATATTTAATTTTTTTAAAAAAAAATTCCACGTCAGCATGTATCATCGGAGATAGCAACTTTTCATGTGAGAATGACCATTTGAGTTAATTATCCAAAGCTGAGTGACCATTTAGGATCAATATAAAGAAAAGTGACTTTCATGGTTTATTTCCAATTTAAACTGATTTTCAAAACCTCTTACAATATACAGTACTTGTTAAATGCCAAAAACGTGACCACTATACTCATGCGGAGAAGGCAAACAAACGTGCGAATTTTCTAACTTATGAATGTCATAAAAACAAGAAAAATATTTGCTTTGTTTGAAAAGATACAATCAAGGAAATGAAGTTTTTGCTCCGACCAGGTTTAAGAGATCGATTTAAATTACGAAAATTTCTAACAATATCATTCAGCTCCCATTTGGAACATAGAATTTGAGAGCATTTTTTGGACTATTTTTTTAAATTCTTGTTTGTTCATAAAAATTATCCAAATCTTAAAATGTAAAACTTTAAAATACCAAAAATTGGTTGAGACAGGATTTTGGGATTTTTGAGAGAATTTCATTTTTTAACTCATAAAACTTCAACTTTTTTTCAAGTGAAATGTATGAACTCAAACACAACTTCAAGTTTCAAAAACTATTTTTAACTCAACTTTAAAAACTCAAATTTTCAAATTTCAACCAAATCATGTTCAAAAGCTAGCTTGTACGTACTATTTTTTTTTTTTTTTTTTTTTTTTTGTATGCCAAAGGAAAAGAATTGGTCACGGAGTGTTATTTCTCACATAGCAAGGGTACCTGTTTTGGTCAGTGAGCTAGCAAACTGGTCATGGAACTGTCATTCAAGCATCAGAGTCAGTGTTGAAGAAGAAATAGCCGTGCTTGTTTCTTTTTATACATATAATATATCACTTCAAAATTTAACCCTTTTTTTCTGTACTACCTTTCATTTAAGTTCCATAAAAGCTCTAAATAGTGCTAGCTTCTCTCTCTTTGGTCTCTGCTTCTCTGGCCTATAAGAAAGACCCATTAGTTGCTAATTGCTTCCCCTATTTTAGGTAAAAACATACTGTTGATTACTTTCAGAAAACAAAAGCTACTAAAATCAACCAATACACTCTTCCAAGATTTTCTAGTATTGCTCAAACAAAGAAATTCCATGAAGACCAAGTAATCACGTGCTTGTTTTTTCTTTTTCCACTTCCTTTTTTTGGCTAAAGAAGAAGTCATTTTCGTCTATATCTCTACTAGCGGGCCTTTCATCTATGTAGCCAGCTTTTTTCTAAATTAAAGATATGAAATCCTAGAAAGATTTGATCGATCCAGAATAGTGATCTTTAAAATCCAAGAAATTCCACTACAACAAGTGGCAATAAGTTAGAATATGATGGCTACTTTCACTTCAGAAGTAGAGAGTTCCAATCATTCCGCAAATATCCACAGCACCTCTCACCAGAACAACAGTATTGTAAATGTCGGAAGTAGTACTAGTTTATCTTCTTCTTCGTCTTCAACAGTATCTACCTCAAGCAGATATGAGAATCAGAAGAGGAGAGACTGGAACACTTTCGGACAGTACTTGAAAAATCATAGGCCTCCACTCACACTTGCTCGATGCAGTGGTGCTCATGTCCTTGAATTCCTTCGTTATCTTGATCAATTCGGCAAGACTAAGGTTCATACTCCGGTAAGAATATATTCTCTTGACTGTTTATATTTTTCACATAAGGAGCGCTTTACTATAAAAGTGAGATTTTCCATGGCACAAATGGCTCTAAAAGAGGGTACTGGACACCGAGAAAGCTAAAACATAGTATATATCAGGAATACATTGGTTGTATATTCGGTAGACTTCAGTCCAAACTAATAGTTGTATTGTATAGTATTATTTAGAAATCTACAAACTATGTCTAATTTTTAATTTCTAGCTCAATGGTCAATAAGTTGAGTGATAACTCGAACCCTAGTATAAATACCTTGTTGTGTTGTATAAGTACTTTTTTAAATCAATGAATTAAGAGACAATTGAATTAATATTGTCATGTTTGCAGGTATGTCCATTTTATGGTGACCCTAATCCTCCAGCACCATGTCCATGCCCGCTTCGACAAGCATGGGGAAGCCTAGATGCACTTGTTGGTAGACTTAGAGCTGCATTTGAAGAAAATGGAGGAATGCCTGAAACTAACCCTTTTGGTGCTCGTGCTGTTAGGCTTTACCTTCGTGAAGTTCGTGATTTGCAATCGAAAGCAAGAGGAGTTAGTTACGATAAGAAAAAACGGAAACGCCCTCCTCCATCACAACCATTGGCCACTCCACCATCAGGTGAAGCTTATGTAAAACCCTAATATCATTATCTTCATCATCTCTTATCATATTAGTTACGTATTAAGTAATAATGGTTAATCATATTTAGTTAGCAGTTTGATTTTGGGATGTACGTCTTTTATTTTTCCTTTTAGATTTAGTAGTGATTTTAAGTTGGGTACTCTTGATCTATAAGCGTACTTTAATGTGTTTCAGTAAGTAACCAACATTTATATTATGTTATGTAAGATATAGAAAAGGTGTCTGTTTATCTTATCCCTTAATTAATTAAGCCTGGCGTTAAGTTTTAGAAGTACTTCAGCTTTCTCTACCTAGACTGCTGATTTAATTGGTTGGATCATCTTTGTTTTCTTGAAGTGCTCATTAATTATAATTAAGTGACAAATTGATCGAAGGCCTAATCCAAAAAGAAATTAGTAGGAGTATATTGTTAATGCTGCATATTTAGTGTGTGCTTGACACATTTTAATCGTTCAGGGGTATGGTATGAAGCAAGAATCTCCCACTGCAGATTCATGGCATCTATTTAACTCTATCTTATGGGTTTTCTGTGTTTTCTTCCCTTTCTTAATCTTCTAAGAGACAAAGGTGCACTATCATTTGAGTTATGATGATTGGGCTACCTTCATATGCGGAATTCTACTTAACAAAATTTAAGGTTCGTCACCAGTGACAGGACTAGAAATTCTAATAAAAAGATTAAAAAGAATGCAAGAGTATTAACAATGCTATTTGAACTTATGAAATAAAGCAATTTCTTAACCACCGTAGCCTAGCTTATATTATCCGGTGCCTTTGGTCTTTTTTTTTTTTTTTTGAAAAGCTGGATACTTATATTATTTTAATTTTCTAAAATGTTACAATCCAAAGTGATGCTCCTTAGAGCATTTTGATTGCCAAGACTGGCGAGATTAGTACAAACTTGATCAGAAATAGATTTGACACCTACCAGCCCCTCTCTATTCGCCAACAGTCTGTTATCTAAGGTGGCAGGAGGTGTCACTAAGTCTACTAGACTATTTATTCTGCCCTTGCTGATAGCATCTTGTGCCAAAAAGTGTGCAACTCCATTAGCTTGTCTGAAATTATGTCGGAGCATCGGTATTCCCATTTTCTCCATTAACAACCTGCAGTTAGAAATAATAGAGGCGTAAGTAGGATAATCTTGACATAAAATCCGTATTACCTCTGTTGAATCTGTTTCTATCTCCAGCGGTTGTAACTTGAGCTCCATTGCACATTGTAAACCCTGTCGTAAAGCTAACAACTCTGCGTGTATTGGTGAATTTGCATAGACAAGATTATAAAACCCAAAAATCCAATCACCATTTTCATTTCGTATAACACCACCAAGACCACCTTGCAATTTTTCTTGTTTAAAAGCACCATCAGTATTTAGTTTAAACCAACCCTTCATAGGTTTATGCCATCGGATATCAATTTTTCTAGTCCTATGGATGAAGCTATCTTTACTAGTCAAATATTTGTATTCGATCACATGATCAGTAACTACTTTTTTGCTAATACAGTTCTTGGTCTTAGTTCCATGTGTTGTTGTTTCTGTTAATCCAAATGCTCCAAAGCACAAAAGGATACAAATTGTGCCACGTTATCATATGATTATTATTAGTGAAAACAAAATTCCTAAGAGTTACCAGCCAATGGCTACTTGACCCATGTACGTCTATATGAATATTTAAATCTGCCCAAAGTTTTTGAGCAACAAGACATTGAAAGAAAATATGAATACTATTCTCTTCTTGGGCGTGACAAATTTTGCAAGTTTTGTCAATATTAATTCCAATATGACCGAGGTAAGAGTGAGTTGGAAGTTTGTTGTGAAGACAGAGCCAAAAGAAGAACTTCATCTTTTGGGGGACTTTTAACTTCCAAATCCAAGAAAAATCTGTGTTACAACTGTCATAATCCTCCATTAAATTATAGACTGAGTTGGTGGTAAAAATACCACTACTGTTAGCAGACCAAGTGGGGATATTAAAATTAGCGAGAATATAAGTAGGATCAATCGTAAGAATCATGCTCTTAATGTGATCAGGAAGATCAATCAATTTAGCTAGAGAGGTTCCAAGAATTGTTTTCCCAAAGATCTTTAATTTTGACACCACTATCAGATATGGTAAGAGGTCCTTGAACCTCATCTCTAAGATACTGAACATTTGGGACCCACCTTGTGTGCCAAATATCGATATTGAAATTTTTATATTAACCACATAACACCTCTATTGAAAAGATTACTTACCTTCATTATACTACGCCAAATAAAGAAATTTTTGCTTTTACTATTAGGACCACAGTGATTGTTAATAAAGATTTTGGCCCAAAGATTATTCGAAAAATTCATCAATCTCCAAGAAAGGCTCGTTAGGAGGGCCAAATTTTTAGTTTTGGCTTGTCTAAGACCAAGTCCTCCTTTGCACTTATTTTTAGTCACAACATCCCAACTTATGTAGTGCATCTTTCTTTTGTCGTCTGTTGCGCCCCATATAAAATTTCTCTCTATTTTATCAATATGATTAAGGGTTTTGGTCTTTTCACTTCTTTGATGAATCCTTAAGAAGTGTCAAAAAACATGTCCTCATATTTGAACAAGATTGATAGGACAGGAAAATAGACATAATGAAGTACTGTTAAAATGAAAAAAAAAAAATTAATATATATATACTAGTGCTCTCTCATTTTCAATTTATGTGGCAACATTTTCTTATTAGTCTGTTCAAAATTACAGTTTTGTTATTAATAAAATGATTTACAACCACACAAATATCTATGTCTTATTTTTAACTATAAGTTTTAAAAGTCTTTTTTTATTTCTTAAACTTTGTGCCGAGTCAAACTATGACACATAAAATAGAACGGACGAAGTATGAACCAATGTTGGACACTTTACTATAAATATTCTTGCATATATGAATATGACTGCAATGCTGTCGTCTTTTTATGCTACATCGGCCACCATTGTGGACTTTCAAAAAAGTTCAGGAAAAAATAATACAGTACTTACATGAAGTTAAATATGTCTTGACAAATTTGGCAATATTTAACCTAGAAAAATTCGGTGCTTGTACAAATTTGTCGTTTTCATTTATGAGATTTTATATCATGGTACGAAGTACGAACGTTACTCATTAAAATTTTAACGATGGTTGGAACTCTCGAAGGGTAGACAAAGTGTTACAATGAGATGGTTAAGATCCATGTAGATTTAATTAGAAGTTTTGATTTTAAATTTTAAAAATAAAAATTTCCCAATATGGAACATTTTACATTGTCAGTAAATTCATTAAGCGAACTACTTTGTTATAAATTCACTTATTAGTGAAACTAAAATAGTCAGATTTGCAATTAACCTATACAGGATTTAAAAAATCTACTACTACTCTATAAGTGGGAAGCTTCAAAACAAATAAAGTCAAATGACCATAATACCCATAATATATCATCTACTATAAAACTATTACTAGGACTGAAATGTAAATGTATATAAATATAGCAAATAAATACCCAAATTAAAAAATAATTCATAAAATACCATCTACTCCAAAAAAATATCATGACCAAAGATGTAAATGTATATTATATAAATATAATAAATAAATTAGATTATCCAAACAATCAACGGCTCTTAAATTTTGGGAAAAGAATTAGCATAGAATGAGTCAATTAAATACTTTATTATTATCCCATAGTGCCAATAATCCCAAAATTTTTTAACCAATTTAAATTGAATTTTAGTTGTAAATAAATTAATGGCTATAGACCAAAAAACAGAGATAACTAATTTCAACTAAAAAATATTGCAAAATAGTTAATTAGCCATTTAAACACAACAAATAGATACATTAGAACCAGTCAAAGTCTGAATGATGCTTAGAATTCCAAATAATACGTTATAGAAGTCGAAACAATGTTCTATTTCTCACACTTGCCCTTTTAAAAATCTCCCACATGAATACAACAAAGAATGGTGCAGCTAAAGGCCATCTGCCTCAATGGGGAAACACAAAGTAATTTATGAGAAACTTTACCAAATGATAATTAAAGATCTACACAGAAAGAAAAGGAAAAAGAGATGTTGTAAGAAAGAGTCCATAAGTTGTTTGTATGATGTCCTACTTGGATGAGATCGGATATCTTTTAAATGAACCTATATATAATTTTTGTGATACGAGAACAAAAATCGTGTTGGTTAGTATTTAATTGATATGTGTTTATTACTCAATATTTTTTCTTTATTCTTTTTATCTTTTTCTACGTAAATTTATATTTTTTATTTTTATTATAATGGCAAAATTCATATATTCGAAGCTTCTCTGAGACCTATCCTCAGCAGGCTGGCATATTTTTTATAAGAATTGCAAAATAAATTTAATTTCAAAGATTAAAATGTATTAAGTATCAGTTTCGACATACCTTGTCGTCATCAACATTTTCGAATGAAAAACAGAAATTTTTTTTTCAATATTGTCGTTGTGATAACAAAGATATTTCTATCATCTTTTTCTGATATATACTATTTTTCTTATTAAATTTATTTTATAATTCAAATACATTTTCAATATTTTTATAATTTTTTTAACTTTTGTACTTATTGTATGAAATATACGTGCAACGTGCGTGTTCAGAAACTAGTAATAATAATAAACATGAAGAGATAGAGAGAGCAAACAGATAAATTCAGAACCTACCATAATCTTGCTTCTTGCAAGTTGCAACAAGAGTGTAACAATAGTACAATAAGTATTCTGCGTGCAGTAAGGGACAGAAATTTAAAGCTTACAGTAAATTTTTGCAACTTCTTTCGGCAGAAAGAAAAGAGGGTCTCTTTCAAGAAATGTTGTACCGTACTACCATGGAATTATTCATTTCATGCTTATGAGTTATGAAGGTTGCCCTCAATCATACGACCTGTTGCTTTCTCTCATCTAAGCTGCCTCTAAAAAAAAATGCCTTTTAAAATCTTACTCTTACCGCATATTCATTTAACTTTGATATATAAGATTTCACTGACAAATTTCTCCATTTAACTCACCTCGCCCAATATACGGCCATAAAGATTTTTGGCAATACTAAAGACTTCTTATAAGATCATATTTAGAAAGCAAGTAAACGTACGTACCAAATTTGTTAAAATGTGTTTATTGTATCGTGTCTATACATCTCTTTATTCCATTATTTCCGTCCTAATTTTTGAGAAGTCTACATGAATTTGAAGAGACCGTAGATGTTCCGAAATAATTTTATTCAATGTGATTTTACCTCAACTTTTGTCGTTAAATCAGGGTAAATAATGTATCTTAATTAGCATTAACATTATTGTACGATTATCCATGCATCCAGTCAACTCGATGGGACGTCCCTTTTGACAAATGAAAGGGGTCCTCCTACATTATTCAAGTTGGTACAGTAAAACCGTACCCAAATACTGTTGAGTGAGCCCACTTTTATTTGGCTTTTGACCTAATTCAATTCATGATCTAACAAAATTCCATAATACGTACTACGTAAGTATTTCATTTGTATCGGTTTGATATATAAACTTCTCTCACTTAGAACATAGTACATTTTTATTTCGTTAAACCATCTAATAATAAATTAATATAATTTGATACATACACCATATTTTATCGTAAATTCTTTTCTAAAATGAAAGACCTGATATGTGGCTCGCTATCACACCTCCATTGTTGGTTGCTAACCCTAAAGGGGATCATAACATAAAACAGTGGCATTCGTGGTCCCACTACTCCTTCCACTTTGAGTGATGATATTTGTTACATGAATGGGAAGAAGATTAATTCGGGATTTTCACAGAAAACGACTTTCATTTTCGTTAAAGTGTTCAGTTAAAAAAAACATCTTTATGCTCAAGATTGAACTCGAAATTTTTTTGTTAAGAATAAAGTGGTACTTATCCCCGCACAACAATATTTGACGACTACATTCAACAACCGAACTGATCTAAGCCTATGTCTGTTTAACAATCGAAGTACTTCTTGAAAATTTTGTGGGATAAAACTTCTGAAAACATAGCAACAGTTGAAGTTTAAATCTACAGAATGTTAGCCAAGAATATTTTAATGGCTTGCTTAAGTTACAAATGCCAAAATGTATATTATGTATAGTTCTGTACAATGAGTAACTGTAATATATAAATGTACAATAATATCTCTCTCACCCTCCCTCAATCTGAAGGGAAGGAACCAACATGAAGATTGGCAATATGTTCTTTGAATTTTGTAGCAGAGAGAACCTTAGTAAAGACATCCACAAGCTGTTGCGATGTGTGTACATGAAAAACATTAAGGCTACCTTGGCTAATCTTTTCGCGAATAAAATGATAGTCTAAATCGACATGCTTTGATCTTGAGTGAAAGACAGGATTATGTGTGAGATGTATGGCACCAATATTATCACATTTTGCTATAATAGGGGTACGAAGATAAATACCCAAGTCACGAAAAAGAAATTGAATCCATGTAGCATCAGCTGTTGCGACTGTCAGAGCACGATTACTCCCAACGCACACGCAAGTATACGTGGTCGACAAGTAATAAAATAATAAGTAGAGTATCGTTCCCACGAGGACTATTCAGACTAACACTTAACAAACAATTTCGAATAACTATTCAGGGATCTTTTTCCAATGATGAGAGTTTTAGTAACCAAAAAGCAGTAATTAAAATGATGGAAGTGTAGTCAAACAACGGTGCAAACTTTGGTTGTTAACAATATTAAGAAGACGGTCCAGGGTCAGAGTTACGAACATCCAGTTGAGTTTTCCAATTGATTCCACTTCTTAAACCCTGGGTTACTAACTGACAGAGTAAATGTACCCGTGAAAACCTTTCGATTCTTCACAGTCTATGCAGGCTACTTCAATCCCTATATGTCTATGGGTTGAATCACGTGCACGCATTAACGAATTCTGTAATTAGTTAAACTAGGCGAGCAAGTATATGTCTATCCTACTCACAAATTGGTTCCCCGATGTCCGGGTTCACAAACTAGTCCTACTCTTTCTTATTACGTAATTCAATTCCCTCTTTCGAGTTCAATCTAAAAACCATAGATAATGCATAATTATCGAGCTCTAATAATTAAGCAAGTGAAATCAAGAAAGAATAAGCAACCCGTTATGGGATTCAATTAATGAGAATCAATCTTCAAACATCAACTTTCATGTAATACTCTAACCCTAGAACGTAGGGATTAGCTACGCATATTCATAATCATAAGGCAATGAATTGATGAAATAATGATGTAATTGATTAAATAGATGAAAGATTAGGAATAAACCCTTGTTCAATGAAGTATGGTGCTCTCAAATTGCTCCAAAGTCTGAACTCCTATCAAAAACTAAGTAAAAGAGTATTTATAGGATTTACAAACGCCTAGTAATAAATTACACCTAAGCCTAGATGAAATAGGAAGTCAAAACACGCTCCAGGGGCGCTATAACTGGCGCCCCGCGCCCCCGACCGCGCTTGGACAAGCAGAGGACGTCGAAACTTGGGCGCTTTGGCCCCGCGCCGTACCCAGAACCGCGCTCCACAAGCTGGCGCGTTGGGTGGCGCGCCGCATGGACTAACGCACCAGGCAAAATCGTGTCATGCCTTCAGGTGCTCGATCCAATCCTCAATCAAACTCCAATCTTTTCTTGCTCGATCATTCTCTTTAAAGCTCCAATTACAGTTCATAACGACCTACACACATGCGACACAATATCAGTGCAAAATCAAATTCATAAACAATAAGACGGGCGAATAAAATGCTCAAACATGAGGAAATATTAAGGAAACATTGGCATAAAATGCCAACATCAATATTCAGCTTCTGTGCTCGAGCGGAAAACTGTTGGTTGTTTCTTTGTTGACCAGGAGATTAAATTTTTCCCAAAAAATATGATAAAATCGGACACTGGGCGCCCACACACCCGAGCACAACAAACTCGGGGGCCCATCACACGCGCACCTAGACACACACGGGCGCGCACATAAGCTTGGACCTAACTCACACCACAAAAGCTAGCTCAAAGGGTGGAGGATTGTCCAAAGCTTATATGGGTATCTTGCCCCCTCTCTCTCACTGATGTAGGACTCTTCCCACATTTCAACACCCCTCCCCCTCGCACTGCCAGCCATACCCACATGGGTGGCGCGTAGACCACGTGCCCAAAGGGGGGCCAAGGTCTTTCCCTGGCTCTGATACCATGATAAAATCGGACACCGGGCGCCCACACCTAGGCACAACAAACTCGGGCGCCCAACACACGGGCACCCACACACACATGGGCGCCCACATAAGCTTGGACCTAACTCACACCCCGAAAGCTGGCTCAAAATGTGGAGGATTGTCCAGAGCTTATATGGGCATCTTGCCCCTCTCTCTCACCGATGTGGGACTCTTACCACATTCCAACAAGATGCAAAAACCAGATGTAGATCGACGAGTTGTTGGGCAGCCCGCCCAATCCGAGTCTGAAAATATTGTTAAAGAAATGGGAGATTGTCTGTAGAGTTGCAAGCCATGAGCATTGGTTCATTTAAGATAACGAAAAATCCTTTTAACAGCTTGAAGGTGAACAAGTCGAGGTTGATGCAAAAATTACAAAGCCATATTCACAGGAAATTGTATATCCGGCCTTGTAAAGGATAAATATTTGAGGCTTCCATCCATTTGGCTATATAGAGAAGGATCATCAAGGAGTGGTGTGGCTGCAGAATACCATTAAAGTTTGCTGAAAAGTGGGGTTTGGACAGGCTTGACTTCGGCTAAATCAAATCGACGCAAAAGGTCCAATATATATTTTTGCTGATACAAAAGAACCCCATCACTATTGTGAAGTATCTCCACACCTAGAAAGTAACTAAAAGAACCGAGATCCTTCATTGAAAATTCAGACTTCATGGCTGCTATAAATTCTGAAACAAGTATCTTGGAGGAGCCAAAAATAGCAATGTCATCTGCATAAATAAAAAGAACCAAAACAATACTATTCCCGTGTAAAATGAACATGTTGTGGTCCGATGTTGATTGATTAAGACCCAGGTCCAAAAGATAAGTTGATAGTCAAGTAAACCATGCCCAAGGTGATTGTTTCAACCCATAAAGGGCACGCTTGAGCTTGCACACATGTTGGGGATATTCTGGATGTTCAAAACCTCTCGGTTGCTTCATATAAACCACTTCATTGAGCGCACCATGCAAAAAAGCATTAGATATGTCTAGTTGATGCATACACCAATTGTTAGAGCCAAAGATAACACTAGACGGACAGTACTTGGCTTGATCACAGGGGCAAAAGTATCTGTATAATCTAAATCGGGCTGCTGAGAGAAGCCTTGTGCAACCAAGCGAGCTTTGAAGCGATCTATAGATCCATTAGCGCCATACTTAATCCGATATACCCACGTATTTCCTACAATGTTTACATTTGGAGGTGGAGGAACTAATACCCATGTTTGTTTTGTAGGAGAGCATTAAACTCCTCACTCATTGCATTGAGGCATCTACGATCCTTTGCAGCTTGTGTGTAGGATTTTGGTTCAGAAGGTTGACTTGAAAGAGAGACAATAAGTGAGGGTGGAACACGTGGTTTAAGAGACACTGTCTTGGAACGAGTAACCATGACATGTGCAGAGTATCCTATTGTTTGGAGGCTAACGGTTGAGAAAAAATTAAATTGGAAGGAGGGAAGGATTCCTCGATTTGAGTAGGAATAGAAACCGATACATCTGGAAAAGAGGGAGACATGGAGCAAGATAGATTTGAAGGTAGGTGCATGAGTTAGAATTATGCATTGGTGGATCCTTAGTAGACAGGGTAGCATTAGAGATTGATTGCTGATTTTGTGGGGATAAAGGAATAGAGAGAATTTTGTAGAGATAATGGATTTAGAACAGGAGATGTGCGCACAATATGCTTAGGAAGCTAAGTTAACTGATTTGAAGATAGAGTCCTAGAAAGAGTTATACACACGTTTTTAGGAAAGGAATTAGTTGATGAAGAGGTTATATTTGATGGAGAGACAAAATCAAAGTTAAAAAATCAATGCATGAATTACACTGATTATGCAAAGTTCTTAGAGAAAAAATAAGAGAAGCAGACGCTGCATTTTGTGAATATAAACTGGAAACTGTATTGTTTTTCGCTGGAAATAGAAGTATAAGGAAAACATGATTCTACAAAATGGACATGACGGGAGAGAATAATTCGGTTAGTAGATGGATCTAAACATTTAAATCCCTTGTGTTGAGGAGATAGACCAAGAAATAAACAAGGTGAATAGCGTGGATGAAATTTGTAAGCAAAAGAATATGCAACATAAAAGTAGTATAGACACCCAAAAACCTTAATTAAATTGTAATATGGTGGTTTACCATACAATTTTTCATAAGGTGAAATAAAATTAAGAGTAGGAAGAGGACTAATATTAATTAGATGAACCCCAAAGAGAGAGGCATCTGCCCAAAAAGAATAACGCAATGAAGCTTGAAAGAGCAAACATTGTATCATATTATTAACGTGGTTGTAATCACCTAATTTTGGCACCAAAATTCATAAAATTGCTCAGAATAGCCGTATTAGATTCTTAGGATTTTGCCGAAATTTTTCTAAATTTAGTCTTTAATTTTAACTAAATTCGTCTTTAATTAGGATAGAAAATATGGAAAAATTGCCAAAATTACTTGTTATGTATTTAATTTTTGATTTTCTAGTTTAATTGTGATAGTATTGCAAAATTATGTGGTTTTAATTTTAGTTGTGTGTGTGTTTTAATCAAGTCTAGACATTTCAACGGCTATACATGCAAAATAACAGCCCAACTCTTTATCCCATTAGCCCACTTTCTTTACCCGGCCTACTTCGTAAATATATAAGCTAAAAATTCCTAATTTTTGTCACTACACACAAAAGCTCAGAAAAACAGGCAAAACCATGCCAATTTATTCTTGGCCGCCGGAAAACTCCCTCCACCGGATCTCCACCGCGCTGCCGCCGCCGGCCACCATCTCCGGTGGCCGGAAAAATACAAAAAGTATACCAATCGAAAGATCTCGGCCCCCTCTTTCCATTTCCGCGACTATCATCTTCAAATTCGCAACCGTTTGGCGTAGATCGGGTTTTAATGTTTCGGTCAAACTACAATTCCGGCCACTTTGAATTTTTCCGGTAAGTTTTTGTTTCTTTCTCTTCCCCTCACCCTTCTCTATCTCTTCCCATATCCCATTTTCTCAAAAAATCCGTCCCTTTGCCCGTTTTTTTTTTCTCTTCGCCGTTTCTGATTTTTTTTCGTTTTCTTTCTTCTATTTTTTCCTTCTCTTTTCTGTTATGGTTGATGCTGCTGCGTATGTCTTCGAGGGAGGTATGATGTTTGTTGTTGAATATTTTTTGGGTGGTAGGAAGTAGTAGCAGCAGTGGTACAGATTTTGTTTGATGTGATGATGGTGAGTTTGAAACCATGGAGGGGCTGTTTCGTGTTGACTACGGGAGGGGATGTTGAGTTTTTGTTGTTGTTTTGTTTTGAGAGGATGCTTAGGTAGTGTGTTAGTGAGGACTAGGGGCGGGGCTGTCTTCAGTCGAGGGAGACAGTGGTGCGGGGCAGCGGGGTTCGGGGCTGTTTGTAGTAGTTTTAAGGGCAGTGAGGGAAGGGTGATGATGATGATTTTGTTGATGAACGGAGGCAGTGAGGGGCTGTGATTCGGCATGTGAGTAGTGATGAGGCTGTTTGACTTCGGCTCTCAATGGCAATGGTACTAGCAAGGCTATAACGATGGCGTCGTAGCAAAGAAGAGGCAGTGATTGCATTTGGTTGCGCCCACGGGTTAGACATGAAAATCTTTTACTTTTTGTGTCATCGTTTACTTATTAGGATTAGTACCAAGCTGTCCCGTTGTTATGGCTTAATGAAGTTATGAATATTGATTGGTAAAATTAATCTTGGAATGGTTTTCTTTTAGTTTGTGTTTAGTTTTGTTCAAATGTAAACACTATTGGAGTATCTAGTTGTGAGTTTTTTGGTTTCATTCATGTTAGAGTATGTGAACATATTGTATTATCTAACCAAGTAGTCTAGGACTTGTTAATTTAGTTGAAACACAAGCTAGTGTTTCCTTTAACCATGATTTTGCTTATAATCTCAAGTAATGAATATCTTTGTGTAGCTTAGTTGTTTGTTTTTGTCTTGGTCTAAGTTTGGAAGCTGGTTGTATCTTAGTTAATCTCAAGTTTGGGGCTGTTTTTTAGCTTGGTTTAGTTCTAGTCAATTTAGTTAGAAATTTGGTTCCATTTAGTTAGTATAGGGCTGTTTTAGTTGGATTTTGGTTGTTCTAGTTTGGTCCTAGACCTTCTAGTTACTATAATGAGTAATGGGTGTCCTTTAGAGGGCCCTACTTGTACATTTTTCAGCTTTTAGGGGGCAATTAAGTGGCTGAAAATAGTGCTAAAAAGGGCTGTACTTTTCTGAAAAATAGGACTAAAACACTCAAGTGTAGGGGTGTGGGCTTGTACTTTTGTACAAGTCCATACCCCACCCTTTGGCCTCATCTTTTAGCTATATATAGGAGTCTTTACTCCTCATCTAAGAGACCAAGAACTTGCTGAAATTTACAGCAAAAGAGAGCAAAAATACTTGAAAAAAGAGAGCGAAAAAGAAAGTAGAGTTCAAGAGGAAAAAAAAAAAGGAATTTAGAACCAAAAGTATACTAACTTGAGAGTCTTTTGGGTATAAATTCCTAAGTTTGAGCAAGTTAAAGTAAAAGAAGTGTTAAAGGTTTGGGTTTGAGTTGTTGTTCGATGTACTGGTTGGAATTGCTTTAGTTGGACTTGGTTAGCTGGATGTTGCTTTTCCTTTGTTGTTGCTAAGGAACATATTTAGGTAAATCTTCTACCTCACATGTCTTTGTATAAATTCCCTTTGTTCATTACAGCTTATGCATTACTTTTCCTTATGAAAGATATCAAAATATTTGCATCTCAAAAATTGTTAAGAACTTCAAATCTTTATCTTTGGGTCTTTGAATTTGATTACAATATTAAAACAAGCCATGACAGGGAACTTGAACATATGATAAGTGATACTATTTCTGCACTCTCTAAGAAATGAATTGCTAATTTAATCCTCTTTTAAGACAGTCTTTTTTTGGAATTTTATTGCTTGGAATCAGATTTGCAAGTGAGTTTATAACTTGTGCAAATGGAAAGTTTTATTATTTTGCAATCAAATTTGCAAATACGTTTATAACTTGTGCAAAAATGGATAATTCAAAATGGATAGGCAAGCTTAGGACTTCGTCCAAAAATATATACATACTTTGTAAAAAGGGGGCAGAACAGAATACTTGGTGCAAACCATCCCCAAATAAGACTACTTTTGCAAACTTCTAAACGAAATGGGTTTCAGCAGACGTTCGTTTACTTTGTGGGCCTAGTCCATTTTCAGTTTGGGCCTTTTAATTATGGCCTTAAGTCTTCTTATAATAGACAAGTTATTTAAATATTGTAAATATTTAGGCCATTTATTTCATATCTTAAAATTAGTCAATGTGTTCTATTTTTTACATAACTAAATTATCCATCCAAAAATATAATGATTAGGCAAAAATGATAGGAATAAAAGGACATCTCGTGCAATTAGGCATTGATAAGTAATTAAGTATGATCTGTGATCTGCTTTATAGATAAAAATAAAGTTATTAAATTGAAAACAAGATAATTTATTTCGAAGTATACCTTGCGGGTTGCTTAACACAATTTTTTAGTTCAAACAATCAAAGTGTAACAAATAAGGGCAATATACACTTTTTTAAATAAAAAAAAAAATAGTCTCATTGAAGTTTAATTAAACTCTTCTAAAATAGACCAGTCCTCTGTGAGGTTGGAAATACGTGATATATTTTATCGATTATGATTTGAAGTGTAAATTCGTCCGATCCTCTGTGAGGTTGGATAAGAATAACACTTTTAAATTTTTCGGAATCAAAGTTAAATTCAAATCAACGGCAAGATAACAACCATTATTCATTAAATTAAAAAATGCGACAATAAAGCAACTGTGCTCGGCACAGGACTCGAGGGTGCCTAATACCTTCCCGAGAGTCAACTGAGAACCTTACCCGAATCTCTAAATGCAGACCATTAGACGAGTCAAAGGTGTTCCAAGGTACCTTCTGGTGACTTGGCACACCTTAAACTATGTCAAGTGGCGACTCCGAGTTTCTCTAAAATAATTTTGTACCTTTTGTAACACCCGTCACAGCCTTTAAGTACACAATTTCTATATTTTAGATTTTTTGTGCGAAAAATGGTCGTGACAGCTTGGCGACTCCGCTGGGGAAATTAGTGAAAACTAGAATCTCCGGCTTTGATAAAATTGTCGCATGTTTTAATTTATTAAATAATGGTTGTTATATTCTTGCCGTTATCACATGAAAAGTTGAATGTTACTGCTTTGATATTTTTGAACTGTATATAACGGTCTTCTTCCGCAACCCTCTGAGTCTCTGAAACACACGCACACGTGCACTTACCAGATTGCTTGTGGCATCTGGGACTTTCTTACTAAATTGCCCATGATTTAGGAGGAAGGCGTGACGGGGTTTTAGGCCGGACACACACTGTCTCCGGATGGCCCTGATGCGTTTTCTGCCCGGTTTGTCCACCGGATTTTCAGCCAGTCTAGACACTGAGTCAGTTGTGTCACCTAAAGTTAAACCTTTAGGCCCAATTATCTGCATCATATTTGACTTAATGAGGTGCGGTACACCGGTATTGTACTTGTCTAGGCTGACCCCGTTGTGTCAAGATGGGCCCGTGTCCCGAAAAGACACATTATTGGCATCTTATGTGTTGCATTTGTTGTAGAAAGAGGGTTGTTATGCTGACCGATCACCGGGGGTGGGTGTTAAATTTTGAAAAAAAAAAAATTGAATTGAGAAAAATGAAAAAATGGGTTTAGTCCCGTGTCTCAAAATATCTTTAGTTGTCATTTTTATAATGGCGAATTTTTCTTTTTCAAGAACTTTTTTAGAGTCTAATTTTGCATACGGGTTTGGTCTCAAGTATTAGAAAATAATTTGTCATAATTTTGCGCCGTTATAGTTTTGCGCCGGTATAATGGTAAAATTTTGGGACCCTTTTGTCTTTGAGTCTGTGTCCAAGTCAAGTCCATATTTTTGAAAAATAATTTATCGGAGTTTTACGCCGTCATAATGGCCAATTTTTGTAAACCAATTTTGCATCTAATTCGTGTAATATTTTGGGTCTTTGTGTCGTTATAATGGCCAAATTTTTTAAATACTCTAAGATTCATTTTCAAATCAAATCGAAGAGTTTGTTTCAAAAATCAAGTTTTTATGCTCATCTTTGCATTGTCGTAATGTCCGATCTTGGAGTCACTTTTCGAATAAGAAAAAATAGTTTGATTCATAATCCGTTCTTAAGTTATGTTCGAATCTTCGGTTAAGTCTTGGTTTTTCTTTTTTTTATAAAAAAAAAAAACAAAGAGAAAAAAAAATTGTTATTGTTTAGGGTCCGCTTTATTTTTGTTTTGTCTAAGGTCAAGTGAGGGTACATGCAATAAATTATAATTACCTGAGTATTATTTTGTGTCGATCCTCGTGGAGTAATCTGACTCCACTCAGATGTCGAGTCTCATTATTATCACCGTCCGGGTATACCCGCCCAATGTCGTGTCAGTTTGTATATATATTTTGACTCGTGCATCACGGCAAGCAGTTTATTGTTAGTCTGTCTCGTGTCGTTTGCCTAAATTATGTTTTGAGTCGGAAAAGAGATGAAAATAAAAAAAAAAAAAATCATCATCCAAGTTTGTTCTTGTTCTAATTACGTGCCAGTTACAATTTTGTTCTGATTTTTCTCAAGGCACATAAGCAATCTTTGGGGGGTACGGTCGGTACACGCGGCTTGCACCGTGAACTATTTCGGGATGACGCATAACAACTCTAGGCTTGCAATTTGTGTCTCTTTTGTGCTAATCTGATTTGTTTGCCACTAGCTTTAGAGTTTGGAAGTTGCTAAAGAATTTTGGCATTATCTCGTGCCCGTACGCAATAGGATCAAAGGGACCTATTTCCATGTCGTTTGATAAGGGAAGTTCTGAGATCAGTGCCCATGAACTTCTGGTACTGGAAAACAAGAGGTTGACTGAAGAGGTCAAAAATTTGAAACAATTGGTGGCTGACTTGTATATTGCCATTGCCACGGGAAAAACATCTCCTCCTATGCCAACCAATCTTTTAGGGGTTGCTTCATTCTCTGCACATCAGGCACGTGGCTCACCTACTAAATTTGAGGACCCACAGTATTATCCCGACTTTCCTTACTACCAGAATGATACAAGTGATGGGGGATCGTCTAAACTACATTCTTGGGCACCACATCCATCTCAAATGGGGCATACTTCGCCCCGAGCCTCTGTTCCACCATTCACGGGTCCTATTAGGAGGGAGAATCTTGGGAGGAAAGATGAAAGGGAGCGAGGTCCAGGAAGAAGAGATGAGGAATGGTGTAAACAATCCAACTCATACCCTCGAGCCTCACAGAAACATTATTTGCAACACTACCCTTTGTAAAATTCAAAATATTGCGTTCCTCCACTCCAAAAAGCGCGACCATATGCTCCAAAAACTGCCTATCCGCAATGGCACGCACCAGCCCCACAACCCACATACCACACTCACCAAGCTCGACATAATCAATACCAGACTCCACATAAATTGCCATATCGGCCAAAGAGATCTTTGATGATCTGCACATGGCGGGTGTGGTATGTGGAGAAGATTTGAGAGCTTAATCTGCAATGCCGATAGTACCTGTTGGTGATATGTCAATTGGGGCTAAACAAATGCTTGTGACAGTGAACTGTGTTCCTGAAATAGTGTTTGGGGTAGTAGACAGAGTAAAGGGTGAAGAAATGAAGAAGACGAACATGTCTCTCGAGAAGCCAATTCCATATCTTACCCAGTCATTCATCAATCCCAAAGAGGTGAAGTCTACGCTGATGGGAGTTGGAGAAAATGAGGAAAAGCAGAAGATGTTGCCAGACTCAGAGAATTTCTTTGGTATCAGTATGGTACATATTGGTGAAAGGCTCAACAATGCCTAACACAGGAAAATTAAGCCTGACTTGCAATTGAGTGGCTATGAAATGTTGTAGCTTGTTTGATAATCTTTCTGTGTACTTGGTTATTTAAGGGTTGTAATCCGAGTACATTATTTTGCTTGTTTTAATGTTCAAACCCTTCTATCTTTAATTCAATTAAAAGCGGGATCCTTTTCTCGTCTCAACATTATGTCTCTTATTTTTCTTCTTGGTCTTGTTTCCTTAGTATTCTGTTTTTATGTTTTGTCGGCCTTGATAACGTGACATACATACGGGATTTACTTCTAGATTTAAACACGCGGTCCGGCATTTTGTCTCAATGAACCATCAGAATTGTGAGGAAAATAGCGTAAAATAAATTTGGAATTAATTAATAATCATCCGATAAGGGAGATCGGTGAGAAGTTCAAAATCGTGCCCGGTCGCTTCGATCGAATTTGAAATACCAGTTTTGAGAAACATCATTGAAGTAGAAGTCGAGGACACGTGTGGATTAATCCAGGTCAATTGATTGAATCATCATTTGTGCGAGGCATTCTCTGGTCGGGATGACGAACGGCTTTCATTTTTCTACCCAAACACTATATCTTTTTGTCAGTCCTTTTTTTAACCTTGTTCTGTGTTTTCTTTGGCCTGCCCTCCCTTGGAATCAATTTGAGGTGACAAATCAAAAAAAAAAAAGGAAAAAAAAAAAAGCAACAAAAATCTACCTCAGTGCTAGAGCTACGTCTGACCTGATTCCTCTCAAAAGGATATGTAGGCAACCATTCGGGTGCGGTCATAACAGGGAAAAGTTCATTTTTTCCTTGTTCCTCGTTGACGCAAAAGCTTGCCTCCAAGTTTGCGGCCAATATCAAAAGAAATTCGAATCCCCAATGTATGTTAAACTGGGGCAGAAGTTTGTTTTTATTTTATTTTAATAAAATAAAATAAAAACAAACTTGTATTTTTTGTATCATCTATTCATATGTTTCATGAGATATCAGTCTCGAAATCGGGGACGAAACTTAAGGTGCCTCAGTTTATCCTAAACTGGGGCAGAAGTTGGTTCTGAAAAAAAAAGGGGGGGGGGGGGGGGGGGGGAATTCAACATCCCTTTTATGGGTATGTTCATCTCAGGGAATAATCTCAATATCCTCTATGTTTTCATATCAGAAAATTCAAAAGATAATTCCTCGGTTTTTTAATAAATTGAAGCCTCAGTTAGTTATTATTTTAAAAGAAATGATTCCAAGGGTTGTAATATTTACCAAGTCGCTTCATGAGATGCTTTCATACCGCTCTTCAAACCAAAAAAAAAAAAAAAAAAGAGAAAAAAAAGGGAATCCCCAATTTGCCTAAACTGGGGAAAAAGTTTGGTTTATTTTTTAAAAGCGGTGATTTCAAATTGTGTAATTCTCATTCTAGTCGTCTCATGAGATGTTTTTGAGCTTTTGTGCTGAATCCTTTTCTTTATAGCCTAACCAAATCCAAAATTACAGTCCAAATAAATACCCTTCTGACCGATCATTGAGAATGTCAAGCCGAGTGAGGTGTCAAGGGACAATTTTCACACTGTAAGGTTGCGTTTCTTATGAGTCAACAATCGCATTTAGAAGCTGGGGGCACCCGGGTCATTAAAGGAGAAATTCTCTGAAGAATAAAGATAAAGGCCGAAAATTGAAGAAAGAAAGAAAGTGTGGGGTCGATCGGCAAGAAAAGATAGGAGATCGATGAGGAAATTTAAAAAAAAAGGAAAAATGAAGTCTTGTCGATGAGAACTTGAAAGGGTGCTGCAAGACAATAGTGAGTTAAAAGAACAAAGAGAGAGGCTAGTCGGTGAAAACCCGAAAGGGCACTACTAGTCGAATGAGGGTCGTTAGATTTGCCATCAAGCAAGATTTGAAGAATGGGAGCAAAATCAGGGATAGATCGTGTGAACGGATGAAGAGTTGATTCCAAAATACATGTCATGTTTAATAAGGTCGTTATTTCACCTCCGGATAAGTTCTTCTTTTTCTGGAGACATCTTTCATTCAATGTCTCCTCTTGAAATTCTTTCATTTTATTTTCTTCTCATTTCTTTTCGAGCAATAGAAAGCTTCGCAAAGCTCGTTTACAAGTTTCATAGTCGTACTAAAGCAAGTCAGGACCAACTTAGATAATTGGAGTCTAATGTTGCACATTAGCATAAAGAATGACGGTCCAAAGAATGTACCATGAAAGAGATCGTCCAAGAATAAGCAGATTCAAGATGCAGTTTCCAGTCTTAAAGTTAAAATCTGCACAACTATAAGCGGACGTTTAATTTTCAAGTCAAAGCCAGCCTGAGCGGCAATTTCAAGTTTCAGAAGTTTCAAATTTCAAGTCAAAGCCAGCCCGAGCAGCAATTTCAAGTTTCAGAAGTTTCAAATTTCAAGTCAAAGCCAGCCCAAGCGATAATTTCAAGAGCAATAGTTTCAACTTTCATGTCAGAAGCAACCTTTACAAGAAAATTCATTTAGAGAAAGTCGAGGCACCCACCTGGAGAATGAGGGAGTATTTTAGAGGATGTCGATGCACCCACCTGGAGAATGAGGGAGTAATTTAGAGAAAGTCGAGGCACCCACCTGGAGAATGAGGGAGTGGTTTAGAGAAAGCTGAGGCACCCACCTGGAGAATGAGGGAGTAGTTTAGAAGAAGGCGAGGTACCCACCTGGAGAATGAGGGAGTAGTTTAGAGAAAGTCGAGGCACCCACCTGGAGAATGAGGGAGTAGTTTAGAGAAAGTCGAGGCGCCCACCTGGAGAATGAGGGAGTAGTTTAGAGAAAGTCGAGGCGCCCACCTGGAGAAGGAGGGAGTACTTTAGAGAAAGTCGAGACGCCCACCTGGAGAATGAGGGAGTAGTTTAGAGAAAGCTGAGGCACCCACCTGGAGAATGAGGAAGTAGTTTAGAGAAACTCGAGGCACCCACCTGGAGAAGGAGGGAGTACTTTAGAGATAGTCGAGGCACCCACCTGGAGAAGGAGGGAGTACTTTAGAGAAAGTCGAGGCGCCCACCTGGAGAATGAGGGAGTAGTTTGGAGAAGTCGAAGCAACCACCTGAAGAACGAGGGGATACATTTGAAGAAGGCTAGGCGCCCACCTGAAGAACGAGGGAATTCATTTCTGTAAAGAGGAAAGACCCACCTGAACCAAAATCGGTGGTTTTTATTTTCTGCAAGAGGAAGACCCACCTGAACCAAGAACAGTGGTTTCATTTTTCAAAAAATGAGGGGAGCAAGAACCAAGAAGCTCATCTCGGGAAGCATGAAGACTTAGAGTAGGAATTGTAACTTTACATTTTCAATGTTGTACTTTCATTTTTTCTGTAAAGCAATGACCGCCAATCAGCAAGCAACCAGTGACCAGCAACGACAGCCCTTGTGTGCCTAAGAGTGTCTAGTACCAGCTCCAAGTGTGTCTAGAAGAGTCTCTAGTTTGTCGTAGTAGTCTAGAGTGTCTAGTGTCATCTTAGTAGTCTAGAGTGTCTAGTGTTTGTCTTAGTGAGTCTAGAAGAGGCTAGCGTCTGTTTGAATGCGGTAGTCCCAGCTACCGCACGTGAAGAACTACACTGACCTGATTCCTTAGTCCAGGGATATGTAGGTAACCTTGTTCTCGGTTAGAACCGAAATCCAAGGTACGGTCACCATTTTGAAAAGCATGCTCTCGGCTAGAATCGAAAAGCCAAAATTAGTTGTCGATTACTTCTTTGTCCGAAAACTCTTCGTGTTCCTGAACAAAGAGGGGCAGCTGTAATCACCTAATTTTGGCACCAAAATTCATAAAATTGCTCAGAATAGCCGTATTAGATTCTTAGAATTTTGCCGAAATTTTCCTAAATTTAGTCTTTAATTTTAACTAAATTCGTCTTTAATTAGGATAGAAAATATGGAAAAATTGCCAAAATTACTTGTTATGTGTTTAATTTTTGATTTTCTAGTTTAATTGTGATAGTATTGCAAAATTATGTGGTTTTAATTATAGTTGTGTGTGTGTTTCAATCAAGTCTAGACATTTCAACGGCTATACATGCAAAATAACAGCCCAACTCTTTAGCCCATTAGCCCACTTTCTTTACCCGGCCTACTTCGTAAATATATAAGCTAAAAATTCCAAATTTTTGTCACTACACACAAAAGCTCAGAAAAACAGGCAAAACCATGCCAATTTATTCTTGGCCGCCGGAAAACTCCCTCCACCGGATCTCCACCGCGCTGCCGCCGCCGGCCACCATCTCCGGTGGCCGGAAAAATACAAAAAGTATACCAATCGAAAGATCTCGGCCCCCTCTTTCCATTTCCGCGACTATCATCTTCAAATTCGCAACCGTTTGGCGTAGATCGGGTTTTAAAGTTTCGGTCAAACTACAATTCCGGCCACTTTGAATTTTTTCGGTAAGTTTTTGTTTCCTTCTCTTCCCCTCACCCTTCTCTATCTCTTCCCATATCCCATTTTCCCAAAAAATCCGTCCCTTTGCCCGTTTTATTTTTCTCTTCGCCGTTTCTGATTTTTTTTCGTTTTCTTTCTTCTATTTTTTCCTTCTCTTTTCTATTATGGTTGTTGTTGCTGCGTATGTCTTCGAGGGAGGTATGATGTTTGTTGTTGAATATTTTTTGGGTGGTATGAAGTAGTAGCAGCAGTGGTACAGATTTTGTTTGATGTGATGATGGTGAGTTTGAAACCATAGAGGGGCTGTTTCGTGTTGACTACTGGAGGGGATGTTGAGTTTTTGTTGTTGTTTTGTTTTGAGAGGATGCTTAGGTAGTGTGTTAGTGGGGACTAGGGGCGGGGCTGTCTTCAGTCGAGGGAGACAGTGGTGCGGGGCAGCGGGGTTCGGGGCTGTTTGTAGTAGTTTTAAGGGCAGTGAGGGAAGGGTGATGATGATGATTTTGTTGATGAACGGAGGCAGTGAGGGGCTGTGATTCGGCATGTGAGTAGTGATGAGGCTGTTTGACTTCGGCTCTCAATGGCAATGGTACTAGCAAGGCTATAACGATGGCGTCGTAGCAAAGAAGAGGCAGTGATTGCATTTGGTTGCGCCCACGGGTTAGACATGAAAATCCTTTACTTTTTGTGTCATCGTTTACTTATTAGGATTAGTACCAAATCATGTATGCTGTCCCGTTGTTATGGCTTAATGAAGTTATGAATATTGATTGGTAAAATTAATCTTGGAATGGTTTTCTTTTAGTTTGTGTTTAGTTTTGTTCAAATGTAAACACTATTGGAGTATCTAGTTGTGAGTTTTTTGGTTTCATTCATGTTAGAGTATGTGAACATATTGTATTATCTAACCAAGTAGTCTAGGACTTGTTAATTTAGTTGAAACACAAGCTAGTGTTTCCTTTAACCATGATTTTGCTTATAATCTCAAGTAATGAATATCTTTGTGTAGCTTAGTTGTTTGTTTTTGTCTTGGTCTAAGTTTGGAAGCTGGTTGTATCTTAGTTAATCTCAAGTTTGGGGCTGTTTTTTAGCTTGGTTTAGTTCTAGTCAATTTAGTTAGAAATTTGGTTCCATTTAGTTAGTATAGGGCTGTTTTAGTTGGATTTTGGTTGTTCTAGTTTGGTCCTAGACCTTCTAGTTACTATAATGAGTAATGGGTGTCCTTTAGAGGGCCCTACTTGTACATTTTTCAGCTTTTAGGGGGCAATTAAGTGGCTGAAAATAGTGCTAAAAAGGGCTGTACTTTTCTGAAAAATAGGACTAAAACACTCAAGTGTAGGGGTGTGGGCTTGTACTTTTGTACAAGTCCATACCCCACCCTTTGGCCTCATCTTTTAGCTATATATAGGAGTCTTTACTCCTCATCTAAGAGACCAAGAACTTGCTGAAATTTACAGCAAAAGAGAGCAAAAATACTTGAAAAAAGAGAGCGAAAAAGAAAGTAGAGTTCAAGAGGAAAAAAAAAAAGGAATTTAGAACCAAAAGTATACTAACTTGAGAGTCTTTTGGGTATAAATTCCTAAGTTTGAGCAAGTTAAAGTAAAAGAAGTGTTAAAGGTTTGGGTTTGAGTTGTTGTTCGATGTACTGGTTGGAATTGCTTTAGTTGGACTTGGTTAGCTGGATGTTGCTTTTCCTTTGTTGTTGCTAAGGAACATATTTAGGTAAATCTTCTACCTCACATGTCTTTGTATAAATTCCCTTTGTTCATTACAGCTTATGCATTACTTTTCCTTATGAAAGATATCAAAATATTTGCATCTCAAAAATTGTTAAGAACTTCAAATCTTTATCTTTGGGTCTTTGAATTTGATTACAATATTAAAACAAGCCATGACAGGGAACTTGAACATATGATAAGTGATACTATTTCTGCACTCTCTAAGAAATGAATTGCTAATTTAATCCTCTTTTAAGACAGTCTTTTTTTGGAATTTTATTGCTTGGAATCAGATTTGCAAGTGAGTTTATAACTTGTGCAAATGGAAAGTTTTATTATTTTGCAATCAAATTTGCAAATACGTTTATAACTTGTGCAAAAATGGATAATTCGAAATGGATAGGCAAGCTTAGGACTTCGTCCAAAAATATATACATACTTTGTAAAAAGGGGGCAGAACAGAATACTTGGTGCAAACCATCCCCAAATAAGACTACTTTTGCAAACTTCTAAACGAAAAGAGTTTCAGCAGACGTTCGTTTACTTTGTGGGCCTAGTCCATTTTCAGTTTGGGCCTATTAATTATGGCCTTAAGTCTTCTTATAATAGACAAGTTATTTAAATGTTGTAAATATTTAGGTCATTTATTTCATATCTTAAAATTAGTCAATGTGTTCTATTTTTTACATAACTAAATTATCCATCCGAAAATATAATGATTAGGCAAAAATGATAGGAATAAAAGGACATCTCGTGCGATTAGGCATTGATAAGTATGATCTGTGATCTGCTTTATAGATAAAAATAAAGTTATTAAATTGAAAACAAGATAATTTATTTCGAAGTATACCTTGCGGGTTGCTTAACACAATTTTTTAGTTCAAACAATCAATGCGTAATAAATAAGGGCAATATACACTTTTTTTTAAAAAAAAAAAAAATAGTCTCATTGAAGTTTAATTAAACTTTTCTAAAATAGACCAGTCCTCTGTGAGGTTGGAAATACATGATATATTTTATCGATTATGATTTGAAGTGTAAATTCGTCCGATCCTCTGTGAGGTTGGATAAGAATAACACTTTTAAATTTTTCGGAATCAAAGTTAAATTCAAATCAACGGCAAGATAACAACCATTATTCAATAAATTAAAAAATGTGACAATAAAGCAACTGTGCTCGGCACAGGACTCGAGGGTGCCTAATACCTTCCCGAAAGTCAACTGAGAACCTTACCCGAATCTCTAAACACAGACCATTAGACGAGTCAAAGGTGTTCCAAGGTACCTTCTGGTAACTTGGCACACCTTAAACTATGTCAAGTGGCGACTCCGAGTTTCTCTAAAATAATTTTGCACCTTTTGTAACACCCGTCACAGCCTTTAAATACACAATTTCTATATTTTAGATTTTTTGTGCGAAAAAGGGTCGTGACAGTGGTGATGCTTTCTTTCAGCACGGCCATTTTGAGCTAGGTATATGGACAAGAGAACCGGTGAATAATTCCATGCTCAGTAAAAAAAAAAAGAACGAAAATGAGAATTATTATACTCTCTGCCACCATCGGACTGAAAATAAGCAATAGAAGAATGAAAAATGTTTGAGACCATTTTATAGAACTCCTTGAATTTATCAAATGTCTCTGACTTGTTTTGCATTAAATTAATCCAAGAGTACTTAGTGCAGCCATCAAAAAATAAAATATAATATCGAAAACCTAAATTAGAAGTAAATGGAGCTTGCCACACATCTGAATGAATTAAAAGAAAGGGAGCATTTGCAATATTTTGAGAAGAATTAAATGGTAACTTAGATTGTTTACCGAGATAACAAATGTTACTACTAGAATTCGCAAAAGCTGAATTATAATGAATAAAACCCCTACGAACTAAAGCTACAAGAGAGCGTTGTCTCGGATATCCTAAACGCTGGTGCCATAGGGACGAAGACGACACAACACTTGAAAGAGCAACAAGAGGAGAACATCGACTGGAGGTGGTGCGTACAGGAAAAAGAGAGCCATTATTCTCACAATGGAGTAACACATCCTTGGTCGTCTTGTCCTTAACAAAAAAACCAGATTTAGTGAACTCAATGAGACAATGATTATCCGCACATAAATGCTAAACGAACATTAGATTCTTTTGAAGGGAAGGGACGTATAAGACATTATTTAATTGAAAAGGCTTAGAAGATGTGATAATAGATGATGATCCATTAGATAAAATGGGAAGAAGATTACCATTTCCAACCATCACTTACAATGAACCAGTGTAAGCAGACAGAGAAGATAAAAGAGATGGGTCATTCGTCATATGCGCGGAAGCGCCAGAATCAGGATATCATATAGATGGTTGAACCTCCTCCAAATGCATAGCAGCAAATGATTTTGGTAGCAAACTGGGAACATATGAATAATTGAAGCGATTCGGACACTACAAAGCAGTATGGTTAAAGTGGAAACAAATTTGATACTGTTTAGCCGATGTGAAAGGGGGTCGACCAAGAACTCCATCACCCGGAGAGGAAGGACGAAAATTTCATTGATGACCAGTCCATTGGTTTGTGAAATTGGAGCGAGGAGAGTATTGACCTCGGCCCCTACCTCTATTTGATCTACCACGGCCTCGAGCATTATTAGATCTTTTTGGGGATGCATTAGCATGAGATAAAGAAGAAGAATTGGGTTGAGAAACTCATCGCGATGGAGTTGAGGCAACTAACGCCGTGTGAGAAGTGGAATCATCATTGTTTGCTGCATTGATATGAGCTTCTTCAGTAAAAAGCAATGGTCGCAATGCCAGAAAAGATAGGAGCGTTCCTGTAGCATTCAGTCCCGAGACAAAAGTACGATATGAAGGTGGGAGTCCTTGCAATGCTTGAGTCACTAAATCATCTTCAGAGATGGGTTTTCCAACTACTTAAAGTGAACAAGCAAGAGTATATAACTGTTGGAGATAGTCCTCCATAGAAAGTGAACCTTTCTTAAAATTCTGAAATTTTGATTTTAGATGAATTGATAAAGATGAAACCTGATCAAGGTAAAGAGAAGCAACAACGTCTCATGCTTCTTTGGAAGTTTCACAAGTGTAGTTGAGAAGGGAGTCAAGTACAGGAGGTGAGAGAGTGGCGTTGATCCAATTGAGAGTGATAGTATCACATTAAATTCACAAACGGTACTCTTCATGGGAAGATGTTGGACATGGAATAGAGCCATCAACTAACGGAAGAAGGTTGTGGCTTTTTAAAACAACTAGTGAAGGGAACGCGCGTTGCGCGTGGCAGCCAATTGCTGTGACATGAATGTTGGCAAAGTATTTTACCAGCTTCTAAGTTTGTCGTAGTCGGACTTTAAAGCTAACGGACATGAAGTGGCTATTAGTTGATCACCCCAAATTCATGTTCGTCAACACATTGAATTAATAGAATAATAATCATAAGACAGTGAGATTTACTTAATCACACTTCATTACATTTCGCTATTGAGATTTCTTTGGTGCAGTAATCATTTTTGGAAGCGTAGCTGTGGCATGAATGTTGGCAAAGTATTGTACCAGCTTCTAAGTTTGTCGTAGCAGGACTTTAAAGCTAACGGACATGAAGTGGCTATTAGTTGATCACCCCAAATTCATGTTCGTCAACACATTGATCTATTTGATAGAATGTACTTGAATTAATAGAATAATAATCATAAGACAGTGAGATTTACTTAATCACACTTCATTACATTTCGCTATTGAGATTTCTTTGGTCCAGTAATCATTTTTGGAAGCGTAATTTTTTGATAAGCTTTTTTTTCTCCACACGCTTCAGATATAAGAATATCAGCTGGCCCTTGGTGCAATTCGCTGCGCAATGTTGATTGGTTCTTTCTTAAAAAATTAAGTCTCGCCTCTTCAACTTGGATGTACATGTTGTTGGCCAAATGTTCACCCATCGTTATATCTGCAAGTGATGTGTAATTTAATTATATAACAATAATTGGCGTTAGCTTAAACATATTGTATCATCCGTTAGGAGAGTGCATTGTTTAGCTATTTTGTACCCAGGAAGTTTAGACTTCCGTAACTAAGTTGCTCGAAGTTAAGCAAAGGCAGGACGCCTAAGTGACATACTGTTTCAACCTATTATGCAGCAGATATATATGACAAAACGATAGAATTTTGGGTACCCATGAATTTCAAGGAAATACTGGGCCTAGCGAATATGAACATATGTAGCGGCTTGGGTAACGAAGGATACTAATTCAGTGATAACAATGTTGTGACATTGTGCAATCGACGGATGAAAACAGGATAGGGGCCTAAGCAAACCAATCGTTGAAACTACGTTTCTAGTATTCTCGAGGTCAACTTGACAAACTTCATGCGAACATAAGTTTTAATTATACTAAACTAAAAGTAAACGTGTTGATTTCTTAGCCAAATCCTGAGGAACAACGCAAGAAAGGATGCAGGAAGAAAACTGTAGAACTAATTGAAAATCACAGTGCCTTCGTAAAATGTTAACAGGATTCACAGTTCTATTGTGCCTACAGACGGTTGCGAACAAATTGGTGCAAATTAGCACGATATTATCATATCATATCATATTAATATAAAATAGAGAATCCTAAAGTAAAAAAGTGAAAGATCAAAATACCCTTCAAAATTGTATTATTCCTCAAACAAATAGATTATTTGACTGATTTTGTTTTAAAATGGAGAATTTATGGGTTCTTGTACTCAGAAGTTGTTATTAAATGGTTATACGGAATATATTTTTGTGTCCGAAACACATGGGTGGCGGAATTATTAATCCCGGGATAAATAACATTGCTACGAAATAACCCCTGAAAGTACAAAAGCCCTCACACGGTTAAGATAGATTGTCATGGCCAAGTAGTGTTCTTTTTGTGTTTAATATGGCAGAAGCTGTGTTCAATAAATAAAACTTAAAAAATTTAATGTAGTATTCTACAATAATAAGGAGTATTTAAGTGTGAAAATATTTGCTATGTCGTTAAAGTATGAAAAAACTTATGCAATAAAAGCTATTTTCCTACCGTTAACACAAACAATGGTTTATTCAAATAACCTCCCAGTTTTCATTTGCCTACAAAAACAAACAGACATCCAATTAGGCTGCAAAAATATTATTCATATCAATGGAACGCGAGAATTTCTCTCCCTACATGACGCAAAATTAACTTATTCGGTCTGTATCATCTGTTCTGTCACTAACAAAAGCTAATAACCAAGTAAACGTTGTTTAAAATAGACAAATGTTTACACAATTACATTAATAATCAGATTACTTGAACAAATAATTACTGAATCAACAAATTTAGTTAACAAAAAGGTCAAGATGATACTCCAGTATCTTAAAAGTTGTTGCTGGAAGTACAACTAAATGCAATGGATTTATAACAAGTTGCATTAATCCTAATAGAAACCTCAAATTCATTCATTGAATTGCCGAGCATATTCAATGGCCTTCATATTGGTTTCCTTAATTTCTGATGCATGCATTAAGAGTTTATAAGTTTTCCATAGTAACAACTGAAGAAATTTGAAAGCGTACCTAGCTTATATAATGGGTAATACAGTGCGAAAAGATGCAGTCTTTAATGGTTAAATTGAAGAAGTTGACACATCACACTCATTAAGAGATGAATAGTCATTTTTTCAGCTATTATGAAGAGGTTATAGAAGAGGAAAAGTAAATGAATATAGTATCTATTTATGGCTATGATTCGTTGTACGATTGGTTGAGTTCAGCTCCTAAACTGTATTGATTTGTCTGTCATATGAAAGGCCAAGTATGAAATGGTTACTATGGAAAACTTATAAACTCTTAATGCATGCATCAGAAATTAAGGAAACCAATATGAAGGCCATTGAATATGCTCGGCAATTCAATGAATGAATTTGAGGTTTCTATTAGGATTAATGCAACTTGTTATAAATCCATTGCATTTAGTTGTACTTCCAGCAACAACTTTTAAGATACTGGAGTATCATCTTGACCTTTTTGTTAACTAAATTTGTTGATTCAGTAATTATTTGTTCAAGTAATCTGATTATTAATGTAATTGTGTAAACATTTGTCTATTTTAAACAACGTTTACTTGGTTATTAGCTTTTGTTAGTGACAGAACAGATGATACAGACCGAATAAGTTAATTTTGCGTCATGTAGGGAGAGAAATTCTCGCGTTCCATTGATATGAATAATATTTTTGCAGCCTAATTGGATGTCTGTTTGTTTTTGTAGGCAAATGAAAACTGGGAAGTAATTTAACATTATTATGTTGAAAGTGTCAGCGATGATTCATATCGCAATTGTAACCCAAAGCAGGGACATGTGCCAGCTTGTACCGCGCTTCAGGAATATATATATATACTACAGTTATTTGAAAAAATCAGTTATAGTGAAAAGAAGTTTCTTGTAATCAGTGGTAAATAATAGGGTCGGCTAGGCTGCTACAGTAATGTTAGAGGATTGCGCTAAGTGTACAACTGTATGAGATTGCAATACATAAACAGATTTTGTGACTACTGGCTTCTTGTATTTTTATATCATGTTGTTATACTGATAAAGGGTTAACAAATTAATGTAAGGTCCGATGTTCCATATGACGATTTCAGATCATGAAGCATACCTCCGCTTCGCTTATAGTAAAGCTGTAATGTAGGTATCCTATCACGGTCACCACGTTAACATAACAACAATAAAGAATGGTCTGGAGATAACAAACACTAAGGGATTGTTTGAAGTGTTTATGCTCCAAGCGACCATTTCCTTCTCTGTATCTTGTTGAAAATTATTATTTACTTAATCTTGCAATATCAATTTCTGGATTGAAATACATAGTGCAAAAGCTAAATACCTGGTTTAAATGCAACTTCCTTTTACCTCCAATCCTGTTTGACGCTACTTCAGTTTGCCTTAATGTCTGTCTAGAATTCCTGGTACTTTTTATATTTCAAGATCCTCAAACCTTTCCAATGTTATAGAATGTATATACTTAATTTGCCACCAATTGAGAGGGATGATAAGAGATATTCTCAACCGAAGTCCCGACTATAATAAATGGTAACATGTCTCCAAGAAAGATGAGTTATAGGTGTAGCTAATATTTTTTCAGTTCACAATAGCGGTCTATGAAGAAGTTAAGGAATCTTTTGCACTATTTCCTTTCTCTGTTTCTCAGTCTCTAAAGCTGGTTTACTCCTGTCTGTCGATATGTACATAGTTATCAAGCATCACACAATGTTTTTAGGATGCGAATTTTGTCTCTAATATTGTTTTAAACTCCGTATTGGTTTCAGTAGTCAAGATCCCCAAGTAACTCTCTCCAAATTTGTTTTATAACTATAGACCCTACTCTGTTAATGCGAAAATTCAATATTTTCATGCCTTAGCCTTCAACTTCAACATAGTAGATGGGTCGCGAGCCATTTGTTTTTGTTTGTTTTTCAGGCCATTGGTCATAACTGAAAGAGATTTAAGGTATGACATGATGAGGATGTGGCCTGAAAGCATGGGTGACAGATCTCAGGTAAGATTGTTACGATTTTATAGGAAACAATGGAATAGGTTGTAATGTTAAATCCACTTTCCTGGATGTGCACTGTGCAGCATTTCACATACACAGTCAGCTGTTTTCATATCAGAGTTTGGAAACATATAAATTTGATACAGGTTGAAACATGTCCTTACATGAGGTGTTAATTGCCTCCAACCTCAACATAGTAGATGGGTCGGGAGCCATTTGTTTTTGTTTGTTTTTCAGGCTATTGGTCTTAACTGAAAGAGATTTAAGGTATGACATGATGAGGATGTGGCCTGAAAGCATGGGTGACAGATCTCAGATAATATTGTTACGATTTCATAGGAAACAATGGAATAGGTTGTAATATTAAATCCACTTTCCTGGATGTGCACTGTGCAGCATTTCACATACACAGTCAGCTGTTTTCATATCAGAGTTTGGAAACATATAAATTTGAGACAGGTTGAAAAATGTCCTTATATGAGGTGTTAAAATAAAGTAGAAGCAGTTCCAGTATAAATATAGACCATCTACTTGCAGAAGAAAGAGAAAGTGCAACAGCGAAAGAAGAAGTAAATAGAGAGGTAGCCGCAGCAGGAGTCAGAAGCCTTTTTGTATGCTGAACTATTATTGAGTTCAAATGCAATCGTCAATAAGGAAACACGCTGCAGGATCCAGAGCTTGTGGGGAAGGATTTGAGATAAGTCCAGTACAAATACTGAACTTCATCGCAGCAGCCGTTAAATAGAAGACGATAGAAATTTCGAGCTGACGAATTCTCATGATGATGTAGTCCTATGTCACTGGTTCTTGAGGCAGCTGCCAAGCAAGTATTATTCACCTTCATATAAATTCAGAAGAAGATGTTGAATCATACCAGTAAATTAAAACTCTGTGAACAATCATAAAAAAATAGTTGATTTCCAGTAGTCTATCTTACCTAGAACTTCCTTGTAGACAATGTTTTTTGTATATGTTCCAATTCGACGCATGGGTTGTTCTGTCATCACCAAGACTCTTGTAGTGGACATGGACGTCCCACGTGACAGTGCGACGTATAGTTGTCCATGGGAGAATACATGTTGGGGTAAATACAACCCGCAATTTGAAATTGTTTGGCCTTGTGCTTTGTTTATTGTCATTGCAAAGCATAGGCGCACTGGAAATTGCTTCCGGACAAATTTGAAAGGATATCCCTCGTTATCCGGAGGTGATAGTTGAATCCTAGGGAGGAAGACATTCTTACCAGCATAATGACCCAGCATGATTTCTGCATGTATGACGTTCCTGTCAAATGCTCTTCATATCAGTCTCGTGCCATTGCATAAGCCATTGGACGCGTCTAGATTCCTTAGCAGCATTATAGGTGCATTCCTCTTGAGAACTAACCTATATATGGAAGAAATAGTTGTGTATATTTGAAGAAAATATAGATTCATGAACCAAAAATTATAACTGAAAGACATTGCTGCTCGGAGGCTAAAGGATCTTCTTCCTGGAGTTCTAAGAACATCAGAATTTACATTTGTAATACATTTCTGTTAGAGGGTTGATAACCTGGTTTTTTTATAAGCAAGTGACATTGAAGTTTGGACATAGCAGGTGTTAACTTATATGGTAGATGATCAGCGCATATGGCAAATGATCAGTGCAGCATATTTCCTCCAGTTTTGGCACCTATTCTGCCGTGGATAAAAAAAGCAGCACTTTAGATTGCCATAGATCATCTTGACCTCAAATTTGTAGCTTTATTCATTACTACAAATCATAGCCTTAAGCAGAAGCAAAACTCCTGGTGTCAAAAGTCTACGCTAGTGTGAAAAGATTAGTTAGCTCACAAAAGGGAATACTAAGTACTGTGGGTAGGGTAAAATTCAGCAATCATCAGAAGGTTTTGTAAAGTTTCTTCCTCTTAATCTACCTGTCGTATTCATTGCCCGAACTTTTATGAAGTTTCAATTGTCGAATACCTTCTATTTCTAAGTTATAATTTGAACAGAGTAATTTATCAAGGTATATGTATTTTACTAAGCAGTTGTGTATTTTCACGAACCTGTGGGGCGGCAGTCCGTTCGGTGTCAAAGTGTTCAGATATTCTTCCTGATAGTAGTTGTTGGTGTCATCTTCAGCTGAGTCAAAACTGACATAGGCTTTGCTTTCTCCTGGAAACTTCTCCACCAACATTTCGTTTAGGTAATCAATATGTTCGTTACGGCTTGCTAAAATAGCACGCTCTGTCACATATTGTGCTGAACCTGCATTTTCATGCAGCGAGGGGAATATTTGTTCTATCAACGAATCAGTGGCAGTTTCTTCACTGTCGTATTTGACAGCCATTTCATTTGGAAGACGAATCAAATTATCTCCAATTGTTGCTTCGTCTCCATTCCCGACCCGCAGCAAGAAATCACTGAATGTTGGATCTGATATTGCGCGCATGTTTGTTTTGAATTGAAGCTTTTCCATCAAAGGCCAAAGATATGATTTCACCAAACATGCATTTACTGTTTCACCTCTGGTAGCTTTGGGAACTACTGGTAATACCTGGCGGAAATCTCCTCCAAAAACGATCACTTTTCCACCAAATGGAGTGTTACTATCCATTATATCCCGAAAGCTTCTGTCCACGGTTTCAATGGTTTGTCGCTTTGCCATAGGAGCTTCATCCCATATGACTAAGCGAGCTTTTTTTATTAATTTAGCTGCGCCACTTTGTTTTGACATATTTGTGATGGTTGTTTCATCTGTTTGAAGAGGAATGTCAAATCTAGAGTGAGCAGTACGACCTCCTGGCAAAATAGAAGTAGCTACCCCACTGGTTGCAGTCGCTAACGCAATCATACCGCTGGAGCGCACATTTGCGAGCAACGCTCTATATAAGAATGTTTTACCAGTTCCACCGGGTCCATCGACAAAGAATAATCCAGGCGTAGCAGAGGTGACGCGGTCTAGAATTGTTTTGAAAGCATGTTCCTGTTCAGGGTTAAGCTTTGTCTGTGCTTCAATGTCTTCAGTAGTTACCTGAACAGCCTGCTCTTCAAGTATTTCTCTGCATTCCAACGGACGACTATGTTCAGCTTGTTCTGGAATTTTGGGCAGGTCATATTTGTCTATACTTTTGCCCATGCTATGCAGGTACGTGCTAATACTGTTCAATGTACACTGCAGCGGAATGTTGGATGAAGAATCATGGTTTCTTCTGTAGTCTTCAGACAAATCCAAGTAGTATGTTTCCCATAGTCGTCTTACATCAGTGGGATTACAGTGAACCAATATTGTTGCAAATAAGCTTCGCAGGGCAGATGGCATTTTGAAAAGGACTGCCTCACCTAAGCATTCAGAAATGCTGTTATCTGATTCTAGGAGGCCTCGTTCTTTGGCTGCTTCTTTAAAAGTCTCACACTGTCTTCCATTAACGGTGAGCAAGTCTTCAAAAGAGGTAGGTCCTCGGACATGATTTAGCAAGAGCCGCTCATAGTATCTTTCTCCCTCTCTTGGATTAGCTGTACAAAAGCGGACATGTGAATAGATTTCATTTATTTTAACTTAATGCTGCAGCATTTTTTAACCATAATAGAGTCATTGCTTATTTCCAGGCAATGAGCAACACATACAAAGAGAAGGAATCTAAATTTGACAGAAAACATATGCACGAATAAATAACTGAAAGAAACTGAGTAGATACGCAATAGGTCCTTGATTATCGTAATACATTTTTTCGGACCTACAGTAAATGTACTAAGTTTTACGAACGTTAATTAGAGATGGTTCAAGTCAACATTTTGGGAATAACATCAGAATAATAAGTGAGAAGGAAAAGATGTTAAGTGGAACAACAAACATCAATTGTGATAGCAAAATTTTTTTTTATTAAAAAAGAACTATAATCTAAGAGTAAAAGAAAAAGCGAAAGAAGAGCAGAGGCAAAGTTCTTTAATGTTACAGAAATTGAATACATGAGATCTCATTATAGGAGTATTTTTATAAGCAGGAGCTCTAGTCTGTATCCACTAATATGAAGCGGTAGCTGGTTAATACGGCCAATACATTGAAGCTTAGGCTTCTCAGTTTAAATATCTTAAGAGCAAAGTTATTAATTGATACTTTTTGGACTTGGATGGCTGCATCGATATAAAATCTGGTGGAGTACTTAGTTGCTTTTATAGTCGTAACTAAACTAATGTCTACGACTGATTTATACAAAGTTATAGAGCCAACAATGATAACTGAATCTACCAAATTAAAAAGAGACTTTTACAGCAAAGTGTGCTTACGAATAAACTCAATATAAAAGGTAAATTAGGAAACAATATCAGTAGAAGCGCAAATGATTTCAGAATTTAGTGCAGCGCATACCTGTTGCAATTCGACCAACAACAGTTTTTTTTTTCCGTGGAGTCCACATCTTGGATTGTGTTTTCCAAAAATAGTGTTCTGGAAATTCCTTGTATAGGTACTTACGTGCCTCGGCAGAGGTGCGGCACATGCTGAAATATTCGGTAAGCATTGTGCGACCGACATTTTCTCCTGCAATGACATTTTGCAAATTGCGCTTGCTCCAATAGTAGACTATTGGTGACATATGGTTAGATAGACAAATAGTGAGTACCGAGGAGCTGTATATATGTATGGTATATAATATTATACCTGTTTGTTTGTTCGGCAGATGTAATTGTAGATTAATAACAGGTGGTTGGATCTCACTAAGGCTGAATTGGTAAATTCTCCATAGTGCTTCAGGAGCTGCAACCCACCGTGCATCTTGGTAATTTTGTATTTCATCAATGACTTTTTCGCCGTCTTCAGATTCAATGAACACCGCACATCTATCATGGCCTTTGTAGATGTATTTGTAGAGGTATTTTATCGCCTTAACTCCTGAGCAGACTTGCACATTGATATGGCAATTGTATCTTGTTAGCAAGTATGGGTTATATGGTACAACCCACTGGTTATTCATTCTGGTTCCCCGGACATTCTCAAACCTATTATCATTCCTTCTTTTATAAATTGGATATCCGTCCTTTGCTTGAGCTGATTTATTGCTGAATGGTCGGGGATAGTGGTACTTGCATTGTCCGTCTTTCATACATGTATTTGAAGGGTGTTTTGGACCACAAGGACCATGCATCATGTGTCTGACAACTATATCATATAATAATGGGTAATCAGCTTTGTTTGGTATCTCTGCAGAAATGAACTTGTCATATTGATCAGCTGTTTTAATCTTGTGGCTTTCCTTAAGGATGAGCAAAAGGTGTATGTGTGGAAGTCCTCTTTTCTGGAACTCAACGACAAAGACATGAGCTGCAACAATCCCAAAGATATGTTTGTTGAATATTTGGTCTTTAAGGTCTTGCAACTTAGCTCTAAAAACTCGTGTTACCAAATCTGGACGATCTTGAGGTGTCTGACCTGCAGCTAACGCTTCCGTGATTTCTGGCCATTCAGGATTGCATGTGATAGTTATGAATAGATCGGGCTTCCCATAGTGTTGTACTAAAGTCATCGCATCCATGTATCTTTTGCGCATATCTCTCGGTCCACCGATGAAAGATGCAGGAAGGTAAATTCTATGCCCAATTTTATCTCCTCTGTATTCACCTGCCATGATACTATCAACTATGCCTTGTAAAACCTCTCTTCTCAAATTTGATTGTTCATTTCTATAGAACTCAAGCCTTGTTGTTTCAAGTTTGATGTACATGTCCACAACAAATTGCTGTAATAATCTCCCACACAGTAGTAATACAGACTTGTCCTCGGCCCGCACTTGCAACTTATAACAGTAATATTCTCGGCAAGATACTACGGATTTTGAATCGCGATGCACATCTGTTGACGTTTTGAGAGATATGGTTAGTAAATCACAGTAGTAGTATTTGTAAATAAAAGATTAGAATAGTACAAATGCATGAATATTGGAAACAAATCCAGCAGTAGTAGAATGATATTCATTATTCCTATCATTATAGGCAGGAAACAAAGCGGAAATCTATTTGACAGTGCCTATAGTAAATGTGTAGCCTTGCTCTCTGATGCAGTAGATTCTAAACAATAACACACATATTTTGGCAAACTGAAGCTTTTTATATATGTTACCTTGGGCCTCATTGGCAAACACAGCATCTGCTGAGTTGAAAATAGGGACATCACTTTCGACAATGCTGGAGCTTTGTCGTGGTTTTCTATCTTTCTTTATTCCTTGATGCCAACCTGGCTCTCCTTTTGGCAGAAGTAGTGGATATTGCAATGGATCGTAACACCCAAAGTAGTGCTTCACTCTATGTTTGTTTCCTGAGTGCTCGTGGACAACAATCTGGCGCTCAAACGGAATATCTGCATTGTTTCCATCTATCCAAATAGCTGCAACTTGGTCGGTTGAGGGTTTGTTATACACTCGTTGATCAAGATTTGTATTTGCAGCTATCCGGAGCTGTAGATTTTCAAAACTGGAATGGTCCTTCAATTGCCGGAAGATTTGGGCATATGGATTTCCGGACATTATCTGCTTTATTTTCGCAACAATGTCAGCTGACAGGACTCCGTCATCCAGTATAGACAACCTGTTGGTCAACTCATTTTCTGTGTCAAAAAAGTATAGTTGAAAGTAACACGGTTTATTATCATGCGGCCTAAGAGATGGTAGATCGTGATAAATTTGGCCTTGTGCCCTAAAGGTATATACCCCTTTCCTTGAAGAAGCCAGTTCCTTATCAAGCTTAACACCAAAAGATGTAAAAGCAAAGATACTATTATACGCCCGAAGGTACTTGCGGAATTGTTTTGCGTCCTCCGTTTGAGCAGTGAGTAATTCATATAGTTCAGTTGGAGCAGGAGTCCTTGCCAATTTGATACAGCCGCTTTCACAACAGAAGTTCGGAGGTTCATGTTCGAACCTTTTAGCACTACAATAGATACATTGCGGCGTCGATTTCAGTTGTTGGGGGTCTGATTGTGCAAGGGTGTATGTGCTGCCACCTGTAGATTGTTAGACAGATAGATTAAGCCAACAGGTAAAACAACGATGGCTAAAGCACCAAAGTAATCTAGAAGTGTGAATATGGCCAAAAAGTTGTCTGAAGTAGTCAGCGTAATGTTACCTGGTATTTGAATCTCTGCCGATAAAGCCCGAGACAGCCAGTTAATTCGACGTTTCTTGGTTGCAGGTGTTTCCTCATTCTGTGCAGTGGGTACAAACTCACTGAGTGATAAGTATCTGTTTAACCTTTTCATTGCTCGTCCTGCAAATGTACCATTTACAATATAAGGGGGAATTTTAAATATGAAGGAAGTCTTGGACTGTTGCCGTTTTAAGGTAACAGGTTTGGGGGGAAAAAAAACACAGCTGTTGGAACTGTTTAGCTCCCATCATCGGATCATGTTAACGAAAAAGGGGGCAGTTACTTGTATTCCTTATCTCTGATTATTTGTGTTTGCTGCAGGATGGTATTTGTGTGAGCCAGTAATTTGTCCCAACAGGTATATAAACATGTCTTATTCATTTTAAGTTCACTTCTGGTAGCCGCGGGAGAGTTAAGAAATAGAGAAAAACGGCACAGCATAAATCACATAGATAATTGTTTAAAAAAAGTTTTTAGAATTTTAAAATAGTGCTACGGTTCAGGTTGATATTGATTCTGCAATTTGTGTTGTCGCTTCGGTATTTGAGTCGACGATATTGTTCGAGCTATATCGCTTTAATTAAAGGCCCATTCACTGTCTTTAAAAAGGTAATAAACCTATGCTCTTGTGGTTTCAGCTTTGCTCTTATGGTATTCATAAACTGTGACATCTGATATGTAATGGATTAGCTTGATCTTAGTCTTAGCCTTCACCTTCTTGTTGTCTCAATGTTCATTCTCTGGCTTGTCTTCCTTGTTTCTGAGGTGAATCCTATGGTCTGTTTCTGTTCCTTCTTTAGAGCGTGGGAAAGTCTTATGATTGTTGGTGTGTATGTCCTATCAGTTGATTAGTGATGGTAGCTGTAGTATAGTCATATTTTAGGCTCTTTGAAGTGTCCTATGAGCTGCATTTCTTTTTTTTTTCCTGCTGCTCTGCTGGTATAAGTTCTGCAATGTAGTTCTAGCCTGTTATGCTCTAAGCTACATTGCAGTTTCCATTCTCTAGTGCTGGCCTTCTCTCTTATCGCGTAGGATTCTGGAGGTTGTTGTTGGGTCGCAAGCTGTGAGAGTAGAGGATGGGTGCAGTTGGTTTGTGAATTTAGAAAAAGGGTATTCAAGGGTCATCCTGGTGCGGAGTGGAGGGTGTAAGGTGCTGCAGCCTGGTTGTTAGAAGCAAGCCATAGCAGGGGTGTTTTAGTTGGTTTCCGATGAGTTGAGGGTTGATTATGAGGCTCAGGCTAAACGTTTGCATAATCTACTTGCCTCTTATGTTCCATAGGAGCGCAGCAGAGGACGCAATACAAAATTTGAATGGAGCAGTTATTGGGAAGCAGACTGTTCGTGTTTCCTGGGGTCGAAGTCCAGCAAACAAGCAGATATGTAATTTTTTAAAAGCTTTTGCTTCAGATGTCAAGTACCTTATGCCTACACCTGTTACTTGGAGTCTCCGTTTTTGCTATTTAAAGTTTCTATATGTTTTGTATTGTGAGCACAGTGTGAAGAAAGTCAAAGATGTTTTCCTGAAAAATCCTACCAGTGTTCCGCTTTCTTTTCGTGCCTGCTCTGTTACTGTTTTTTGTTTTTTTTTTGGAATATGAAATTGTTTCAGTTCTTATTTAAGAAGTTGTTATGGGTATCACAAGCTGGAAGTGCTTGTCGCACTCCAGATCAGTTCTGCAGGAGGGTTGGTGTCGAGAGTGTTGAGGTCGACCACAGGATGGTATTGGCGGAAGAGGTAGTGCTTAAGGGGCTGTGAGCGGTTGACAAAGTTCGGATAATGTCATCTAGCTGATTAAAGTTTATAACGCTGAGTAGCTCTAACGGTTGGCAATATTATGTAGTTTTCTGTAAATAATAATTAATTGTTAAAACTAAAATAATTAAATGGGGATATATTAGCTTTTTAGGTGAGTGCAAGATGGACTTTCAGTAATTTTTACGGATATTTTAGTAATCTGATTTTACCAATTTGAGGATTATAACAAATAGATAGAGATATTTTCTATATAGTCGTACACATCGCGAATGATATAGGTCAAATACATAGCGTAAGGATCAGGGAAGTTAACCTGTTGAGAGTGTCTTATTTGGTTGATCCGGTGTCCGCTGAATGTGTTTTTGGGTACCACTAATAGGTTGTTCTGCACTGCTTACAGGTATAACTATGTTTAATTATAGGTATTTACAATTGAATAGGTTTGTCATGGCTATAATTATGCCTTCAAGTAAGGCTTACCAGGTGCGATGACTTCTTCGGCAGCGGTTTTTTAATCACTCGATATGGAGGTAGTCGGGGTGTTTGAAGATTCGCTTTCCCGTTGAGGTTTTCGAGCAGTTGTTTGATCTAAAGGGAATGAAGTTAATCAGGCGGGAGTTCGAAGATGTTGTAACTTCTAATGTTTTAAGGATTACGCACCATGTTTTGCCATTTCTTTATCCTGTGTTACGGCCTGTATCAGGTAATGCAGTGTTAGGGAGTAATACTGTAATATTTTTGCGTCAAATTAGCACTTAGTATTGTGATACGTTGTTAGATAGTGGTCCTGGCTCTTTTGTTAGTGGTATAAGGCTGTGAGCGGTTGACAAAGTTCGGATAATGTCATCTAGCTGATTAAAGCTTACAGGCTTTTTTTTCAAGTGGGGAGAAGTAATGGTTGGACATTAATGAAGGATATATGAAGCAACGCTGAGTAGCTGTAACGGTTGGCAATATTATGTAGTTTTCTGTAAATAATAATTAATTGTTAAAACTAAAATAATTAAATGGGGATATATTAGCTTTTTAGGTGAGTGCAAAATGGACTTTCAGTAATTTTTACGGATATTTTAGTAATCTGATTTTACCAATTTGAGGACTATAACAAATAGATAGAGATATTTTCTATATAGTGGTACACATCGCGAATGATATAGGTCAAATATATAGCGTAAGGATTAGGGAAGTTAACCTGTTGAGAGTGTCTTATTTGGTTGACCCGGTGTCCGCTGAAGGTGTTTTTGGGTACCACTAATAGGTTGTTCTGCACTGCCTACAGGTATAACTGTGTTTAATTATAGGTATTTACAATCGAATAGGTTTGTCATGGCTATAATTATGTCTTCAAGTAAGGCTTACCAGGTGCGATGACTTCTTCGGCAGCGGTTTTTTCATCACTCGATATGGAGGTAGTTGGGGTGTTTGAAGATTCGCTTTGCCATTGAGGTTTTCGAGCAGTTGTTTGATCTAAGGGGAATGAAGTTAATCAGGCGGGAGTTCGAAGATGTTGTAACTTCTAATTTTTTAAGGATTACGCACCTTGTTTTGCCATTTCTTTATCCTGTGTTACGACCTGTATCAGGTAATGCAGTGTTAGGGAGTAATACTGCAATATTTTTGCGTCAAATTAGCACTTAGTATTGTGATACGTTGTTAGATAGTGGTCCTGGCTCTTTTGTTAGTGGTATAAAATTGTATTTTACCTATACAGTAGGAGACATTGGTGAATTGAAGCGAAGCAAGCCAAGTAGTTGCCAGAAATAATTGTACGCGCACTGTAACATCATGTAGAGCAAACACAATTTAGGGAAACAGAATTTAATAATTTCGAGATGCAAATGTCAAAGTAGCAGCAGTGCCAGCTAAAGTTGCTCTTAAGGAAACTAAGGGAGGTGACTCTCTAGGTCAGACTACTATTAACTAATAATGGGTCAGCTTGCTACAGGTGAAGTAGCGGCTGAAGAGCGTCTAATCATCCTGGTTAAAAGCAACAGATTATTTTTTTCCTACTTTAAGCTTCTTATCAACAGGTAAATGTTCTTCTGTCTTGGTATCATCAGTTATATCAGCTCGCTTGGGTGCTTGCTTTGGTGCCGAAGGTTCAGCTTCCACTTCTGTAGGACCAATCTTTTCAGCTTCGTGCATCTCCTCAACTATCAAGTCCTTGTTCTTATCTTCAACAGGAAGACTTTTTGGATTCTTTATGAGGAAACTGAACAATTTACCCTTGCTCTGCTCCATCCTGCGGTAGTACATTGATTTTCCATTCTGTATAGTTTATAAGAAGCCAAGAAGTGCGTCAAATGGCAAGCTAAGGGAAATCCGAAAGCAGTAAGGCAGGTAGTGAAGTTCTTGGTAATCTGAAGCGAGGATTTACCTTTCCTGATGCTGACTGAATATAGTCATTTACGTCGCATCCAACAAAGAATCGTGCACCCCCAAACAGTGTAAGTACAGTATTTTCAACCTTCTCAGCAGAAACGACAATCTTCATCCTATATCTGGTGCATGGAATTTGCAATCAGTAATCAGGATCCTACCAAGTAAGTCTCGACCTCTAGACTTAGTGTAAGTGTGGCAACAACACTGACTAAGTGTGCTTGGACACTGCATTAGTGGGGAAAATTTTGGAGGCTGTGGTGTGGGCAACTCATATTGGACTTCCATATTCGCAGATTGTAAAGTAGAATATACTTAAGGTTCCAGAGTTTGAAGGGAAAGAACTTTGATGGATTTTAGTTAGTTAGAGAGGGAACATGAGCTGGGTGAGAGGCAGAGAGTCTAGCACATTAGAGGCTAATGATTGATTCTCTCCTTTAATGGTTCTAGGCAAAGAGTGATTCTGATAGGTAAAATGATTTGTAATCAAGAGATCTAAATAACTTGGTGGAGGTCAACTGTCTTTGGTTTATTTGGCGTCCGAAGTATATTATGCTGAAGGATAAAGAGTTTGATTCAAGAGAGATTGAGTCTTATTTTAAGGTTATGATTTCTGGGGAGACAGATTTATCATATTAGGGGCTGGATTAATTTGTCTTGTTTCTTTGGTGCCAAAGGAGAATATTTTTAAGGTTTCATACTTTTGATTACCCATTAAACTGGTGGAATTAGAGTGACGGTCGTCATAAGGATGGGGAGCAGCTAAGTTTTTCTAAGGGAGCAGTAATCTTCTAAGGCAGCGAGATTATGTGGACTGAATAAATAAAATCAGCGGACGGAACATTTAAAGAAGGGAGTGCAGCTGACCTGTTCTCGTAATCAGTATCCTTTTTCCTGCAGTAATCGCAACTGGCAGTGCTTTTTTTCACAATTACTTTCTTGTAGCATCTTGTGCACGCAGCATACCACAGGTCATCCAGGTTGATAATATCTACTAACTTCGCGACGAACCTATAGTACTGAGCCTAGAGATAATGAAGGGAGGAGTTTAGTACATATCCGACAGTAAAAAGCTGTAGTAACAATGCGGCGGAGGAACTCAAAGTACCACGCGAAATACCTTGAAGCTGGTAGATGTTGGCTTAACTATATCACTTAGAGCGACTTCAGTTGTTTCTTGCATTAGTCTACTTGGCATGAAACGTATGTCCACGCTGCAGTCTTTCATGGCAGTATGCCTGAGAGGGGGGAAATTATTAAGTGCCAACACGGGGCATATGGCAGATATAAATAATTTGCAAGTGTATGGTCGCGATTACAGGGGCATACCAGTTGTGCAGATGAGCTGCTATTTCTAATTCTGGTTCAATGAGCACACAGCTAACTGGAGTAGTTGAAAGTCCGAATTCACCTGCACAGCGGGGGCAACTTTGAGAAGACCATATTTGAATGCGTAGTTATAGATATAACAAAAGCAACTCAGTGTTAGACCTTGGTAAATGGAGCCTCTAATATTGCAAAAGGCAATAACGGGGTTTTTATGTTTAGAGCTGGCCATCAGTGCAAATTTCAGCCAAGTCTCCCCACAATGTCACTGTTTTCCGGTCATACCTACAAAGAAGATAATTAGTGGGCACTACTCTTTTGGAGGTGTTAAATAAAATTTAAAAGGAACAATTGGATTCTAAAAAATGTTGTCAATTTCCAGATATATACTCTTATTGTAAAAGGAACAGTTGGACTCTAAAGAATGTTTTCAATTTCCAGATATATACTCTTATTGGTTTATACCTTCTTACAAAGGATATATTGTTCCATTATGCTAAAAATAATTGTATCCAACTCACGGAGCTCTATAATAGCAAGTAGTTAATTCATATACTTTTTATAGCAATACTGGGTTTTTCCTCTTCATACAAATAATACTATCATAAATTAGGTGGGAAGCTATAGTTTATTTTATGTGGGGTAAATTGCAGCATGGGCGACTTTCTTGTCCTATCAGGTATCTATTATCAGGTACTTCGTATGACTTCAATTCTTTTTGGTTGACAACCCTAAACTAACCCTCTTCCGTTTCACCTTGCACTATGAATAAAATTTTCAATCGTAGATAAACTGCTAAAGCTTTCTTTCTTGCTCTCCTTTTTTTTTTTCCTTTCTTTTGTTGGGTAGCAGGGACGTCTCTCTACTTTCACCAAGTCTTCTATTTTCATAGAGTTATTTTTTTGGGATAACTTTGACATTCAAGCTAGCTTGCCTACTTCTAGTACACATACCATGTAATTATGCCCGCCAAAACTTAAATAAAAAATCATCTAGTGTTGTCTCAGCTAGGATTGAACCCTGATATCCCATGGTTTTCACTCGCTTTACTGACTGCTACAACACACCCTTGGATAAATGTTTCACTGTGAAAAATCAGATAGAGGTTGGAGGCAGAGGGTATCCTGAGTGTGTTCATTAGATGAACCTAGAAAGGTCGAGACAGGTGTTTATGTTTTGGTAGCTGTAGTCTGTTTCAAAGAGGAGTTCAGATAGTATGAAGGTGTAGAAGGGTGGCTGTTCGTCTCTTATTTAGATATTGTTATGAAAGAGGGAAGGTCCAGTTTGGTTATGTGCAGGGGCTTTGATCTGTTCTTTGGAGTGTTCAGGGAAGAGCAAGTAGTCTGTTAGGTGCGAGGGGCAGGGTGGTGGGAGATAAGAAGCAACAGCAACAATTCGCAGAAAGTAAATCAACTGCACGAAAAAAATGGCGAAATATGAAACTTGTTTACAGGTTCCTATTTAGAGACTGTAAATCTGCATGCAAAGATGAAAGGACTAACCTATCGTCGGTGATTACTGCTTCGCGCCTTGTCTTGCGGCCTTCACCAATGAGTACCTTCACATCTAGTAAAATGCCTGCGACATCTGGAAAAAAAATATCTAGTTAGCGTAGGGAAGAAGTAGCAATAAATGTTGGGCAAGGTATGTAATGAGGGTTGTTGATTGTTACCAAACAGTGTACCGAGGGGCATCCTGGCAGCCTCAACAAAGGTAATGAAACCGGCAGCGAAGTGTTCAGTGTTAAAATCAGAGTCACATTCAGTGACCTTTGTGTGTGGGCGGAACGAAATCTCAACGTCAGGATTCACGGATATGTAGTTGGCTTTTGGGGTGAAAATCTTCCCATCCTCGATGTAATATGCCTGAAGCGGGGTGAAATCGTCCTCCCATGTTTCAACTTGCTCGTTGAAGAGGGTTCCTTGTATTTTCGTACCCTGGCGTATGTCAATTATGAGGCAGTGTTACTTTTGGCAGTAGGGCGAGGGGTAATTTGTAAGCGGTATAAGGAAATGAAACACTATTACCTCTTCATCGACACATATCACAGATCTGATAACACCCTCTCCATTGGAGGTCTTATAGTCTCTTTTTGGGCCTTTTCGCAGCACCAAGACTTTAATAAGCCATTCAGTTTGCAAAGGTTTCAGTTCACTAATAGGTATGCATCGTCTTCCCTCATCTAGCTCGGATGCCATTGGGACACACGCTGTCTTTGAACCAAATAGAAGGACTATACATGCAGAAATCATATTGCAATGGGATATAATTACAGCATTGTGGCACATTAAAAAAACGGTATACAGTGAACATAATTAGCAGCTTGGGTAACCTCGGATGCTAATTCAACTATACCAAGGCTGCGACGTTGTCTAATAGACGAAAGCAAGCAGGAAAGGGGGTCTAAGCAAATCAATCGTCGACGCTACTCTAGCTAGCATCCTTGAGGTCAAGGTGATAAACTTCAAGCAACATAACTAATAATTATACTAAACAAAGAGTAAAGGTGTCGATTTCATACTCAAATCGTGATGAACACAGAAAGGAAGGCTGCAGGGAAAGAATTGAATAACAAATTGAAAATCATAGTGGCTTCACAATACGCTAACAGAATTTGCGGGCCTATTGTGTCTACAGACGATAGCGAACAAATTGGGGCGAATTAGCGGCTTAAGTAACCTACAATCACTAAGGCTGCGGCGTCGTCTAAACGACGACACCAATCAGAACCTGGGACCTAAGAAAAGCAACCGACGATGCAACTTTAGCTGGCAATATAGGAGAAGATGGCAAAGTTCATGCGACACAAAGCAGTAATTGTACTAAAGTAAAAGCGAAGTGTCGAATTCTTACCCAATTCCTTATGAACAACAGAGAGAAGGCTGTAGGGAAAAAATCAAAGGAACAAATTAAAATTCACAATGGGTTCTCAAAATCTTGACAGAATCGACGGTTAAATTGTGCAGTGCCAACAATAGTATGCAGAAATCATATTGCAATGGGAGATAAATACAGCATTGTGGCACATTACAAAAACTGTAGACAGTGAACATAATTAGCGGCTTGGGTAACCTAGGATGCTAATTCAACGATACCAAGGTTGCGACGTTGTCTAATAGACGAAAGCAAGCAGGGAAGGGGGTCTAAGCAAATCAATCGTCGCTGATACTCTAGTTAGCATTCTTGAGGTCAAGGCGACAAACTTCAAGCGAACACAACTAATGATTATACTAATTTGGTCTTTGGTACAGCATCTATTCACAGCTGCAGGTCTCTTTCCAACACACTTTACACGGGCTGATGGATAGGGTCAGGCTAATCCAGTAGTTTTTGTTCGAATAATGTATTTGTGCTAAGAATTTTACTATGTTCAAATAATAGATTGTGAATCCAAGAATTCAAACGATCAGTGGGCTTAGTACCACACACTTTACACTATTACTATTAATGGGTTGAACTTAATTGATTTAAAGGAAGAGTGAGATCTGGAGTTAGTGTTGCACATATTGGGGACCTTGTTAACACATGAGTAATAGGGCTTGTTTAAATTCTAAACATGATGGACCTATATTCAAGAGGCAATGTACTGATGCCGAAGGATAATGTGGTCAAAACCTCTTCCCAGGTATAGAGCATCTGTTTTTTCATATTTCGTTCATAAGTTAAACCTCGATGCTTATCATTATACAACTTCATATTGGTCTTGGTCTTCTTTGGAAAATAAAAATGTATATATAGGAAATATGACCCTTCAGTCGGCGCATGATTTTTCTTGTACAAGAACAAAAGCTTATCGTCAATAACACAAAGGAAGGAAGGCTGCAGGGAATAAATTGAATAACAAATTGAAAATCACAGTGGCTTCACAAAACGCAATCAGAATTCGCGGATCTATTGTGTCTACAGACGTTAGCGAACAAATTGGGGTGAATTAGCGGCCTAAGTAACCTACGATCACTAAGGCTGCGGCGTCGTCTAAACGACGACACCAATCAGAACCTGGGACCTAAGCAAAGCAACCGACGATGCAACTTTAGCTGGCAATATAGGAGAAATTGGCAAAGTTCATGCGACACAAAGCAGTAATTGTACTAAAGTAAAAGCGAAGTGTCGAATTCTTACCCAATTCCTTTTGAACAGCAGAGAGAAGGCTGTAGGGAAAAAATCAAAGGAACAAATTAAAATTCTCAATGGGTTCTCAAAATGTTAACAGAATCGACGGTTAAATTGTGCAATGACAACAATAGTACCTGGCTGCTGCAGTTGTTGGTAAGTATACTGAGAATAAACCCAGAACACATCCATCCGACTTATATAAAGCGAATAACAAATTGAATCTGTACAGACTTTCCTGTTGATGAGCGTGAATTAATGTACCGGTAAGGCGAAAGGGCGCATTGAATCCGCGGGTACATTCAACGAACGGCGTAAACATGAAGATGGTGAATGAATTTTGGGTAGTGAAGAGATGGGCAGCTGAAGAGTTGGCCAAAGTTAGGCAGAGGAGAAGCTGCAATTCAGTGAAGGCGCGTATCTTTTTTAATTTTGTTACTGTTTTATTCCAAAAATAAAATTGCATACTAATAATAGTAAATTTTTAACACTGCAGGGGCATTTAGGTCTTTTACATTTTGCTTAGTTGATAGGCACATTTAGAATAGTATGATATGATGAGAAAAACCTTCTTCCATGTAAGATAATTATGATATGTCAATTCAATAGGTACAAAACCTTTAATATTAGAAATTATTGGAGGAGGATTTGGAAGACCCAAAGATAATTGAGAGGAGAAAATTTGAGTTGGAGAAGAAGTTTGAGTGGAAGAAGATTGAGAAGCCATGGTGCTCTTGATACCAAGTTGAAGTTTAAATCTGCAGAATGTCAGCCAAGAATATTGTAATGGCCTGCTTAAGTTACAAATGCCAAAATGTATATTATTTATAATTCTGTACAATGAGTAACTGCAATATATAAATGTACAATAATATCCCTGTCAACAAAAATAAAATGGTACTTATCACCGCACAACAATATTTGACGACAACATTCAACAACCTAACTGATCTAAGTCTATGTCTGTTTAACAATCAAAGTACTTGAAATTTTATGGGATAAAACTTCTAAAAATATAACAACAATTCAAACACTTATCTAACAAACTTTTTCTCCAAAAATTCCTGATAACTTGTCCTAAGATGAACGTTTTAATTATCATTTCATTGGACCATTATCTCCATTTTAAATTATAATTAATTATGACATATTCTTTGTTTTGTTTTTGTTTGCACAAATTCAATTAAAAGAATTTCGAAGTTTGCAAATAGAGGGAGCATTATCCTCGAGCTAAGCGGAGCATGTACGTAGTAGTTAGATGCATTTTTGTTCTTATTGGTGTAATTGGGGCCATTATTGACTTAAATGGGAGACCTCGTTCATGAAGAAAAATTTCTGCTCTAACTCATGCTCAACTTGATATCTCAATTTATTTTAGCATAGAAACTTTTATATATTATATGCTACGCAATAATAATTACTAGGAGAACCAAAGTTTATAGTGGGGTGGAAGGTATACTCTCATTCATAACAAGACTTTCCGGGTTCAAATTTAGGAGTGAGACTGCATTTGATATGATGTGTCTTACTCCAAATTAGATATCGTGACACAAATTTGAGTCAGACGAACCCCAATATAATCGATCTAGTTGTGAATACTAAGAGGAAAACAAAAAAAATGCATACACAGACATATATGCCCATTAGTTTTTAGGACCCATGTTTCGCATCAACTATTGCCATGTTTTCCTGTAAATTTAGGCCTGCAGAAATAAGAGATGAGCTTAGAGAGTGCCTTTCCATTTGGAATTGTTTTGAGATAACTTAACAATCTCTATATCTGTATTCTTTATAAGAAACTAAATCTGCTACCACATTATACAATACGTAAATAGTATTTCATCATCATGTTTATACAGAACGCATACTTTCTACCTCATCAAGTTAGGATTAACTTCTAGGTACACTCTCCTCTACCCAGATACCACTATGGGATCACACTTGGTATATTATTGTGAAATGCCCGTGAACTATACGAAACGGTTAACCGCAATAATAGCACCTTTCAGTAATGAGTAATTAGACAAATTATTAATGGAGAACAACTAAATTAGACCATTTCGTATAGTTCACGAGTAATTTTGGCCTCTTTTCCTTGTTTAAATTCTACAAAAAGGAACCCGCACCTCAATCTATTTCGGTGATGTTGCAAAGGTGATCCTAGATAAATATAAAGCAAGCGAAAAATAAACTCCCACGGATTCGCAAGTGTGAATTTAAGTGTACTCCAATGTGATTTCGATATGTGATAAGTGCTAAAATTAAGCTATGTGCCAAATTACATGTGATATTTCAAAAGATTTCACCAAATGTTCTTCATGCAATGAAATATAATGCAAGTGACTAAGTGCATGAAAGACAATTTACAATTTACAAGTATCTTTTGCATGAGACCATTTTGATAAATGTTAAAAATATCTTGCCAAGTGGTTAATTTGGTTAAACACTTAACTAACATGCAAACACCCCTATAAATAGAGGCTAATTTCAGCCATCAGTCTATCACACACAGCCGATCCAACATTCTCTCTTTTAGCCAATATATTCAGTCACTATTTCACCATTAACTACTATTTTACAGTTAGTCACTTTTTTGTTGTCTAGCCACAAATACTATCCTAATCTTTTTCCTTTGGCCACTTCCACCATAGACTTGCTCGGTACATTATATAATTTTGCTGATTCCTGATCCCTCTTTAATAAATAGAGTAAGGCTTGTTTTATCCTGGAGAAATATTTTAAATTGCTGAAATAATTTCTTAGGACTATGCATAGCACGAGTGAAAGCATTGTACACCTTGGAGATAATATAATTAAATTTTTTTACTTTGACTGTATTCAACAATATTTTTGTCATACAATATTATTATTATTATCATTATTATTTTTATTGTTATTGTTTTCCCCAATTACACCTACATTCTAAGAAATTATGGCAAGCAACACTAGCGAAATTATTGTTGATGCTGTTAATGGAGGTGTTGCCTCTGATACTCCAGGTTTTCCTCTATATATGCGGAATCGTAGTAGCAATAATTTGAGGTATGTTAAAAAGTCTGTACGTTAGAAGCCCAATAACCCCAATTTTAGATAGAAAAACTATAATTTTTTAATTGTGATAGAGCAGGTTATTATGTCCGAAAAATATAAAAATGGCAAGAAATGATAAAGAAAATTGAAACCCTCTCAAAGCTAATTTAGCTAAAGGAAAAGAAATTATTGCAGCTGTCATTTCTCAAGTGAACATTGTAGGCACTTTGAAAAAATAGGTGGTAGTCTCTGCGCTACTCGGCACATTTGTGCAAATCGAGAAGCATTTATCTCCTATACAAATATAGGGGAAGACAATGAAGTAGTCTACCTTGCGAACTCAAGAACTGCCAAAGTCTTGGGCTAGGGTAAAGTACTCCTGAAACTAACTTCGAAAAAACTTTATTCCTTTTGGATGTGCTACATATTTTTTATATTAGCACTAACCAAATTTCTGTAGCCTTGTTATTAAAAGCTGGGGTTAAAGTGACATTTGAATCTGATAAGATTCTAATGACCAAAAATATATTTTGATTTGAAAGGACTATTGTAACCAAAGACTTTTTGAACTCAATATTTCTGACGTTACATATGAAAATGCACCTGCTTCTCCTTATGTGGTTGATTCTATTTCTTTATGGTATGCTAGATTAGGACATGTTAATGTGTCATATATACAAAAAATATAAGCTATGGGTTTAATATCTGGTTTAGACTCAAATAAGATTGTTAAATGTGAAATATGTGCTGAAGCTAAACTTACTAGAAAATCTTATTTTCTCTAAATAGAGAGACTGGACTATTATCTTTGATACACACTGATTTGGGTGATTTAAAATAAACTGTGACTAGAGGTGGTAAAAGATACTATGTGACTTTTATCGATGTTTTTTCTAGATATATTAAGTTGTATTTGCTTAGAAATAAAGATGATGCATTTGATGCTTTTATTTCTTATAAAACTGAGGCTGAGAATCAACTTGGTATAAAATTTAAGAGAACAAGATCTGATAGAGGAGGAGAATATTTAGCCTTAAATGATTTCTATGAAAAAGAATGAATTATTCATGATGTAACTCCTCCATATTCACCTGAGTCTAATAGAGTAGCTGAAAGAAAAAATAGAACATTAACAACTTGTTTGGCTGGTTGTAACCCATTGTATCGTATTGTATTATTATTATGAGTACAACGTTTGTTTTGATTGTATTTTAATTACTATTGTATTGTATCGTTAAATCCATGGTTATGTAACCATGAAAACTGCCACTTTATGTAACGACCGATTTGGTGGAATCGCTTCGTTACCTATTTTTTCTTACCATCGTGCCCTCACTTATTATTTAATATTCTTATTTAACCATTTACCTTATATTCACTTGGTAAACCACGGTAAACAATACAACCTATCCAAATATTGTACATCACAATACGATACAGTATGATACGATACAATACAACACAATACATTATAAAACGATGGGTAACATCCAAACGGAGTGTAAAAAAATGATGAACTCCATGTTAGTTAGTGTTAATGCACCTAATAATTTGTGGGGTAAAGCAATTATGTCTGCATGCCATTTTAAAAGTAGAATAACCTATAAAAGAACTGGCAAAACTCTCTATGAATCGTGGAAAATTTATAAACCTAATCAGAAATATTTAAAAGTATGGGGATGTCTTACTAAAGTTCATTAGCCTGAACCTAAAAGAAAAAAATAGGTTCTAAAACTGTTGATTGTATGTTTATTGGGTATGCTGAGAATAGTGCTGCAAATAGATTTCTTGTTTTGAAAAGTGATGTGCTTGATTGCAACACCATAATTGAGACAAATAATGCTGAGTTCTTTGAACAGATTTTTCCACTGTCTGATAAAATTTCTCATGAACATGTTAAAAAAAATAATTAGAGAACATCTATTGAGTAACTGAGAAGGAGCAAAAGGCCTAGAAAAGAATATTTTTCTTATGAAAATGATTTTCAAACTTTCATTGTTAATAGTGAACCATTAAATTATTTTGAAGCAATTTCTTCTTCTGATGCTGAATTTTTGAAAGAGACAATAAAAGTTGAACTTGATTCTATTATGAAAAAAAAAAAAAGACATGGGTTTTGACTGATTTACCTCCTGGTGCAAAACCTATTGGTTATAAATGGATTTTCAAAAAGAAATTAAACCATGATGGTTCTATAGAAAAATATAAAGCTCGTTTAATAGCAAAAGGATTTTACCTAAAATATTGACTATTTTGATATATTTGCACCAGTAACTAGAACTTCTTCTATCCGACTTTTAATTGCTTTACAAGCTTTTTATTCATCAAATGGATGTCAAAACGGTATTTTTAAATGGTGATATGGAAGAGAAAATTTATATGGTTCAGCCTAAGGGATGTGTTGTTCCTGGGCAAGAAAATAAAGTTTGTAAATTAATTAAATCTCTTTATGGCCTTAAACAAACTCCTAAATAGTGGCATGAGAAATTCGATCAAGTCCTAATAAGAGATGGATTCTCTTTAGTTGAGGTGGACAACGTGTTTATACTAAAGTGTTAAATGGTGATTTTGTGATAATTTATTTATATGTTGATGACATGCTTATATTTGGTACAAGTTTAAATATTGCGTAGAGTACCAAACTGTTTTTGTCATATAATTTTGGTACGAAAGATCTGGATAATGTGAATATGATATTGGGAGTAAAAGTTATGAGAGGTGATGATGGTATTGTGTTGTCACAAGAACATTATGTTGAGAGACTTCTTAAGAAGTTTGATTATTTTAATGTGACACATGTGGCCACTCCTTATGACGCTAGCTCGAAAAAGAATAAAGGAGACTCAGTTGTTCAATCTAAATATGCTCAAATTATTGGGAGTCTGATGCATTTAATAAATTTTACAAGGCCTGACATAGCCTATATTATATGTAGACTGAGTAGATATACTCATAATTCTAATTAAGAGTATTGGTCTGCATTAGTAAGACTAATGAAATATTTGAGAGGAACCATGAATTATAGTATCTTGTATAATAGATTTCCCATTGTATTAGAAGGATACGGTGATATTATTTGGATCTCTGTTTCAGATGTGACAAATTCCACTAATGACTATGTGTTTACTCTTGGTAGTGGTACAATAGCATGGAGATCAGCCAAGCAAACTATAAATGCTAAATCTACAATAGAAGCAGAGTTCATAGCTCTGGAATTGGCTGGCTCTGAGGCTGAGTGGCTAAGAAACTTCTTAGCTGATATCTCTTTAACAAATGATGTGTTGCCTCCTGTGTATATCCATTGTGATAGCAAAGGGGCAATTGATGTTTCCAAGAATAAATCCTATAATGAAAAATGCAGACACATTCGTCTGAGACATAAGGTTGTTAAGCAATTGTTGAGAGATGGAATAATTTCTATTAATTATGTAGAGTGAAGTGAATTTAGTCGATCCTCTAACTAAACCTGTGGGAAGAAAATTAATTATTCAAACCTCAAAAGAGTTGGGTTTAAGGCTAACATGATTGTCAATAAAGATGTTAACCAAACTTATGTGATTGAAGATCCCATGAAGTAGGTTCATATGGGTAATAACAAGTCGATATTGACATTAAAACACTTAGATGAGAGTACTTAACTGCTATTATTTGGAGGAATGAGTTTTAACTCTTAATGAATTCATAGTCCTTATGGATGGTGTATTTAAAGCAGTGTATACTTGATGAATTCACCTATATGAGAGTGGAGTGGGGCCGCTCCTATGAGATTCTAGTCAAGTCTCTAGAGCTCTCATGAATAACCAGGCACGCACATGGCCTATTTGCGCAAAACTGCGTTGAACAACAAAATTGTGGATCTAAATGTGACTGGTAAGGCCTCTGGCTTACAAAAAATTATTGGTTCATAGAAATATTATATTTCACCAGTAATTCTGTGAGTCAAGTTTTATCGGTCTAAGTTTGGTTCATAGTCCAGAAGATACCAAATCTATTGCATTTGGACCATGTAAATCCAGCAAATCTTATCTTCTATATTTACCACATTATTCTCTACCACTTCATTCTTCAAATCTTTTTGAAATATATGGGGGACTGTGAAAAATTACATATGATATTTCAAAAGATTTCACCAGATGTCCTTCATGCAATGAAATAAAATACAAGTGGCTAAGCGCATGGAAGACAATTTACAAGTGTCTTTTACATGAGACCATGTTGATAAGTGTTAAAAATGCCTTGCCAAGTGGCTACTTTGGTTAAATACTTAACTAACATGCAAAAGGGTACAGCATGCAAACACCCCTATAAATAGAGGCTATTTTCAGCCATCAATCTCTCACACATAGACCGTCCAACATTCTCTCTTTTAGCCAATATATTCCGCCACTATTTCACCATTAGCCACTATTTTACAGTTAATCACTATTTTATTGTCTAGCCACAAATACTATCCTAATCATTTTCCTTTGGCCACTTCCACCATAGACTTGCCCGGTAAATTATATAATTTTGCCGATTCCTGGTCCCTCTATAATAATAGAATAAGGCTTATTTTATCCTGGGGAAACATTTCAAATTGCTGAAATAGTTTCTTAGGACATTATCCAGCAAGACTCAAAGCATTGTACACCTTGGAGACAATATAATTATATATTTTTTTAATTGTATTCAACAATATTTTCGTCATACAATATATTATTATTGTTATTGTTTTCCCCAATTGCACCTACAAGATATACTCTAATGAAGTTTAATTAGTGGATCATATTTACTGGTTTAAGCTTTGTAAAAATTTTGCGCGGGAGCCTATTTGGCACGCGCTAATTGATCCGTAGCCACCGCGCACATTGAGAAATAGCCATTTCTGGACAAGTCACAGTATTTTATACTGGTTCAAAGTCCCAGTATAAAATAATGGAGTCACTTAAACACTAATAGCAGTATAAAATACTGAGACTTTGAACGTATTAGTTTAAAGTTGCAGTATTTTATTTTGGGACTTTATATATAAAGTTTCAGGAACTATAAACATGAATCCCAGTATAAAATAATGGAACAAGTTCAAAGTCTCAGTATAAAATACTGAGATTAGTCTGGAATATTTGCCAATACCAATGAAGTGTAATGTGTGCGCGCGAATTTTTAACTATTCTTCAATTAATTTTGAAACGATGAATAAAGTTCATTTATCACGTTCAAAAATAGCTACGCATCAAATTAGACCCAAAAGAATGAAGAGACGTAGAGTGGCTTGACATTAGAAAGATTGAGGTTGTAAGTTGTGCCTGTATGAGATGGTTCTTATTTGCTTGTTGGAGCACTTTCCTATAGAGAGATGAGACTTAACAAAAGGGTCGGCCTAATTGCAGAGAAGTTACGACCGTCGAAACAAAATATGTCTGATGTTCATGTAAGAAAAATATTGCTAAGTAAGACAAAAACATGTTACAAATATATAGCATATCGTACAACAAGACACATATATATAATTTCTAATGAGTCGGAGTTTTATTACGTACCTATATATCAAGATTCAAGATCTAAAGTAGTGATGCATTTGTTTGACTTATGCATTTGTTCATCACCAGCTAGGGCCTTGGGTCCTTCATGTACTATTATTATACTTAGCCAAGGTATTAATGAAAATAGTAGAACTTGTTCTTTTCATGTCTTCCTAATTTCTTGGACATCAACAGTGTGTTCAGGTCCTCCTGTCTCCACATTTTCTATTAATTAAATTCTCAGGCTAGCTGGATGACCAATTGTCACCACTACAAGAATCCACGATTAAATTGTTTTAAAACTTGTTAAGACCATAGAAATAGATTGTCCACTTTCTTAGCAAATTGGCATTTATATGTATAAAATGACTCCACTTATGGCTACCTTCCAATAGTCGGCATTGCTTTTTGTATAATAGCCGCAACTAGAGTTAAACACATTAACAACTTGGGGTTCTTTTTACTGCATTATCATCTTCTAACGTTATGTATATATCCGTCTACTAATTGCCTATAGCGATACAGATACTTCCCCAGTTAATAAATTAAATGAGTTGAATGCATATTTTTCACGTTGGAAGAAATAGAGGACTAGCTGATTAGGTAGGTAATTATTACTCCAACTTATAGTTGTTGCAGTCCACTGGATACAAGAGCTGGAATAGACAATTAATTTTGTTAACGGAAAGAATGAGAAAGTTGAAATCTACAGGATGGTAATGACTGCTTGTTGATACTACGTTTGTTAAGAGAGTAATTAACTAAATTTTCAAGGAAAAAGGAGAAGCATTGAGGTCCTTAGCAAACTGATAATCCGAGACATCCATTGTAACAAGAAGTTGGTTAGGCAAATGGGAAAGCTAAACTTTTGTTCTTAGTTTAACTTGTACTTCCTTGGGTCCATATTATTTTATTTTTTTATTGTTTTCACACAAATTAAAAAATTCACTTTTTAGCATTAATTAAAGAGGCATTTACGATATTAATCTTTGTCAATTTCAAATTTACTTATAGAAATCTGTGAGGGCTTTTAAAAAATTGTATTTAGATCAGTTATTGACAATGATATATTTGGAAAGAACCATTTAATATCTTCTTGAACTTTGAACAAATCAATTATTTTGGACCAAAAAAAAAAGCCAAAAAATCAAATAATATGGACTGGATGGAATATTAAATTTTTAAGAAAGTAGAGTAAGCTAACGTTTGGACATAGATTTGGTTGAAACTTGAGAATTTGAGTTTTGGAAGTTGAGTTGGAAAATAATTTTTAGAACTTGAAGTTGTGTTTAGTCAATTTTACTTGGAAAAGAAAAACTGAAGTTTGTGAGTGGGAAAAATTTTGAAAATTGAAATCTTAGGACCCGTTTGTCCATATAGAATTTTTTTTGTCAAAAAGTTTTTGAAAAATGTGTTTGTCCATGAAATCTTGGAACTTTTTCAACTTTGTTTGAAAAACAGTTTTTGAAAAACCAAAAAGTGGTTTAGAGTATTTTTTTCAAGTTTTTTAAAAAAGAGTTTTTCTCATCTCACAATACTCTACCTTTTTTTAAGTGATATTTATTCCAAACACAACTTCAACTTTCAAATACAATTTTTCAACTTAACTTCAAAAACTCTTTTTTCAAATATTTTTTAAATTTATGGCCACTTAATTTCATAATTTGGCCAAATTTTATAAATAAATAAAATTTTCCAAAAAACTTGCCAAATAATACTCCGAAGTTTTATAAGAAAGAAAGGAGTGGTGTAGGTACTAAAGTTGGGGTTGTCCGTTTAACTTTAGGAGTTTGGTTCCTTATATTTATTACTCCCTCCGTCCCAATTTATGTGGCACCATTTGACCGGACACGGAGTTTAAGAAAATAGAGGTTGACCTTGTTAAATATCAATTTTACCCTTGAAAAAGCAAGAGAGAGAAGATTTGAGTAATAAAAAAGTTGTTAGTATGTTTAAAAGTATGTAGGGCCCAACAAGGGTAAAATAGAGATGATGCATTAAATAGTTGTCAAATAAGGAAATGTGCCACTTATTTTGGGACAAACAAAAAAGGAAATGGTGCCACATAAATTGGGACGGAGGGAGTACTATACAACTTTTCCCTTCGTAATAAGAGTTTATATATATATATATATATATATATATATATATAAAAACAACTTTTTTTATTTTTTTTATTTTACTTTTTTACCTCACTCCTTCACTCTGTCGAAAACAAATAATATATAAACAACTATTGACCATAGTGTTTGCTTTCTTTTTTTTAACAATAAAATGCATTCACACTAACGATTGATTATCAATCTCAACATTTTTTCTTTTCATTTACAAAATTTTTGAAAAGTTATTTCTAATCTGAAATTTCTAATACTTCAAAAAATGCTTTATACTTATCAATTACTTCTAGGCAACTATCAAAAGGTTAGTGCTCGATTTAATTAGTTAATATTTCTTACATATTTACATTATAGGAAAAATATATTAACCTAAAGACACAAACAAGAAAAGTTTACTTCTTCCATTAAATAGAGGGTCCAACAATAATAAAATAAATATAATATATTAAATAGTTGTCAAATAAAAAAATATAGTAGTAAGTTTTTTGTACAAATTAAAAAGTAACTGATGACAGTAAATTGGGACCGAAAATATGAATAATGAAAATCAAATGCACTTGCTTTTCTTCATTATCCATTTTTTTCCCTTCCTCAATCCTCTCTCTCCTTTGCTTTTCCACAGCACATAGCATCAAAATCAAATTGCTTTCTTTTTCAAAAAAGACCCCCTTTTTTTCTCTATTTGTCAATTGTCCCCTTTTCTTCTCATCTTTTTTACCTTCTTTAATTCCTCTCTCAAACAAACCAAAAACATTATTCATATACAATTTTTTTTTAGAAAAGATTGTTTTTTTTAATTGCTCAATGAGGATCAATTACTTTGTTTTTTTAAAATAATTAGTGGGTTTTGTATTTATTAAAGGATGTAGTTGAATAAGAGTTTTTTAATCTCTTATCATTTAGGAAATTTTTTATTGGCTCTTTTTATTTTGTGTTTTTATTGAAATTTGGATACATTAATTTTTGATTTATTTATTCTTAAGGGTGGTTACTATTTTGGGTATTAATAATCTTTTTGAAAGTTTGGATTTTTATTGGTTTTGTGAAATTTTTGAGGTCCATTTTGAGTTAAAAAAATGATTTTTATCTCAAAAAATTTCGGTTCTTGGTAATTCCTGAAAAGGGTAAATTTTGATTTTTTTCCCTGAATTTGTTGAGGTCCATTTTGAATTAAAAAGTTGATTTTTAGCTGTAAAAGTCTTGTTCTTTGTAATTTCTGTAGAGTGCAAATTTTGGATTATTATGTTTATTGGATTTCTTGATTTATTGAGGTCCAATTTGAGTTAAAAAGTTGATTTTTAGCTTGAAAAGTCTTGTTCTTGATAATTTCTTAAGAGGGTGAATTTTGGTTTTTTTTTTTTTTTTTTTTTTGGTTTTCATTTATTTGAGGTCCATTTTAAGTTAAAAAGTTGATTTTTAGCTTGAAATGTCTTGTTCTTGGTTATTTTTTAAGAGGGTAAATTTTGGATTTTCTTTGGATTTCTGAATTTACTGAGGTCCATTTGGAGTTAAAAAGTTGATTTTTAGCTGTAAAAGTGTTGTTCTTGGTAATTTTTCTGAAGGGGGTGATTCGATCAGCATGGATCATGTTGTGGGTGGGAAGTTTAAGCTGGGAAGGAAGATTGGGAGTGGCTCTTTTGGTGAGCTTTATTTAGGTAATGATCTCTTTGATTATATTTGGTTTTGTTGTCAACCCCATTTCCTTTGTTTTGTCATTTTTGTTTAGTACTTTTCTAACCTGCTTTTGTGTGTTATCTTATTGTTTATGCTCCTTGTTGTTTTGTTGCTTCAGGTGTGAATATACAGAATGGAGAGGAAATTGCCATTAAGCTAGTATGTTTCCTTCCTTCCTCGACAAACAGTCGTCTATCTTTTCTGTTTCCTTTTAACTGTATAGAGGGAGTTCAGGTCGTTGCATTTGTTGTTCTTGTGTAATGTCCAATGCATTTAATTGTTATGGTGACATCGATCAATCGATTATTATGGGAACAGTATGTGATTCTGCTGCATTAAGGTCCATTCCATTCCAATACTTTAGTATACCTTCAAAGGAATTGGGGTTCTCTAGATGTCTCATTTACCCCTACACTGATAAATAGTTTAAAGCAACTAGTCACTTAAACAGATCATTCTCTTGAATTGTGCTTTATTTTCTTGTTATCATGACATAAAGCTTATGGGTATAATCTTTTTAAGCTGGTCTATAGGATCTAGTCATTCGTGGTCGTTGCGGGCTTTGAATTTTCTATTTATTGCTTTGTTTACTCTTTCTAAGGTACAACTAGGAAAAATGAGAAAATATGCTAGTCTGAAAATTTGAGGTGAAGTGCATATCCAATGAAAGCATTTGAAAGTTGGGGCCCTTGGGGGGACTCAGGAACTATGCCATTTAAGATATTGAAGTAGCATCTAATTTTTTGTACTATTATACTTTTAAGTTGGGTCGACTCAGCAAGTACATCCATTGAAATAGTAGTAGCATCTGATTTGCTGTATGTTTATGTTTTCTTGAAGAAGTTGAAACTAATCTAAGTAGACCTGTGCTATCAAGTTTAAAATTAAGGTGCTTACTCTGTTTATGGCTCAAAGGACTTTAACCAGAAAATATAAATAAATTGTAAAATGAATTACCAAGTAGCCATTATCGCATTCCTTGAGCTTCTACATTGTTTTGATATCATGCTGCTTATGGAGTGCAACAGTAGTTTTAAGGGTTCATTTGGTTTGGTCATTCTACAAGTATTTGTTTTAACTTTTAATAGCCTGTACGTTATGGGCATTATAGCTCTAATGCTTGATGTGATAGTACTGTTCTCAGTCTAAGTATTTTCTCTTGTTACTTCAACTTTCAGGAATCTGTCAAGACAAGGCATCCTCAACTACACTACGAATCGAAAATTTATATGCTTCTCCAAGGAGGAAGTAAGTCTCACTTCCTCCGTATCTTGCATATGATCTCTTGACAACACACTTGATAGGAAAATGATATCTTTACCACATATGTTGGGAATGTGATTTTTACTCTTGTATAACTCTTAAATAGAAACGAATAGGGGGGCGGTGAAGTGCCACTAAAGTACTATTATCCCCTGCTTTTCAGAATGCGCACTTGCTGAACCCATCTTGTTAGATATTCAAATTAGTGGACTTGTCGAAGAGCTTCTAAGGATGTTTGACTATTACTTTCTTTGTGACTTCTGTTTTAATTAGCAAGTTATTTGTAGAATGGACAAAGAAACCAATTATTTCAGTGGACTTGTCTGAGTTTTTTCCGTCATTCATCTTAAATAGCAAATAAAATTGTCATCTGCAATGTCTAGCGAATTAATCTCCTTATCTTTTCCATTCTGTTGAAGCTGGGATTCCTAATCTCAAATGGTTTGGAGTTGAGGGTGAATACAATATAATGGTCATTGACCTTCTTGGACCAAGTTTGGAAGACCTCTTCAACTATTGCAGTAGGAAATTTTCGTTAAAAACAGTGTTAATGCTAGCAGATCAACTCGTAAGTATTGTGTCATTTTTTCACAGAGTAGTTTTCTTACATGTTTGCCTATGTGCTTGTGATCATAAAATTTTGTCCTATACTATTTTTAGATTAATAGAGTTGAATACATGCACTCCAGAGGATTTCTTCACCGTGACATTAAGCCGGACAACTTTTTAATGGGCTTAGGTCGCAAGGCAAATCAGGTACTTGTCCACGCTCTGTCGAAGTTTGAGAATGCTCGGAGTATATGTATGTCTTTTCCTGTGAAGCAGTATATCATCCTATTCTCCTTTTACTTAGTCAGAGAAAACCAAATATCCGTGTTGAAATAAGATCTTCAAGGAAAAGAAAGTGTTGGTTGCTAATGTAATGGTGTTCAAATGTAAATACTGATGACAGGTTTACGCCATTGACTTTGGGCTTGCCAAAAAGTATAGAGATCTCCAGACTCACAAGCATATACCATACAGGTAGCCACAATGTTACCTTGCAGTTTGTAAACATATCTTTCTGTATGCTTGTATATAGCTTTATTAAAGGGAAAAAAACAGAGTTTTGATTCGCTTTCATCATCCCCGGCAAGCCTCCACCAGCAAGAACTTTGTATGTTTGGGGCCTGTTCGTGCTTTTTTCTTTCTTTCCTTTGGGTTATTATCTTCTAGAGGCTTGGTTAACATCTGATTGCTAGATTCCTTTTCTTTAAGAGCACACAATCTCCTTCAATATGAAAATGTATAGCTTTTCATTTCATAGTTGTTCATTCATAATACTTGAAAGAATAGTAAAAGAAAATGGATGAAAAGACAGAGATCATATGTTGCGCAATTTTTGTTCCATTCTTTCTTTCCTTTCTTGAGAACTTAGCATTTTGAGTCCTCTTTTATTTTCTGCCCAGGGAAAACAAGAATCTGACAGGAACAGCTCGGTATGCCAGTGTCAACACACATCTTGGAGTTGGTATGTGTTTCTTGTTTAGATTGTCAAACTATTAGGGCAAAATTAACTGCAGGGGTTATTTATAACTGACAAAATGTTGTCCCTTTTCATTTTTCTGTCAGAACAAAGCAGAAGAGATGATTTGGAATCTCTTGGTTATGTGCTAATGTACTTCCTAAGAGGAAGGTTTGACTTTTATGTCTTTTTGTTTTAAGCCATATTTCTGACCTTGTTCTGTGTCTTCTTATTGCAATTTTAGTGGTGTTTTCGTTCCCTGACTTGTTACGGTTTCTTCTTGGCTCAGCCTTCCGTGGCAGGGACTGAAAGGTGGTACCAAGAAGCAGAAATATGATAAAATCAGTGAGAAAAAGATGTTAACACCAATAGAGGTACTTAATTCTGAATATGAATACATCTTTGTGGTGTGTTACCTTCATCATCTTTTTTGAATTATGGTTGCATCTGTTATAACATAGCATCTTCATAGTTTGTTGAAGAAGTATGATAGTAACATGAAACTGTGCCCTGGTTTGAGTCTATATGGATCATGTCAAATGTATTTATTCTGGTGAATTGTACCAAAGCTCTTAGAGAATGATATTCTGGCCTTAATTTGGGCCATCTTGCCTTTGACGAGTCTGTGCATGCAAGTAACTCAGAGAAGACTCCATTTTTTTGTCCATAACAGGTACTGTGCAAATCATATCCATCTGAATTCATATCATACTTCCACTACTGTCGATCATTAAGATTTGAAGATAAACCCGACTATTCATATTTGAAGAGGCTTTTCAGAGACTTGTTTATTCGTGAAGGTAATTTCTCTTTCCTTGTTTGTTTAAAACATTGGAGACGCACACAAGTTATTAATACCCCATTTTAGTCTTTAATAATTTACCTTCGTTGCTGCAGGTTATCAATTTGACTATGTATTTGATTGGACAATTTTGAAATATCCTCAGATCAGTGCCAGTTCTAGAGGACGGGTTAGTTTTGAAAACTCTCTTCCATGAAAATTGTTACTTAATTTTTTTATGAGGTGTGTATGCATTCTCTTGCTTCCAGCATCCTAGTGGGAACGCCGGACTAAGTGCTGGGCCATCTGCTGAAAGACCAGGAAGGGTGTCAGGTATTATCTTTGAATTGAAGTCGATATTCTTAAATAAAGTATGCTGTCTAGTTTTAGTAGCTGGTTTTTGGACTTACTCACCGCAGGTTGATATATTTCTTTGGCATTCAACTGTTTCTTCAAGCAAGACAAATATCATAATTTCTTTCTCTCTGAGTTCTTGTTCTTGATCTTGAGTATTAGATAATTTGGAACCTCTGTGCCATTTTTGTACTCTTTCTATACCAACTTGGTACTTTTTAATAAAGTCCTTTACCTTTTCATCAAAAAGAAACTGACCCTGTATCATGAGTATTCTGCTCTTTAATTTTTAATTTCCAGATGTGGCCTAGCTTCTATTTCTGTTTGCTTATTAGTGAATTTGCAGCTTTTGACAATTCATCAGTCATTGACACTTTGTCATGTCTTAATTCTCATCCAGTGGGGCAAGATATTCGAGACAGGTTTTCTGGTGCTGTCGAAGCATTTTCCAGAAGGAATACTTCTGCCGGTAGGCGTGGGGAACCCTCCAGACATAGGACTTCAGAGGATATAACTTCTTCTAAAGACGTGGTACCCAAAAAAAAATCCATTCCTTGTCAATTAGATTGGACAACTTCGTCCTGCTTTATAGACACTTAATTCTTTTGGTTAATGCAGTGACTGGATAATTAGTGAATCACCAGTTTACTTGTCATACATTTTTGTGTTCAAATCCTTGTTCTTCCATCAAATTAGTAGTAATAGAAGAGAATCTACTATTGTATTGTTTAGCTATACTTCTTTATCTTAAGTGGTCTAAGATTCTAAATTATAGATGTATTTCTGTTTTTTATGTGATTTTGCAGCAAGCTGATTCAGAAAGAACCCGCACCTCGAGAAATGGTAGCTCTTCGAGAAGGGCTGCCATTTCAAGCAGCATACCAACTTCTTCTGGTGAACCCACAGATAGTCGCTCAAGCAGATTAGTATCAAGCACTGGCCGTCTATCGACCACACAAAGAATTCAGCAGGGAATTGAACTGAAACCATCATCATTCTCCCGAACTTCACTCACAAAGGGCACCCACGATAACACTCTTCAAAGCTTTGAGTTTTTATCAATCAGAAAGTAAGAGGATGCTGTTGTAAAGAAAATTTCCTTATTGTTTGAACATGCAATCCCATTTAAGGATGTCTCAAGTGTTGTAAATTAGACATGTTCTATGTGAGTAGTGGCTTATCCAATTTTTCATATTCTTTGTTTCTGTTTCTAACTTGAGTTTCTGGCTACCATAGTGCATTGACTCATCCAAAGAAAATGTTGAGTGAAGTGCCGAGTTATATATATGCACGGAACAGATAGCTTAATGAATATTGTTGTACGAATTGATATAGTAGTAACTTTTATCTTATGCCTTATTGGAATGCCTAGTGGAGAAATGGCAGCATACATAGATAGCCCTTTTAATGTGATGAGGATCTCACTTAACAGTTAACACACAACAAAAAGAGGTGTCTCATGAACTAGAGCGAGTAGATTATTTTCCTATTTCATTTCGTGACTAGGAAAGTGGGTGATAAAAAAGAAAAAGAATTATATCAGAAGTAACGGTAGAAAAGGTGGAGAAAAAGGGAAGAATAGGAAAATGATAGTTATTAGAGAATAGAGGGAAAGCAATATTTACATTTTTTTTATCAGGCTTGGATCTTCTCTCTTCCTATACATGTTTAAGATGTTTTCATAGTAATTGTCAAATTTAATTTAATGAGACAAATTGAGAGGGGAATCCTATGAAAAGGGCTAAGTACAGAAGCATATATAATATGAAAGAACAATGTGAACGTCTTCCTAATTGTCATTTGAAGATATTTTTGGCAAAGGTTGAATTAAGATGGTGGCGCTCTTCTTTCATTTGTTGATGTGTTTAACTATTACTAATTGAGTCATCAGGCCTTTGAGCAGAATGATAGTTCTAAAAAATTGAGCCATACCACTAGCATATTAACCTGAAATCATACAAAATGATTGAAAATTTAAATGGTAATCCTCGGAAGATATAGTTCACCATCATAATTCAAAAAAACTCATGAGAAATGTTTCCTAAATTCTTGAGACGCTTAAATTGAAAACAAAAAAGAGTTCTATTGATGCACCAAAATCTCAAAGCAAGAACAAATACAACTTCCAAATCCATCCTATTATACGGATCGCACTAATCAAAAAGTTCTTAAGCAGCAGTCTTCTTAAGCTTTGCAAGCTCCTGTCTCACGACTCCAGCCCTCTGCAATGTCAAGATAAACAGATCAGCTCTCCTTGATCCAGCTTACCCAAAATGCGTTAAGGGAATGGTAAACCGAATGAAGCGAGCAGATAATGAAGCTAAATTAAATAGTAAACATAATCTCACCTTGATCTTTGCTAACATAAGCTTGAACCTATCAAAATCATTAAGAGAGGCCCTCCTCTTCTGAACTATCAATTTTCTTCCCCAGGAACTGCTCTCCCACTTGTTCTTAACATCTGCAGGAACACAAATCAAATGAGTCTTTGACATTCACAAACCTTTCAAACAATATAGGATGCACAATCCACATCTTGTAGAGCAAAACAGAATCTGAAGAGCACTATACTCACCAGCAGCCTCCATAGCAGCAATGAGGGTCTTCTTCTGAGGAATTCTTTTGATATCAATTTTGATATCTGTGAGCGAAAGCCTCTTAAAGTTCATCTGGCTCCTCACCATATCAGGAGCATCAACTAGAGCCTATTAATTAGAAAAGGTTGAGAGGTGTTACCACAGATCAGTTAACAATTTCTTCATTTCTACAGCTATTTCACCAGTCAGTCATGCAACTAGTTACCATCAACAAGCTAACTAAATTACACTAGTTAATCATATAACCTTTACAATTGCTTATCGAAAACAGATATAAAAGTTTGAAATATAAGAAAAAAACATGAAATCAATTAGTTACAATGCGAAACAACATATGAACTAAAAAGAAAGCTCAAAGATGCTCAGACAAGACCATGTGTCCCATGATGCATTAATGTATTCCATTACGCTGTTTCCTTGCGGGAATTCTTTTAGGCACACAGTTGTTTAATTAAGGTAAATCCATATCTTTCTCAATTCAGGCATTTGAACTCATCAAATCCAACATCTTATAATCGGACTAACCCATGGAGAACTTCACAATGCATGAGACAGCAGAAAACTTCTAATTTTGGAAAAATACATTCTAAATATATGCAAACTGTTCTAGTTGAATATTCACGGCAAGGCCTCAGATCATGTTTGCTCAATCAAGCTTTGATCAGACAATGTAGGCATATTATCATGTTCCATCATAGGCCTTACACATCTCCATGAACAAACTAAAACTAAGCTAGAATATGCTCTCTCCTTTCCATCCCACAAGACATGACAAGCAATTCCAAACAACTCATTTTCATTTTATATGAGTGCTTAAATGACCACAAAGTTAAATACATAAACTTAATTAACTAAGACAACTAAAATTGGAATATAACTTTTCAACAAAGAGACAACCACACAAATTTCTAAACAGAAATAATCACAATTAGAAGCATGACGTGGATAGTGAAAATTCATTTAGTCGACTACAATTAGCTTGCGATGAAGAGTTGTAAATTAATACTATTAGAGTAAGAGTTTTGTAATCTTAAAAATAAGGCAGGTTACAGGTAAAGATGAGTAAAGGTTTCTTTACATTGACGGTGCATATATATCTTATAAACTGTAAGTTCAAAGTAACCGGACAGTGTAGAATAATTATATACTGACGGTGCATAAAACTTAAAACTCTACGAGTCTAGGTTACCGAATGCAACAGGTAAAAGTGACCTAAACGTGACATATATACATGGAAACAAAGAGAATAAAAATAAAAAAAAGGAAAAGTACCCTATTTTGGTCAATGACGTCGACGATGACGACGAGTCTGCCATAGTCTTTGCCGTAGTTGACAAGTGCTACTCTTCCTATCTCCACAAACCTCTTGAACGGCTGTATCAATAACAAATTCAACACATTTTTTGTTACATTATATCATATAATATATCAGATAATGAAGAAAAGTGTTTGAAGATTTACCATTTTCGGCGATTTGGAGGAGCTGCTGATTCGGCGCCAAGAGTGAAATGAGGAGTGTTAGGGTTTTTGTGGAGATCATATATAGTGCAAGTTTTTATTGCTTGGATTTGGACTCATTACCTCCACATTTGTATGGGCTTAGGCCCACGATGTGCTGATGTTGGAGTTTTGCAAAACTAGGGTATTTTAGTGCTAAATGTGCACTAAAAGTCGCAGTGACAAAACGACATGACAAGTCCTGATTATCCACCATGATTTATAATGCCAAGACATTAGTACATAGTTTTTACTATAAAGTCCCGATGATTCGCCATGACATGTCAACATTGTGGGTAAAAATTCTAACATAAGAGAAAATATGATGGTTACCTCATCTAAAATGGGGTTGGGTGAACACACTAACCCATTCTTGAAAAATATTTGTTAAGACATGATGTTAAATTTAAAGGAACAAAAAAGTATTTGAAGCTAAAAAAAGTATCATAAATTTGTTTCATTTCAATTTATATGGCATGGCTTGACTCAATATGAACTATAAGAATTATATGAGGACATTGAAACTAGTGATGGTCTTAACTCTATGAACTATAAGAAGTAGATTAGTGCACCATATATGGTGAAATGATCGAGATCCTGCATTAGTGGTTTGGTCTAATATTGGAAAAAAATAAACCGATATATTATGTTTGGTCTGGTGTCAATAAAGAAAAAAAATGAATCGACACCAAACCAAACTGACATTGCATATATACTATTTTTAAATTTTTTATATATAAACAATAGAGAAATTAACATAAAACACCATATTTAATTTATTTTTTTATGTACACAGTAAATTAAAATATTCTCACTAATGGTACCATTTTTTAGAATTTAATATCATATTTTTATATTTTATTTTGTACAATAACACTTTCATAATTCAAATAAAATCTCCTAATTCAATGTGTATTGGATATTCCTATCTACTAAAATCCCTATCTTCTATCCTAGTGATGCTACTAAATTACCACCAATCATTCTCAAGAAATCTTTAAAATACTATTAAGGACCCCTATTAAAATTTGTATATATATATATATATAATAAAACTATATGATTAGTAAAATATATTTGCACAATTAGAGTATGTCGCATATACTACTTTTATTTATTATATTAAAAAAATTATAACTAATAATTTTTGTTGTATTATTTGCTCGAGAAAGCACCGTGCAATTGCTGCTTACCAAGAACAAATTAAAAAACCCAAAAAAATGAGGAAAAAAGAGATTAAAAAAAAGGCATTATTTGCTTTGATTTGGTTTATATATTTAAAAACTGATTTAATTGGTTTGGTTAGTAAATTAAAATATCGAATCAAACTGACCTCTGTCACATCTAGTGGTAGGACAGATGAAATATTTTTCTTATAAAGTCTTAAATTCAAGCCATGAGAACGGAAAAATGGTGTGAGTCTAAATTAGCCGATCATATGTACTGTCACACCGCGCATTTGTGATGTTTTGGCACATGTCGCGACCCTGCAGCACAGGCGGGGAAGGACGAGTGTCAGCTTTGCGCTTGAGTGGGAGTGTCTGTCATGCGATGGACGAGTGTCAGTTATGCGCGAGATGAGTATCAGTTGTTATTGTGCGGGCAATTAGTGTCGGTGCCACCCGTTTTGGAGCTATAGTGGGAATCTTGGAATATAGGATAAAAGCATTATTCCCAAGATGCTACTGAGTGCTCTCATCAAATATGAGACCGTTCGGAGTTTGTTTGCCTGTGAGCTTAACTTAGCCAAGGAGCAGTGGCATTATTATAATTATGCTAATCTCTCGAGTGCTATGTCTCTTTCCACGAGTGTAGGAGTGTGATAAAACTTCATGGAGGTGTAAAGGAAGTCAAGATAAATCATCGGGAACAAACTGCACCTCATTTGGATGTCTAAGTTGAGAGATAAGTCATTGTATGATTGTCGGGATAAATGATGTCTACTGCCAAGATATTGGTTTTCCTGTTAAGAGCATATATATGGGCATGCTTGGTGGCAGCCTTTAAGAGCACATACACAGACATGCTTGGTGGCAATCTACTAGCCCTTCCCATTGACGTTTCGGGACGTCACACCAAGTGAGAAAGACCTCAAGAACCTGCCTGGATATCTAAGAGGAGTGTCTAAGGTATCCATACGAGTCAGGAGACTTTATGGACGATGTATGGCCAGCGGGCTAGCGTTAAGCACACAACGGGCAATAAAGGCTTGACGTGAGGTAAGACTAAGCCATGCAGGTTGTATTTGGGAAAGATAAATAACTCTATGCCGATTAAATAATCGAGGAGCTATCAAGATTCTCGTGTATTGATTTGTAAGCATAACTTGGGTTCAGCCTTGCAAGCAAGGGCTCGTTGGCCTAGGCATGCAGTCGCGAGGCGACATTGCACTACTCAGGAGGGAGGCATGATCCAAGGTTTACGCTTGCAAATGTCAAGAGACATTAGAAGGTATCATTTGGAAGATGCACATGACAAGGGCCAAGGGCTTAAGATTTGTCCTACTCGGGCGAAGCATAGCCAAGTGCCAGAGCACAAGGCGAGACCAAGCCTGAGGATTGGACTGTGTGTGCAGGAGCGATACTTAGTACTAGGCGAGGGAAATGTCCTTAGCCAACCCCAGACATGCGCATACTGAAGTTTCCGCATATGAGATGCGTACACAATGGAAAAACCTTTTGACGTCACGGTCTAGACTACTGAGGCGAGCTTCCTAGAAGCCTATGATAAGGAGCATGTTGCTCGTAATTATGTGGGACTACGAGCACCGTACGAACCATATGTGTGTTGTTGTCATTGAGAAGGAGTGGCCGTGTAGTACCATATGAATATAAATTATAATAAAAAAAAAAATCTAAAAGAGTGGGGAAAAAAGAGCCGCAGGCAGAAACGACAGCCGAGATTTGCGTTTCGTGACCAGAGAGTCCATCATGGTCCATAGCGTGTAAACATGTATAAATAACAAAGCTTCTTCATTTGTTCTTCACTGACAGTAGTAGCGTTATTCCAAAGTCTCCAATATCCAAGGTATCTTTTGCTTATTAATACATCCAATTATGCTTCAATTCCTTTAATTAATTATGCGAATCAACTAATTTGAAAATTTATCTAGCATTTCTATTAGCAGATCTCCTTTGATCTTTAGTTAAAATCATTTCCTTTAATTATGATAAGCATTTGCTCATTTATCCAGTTAAATGACGTGCGTAATTAGAGGCAGATCCAGCATATAACCAGCAGCTACACATATATACATACGCTTTATATAGAAAAAAATGATTTTTTACTAGTTTGGTGATTTGATCGGACTCTGAAAAAACTAGTGATTTGATCATGTTTTTTGAGCTGATGATTCTGCATACATTGCGTGTCGCGAGGCGGATTCAACATATAAGCAGTTGGTGCACCTACATCCACTATTATGTGTACTAACTAAGTGCATCCATTGCTCTTAAATCGTGGATCTGCCTCTGCATGTTATTAACATTGAACAAAGGGATCTTTACACAAATAGCCGGTTGGATTCATTGTTTACATTTTCTAGCTGGTATACATAGATTACAAACTGATTATACACGGTTATGCACTTATTATACATGGATTATACATCCGCCGGCTTTTTTTTTGTTTAAGCAGTTGTCTGAGCGGCTATTTAGGTTAGTTTCTCGTTAACACTAACTAGGTTATTGATCCTCTTTGGAGTACATTAGTAGCAGTAAGAGTAGACTAATGCCGAAGTTTATTTGAAATTGATCAATCAGATTCCGAAGCTTTAGTTGTATGGATAATCAGGTTGATAATAATGATTTTAACTAATCTTATGGTTTTAATGTTTCTTTTTTCTGTTGTTAATTTGTTTATGCTAGTACTAATGGTTTTTGGCTTGAATTGCCCATTGGTGGATATAATATATGGGCATCAAGTGAATCCACTATCTTTCGGCTCAATATATGTATTTGTAGTTAAGGAGTTTTGAAAAATATATATCCATACAACTACTGCTAATAGAAATTGCCTGTCGTCATTTCTCATTCAAGCTTCCTAATTTTTCTTGATTTCGCTATTTAAAACAAAATATTGATAGTCAGCATTTGATTCTTTTTATACTGTGGTTGTTCTTTACGGTAAACCTGCTCTTCATGACATTCATTGTCGCCTTTATCATAATAAATCCAGATGTCTCAACTTTTTGGTCGTTATCCCAAATGGTTGACTTGGCACCTAAGTATGTAGTTGTAATAACTTTTGCAGATTCTTTTGGCTATATGTTGATATCCCTTCCTTAGCTTCAACAATAAGAGAAGTTTTATGCCTTATTGTCTTTGAGCTTTATAATTCTCAAGGCTTTGCACTAGTGTTGGACAAGTATGTGGATTGTTTTTGTACTTCCCTAAGATTTTAAAAGGTTTGTGAAGTTGTGCCCGAAGCCATTAGGCCGAGGGCACGTCTGCCTGGGCGTCACGCATCGCGTCAAAAAAGATTTTAAAAGGTTTGTATACATTGATGCAGTAAAGCACAAGAATGGAAGGCACAGTCTTTGCCCCTGCTATAGAGGGAATCAAACATGTCAAGTCTGAGGAAGGAGTAATGCTTACCAGACCTTTCTTAGATGTCTGCAAACACATCTTACCCGTTATAGGTACTATATCTGGTGTTTTAACTTGGGATTTAAAATCTATCCTCCTGCGTTTCATTTGTCGTTCAAGTGTCCATTTTCACAGATCCGCTTTGCCTTGATTTCTTTGAAGATTTTTCTTTCTTTTTTCTTTGTCAATCCGAGCAAACACCAAGAAAAATTATTTTGCAGTTTTTGCATTAAGCTTCTTATTTGAGTTCCTAAGCATGCTGGAGGCATGTTAACTGATTATCTCTTTATGTTGTTACAAATCTAGAAAAGTTTGGAGCTGCCATGGCATTGGTCAAGTCTGATATTGGTGGAAATATAACGGTGAGTCTCCCATCTTACTCCATTTATCTAAACATTTTCCCATTTTTGCTTGTTTATTTCTTAATGCTTAATTTCTACCTTCTATTGCTTGGTAATAGTGCTTTTACCTTTGCGAGTTTCACAGCATTTGTACTAGTTTGGCCCCTTTTCTTCCATTCATTCTCACTCATTAATTAATTAATTAGTTTAATTTGGGGGTGCAGGATAATATCTCTCTAGCACGTAACTTCCCACATGAGCAGGAAAGCCCTGTTAGAATATTGTTTACCGTAATCCAGCTTTTATGATTATATGGGCTTTTATCATAGTTTGTATAGTAGTAATCTTGAGAATAGTGAGATTATTCAGCTAGGCAACTGATCTAGCTCAACCTTGGTTGAGGACTTCCTATGTGATCGAACTAAATATCTATAGGCACTTTGTTCCTTGAACTATGGAAATCTCTTATGCTGATTTGTCTTGCTGCATACAGCTAGGAAACCGCGTTGATATTTCGGCTTTTGACATTCTTAGATGCAGTGTTTTGAAAAGCGCGCGCTTCTGCGCTTTTTACGAGTGAAGCGAAGCGGGATTAAAAAAGCGCGCGCTTTTTTCAGTGAAGCGCGAAGCGCAGCAGTGTTGAAGCGCACGCTTTGCTGCGCTTTTTTTTTTAAAGTTAAAATCTGATTTGTTTTAAAGGAAAAAAATATAGGGTTTTTGACACAATGTAAAAGAAAGAACACAGCTTCTCTCATTAACCTCTCATCACGCAGACCAGGTAATTTCTCATCTTCTTTCTTCTTCCATTCTTCTTTCTTCTTTCTTTCTTCCTCCTCCTTCTTCTTCTTCTCCTTCTTTCTTTTTCTGCTTGACAAGCAGACTTTTTTTTTTCTTCTTCCTTAGTTCCTCCGATCTCCTCTTCTTCTTTCTATGTTGTGTTTCACTTCCTTCCTGCTCTGTTTCACCGCCTTTCTTTAAGCTCTTCTTTTCTTTATATTTTGGATTTTAGTTTTATTATGCTTGTCCTATGGAGGATTATTTGCTCTTTCCTTTAGTGTTTGGATTGAAACATTTTCTTATTTATCTTATTTTTAATGCATTCTTGGCTTCTTGCTTATTTAAATACTTCTATTTATTTGTGAAAAAATTATTTTTTTTGTTTTTTTTTAAATTGCGCTTCATGTGTAAAAAGCGCGCGCTTCGCTTTGCGCTTCGCGCTTTGAAGCTCCAGGGCCCTCGTCGCTTCATTGCGCTTCTCGCTCACCAAAACACTGCTTAGATGCTCCGTTACTAAAATGTTGTATTAATGCTGCAGAGGTTAGAAAACAAGTATTTGTCAAACCCAACAAAATATACAAACTTGTACAGCATGGTGCAAGAAGAGGTTGAAGCGAAGACAGCAAAAGGCTCTTCCAGTTGCACAAACGGTCTTCTTTGGCTGACAAGGTTGAAAATAATGTTCCATCTCTTCTTGATCTCTTCTTGCTTGATCCTCCTTTGTGGTAGCCATTCATCTTGTGGGGATTTCTTTTCCTGCGTCCACAGCTCATTCATACAAATCCGTTAGCAGCATGCAATTCCAAAATCACGTGCATGTTGCTCCACGATGCATTAGAATTCTGATCCACTCTATAATTAAAAGAATCTTCTCTTATGTCTTTAGGGCTATGGACTTCTTGGTGGAGCTGTTTCGCAATTTACTGGACCATGAGGACTGGGCAATGTCACAAGCTTGCACTGATTCCTACAGTAAGACATTGAAAAAGTTCCATGGATGGTTAGCGAGTTCAAGTTTCACGGTAACTCTTTCTTATGCCTTGGACTTCTTCTAGTGCTATTGATATGGAATAGTTGCATACATCTTTCCTCATATTTCTTACCATGAAAAGTATGTATGAGATTCTGCCTATTTTCTCTGGTCTTGGGTGCGTTTGCTAGTGTTTGGTCTTTCCAGAAGAAAATTCCTGTCGGCTTGCTTTGGTTTTCTAGTGATCTTTCGTTCAGTTGTTTAAAGATATGTCAAGTCACATACACACTAGCTTCACCGTCGCTTCCACTCATAGAATGTTATTCTAAGCCTGTTCTAGTGTTCTTATATGCTGCTGCTGACAAGAATGTTGTGAACTTCACTTTACCGATATATAGGCGATATCACTGTGATTTCTACCTTGTCTATTTTCTCTATATTTTCCTCATATTCATGTTAGATTAGTTGTTTAATCGTTTTAACATGCTTTCTTCGGTTGTTAGATCAATACTTTTATTTGTGGCTTGACAGGTGAAGTTGCAGTATACTTCCTCTCTGGTTGCTTTTATACTCCCCCTTAAATATATGCTGAAGTAGGACCAACCAGATAGACGTCTCCTTCTGCTTAGTATTTTTTGTGTTCGATTTCTCTTTCTAAGTCCTTCACTGTGGATCGTAATTACAGATGGCAATGAAGCTCGCTCCAGATAGGAAGAAATTTATGGATGTCATATGTGGGACTGGTGATATTAACAGTGACATTGGAAAATTCTGTACTACTTTCTCACCTCTTCTCGAAGAGAACCATAAGTTCTTGGTAAGATTTCTTATTGGATATTCATCAGATATTTGGATTTTTATTACATGTTCTTCTCAACATAGGTAGTTGTTCAATTTCCACTGAATGACTAATTAAACTTGTTCCCAGGGTCTCTCAGGCACCGTTCCAATAGCTTATTCGTTGACCCTGCGAATCCTTTTTTCTTTTATTATTATTTTTTTTAGTTGAAACTGGTGGAATAGCTGAAGGGTCCCTAGTACCATGTTTTAGTGCTTTTCAGTTCAGGGAATATGAGGGGGTGACACTAAAATTTTGTCGATCATTGTGGTCATCGCAGGCCAGCGTAGGAATGGATGAACTTAAAGCATCGTAAGTGTGAAGCAAGGTTTGCAACTCACTTGGGATTTACACACACTGAGGAATATCCGAAACAACATTGCTTCCTGTGTTAACTTGCTGTACTATGAGTAGCTGTCCCAGTAAACATGAGCTTTCTTGTCTGGAAGTATCAGTTTGTAACTTGTATGATTGAGGGCAATAAGTATTTCCGGAGGATAATGTTTTACTTAAGTATTTGGAAAGATCATGATGATCTCTTATGATTGACTTCACATATTAAATGAATGAGTCTTCAGTAATGATTTTATGGCATATTGCTATTCAGACGTGCAAGTTACGAGCTTGGCTGGCTATTCTAGTTCCAAATGTTAAGATCTTGCAGCTATTTATTGAGAAAATACAAGACCATTAATGATTAAATTACTCTTGGCACAATTTGTGTGTGCATAATCTCCTCCAGCCTTACCCCATCAAAGCATATGGCTGAAGGATGGATCAACATTGTTAGCCTTGGCAGACAAAGTTATTAGGTACATGTGCTAGTAGGTTCTCAATTGACTAGTGTTGCACACTGAGTTGGGAAATATGTCAACCAAGTGGTGTGGCTTTACATTGTTGGATTAACTATGATCATGCGATCATTCTCAAACTAAAACTGGTTAATCTCTTTATGTAAATTAAAAGAGAAGATTTTATAATAGGGAAACTACTTATTGGAGCAACAACAAACCACGCCCAAAATAGAATTTTCAAACCACAAATAGGGCAAAAAGAGAAAAAATTTTACGTGTCTGGTTCAATGGCTTCAATTTGAAAGTTAGTAATGAAAAATTGACAACAAAAATTAAATAGAGTATCTAGAGTCGAAATTGGAAATGAGTCCTTGATAAAATGAAAAGAATTGATAAAATTCCCAACCCTAAATTTAGGACATTTGTCTGGTTAGTAGTGTCCAACAATTCATTACCATTGAATAGATGAAAGGAATGCTTTAACAGCATTTTGTTTTGTCATAATTAGAGAGGAGTCAAACCTAAATTTTGAGGGTTTGAGTCCATTTTCTTGATTATTATTTTTGATTTTCTGTATCCAAATTCAAGCAAGTACTTTGATTAATCTTGAATAATATCAAATTCTCCTTTATATGGATTGCTGAATTTATGAGCATCGTTTACTTTCTTCTATCCTTGTGAAGAAGGTTGTTAATATAAGACCTACGGAGAAGCAATTATTTGCAGTTTGAGAATGGGTACAAAGGTGAAAGGCCTGCTTAAAGGTCTTAGGTACATTTCTCAGATATTTGGTGAGTAATGATTGTTTCATTCTATCACTTTTTTCATTTTGTCTCAACCCTTTTGTAATTGATTAAACAAAAATATATACTGACCCCACCTAATCTGGTATCAAGGTGGAATTGATTGAAATTTTGAAGATATGCGCTAATAAATGAATTATGTATTTTTGGTAGGGGATGCTTTACTCTTTAGTAACGTATCCGTCAAATCCGAATTTTCATATTACATATTGATGCAGATGAGGAGAAAGAAAAAGAAATACAGATCGGATTTCCTACAGATGTAAAGCATGTTGCCCATATAGGATGGGATGGACCATCAACCGATAATCCAAGCTGGGTAATAAATTATATCTTTTCAACGTTATATTCCTCTTGTCTCTCTTTAATTTAATCTTAATGATCTTAATCTTCTACTCATCCTACTTTACACTCTCTTGATGGCTATATGTTGGCCACAATTCATTTCAACTAGAAAGAAATGCCTTACATTTAGATGAGATTTCAAGATGTAAAGTAAATTTAGAATAAGTGTGATCTATTATATACATCTATTATACGTATATAATTATGCTTTGTATACGTATTCCGAGCAAAAACAGTAAATCCACCTTCACTTATTTTTATATTATTGGTCATGTGCAGATGAAAGAATTCAATGGACCAGCACAATTTCAATCAGCCCCTTTGGCTCCTCCAGGAGGAGATCCTAAAGAGAATCCTGAAATAAAATGGGTGTCTGAAGGTTTGTCAAACCTTTTTACTTTTGCTATCGACCTAGGCATTGCTCACTTTCCTTCATCCCTTAAGCTATAACTTGCAACAATAAGAACTAGGCATCAATCCCGAACAAGTTGAAGTCAAGCTATAGAAATTCAGTTATAACTTATTTTGAACAATTTTTATGTCCATATAAGGATTCACACATGTACTTCTTAACTTTTGGATATTTATGCCGTCAAAGACTTAGGCAGATGGGAAGAATCACCTAATGTTTTTATATTTGATAAAGTTCGAAGTCGGATTTCTCATAGTTATCGTCTTACTCCGTTGGTCTTTTAAGTCGCAACCTTGAAAGATCATACTTTCAAATCCACTCTCACGAAAAGGGTAGTAGAAACAACAATACTATATGCTCGTAATCTGCTTCTAAGTCGACTACTCTCTGCATGGATTGCATGCTACGATGTTAACTCTTTATCCATGTAATGCAATGGAACTGCAGATTCAAACCGAAGGTCCAGAAATGCAAATTCTTCTTCCACTGGAGATCAATCAGAACAACCAAAGTCATCATCCAGACGCCATTCTTCTTCTAGAGAACACGGCGGGACTGATTCTCCAAAGAAAGAGTCTTCCAAGTCCCGGAGTTCCAGACGACACCATCGGAAGGACTCTGCTGACGGTTCCAATCATGGTCGGATTCGATTAGAATCAGCTGCCGGCTCAGAATCTCCAGCAAGAGACCTCCCTGACATCCCCAAAAAATCACGGCGGAAGAAGTCCAAGGAATCCGTACCCGGTGGTTCTGCTACCGGATCTCGATCGTCCAAGTCCAAAGGGACTTCTTCTAGTACAGCACAAGCATCAGATCCTGTGTCAAGACCCGACCCCGGATCTGAAAGTTCTATACAGAGTTCGACAAACAGTGAAAGCATCATTTCATAACACAAACAAGAAAAAATAAAAATAAAAATGTACTCAAATGCATTTTATCTTTTTTCTTTTTTTGATAGTTTAGTATAACACCATACTTGTTTGGAAATTACAAAAAGTTTATTTATGTTGATAGATCCTATGTACAATTTAACCTTTACACACCTTGTTCACTAAGCAGATCTTTTTTACCTTTTGTGAATGTTTTTATGGATAGTGTCTGTGAATGCGGGGAAGGGAAAGAAAATGGAATGAGGAGAAAGAATTACACAATATTATTTCAGTCTTGGAACAACAAAGCTTCTATTTAACACACAATAGGGAAGCATCAATAGGAAGGATAAATATAAACACCAAGCCTGTTGAAATAAGGAGGTCGCCTAGCAGTCAGAGAATCAGAGCCGGCAACATTGGGATCATTAGAGATTATGTTAGGTAAGTTCTTTTCATCTGTCTAAGCTTGATGATTGAATATACATATATGTACTAGTGAGAAATAGCAAGTATGGTAGATAAATAAAGGTGCAAGCAAGTTGCCCGAGAACACCATTATAAATAAATAACAAAAAAAAACCAAGGTTATTCCAAGTCTTAGCAAGGCAATATTCACTATTTTATTTTAAATTCAAGAAATGCACATTCAGATGATCTTTCTCGACAAAAAGAAGTATAACGAATTGTAGTATCTATTTTTGTTCTTTCAACTAGCAGAAGCTTTGACTGCTTTTTCAGCCGCATCATCTAAATCCTCGGCAGTAATTAGTGTCATGCCACTTTCCTGCACAAGACAAACCAGGGAAGAAAGTGATTACTACTTGAAACTGACTTCTCCTATGCAAAAACAAAAGTAGCAACTGCTAAAGCAAGACCAAGGTCATGACCAGAGGACAAAGTTCACAATTTACCTTGAGAATTCTCTTCCCTTGTTCAACATTGGTACCCTCCAGACGAACAACCACGGGCACTTTCAATTGAACCTGAATCACAAACTCATGAAAATCAGCACATTATGCACAGAGCTTATTGAAGCCTCAAGGATGGTGAGCCATAGACACGTTTTTTTTTTTTTTTTGGGTTTGGGAGGGAAGGGGGGGGGGGGGGGGGGGGGAGTGTTAATCAGTAGAACTATTGACACAATTCCTTTTAGCACTTCTTTTTTTCTTTTTTACATAACCGAGAATTCTCTTAGGACAAGTGGCACATGGTTCAAACTCTGTGGATATTGGACCCACCCTCTACCCTTTAGCACTTCATTTCTTTCCTTTCTCCTTATCTTTTTCTTCAAAATGAATGGGGTAAGCCAAGTGAACTTTTAGTATGAAAAAGATTGTTACTCAAAAAGGAACAGCGAGATGAGTATACAAGGTGTTAAACATTGATGTGTGGCTCAATGGGACATACAACAGACACCAAAAATGAATCCTAAAAGAGAAATTGTTGGACAAGCCAAACCTCATGAATAATCACATAAGAAACAGTACTAACCTGTTTGGCAGCATTCACAATACCACTGGCTATCACATCGCACTTCATTATTCCTCCAAAGATGTTCACCAAAATTGCTTTCACCTTGTCATCTGAAGTCAAAATTTTAAAGGCCTCCACAACCTACTCCAAATACAAGAGAGAAATTCAACTATTTTTGGACTCCTAAAGCTTTTCAATATTTTAACACATCATGAAGCCAAAAATGAGACTTTCCTCTACAAACAAGCTAGCAATTATTACCAAATGAAAATAACTGAAGAACAGGCAAATGAGCAAAAAAGGGATTCTCCAGTCCATTATCAAGACATAGCATATACCTGGCCTTCAGTAGCATTTCCACCCACATCTAGAAAATTGGCTGGAGTTCCTCCATGGAGCTTAATTATATCCATGGTAGCCATTGCCAATCCAGCCCCATTAACCATGCAACCAATTTCTCCATCTAAGCCAATATAATTCAAATCAGCTTTCGCAGCAGCAACCTGAGGAATTAACAAGGGATCATAAACCCAAAAAAAAAAAAAAAATATGAAAACTTGTATATTATTGTTGCATCAAGGATGGAAGATCAGGGCCTTCCATCATCAAACAGAGAAGCATAAGGAATACCTCACGAGGATCCTCTTGTGATGAATCGCGAAGAGAAAAGATCTCTTTTTGACGGTAAGCAGCATTATCGTCAAAATTGAGTTTTGCATCTGCTGCTACTAACTTGTTATCAGATGTTTCTGCAAGGGGATTGATCTGCCCAAATAATAAGGGGTCATTTTACGTACAAATAAGGAGAAACTTTTTTTTCCTCCTGGCATGCTTGCTACAAGCCTACAAACTTTCAACCTGTAGAACATTTTGCTAAGCCTCAACAATTTGTTTGTGAGCAAATGATGAAACACTTACCTCTAACATTGTGCAGTCAGATTCACAGAAAAGTTGGTATAACTTTTTCACTTGCTCAATCGAATCGTTTCTGTCAGCTACTTTTGGAGCCAAACCATCAACAACCTTTGCAGCATCTTCATCACTGATTCCTTTGAAAACATCAATAGGAACCTGGAAAATACAGATAGAGAAAACCTTTATCAACTGACAACAATAGCAATAAAAAAGAATTACTAAAGCTTGGCCGAATTTTTAAAGGAAAAGAAACCTTTATAATCATGTCGGGAAATTTTTCCGCAAGGTCTTCGATGCTGGTTCCACCCTTTCGGCAAGCAATAATGAGCTACAAGAAAAAGAGCAACAGCAAGCAGCTTCGCAGCCTTAGATAATACAATCATTTAAAAGTGATTTCTGATATGTTTTAATTGATAAAGATTACCAAAAAAAGCACAAAAAAATTATTGGACTTGGGTTTTAGGCCCCAACCCTGCCCCTTAAACATTTAATTAAAGAGGGAACTCAAATTGAAAATAAGTTGTTCCCTGAATATTCAAGTTACTTATATTCCATACTACTACTAGAATTACTCTTGTAAGTTTAAGAAGTTAAAAGTATTTTAATTTTTTGCCTGACCTTCACAGAACATAAATAATTATGAAAGCAATTTGATACTCTCAATACCAATCAGACGCTTTATGAAAGCAGTTGTCCTAATACCAAGATGAATAGCAAGTATGCCTTCTAGTACGTCAATTAGAAATGAGAGTGAATTCTACCAAAGGATCCAAACTTATTCATGCCTAGACATCAAGGTCATTCAATGCAGCAGCATCACGTTACAGCATGCAACAAGCATAATAGACATTAGGCTGCATGCATCAGTTTCAAGCAACATTGAGCTACTTCACTTTTAGGAGTTAGGATAGAAAATACACAATGCATCATATGTTTTCTAAATTGGATTTCATTCGATATAATCAATACGTCAAGGCAGATACTGCTTTTTTGTAATTAGCATATTGAGATGTTGTACAATCAGAACCACAAATTAAATACTCCTACTATTCAAGAGAACCGAGAAAACGAAGAAGCAACATAGGTTAAGAAATTCCTTCATCTGGTACAGTAGGGTGTGGTGAAAATATAATGGTAAAAACTGAAGCTGGCGAAAAATGGACATGGATATAGGTTCTGAATACTATATGTTAACAATATTCATGTGGACCCCGGAAAGTTTTGGAACTTACAGGACCAGCAGTTGCACGGTCAAGTATTATTGAGAAGTACATTTCATTGACCAAGGACATCTTTTCACATAGGTAAACCTGCAACCAATTAGATATCAGGGCATCAGACAACCTGCATATCCTACTAATTGCTGATAGAAGAAATAGAATATCACCGTTTGACAAATTAATAAACTGAAAAGAACAAATTAACAGGTTCATCTTGCAATTATCATCATCAACCAGTCTGTCACTTAAATACTTAATAACTGTACTAACTGTGAATGTTGACTACATCTCATCGCCATTTTGTCAAAGAAGCACGCATGTCCATTGGAATTAAAGCCAAAAATGCAACTAAAGTGTGCACTTTAATGAAGAGGTACAATGAGGAATAAGAAAAATACATTACCGGGAAAAAATTATACACACCAAGAAAATAGCAGTAATTAAACTAAATACGTGGAATAAAACTCTTTTAAAAACCATTTTAAATTTATTATTCACATTAAATCAATACATGTGGCATAAACAATTTTCTCCGTAGATTTACTGAGATGGTATGGATGTATGTTTGAAGAATATCAACTGTAAATAAAGATCCAAACCTTGCTGACAATTTTTCCTTGAGCTCCAGTTTGTTTAGTAACAAGTATCTGTCCTAGCATTTTACCTAAAAACAAAAGCATTGACAAAGTTATTTTAATATATACAGCCATAAAGAAAAGGAATAAATAACTCGAGAGCGGTAATAATAAAACTACAAGCAGAAGAAAAGGATATACGTTATGGCTTATTAACAGTCCACTAATTCCACCATTGATATTGCCCATCTCAAAAGTCCAGAATACCCTTTAAGATAGAAAGCCCACGACCTTAATGCCCTTGGTATCCCACTCGGCCCCTCATTAAGAGAAAATTTGGATGTCCGTCTCTTAACTAGTTTGTATTTCAACCAAACATGAGGATGAGTCTCAAATGCGAAGATAAAACGCCTCAAAAATGTTTAAATCTACTCCTACAAAATTGAGCCACTAAAAGAAAAACAGTGCTATGCTATATGTTAGCGTTCCAAGCTGGTTTAAAAATGCCATTGAGTCAACCCCAGTTGCCCTTTCATTACAATAAGCAACCGTGCAACACCAAGCTAGATATCTCTGACTGTTGAGGAAACCTAGTGGTACAACTACAACTCACCAGAAGCTTTGCACCGATAAAATTATTATATGGCAACAAAGGATGTTTCCACAAAAGCAGAAAATGACACCCCCAACAATGTACTGCTCCTTTTGTCCCATTTTATGTTGTGTTTGATAGGGCACAGATTTTAAGAAAGAAATAAAGACTTTTGAAAATTGTTGTCTAAAATAAGTCATAGACATTTGTGTGGATAAATCATGTCATTAAGGAACACATGGAAGTTAAAGTTTAATAGTCACTAAAAATAGAAAAGTGACATTCTTTTTGGACCAGACTATAAAGAAAAGTATGCCACATAATTGGGAAAGAGGGAGTAATATTCTAGTATTCTACAAAAAATTTAGTAGAGAATGAACTTCAGTACCGGCAACCTCTTCAGCCTGGTCAGCTTTGACAATATGAACTCCACCCTGAAATCCATTTTTGAACGTTCCAAGGCCACGTCCACCAGCAAGGACTTGCGATTTAACAACCACCTGTATCACCAAAAGAGAAAAGTAGAAAGCATTTACCTTGCCCTTCACTGTACAAAAGAGATCAAACTTAGCAACGAATACTGCTATGTTCGAACTACCTCGCTTTGGCCAGGGAACACGTCTTGAATTGTCTTTTTCACTTCGCTAAGGGAGGCAACAGCAACACCTTTTGGTACATTGATTCCATATTTGCCCATCAACTCAGCTCCCTAACATCATAACAAAACAATATACAAAAAATCTAGAACACTCACTGACGGAACTGTGGCGAACATGGAAGGTTACTCTATATATACAGTTGAATGATTTTAACAAATTATGTGTGCTTATACTCAGAGTTGGATCGATGAAACTTAAAAGGGCTTCAACATTTAAGTTTCTTAGCATGTTATAATATTAAACGTATCAGTTCAAATCTAATATTTATTGAAATATTAGTGAATTTTTATATTTATATTTCTTCTCTGTGTGCCTTTAGATGAAGCCATAGCCAAAAGGCAACATCCGCCCAGCTCCTCCCGATACAGGGGAGTTTTGAGATACACATGATCCATTCATGCAATATTTTCCTTCTCTATTATTATAATAACCTAAAAATCGCGAGGACCAGTGGCGCACAGTTCGAAATTAGTACCTTTTTCATGTTTTATATCCTATTAAACTGTGTTTATTTGCATAAATACATCTGTTTTGCATCTAGATTTCAAAAAAGTAGTAAAAAAAATCGAATGTGGCCAAATTAAGCAAGGAATAATTGATTTAATTTATAAATTTCAGAATAATACATCGGAGTGAGTGAGTACCTGATACTCGTGGATGTTGAGGCGGCGGAGCTGTTGCTGCTGCCATTTTCCGGCGACGGAGAGTGACTGATTTGTAAGTTTACGCAACATTCCTCTCACCATTTTTTTGCAGATCGTCTACTACGCGATCGAATTTACAATGGAATCGAAACCCTAATAGTGAAAGCTGAAAAAGTCGTTAAGTATACTTTTTTGACCAATTTAATTTTCCCTTTTCTTTTTCCCCGTTGAATATTCCCCTGCAACTTCTTTACTCTCACCTTCCAATTAACAAATTGTAATTAGCACTAATATGGTGTATTATTAGTATTTAATAATTTTTTGGTTTTCCACTATTTCTAGTACCTACTTTAGGACTCCGCTAATTTAAGGTTTCACTCTCTTTTACATAATAATAGTATTTTGAGATTTTTATGCTTATTAGTGCTTCAGGGATCTTTATTATAACTAGGTTTGCGTACGTGCGTTGCACGTGGTTTTCACGTCTATTAAAAAGCGTTCTAAACAATTCGAACATGATTGTTTTGGCATGGTAAATCTATGTACGTTAATAATTGTTAATAAGTGCAAAGTGCCAATATGTTTCCTAGAAGTATTGTATAGACAAATATCCATAGAATGTACCATAAAAAATCTATTAAATAGTATTTATCTAAACTACTATTGCCAAAACAATTCTACTCAGAACAATTGCATATCTTCCGAACCTGCGAGAACCAACACTTTATTTTAGTCTCGACTATAGTACATGTAAATATATTTAGTAAGATATGTTATATTGTATCTCACCTAATATCTCTTTGTAGACGATGTTCTTGGTATATGTTCCTTTGCGACGCTTCGGCTGTTCTGTCATGATCAATACTCTTGTTGTTGACATTGAAATTCCTCTTGATAATGCGACATATAGCTGTCCATGAGAGAATACATGTTGCGGCAAGTATAGTCCAACATTGGGGATTGTTTGTCCTTGCGCTTTGTTTATTGTCATCGAAAAACATAAGCGTACTGGAAACTGTTTTCTTATAAATTTAAAAGGGTAACCTTCATTTTCTGGTGGAGAAAGTTGGATTCTGGGAATAAATACAATCTTGGAAGCATTTTGGCCCGTAATTATCTCAGCTTGTATAACGTTGCTATCAAAACCCCTGCATATCATTCTTGTACCATTACAAAGGCCGTTTGATGGATCCAAGTTTCTTAGCAGCATGATTGGTGCATTCTTTTTCAAAACCAGCCTGTAAATGAAAATAGATAATTTTCGTTAGGTTATTCTATTAAACTGTGAGCGATAACTTTATCATATCCATTGGGTACTGTAGAAAAGTTTCCTATTGAACAAAATTATAATTTAGTAAGGTAATAGCAAATTTAAGTTAAAAACTCTTTTATTGAATCAGTGTACTTTTAAATTTTCAAGGCAAATAAAAGTGTTTTACTACTCGTGAGTTAAATCCGCAACCTTACTGGGGTAGGCAAATATATCGAAGAATTAAAGTAGTTAACTATTAATTTAAATTAGAATATAATAAATAAATGAGGTAAAAAGATGGGAATATGTTAATTTAAAAACTCTTATGTATAGTTATGCAACATTTTGAAGGGTTAAAGCTAATTTATTACTGTACTTCTTTACTTACAGAGTGGATATGTTTGAGGAAGAACTAATCTTAGAACTCCCACCATTAAAAAAGGGATCAAGCAGAATATTTGGGTGAGTCATGAATGACAGAAACAAAGTTTGCAGCCTGGAACTTGAAAATTTATTTATTAAGTGCAGTGTAGTTGTTGATTTCTTGAAGCTTTTAGTTATTGTTACTGCTATGAAATTTTATTATTTCATACTAACTTATTAATATATAGCTATAATGTCCCAGATGGATGGAAGGAGTATTTAGTGTGAAAAGTTAAGAGAGTAATAAATGAAATAGACAGTGAGTTACTGAGTTCTACAATCCTAAGGAAAATACTGGATTATCAGCATGAAATGGGTGGAGTTACTGCTCATAGTTAAATAAATAACACTTGAAGATGAAAGTGGTATGGTTAAGTGCAGTGACATTAGAACTAAGAATTTGTGCGGTTGTTTAAAATAATGTGAAGATGAAAAAGTAGTAGTCTGATGGCAAACCTGTGTGGGGGGAGGCCATTTGATGTTAAAGTATTCAAATACTCTTCTTGATAGTAGTTGTTTGTATCATCCTCTGCAGAGTCAAAACTAACATATGTTCTGCGTTCACCCGGAAACTTGGCAATTAGCATTTCATTCAATTGATCAACGTATTCATTTCTGCTAGCTAGGATAGCCCTTTCAGTCATGTATTTTGCGCAACTTGCCTTGTCATGTAATGAAGGAAATATTTCCCTTATCAAGCAATCTTCTGCACTATTATCAGTAATTTGTCTGACAACCAATTATTTTGGAATAAGGACCAAATCATCTTTTATAGTTGGTTCTTCCCCGTTACCGATACGCAGTAGAAAGTCACTAAATGCTGCATCTGTTCTTGCTCTCATATTTCTTGTTAATTTTATTTTTTCCATTTGATGCCACAAGTAAGATTTTACTAAGCATGCATCGACTGTTTGAGCTCGGGTAGATTTTGGAACTACGGGTAGTACCTGACGGAAGTCACCTCCGAAGACCATGATTTTACCTCCAAATGGTTGGTTAACATCCATTATATCCCTAAAACTTCTATCAACTGTTTCTATTGTTTGGCGCTTTGCCATTGGCGCTTCATCCCAGATTATCAACTCGGCTTTTCTTATCAATTTAGCGGCACCACTCTGCTTAGACATATTTGTGATGCTTGTATCATTTGTTTGAAGAGGTATCTCGAATCTAGAGTGTGTTGTACGTCCGCCTGGTAATATTGCTGCCACTACACCACTTGTTGCTGTTGCTAACGCTATCTTGCCCCTCGATCTGATATTTGCGAGTAATGCACGATACAGGAAAGTTTTTCCAGTTCCTCCTGGTCCATCCACAAAGAACATCCCTGGTCTGTCAGAATTGACTCTCTGCAATATAGCGTTGAATGCTTGCTCTTGCTCAGGATTTAGTTTTGATTGCGCCTCAAAATCTTCTGCAGGTATTTTGATTGCTTTTTCTTCAATTATTTCTCTGCATTCGGACACTTTACTATCATGAAGGGCCTTGTCCAGTTTTGGTATGTCATACTTTTCAATGCTTTTGCCCATGCTCTGTAGGAAGTAATTTATGCTTTGAAGTGTACACTGTAATTGAGTTGTAGGAGAACTATCACGTGTTCTTTTGAAATCTTCTGATAGGTCTTCATAATATGTCTCCCAAAGCTTTCTAACATTTGTTGGGTTACAGTGAACCAAAATTGTTGCGAACAAATTTCGTAGAGCCAAGGGCATTTTAAAGAGGACTGCCTCGCGTAAGCATTCCGAAATGCTATCATCTGATTCAAGCAACCCTCTTTCTTTAGCAGCTTCTTTAAATGTTCCACAGTTTCTTCCATTAACAGTAAGCAAGTGTTCGAACCCAGTAGGTCCTCTTACATGATTCAACAATAATCTCAAATAATATCTTTCTCCATCTTTTGGGTTCGCTACATTAGTGGACAGACAATAATTAATACATTAAGTTTATCAATTTTTAAATAATGTCGTAATTATAAGATCTCTTACCAGCAACAATTCTACCAATTACTGATCTTGTCTTTCTTTTTTTCCAGAACTTGCCTTTATGGTCCCAGACATAATATACATGAAACTCAGTGTACAGGTAAGCCCGTGCTTCACTGTGATTCGAGCATGTATTGAAGTACTCGGTAAGCATGGTGCGGGTAATGTGGTCGCACCCTATAACAGTTTGCAAATTCTGCTTGCTCCAATAGGACACTGAACATATCACAACTTGTGAATTGAAAAGTTAACATGTGAAATAGATTCCAAGTCAAAAGTTCACAAGATACTAACAAAAATTAAGGATACAGCTCAGTGCTTTGTTGTAAGCAAAGTTAAAAGTCTTGTTTTTTTATACATTTTACGACTATTGATTAAGGTAGAGAAAATTTATAAACACTCTGTTTCAAGGGTAAAGGATACTCAAACAGAAAAGTTAAATTATGTAGCTAACATTTTATTCATCGGAACCTTCAAGGTTTTGAAGTTGGACTTTGAATGGTTGAAACTTTGAAAGAGGTGAAGAAACTAATGCACTATAGAGAAATTTAATCCTCTTACTGTATCTGCATCAATTCAGTTTTTTAAGTTGGATATTGGACATAATTTAAATTGAGAAAGCTACACTGTAGGACAATATTTTTTTGTTAATGTCAGCTCTTATTCAATAAATTTCAGCTTAACAGATGAATTACGCATAGAAAAGACATCCTTTTGAAAGACGTACAAATAAAATCTTGGATACGTGTTTCACGCGTATAATCTTTTTAAATATGCTTAATTTTGAAATATAAAAGTTACAAGATAAAAACAAAGAAGAAGTATAAGTTATTTAATACAATAACGGTTAATCATATTTAGGTAGCTCAGTAAAGGAAGAAGTTTTGCTTCAGAGAACTATTTCGATGCGTTATTGTGATTTTTGCTTACGGCCAGTTACCAAAATTATCTAGTTTTCTTCATCTTTTGGGATTATTAGCAGAATATAGTTGATCAGTATAACAAAATTAAATGATAAGGTTGTAACACAAGTGTTTCTCTGGAGTCATGGAGTTTCTCTCATCAACAGTCATTTAAGTACTACAAATAGAAAATAAAAAAGCATAGCAGAATATAAAGCTTCATCTAGGTACATTATCTAATTAAGGTGCATGTAGCAATTCATCACTAACTTGGTTTCCTTTTTTACATTAGACATATACTTTGACATTAACCAGTAAGCAATCTTAAATAAGGTACAATAATAGAAGTATTATTACAGTAACTCACAACCTTAAGCTGCTTTCAATTAGTATATTAAGATGCACTTGTGTGGATACCGTTAAAGATTCTACAAGTAAAACCATTTATCGCAATAAAAGAATTCGACGTGAAGTTCATGAGGGTTACCTGAAACTAATTTGAGTTGTATGTAATTTCAATTTTTTACACAAAGTTAGACAGTAAACAATAGTGTATGTGGAGTTACCTGTTTGTTTATTCGGGAGGTGCAGTTGAAGACTAATTACTGGAGGTTGCATTTCACTCAGATTGAATTGATGAATTCTCCACATTGCTTCTGGCGGTGACACCCAACGTGCATCTTGAAAGTTCTGAATTTCATCAATGATTCTTTCCCCATCATCAGACTCAATATAAACAGCACACCTATCATGTCCTTTGTATATATACTTGTACAGATACTTTATTGCTTTAACTCCTGAGCAGCATTCTACATTAATGTGACAATTGTACCTACTTAACAAATAAGGATTGTACGGTACAACCCACTGGTTATTCATTGTCATACCACAAACCTCTGCCGTCTTCCCGTCATTTTTTCTCCTATAAATTGGGTATCCATCTCTTCCTTGTATAGATTTACTATTAAATGGTCGAGGATAGTGATTTTTGCATTTACCGTCCCTCATGCACGGACTTGATGGGCGGTGTTTTCCACAAGAACCATGCATCATATGCCTGACAATCAATTCATGTAAAAGTCGATGTTCTTCTTTGTCAGGAAGTTCTGCAGAAATAAACTTGTCATATTGATATCCAGACGTTATTTTGTGTCCTTGTTCGAGTATTATCAACATGTGTATATGAGGTAGGCCTCTTTTTTGCAACTCAACAACGAAGACATGTGCCGCAACTGGACCAAATATTTTTTTCTCGAAAATTTGATCTTTTAAGTCCTGTAACTTTGCCCAGAAAACTCTAGCCACTAAGTCAGGTCTGTCCTGAGGCAGTTGTCCTTCGCACAGATTTTCTTGGATCTCATCCCAATCAGGATTACAAGTCATTGTGATAAATAGATCTGGTTTTCCAAAATGTTGAACGAGAGCCATTGCATCCATGTATCGACGACGCATATCCCTAGGACCTCCAACGAATGATGCTGGAAGAACTAATCTCTGACCAACTTTATCTCCTCGACACTCTCCAGCCATTATGCTATCCATTATACCTTGCAATATTTTCCTTCTAAAATTAGATTGGTCCAGTCTATAGTATGCAAGTCGTGTTGTTTCTAACTTAATGTACATGTCAACCACGAATTGTTGCAATAATCGACCACATAATAGTATGATCGACCTTTTCCCATTTCGAATTTGTAGTTTATAGCAGTAGTATTCTCTGCAAGACACACATGATTTTGTCTGGTGCGGTACACCTGCAAGTTATATTAACATATACTCCTATTAGTTTAGGTTAAGAAAATCAGGTGAGATGTAACTTGGTTGAATAGTTTACCTGAGTTTTCCATGTCGAACACTTCATCAGCAGACATGAAATCTGGGATATCCTGCTCAAGTGTTTCAACTTTAGTTCTAGCTGTCCTTTCTTTAGATTTAGGTTGTTTCTGTATTCCTTGATGCCAACCTACTTCACCATTAGGAAAAAGCACAGGGTACTTGAGTGGATCATAACAACCATAATAGTGTTGGACCCTATGCTTGTTTTGGAATGCTCATGAACTATAATGTCTCTCTGAAATGGTACATTTGGATTGTTTCCATCTATCCAGATTGCAGCAACTTGATCTACTGATGGTCTGTTGTAGACACGTTGATCTAATTCAGCAGTTGCAGCTATTTGAATTTGTAAAACTTGGAAACTGGAATGATCCTTTAGTTGGCGAAAGAATTGTGCATAAGGATTTGCACTCAATATCTCCCTAATTTTATCCATAACTTCCTCCGATAAGTTTGCATCTTGAAGTATAAAAATCCTATTGCTTAACTCATTGTCCGTGTCAAAGAAGTATTACTGAAAATAGCATGGCTTGTCAAAGGCAGCAATGATGGAAGATCATGATAAATTTGTCCGAGTGCCCTAAAAGTATAAACTCCTTTCCGTGAAGATGCCAGTTCTTTGTCAAGATTGACACCAAACGACGTAAATGCAAATATGCTATTGTATGCTCTAATGTTTTTGCGGAACTCCTTTGCTTCTTCCGAGTCACCAACAAATAAGTCATATAATTGATCTGGAACTTGACTATCCGCCAATTGGATTGACCCACTTCCACAACAAAAATTTGGAGGTTCATATGGAAACCTTCGAGCTTTACAGTAAATGCATTCTGTCGCAGTTTCTAACTTATGAACACTTGATATTGATGGCTTGTAGACAATATCATCTAAATTGAGTAGCCAAATGTTATATATAATAAAACAAAAAATTTAACCAAACAAATTTGATATATTACCTTCAGTTTCATACTCTTTTGATAAAGCCTTGAATCGCCAATTTATTCTAGTTCGCTTCTTCGGTCTTTCTTCTTCAATGTAGACAGTAAAAAACATAAGGTCAGTTACCTGAAGGTGTCTGCTTGATAAGCAACAAAGCTTCAGATAGGTTTATAAAGCTAATTTGTGAAGGCTCTAGTATTCTGGTATACATAATCGTTATGTTCTTATTTTTCCCCGAGTTTAAGTTTGTAGAAGACCAAGCAGCAGCACAAAGGAAACAGATATATTATATTCAATTTGTCAAAGTTGATACCCCCTAACATGTCAAATAAATAGACAGAATCTTAAACAAGTAGGTTAAAGGAGGTAGCACTAATAAACCAATCATAGTTGAATTTGTGAGAAGGTTGAAGGGTTGAACTCTGATTAAAGGAAAAATGTGTCTTCCTATCTTACTACTCCATTAGCAATTTTCTTAACTCTAATAGAAGAATGAAGACAGTGTGTGTGTGCTCGTGTGTATGTGTGCGTGCCTTTCTCATTTAAACTGGTTTTATCTGGAAACTTCACTAAGGTTGGTAGATGAAGTAGAGCTTCTAGTCCCAATGTCAGGATCTCATTACTCAATGCGAGCATTTGTTTCTTAGGCCTGATCTTTGTAAAGATCGATATGATTGTGAAATATTAAGACATGTTGTTTATTTGGCATTTACTGTTCGTCATCACTTTCTCTATACGATCTTAACTTTTGCTCTGGTCAGTAATCATTTTAGTAAACCTCGTATTATAATTCTTTTGATGAGGAAATAATCTATTTAAGGAAATATCTACGTTGATAAATCTGGTAATTATTTATGTGATAACAATGGTATACGCTGATTCGGTTAATGCTGTAATGTTACTTGTGGAAATGTTCACTGAGAAAAGGCTCAGAAAAATAAGGTAAGGTAAATAGTGAGGAGGAAAAATATTATAAGCTATAAGCCGGGAGGATTTGACTTACATGGTTATGCTATTGTAAGATATATGTATGTTGATATGTGAACTTTCCCTACCTTTCTTTCATAATAGATCATCATTATGTGATTCTGAGTGGGTGATTTACCTGGTGTAATTCTTGGTGTATGAGGGAAAGTGTTAAAACAGAAGTCAACTTATAATTCGTGCACTCGTTTAGTGTTTGAGGGTGTTTTATTGTGTTGCCAAGTTCTTTATCTTTGATTATTTATTGTGGTGTGGATTGTGGAACTTGAAATGGTGCTGATAGCTAAGCTATCTGTAACAACAAATTGATGGAACACATGACATGGTTTTGGTATATATAGTTGGTTTTGGCCTAAAAAGTATAGTTAAGATTACTACAGATATGATCAAGCATTTCTTTGAATCTTGGCATCTAACAATTGTGTGACATCAATATCAACTCTTACACAATAAAGAAATGTTTCCCAGTAAAGTTAACTCACTTCCTCAATAAAACTATATGAAATTTTGCCTGGGAGCGAGAGAGTCTTTGAACATTTGTCTGCTAAAAACACTACAATGTCACAATAAAGTTTGGCAACTTCTCATCCTAGCAATGCTATGGTATGCCTGGTGAATTACTCATCACACTTGCCTGTACCAGAATAATCATATTACTCAACCTTTATGTTTTCCCCAATCCTGAATTGCTTCATCTTTCTTGGTTTTGTCTACAATCATGAACTTAAGATGGAAGGGACTAAGTTATGACTAAAGCACACTCGAATCACAACTAAATTAAGTGATTCTCTAGGCTATTAAACTCTCAATTTAGCAGGGCTATTTCAAGTACCAAACTATAATGTTAATTGAGTACGATATAAATTATACCAACTAATGTTCAGAATATATTTATAATTATTTTTCATTTACCTGAAATATCTTGTTCGGGTGCGTTTATTGATCGAACATATTTTTTCATCCTCCGAATCGCGGAAGCAACTTTAGCTTGGTCTATATAAAAATAAATAATAAACTATTTAGTTAAGTTATAATTAATGACATTTAACTAAACATATTGTGTTAATTACATTCATTCACTACCTTGTTGAGCCATTTGTGTTTAACAGTAATATCCTGCGGCATATAACAAGCTGTTAATCTCGTACTCCACTCAAACAAAAACAAACCCATTATAATGGAACCAAATTAGAAACACATCCAGTAAATTTCTAAAGTCAATTTATTAAATGTGCTATGCCAGTAAAAGTTGTTCCGTATTTAGGACAAATAATTTATCAAGGTTTACGCAATCAATAAATATCTTATCTAGAAATTTAAAGTAACTAATACTACTCATGAACTGCTATAGCACTAATTCTTCTCTATCTTAATTTTTTTTTGGATAAGGAGTTGTTTTCTCCAATTTTTTTGGTCTTCTTCAATGTTATCTCTGGTTTTATCTGTTCATCTTCAATTTCAACTGCATCAACAATTCCAGCTTCATGCAACTCCTCAGCAACTAAACGTCTTGCAGCTCGATCTGAAGCATTTTTGGCATCGATTTTGACAAGGAATGTGAATTCTTTATCCGTATTTGAGATCAGTTTGCGATAAAACTTGGAATCCTCTTTCTGCACCAAAAAAAGGAGGTAAGGAATGGTATTATAATTTAATCTATATTTTGACAAGGTAAACTAAAGCAAACAGAACATACTTGAAACTTGGAGAAAAGAAAGTATTACCTCTTTGGACATTGATTCTCTATACGTTTTGACGTCACAACCGGTTAAGCATTTAGCCACTTCAAATAGACTAACATAACTATATTCTTTCACCACATCAATCTTAGCTTTGTCCTCATCAGATAAAACCTCAATCACCTCTACCTTGAGAAGATATCTACAAAATCATCGACAGATTACAAAGTAAGCACATCTTTTGACAAATACTTGGGCTAAAGTTGATCATCCTGTTATTAATTCCAATCCTCAAACAAAATTCACTTAACAATTAGTAAAACAAAAAAGAGAAGGAAGCAATGAAGTTTTTGCAATGCGGCCTGTTACTCAACTGGAAAAAGATAATCCAACAAAAGCTAATGTTTTCAGCTCCCCAATTTAAAATTAAAAATCAATGATGAAAACCAAATGCACCAAAAGCAAATTAAAACAAAAGTATCCTTAAAAAAAAAAAAAAAATTTGCGCAATCAAAAGAAAGTGAAAACTTACTAAAGTATTTGTTTGGACTTTTAAAGACCTAAACGACTCATCTCAAATACACCCTATAAAACTCAAAGAAATTAGTATATTAATCTTTTTCTAAGCAATCTTTCCCAGGATACCCCAATTCTTGCAATAAAGAGAATAAGGTAAAGGAGAAGATAACAACATGATAAATGATAGAAGTATTTATTAGCAAAACATATACATAATTTAATACAATCTAAACTATAAAGAAATTCTAGTATGAAACAACAAGCAAAGGACAGTACCTTCCACATAATTTTGTAGTTAGCTCTTAAACCAACATGAACAAATATTTTAGAAATTAACAAACTAATTTCTATTCAAGAGAAATTAGTCTTAATTTTAATAAATTTATCAAACAGACAGAGATGTTGAAAACTATCAGTTGAAGGTTCAGGGAATTTTTTACACGCCAACATGTATCCATTATCTTTAATCCTATTCATTGAGGCTAATACTCATGAGAAATTATATTCCAGTACGTTTCAGTAGATACTTTGAGCTTTTCTCAATCATCAGTTTGGTTCTATTCATATGAACTTGCAAATTGCTTCTCCCTAAGTTTAATAGTTTTTACCATATTCATAATGAGAACCATATGGACAGAGACAAAGAGAGAATACATTATTAATTTTTTCTTCTAATATGTGCAAAGTAAAACAGACTTTGTTAGTTCAAGCACACAAGATATCATAGATGATGCAGTTATTTCAAGCACACAAGATTTCACGTTGAGGGCAAGTGGCCTGCATGTCCTCAGCTGCTTGTCAATCCAGAATACTATGACTATGCAGGTTGATTACTTGAAACCTAACAAGTCTTTGATGAAGTTTCTATCTAATCGGCAAGAACTTTTCAGCCATAGTTTTCAAAACTGACTATTTCAGCAGGATTTAAGTTACTGCGATAACCTAAAAAAATAATTCATCAAGCAATACATGTTTCTATATTGGTAGCTACAGTTACAGAATTTAGAGAGATAGTCCATTTAAAGCTTCAGCCGTAGTCTTTAAAACTGACTGTTTCAGCAGGATTTAACTTAGAGCGACAACCTAAATTGATGAAGCAATACATGTTTCTACATTGGTAGCTACAATGTTGCAGAATTTAGAGGGATTAGAGGTTCTTATCCTGATATTATCAGTATTTTCACAGGAAGAAGATGTAAGGGAAGAAGAAGAGGGGATAATACACAAGAAGAAATAGCAATTCATGAAGAAGAAGAATTTTAACCAGCTTTCTGTTTTCTAAATCAACAAACAAGAATTTCTTATAGTCAATTAAACCAACTTGAGCCGATGGTTTTCAATTATACTGTAAATGAACAATAAAAAATAACTTATAAAGTTATGTGTATTACCGCTCATCATAATCTTCTGTTTCAAGGATGCCACAACGGGGGCACTTTCTAATATCATTTACAACAGTCACTTTCTTGTAGCACTTTTTGCAAGATAAATACCATGGGGCATGCGCGTCTAATATTTTGTTTATTTTTGCATTGACTTTACAATAAGCAATCTGCAAACAAAGTATATAATAAATTGGTTATCTTAGATACAGTCTAAAAGTGTATAAATTTTAAAAGTAGGCGGAAATTTACATTTATATCACCAAATGAATCATCAATGATGTTCCGAAGTTTCACCGCTCTCGCTTCTTTAATGAGTTTACTTGGCATTAGAGTGATATCTTTGTTTTGTGCCTTCACACTATCATGCCTGCATTATAATGAATAACTATTAATAACAGTTTTTTAGTAATAAGTCATTGACTGGAAATAAAAAAAAAATTACCATTTTTGGAGAGCTAGTGCTCTTTCAAACAGTGGATTAATCACTACAGTAGTAACAAATGTAGTAGCCATTCCAGATTCTCCTTTTTGGATAAAAAATAAAAGGTTAGTACAATGGAGAATGAACAATTGAAAAATATTAGGAGCTTTATTTGTTTCACATATTTAAAATTTTTAAATATTAGCGAGATATCTTGTACTTTTGACATCACAAAGAGCTACAACAGGATTTTCAAATACGACCTTCTGTAGCATATCACCCTCATGTTGCGCCACTTCTCTCCATAAGGTAACCTTTTGCCGATCATACCTGAATCAACAAATTAAACATTATATGCTTGGGGAAAAAGATCATATACCTTTTTAAATTCATCTGCGCTTACAGCCTTAGACTTTACTCTTCTCCCTTTGTCTGCCCAATTCGTTTTGTTCTCGATGGTTTTCATTCCGATGTAAAAGCAGACCTTCCAGGAGGAATTGACATTCTTATCAGATTCGTTAAGGGCACCGAAGTTGGGTTTGACTTAGATATTATTATTGAAGGATTCACGCTTTGAGCACATAATTTTTTATTGCCAAAAACATAAATCAGAGAACTTATTACTTGTTCTCCTTATAAACAAAAGCAGTGGTATCTTGACCACGGCTAGAATTACTGGCCGTCAGTGGTTGTCACGTTCTTGTCGGAGAAACCTCTTTCCACAGTCTAAACACTGTTATTTGTTAGAGTTCACAGAGTATTTGACTGTGTATTAGGTAACTTATCTTTTTACCTGGATAGTCTTTAAGAGCACCTTTATGGGCGGACTCATAATCAGATAAACCCAACAATTGTAGATGCAATAACGGCTGAAGCATACATTAGATGGAGTCAATTGAGTTCGATGATAGGTTGAACCAATCAAGTATAGAAAGTTAATTTGAGATAAAACTAATGAGTTCTGTTCCACTTGAAAATCCGTTCTAGAGGTCTGCCTCAACAAATAGCCAGTGTTAAATACTTTGCTTTGATTTTTTTTTTTTTTTTTAATGTCCATAGTTCTCCTAGGAGAGATTATGTAGTATTGCCGAAAGGGAGTTAATTCTTTTCTGTTGTAATTTTGGTGTCTGGTTCGTGTCTGAAAAAAACATTGTCATTATGCACGTTCCAAATATTCTACGTTTTTCCCATCAAACGAATATAAGTAGCAAAAGAATTACTACTGCTATGCTCCTAAGCTAACATCACACATAAGAGCAGTAGAGCAAAAATGAGGAACAAATATTAGAGATAAAATTAAAGGTGAGGGGATTTGTATTTCAATATATTCATTGACTAAAAAGCATTACAAACAAGCTAGAATTTTATGATAATACATTCACAAAACGCATCAAATGTAGGACACTAGAGTATTGTTACAATATTTTTTCAACTCTGGTCTTCCATGGGCATCTCAAAGCGACAAATAGGGCAATAATGACTTGTCTCTAACCACTTGGTGATACACTCTCCATGAAATATATGAGAACAAGGCATGCGAAGTATCTCATGAGTCTGATCCTTCACAAGTTCATCTAGACAAACCGCACATTCATCATCATCATTGATATTTTCTTCATCAACTTTCATCTTCTTTAGTAACGTCATTGATGATTTACTAGCAGGCACCATACCATGTGATAATCCAAACAAAATCCTTTCATCACAAACATGGTTTTTCACCAACCTTAAATCCAAAGATACCTCCAACATTCGACGACCCTTGTTTGAGTTTTTTCCAATAATTCTACGCAGTTGTCTCATTGTTTTTTGAACTATAGAGTGAAGATTATCTTGAAACTCGACGTTCGGGATTTTTCCCACAAGATTTGAAATTTCATGGTAAAATCTGTCATCGGACAATATAACGTTAGGGGTGAGAATGTTATTAGTTAACTTTTCCTTTCTCCAGTCACTACGAAAGAGTATTAATTCTTCATGTACTTCTGCTAAGTTGTCAGAATATGGCTTAATCCAAAGAAGATCTCCAGTTTGTAACGAACAGTGAATGCTTATGAGGGGTAAAGAAGAAGAATTGGTCTTAGATTGAACATCAATCGATGATTTTTTTTGTGAAACTTCTTTTAAACTGTATAGGCATTTAAAGTCGTGGTTGTGGCACACAAAGTTTTGGGTCGCCATATTTGTAGACTTTTATGAAAAATTAAGTGTGTGTTGTAGGTTTACTTTGGAAAAGAACAGGTGCTTTAGTCTTGATTTATAGTAATAGTTTGTGAAGTGAATTTGTGATGCGTAAGGATTAAACAAATTTCATAACCTAATTTGATAAGAAAAGGGATTATGAGTTGTGACAAAAGCTTTCCTTTTCCTAGATGGAGTATGGAAGTTCCACCGTTTTGGGAACATTTAGGAATAGGAAAAATCAAAGTAAGTACATACGACTAGAAAAATCATGTTGCCCATTTTTTTTGCATACGTTATTAAAATGGAATTTTTACACAAAAGTACAATTTTTAGAACTTAATTATCAAACATAGCAACATTTTAGTAAAATAACTCTAAATAGAGGAAAACACAAGTTAATTACAAATATAGCAAAAACATAACAATATTTACTATAATATACCAAACCCTTACATTCTTCATCCTATATCCCCACTATCACTTTTGCTCCTCCCATTTTCCCATATTTCACTTTTCCTCCAACCATTTCCCTCAATTTCACTTTTACTCCTCCTATTTCCCACAATTTCATTTTTCCTCATCTCATCCTTACTGTATCTCACCGTATCTCGATGTTTCTCAACTACCAACCACCTCGTATCTCGTTGTATCTTCTGTATCTCACTGTATCTGCACCGTATCTAACTATTTCTATATTGTTTCTGCATCGTTTCAACTGTTTCTGCAGCACTGTATCTAACAGTTTCTGCACCATTTCTACTGTTTCTGCAGCACTATATCTAACAGTTTCTGCACCGTTTCTAACTGTATCTCACTGTATCTACGCTGTTTTAGCACTGTTTTAGATTATTTCAACACCATATCTAACTATTTCTCGACTGTATCAAGCTGTTTCTTGACTGTTTAGCATTGTTTCTCACTGTTTCAACCTATTTTCACCTTTTTAGCATTACTTCATATTATTTTTTATATTTATTTCGGAATTTTTCACAAGCGGTTTCAGACTGTATCATATTGTTTCATCATCGTTTCAGACTATTTCAACTCTGTTTCAGACTGTATTATAGTGTTTCAATGTCGTTTTGAGATTGTATCATATTGTTTCAATGTCGTTTTAGACTGTTTCAATATCGTTTCAGACTGTATCATAGTGTTTCAATACCGTTTCAGACTGTTTCAACACCGTTTCAACTCCGTTTCAAACTGTATCATTGTGTTTCAATACCGTTTCAGATTGTTTCAACTCCGTTTTAGATCGTTTCAACCTACTTAAGACTGTTTCAACAACATTTTAAAGTGAGTTTCTCCTTTGCTAGATCAAAATATATGAAAAGTTGGACCCACCCCCAAATCTGATTCAAATCGAATCCATACCTGGATTTGATGATGATGCAGCTATTATGAACCAATTTCAAGTTAAGATCTAAAATTAGTAGCCAATTTCTTCCTTAAAAGTTATATTGGATTTTGCGACCGTCTACGTCATCAGGTCATCAGATCTAGATCCTTATACGTGTAACAAATAACCAGATCGGAATCGGAGCAATTGAGATCGGAGCACCCGAATACTACAGCGACAGTGGCTGCTCTCCGCCAATGTATTTTCACGTTTCTCCCTCATCGGAATCGAAGCACCCGAATTCTGCCACGCTAACTTCACCAAATACTTCACGGATTATTTTGGTCGGATCCGATTTTATCCCGGGTATTTGGGTCAACGAAGAAGCTATGTTAATTCCATACAGGTGTGATGGTGATGGACATGGAGAAACGGTGATCGTCATCGGAGATGATGGTGAGACTCCGATGGTGAGACAATGGCGGCGGCGGAATGGGAATTAAGGGTGAGGCAGGGGTTTTGGGGTATGGGTGGTGGAGGAGTTGGGAAGGATTTTGGGGGTAAGGGTTGAAGTTAGGGTTTGTTTGGAAAATTGTAATTTATCTTGTTTATTGTGAAATGTGCTAAAAACCTGCAATGTATGTTGGAGGGTCAGCTTCTACTTACTTCCTTCTAGAAGCGAAGGTTGGCAAGGAAGACCTATTTATGTTCTATTCTATGCCATGCCGAAAATTCAGTATACCAATGTCAGCGAATCAGATTCTTCAAAAGAAGAGTCTGCAGGGGCAGCAAATCTAGTTTCGTGCCTTCTTTCTTTTTCTCAATATGATTATTCAAAGATGCTAGAATTTACTATCAAATGAAACGATGTTTATATAATACCTCAAATAATTTCGTTGAGTTCCGCGGTCTAGCTTCACTAACTGTATTCACAGCTTTACCACCCCATTCCATTCTTAGGCTAAACAATAGGCACGGGAATTATGCATTGTAATTTAGAAAATCTTGCTATTTTTTTTTTTTTTTTTTTTTTTTTTTTTTTGTAATTTAGGATGGAAATTTGTATATTTGTATAAAAAACCCTATTAAAATTAATGATAAATTGTAAATAACATATAAAATTTGCAAGGCCGATTAGAGAATGGAAATTTTACAAATTGTAATTAGCACTAATATGGTGTATTATTAGTATTTAATAATTTTTTGGTTTTCCACTATTTCTAGTACCTACTTTAGGACTCGGCTAATTTAAGGTTTCACTCTCTTTTACATAATAATAGTATTTTGAGATTTTTATGCTTATTAGTGCTTCAGGGATCTTTATTATAATAAAACATACCGATACTTTTAAAAATCTAAAAAATATAACGACGCTTTCAAATTTATTATTATACAAAATATCCAAACATATATACATGTACATACACACATGAATATACAAACATACACAAGACAGATAAGTACATATGATGATATACTATAAAGTTATGTATACATGTACATACATATATCTACAAAGTTGTTGGACCTTTTATATATAATGTTAAAACAAATATTGCTATGTTTGTAAAGTGGGATTATAATTTGTGTAAATTAGAGCCTATGATGGTATATTTTTGTAAATTAGGGATTGTTATAGAAACAACCAGCCAACACCATCCCCTTATTTTTTGGCAGTCCTTACTTTTTATAGTCAGTATAGACCAAACTAATAGACAATGTGTACAAAATGTTGTCACAATGTATATAATCTGTCTCTTCACTTATACACCTACTACACCCAATTTTACGGTGTATACAACCAAAATTTTCACTTATACACAATCTATACACACCCTTTTATTACAGTGTATACACTTTAATATAATAGATTGTGTATACATCCATCTACCAAAGAATATGAATAAGAGGAAGGCTCGGCGGAGCAATAGTTCCGGCCAGCAGATCTGCAGCGAGGGAGCAGCGAAACAGCAGTGGCCGGAGCTCCGGTTGGCAGCAACAGATCTGTAGGTTTGGCCAATGGCTGAGCAGGTTTGACCAGGACGGAGCAGCGGCAGAGCAGTGACTGGAGGGATGGGGGCGATGGCTGTGAAGAGATACAAGAGGAAGAAGTGGAAGCTACAACTCTAAAAAGGGAGTGACTATAAAAAGTTGGGTGTGGTTGAGTGTTTATTTAGGGATATTTAAAAAAGGGAGTTAAAAAATTTATATAAAAAAGGGTTAGATGGTTGTGTAGTGTTATTTTCCCATGCTCTTATGGTTTTCCATTATATTTCGTACCCGCTTTAAGGCTCGACTAATTTAAGGTTTGACAAATACATATTTGCGTCGGAAAATCCCACTTTGAAGTGTAAATCACTTCCTACTAAAGATCGAATTCGAAATCTCTAAAATTGAGGACCGAGGAATGTATTATTGCTCCTTCGATACAGTAGAATATAAAAACAAATAATAACTAGTTTTTTTATTATTATTATTATTATTATTATTATTATTATTATTATACAATTAAAGGCAACATAGAAATTTTAATATTGAAAACTTTTTGGATATAAATGTTTCAAACTATTTAAATACATAAAATATAATTGAGATTATAATTACAGTTTGGGTAGCTATATATTAGTTAAATATAGGGAGGTTTAAAAAATACTCATCAAAATTAAAATATTTACACACCTCTACCCATAAGTTTCATATTTACAAGTCATGTCCATAAACTATTTACATGCCCTACCCATCTAGACTTGTATACTATCATTTATGCAATATATTTTAAAGGTAAACATCTATATCTAGACTTGTATACTACTATTATTTATGCAGTATACCTTAAAGGTATATCTAGACTTGTATACCATTATTTATGCAGTATACTTTAAAGGTATACACATAAAGTATAACAAAAGAATACAGTAATAAATGGGTAGGTTGGGTAAATATTTTTAATTTCATGGGTAGTATAATTTTTAAGGAAAGGATTTGTAAATACTTCAAATTTTATGGATATATAGTGTAAAAAACACTTAAATATATACAGTAACTTTTTGGTTTGCTCCAGCTCTAAAGATAGTAATATTATGTCTGATAAAAGCAAAAGGCAACTTGAATGGCATTTTTAAAAATTAAGTTATTTTTCTTTTTTGAATGACTACATAAGAAGTGAGTGGAAAAGAAATATGAAAAAAGAAGAATACAATATAGGAATAAATGACGTATAAAGGAGTATCTAAATACTGAAGCATTCTCTCCTTTTCGTCAAGGTAATGCCTGACAGCTACCTGCATTGGAGCATATGGATTCTATCTCATTGGATCACATTTTGTTACTCCTATGTTATATCGGAGAATCACCACTAATACCTTGATCCAAATTCGAGATAATATTTTCTTCCACAAAGCGTCAAATATGCTAGCACTATGCCACTAAATCATTTGATGGATTCCCCCGGAGGGTCAGTGATCAAAAGAAAGAATGAATATGGTAGGCTGAAGCCTGAAGCTGCACATTCCATGAGAAATTGGCAAGACATGGAAAGGTTTCTATGCGTAATAATTGGCAAGACGCTCCATTTCTGAATTGGCTTTAGGCATGTGCCTTTTGGTTGGAGTACAACCATCTAGATAACAGCTGAACTAGTGAATTTTTCAGCAGAGGAGGTATTCCTCAGACACTCCACAACTTCATAGGAGGAACAGAGTTGGTATAACAGGTGGATATCCAAATACCATAAAACACATGGATTTAGATGACAGCGGAATAATTCACTCTAGAAGGGCAAGTTGAAGGGAGACCTTCAAGATAAACTACATCAGGGCATTACAAATAAGGTATACTTGTAATTTTACAGATGAATAGCTTGAGCCGTACTGAAATATGAAGTGCCCAATCTTTTCGAAGTTTCAGATAATCACTGAATGTCCCATAACAATACAGCTTACATGAACGCAGAGCAGGACACTGGAATGCCTTGACATAATAGAGGCTTTCTCCCCCAACTAAGACACACAAATAGAAATATTATCACAGAAGTCAGCTTCTCACCGCACATTTTCACGACGCCTGACGTAACGAGTTCGGTCATTATATCTAGGCCTGTCCTGAGCCCTCTGGGGCACTGGCTCCACTCTTCTTTGTCTTTCAGGTGATCTTTGAACTATCTCTCCGTTCACAAATAGCTCAGCTGGCAGTTAGAAAAAGATGTTAAAGATGTATATCTGAATCATATAACTTTCTGTATGAACACTACCAAATCTAGTACTTGCTTAAACATTTGGAGGAAGCAAGCAAGGTGATCAAAAGTTAAAATGAGGGGAAAAAAACAACAAAGCAGTCAGTTAGTTACTTCAAGTAAAACCGATTACAAAGGAGTGAAAAGCAAGCAATGAGATGAAATGAAGGAACCAGGGCGCAGGCTAGGTATTAAAAGCAGAAGTAAAGAGCACTCATGCCCATATCAGATAAAAATCATTGAGCACTTCTTTTGTTCACCGTTGAAATACTGCCAAACTCGCCAGCAAAAACCGTTTCATCTCAACAAGAGGTCCATCATAAATCAAAATGATGCTTCTCAACCAAGGGCTTCAGCAGCCAAGAAATAAAGCCGTGGCCTATTTGGATGCACGGCAAGCACAAAAAAGCAACATCTATCCAAGCAAGTGTAATGAAAAATGCAGAGAAAATCGAACGGAACTAGAGAATAAAATCTCACTTTTGCTTCTTAAGATAGGGAAATTGCTAGGGGAAAAGATATACCTCCATAATCTTTGTTCTCAGGGTCGACATATGAATCTGGAAGGACAAAAAGAACACCAGGCAGACCTGTACAAATTTCTCAAAAAATCACAAAGTTTAAGATTTTCCACAAAAAGCAAACTTTGTATCATTCTAACGCAATATCTAAAATGATCCAAATCACTGACCTTCAAGCTTATTTGATGTCTCCTCATCAATCTCACATCCGAAACCAAAGTACCTTTCACATGAAACATTGTATATCCTCTTCTTGGCTTCTTCCTCACTAAATATCACAATTCACAATTTAATTTTCATCATCTACAAATTCACATACCTTTTCTTTTTCCAGGAAATTAAAGGTGGACCCAGCATAAAAAACAGTGGTCTACCTATCAGGTAAGAATACACATTTCTAAGTTCGGTAACAAATATGAAAAGAGTTCAAGTTCTGGATCCGCCTAAGATAGACGAGTTTAAGCTATGTATTTGTTGTAAAAATATTTTACACCTTCAAGTCACATTTATGTATTGTAATTAACCAAGGCTTACTTGTAAACATCCTTTAGTATAAAATTCTTTACACTGACAGTGTATAGAAACTTTAAATATAAATATCCTTCAAGCTACCTGATAGTCTAAAAATTCATTTACACTAGCTGTGTCTTGAACTCTATCGGTAAATATCCTCAAGGCTATGTTTGAATTATTTATTCTACACGTAAATTCTACCGGTACATAACTTAAACTCTACCTATAAATATCATTAAGTCTACTTGATAATGTCTAAATTTGACAGAGTATATAACTTAATCTCTACCTGTAAGTATCTTTTGAGCTACCTGATAGTATAAAAATGTATTTACGGTGTATATAGCTTAAGCTCTACTTGTAAATATCTTTTAGGCTACCTGAGAAAGTTTAAATTGCATTATAGTGACGGTGTATATAACTTAAATAAACTCGTAACAGAAACAGTTAAAAAAAAAAAAAAAGCAGTAACAATTAGTACCTTCCAACAACTTTAGCTAAAGTTTGAATATAACAATCAATCATTTGCTGCTTAGTAGCATTTTCACCACCAGGCTTATCCATTACTATAAGCCAATGCTCATAATCACACCCCGGGAAAAGCGGAGCCATTTCTGTGGGCGGACGGTCTCCGAAATTTGACCCGGAATTGAGCGGGGAGTAAGTGGAGCGGTTGGCTTTGCATTTGATTGTGTTGACCCGACTCGGAGGTATGACCTGGATGGAATGGGAAATGGAGCGGGTCGGGTAATGGAGATTTGTGGGTTTGGAGTTTGGGTTAGAGAAGAAGGTCTTGGAGTTGAGGAGAGTTGAAGAAGTTGGACGGTATGCAGTGGATGTTGTACCCGCCATAGTGATGGGGAGGATAAAGGATGTTTTTGCAGGTGTGTTGAGGTTTAACAATTATATATGAAGATGAAGAAATAGGAAAAATTATTTTACAAAAGATAAGGAAAACGAAAAAAAAAAAACACTTTTGGCGTTTTCTTAGATATGCCTTAGAAGCAGGGATAGATCTAAAGATTTTAAATTTATTAGAGCACCACATTAACGTGTTCTTATAATGAATTCACACTACACCAATACAACCACAAATGTTAAAAATTAACACATTGTTACAAATACATGTATGTAATATAAATGTGGATGACCACTACTCTCCACTACTCTCCATTTATTCACTTGTAACATATGATTTACTACCCCACTTTCTCTCCACTTTCTCCTACTTAATTCCTCCCCACTTTCTCCTACTTAATTCTTCATTTAGGGATGACTTGTAACTTCCTATGTATTGGAGTCCTATAAATAAAGGACACTTTGTCTATGGAAGACACACTTGAAACACTTTGAGAATACAAGTTCTTCCTTCTCCTCTCATATACTTTTGTCTTGTTCTTACTTTGCTATTTGTTTAGCAACACCTTATCAGCACGAAGAGCTCTAATATTCTACAAGTCAAGTTTCAATCTTTCCCAAAGGTAAGCCTAGGTATAATTCCTACTAATCTTTTTCAGCTTCATATCTCTAAGTATAATTTTGTTATAGATTAATATATAAATAAGAAAAGTGAACTCCTTATGTTACAAATGAACTACGGCTAGCAACTTGCTTGACCAATGAATTATTTAATATTTTTTTATCTTCACATATATATATATACATATTCCTATAATGCACTATAGCATATTTACATTTAATAAGAAATAGTGTATTAGACATTCTTGTTTTGATTAATAATAATTCTAATCTATTTTATTTTCTTTGATAGTTTTCATTATGTCAAATTTATCAAAGCTTGAATTTGTGGCACTTGACATATCTGCCAAAAACTATTTGTCATGGGTGCTTGATGCCGAAATACATTTGGATGCCAAAGGTCTTGGTGATACTATCAAAGAAGGAAATGAGACATCAAGCCAAGATAAGGGTAAAGCCATGATTTTCCTTCGCCATCATCTTGATGAAGGATTAAAAATAGAATATTTAACCGTGAAAGATCCACTCGAACTGTGGACTAACTTAAAAGAGCGGTATGATCACCTTAAAGCCATGGTACTACCAAAGGCTCGTGATGAATGGATTCATTTACGGTTACAAGATTTTAAAACTGTAACCGAATATAATTCTGCTGTTTTCAGGATCAGTTCTCACCTGAAATTATGTGGAGAAAATATTGATGATGCTATGATGTTGGAAAAGACACTCTCCACTTTCCATGCATCGAACATGGTGTTACAGCAACAATACCGTGAAAAGGGATTTACAAAATATTCTGAGTTGATCTCATGCCTTCTGGTGGCTGAGCAACATAATTCCCTGTTGATTAAAAATCATGAAGCCCGTCCAACTGGATCTGTTCCGTTCCCTAAGGTGAATGTGGGAGCACATGCTCCATTCCCTGAGGCGAATGTTGTAGCAACAAATAATGTGCCTGAAAGAAGGCAAAATAATTACCGTGGTAAAGGCCATGGTCGTGGGCGCGGCAAGGGACGAAATAATACTCGTCGTCACGGTGGAAATAAATATGAGAATAATAAGGGTTCTCAAGCTAATCCTTCAAAAGGCAAGAATAATAATATTTGCCATCGATGTGGTGGAAAAGGTCATTGGGCGAAAATTTGTCGTACGCCTGAACATCTTGTCAAGTTTTATCAAGCTTCGCTCAAAAGAAATGAAAATAATGTGGAGGCACATTTGACCTTTCAGAATAATGAGAATGAGACACATCTGGCACATCTTGCTGACAAGCATGATGAGACGGAGGCGTATCTTGCTGTAAAAGATGATGATCTTTTTGAAGGCCTCCCAAATATTACCCATTTAGAAGCTGGAGACTTCTTTGAGAATCGTAACTGAAGAACTGATGTTGTAACTTGGGAATAAAAGTAATAAAGAATAATGTTGTCTTTATTTTATATTTTCAAGTTAGAAAAAATGTCATCTTTATTTATGTTTCAATGTTTAAAAGTACTTTTCTTGTACTTTATTTTTAGTATTTCTTACTATGTGATTTTTATCTTTTTATGAAGAAAATGGAAATTTCCCAGTCTTCAGTTGGATTCAAGCTCTATAACAAAGATATATGTCTCTTGGATAGTGCTACAACGCACACAATTTTAAAAGATAAGAAATATTTTTCTTATTTGATTAATAAAGAGTCCAATGTTAGTACAATATGTGGTAGTACAAAGTTGGTTGAAGGTTATGGCAAAGCCAATTTATTATTACCTGGAGGAACAAGTTTGGCTATTGATGAAGCCATGTATTGTAGTAAGTCTCAAAGAAACTTGTTAAGTTTCAAGGATATTCGCCAAAATGGCTATCATATTGAGACTAAAACTGATGGAAAGATTGAATATCTTTATATTACTACAATAAAGTCAGGTGAGAAATATGTTCTTGAAAAGCTCCCCGCTCTTTCCTCCGGTTTGTACTACACAAACATTGGTACAATTGAATCACATGCCATAGTAAACAAAGGGTTTACTGAATCAAATGATTTTATTATTTGGCATGACCGGTTGGGCCATCCCGGTTATAATATGATGCGCAATATAATTGAGAATTCAAATGGGCATACATTGAAGAACCAAAAGATTCTTCAATTTAAAGAATTCTCTTGTGCTGCCTGTTCTCAAGGAAAGCTAATTACTAGAGCATCTAAAGTTGGGATCAGATCCCTGCATTTCTGGAACGTATACATGGTGATATATGTGGGCCCATACACCCTCCATGTGGACCATTCAGATATTTTATGGTTTTAATAGATACATCTACAAGATGGTCACATGTGTGCTTATTATCAACCCGCAATATGGCATTTGCGAGGTTGCTTGCTCAAATAATAAGATTGAGAGCAGAATTTCCAGATTATGCTATTAAGACAATTCGTCTTGATAATGCTGGTGAGTTTACATCTCAAGCATTTAATGATTATTGCATGTCAACTGGGATTATAGTTGAACATCCAGTTGCTCATGTTCATACTCAAAATGGTCTAGCAGAATCATTTATCAAAAGCCTTCAATTAATGGCTAGACCAATGCTTATGAGAACTAAATTACCCATTTCAATATGGGGTCATGCTATTTTGCATGTGGCAGCTCTTGTTCGGATTAGGCCGACAAGTTATCATAAATTCTCCCCACTACAATTGGCTTTTGGTCAGGAGCCAAATATTTCCCATCTTAGAATTTTTGGATGTGCGGTATATGTGCCAATTGCTCCACCACAACGCACAAAGATGGGACCCCAAAGAAGGTTGGGGATATATGTTGGGTATGAATCTCCGTCTATTATTAAATATCTTGAGCCCATGACGGGAGATTTATTCACCGCAAGGTTTGCTGATTGTCATTTTGACGAATCAGTGTTCCCAACATTAGGGGGAGAGAATAAGCAGCTGGAAAAAGATATTGACTGGAATGCATTAACACTATCTCATTTAGATCCTTGTACAAATCAATGTGAACAAGAAGTTCAAAAGATAGTTTATTTGCAAAATATTGCAAATCAACTGCCAGATGCATTCACTGACCTACCAAGGGTTACTAAATCCCACATTCAAGCTACAAATGCTCCTGTTCGAGTTGATGTCCCGGTAGGACAATCTATAAGTGCAAGTGAGTCTAAGGCACGCTTGAAACGTGGTAGACCACCCGGTTCCAAAGATAAAAATCCTCGAAAAAGAAAAGGAGCAATTGATCAAAAAGATCAAAATATGGAGGTAATTGCTCAAGAAGAGCATAGAGACATAACAATTGATAAGTCCTCTTCAGGAGAGGCTCAGGTACCTGAAAATACTAAAATCGAAGAGATTTCAATGAATTATGTCTCTACCGGAAAAATATGGAACCGAAATGATATTGTTGTCGACAACACTTTTGCATATAATGTTGCTGTTGATGTGATGCAACATAATGAGGATCTTGAACCAAAATCTGTCAATGAATGCGGACAGAGAAATGATTGGCCAAAATGGAAAGATGCAATTCAATCAGAATTGACTTCACTTGAAAAACGTGAAATTTTTGGACCAATTGTCCGAACACCTAAAGGTGTAAAGCCAGTGGGTTATAAGTGGATATTTGTGCGAAAACGAAATGAGAAAAATGAAGTCGTTAGATATAAAGCACGACTTGTGGCACAAGGATTTTCGCAAAGACCTGGCATTGATTATATGGAAACATATTCTCCCGTGGTGGATGCAATCACCTTCAGGTATCTCGTAAGTCTGACAGTACGAGAAAAACTTGATATGCATCTAATGGATGTTGTCACAGCCTATTTATATGGTTCATTGGACAACGAAATTTTCATGAAAATCCCCGAAGGGTTCAAAATGCCTGAGGCATTTAAAGGCTCCCGAGAAGCTTGTTCGATAAAGCTTCAAAAATCCTTGTATGGGTTGAAACAATCAGGACGCATGTGGTATAATCGCCTTAGCAAATACCTGTTGAAACAAGGATACACAAATAATCCAGTTTGTCCTTGTGTTTTTATAAAAAGGTCTGGATCTGGATATGTCATAATAGCTGTGTATGTTGATGATTTGAATATTATTGGGACTCCTGAAGAACTCCCAAAGGCAATGGAATGCTTAAAGAAAGAATTTGAGATGAAAGATCTTGGAAAGACAAAATTTTGTCTTGGCCTACAAATTGAGCAATTGCCTAAAGGAATATTTGTTCATCAATCTACATATACAGAAAAGGTCTTGAAAAGATTTTACATGGATAAATCACATCCGTTGAGCACTCCAATGATTGTGAGATCACTTGATGTGAATAAAGATCCGTTTCGACCTTGTGACATTGATGAAGAGTTTCTTGGTGCTGAAGTACCATATCTTAGTGCAGTTGGTGCACTGATGTACATTGCCAACAATACTCGGCCAGACATAGCTTTTGCTGTAAGCTTATTGGCAAGGTTTAGTTCTTCCCCAACTCGAAGACATTGGGATGGTATTAAGCATATACTTAGATACCTCCAAGGCACTATTGATAAGGGTTTGTTCTATTCGAATGAATCCAAGTCACAATTGATTGGTTATGCCGATGCTGGTTATTTATCTGATCCATATAAAGGTCGGTCCCAAACGGGCTATTTGTTTACATGTGGAGGTTGATGGATATAATTTATTGATATATTTTTATAGTTAAATATTAAGTATTTTAAATAAAATGTGAATAAATATATCCATCTATCGCATATTTTCTAACATATTTTGCAGGAAGAAGAAATTATTCAAGGTGAAGACAAATAAGGGAATGACCATTGATGATTACATTATTCATAGTGTGATTATAACACTGATAGTAATGTCCGTGAATTGTTTTACGCTGAAGAATAAAAGCACAAACGGAAGAAAGTTTATGGAATGAAGCTACGTATGAAAAAGTCTTCACAACCCAACACACCTTGGCCATCTTGAAATATTTCCTACCACCTTAAGATATGGCATCTTAGGTAGAAATTTGGCATAGAATCTTTTCTATAAATAAAGGCCAAAGTTGTATGAAAAAAGCATCAATTTCATCTTGGAGAGAACTACTTTCTCTTGCTCTTTTTCTTTCTTTGTCTTTTATAATATTAAGCTTTTGTAGTTTTCTTTTGTAGAAGAAATACTACTTCTTCCTAGTTTTTATATTTTTAAAGCTTTTCTTACTCCATAATGGAGTAATCTCTTTTGTTGGGATAGTTGATGAAACTCGGTAATATTTATAATACGTATCTCAGTTTTAATACATGCTTAGCCTGACGTTTTTAATCACATTTTAACACTGTGCTAGAATTATAGTTTTTACTAAATCTTTATTTTCACATCCGTCTATTTTATATCTAGGTTATTGTTATATTAATTTGTAATTCTCACGGAGCAAAATTAATGTATAATAACTGATGAATAAAGTAGTAGAGTAAAAACTATTTTTCCAAGTCTGCAATCTTGTTTACCTCAGTTTTAATTCTCACGGAGGAATTGTTGTAGGTAAGATTATTGATTTTCCGTAAAAATATTCTCGCGAAGTTTTTACTACTTTTTTAGCACAATTCAGGCAAGAAAAATATTTCAGTTTAATCGTCACTAGTTATAATTTGATTAATATGCATAACCTCACGGAGTGTTATTAATTGATTATTTTCTTAGTGAGCAAAATATAATTGAATTAGCAATAAGCAATTATTCTTAAGAGAAATACATGTCAAAACTGAGATATTTATTATAAGTATTACCAAGTGAATTCAACGATTCCCAACTCCTTTTAAATTTGAAATCTTCCAGAAGTTCTTTATTTTAATTTAAGTAAATTTAAACTAAAAACCCACTTTTCATCAATTTGACTCTCTCAAATAGTAATTAAAATACTACAAGTCCGTAGCATAGAATACCCAATCTCTGTGGGACGATATCTTAAACTATATTAGAATTTGACAAGAACGAGCAGACAATTCCTATGCATTTTGGACCTCGTCAAATTTTTGGCGCCGTTGCCGGGGATTGGCGTACATCTACTTCGGACTAAATATTTGATTACTAATTTGAGGACATATTAATATAATTAATACTAACATAATCTGCTAAAAACTATAATAACTATAACTATTGATTACTAATCTCTAACTCCTAACAATATTATATTGAGTACTACTACTAACATTTTCGTTTCTGTTGCTAACATCTTTATTTCTTTAGTACTTATATTATTATTGCTAACTTCTTTTTACTATTTCCTTTACTATTTCTTAATAGCGTTATATTCTACTTTACCTATTTATACTGTTTTATCACCTTTTGTTGTTCAATCTACTTACAATTTTTGTTTACGTCATTTTCATTATAACTATCATTCTGGTTGCTTTTTTCTTTCTTGTCCTTTTTCTTATCTTCTTTCCTTTCTTCCATTCTGTTCTGAGGCATTACTATTTTTTAACATCATCATTTTCGTTCTTTTGTTACGTCTATTAATATTATTATTACTACCTTTTGTTATAACTAGTACATCATTTTTATCTTTTCTTTATTGTATTTATTATACTATTATATTTAGTAACAATATTTTATAAGTATATTTTACTTCTAGTATACTGTCTTTAACTTTTTATCACCATTGTGATTTTCTTTATTATTGTAATTGTTACTATAACTATAATTTTAAGTACTACTAAGAGTTTTATCTATATCATATAGTAGTAGTATATTAATTTTTTTTCTTCTACCTATTGCTTCTTCCTACATTTGTCCTTATTAGTATATCTACCTATAGTATAACTCTCACTCTTACCGTATGAACTTCCACCTATAAAACCACATCATTCTTCCTATCACCATCTTGTCTTCCATCACTTTAACTACCTTATCTTACTACTACTACCTACTACTTACTACTATATATAATATATTTATATATAAATTATTTTTTAATTATATTAAGTGTTTCTTATTTTTTTTTATTATTTTTTTCTAACAACATAAAGGAAAATAAAAGGTAAAAATAAAAAAATAAAAAAAATATAATAATAACAAAAGTACTTTGGTGTTTTCACATTAGCAGTACATCTATCCAATTATTCCGTCATCAACGTTTTCTATCTATACTATTTTTTTTTAGTACTACTTCTACCTAGAGCATCACACTACTTTATAATTAACTATTCATATCATCACATTTACTTTCTCAAATATCACTACTATTAATACCACTACTTTTAATTTGCATTATATTTTCTTTTTTCATTTTTAGTGCTGCTACTTACTATTTTTGTGATTTCGTTTTGTTTCTCTGCATTTTTTTTTTTAGTTTCGCTTCTTCTGCTACCATTATTACTGCTTTTCTTTTTTTTGGATTAAAAGTTCTACTACTTTTAAGTATTACTAGTATTTTTTATTATTATTATTATTTATCTTCTAAAATTGACTACCAGTACCACTAATTCTCTACTTATGTAATAATAGTACTATACAAATTATTTTCATTATTAATCCCACTGTTTTTGTCATTATCCTTTTCTCACTAACTTTTGTTGTTACCTTTAATATTAGTATTATTTACATATAACGATATCACCATACACTGAACACCAACTGTTGTTAAATTTTTCTGTCCTACTACTATTTATTATTAATCACTACCTCTCTAAACCATCGTTCTTATCTAATAGTTATATATTATTTATCATCTTCTTCTTTCATTGATATTGTTAATATCTAATTTTTTTGTTATATATTTTAAACTATTAATACTAGTTATTTCTACTATTTTTAATCTTTTTATTTTTTTCTGTAATACTATCATTACTACTACTTCACTAACTAATTTCATGTAGTTTATGACCCGCTCCTCTAACAAAGAGTTGGTCATTTACAATCCTGAAATTGAAAGATCTTTGAGATTGCGCAAGAAAGGACAATCATCATCTTCTAAAATTATAACTTGTGACAAAATGGAGCACCAAGTAGGAGATAACAATAACCCATTGGGAACCCCACCACCAGTCCATGTAGAGGATCAGTTTGATGAAGTGGCACCAAGACCAGCAAACAGAATCCTAAGGGATTATGCTAGGCCAGACCACTTTAACTGTGAATCTAGTGTCAGAAACCCACCTGTAGCAGCCAATTACTTTGAAATTAGGACTGGCATAATTCAAACAATTCAACAGTCTTGCACCTTTACTGGTGATCCAAGTGAAGATCCACATAGCCATTTAATTGATTTCTTGGAACTAGTTGAAACTGCTAAATATAATGGAGTGCCTCCTGAAGCAATTAAGTTAAGACTATTTCCTTTTTCTTTAAAAGGAGATGCCAAGACTTGGTTGCGAAGTTTGCCTCGAGGTTCTATAACCACATGGGACCAGATGACACAGAAGTTTTTGAACAAATATTTTTCCCCTGCTAAAACAACAAAGTCAAGTCAAGATATTTCTAATTTCTTGCAGACTGACACTGAGTCAGTTTATCAAGCATGGGAAAGATTAAAATCAATGTTAAGAAAATGTCCACATCATGACATCCCTGAACATATGCAATTGTATATTTTCTATCACTGATTAACACGCTCTTCTAGAAATGTGATAGATGCAGCTGCAGGAGGTTCCATAATGGGAAAGACCATAGAAGAAGCATTGCAACTACTGAATGAAATTTTAGAGAATGCCATCCAATGGCCATCTGATTGTGTAACCATCAAAAAGGCTGCCACGGTAAATCAGGCAGATGCATTTAATACACTAACACAACAGATTGCCTCCTTGGCACAAAAGTTTGAATCTTTTCAGGTGAATGCACAACAACCAAGCCAGTCTGAGGCTTGTGATATGTGTGGAGGAAACCATCTTAACCATGAATGCCGCGCAAACAATCAGAATGATGAGCAGGCTAATGTCATCGGTTACAAGCCGTACCCTTTTGGAAGCCCAATGGCACAGAAACATCCAGGATTTCAGTGGAGCAATCCAAATGGTGCTGAGAACTCTCAAAGCTTCCAGAAGCAACCAGCACAGGGTCCACCTGGATACCAAAATCAAAATCGTGGGCAATCGAATTTCAGGCCATACCAACAAGCAGCTCCATATCAGCAAAGGCCTCAACAAGCTCATTCAAGTCTCGATGACTTGTTGTACAAGTACATTAAGGCCACTGATGAAAAGATGGAAAGCCAAAACTCAACCCTCAAAAACTTGGAAATTCAGGTAAGCCAATTGGCAACTCTTGTTTCAGAAAAGATTCAAGGTCCCTTACCAAGCAATACGGAGAAAAATCCAAAGGAACACCTTAAGGCCATCGCCTTACGGTCAGGTAAGAATCTTGATGATCCATATGCTGACAGAAAGGAAAAGAACCATTTTGAACACCAGGCAGCAAAGGGTAAGAATGTTGAAATACCATATGATCCATCAGAAGAGAATGAAATCAAGAAAAAAGATGAAAAGAATTTTGAAAAAATAACTCCTCTCCCTGTGACAATCCCTTTTCCACAAAAGATGAAAAGAGAAAAGCTTGACAGTCAATTTGCAAAGTTTTTGGAAATTCTGAAACAGATTCACATTAATATTCCTTTCACTGATGCTTTATTGCAAATGCCTTCATATGCTAAATTTTTGAAAGAAATTTTGTCAAGCAAAAGGAAATTAGAAGAAGTTTCTGTGGTAATGCTTACTGAAAAATGCAGTGCTATACTTCAAAATAAGCTACCACAAAAGCTTGGCGATCCAGGCAGTTTTACGATTCCATGCACTTTGGGAGGAGTATATTTTGAAAAAGCACTTTCTGATTCTGGAGCTTCAATAAATTTGATGCCATTTTCTATTTTTAGAAAATTGGATCTTGGTGACATAGAAAATACTGTTGTCTCTCTTCAATTTGCTGATCAAAGTACTAAGAAACCTAAGGGAATTATTGAAAATGTGCTTGTGAGAGTAGATAAATTTGTGTTCCCTGTAGATTTCATAGTACTTGAAATGGAAGAATGTCCTGATGAGCCAATAATCTTGGGTAGACCTTTTCTTGCTACAGGTAGAGCAACCATAGATGTCCATCAAGGACAACTAATTTTGAGAGTAGACGAAGAAAGAGTCATTTTTGATATGCACAAGATTCTAAAATTTCCCGGAGATGAGACATCATCTTCTTGCTTTTCAATTGACATGATTAGTGATTTTGCAGATGAATTCAAAGATGACCAATTGATTTCAGACTCATTGGAAAGATGCTTGGCCCAATCTGGCACAAGGCAGGATGATGATCCTACAATTAGAAGTGAAGCTGAAATATTGGAAAATGATTCTGAAGAAGAGGGAGAAATGCTATCAGAAAATGCTCGACCAAAAATTGAACTCAAAATTCTCCCTTCCCATTTGAAGTATGTTTATCTTGAGCCTGAATTATTTCTTGTGATAATTTCATCTTCTCTGACTGCAGAACAGGAACATAAATTGATTGAAGTACTGACAGCACACAAAGGAGCCTTAGGGTGGACTATAGCAGACATCAAAGGCATTAGTCCAGCTATTTACACACACAGAATCCTCATGGAGGATAGCTACAAGCCAATAGTCCAACCCCAAAGGAGATTGAACCCAGCAATGCAGGAAGTTGTGAAAAATGAAATAATAAAACTTTTGGCTGCAGGTATTATTTACCCCATTTCTGACAGCCCTTGGGTAAGTCCTGTTCAGGTGGTACCAAAGAAAGGAGGTATGACAGTTGTCAAAAATGAAAATAATGAACTCATACCTACAAGAACAGTGACAGGATGGAGAGTCTGTATTGATTACAGGCGTCTCAATGATGCCACAAGAAAAGACCATTTTCCTTTACCATTTATTGATCAAATGTTAGAAAGAGTAGCAGGATATGGTTTTTACTGTTTTCTTGATGGATATTCAGGGTATAACCAGATATCAATTGCACCAGAAGATCAGGATAAGACAACTTTCACATGTCCTCATGGAACCTATGCCTATAGGAGAATGCCTTTTGGTTTGTGTAATGCACCTGCTACATTTCAGCGTTGCATGTCAGCTATTTTCTCAGACATGACTGAAAAAATTTTGGAAATTTTTATGGACGATTTCACCCTTTTTGGTAAAACATTTGAAGATTGTCTTAATCACTTGACCTTAGTTCTTAAGAGATGTGAAAAGACAAACTTGATTCTTAATTGGGAGAAATGTCATTTTATGGTTACCGAGGGAATTGTTTTAGGACATAAAATCACTGTTAAAGGGATAGAAGTTGATAAGGCAAAAATTGATCTTATAGCAGGATTACCCCCTCCCACAACTGTTAAAGGCATTAGAAGTTTTCTAGGTCATGCAGGTTTTTACAGACGGTTCATAAAAGATTTTTCAAAGATTTCAAAACCGTTGACTAACCTTTTGATGAAAGATGTTAAGTTTGATTTTTCAGGAGATTGTATGAAAGCTTTTGACACTCTTAAGGAGAAATTATCATCTGCTCCTATAGTTATGTCCCCTGATTGGAAGCAACCTTTTGAGGTCATGTGTGATGCTAGTGATACAGCCGTTGGAGCTGTTTTAGGCCAGAGAAAAGATAAAATTTTCCGTCCCATTTACTATGCCAGTAGAACATTGAATGAAGCTCAGCTCAACTATGCCACAGCAGAAAAAGAACTACTGGCAGTAGTATTTGCTTTTGATAAGTTCCGTTCCTATTTAATAGGAACCAAGGTCACTGTTTTTACTGATCATGCAGCTTTAAAATACCTCTTAGCAAAGAAAGATGCCCGCCCTAGATTGTTAAGATGGATTTTACTTCTCCAGGAGTTTGACCTTGAAATAAAAGACAGGAAAGGGACAGAAAATCAGGTAGCTGACCATTTGTCTAGATTAGAGAACCCTCCTCTTGAGTCTAGTGATATAAAAGAAGAGTTTCCTAATGAACACATCTTTTCTGTCAGCTCAGTAGTGACTCAACCACCCTGGTTTGCAGATATTGCAAATTACTTAGTTGGAAAATGGACACCTCGAGATCTCTCTTACCAACAGAGGAAAAAACTTATATCTGATGCTAAATATTATCTGTGGGATGATCCGTACTTGTTTAGAATTTGTACAGATAATATCATTAGAAGATGTGTACCTGAAGATGAAATGTCAAAGATCTTGTATCATTGTCATGATGGAGAAATTGGAGGAGATTATGCTGCAAACCGAACTGCTTTCAAGGTTTTGGAAGCTGGATTCTTCTGGCCAATACTTTTTAAGGATGCCCGTGTGTATGTTGCACAATGTGATAGGTGTCAGAGAACAGGTAATATCACAAGGAGAGATGAGATGCCATTGCAATCTATTCAGGTATGTGAAATATTTGATGTCTGGGGTATAGATTTTATGGGACCTTTTCCTTCATCTCATTCATTTGAATATATCCTTGTGGCTATTGACTATGTTTCACGATGGGTTGAAGCCATTCCCACAAGAAAGAATGATGCTCGAACAGTGTGCAATTTTCTCAGAAAAAATATTTTTACCAGATTTGGCACACCACGAGTCATCATTAGTGACCAAGGGACTCATTTCATGAATAAGCAATTTTCTGCTTTATTGTCAAAATATAGTGTGACTCATAAAACTGGAACACCGTATCATGCTCAAACTCAAAGGCAAGTTGAGGTTTCCAACCGTGAACTAAAAAGAATTCTTGAAAAAACTGTTGGAATCTCAAGAAAAGACTGGGCTTTAAAATTAGATGATACATTATGGGCATACCGAATGGCGTTTAAAACGCCGATTGGAACATCTCCATATAAATTAGTCTTTGGAAAAGCTTGCCATTTGCCTGTTGAATTGGAACACAAAGCCTTTTGGGCACTGAAAGCATTGAACTTTGATTTAACCTCTGCTGGTATAAATAGATCTTTGCAGGTTAATGAGTTGGATGAACTGAGGATGGAAGCCTATGAAAATACCAAGATTTACAAAGAAAAAACAAAAAAATGGCATGACAATTTGATCCGACCAAAAAATTTTAAAATTGGAGATCAGGTACTTCTTTACAATAGCCGTCTCAGGTTATTCCCAGGAAAACTGAAATCCAGGTGGACAGGTCCTTACAATGTTACAAATTTTACTCCGTACGGAGCAATTGAAATTCAACAAAGCAATGGAGGAGAGAAATTTAAGGTCAATGGTCACAGGCTAAAATTGTACTTTGGAGGACATTTTGAACAACACCCTTCAGTAACCATGATAGTATGATGAGTGCCACAGTTACTACGTCGAGCTGACGACGTTAAACTCAGAACTATGGTTCTTTATCCCGTAGCCATTGAGGATGAAGCAATGGAGCCTCATAAGTCCAACTTAGATCTGACTAATTAAATGCTTAACCAATTGATCTGGTCAATATCCAGATTATTGTACAACCGGAACATCTCATGAAGGCCTCTACAAAAACAGAGTCACCTAGACAGGAGTAACTCCATGGTGATCGGTATGCCTAAGTTACTGGTTGGTTAACCATTCAATTGTCCAAATCTAATGTTGGCACAAGTAATTTTCTAGTTTATATTCAAACTAGGACCTAATGACTGATAAGGTTTAAAAATAATCCAGTCTATTACGCATAGAACATGTGTGGTCACAGTTTCTTTCAAGCTTTCTTCTGTGATCGTATATTTGAAAGCCAAAAAGATTTTTATTTTTACTAATAAAATAGTATTTTTATATTAATTATATTATATTTGTATAATCCAACTACCACTTGATCCTTCTTCATTCTTATTTTTTTCACCCTTCTTTCTTTCACTTATCTAAAAAAGCATTTTCATCCAGGAGAATGAAATGTTCAAGTATGAGGGAGTTTATTTATATATTATATACTATTTTCTTCTTATTTATGGTCTTAATTGTAGGTTTTTAATTAACAATATAAATTTTTGTTCGTTCTGTTCAATATTATTTCTTTTTATATTCACCATATGATTTTTCATGTCTATGATTTTGACTTTGTGAAAGCAAGAGCAAACATCTTCAACTCAGAAAATCATTGGAATTGAGAAAAATTATGATCACAAAGAAGGTAGAATCAATGAACTTGGCTAGAACTTGCTCTGAATGTTCTTCGAGGCGAAATAATGGATGATACTGATTTTTGAAAAATGAAATTAGGCCTTCTTTGATACACAATTCAAGCCTCTCAATTTTCTATCCAAATATACATATTTTTACCTTTTCAAACCCTTCTTTGAGCCTTAATGCTATTTTTTTTTCCTACACCATCATATATAACCAAAAAAAAAAAAAAAGACAAGAAAAAAAAATAATAATATATGTATACATTGCTTTATATATATATATAAAGAAAAAAAAAGAGTTATTATTTCTTCCAGCTTTGAATGAGCAAAGATTAAACATCACCAAAAGGAAGAAATATTATCAAAAGAAGCAATGTTGTGAATATATGAATATATATGATATAGCAAAAAGAAAAAAAAAAAAGAGAAAAAAAAATTGAAAAAAAAAAATTGAAAAAAAAAAAGTATTACCGAATGGAGAAAGAATTGAGAAATGTTAGCTCCAAGCTGGAAAAAGAACAGTCACTATCAAATATCCTTATCCTACCAGCCTGAAGCCTAACATTACAAGCCATGAAAAGTCCTAAAAAGATTTTGAAAGTCAGTATTGTATCTATATTAGTGGAGATGAACATGACGAGCAAGCCTATGGACAAGACAATGATACTTACTGAATACATGATCATAACTCTATCAATTTTAAAAGATTCAAGGGGAGAAGGCTGCAAGTTCTTGTTGATCAAGTCAAAATTCAGAGATAAGGTAAAGAATTTGGTGAAGTAAAAAGAATAATTGCATTGAGCATGATGAAAGAAGTTTATCTTGAATAAATGTTCTATCCTACAAAGATCATAAGTTTGAAGAAAATATTCTTATTAAAAAAAAAATTTATTTTTCCTCGAGGACGAGCAAAGATTCAAGTATGGGGGAATTTGATGGATATAATTTATTGATATATTTTTTTAGTTAAATATTAAGTATTTTAAATAAAATGTGAATAAATATATCCATCTCTCGCATATTTTCTAACATATTTTGCAGGAAGAAGAAATTATTCAAGGTGAAGACAAATAAGGGAATGACCATTGATGATTACATTATTCATAGTGTGATTATAACACTGATAGTAATGTCCGTGAATTGTTTTACGCTGAAGAATAAAAGCGCAAACGGAAGAAAGTTTATGTAATGAAGCTACGTATGAAAAAGTCTTCACAACCCAACACACCTTGGCCATCTTGAAATATTTCCTACCACCTTAAGATATGGCATCTTAGGTAGAAATTTGGCATAGAATCTTTTCTATAAATAAAGGCCAAAGTTATATGAAAAAAGCATCAATTTCATCTTGGAGAGAACTACTTTCTCTTGCTCTTTTTCTTTCTTTGTCTTTTATAATATTAAGCTTTTGTAGTTTTCTTTTGTAGAAGAAATACTACTTCTTCCTAGTTTTTATATTTTTAAAGCTTTTCTTACTCCATAATGGAGTAATCTCTTTTGTTGGGATAGTTGATGAAACTCGGTAATATTTATAATACGTATCTCAGTTTTAATACATGCTTAGCCTGAAGTTTTTAATCACATTTTAACACTGTGCTAGAATTATAGTTTTTACTAAATCTTTATTTTCACATCCGTCTATTTTATATCTAGGTTATTGTTATATTAATTTTGTAATTCTCACGGAGCAAAATTAATGTATAATAACTGATGAATAAAGTAGCAGAGTAAAAACTATTTTTCCAAGTCTGCAATCTTGTTTACCTCAGTTTTAATTCTCACGGAGGAATTGTTGTAGGTAAGATTATTGATTTTCCGTAAAAATATTCTCACGAAGTTTTTACTACTTTTTTAGCACAATTCAGGCAAGAAAAATATTTCGGTTTAATCGTCACTAGTTATAATTTGATTAATATGCATAACCTCACGGAGTGTTATTAATTGATTATTTTCTTAGTGAGCAAAATATAATTGAATTAGCAATAAGCAATTATTCTTAAGAGAAATACATGTCAAAACTGAGATATTTATTATAAGTATTACCAATTGAATTCAACGATTCCCAACTCCTTTTAAATTTGAAATCTTCCAGAAGTTCTTTATTTTAATTTAAGTAAATTTAAACTAAAAACCCACTTTTCATCAATTTGACTCTCCCAAATAGTAATTAAAATACTACAAGTCCGTAGCATAGAATACCCAATCTCTGTGGGACGATATCTTAAACTATATTAGAATTTGACAAGAACGAGCAGACAATTCCTATGCACTTTGGACCTCATCAGAGGTACAGCCATTTCATGGCGTTCAGTGAAACAAACTATTGCTGCTACTTCTTCAAATCATGCAGAGATATTGGCTATTCATGAAGCAAGTTGGGAATGCATTTGGTTGAGATTAATGACTCAACATATTCAGCACATTTGTGGTTTTCCTTAGAAGAAGATTCCAACAATATTATATGAAGACAATAGCGCTTGCATTGAGCAACTGAAAGAAGGATATATTAAAGGAGACAGAATAAAACACATTTCACCAAAATTCTTTTTCACTCATGATATTCAGAATATTGGTGAAATAGATGTTCAACAAATAAGGTCGAGTGATAATCTGGCGGATTTGTTTACCAAGGCATTGCCAACCTCAACATTTGAGAAGCTTGTTTACAAGATTGGAATGCGTCGTCTTCGAGATGTCAAGGAGTGTCTTCATCAGGGGGAGTAAAATACGCGCTGTACTCTTTTTCCCTTAACAAGGTTTTATCCCACTTGGGTTTTACTTGTAAGGTTTTTAATGAGGCAGCTCTAAATGCGTATTATAGGATATGTGTACTCTTTTTCCTTCACTAGGCTTTTTCCCACCGGATTTTTCCTAGTAAGGTTTTAACGAGGCACATTATCTTCCAAATGGTCATCCAAGGGGGAGTGTTACAAATACATGTATGTAATATAAATGTGGATGACCACTACTCTCCACTACTCTCCATTTATTCACTTGTAACATATGATTTACTACCCCCACTTTCTCCTACTTAATTCCTCCCCACTTTCTCCTACTTAATTCTTCATTTAGGGGTGACTTGTAACTTCCTATGTATTGGAGTCCTATAAATAGAGGACACTTTGTCTATGGAAGACACACTTGAAACACTTTGAGAATACAAGTTCTTCCTTCTCCTCTCATATACTTTTGTCTTGTTCTTACTTTGCTATTTGTTTAGCAACACTCATAAAATTTTAATCTTCAATCACCCACAAAAATTTGAATAGATGGAAAGATAGACCTAGTGTTTTTTTTCTCACCGCTCTTCTATCAATTCCCCAATTTACTACTATTATATAAGCGTCAGTTAGAGGAGCTTGGGGTCGTCCTCCTTGCCGACCCCAAGTAGCCACTTTTAGTGGTTCTCTTTGAAACATAGCCATTTTTAGGAATAACTTATTAACTAGGTGGACATTTTTAGGATTGCTAATTAGAATATAATCAATTATTTTAAAAATAGGTACGAGATAATCACAACTTCAAAAGACGGCAAAAAACAGGAACGTCAAGAATTCTCTTGGAATTTGAACTTATACAAGTGAACCTCTAATACTATGTCCAGAAGTTTTGAACTGAGAAGTTATATTTTAGGAATATTGCCCCAAAATTTTATGAGAAATAAAGGTGCTTAATAAAGGTCGTGGAACTTATTCGACCACATTGAGAGCTGAGGTTGTCTACGTGAGTTATGTTGATTGTATTCCTTGATTGACTTACTAATTTAACAAGGTAACATTTCCTGTCGAGTCCTTATTTTCGAATAGTAAGAATATAAATTTACGAGGAAAAGATCTTAGTAGTACCCATTACGAACTAGAATGAGATTGCTATAAGGATTACATAAGTCATTAATATTTAACATAAAAGTTTTAAAGCAACAAAAGAAAGAGTGAGTATTGTAGTAAATGAAAAAAAGACAGCAATTCAATAAATTATCGGTGTAGACTTGGGCCCGTGCTCTCACGGGCCTTACGTCACTAGTAATACTGGACCTGACATCATCACGAGTTGAATTCTACAATTAAGTTTTCCAAACTTGTGACATCACTCATCATGAGTATAGTTCTGCAGTTAGACTAGAGCCCGGGAGCTCGAGACTATTCCTCCACATGAGTTACGAGCAATGTTATATTAAAGAGAACTTGGTTTCCCACCTCTGCAGTGACATATTACTACATTCTTTCATGGGTATTACAAAGCATTATGCTCAACTAAGTTATATGCAAGCTATAACTTTCGCTTATACAGTTACCAAGTACCGCAAAGTTCTATAAGTGAGCATATCCCACATTAGATGATGATAATCAATGAGTTTGAACAAAGAAAATATGGAAGCCGCATAACATGATCTTTTGCAGATGAAACCGTATGATATCAGATGATGGTCGCAAAATGAAAATTGCAACACAATTTGAAAACGATTCAATCACAGGTACCGTATACCAACCAAAAAAAATGGCGGAATAGGTTGACAGCTACTCAAACTTGGCACGAAAAGTCAGTTAGCTCCCTTAACCCTCCCCTGTACCTATTGGCTACCTCAACCGTTCGAATTTGTACCATTTGAGCTAAAAATGTACTGCTGGCACATGTCGTGACGTTCAATATTTTAGAGCGCGTGAGAACTATTTTTTTTAGCCGACTTGGACTTTCCAATGGTTAAAAAAAGTCAAAATAAGAATATATAATTATTTTAAATAATAAAATACCTTAATTTCTTCTTCTTCTTCTTCCCTGAGACATCACCGACCTTAGTACACCCCAAATAAAAAGTTGCCTAAGTCAACTCCTAAAATGAAGTCTTAATCCAGCAAATGAAGTGAAAAATGAGTTAATCGACAAAACCCATCCGATAATCGAGTGAAATCATGTACTAATCTTTATGAGAAAAGTTAGGCATCCATGAGAATTTGGAATTAGGAGGATAAGAGATGGATTGTGAAAGACTTGCCAACGGCAAAGACAACAACCAAAAAATTTTCAGCTAGAAATCCTGCTAAAATTTTGCATTATCTATCACCAAACTCCCATCAAAATCAAGTAATTAGTGCGTTTGGAGTTTTGGGTCTTCTGGTAATCAGCGTGTTAGAGTTTCGGCCTTTCGGGTCCCTCTCTGCCACCTTCCACCACACTATGCCCCTCTTTCTCTTTGAAATCTGGAGAACCAAGTAAATATGTGAAATTGGGGGAGAGTGTAATGGGTAGTATTTATTGAAAAATACAAATGCTTAGATATGAATAGTGAGAATTGGGTTGTTGCTTTTATGTAAATTACAACAACAATGTTCAAATTTGACAAAAAAGCAAAAGGATTTCATAGGTGCGTATTTGGAGATTTGACTTCATGGCTTAGGGAGGAGTGGGAACGGAGGGTGGCGGGGAATTGAAGGTGGTATGCTGCAACGAAACAGAGGGGTGACAACAGCGTGGCGGTCAAAAATTGGTTTATGGGTCCGGCGAGTACATCGCATAGCAACGCTGCGGTGATAATTTGTTCATGGTTTTTCCGGTGGAAAATCAACAATGTGGTTCCTTTTCCTTAATTTTTTATTTGATGAATCTTTTAATATTAACAAAAGCCAAAAGCCACCTGGATTTTTCTCATTCGTTAGCTTAGACACATCAATGGGTGTGAGATACACGCACTGTGTATTTTTGCCAAGTTGTCATGGAAGGATTCAATAGGCACAGTTTCAACATAACATCAGGTAGCCAATAGATACAGGGAAGGATTGAGGGAGCTAAGTGACTTTTCGTGCCAAGTTTGAGTAGCTGGTAACCTATTCCGCCAAAAAAAATCAACACAGGAATGAGTAATTCACTCCACATGATCTCATATTCATCTAAATATATTCAAAATGAGACAACTTATTCACTCAAAAAAATCTCAAACCTAGAATCATTGCTCTTGAAAGACCTCAAAATTCATCTTAAACATGGGATTCTAGGCACTTAAGTGACCAATAATTCATACGTTTTTAAGGCAGATACTTTATCCCGAAACTTCATCCCAATGTCCGTTAAGTAAACTTGTATCAAACTCCTGAATTTAAGACCAAGATATGATTAAAAGCATTCAGCTAAAAAAGCAGATACCAAACAGAAGAAACATGAAATAGGTCTGTATTCTTGATGTAAAATTCTGAGCCAGCAAAACTAATGAATTCTTAATAAGACAACACACTGATATCCAAAAACTTAAATCAACCATCAAAACACGAGTCTCAAACTATTCAAGAAAGCTCTTCTACACAATAGCATTGGCAGCACTGGCAATCCTAGGCCAAAGATCAGCACACTCTTCCCCAATTGGTCCTGTAATTGCAGATCCTACAAAACAAAAGATACAGATGATAAGCATAACATAGGCAGCTCACAAAATCTGGTTTCTACTTGACATTAATTTCCATATCACAACACATCTCTACTTGTTAAAACACCATCCTTTTGACCAGCAAATCATGAACAGATGCAAATGAATATATGGAAGTGTACACTGATGGCTCAACATTACTGACGATTGATCAGGCAGTTAACTAATGCTAGTGATTTGAAAACAAAGATCAAAGCATCAAGCTAGCCAAGAAAGATCTAATTAAGTGAACAAATTAAGTTACCTTTCATTTCACCCTTGGGATTAACAATTACGCCAGCATTATCTGTATTAGGAAAAAAATACAAAGCATCAGAAAAGTTCTAATAGATGGTTTAAGACACCGAGAGCTAGCTGTTCCTACATATATACATTAATGTTGCTTCACTAAAGAACTCATATACAGCAGTTTGACCAACAACTACATGTATGTCAACAGTAATTTGTACTCATGCAAAAAAGAAGGGAAGAGATAGCACTTCTCACTACGTACCTCACTTTTGAAATAAACAAAATTACTAATCTATAAAAGGTTTGCAAGTCAAATCCAAGATGGGCATGTTTGCTATGGGGAATGCTCTACTGGAAAATGATTTCCTTAGTGGCCTTTGAATGATAAATCAATTTCTCTAAAGAAAATATTTTCCATAAAAAAGGAATATGAGACTGGGGACATTTGGTCAAAAGGGACACTCAAGAGTGAATATAGGTAAAAGGGACAAAGTCTTAATTAATGTAATAAAAGGGACACATCTAATTAATGCTCTTAAACATCAACTTTCCTCCACTCCCCTTCACCCCAAAGTTTCATTTCTTACACTTTGGTCCTCACGTATATAAAAAATAAAATTTGCCAAATTAGGGAAATATTTTTCCCTCCGTTTATTCCCTCCTTTCTCTCTCTCTCCTCTCTCCTCTTCTCCCTCCCGACCTGAAACACCATAGCTGCTGCGCATCTGCTTTCTTCAATCTCCATTCGTTTTCGCTATTATTCTTGCATTCCAACTGTCCCAAATGGAAAATATTGTCAGATCTAAAATCCATTTCGGTTAATTAGAGGTATTATTGACTCTAATTTAATAAATAATTTGGGGAAAATACGCTGCAATTCTTTGAATAACAATTTCTGGTTGGCATTACTTTTAACGCTGGGCATTACTTCAAACTGGAAAGCTTGACAACTCCCATATCTCCTGTAAGTGTAAATCTCCCTCTTGCTAATCTCTACTATTCTAATTTTTGTAAAAACCCTTTTAAACCAGTATGTTGCTGTTTTGAAACATCTTACCGTGACGATCGCAACATTATAAAGATTGTTCTACAAATACTCGTACAACGTATTCACAATTATGGAACATTGTATTAGATGCTCAGGATAATCCTTTTGATGTTCCTATTGTGCTAGTCAGAGTCACGGAACATAATTTTGGTTGCCCGAATAATCTTACAGCATGTTCAGTAAATGCTATTCATAATGTTGGAACATATTTGTAGATTGTCGGAACTGATGTATCGATGTTTCACATCAGTATGCTTGTATTCTTAAACATCCTTGGGCATGTTCGGATCTGTTTTTCGATGTTCCAGTATCCTTTGCTACCTGGACCACATTTGATGAATGTTTATCCTACCTTGCAGATATCGTTAAAGTAATGGGGGACAACATACTACTAGGAGTTGATTTTCTCGGCGAATGGGTTGAGCGTTCGAAATGCTATGCTTGGATTCCTAAGGTGAAAGAGACAAGACCTATCCTTGTGAGTAGGAATATTACATATGATGAACTTGTCGACAAAATCATACGCAGTTGGGGGGTAAGTGATGATCCTAGGGATCTTTGCATTTCATATATGCTGAGTGTTGCCGCAAAGCAAAAGACTGCTCCATCTAAAATTAGGTCTGATGATGATGTTCAGCTTTATATGGCTGATGTAGACCCAGCTGGGGCTAGGCCAACACTAAGGGTTAGTGTGATTCCAAGGCCTGAAGGAATTTCAAGTTCGAATGAACAAGATATGCATGTTGAGATGGATGAAGATGAATTAAAACAAGGTGGAGAGGCAGACGAAGAAGGTGAAGAAGGTGGAGAAGCAGTTGGTAATCCTTCAGAAAGAGCACCATCATTGAGCAGCCGCAACGATTTTTTTGGAAAAGACGGCACAGGTTTTGTAAAGGGTATGACTTTCAAGAACAAGCGAGAATTAGTGGTGAAGTTGAGGCTTGCTGCAGTGAGGAAGCCTTTTTCTTTCAAAGCTGTGAAGAATACAAAAAGGTTGTTTTATGCCCGATGTGTTGATGCAAATTGCAGGTGGTGGCTTCGAGCATTGAGGTATCATAGTAGTGATACATTTTATATTACAATCTACAATGGCGAGCACACGTGCGGTGTGCAGCACCTGCAAAGCCACCATAAACATGCCACAGCTGATGTTGTTGGTGAATACATGAAAGATAGGTACATTGAGGGGAAAGGAATAACACCAAAAGACATCAGGGTTGCATTCAACAGAGAATTGGGATGCAACATTAGTTATTGGAAAAGTTTGAAGGGATGTGAGATTGCAAAGGCAATAGCAAGAGGGACACATGAACACAGTTATGAAATTTTAGAGGCATACAGTTATATGGTAAGGTCCCAAAATATTGGAAGCAAGACAGCTTTGAAGCTTGATAGTTGTGGGAGGTTTAAGTATTTTTTTATATCTTACGGATCTTGGATTAGGGGTTTTCTGTATATGAGGAAAGTCCTTGCTATTGATGGGACTCATTTGTCAGGCAAGTACGGCGGTGTGTTGTTGTCTGCCGTTGCCCAGGATGCAGAGAAGCACATATTCCCTGTTGCATTCTGCGTTGTGGACAAAGAATGTGATGCTTCCTATGATTTTTTTTTCGAACAATTGGTTGACATAGCCCAGTACAATGATGAGTTGAGCGTCATTTCAGACAGGCATAAAAGCATAGCAAAATCAGTTGCCAAGTGGTTCCCCCAAGCTCACTACGGAGTTTGCACGAGGCACCTTGCTGAAAATATCCGTACAAAGTTTCAGTTTGGAGACCACCTGGGGTCCTATTACTTGGCAGCAGATGCATATCGTGTGGAGGATTTCAGAACGCACTTTAAGCAAATCGAAGACAACGATCCAAGGGTTGCCAGATATCTTCAAGATGACGTGGGGTTCCATAAATGGAGCAGATGCTTTTTCCCTGGGCACAGGTACACGACTATGAACATTCATACCAAATGTTCTGAACGTTGCGTTGGAATGTTCTATATTTACATGTCAATTAAGTCGAGAACATTCTAATTGACGTTCAAAATAGTACCAATGATGTGTATGACGTAATTATTGATGTTCTGATCGCATGCTTAATGTTCGCACTTGGATTAGACGTATTTAGCATTAAGGTCTTTGTTTGTTTGTTACAATTTCAGATTTGCAGTGATGACATCGAACATTGCTGAGTCCACAAATGCAATGCTGAGGGATGAAAGAGAATATCCTATCGTTGCCCTATTAAATCATATCAATCGTACATTTGGCGAAAAATTCCATGTGAGAGCTACGGAGTTCCTCGAGGTTTCAACCATATGTGTCCCTTCAATTGAAGGAAAAATAAGATTCAACCTGGAGGAAGGGGGTAAGCTCGCAATTAGTCGAAAAGGTACGTATGGTTTCACCATCATCAGTCCAGGCCAGGGAGCAGAAGTCGATTTACTCAACAGAACTTGTACGTGCAGAGAGTATCAAATTGACTTAATACCCTGTAAACATGCTATGGCAGCTATCAGAATGCTGCGTCCAGACGACTATGGAGCGTGCGTCTATGACTTCACTTCTGCATATTACAAGTTAGAGTCATATATGCTTGCCTATGCAGAACCGATCAATGCTGTTCCGCCGGAAGAATTTTGGAATGTTCCTCCTGAGCTGCTTGAGAGACGAATATTGCCTCCTTTCATCGACGTGGGTAAGGGTAGACGAAGGAAAAAGCGGATACCATCAGTTGGTGAAGTATTTTCAAGTAGGAGAAACAAATGTAGCATCTGCAAAAGGTCAGGCCACAAAAGAACTACTTGCCCGAAACGAGTGGATAGTGGACAATCCTCCCAAACTCAAAGTGTTGCTTTTTGAATTTTAATCTTGACAATTTTATATATTTTTATATTTGAACTTTTAACTTAATGTTCCGAGCATTTATCAATGGCGTTCCAAATTCCTGTCATTTTTGTAGTATATAATTCAAATTGATCATCATACAGATGTTCTAATACTGCAAACGGGATGTTCAGTATAATGCAATAGTCATGCTGATTGATCAAGCGAAGGGTTGCCTCGTGCAATTAAAAGGTGTGAAAGCATCCCCCAACCTGCATACAAAAAAGGCATTAATTAATCCAGATACATCACCTAGAGAGTAGTGAACGACTTTTCAATGTTCATATCACGCCTTTTGGTGTTTTTTATGTTTTTTATCATCTATAAATACAAACATTTACTTGTCCCTCCATACACACAATTATCCTCCTACTTGAATTAGCAAAATTTCTTCATAGACAACAAATACAAATGGAAAATAGCCAAAACGAAATTGTCGCTAATGGCCACTATGCCCCAGCCGACGAACCTGACCATAACGAATATTATGGAAACATCGCCTGGGATATTGCCGGTATACAAACTGACATCACTGCAATCAACCATTCTGTGGACCGCTTATCTGCTGATGTATGGAGCATAAGGCAAGTGTTAGTTCAGCGCTTGGAGCGTATTGAACGAATGCTTTTGGGACTCCTTATCCATCAAGGGATGAATCCGGAGCAGTTTGTTACTCCTCCAAATTCTCCCAATGCTGACAACTAGAACTCTTATTTAAGCATTATATCTAGTACTAGTACTTTTGTCTAAGCATTATATCTAGTACTTTTGTCAAGCAATATGTGAAGTACTTTTGTACATGTATTTTGTTCCCTTAAGTATGAATGAAAATTATCAGATTATGTGTTAAGTTGATAATACTTCCACTACGTAAGTGAACGCCTAAACTTCATCAGCAACTTGAAACATTCTAACCCACGTTCCAAGCACCGTATGAAGATGTTTGACATCGATATTAACGTAAACATGCTAGCATATATTTTAACAACTCCCATCTAAAATGCATCAGCAAGTTGAAACATGCTAACAAAAGTTCTGAGCACAGTATGAAGATGTTTGACATAGCAGAAGGAGTTTGGCCTTAAAATTGTTATTAACACAAACATGCAAAAGCCGCTATTTGTACAACAACAACAACAGTACACAGCACTATTTTGGGAGATTTGACGAAAAAATCAACAAAAAGCAGAGATTTTCACGAGAATTTCAGTCCAGAACCAGAAAGAAGGGGTAAAAACCCTAGCTTTATCGAAATAGGCAAATAGCAAAACAATAAACCCCGATTCACTTGAAAACATCAATATAGTAAAAAATTTACCTTTAGATGTTGCCGGAGAACATTATGTAGATGCCCGGCGACGAAATAGAAGACTCGAGAAGAGGAATCGAGAAGTGTGTAAGAGAAGAAAGGCGCTGGTGTTCGATGTTTGAAATGATTGAATTGATAAGACTGATCAGCCGCATTTTTAATTAAAACTTCACTTTTGGGGTTGTCATAATTGCCATTAAGGCCCCACCTTTTTGTTTGTTCCGATTTCCACGCGCGTCCCATTTTTGTATAAAATCCCATTTTTCTTTTTTGAGATATTAGAACGTTCATCTGAACGTGCCAAACATAATAATCAATTAGGTAGTTCGTTAAAAATGAAACTCGTTTGCTCAAAATAAAAAGTACCTTTTACACGTTCAAAACATATCAAATGATGTTTGAACCCTAACCCTAACCCTAACCCTAACCCTGAACCCCAAAACATAACCCTAACCCTAACCCCAAACAACAAAAATTCCTAACATTTAGAGAACATTCATTCTCGTGTTCTGAACCTTTTTTGAAACGTTCTTGAACGTCTCTAGTCTGTTCTGGATCTTTATACTGATGTTGTTTTTGTACCGTTGAGGATTAGTTGATAAATACTAATATAAGGATCATTTAAAATGCATAAACAATGAAGAGTAGTTTAGTAAGATTCCAAAACATGCTATGTGTAAGTAAACCAAAATATATGTCGTTAATTATACCAAAATGTAATTATTAGGTTGTTTGGATAAGGAGTGTAGGGTTGATTCTAGATCAATTAACAATTTTAAACATTAAGAAGTGTATTATAACGAATTGTAGAATAGATTGGACGTTATATCACTAGATAGACACATTAGTAATCTATTTGCTGATTTTGCAATCTATGTGTAGCTCAATTACAGGCATTCTTCGTGTATCTACAACAACTAAGACTTCAAATCATACAAGTATTGATTGTAATACTCAATACTAAGTGTATTTAAGGTGACTACATCAATAGTATGTCTATTGGAAGTGTTTACTCATAAAAGATCTACTAGAGTATACTCATTTATATCTATTGAAAGCGATTACTTAGTTATATCAAATGAAACACTTACTAAGTTATTGAGTATTTCATTAGATGTTGTTCTAACTAATGGATAATCTATATAATGATGACTTAACCTTAAATATAAAGACTTATTAATCTTTTCATGTTATATAGTTTCTTATTACAACCATATTAAAGGTTGGAAGACTACATATTAAATTAGGCACCTACTATGAACTGAACATATAAACCCACGTTCGTAACTTAAATTAGATGTCTATTGGTGTTTGTAGTACTAATACAACGGATACATTTGTTTATAGATATTAGAACAATCTCTTCTACGTGCCAAACATGGTTTTCTAATGCTAGAAAAAATTGGAGCAACCCGTTTTAAATACGTGGAGCGACCTGCTCCACACAACTATTATCTTATAACACGTGGAATAACCCCAACCATTCAATTAATTAGGTCTTTTCCCATTATTGTTATAAGTTATCCCTAGGGACCCCCTTTACCTCGTCTTCTTCTTAACTCAACCATGTCTCATCAAGGATCAACTTGTTCTCCCAGCTCCTCTCAAAATCGTCGATGTTGGTGTGGCTTACCTGCGATACAATTCACGGCGGGCACACAGTCGAATGCTGGACGAAAATTTTGCAAGTGTCCCCGCAAGGGTATTAGCAATTGCGGATTTTGGGAATGGTGTGACGAGGAGTATCCCCAGCCTACCACATTGGTTTTAAACAAGTTGAAAATTTCACTTGATGAAGTTTGTGAAGAAAGGGCCAATTTGCTGAAGGAAGTTGACAAATTAGGGGCTTGTAATACTACAAATTTATTGAAGATCAGTAAGTTAGAGGCTAAATTGCAACGGTGGAAGATGTATTTCTTATTGTCTTGGGCAGCTTTTTTGGGTTTCATTGTAGCTAGGTTTATTTGATACCAGTTGCTGTTCATCGAGTACTACTGAGATCTATATATTTGAACGTTTAAGTTATTGTTTCGAGCATTTATCAATGGCGTTCCAAATTCCTATTATTTTTGTAGTATATAAATCAAATTAATCATCATACGGATGTTCTAATACTGCAAACGGGATGTTCATTGTAATGCAAAACAACATTCATAAATATTCAAAACATGCTAGATTGTACTGAAAATTAAAGGACAACAGTTCTAAACACGACATTCAAGTCATATAGAAAATCTTCTTAAATGACTACACTTGAAATAGTTCTTCATTTCACATGCGTTCCGCTGGAGGCCGTGGTGGTGAAGAGTAGTTTTGGGGGTCAATCTCGAGTGCAGCTTGAATACCACGAAGCATACGCTTAATAAGATTGATATCCTCACGGAATTCATCGAACCTAATTCTTAATCGCTCCACTTGATCCTCCACATTTCCTATATATACTGCAAACTGATCAACATCTGAGGTCAGATCTGCGATATCTTCACGGACATGATCGATTTCAGTGAACCTACTAGTACTTGGAACTCCACTATCATGTTCTGGTGCTCTTGGTTGCCTTACTCTGCGAGACATTGTTTTTGTTTCGCCTTGTTGTTGTTGTGCAGACATTTAACATTTATAGAAGGCTTGGTGCCTTTTCGGTTGCATATGTGATGATTTAAAGAGGCGCATATTCGCATTGAATGGTTGGGGTTAGTACACGTGTTTTAACTGTGACCAGGGGTTCCTAATCCTTCCCGCGGAAGTCAGAACATCTTCATGGCGATACGAATCATCATATACTCGTTCCATTAGTCTATTGGTTTTTGGCGTTTATAATTCAAATTGATCTTCATGTTTGAAAATTATTTATAGCCTTCCAGTAGACTATTACGACTATTGGTATTTTTTAAACTACTCATCATTATACACTTAACGGCTATCCCCTTTAATTCAAATCTGAAGCAAAGGCAACGAAGCGTCACTTCAAAAATTTAAAAAAATATATAACGGCTAGTGTTTTGGATAAAACACACTTAAGTCGGTTACCTATTTTTCTCCTATAAATACTCGATCAAACCATTCAAATTCAAAAAACTCTATACCACTACAACCTATAATCTTCAGCCAAAAATAAAAATGGTTCGCCGACCTTCCTCCTCAATAGTTGCTACTGCTGCAAGAACAGGAGCAACAAATACAAGAGCATCCACGTCAAGAGTACCAAAAACGACAAAGGGAGCAACCTTGAAACAAGAAGGAAGAGGTGAAGCCAAGCAAAAAGAAGGAAGAACGGGAAGAGGGTCAGCCAAACAAAACGAAGGAAGAACGGGAAGAAGTGAAGCCAAGCAAAACGAAGGAAAAACGGGAAGAGGGTCAGCCATGCAAAAAGAAGGAAGAAAGGGAAGAGGATCAGCCAAGCAAAAAGAAGGAAAAACGGGAAGAGGATCAGCCAAGCTAATAGGAGGAAGAAAAAGTCGAAACACATCTGCTGAACGACAAGAACGTGCAAATGATATTTTGGAGCAACTTCGTGCTGAAGTTTGGGGTTGGAAGTTCAAATTTGAGGAATTCTTCGAATACTACAATAGGGACGTCAAAAAGATGTTGAAAGAAATAAAGAGGATAAAGAACATGCTCCAGATAGCAACCTTGAATCAAGAAAGGACTGCATCGCGTTGAAGTGAAAACGCATATTATTGACCAGGATGTTAATATGACTGTTTATTAAGTAATGTCTTAAATGCTAATATAATTAGCATACTTTTGTAAAGCGCTGAATCTTTGAACGATCAAGAATGTTTTTGCCTGGTTCTTGATTATCAATGTATAAAGTAACTTTAACGTTTAGAACATCTGTTGTTGTTTCCCTATTTACTAGATATTGAACATCAAATAACCATTAAGTTAAAAACTATTTGAACGTACAAAATAATGTTCCGAAAATAACTAATGCTGTTCCTATAGTCTATAATTTTTAATATTGTTAAGTCGATCTTATCATAATACAGATGTTCTAATTATGTAAACTCGATGTTCAGTGTAATGCAAAACAATAGTCATCATTTGCCATATATACGCATCAAAAATGGGTAATCATCCATATATTACACCCATCAAAAACAAAAACATAATTATCCAAATTTTACAACCCATACTAAGGGACTAATTTGCCATGGAATATGTCCACAGCAAATTTAACTAGACAGTCTTCTATCACATTGTCACAAAGATATTCCATCGGGGTGTTGGACAGCAAATGTTCGAGGAACATGATGGCATACGCTCCACATGCAGTACCAGTCAAATTCCTTGGAAGGCCTTGGATGCGCTCGTACGGCCACATTTCCATAGATTGGATTTCAGGAGGGAGGTGGTTGAATTTCCCCGACTGCCGGATGTATATTGGGAACATGTACATAATTGGCCCCATTATTGAATCAAAGCGGTCTTCATTGTACAACCCAATGTTGCAGTCGTAGACATCGATCCTTGCCTCCTCTAAATAAAAGACGCATGTAACATAATGCGTGCTTTCAATGTTATACACGGCAAAGAGTCTTTTCACACCATCCCACTTCCTTCCACCCGGATATGGAGACTTACCTCTGGCATAATCAAGGAATGTATCCTCAAACTTATATGCTGCTAGGTATTTGTCAAGGCCGACACCAAACCCCCTTGCCTCCTCTTCAGCCGCACCGTATCGAACGCACATGTTGGTCAAGAATGAAAGATCGAGGATGAGATCAGAGCTATCATAATGCCGGGGGTAAGCCTTATGCCTCACACGCATCAAGGCCAAGTACTCATCCATAAACTGCAGAATAAAACAAATTAGAAGTTGTGAATAAAACTATGCCGACACATACTATTGTATGTTTGGACCAGCAAGTCGAATGTTCAACGAACATAGGACCATCAGGTTCCGAGCGGAGAAACAAATGTTCGTTCTTCGATAAAAACCAAACACTGACAAAACAATAGAAGTAAAGAGATGCACTTACGCTATCCCACATCCACTCTTTCACGTCCAGGAAGTCCAGAAAATCCAAGTAATTAAAATCGTGACACAGGAAGGCAGTCTTTTGTTCCTTCTTCTCCTCCAAGAAAGCGTCAAATTCAGCTTTCTTGTGAATGTCGAGTGCCTTGTACAGTGTCACTGGCAATCTCCCGAGATTTTGGAGCCTGACTTGAGCTCTCTCTCTAAATTTCCAAAAAAACAAAATATAAATGTTTGAAAAAATTTTATAAATTTAATAGAAGAACGTCCCTTTTATGTTCAACGATTCTAATTGGATGTTTTACTAACCTTGCCATTCTGGCAGCAGTCATTTTCTTCTTTCCTTTGTTCTTCTTTGCCTGGAGCATCTTGGACAACAAAATATTCCTCTTTGGTCGCTGCTGCTGCTGCTTCTTCTTTGACGACGACGCTACTAAATTAGCAAGGGACAGCTGGATCGCATCAAGCTTCTGATCCAGTCCCTGTCGCCATTGAAGGCAGTCGTGACACTTGCAACTGCAGACACTAGGCTCCACATTCTCCTGTTCTCTCCTCCTAGAGCTTTCTCCAACTTCGAACAAACCCCTACCACTAAAAAGCCCACCAGTAAAACGACCAGCCCTACCACCAATCTCATCACCAACTTGTGTTTCACATCTGCCAACACCTCCACTAACAAATTCTTCACCAACCTTTCCTTCATCAATTACCTCTCTTGGAGGGGTCCTGGGGCAATTCCTAAAAACTGTCACTCGATCACCACCAACGATCGAGCTGGCCCCCTCCAATATCACAACAAGGTGATCAATTACCTCGTCGGCCCCATCAACAAACGGCTCAATATTCTGAAAAGTTTCATCTTCCCTCTCTGCATCGATAGGGTCAATAAAAGGGTGCACCACCTACATACCATAAAAGAGTGTTCAGAACATCATTATTACTGTTCGACATTTAACACCATTAAAAATGAAACATCATATCTGTCGTGATCGAACATCTGAAAAGACGTTCTTAACATTAACAGCAATGATTATAACGACATTGCAGATGTTCCAACATTTAGAAAATTGTAGGTAAAGTACTTACAGGCTTTGCAACATTCTCAAACAGCCTTAGGGAGTCTCTTTCATTCTTTTCAGTGATCCACCTGTGCATCCTTGGCATGCTCCTCTCCTTGGGAAAATCCCTGGGACGAAGCGAAGGTATTGCTTCAAATACCCAACCCACAAATGCCCAAGGAAACCCATAAAGATTGTAATTTGGCCCGTCCTTGGCCTTGCTAGCTGCACGATCAGCCATGGGCTTCGTCAGGTACTCAATGGTCAGCTCGAAGCTTTTCCGCCCCCAAGGATACTTGGCAAATTCATTAGGAAGGTATGCAAGACAGACCAGTAATTCCTCAATACCAGCTTTTTTGTCCTTGGCGCACAATATTGAGTGAACAAACCAAGCCATGGCAAGCCCAAACTTGTACCGTTCAGGAACTTCCTCATTTTCTATCAAACTCAGCAACCGGGAAGCAGTTACTGCTCTTGCTTTCCCATCCTCCCACGCCGTTGAGATATACTCCCACATCTCCCTGCCCCTCTCTTTGATCGCAGCCTCCCATTGGACACTTGGATAGGCTTGGCATCTCAGCTTTGTCATCAAAGCAAACTCTTGGAGGCCAAAACGAACAGGCACTCCATTGAAATTGAACCAAGCTTCTTTTTCTTTATTGCACAAAACTCTTCTTAGCAGAATATTGTGCACCAACCTGGTTGGAAACGATGGCTCCTCCGGCAAGTCCAAGAAATGGCCAAAGATACTGTTTTTGAACTTGTCATACAAACCACTTGTACGCAGCACAATCCTGAACTCACGCATTCGTCCAATAAGCGACGAGCGGACAGTTATCTTGGATTGAAAATGCTCATGCTCATCCAAGTAAGTCTTCAGCACCATTGGTGGAATGACACTGGTGACGTACTCAGGCTGTACGAACTCAGGCTGCACAATGTTTTGAAATTTGTTAGTTTAAGGAATCACCAGGGTAGTAAGAACATAATATCAGATGCATGAAACATCCCTTGAGATGTTCCAAGGAACTACAAGAAAATACTTCGAACATAGTTAAGATTGATCTGATCATGCACGCGAGTGTTCTCAAATCACATAAAAAATATTGAACATTCTACTGTAAAGTGACGAACAACTTTATGTATGTTCTCAACTATACCTCTCTAGGTGGCTCTGCAGAATCAGCTCCCACGTCGTCTACGAACTGACGTTCTCCTTCGCATCTCTCACCCTCTTCTTCTTCCCTACCATTCCTACCTCCTTCACCAGCTTGAACATCTACTATCTCTATAACTTCATGTACATCATCTACTTCTTCTACATTTGCAACTCCTTCAAATTCCCCTGCAAGATTATTTACCAACCTTCCCACCTCCTCTTCTTCTTCCACATTTAAAAGGCTCTCTTTTTTGTTTCCATCTTCATCCCAGTCATCATCACCAAACAGCGCTTCTATTTCTTCTGATAGATTACCATCTTCCGGCAGCTGTGGCCCAACATTTACATCATAGTCTAGGGACCCCTCCTCTTCGTCCTCCAATATTAGTCTCCTCTTCATAGGAGGCTGTTTACTAGGAGGAGTAGTCTCCTTCCTCTTAATTCCCCGCTTATAAGCCATTGTAGCTGCAAATCACAAGTACATTCATCAATTAAAGATGTACAAGCATGCAAGTAGAGTCATCATTAAACGTTATCATCCTCTCGCACGGTCGGAGCACTGTCTCAAATGTTTTAGAACTTTAAACATGCATGCACAAACATAAACATGCAAAATCTTGACTATATGTACATTTTTTCAACCTTTAGCATATTTATTTTATAAAACCCTAATTTATTTTAACAAAAACCATCTAAAATGCATCACCAACTTCAAACATCCCATCACACGTTTAGAACACTGTCCCACGACGTTTGACTCTGCGAAGGAGTATGCGTACAACATTTTTTCAACCTTTAGCCTATTTATTTTTAAAAACCCTAATTTATTTTAACAAAAATCATCTAAAATACATCACCAACTTCAAACATCGTATCACACGTTTAGAACACTGTCTCACAATGTTTCAGTCTTCGAAGGAGTATGCTCTTAACATAGTAATATAACATAAACATGCAAAACTTCACTATTTGTACAAGAACATAGCACTATTTGACGAAAAAATCAACAAAAACAAAGATTTTCACAAGAACTTTCTCAGTACTGTAAAAAGGCGTAAAAATCATAGTTTTTTCAAAATAGCAAAATAGCAAAGAAAAAACCCGATTCACTTGAAAAACATCAATATTGTTCAAAATTTACCTTTAGATGTTACCGGAAAAATGTTTATGGTCGGCGACGATGATGTTTAGAGTTACTGTAGAAGAGACGAACTTGAGAACTGTGAAGAGTGTAAGAGAAGATTTTTTGGGGTTCGATGTTTTAAATCATTGCACTGAGTCCGTTCGGTTCGTTTTCCCACCTTTTGATTAAAAGTTTTTGGGATTGCTAATTCAGTCCAAAAGGTTTTTAATCAAGCCCCGCAAGTTTTGTTGTTTCTAATATGGCCCATGGTTTAATGTTAAACGCGCGCGTTATTCGACGCTCCACGCGCGTCCCCTTTTATTAATTAAAGACTTGAGAGGGTCTTTTGGCCCATTCTTCTCATGAGACTGCCTTAGAACGGGCAAAAGTTGTTTCCTACTAGAATATATACTAATCCTCGCCCAACATCATTTGCTTCAACCAACATTTACACATTGTACTCATCCCTTTAATATTCAAAAATATAACCCAAATACTATCCTCCTACCCTATAATTATCATTATATGATTAAATAATCACCTGCTTCTACACATAACTAAACAATTTAAAATGATCTAAAACATGATTACTAAGGTAAAACATTTTTTACACAATAAACTTATCGAAAATACGCCCTAAATCAGAACACAGTTCGATACCCGACCCTCTGCCCTTCTCCAATAAAATATCAAAGCTTTAACAAGTGGCTGAATTTGAACCTATGATAGTGAGCATAACTCCCACATCACAAGTTGAGTTCTAACCACTAGATCAAAGCCCTAAAGCTCCTACACTACACTTGTATTCATATGATTACTTAGTCACATACTTTTTCACTTAATTAAACACTGTAATAAAATCCAAAACACGATCACCAAGGTAATATCTTCCAATAAAAAACTCATAGCACACTAACTAATTGAAAGAACCTCTCTTATAATTTCACATTTTCAAAGTTCATTCTACAGTACATAACTTACAAGACAAAGATTAATCACATTTTCTTTTTCAAATCGCAAACGAAACTACAAGCGGCAGAAAATATAAATCTCCAATAATTAAACACAACAAAAACATAGGGATATCCACAAATATAATGTAACTGAATTAGCTGAAACTATGAGAGCAAGAAAATAATTAGAAGAGAAGAATTAAGAAAAGTTGATGAAAAAGTATTTCCAAGTTGTAATAGGAAAATAACTAACGGTGTTACAACAAAGTAGGAAATTTAGTTTACCCCCAAACCCAACATAATTAGGATACGAATTAGTATAACATGTAAAACCAAATTAGGATACGAATTAAACTCTCAATCTGAGAAGGAAAAAGACAGTAGATTATAAGCCAGCAGTTCGAAACCCATACAAAATAGGCTTTCCTTTTGAGCTTTGGTATATATATACACACCATAAACTCTTTATCTTGAGCCAACTGAAGGACGTTCAATTTCTGAAATTCCATCATCAGCTTTCTCAATGGTTAGGGTGGGGACAAGAGTGGTTCTAACTGCACCCTTATCATTAGAGGGGGAATCAGATGATAATTACAGAGCTCCTAATCTGCTACAACGCATATTAAGCCTTTTGAATAATATACGGCCAGGATCGTATTCAGCTACCTCCCTTATTCAACCTACCAAAGTCACAGCTCCAATGTTATGGGGAGTCACTCTACTGCATAAACAATGACATGTTAAGCAAGTGTGAGAAAGGGGAGACACCACTTGAAAGATTGACATCAGTGGTGGCTTGGAGCATATCCACTTTGCGCCCTTTGATGTTTGGGGTGGCTCCTTTTAATCCAATTCTTGGTGAGATTCACCATGTCTCTAGAGGCTCTCTAAATGTCTTGTTAGAACAGGTATCCCATCATCCACCAGTCACTGCTCTTCATGCAACTGATGACAAAGAGAATATTGAATTGATCTGGTGTCATAATCCTGTCCCAAAGTTGTATGGTACAAAAGTAGAAACTGAGGTGCATGGGAAAAGGGAGTTGAAGCTACGAAATAGGCAAGAAACATATGTAATGAACTCACCAAAGCTAGTCATTGGAATTTTGCCGTTTCCTGGTGTAGATTGGTTGGGCAATGTCACAATCAAATGTCAAGAAACTGGTCTTCAAGCTGACTAATGTTACAAAGCAAGCTCTTTCTTAAGCAATAGAGGAAATAGATCTGTAAAAGGCAAGATTTTTATGCCTGCTGCATCTTCAAAGACTATTTGTGAGATCAATGGCCATTGGGATACAACTGTTACCATTAAGGATACAACTACTGGAAAAGTCGATGTGATTTACAATGCAAAGGAAATATTATCTGGAATGGAGACTCCTATTGTGAAAGATCCAAAGGTGGTTGTTATGCCAAGTGAATCAACGGCGGTATGGGCAGAAGTAAGCCAAGCAATTGTCAGTAGAAGTTGGGATAAAGCAAAGCAAGCAAAGACTATAGTAGAGGAAAGGGAAAGAGAACATGCAAGAGAAAGGAAGTCCAAATCTGAAATTTTGGTGCCAAAACATTTCACACTATCCTATAGCAAGGAGTCAGGGTGGGAGCCCACACCCAATGAGATGTGGGTACCTCCTGCTCCAATTATTGTTCCTACTTGATCAATTTGTAACAGGGAAATATTAAGTTCATATGTTTATTTGTACTAGTTTCTCGGCACGATGTGTATGCACAATAATGGAATGCACGGCTTTGTAAAACAACATCAATACAATCTAAACAATACTTTGAATAAATAAATATAAATGACACAGAAGTATATTTTTATGCGAACCATGAATAGACGTTTGGAAGTTATTTAAAATTGCTTTAGATCGATCAGTTGATTTGTACTTTCAATCTGTTATAGAACTATTACTAGTATTTTTTAGTGGAAGCATTAACGACTGTTTTCTTAACTTGCTGAATAGTGGGCAATGAGTTTCAAAGAAGCTTTAATGAGGAAGGGGGAGCATATTGAAGTAAAATTTGATAAAAATGTGTAAAATAATACCCACTCCAAAATGAAATTTACATGAGCAAGTATGTCAAGGTCGGGACTGTCAAACAGACAGTGCCATTAAGTAATGGTGCAGCTAATGGTGAATCTGTTGAAGCAACTGATCGCGAAGCTAAGCCAGAAGAAGGTGTTGCTTCAGAGAGTTCAAAGCCATCAGAAGATGGTCCATCCGGAAGTGTTGCTGAAATTGTGGACAAGTCTGATGGTGACGCTGACAAGAAGGATTAATTGGCATACCATTTTTCATCAACAAGCCAAGATTGTGGAGATCCAAAAAAGCATGGCATTGTGAAGATGTTTGTACTATCTCGTGTCAAATGATTGTTTATTCTAGCGCAGAACTCCCTAGGTAGTCAAGTTATATCAACTTTGGTGTATGAAATAATGAAACACACATTTTTATCCCTGCATTGGAAGGTGTTGATGGAGTTCAAACAATGATTACAAGTCGCTCAAGTTCACTTATGTCTGCAAGCAGTAACAATGCCCCTTATCTCGTCTCAAGTGCATCCCTTCTTGTGGTAGCCACATCTAAAATCTTTGCAGCCTTCCCCTTTTTGTCGTTTTTGAAGCACCTCATTTAGCGGTAGAAAGAAGGAGGAGGAGTTTTGTTGAGAGCTGGTTTTGAAGTATGACAAATCAAAAGGACTCAGAGGTTTCCACGAAGAACCTAGTCCTTGGAATGAAGGGCACGCTTGATCGAAAAGAATTACGGGTTGCAAATCCCTGCGGAAGTAGGAATAGTGGCGCGTGAATGAATATGCATCCTAGTCAGACTAAAAGAGGCGGTGCCCGGGCTGTATCTTCGAAGTGTGAAAAGGAGTTGGACTTCAACAAGGAAAAAAGTTACTAGGAATCCTGACTTGCCATAATTAAAAGGATTCCTGGTAGAACTCAACTAGGGTTTCAAGACCCGTACAAATACAAGTAGTAGAGACGGCCGTAAAGCAGTTATTCACAAACGGAGAGTTGAGAGCATACAAAGGCGATCTAGCATCTTTCTACGTGAGTAAACTGGAGAAGACAACTTGAGTGCATGCAGTGTATTGAGTCTAGATATTCCTGTCTAGGTTCGTCAAGTTGCAAGTTATCTTTAATTCGAGCATTCATAGTTTTACCTATTGGCTTAATCAGAAGCATATGTATTAGGTGAATCTTTAGTGTATTTACTGAGAAGCTAGAGTTTAGCTTTGGGTAGTGATTAGGGTCTCGAGTGTAGCACATTGGTTACAGAGTTTGTAATCAGAAACTTTGCTCTTGTGTTAGTGGATTCAGTTCTAAAATTCGAGAGTGTGGGTCGTGGTTTTTCTCCCTTGAGCAAGGAGTTTTCCACGTAAAATTCTTGTGTTCTTTGTATGTGTTGTTGTGAGTTGTGGTGTTCAAGGCAGTATAAAAGATAAGGTAAGAACTAGGTTCTACGTTAGAAGAACCAAGTTCTCGTGACGAAAATTGGTAGACACTATTCAACCTCCCCTTCTAGTGTCGTCAGGAGGTGCACAGAGTATAACAAGTTTGGTAGTAGAATCAGTATCACGAATCATTGAAGTGCCAGTGCGAGTAGGTATTGTTCATCTGTGATAGGACCACATCTTTGGGCTTCCGGTGTAATAACACAATGACCATGTTCCTCTTCCAACTCTCTAGCTCTCTGAATTGCCAACTTCATCATAACTATACTATGAACTAGACTCGTGCTTCTAAAAACTTTGGATGTTACATTTCTACTGCCCCTCTTTCCAACCCTTTTCCCCCGTTGCTGATGGAGTGGTAAGATGTATTCTACTTGCATATTGGTTTAAGTCAGTGAGAGGATCCAACCATGGTTTCATGAGTTGAGAGAGTAGGCAGAATTGAGTGCTGAGTTGAGAGAGTAGGCAGAATTGAGTGCTTTGGGGTTGAACATGCGACAACGTTAGAGGTAACTCTACCCACTAAAATTTAAATAGATGGAGAGACATACCTATGTTTTTCTTCCCCCACCACCCTTCTACCCTTCTCTAATTAATACTCTTTCAAACATGCGACATCAGTCGACGCAAGTTGAGTTCTACAATTAGGGTTTTCAAACTTGTGACATCACTCATCACGAGTAGAGTTCTACAGTTAGACCAGAGCCCGGGAGTTCGAGACTATTCCTCATGAGCTATGAGCAACGTTATCTTAAAGAGAACTTGGTTTCACACCTCTGCAGTGACATTATTTGTCAATTCTTGATGCGTCTCATCAGGTATGGATAATGTTAGTACAAAGCATTATGCTCAACTAAGTTATGTGCAATCTATAACTCACACTTATACAGTTACCGTCACCGCATAGTTCTAGAAGTGAGCATATCCCAAATTAGATGATACTCGGGATTTATTTCTTCAGTTGGCATAGAAGTAATGAACAATAAAGTAATTAATTACTTATGTTATCAACACTAGTTTAGGAAAACAAAGACATATATTAAGAGGGGAGCAAGTAAGAGCCTCTACAGCACATCAATATGAATGGTCAATGAGTTTGAACTAAGAAAATATGGAAGCCGCATAACATGACATTTTGCAGAAGCAACTATGATATCAGATGTTGGTCGCGAAATGGAAACTGAAATACAATTTGGAAACGATTCAATCACACAGGTATAACGTATACAAGCCCAAAAATTTTCAACCCAAGGAATGAGTAATTCACTCCACAATGATCTCATATCCATCTAAATATATTCAAAATGAGAAAACTTATTCAATCTTAAAAAAACTCAAACCTAGAGTCATTGCTCTTGAAAGACCTCAAACTTCATCTTAAACATGGGATTCTAGGCGCTCAAGTGACCAATAATTCATGAGTGTTTAAGGAAAGGCAGATACTTTATCCTGATAGTTCATCCCGATGTCCGCTAAGTAGACTTGTATCAAACTCCTAAATATAAGACCACGATATGATTAAAAGCATTCAGCTAAAAAAGCAGATACCAAACAGATGAAACACGAAATAAGTCTATTCTTGATGTAAAATTCTGAGACAGCAAAACTAATAAACTCTTAATTAGACAACACTCGGATATCCAAAAACTTAAATCAGCCATCAAAAAACAAGTGTCTCAAACTATTCAAGAAAGCTCTTCTACACGATAGCATTGGCAGCACTGGCAATCCTAGGCCAAAGATCAGCACACTCTTTACCAATTGGTCCTGTAATTGCAGATCCTACAAAACAAAAGATATACAAGATAAGCATAACATAGGCAGCTCACAAAATCTGGTTTCTACTAGACGTTAAGTTCCATATCAAAACACATTGGTACTAGCTAAAACACAATCCTATTGACAAGCAAATCATCAACAGATGCAAATGAATATATGGATGTGTAAGCACAATACCAATGCAAGTGATTTGAAAACAAAGATCAAAGCATCAAGCTAGCCAAGAGAAGATCTACTTAAGCGAACAAATTAAGTTAGTACCTTTCATTTCACCCTTGGGATTCACAATTACGCCAGCATTATCTGTATTAGGAAAAAAAATACAAAGCATCAGAAGAAAAGTTCTAATAAAATGGTTTAAGACACTGACAGCTAAGTGTTCCAACATATATACATTAATGTTGCTTCACTAAGGAACTCGTATACAGCAGTTTCACTTTCACCAACAACTACAAGTATGTCAACACAGTAATCGTACTCATGAAAAAGAGAAGGGGAGGCATAGAACTTCTCAGTATGCCCCTCACTATTGAGATAAACAAAATTACTAATCTATAAAAGGTTTGAAAGTCAATCCCAAGATGGGCATTTTTGGTATGGGAAACGTTCTACTGCAAAATGATTTCCTTAGTTACCTTTGAATTGTAAATCAATTTGTCTAAAGAAAATATTTTCTGTAAAAAAGGGATATGAGACAGCCTCACAACAGGCAAAAGTTGTTTCCATCTAGAAATATATACCCCACTCCTCACCCTACATCATTTGCTTCAACCAACATTTACACATTGTACTCATCCCTTTAATATTCACAAATTTAACCCAAACACTATACTCCTATCCTATAATTGTCCTTATATGATTACATAATCACCAGCTTCTACACGTAATTAGACACTTTAAAATGATCTAAAACATGATTACTTAGGTAAAACATTTTTGTACACAATAAACTTATCACAAACACACCCTAAATAAACTACCAGAAAGATGAGCAACTTTCTAATACTTAAACATTATTCTGTAACACAGTTCGATACCCGGCCCTCTGTCCTTATCCAGTTAAATATCAAAGCTTGGAGTAGAACCTATGACAGTGAGCATAACCCCCATATCACGAGCTGAGTTCTTACCACTAGATCAAAGCACTAAAGCTCCTACAATATACTTGTACTCATATGATTACTTAGTCACATACTTTTTCACTTAATTAAACACTGTAATAAAATCCAAAACACGATCACCAAGGTAATATCTTCCAATAAAAAAACTCATAGCACACTAACTAATTGAAAGAACCTCTCTTATAATTTCACATTTTCAAAGTTCATTCTACAGTACATAACTTACAAGACAAAGATTAATCACATTTTCTTTTTCAAATCGCAAACGAAACTACAAGCGGCAGAAAATATAAATCTCCAATAATTAAACACAACAAAAACATAGGGATATCCACAAATATACCTTCAAAGTACATGAAAACACCATCCTTTCGGCGCCAAGGCTTCCTCTGACGAACAATGACAGCAGGCATAACTTTTTTCCTCAAATCAGGCTTACCTTTCTTCACAGTAGCCATAACCATATCACCAACACAAGCTGAAGGCAACCTATTAAGCCTTCCCTTAATACCTTTCACAGAAATGATGTACAAATTCTTGGCACCGGTGTTATCGGCACAGTTCACAGTAGCAGCTACGGGTAAACCTAACGACATACGGAACTTGTTCCCCGCGGAACCTCCGCGACCTTTAATGAAAACACATTTCAGAAAATTAAATAAGTTAAGAACATAAAAGACTTTCTATTTAAGGAACTTTGAGCTAAAAATAGTATGATTTTACCTCTCTTCGACATTGTTGAAGCTCTTGATCTACCTGCTCACTGTCTCTTTCTACCTCCAAAACCCTAATGGCAACTGAAGGTGTTACGCTTTTATACAAGAAAAAGTGCCTGGGTCCAGAGCTATTCGGCCCATTTCTAATTAAGGCCTGTAATACGGGCTTATACAGCTCAATTCCGACCTTTTTGAAGGAAAATGAAAAATAGCCGCTTTTGGCATCGCTATTTAGAAAATGACTTAAAAGTTTTAAAAAAAAATTTTGCCTTTTAAATTGCTTCATTCACTTCAAAGTTTGAAGTTATTATTGAAGTTCAAATTATCAGGTTGAAGTTGGTCTGACAAAATAATAACTAAGTTGAACTCAACATTTTTATAAGGACTTCTTTTCGAAGTCAATATTAATTTCAAACTTCTAAAACTTCTATTCCGTGATCTAAAATTATCAAACCAAAATACTTTGTATGAATTTTATGATGTGGCTATGCCTTAAATGGAAGTACACGAACACACTACACCATGAAAAATTCAATATTATGTTTTCATTATTATTTAGAGAAAATCATTTCTTTCAAGTCTCTATTATTATTATTATTATTATTATTATTATTGTTATTATTATTATTTCGGAAGCCACTGGGAGGGAGAATGAACATGGACCGCTGAATTTGTATTTTCGTGTGTCATTATACTCAATCAATATTTAATTGGCCAAGAGGTCATCAGAATTGATGATCTTTCAACAAATACCTTCTAAGGGTTCACCTTCAAAAACTTCTTTATTGCAAAATTTAGGACAATAACCTTCATTTGCAATGGGTGTCTTGGTGTTAAAAGTCTATCGTGAAAATTAAAAAAAAAAAATTATTGCTTTATTCTCTTGAGAGATAAGAAAATATCCAGGTACTCGGTAAAGGTGCAATTCCAGAGGAATCATTACCGCAAGGCATTTGAAATCAACTGTCTCCTTTTGATGATTAGTCGAAAGAAACTCCACAAAGGCGAGAAAGTATGGGGATAAAAAGAATCACACTTATAGAGCTACTATTAATAAAACTTTAAATGAAAAGAAAGTGTTTTTTATCGTTTGATAATTTAGGTTACAGAAAAATGCAAATGATAAAGTATCATCGTTACAAAACTAATATGTTATCATAATTAAATCGCACAATTTTTAAATGTCTTCTACGTTACAAAAACTAGTTAAATCATGCGCATAATTGTAAATTTTCTAATAAATTATTTACTATAATATAATCTAGACATGACAATCAGCAATGAACTATTGTATAATGAACAAAGTAACACTAGTCAACAATTTTAATTGCAAATTTGCACTCGTTACATTTACGATTTAGTTTTAACCATTACGTTTTATTCTTAATGACATAATTTTATAAACTATAAAATTGACAAAGATTTCATGTTGTTTATTACGACAAGTTAAATAAACGACCTAAATGACTCCAAAACTTAGTATAAGTTACATGAATAAGTTGTCCACTTTATTTTTGGGCAAAATTGCTAAAACGCCCCTGAACTTGTCCCGAGACGCTCCTTACGACCTTTAAGTTTGCGGGGGTCCTATCACAATCCTGAACACAATTTTAAAGGTATTTAGTAACCTTTTTTGCGACGGGTGAGCTGATATCCTCGTTAAAGCCCTGCGCGTGCACAACAAACTCCATTTAACTCTGGTAAACTTTAATTTTAACCCAAGTTAATACATTAATCGATTCATTTACCTAACCCCACCCATTCATTTACCAATTTTATCCTAATCGATTTATTTTACCCTTTCCCCAAATTACCTCGGTTCAGTTCCCCCAAATTAACCCTAATCGATTCTCCATCTATACAAAAAAATCTGTAATCCTTTATGCAAAATCATAATCAGATATTCCCAGTGTATATATTGTCAGGCGTGAGGATCATTTTAAAACCCTAATCGATTATCAACGGCTTTTGTAGAGGACATTTTGCATGTTTGTTTTCTGTTCCCTTTTTTAATTTTGTTTGTAGTGTTCCTTGGTATTAAAGTAGTTTTTCGAGTCACATGCAATTATTTTTTTGTAAATAATGTTGTCGATTAGCTTTTTGGACAGTAGGTAGTTGAAAAATTGTTCTTTCTCTATTAAATTCAATAGTGGGGTTCCAATCACATGCACTTTGTTGTTTTGTGTGTAGTGTTCCAACAAACTGTAAGGTTGTGCAATTTTACCATTAAAAAATAGTTAAATAATTGAATCAGGGTTAAATAATTGGATTAGGGTTAATTAATTTAATTAGGATTAATTTATTTAATTGGTGTTAAACCCAGAATAGGCATGTCTTTAATTAATTTAATTAGGGTTGATATCCCCAAAATAGGCATGTCTTTGATAGAACTCATTGTTTAATAATTGAGATTGTTATTAGTAATAACATTAGGATTAATGAATGTAATTAGGCTTATTGATTGTATTTAGGGTTATTCATTGTAATTAGTAATTAGAATTCTTATTAATGAATGTAATTCGGATCATTGTTTATGCTTTTAATTGTTAATTAATTGAGGCTGCTATTAGTAATAAAATTAGGGATACTGGCTGCAATTACTGATTACAATTCAAAGTAGAGAATCCATAAAAGTGCTTGTTGTTTACTATCTGATTTGTAATAAAGTTATGGTTATAAACTGATTGTTTTTATTAGTCTTATAATCTGTTGTAATACATTTTTGCAGGTTTAAAATGTATTTTACTTAGGTTAATATGAGATGGGGGGGGGGGGGGGTAATAAGGTATGGTCTAAATCCAACTTATATAGGTGGTGGTATTGCTGAATATTTTGATGTCGACATAGATAGAATGTCTTATTTTGAACTGAAAGGGTATATAAAGGAACTTGGTTACACAGATTCTTGTAAATTTTATTTTAAATCACATTTTGATAATAGTATGGTAGAAATGAAAGATGATAAGGGTATTTTAGACATGTGTGATGAATTAATTGATAGAGATATTTTGGATGTCTATGTTAGTTATCAGATTGATGACCAGCATGTGGTCCCACTCCAACCCCTATTAGAATATTACCCTACTGAGGGTGAATCTTTTAATAAAGGGGTAGGGGATGGTTTGATTACCCAGGCAGCATCTTGTGGGGGTAATGAGACTGCTCAAAACCCTAATGAGACTGAAATTGCTGCTGCTGGTACAACTTCTGCTGCTGCTACTACTCAGCCTTCACAGCTCAACGAGGAGGCTGTGAATGAGGAGGCTGTGAACTTTGATGATCCAGACATAGGATCTGATTACAGTAATGCAGATAGCTCTGAATCTGAGCATGAAGAATTATTTCAAGAAAATGAACTAGACTATGGTAGTGATGTGCATGAGGAGTATAGGAATTTTAGGGAGGAAAGGAGGAAATACCAAATGAGAAAAAGGAAAGAAAAACCTGCAAATGTAGATAATGTGGCCCCAAAAAAGAAAGGGGCTGATATAGGACATGATGACCATGCTGCTGCTTTTGCTAAGAAAAATAGCCTAGAGGGTAAGCTTGGGGGGATGAACCTTATTATCCAAGTGATGAAGCTACTAGTTTTGTAACTGATGATAGTGATGTTGAAGATGGGGAGGAGGGTGTAAGTAAGCCAATTAGAAGGAAGAAACCTAATAAGGATAGAATCTTCTACGATCCAGAAGCTAAGTTAGTTTTATGGGAAGCAGGACTTGTTTTTGAAAGTGTATACCAGTTTAGAGAAGCTGTCGCTAAGTATGTCATTCAAGAAAAAGTAAGAATTGACAAGTGGGTGAATGAAAAACATAGAGTTAGGGTGAGGTGTTGCAATGAGGGATGTAAATGGTTGCTGTATGCAAGCACTGATAGAAACACAAATGATTTTGTGGTGAAGACTTATACATTAGTCCATAAATGCTTGACAAGTACCAGGAACCATCTGTGCAATTCTAACTTTCTTGTCAAGCACTACAAGGATGTCATCACTGAATTTTCAAACACTAGGGTGTTCCAGCTCCAACAAATGATCAGAAAGGAACTAGAATTGCAGGTTGGAAAGACAACAGTTAGAAGGGCAAAAGCTAAAATACTAAAGCAAATCATGGGTGATCATATTCTTGAGTTTGGGAGAATATATGACTATAGAGATGAAGTTTTAAGATCTAATCCAGGGAGTACTTATGTAATTAAGCTTGAGGAACCAACTGAAAATGAAAAGAAAATCTTCAATGGGTTCTATGTTTGCTTTGCTACCTTAAAACAAGCTTTTAAGAGCGGGGTTAGGAGATGCATTGGACTGGATGGGTGCTTCTTGAAGGGTGTGTGTAAAGGGCAAATATTGTCTGCTATTTGCAAGGATGGAAACAATCAGATGTTGTCTATTGCCTGGGCTGTTGTGGAGTATGAAAACAAATATACTTGGACTTGGTTTCTAAGGTTGTTGAAAGAAGATCTTGAATTAGGAGAGGGCAGTGAGCTGACTCTCATTACTGACATGCAAAAGGTAATCCTAACCTTATTTTCTGTTCTATTTACCTTCTGTCTACAGTTTATTTATGCCTTAACTGTTTTGTTTTCATAGTGTAGGGGTTATACAATTCTGTGCAGAATTTATTGCCACTTGCTGAACACAGGATGTGTGCCAGACACATCCTTGCAAACTGGTCAAAAGATTGGAAGGGAATTGAGAGAAGGAATGTATTCTGGAGGTATGCCAGGTCTACATTTGAATCAGAACTGAAAAGCAATCTGGAATATCTCAAGAAGTTAGGAGGAAAGAAGATCCGTGAGTAATTATTGAGGTACAACATAGAAAAATGGAGCAAAGTATATTTTGAGGAGTTCATCAAGTGTGATGCAGTTGACAATAACATGGCCGAGAGTTTCAATGCTTGGATTCTTGGTGCAAGACACAAGACTATTATCACCATGCTTGAAGAAATAAGAAAGAAAGTGATGCAAGGGATTGGGCAGCTAAGGGAGTTTGGACTTGGCTGGCCAACTGAAATTTCACCTATGTCTTTGAAGACATTACAAGACAACATCGGTAAGTCAATGAGATTTTCTTTGGTATGGAATGGTGATGCTGGTTTTGAAGTTACAGAAGAGAAGTATACTCACAAGGTAGACCTCAAGAAGATGACATGTTCATGTAGAGCCTGGATGCTTAAAGGCATCCCTTGTCCACATGCCATTACAGCCATGCATCATAGAAGAATGGAGCATTTTGATTATGTAGCCAGCAGCTATAGAAGAGAGACATATCTGGAGGTTTATGGCCACTTTATTCAGCCACTAACCAACATGAATATGTGGACAGAATCTGACAATCCTAAGGTTGAGCCACCACTTCTAAAGAAGATGCCAATGAGGCCTAAAAAGGTTAGAAAAAAAGAGCCAACTGAGACAAAAAAGACTGAAAAGCTGCCCAAGCATGGTTCCATTATGACTTGTAGGTTATGTGGTGGAAAGAACCACAATGCAAGAGGCTGACCCACCAAACCAGCGGAAACTGCTGCTTCTACACAGGTAGTATATTGCTTATATTCACTCATATTTGTTATACTTTATGGTGTCTAACTTATTTGTGATATTTGGGCAGTCTGCTAATGGAAGAGGAAGAAGGAATCAAGGACAAGCAACACAAGCTGCACCTGAATCAAGTGATACACAGTCTACACATATGTTTTACCTATTTGTCATATTCCAGTTTGTCTACATAGGTGTTGATTGAGTTTGTCTCACCTATTTGTGTTATTTGAGCAGGCTACACAAGACACAAGTGGAAAGGGAAAGAGGAAGCAGGGACAAGACACACAAGCTACACAGACAACTGGAGCTAGAGGCAGGGGAAGACAGGTAAAAACAATTATTATTTGCCTTAAACATTTACACTTCCAGATTCTAAAACAATTACTGTTTATGTTAAAGTCTGCTAGAGGTGGAGGAAGTGGTAGCCAAAGACAAACAACTGGGCAAGTTGGTACTCCCTCAAGTCAATATAAAGGCCAAGAGTTACTGGAATTGGATTGATGGTTGGTGAAAATGGTTTTACCACATTTTCTGTAAGTATCAGTGTTTTTGTGCATGTACCTCACTGTTACATTTCAAGTAAACTGACCAAATGTTATATATGTAGTCTGGTGGTGACACTAGTAGGATTATTGACAGTGGGACAAGACCTCTAAGGAGTTCATCCGAGGTAACTGGTGACCTTGGATTTCAACTACCTAAAGGTGTCAAATGGAGGGGGAGATCAACAATTACCACACAAGGACTTGAATGGATAAGGGGTGAAAGAATTATTCAAGCAAGGAATATGTTGCAAGTACAGCTGCAAACCACCCAAGCCAAGGCAACACAACATATTCCCAGCCTTGAAAAATTTAGTCTTCAATCCTTGTAATTTATGGCTGCTAGGTTATTTTTGTGGTTGCTGGGAACTTTATTACTAATCCAACTTTATTAATGTTTATGTTTTCTGGAATCTACATTACTAAACCAGCTTTATTTCTGTTTGTGTTTGCTGGGAAATATTTAGTTCACCAGCTTTAATTAGGCATGAACAATGTAGTTTTGTTTATGGTTAATGATAATGCCCTATTCTTTTGGTACTTATTGCCTAATTGTTATGCAGTTTACTTGTTCTTATGTAGTTTACACACAACAAAGAATTCATTTGAACAGTGAAATATGAGATTCCAATTTACTTCATATCATTAGGTACTAAGGAAATGTTACAAAAGACAACATCACAAACACTAGCAACTGATACAATAGACTCCATTAGGTACTAAGAAAATGTTACCAAAACACATCTTCACAAACACTACAAGCTAAAACAATAAACTACCTATGGCAACTCCAAGTAAGAACATTTGCATTCTCTATCTTTCACTTGGAATTTCATACACCAAACCAAACACAACCACCATGATATACAAAACATAATTGCAATTGAAGCACCACACACGGATCTTGTTCTTTTTCTCCCTTTTCATCTTGTCAAACAATGGTTCTTCCATTTCAATAGTCATCTTGTTAAATGTCTTATACTTTGAGAACTCCTCTTCCATCTCCATGAATTGCTTCTTGTTAAGTTCAATTTGTGCTAGTTCCTCCTCCATTTCTTTGAATTTCTTCACTAACCTTGGAAGAATAAATTTCAAGAGTGGATCAATCTCCTCATCCCTCAATCGAAAAAACTTGCACGAATTATCCTAAGAATACAAACAACCAACCAGTTTGTCATTATGAGCATTAACATAAGAGCTTACAAGAGGGACATTAACATACCCCGTAGAATGGACATGCCCAATATCGTCTTCCCGGGTTTTTCTTCGACCAAGAAATGAGCAAGGGTAGCAGCTCCCCATGCTTACATCTTACTGTTAAAGTCTCCATTTGGTCTTCCTCATCCATACAAATGCGATTCAACAAAGAATTTGACATTTCCTTTATAACCCTAAAACATAAAAAATAATTAGTCAACTTATATAAGATGTAATCAAGATGAAAAATTTATTACTTACTTCAATTTCAATAGGTTGGAAGTGAAGAGGGTGGGTTTAATTTTGGCAGGGAAGAGGATAACTTTAATGGCAGGTGGGTTTAAAGATGGTGGGTTTAATTTGGAGAAGAAGAGCTTATTCTAACGGGCAAAAAAGAAGGCTACATGGCAAAATTAGACTGGTCCATGACTGCATTTTAAAACGCTCACGTGCTCTCTTTGCGTGCAAGTTCACCAGTCGCAAAAAGGATTACTAAATACCTTTAAAATTGTGTTGGGGTGATAGGACCCCGCAAACTTAAAGATCGTAAGGGGCGTTTCGGGACAAGATGGGGGGCATTTTAGCCATTTTACCTCATTTTTGCAAATAGCAACTACAGCCTAACAAACTTTTGAATTAGCATATTAGCATTCACAAGTCTGGTTCGTTATATTAACCATCACCAGTATCGGTATCCTCCCCGCTTCCTCTTCTCCAAATCCAAATTTCCCAACAAAAAGAATGTACTCTACTCATGTCACTTCCTTCATCTCCATTCCTTTACACACTCACAAAAACACTTACAACTCAAGTCCAAGAATGTCCCTTGACCAAAATCCAAACACTAACATAACAACCACCATCACTAAACTCACTAAGCTCTTGTGGGGTCCATCTCTCCCACCCCAACTCCTCATCTCCACCGTCCGTTCTACTTGGTCCACCACGTGGCAGCTCATGATGTCCCAGCTCGCCCCCTCCGACCCAACCGGATCCTACACCCGACCCACTTCACAATTCCGCATTTCCGCCAACCCCAAATCATCAATTTCCAAAAATACCCTTCACCTTTACGTGGGCCTACCATGTCCATGGGCCCACAGAACTCTAATTGTGCGAGCTTTAAAAGGTCTAGAACATTCTGTTCCTGTTTCAATTGCTGCTCCGGGTATTGACGGGTCATGGGAGTTTCGGGTTTATAATAACCCGGGCCTCGATAAGCTTGTTCCGGGTTTGGATAATGCTAATGGGCGTAAAACATTGAGAGAGGTTTATAAGCTGACACGTGGCGGGTATAATGGAAGGTGTACTGTACCAATGTTGTGGGATGTGGAAAAAAAAGAAGTGTTTTGTAATGAGAGTTATGATATTATTGAGTTTTTTAATTCGGGTTTGAATGAAATTGCGGAGAATCCGGAATTGGATTTATCCCCACGTGGATTAAAAGACGAGATTCAGAAGTGGAATAATATAATCTATCCAAACGTTAACAACGGCGTATATAGGTACATTCATTTTTTTATTCATTTTTTTTCCTTTGGTATGGATGAGTAATACTCTATTTATTTTAATTTATGTAGCATAGTTTGAGTGGGCGCGTAATTTATGAGTTTTTGTAACTTGTTGCGTCTGTGTGGTTATCGAAGTTCATCATTAAACTTAAAATAAAAAATTTAAGTCTACGTGTTTCTAGACTTAGAAAGTTGACTTTTTCTCTACTAGAAAGGAACGAAAAAGAAACAGTATCACATAAACTGAATTGAGGGCACCCAAAATACGGTGAATAAAGTGGATGACTTGTTTAAGCTTTGATAGGAATAGTTATTTGGTAGCCGTGCTGGTAGGACGTAGTAAGCACACAACGGAATAGTCGAGGTGTGTGGTCTGATTAAGAGTATACTCTGTTGTTGTGTTGTATTGCCGATGTAATGCCCTGCGTATGTGTCATAATAAGAAATAGGATACTTCTTTGGATGTAAAGCTGAAGTAGTTTGTGTGGCTTTCTTGAACTTTTGTAGGTGTGGATTTGCACAAAGTCAAGAAGCATATGATAAGGCAGTAGAAGGGTTGTTTAGAACATTGGAAATGTTGGAGGATCATTTGGGTGGATCAAGGTATTTATGTGGGGATGTTTTGACACTTGCAGATGTTTGTTTGTTCACTACTTTGATTCGGTTTGATGTGGTCTATAATGTGCTCTTCAAATGCACGAAAAAGAAGCTCGTTGAATATCCTAACCTCCATGGATATCTCAGAGACATTTATCAGGTACTAAGATTTCTTGCTTGTGTTCAATAGGAAAAACGACCCTTGATACTGGTGTCTCCATCAACTAGAAGAATTGGAGAAGTAACATGTTTTTTGACTGTTGAACAGATACCAAAGGTTGCAGAAACTTGCAATATGGGGCAAATGATGGAAGGTTACTACAAGATTCTTTTCCCATTGAATCCAGGGGGAATTAATCCCATTATGCCTAGTGGTTGCGAGGACGAAATGCTCTCTAAGCCACATAATAGAGGCTCCCTGCGATCGGAAGCAGTTGCAAGCAAAGATCGATCCAGGATTTTGAATTAATAGATGCGGGATCATTACATCGAACAGTGTCTATAAGTCTGAATTTAGTGTATATGTGTATTTATAATTGTACAAATTTATAGAGATCGACTGTATTTGTTGTCAGTGCCTGTTGGATTTCAAGAATGTTCCTCCTAGGATACATAAAATTGTTTTTATATCAACCGGCATTGGACAATTAACTACTGTTACAAGGCTTCAATATCAAACAAGTTGAAATCAATTATATGAATATTCACTGATTATGTTTCTCTATTTGAACTCAACTACTATTGTCTATGACATGTATTGACCTTGTGTGAGTTGAGCCTCTTTATTGATAGGAGATCAGCACTTTCCGTTTATCAGAGTCTAAGTAGAAGTTTTCAGCGATGAAGATGGTGCGGCGGAGTTTTTCCATACGTCGCTATGTGTTAAGACTTGCAACAATTGAAAACAATATAGCTTTGTAATTTGTAGTTGATAGATTTGACGCATATGTGGTCCAATAGGTTAACTAAGGGCAACGACGAAACAAATTGAATAAGTTAAAAGTAGATCTAGATTTTCTTTCCTTAAAAGAAAAGAGAAGGATGACTAATGTGAAATATAGAAAAGAAAAAGCGTGGTCTTGAATGGAAAAGTAAGAACATCTAGAAAGGGGTGAGTTTGACAACAAGACGTCTCTGGGAGAAATGAAGAGGAAGGATAATAAACATAACAAAATGTTATTCGTTGACATACATCTATCACAGCTCTCTTGGATTTGAAGAATGTTCTTTCTAGGGTACATTGAAATATTCTATATACGGTAAATAATGACTACACGTCAATTTCAAGCAAGTTAGGATCGACCATTTGAAACCTCATTGATATGTTTCTCTATTTAAATTCAACGGCATAAGCAAGGACAAAAGGAAATATGAATGTATTGACCTTGTATAAGTTCAGCCTTTTCAATTGAATGACTCCCTATAAAGTTATTATGTTGTTTTTTATATGAAAATTTTACCTATCAAAATTATTTAGCCCTATCTTTTTGTTGATATTAGTTAAAAACCGAATGAAAATGCAATGTTAATAATTTTCAACTTAAAAAGGAAAAAGAACACCGACAAAGTAAGAATGGAAGACCAAGCTGCTGCAATGATAAGCATAAGAAATGAGAGATAAAAAGTTTAAGGTTTTGGATCTTCAGGCTAAATGCATCGCCACATTATGCTATGGGTGCCATGGCCAATCCCTCCCCAGCTTCTAGTCAAATGCACCCAAGACTCCTACCTAATGGAGTATACAACAAGAAAAGAAGCAGAACTAGCAATTTGCTACTATCTTTGAAAAATTTGTCGCAAATACTATTCTGCAAATAAATAGCCCTACTGCAGTCTGCAGAAATGCACAATTTCACCCAAATTCCACAAAGATTCTAAATAATCACAGTGTCTTGGTACTTCCAGTTGTAACAGCGTCTGGATCATCCAAGCCCACAAATCAGCGTAAAAATCACCATCCTCTATTTGGTCTGGATCCTACAGGGTAGCATGACGCTGTGTGATTAACAGCACAAAGACTTAACAAGATGAACATGCATAACCACTTAGTTGGTCAAACACTGATGGTGATAGTTGATGCTTGATTGGAGATGCATATTATGAATACAAAAGCAAAGTCACAACTGAAACCTTATTGAAGGTAAGGAGGGGACACTGAAGGAGGCACTATAGGTTCATCATGTGCAAAATGCAAAAATATTACCTAACCACCCTTTGTTATGTCATTTTCTCATCTTACAAACAAGAGTAAGTTTCCCCTTAAACTAACCGTTTTTAACACCAAACAGGCATATTCCTTTTGATTTTGATAGGGTTGTAGTCTATTATGAAAATGCCAACCTCATAGGATAGCCATAACAAGCACTGGAGGTCACATTATTAAGAATTAAATGATTAGTCTTGCTTTTGGACCAATGAACACTTTATCAAGTTAGCAAACCTGTAGTTCTTTCAGGAAACTGCAAAAATGTTATTAGACCAATTCCAGCCTAAACTACCAATGTCCAAATCAAAACTCTTAAACGCTAAAAGCTCCTTTTACTTGTTTCTTTCGAGCACAATTGCAGGAATACATAATTGCACATGTTCTTTTTGAAAATTCAGCCAATCTATGACCAAATCCATGCAGATAGCTTTTACTAGCAAGATGGAAACTTTGACTAGCAAATTCTAACTGTTAAGACGACGATAGAAAAAACCTATGCTCAGGAATAAAACTTACTCCTTGGACGTTTCATATTTCGGCAGAACTTGCTACCACACTGGCATTTAAATGCTTTTACTGGATGTTCAAGGTCATCAAAATCAATACCATAATCCTGCAAGAGCCAAATCCATTGTTTGTTCGGAAAGTTTACAGTCAAATTTCAAAAGCAGATACATGGAATCAAGGCATGCTCATCCTTCCAAAATCAAGAGGGGTTGAGAGGCATAATTCTAGGCAAGTCATTTTGTTATTTTTACCTGACACACTCTTCCAGAAACTTTTCATTTAGGTACATAAGCTGCCCACAATGAGGAACCTCATCACCCAAACCTAGCTCATGAGGGTAACATGAAGATGTAGCTGAAGTCCATATAACTCACCCGAACATCTCTATTTTAAAATGGAATCGGGAGCATCATTGCTCGAGAAACAACCATGTCCAGATACAAATTAAACTTCTATGGATCGGGAGTATCTCATTTGGGTGCATTTCCATTCGTATGTGTATGTGTATGTGTATGTGTGTGTGTGTGTGTGTGTGTGTGTGTTGTGTCCGTATAGAGAGAAAGAATTTATATAGATAGTGAACTAGACATAAATCGTTCAAAAGGAAAAAGCAAAGGCACCATAATACAATGAGCATGCGTGAATATATCAAGCCTACTCACCCAAGTGAGCTCTTCCATTGCCTTAATCTTTCTTGTAGTGAAAAAAGCAAGCTGCATCAAGCAACAAATGAGATGTCCCGAAAGATTAGTTTGAAGAAATAGGAATACCGATATTATGAAGCGAAAGGTAAGGATTCAGAAACACAAGATTCCATACGTGATAGTAGTGGTGATCTGGAGTCTCTATTTCAACTGGTATTTCAACCATATTTGAATCATAACATCTGGACAAGAGCAACAACAAAATAAATAAAATGAACTCGGACAGGTCAGTAACATACTTACCTGTGATAGTTAATACAAATATCTAATACACAACAAATGCATAGCTTTTTTATTGGCTAGTGTCTCCTTCATTCTTTCACCTCTCCCTCGACTTCTCCTTTTACTTCCCAAGAGGGGCATGGAATACAATAACTGATTCTGACATGGTAATATCATGCAAGTTTTTAGCCACACAAGTATGTATGCGTGCTTCCAAGATTGCAGGAATATGAAAAGGGAAACAAGAGTAGAATTCATTGTGAAGGATGAAATTTTTTATTGGGACTGAACATGAGACATTTAATTAGAGGCTTTGCCTTAGTTGCAATGTGAATCATCAAATATATCAACCAAAAAAAAATAAATCAGCTTTTGATAATTTAAAATGCAGGAAAAAAATCCTGAGCTAATCAAAGAATTTACCACCTGATATCTGAACCAATAGTCAAAGTACAGCACTTATAACTACTAATGTAAGTAAAACAAAATGGTATAAACTGATATCCAAAAGGAAGTTGTGGCTGGAACAAAGCAGAAACAATACAGTTGAAACGTGATCTGATTGTGTAAACTTACCTGTGATTGATAAACCTGGCTACATTCCCGTAAAATGTCGCGTCCAAACAAAGTGCTTCTTCATCCTTTAAGACACCCTCTGAACCCCAGTCAGCATCAAGCAGCACAGGATAAGAATGTTCCTCAATATTGGGGCTTTGTGAAACACGATCGAAGAGTTCTGCATTGGTAAGAACCTCTCCAACATATTCGCAAATAAAAGCACCTCTCGGAAGGTCCTCAAGGGTACGTAAGCCCCACCCTTTTCCACGAGTCATAAACACCTGAAATAAGTAAAACCAACAACAAAATCCATATGAAATTAATACTAGGTATCAAGAATAATTTCAAAAGTGATTTTTAAGAAAAAAAAGGTGATTTCTAAGAAGCTCAGAGAAACAAAAGGCAAAATGGAGCAAAAAGTGTGCCTCAAAATGTAATGCGTGAGTTATTACTGCATCAGGTACTTTACCAAAGACCATTGCAACATAAACCATAAATTCTAACCTGTAACTTGCGGCTAATACCTCGCTGTACCACACGGTTTCCACACTGTTTATTACAGTCACATTTCCACCAACACTCTTTGATAAAGTTCCTCACCAAATGACCTTTACAAGGTTCTATAATATCCTCATTTTTTGATCTTTCCAATGGGCATTCTTTACAAAAGAATTGGCAGTGTTTCTTGGGGTCACGATTCATAGAGATACTCTCTTTAAGAAGCTCCTCTTTAACAAGGCCTTCTTTTGTGTATGCAAAATCACCACCAGATTCGTATGCACATGCACAAGGTGTGGACAACGACAAACAATCACCAGAGCAAGTTGAACAGCTTTGGCCATCTCCAATACGAGCCAGAGAAAAGTTCACGTACGCGTTCTGGAAAAACACATTTTGAGGAACATAGTGGAAGGGTGGTGGACTCTTGTTATTAACTTCATTTACCAATGAAATCATAACCTTCTCGTGCCCCTTGGTTATATCTGTAACAAGACAAGAACTTTTTTCATCTCGGCTTGGTTTACACAGAGCCACTGGACTCTGAGACGTGGCATATTCAAGAATATTCTGATCATTCTCTGGAGCACTATCACAGTTCTCCACAGGTGCTCTTTGATCAATTAGGGTGCTGTTGTTGTGACCATTACAAAGAGGAGAGAGTTGCGGTTTTTCTGAATGAGCGTCCCCAGAATCAAGTTCTAAATTTTTAGAGCCACACTGAATGATTGGATTCTGAGACGTAACATGATCAAGAATATTCTGATCAATCCTTGGAGCACTATCACAGTTCTCCACAGGTGCTGTTCGAGCAGTTTGGGTGCTGTCGTCGTGACCATCATAAAGAAGACGGAGTTGTGGTTTCTGTGGTTGAGCATCCCCAGCATCAAGTTCTAAAATTTTAGATCTGCACAGAGCCACCGGATTCTGAGATGTAGCATGATCAAGAATATCTTGATCAATCTCTGGAGAACCACCACGGTTCCCCACTGCTGCTGTTTGATCTGTTTGGGTGCTATTCTTGTAACCATTACAAGGAGGAGAGCGCTGTGGTTTCTCTGGTTGAGCCTCCCCAGCATCATTTTCAAAATTTTTAGATCCACATAGAGCTACCGGATACTGAGACGTAACATGATCGAGAATATCTTGATCAATCTCTGGAGCACTACCGCACCTCCCAACAGCTGCTGTTTGATCAGTTTGGGTGCTATTGACGTAACCGTTACAACGAGGAGGGAGCTGTGGTTCCACTGGTTGAGCCTCCCCAGCATCATGGTCTAAACTTATGGATCCATTTGAAGAGACTAAGACCATGCTTTTATACCCATTATCATTTTCTGCATCCACATTTGTAGTTTCTTCCAATTCATGATTGCGCTGTGTTCCCAGTTCTAAAAAGCACTCACACATGTCTTTCATCAGCTTTGTCACAGAAAAGTTAGGGTCCAGAGCTTTGTATGATTTAAGACATTTATCCTCCACTAATTTCAGAACAGCCTCTAGACTAGGCAAATGGAAGTCTGTTCTACCTAGAGCTGAGTCACAACCTATATAGACTTTAACCTCTCCAGAATTTGAGGAGGCAATATCTAGGTTTAAGTCACACCCATTCTGTGCTTTCAGTAGCTCATGACTTGTTGTCACTCCATTTGATGAAGTTGGAATGTCCTCCTCTGCTTCTCTTCTGTCTGTAAAGGTTTTGGAGGTTTCTGGCTGCCCTCTTGAGGCATTACCACTTGAAGAATCTTTGTATTTTGATGGCTCTACAAAATACAAAATAATGACTTTTAGAAGGAAAACTGTAGCTAAGATATTTCCAAGAAACTTCCCATGAGACATCCACTACAGACAAATGTACGGTAATATTCCCTCTGTTGCAATTTGATGGGAAGTCTGGGACGGAGTATAAGAAAAACGGACCTTTCGACACATAGGCATAATATGTTAAAGTACCAACAGTACCCTTTAAGCATGTCATCACAAATCACGTAAACATCTAGAAGAGCATCCCATAAAGGGAAAAATGGAAGATAAATATTAGGAGTTTCTAAACATAGAAAGGTGCCAAATAGGGACAGAGCGATTTATTATTAAATTTTTAGTGTAGCTTAATAAATGCACAATGATGAGGATCCCCATACAGAGCTACACGGTATTCCAGCTGAAACATGAGTTGTAGAGTGAGAACTTGCCGAATACAATGACATCATCACATAACATCAATTAGTAAACTATGTAAACCAATCTAGAGATGTCATGTATTGAGCCTAGCTCCTCAACAAAGAAATTTACTTGCTCTGCTTGCCACGGAAAATCTAACTAGCATGAAGAATTTAAATTGTGATATGATAAGGACCAAAGTCCAGCTTTCTGAGATAATACATACCAGGGAGAATAACAGCAATTGGGGCCTCAAACTGTGGCATATCAAGAGTATATGGTTCATCCTTAGGCTTAATCAAAGCATGAGTACCCGACATCTTCTGTTTCGGAGACAACTCGATGCCAGCCTCAGTCTTTGGCTCTTTGAGGTGTAATGGATGCGAAGATTTCCCAAGGACTAAACTTTTCTCCCTGGACATGATTTGAGGTGTTTGAGTTTCCTTCCCTTTGGAACCAGATCTTTCCGGCAACATCAAAGCTTTAGGTGAGACTGGTTGCTTTCCTTTGTTTCTAGCATATGTCAGACATGGGACAGATTGGGACGCAGCTGCTGCACTTCTATTATTCAGCTGAGAATTAATTCCAGGTAGTTCAGCTTCCTCCTCCACTTCCGGCCTTTCGACTGAAGTAAAAGCTGAAACGGAACTAGAATTGTTAGCAGATGACGAAGCTTGACCTTCTTGATGTCTTAATCGTAACCTCTTTAAGGGTCTTTCAGGCTCCTCAGGCACTGCTTCTTCTTCCAAAACGTCCTCTTGCTAGAAACATGACAAGGCACCAAGATAAGGTGACAGGAAATGGGAAAAGATACCAATTAAACATCATTATGAATACACATATAAAACAAAGGGAACCCAACAAGAAGTTGTACTTCAATATTCTCAGACTTCTTACTTTCTGCAGCCAGCAAAATGGTGCAAATCAAGAATATTCAAATTCGTATTAAGCAAATAAAATGCAAGGCACAGAGAAAAAAGGAATAAGTTTCAGGACAGAATATGAATGTGAGATTAAGAGCAGAAAACAAAGAAAAAAAAGACAGATTGAACCTCGGCCTCCTCGTACTCAAATATAGCATCAGCAAGTGCTCTGTAATTCTCTTCTTCAATAAGCTCCCATTTCCTGTCATACAATTTTAGAAGGTTCTTCAAGACTGGCTTCACCTTTGCTTCAGAGATTCCAATATCTTTCATAGCACGATATGCTTTCGCAACTCTTGGATTGGGCGGCATTGTTCTTTTTTGTGGATTTAATAGTAACTTCCAAATCGATCAGTGAACCTACATCATACCAGTCTGTAGATGAGCAGAACATTAACAGAATTCTAACAAAGGCATTCAAAATGGACATCTAAGTTAGGCTGTTGTATACTCAGAAAGATGAGGATAACTACTATGCTTCAGAATTCAGAATGAAACAACCATACCGATCAAGTCCAAAAAGCATATTATATCCCTTATTCAAATGCAAAGACTCGACTACAAATTTTTTATTTAGATTAGTGACTAGTTTTCTATAGTTTTCCTATAATAAAGTTTCAACTTTACTACTCCTTATCACTAGAATTATACTTCGAGACAAATCCCATCAGCAAGAAAGACTAACGAGAAAAAAGGTACCTTCTGTCGATAACGTCGACACTTCACCAAGATTTGATCATTGCATTAAACGGCAAACCGTAATGCTTGGGCATTCTAAGGGGCCACCTAAACATTGCAAACCCAACTTTGCATTGTACCTGACTTCAGGGATCAAGCGCACTTCAAGCAGGCCTTCAAGAAAACTGCTCAATATACTGCACCAGCAGCAACCAACTGTTAGATGCACCATACAAATAATCATGTCAAAATTTGTAGCAATAGATGTGATTCTTTAATTATATAGGTATAGGGAAACCAATTTTCCTCAATCCCTAATATCACATCACTAGTTTTTCTTTTAGCATTTTTATGATAAATCTAAACCAATATGTGGAGGCAAATATGTTTAAAGGCTCTAACTTTTCTTCTGAAAATGCCTTTATTTATTTTGGGGGGTGGAATGTGGACTATTTTTGTTTTTATTTTTTAAAGGGGTACTATTTTTGTTTTTATTTTTTAAAGTGCATCCCGATGCACAAAGCATCCCGCATTCACGCGCAAGGGCCGCACCCCAAGGGGGTGTGGTGTATGCAGCCTGTCTTGATGCAAGCATCAGTGGATGTTTCTACGGCTTGAACTCGTGACATTTAGGTCACACGAAGACAACTTTATCAGTTGGTCCAAGGCTCCTCTTCTACTCTTCTCCCCGAGAAATCTTCCCCGTTCAAAACTTGGTGGATAATGCACCGGCCCTCTACCCTTCTCCACTTAACTAACAGGCTTATCTAGCCGCAAGGTTCAAAGTTGTGATGTGCGCCTAACCCACTCATCACAACTTGCAGTCTTACCACTATATCGAAGCCCTGGGACACCAAACTGTAAAATTTTTAATTGACAGAAAGAGCTCATTCCTTCCTGGTCCTAAATTTCTTATTTCAACCAAGAAATGGATTTAACAGACAAACATTCTTAATTACTCTAAACTATATGATTTCTTCCCATCTGCCTAAAACCTCGGTGGACAGAGTCATCCAGTACCTATGCTGGTGGAGGTAACACGTATTCGAGCAAGCTGACCTGGACACCACCGTCACTAAAAACATCAGGTGCCATGCAACTAATCATGATAAAGGGTCCCACCTCCCCCCCCCTGCCACCACATGACTCAAGAAAGGTTTTTTAATTAGCCATTTACATTTTCTTGAAACAAAAAACTGATTTTTACTACACCATCATGATTACAAAAGCTAATTTCACCTTAAAAAACAAGAAAAATGGTAAGTTTGTAAAAATTATAAGAAACGATGATAACAAAGTTTGAGGTTGTTGGGAGAAAACACATGCATTGTAGTATTCAAGAACGGGGAGAATTAATTTTTTTAATACCATATGAATTAATTGCATAAATAAAATGAAGGGGTTTATGTTAAATTATTATAGAGAAAGATAAGAAGTTATAAATGAAAACGTACAGTTTTGATTGCTTTGGAGAGAGAAATAGAGAGGAGAGTTCTTCTGAACAATTTCAGTGGCATAGGAGAGCAACGTTGAGGAAAAAGAGGCTCTTTGGGCTTGAAGAATTAAAGCCCAATCAGAATTATTTGGGCTTGGTCCAAGATCCTTTTCTAATGGACCTGTTTTTTTTTTTTTTTTTTTTTTTTTTTTTTTTTTTTTATGGCAATTAACAAAGGAAAATTTACTTGCATAGATAAACAAAAATTGAACACATTCTTCCTTTATTATGATTTATAGACATTTATCCATATGTATTTCACTTTTTATAGTCATTCAATTTGACAAAACACCCACCATCTAAAATGCCCATTTTTTGGGAGAGATGATGGGTCATGACTGATTTTATGGAGTTTATCTTTCTAATGAATTTTTGATATATCATAAATATCTTAACACAATCTTAAATTACTTGACTTTCTCCTGACACCTAAACCCATAATCCTATCAATAAAAGTAAAAAGTAAAAATATATTCAAATGCTGAATTTTTATTATTTTACGTGCATATCAATAATATGTAACTTGTTTATTGTCTAAGTTTATTGGTTAAATATATTTGCTATCAATTATAACACGCTTGTGGGATGAGTTATTAAAAGATATGCATCAAATATATACTTGTGGTATGAGTTATAATTCAATATGCATTCAATGATATATTGTGCATACAGTGAAAATACAGTAGATACACACACACACGAGATTATTGTATATTTGTATACTCTCTGTATGGCTATTGTATGCACAATGTATATGTATTCATTCGCTGGACATACACACCATATATAAATCGAACTCAAAGTACGTGTTGTATATTGTATGACACGTGTATATTCACTGTATGTCTGGTGTATATTCAATGTATATACAGTGCATACACCGCACATATAATGAGAATACATGTGTAATACATTTCAACAACCAACAAAATCAAGCATACACCACAAACCACTGTAGTTCCACCGTGTCTCACCGGGAAATTAAAAAAATAGCCAAAAAAAAAGGAGAAAAGCAACAGCGCCGCTGGGTCTTCGCCAAAAAAGGCCGGATCTGCTCTGTTGTAGCAGATCCGTCACCACCGAAACTTAGGAGGTGACGACGACATCTCACACGATGGGGATGTGGAAGCGCACACCGAGGAGAGACAACACAGCAGCACGACAAAACAGAAACAACATCAGCCGACGACGGGGAAGTGCATGTCGCCGGATCTAATAGAAAAATGGGGGAAGACGACGGGGATGCAGTGAGGGAGAGAGGAAGACGACAGGAATGGGGTGGGGGAGAGAGGAATACTACACCGGCAACGACGGGGCTTGAAGTATCGTCACCGACGACGGAAGGCTAATGGCGGCGACGAGATGGGCTGTTAGGGTTGGGAAGAGATAGGAGAGAAGAGAGAGAAAAGGACAGAAAAGTTAGGATTAGGGTTTTTTAGTTGTGGCATATTTGGTAACATTTGCAAAAATGTTACTACGTTTGGCAAAGTGACAAAATGTTGCTATATTTTTTAAAAAAGTGTCCTAAAATAACACTAGGTGTAATTTGGCCTTTTTTTTAAAAAAAAAAAAAGCTGTCTCAATTTCTAAGATATACCAATCAACTAAGCATTGATCCCAAGCATCGTATAATTGATCATGAGTTTCATCCTTATAAAATGTCTGGACTTCAAGCCTTATATGGTAGTATTATCTTTGATCGGGAGCATTCAAAATTCTTATATTTAATTTTAGGGATAATTTCAGAAACCTCCCTCCAGATTTGGCTACATAATACTCAACTCCCTCGTAGTTTAGAATATTACACTCACCTCACTCTTACGTGTCATTTTTAAGCTTATTAGTGGTTTTACAAGTGCAAAAGGTAAATTGCTATATGGTTGGGGCGGGGGCGGGGGCGGGGTAGTACAAGTAAACTAAATCAATACAGTCGAAATAACAATTTGTAAATGATCATGAATAACAAATAGTTCCATGTGTTACATCTTAATCTATCATACCATTATTCTTGAAAATAGAGCATATATACGAGAATTGATTTCATTTAGACAAGAATATCGTTTAATCTATCTTATTCTTATTTTGTCCTAAGGATATATGCAACGATCAATAATCATCCACTTCTACTTATTTAGAAATCGAACAATGAATTTACAATAAAATAAGGGGTTCAACTAAATTATCTTAGTCATAAAATTTATCTGTAAATCAAATATAAATAAATAAAAACACAAGCATGTACTGTGTGACGGAGAAAAAGTCAGAGTTATTTAAAGCTGCACCGGAGTTGTGATTGCAGTAGACATCATACATACAGGGACATTTCTAAAGTAAAGAGTTAAGGGCTTCAAGTTTTATATGGGTTATGTATGTGTTATTTTTAGTAAAGTTTTAACATTTCTTAATTATTTTTGAATCCCCTTCATAAAAATCTCATGCACACCCTTTCACAGGTGCAACCATCCCTGGCATTAACAAGTCCAATGTAATTCCAAACATAATTTCCCTCATTGAGATTTATAAAAGCTCACAAGGGAATGCAATGTGCATTATGCACGCAAATCGCAATACACATCCCTCATTTCAACTAACTGTACCATGTGTTGCTTTTGCCTAGAGGGCATTTCCCACCTTTCTGTTGTACAGTTATATTCTGGCGTACCAACAGATTCCAATTTCCCATTTAATCTCATTTCCCTTCAATCATTATTAGTATATACTAGTAATACTGTTATAATATTAATACCACCAAAAGTTCCAAACGAAAAGCAGAAAGGGGAGTACCAAATCACATTCTCCTTCTCCTAACTGCTCATTGGACACTATTGTCCTACTTGGGCATTATTCCCTTCTCATCCTCACTATTTACAACACTTCTGTTTGTTCATTCAACTAACTAGTTTTAAAATGGCATTAGTTTAATATTTCTCTCATAAAATCAACTTGATTCTACATTTTGTTTACTCTCTTTAGGTGAGATTAAAAAAGTAGTACTCCTATTAACCTTAAATTCAAATAAAGTTAAATAATTGCAGCACATTCATGATTTTCTCTGAATTGAGGGTGTCAAATCTTTCAAAAATGATAAATATGTATTGTTTCTACACATTCTCTTAGTCTTCTAAATACGAGAGCTTATCTTATTCTAATAGAGGGCTTAAAATTCTAAATCGAAATACAAGTGTAACTATGTAATATTCAAACCGTCATCAAGGTTACTTTGCTATACATTTCATCAGTCAGAAACTATTTAAAAATGATAACTACGACCCCAATATTAACGGTCCTTAAATAGCAAATTCTCTTGTCGAATAAATTTCAACCCACACAAAAAGCGTAACAATCTGTTCACCGTCTCTTCTCAATAAAAAACAAACAAAATTCCCTTAGACTATTAATAGTACCAAAAACTTATATAACCATCCTAATTAAAAAAAATGACCTAAGTTTAAAAGTGCCTATCAAAACATTCACTTGATTAAACATTTTGCCAACTATTTAGCTGGACAAGCAAGACAAAGGCACTTAAATAGAAAACTCTCCCAAAACAAGAAAAAGGCCCCTACTCAAATTTCCTTTTCTTTCTAAAAAGGTCACTATTTCACTTCCTTCTTTGTTCTTAGCCTAATATAAATACCTCTGGAAACCACCAAAAAACCCAACAGAAGCATATGTACATGTTTATTATTCCAATATTCAAATCCTAAAAATGGGTCCCAAAAAATTCTCTCTTTTTTTCCTATTTCTATTTTCACTCACCATTCTTGAATTTTCATCATCCACTGAACTTACAAATTTTATATACAAAGGTTGTGCTAACCAAAAATTCCAAGACCCAACTGGGATTTATTCACAAAACTTAAACACCCTTTTTAACAACTTAGTTTCTCAATCATTAACCACTAAATTCTACAACTCCACTTCAGGCAATGGCAATTCAGTAATTACAGGTCTTTTTCAATGTAGAGGTGACATTTCAGTTCAAGAATGTAACAATTGTGTTAAAAAGATTCCTGACATGTCAAACAAAATGTGTGGAGATACAATAGCTGCAAGAATTCAGTTAAATGGTTGTTATTTAAGGTACCAAGTTGTTTGGTTTCAGACTATGGGTCCCACTGAGTTACTTTTCAAGATTTGTGGTAAAAGTGGGAATCTTGTTGAGTTTAATGATAAGCTTGAGACTGCATTTGTTGAGATGATAAAAGGGGTTAATGGAAATAATAATGGATTTTATGCAGGTGGTTATCAGTCAGTTTATGTGTTGGCTCAGTGTGAAGGTGGTTTGAGTAATGGGGAGTGTGTGAACTGTGTGAAAAATGCTGTTGGTAGAGCTAAAAATGATTGTGGGAATCCTATTTCTGCTCAGATATATTTGCAACAGTGTTATATTAGTTATACTTATTATCCTAATGGTGTGCCAAGTAAATCATTCTCTCCATCAGGTAATTTTTTAATATTATTAATGTAGTACGTGCTGTTTTATATGATTAATTATTGAGTATTGGAACGAAATTGCGTCCAGGTGGAGTAGAATATTCATATAGTCGGTTTAAACTAGTTTAGGATTAAGGCGTTGATGTTGTTGTTGTTATTGTTGTCATACAATTGTCATGACCTATAAGTTACGTGTCGAAATAGTGAAAATGCAAAAGAAGGTTGCTTATATATTTAATATTTTAAGTTCATGATTTCAATCTTTAAAGTTGTTATACTTATTGTAATTTTAAAATAATGGGTTCATAATATAATAATTATAAAATTTTAGTGGATTTTCACGCATATATCTATGTTCGTGGTAGATAGTTTAAGTTGAATACAATAGCTTCTTCCACCTCTTGATATATAGTCACCCTCCCCTTAATCCTGCATTAGTCATGGACTATTTTGGTGCATTGGCTAAGCCTTGTAATAGCAAGTAGCATTCTTTAATTTAATTTTCTTTTTGTTATATGGATCTGAGATTATTTTCAGAATAGGAGTAGTAGATTTTTTTTTTTTTTTTTTTTGAATTGAACAAGGTTTTCAATCATTGAACTATCTTGCTGTGTTTGATGGTGTAGGAACAAAGCAGAGTACTCAAAAGACTATTGCTATAGTCTTGGGTGGATTGGTTGGTCTTGGGTTAGTAGTTGCTTGTTTACTTTTTATAAAATCAGCATTCAAGAAGAAGAGTTACTCTAAGCATGGAGGATGAGGTTAGTACTCCACTGCGTTTCTTGTACTTTATTGACCACTAAACCATACACTTAGGTGAAAGCAGAGAGATTTATGTATATTTGATATGTTCAATTAATGTGCTTATTTAACACTTGATCATGCAATGTATGTAGGTCAGTAGCTAAAGGAGTGACAAAATGGGCAGAGATTTTGAGGAAGATGGCTTTAGAAAAGACAAAAGTGTAAAGTTAGGATGCATGATTGGGTTTATATAAACTGTAAAGAAAGAAGAGATGTGGTGAACTGGTGATGAAGGAAAGGAAGATTTACTTTTTGTGCTTTGTATTGGCTCCATTTTTCCAGGATTTTCCTTCTTAACCAAGTTTTGGTCATTTTTAGTTTCTCCTTATAGTACAAGTAGTAGAAGAAGAAGTAAATAGTGGTGGATCTAACTTGAAAGAGTTGTCTCTGTTAGACTAAGAACTAAGGCATTAGTGGTAGTAATGCTTCTTTACTTGAAATCATATGAATGTACACCCACATATGAATTGCTTTTATGAGAAAAGGTATATACAGTGGTATGCTTTTATACCAAAGTGTCAAAATTGATGACTTCACGAAAAAAATAATATTAGACAAAAAGCAAGTAATTTTTGTCTATATCTTTATACATGGGACTCTCTGGGGTCCTAAGTAGCTATAACTTGAGAAATCAAGTCCTTTTTCCTCCAAGTTTTCTTTACTTTGTTTACCCTTTAAATCCATCATGTTGATGCGACTCTTTGTTTTTCTTTTTTCTTCTTTTCCCACTAAAGAAGCTCGTTCAATAATTTTTCCTTTTAGCTATTTGCCTTCACAATTAAGTAATAGAGGGTAAGTAGAACTTGTTGAATTTAATTGTAGAATAAATACACCATCCTTCAATGGGGCACCATTGAGTCAAAGTTAGACATACTCCATAGGTATCTGGACAATATTTTATTGAAAGTCCAAAGAATTGAGTATATGGAGTTGAAGTAAAAAAGATATTGTGTTTAAACCTGAATTTTCCTTAGAAAAAGTCAGGAGACTTATAAGTGAAAATTAATTTACTCGAAATATTCTTTAAACAAGTTTTTTTTTTTTTTAAATATTTCACAAACATTTCAAATACTCTAAATTATCAAACTACTATTTTCAAATACCAACATACTCCTATTATTTAAACGTGGCCGTATATCCCGAAAAATGCCTAAATGACAAATGATCTGATGAAAACTTGAGTTCAATTTGGAGGGTGTCAATGGCTTAGTGGCCTACAAAGAAACTTGCTCCATGGGAAGCTTTGGTCTGATAGTAAAAGCAGAAATTGTGACGTATGTTACTACCGCAGACAAAGCCCTAGTTAGATAAAGGGACGGACTCATTTTCTGTTATCTGAGTCTCGAATCCTACATCACTAGGGTAGAAGTTTCTTGGTTATAAAATAAAACTATTTTTAGACAATTTGAAGCAGCAACAAACTAAGTGGCGAATCCCTCACATGTTGGATTTTTGTATCTTGACTGATCGTTTCCATTATCAGAACCATAAAGACATTATGACAATCCTGAAACACACACAAAGGAAGAAGCAGAGGGACTACACTAAGCTCAAAATATTTCTCACAATCTGCATCACTCCAAAATACAAGTATTGCCTCTAGAATTGCAGGACCAAAAAGAATCAGGAGCAGAATAATAGCACACCTTTAACTACATGAGAAAGATGGGGAAAATCTCTCACAGCACTCGGGGGGAAAGAAGAACCGATAGTAATATAATCCCTTCCATAACAAGACAATACCATCAAATTATATAAAAAGCTAACAGGTAACCACGTTCCTTATTGATCCTCATCATCAAAACCATAACATAGTTTGCAAGTTTGGCCATTCATACTCTAATAATATCATCCATCATATACCACGGTAGCCATTGCTCTTCACTCTATCATCAGAGTTGCTTCCTCTACCAAAAGTTCGCCCACCAGGACGACCTCCTCTGCCTCTTCCCCTTCCTGATCCTGATAAAGGTATTTAGAGAAGACTGTTATCGAAGAGAGGGTCTAATATGCAAAACAAAAGGCAACAAGCACTACATAGTTTCTTAAACAGAATGACAAATAGTAATTACACTAGCACTATCTTTATCGGCTATCTACACTCATACAGTAAAATCTCTCATTCTAACCAACAGAGATGTAGAAACTCCCTATACCGGGCACGGCATTTCACAAACAGACCCTACTCATTGTGTGATTACCTCAGCGGTTCTTGGTGAACGCCCAAGACCCTATCGCACATTGGACTTGGGTAAACTATTGGGAAAATCACTAAGTAATGGGACATATCAATTTGGCGTTCCTTTTTGTTCAACTCTGTCCCAATCCGCCGCCAACTCAGGCTTTACTTGAATGGATTCGCCTCTTGTTTAACACCATAAACCATATTACCACCATCCAAGTGAAACACACTTTTTCTCCCACCAGTGCATTGAACTCAATCTTTAGAGAGTGAGTGAGTTGTACTGTTACCTTAAAGAACCCTACTTTTTTTCAGGCCTTGAAGAACCCTACTGAATAGGGTGGTTTGATGGCTTGGAATGGTTGGACCACCTCTGTATATCTTATTTGACCCTTCACCAAGCAAGCTTCTTTCTTGAAGGATTTTTTATTTGAAAACTTTCTTGGAAAATATTTTCCACTTATCTCATTCCAATTTCTATCACACATTCTACTCCACTATGTCATCGTAAAGCATCAGATTTCTGAGAAAGGTAATGTTGTATTCATAGAAGGTATTGTTCATAGCAGCTTTGACCCAAGTTCTCTAATTTCACCTCACATGCTCCTTACCTGAAATACCATTCCTGTTTCCCTCTTGGCATAGATATACTTCTGCCAAGCAAATGAGAAATGCAATGTATCCAATGCTTCTAACTCGATGAGAACCAAATTATCTTTTTAGAATTGGAATTAGGCCTGGGCATAGAGTTGAGCCGGTTCGGAGATCGCTCGGCTCGGCTCAGTCTCATTTAAAATTTGGCTCAGCTCGGTTAAAGCTCTATCAAGCTCGGCTCGGTCAAAGCTCGGCTCGACACGCTTAGCTTAATTATTGTGTAATTTTATCTTTAAAATATAACTTCCATTCATTAAGCTTAATTACCAAAAAATATTAGAAGTCTTCGTGTTATTTAATATTTTAATGCAATAGTTAACAATTTATAAACTAGTACTTTTATCTTTATCTATGATTATGATCAAAAGAAAAATTCAAATATTATTTTTTATATTATCAAGTATGGGGACACAAGAAAAAAAGTCGGTTCGGGCTCGGTCAAACTCTAACAAAGCTCGGTTGAGCTCGGCTTGCTATGTATAAAGCTCGGTTCGGCTCGGGCTCGCTTAGGCTCGGCTCGCTAGCTCGATGCCCAGGCCTAATTGGAATACTGACCTCTCAAAAAGTGACGGTACAAGATATTTCCTACCCAGGCTCACTTCAGAAAAATATGGAGAAACAAGTGAAGGTTACAAGTCTGAAAGAAATACGTCCAGATATTCCAAGGACAGTATACTAACTTGATCCAAAGGACTTGCTACTCACAAAAGGTAAACAAAACAATAAGATCAAGACATTGAAACTAGAAATCAGTTTTTAGGCACATACTTCCTCCTCCGCGGGAAGTGCTACTGCTGCTTGGTCTCCTCTCCTCAATGTAGACTTGCCTTCCAGCCAACTGTATTGGTGAGGCCTAAGCAAGTAGAAAACCAAAGTTCGTCTGATCACTAGACATAAAGATGGTGGACACAATGTATAAAGACAATTATGTATATAGTTATGGCAGTAATTCATGAAATTAGCACCCCCAAACCAGAAAGAATACCGTGACAGGGAGAATGAGGATCAAACTTATCAATTTAGGGTCTAAATGCGAGACATCAATCAGTTTAATTATTGCAAACTGCACTTACTAATACATGTATGTGAATTCAAAAACAACAAAGTAATAGTAAGGCCACGCCGGCAGGAAGAATGTCTTTGATCTCCAGATAGCAAGTATGTCAAACATAATGATATGGAGATGGTAAAACTTGAACGACTAGCTTCAGCTTCATATTGTCTGAAGAGAACATGTACACATGATTTCCAACATCTACTAATGGCTCATAGCAAGGCCCATAACCGTAAATCACAAGAGCATTACATCAAAAGCAGAAAAACCAAAAACGTTTGAAAAATGAATCTCATAGATAATGTAATTTTAGCTTTAAAAAACAAGCCAACGTAAAAGATAGATTATGAAGGGTCACATCAAGGGATAAAATAAAACTAAACATGTCATATCAAACAATTAAAAAAGGACACATTAAAGTTCCGAATTTCCAATGTTCAAACCTTGATTGCATTTTGGACACCTTGGACTTCTTCAAACTCAACAAAGGCATAGCAAACACCAACATCCTGTTAATCACAGCAATCCAAAACGTTAGCACACATAGAGAACAAGGCACAGGATAAGGACAACAGCAAATACACTAACCGTGCGGTTTCTTAGGAATACTCCATCTTGCTTGATCTTCCCAAAGTTATTAAACTCTTGCAAAATATCAAGAGTAGATACAGTAGATGGCAAATTTCTCACATATACAGACTTTAGTTCCCCTGGGGAAGACACAAAAAAGTCAAAATCAAGTTGATCTCAGTAATACATAAATTTTTTTTTGATAAAGTAATGGTAATCTCAGTAATACATAAATTGAATGCTAGGAACACTAAAGTAAATTATATCATTTGCTGGGAGACACGAGATGTTATAATTATTATGGCTAATGATACCCCAAGATGTAGTGTACTCATATTACCTTCTTGAGACAGTCCTTCATTTGCCAGGTCAACGCTGGTCTCTGGAGCAGCTGGGGGATTGTATTTTGACTGCTCAACAGGAGGTTGCCTCTCGGAAACAGGTGGTGCACTCTTGGTATAAGATGGCTGGACACGAATTGATGGTGCAGGTCTTCCTTTTGAAGCTCTTAACTATCGATTGCAACGAGTTATTTCCAAATTGTAAATAGAACTTAGTCAATGTTGCAGCATTTCTCGTGGAACAAAGATAAAGTGAGAGAAACACATAATGTTACCTTTTTTAAACAAAATCAAGTAAAGATTATTTCATACTGTGCTAAATAGTGCAACTGTCAAAATGTTACAATGAGGCTCAATTTTGCAATGAGTCAATACGATCTATCATTTTTCCTTCATCATACATCTCAACAAAACTACACCATGTAGCCAAATTACTTAAACATTTAAATTTAAACTTCAGCATCGGGATTGAAACAGCTCTTGCCCTAAAACATCTCAAATTACAAAACATATGATCTTAGTTGCTTGTTAGTGAAACTTTTTATTTTTAATTTCCTTGTTTTTCCTTTTTTTTGGGGAGGGGGGATATGCTGATCTATACATATCAATCAACTAAATGCCCTGTCCAAATAAACTCTTTAAAGAATTAAACGAGAAAACAGAAGAACAATAGGGATGACTAACAGAATATTGGGTCTAAAGTCAAATTCCAGCAACTGACAAGGGCCACAGGTCAAAACAAAATGAAGAAGTTAGATACACTTTAACTAATACTAGTACTGCTCACTGCTACGTCTTTCTTTCACCAAGTATACTCTACAGGCTTTTGTAACTCTGCATCCACTGGATGCTTTTATTTATGAAATTCCTTAATTCATCAAAAAAAGGTATACTCTACAGGTGGATGATACTTTTATTCATCCACTGCTACATACAAGTTTTTCTCATCTACCAATTTGCACCCAATTTACCACCAACATTTCAAAACGATCCAGAGGCCATGTAATGGAGAAGTTACAGAGTCAAACTAACACATCAAAGTTCCCAAGTCTTTTTATTGGGATCAGAATTCCTAAGATTTGGTATTCATACAATTATCTGGCAGGGCTAAATAACCACAAAAGGATCTATTAATCGTGCATAACGAGACAAATGCAGATCATGACATAAGTTGCACCATAGATCGATGTACTTACAATAGAAGCATAACTAATAGGCTTTGAAGGATCTCCAACTGGTTCTTCTGCAGCAGGCTCAGGCTCTGGCACAACTTCAACCACATTATTTGTCAAAGCAGTTTCCTCCTCAAATGCCCTTATTTGAGCAGTTTCTTCCTCCAAACGAGTCTCCTCTGGCACCTCAGGCTCAGGCTCAGACTCAGGTTCAACCTCAGGCTCAGGCTCAGATAGGTCGTGATCATGCTCTTGATAACTGTACTCTTCAACAGCATCATTTCCTTTGATATGAACTGAATTTACATATTCAGTCGCCTCTGCCTCTAAGGCATAGTCATGGACTGTTAAAATAGTTAATGAGCTAAGTCATATGCTAATATTTCCAGGTATCATACAACAGATATGCTTTTGAATGCTTGCAAAAGATCTGAAAGAGAAACTTTATGCACAAAGGACATGCAATTAAAACCAGCATAAGGTACCTGCAGCTCTCCCCTATCACATCTTTCGAACAGAAAAGGGAAAAAAAATGTGAGCACTGCATCTAATACAAGCCAGATGTAACAATACCTGGTAGCTCTGCAAGATGATCAGAGGCAGTTGGTTGAGCATCAAAATTGTTCTGTGAAACTACTGGTGCTGGAGTTGGTTCAATTCCCTCTTCATTAGCAAAATGAAAGACATCATTCAGAACAAAGTAGCCCTTCTCCTGAGGTGCAAGAAAAAATGTTTGCACAAAGTTCCTCCACCCACTGAAATCCTTTGGCTTGACAGTACCAGAGACCACGACAAGAACACCACCATTCCATGAATCAAGAGAATTTATTGTCTTGACTTTAATTCCAGAGAAATTCATTGACATTATTAGAGTATGAATTTGCTGCATGGTGAAGGCAAAACACACACATGATAAGATTTACAAAAAAAGGCAATAGTAGTACTATATCAAGCAAGGGAATAAGGTAGCTAGAAACCCGACAAGAGTAAGCCATAGGCAACAACAATGTTTCAACAATAAAATTACTCAGACACAACAACTCTCCATTATCTCACTGGATCAGAGTCCTCATTACTTTCTTCAAATTCTTGCAAGTCACAGTTTACTAGGAACTAGGAAATACTAACTGGTGTCCGGTATTAACCTATTTCCACTAAGTAGAATAAAATGCTTAATGTGCCAGATCCTTCAAGGCATTCCACAAAAGGAGCTGACTAATAGTACTACTTGTAAAAACATTTACAAGAAAAAAACAGAAAAAATAGGAGATCCGACTGTCAGATAAATAATGGTATTAAATAGCTTGTGGACAGTTGTAGATTGGTTAGAAGAAGTATTGTTCAATAGGCACCCAAGGGTGTGTCTAGTGGTCAATGAAGTGCCTTAAGAATCATGAGTTCTCATGTTCAAATCCCAACGGAGGCAAAAAAAACACTAAGGGGTCGTTTGGTAGGAGGGATTGATAAAAGTGGGATATACCAAAAAGGTTGTGTAGGGATTAAAAATGGAACTAAAACTTGGGATAACTTATCCCACCCTCTATATGGGATAAGTCAATCCCATAAATGTGGGATAGATTTTATTCACTTTATCTAATACCTCCTAACAAACATAGAACAAATCTAATCTCATTCTTTCTCCTGGATTATAATCCTTATCCCTCTTACCAAACGACCCCTAAGTGATTTCTTCCCATATGTCCAAGCCTTGGTGGACAAAGTTACCCCGTGGCCGCACCTATGCTGGTGGAAATAGAAGGTACCCACTAGAATTAGTTGAGGTGCACACAAGCTGATCCAGACACAACAATATTGTTTAATAGGTTATTATCCAGTCACATTCACACCCGTTACAGACTACAAACTTGTATGCCACTGTAGGGATTTAGAGAACCCCTAATTTTTCCTAAAAGACAAATTATTTTGTATTGAACAGAAATGGGCGCTGACAGAGCTTCATGAGAGAGAGGATTCACTTAGCTGCTACAAACTAATTTGGGATTGAGGGGTAAATGGAATTTGATTGATAGATCTAGACAATATCACTATTTTTTTTTTTTTTTGATAAGTAACAATATCACTATTTCTATACTGAATAGCGCACTTAAAATGGGCATTCTCTAGCGGTATTCAATTTTTTGTGCATTGCATGAAGATCGCTTACAGGTTTGCAGCCACTTATGATAAAGGTAGATTATCAGAAAATTCGATCGGAGTGTTTAAAAGAACTCTTGCATCCAAGGGTGTAGCCGAATGGTTAGTGAAGTGGGTTAAGAACCGTGGGGTCTCATGTTCAAATCTCAACGTAGACAAAAAACACTAGGTGATTTCTTCCCATCTGTCCAAGTCTATATGGAGAGTGGTACACGATACCCGTGTTGGGAGGTAGCAAGTACTATGTGGATAGTCGAGGTGTGCGAAAACTGGGCCTTACACCATGGTTATAAAAAAAATGTTTAAGGACTCTTCTTTTTCTCAAGGTGGATTTTGGAACATTATGTTTTACTACCATTGGTAGGCGATCAGTAAAAAAGAGCAAAAATCCTTCCGGGCTAGCAATATCTAGACATCAAGGTAGGATTCAGGCTGAAGTATCATGTCAGATTGGCAATCTACATGATGCATCTCCCTTCACTTCGCCTTGTATGCAGTTAGAGTATCAACAGAAGTACACAAGTGTAGAATCTATTGAACGTAATCAATGACAATTGACAAATCAATCAACTAAAATAAACTGAAACAAAATAATTGTTCATTAGGTCTGTTGTTTGCTGTAAGTTTAGAGAACCACTAGTTTCAGAAAGCTCCCAATTAGCCTTAAAAACTTACTAGTAGTGGAATGGTATGACCTCAAATAAACTACAGAGCAGAATTGATATAAATGATTCATACAGCCGACCCTAACTAATTCAGGATTCTTTTTATAACTACAAAATCCTTCAGTGCTTGTGGTACATTTGAAACTCGATTGATAATAGGCTCGTCCCTCTAACTTATCAACTTAAATAGATTTTTTTCCTGCAGCGTGGCTCGAACCAGTGATGTATCTTATCTACTTAAATACCAGATCTTTATTCAGCGGCGTGGCTCAAACCTGTGATGTACGCCTAACCTACACATCACAAGTCGAGCTCTTACCACTAGACCAAAACCCCACAGGCAAAACTGAGGCATAGTTAATTGCGCTTTTTTATTGAAAAGAGTAATTGATTGATATTGTTTCATAGAAAGTCTGACTTTGATACAAAGTGTTCTCCTAAAGGACTAGTAGTTTCAAAATTCAATCACTTAACAAACATTAGGTATCAACTTCATGTTCTTTTCTAATTGCTATAGATAACAGAATAGATCACACATCGAAAACATAATCTAAAAACTAAACTTCTAGTAAAAGAAAAAAGTAAACAAACAGATGAAAAAAGGATCTTTACATAAATAGCCAACCACATTCACTGTTAAACGTCACCTACCCAGTGTACATAGATTATACACTGATTATACATAGTTGTACACGTATTATACATATATTATGCATCCACCGGTTATTTTTTGTTTAAGCAGTTGGGTGAGCGTCTATTTAAAATTAGATCATAATTGAAAATCGAAAATTTCAAGTACAAACAAAATAAACAAAAGTAAAAAATGAAAAGGACAAGGAAATCTAACCATAAGGGCAGAAGCAGATTCACTAGAATCACCATCAACTCTAACAATACAACTAGCATCAGTATAAAACTGATGTACATAATCAGGTTGCTGTTGAAGTACTTGATAGTATTGTTGAACAAAATACGAACCCACCTGCAAAAACAAAAAAAGAAAAGATCTTTACACAAATAGTCAAGCAGATTAACTATTTACATCCCATAGCACACATACATAGATTATACACATATTTAGGTTAATTCTCACAAAAAGAACAACACCCATGAAGATAAATCAAACAAAAGAACTGATAATACACCTGCACAAAAACAAAAGGATCTTTACACAACTAGCCGGCCAGATTCACTATTTACATCTCATAGCCGATATAAATAGATTAAACACTGATTATACACATATTTAAATTAATTCTCAAAAAAAGAACAATACCCGTTATGATAAATCAAAAAAAAATTTGAAATAAGCAAATGAATTGAACTGGAAAAAAGGGATCTTTACACAAATAGCCGGTGCGATTCACTATTTACATCTCCTTAGCCAGTATACATATATTATACACTGATTATACACGACTATAAACAATAACCATAACGATAAATCAAATAAAGAACTGAACCATTAATATAAATCAAGAAAAGAACTTAAAATAAGCAAATGAAGCAATGGAAAAACCTGAGTAGCACCAATTGGAGCAGAGTAAGAGCTCGCCATTATTAACCCTAGATCAAGAAACTTTTACAATATTATTATTATTACTGTTACAATTTGTAAGATATAGAAGTATAGTGAATCTGTAATAAATAGGGAGTATTTTTATTATTTATTACAGAGAGAGAAAGGGAAGTCTATTATTCTGAGGTTTAAGAGAGATTCTTGATAGAGATCTAATCTTTTATGGGGAATTTGCTATTTGTCGGAGTGGGCGTGTGATGTTACAATGACATTTCTGCCATTTCTCCAAATTTTTCTTTTAATCCCAATCAACTTGCAGCATCTTTTGATTTAGCTAAATAAATTTTTGCGCCTATGGCTTCTGCTTGAAATATTTGAAATTCAATTTCAGTAGATGTTGTGATTGGTTGAAATAAGAGAATAATCTTATTTGATTTGGTAACGTAATCAATAATTTTCTCGAACAAATTTTTAGGAAGAAGCCAATAGCATATAGGCTTTTGGATTTCTTCAATCTATTGAAAAGATGGTATAAACTACTGACACATGGTCGACTAGCTAAATGTTAGCTTTAGTTCTAGACAAATGATTCACCAATAGCGGTTCTTATCCAAATTCCCAAATAACATTCGTTAAAAAATTCTCCTCTTGTGACCAAACATCTGCTCCTTCTATTAACACATGTATTGAATACCCTGATTTACCATGGCTTAGACATATGAAAATATAACCTCATGTATTTTGTCTCCATTGAGTTTGAATTGTTGTTACTCTCAAACTATTTAATTAGAAGGATAATAATTGTGGTAATTGCTTATGGAAAGAAAAACTGAAAAATTAATTGCAGCCAATTTTTGTACATTTAGAAAGTATAAAATGGTTCTTAGGAAAAAATATTTAAGTACTGAAATTTATTATTAATAACAGATCGAATTGCAAATAAAACTATGCGCTTACGCACAAACATGTATATCTTTCTACAATGATCCAAAAAAGCTTTGTGGGTTCCTTTTAATTGTGTCCAAACTGACTCATTAATTAAACCTTAGTCCAATCTGGCCAAGTTTGGACGTGGTAGATGGATTAACCTTATGTGGACTAAAATTTAGGCCAACAAAATTGACACCCTTGGCTTTAATTTTACCATTATAAAGCATGTAGCAACTAATAATGCTGAAACTTAACACCCAACTTTGGTCTCACTTCAAAACGACATACATATTTCATAGAGGATAGAATGCTTCCACCAAAAACAATGTACTGCAAATCCTAGTTAAAGGTATGGAAGTAAGACAACGATACAATTATAAAAGAAGGATTTAACTTGTATACACTGATATTGTAAAGAAATTTTACACTATCAATGTATTTTAACATGCTGTAGCAGGTAACCTGTCTTATTTTTCGCGCTTAAGTAGCAAATTGGCTTAGCTACTTTCACGTCCATGCCACTGAAATAGGACTTCTGACTTTCTGGTCTTTGTTTCGTGAGTTGATCCACATCAATTTCCCTTCTGCATAGCTTCTTCTTTGAGCTCCAGATCTTTTTCTTGATATAAACCAAACTCTATAACTTAAACTTTGGTTTACATGCTTAAATATCAAACGTCGCGGTTTAACTCTAACTTTAACTCCTTCAGGTGCAACAATATTGGCTGAATAAATTGAATTAGCACTCCCCACATTTGTTACTTTCCTTGTGATCATCTTTCTTGTTTTTCCTGCTTTGAAGATTACAGAAATAGAGGGGTAATTGAGACTAAAACCCCTGTTTTCCTGTAAAATGTCATGGCAGCTAACATTCTTGTGAGTTATACTAAAGATTTCAGAGTTTCTGTACCCAAGAGTACAAAGGTGTGTCACATAGTCATTTGCCTGAATGTCATATATCAATCCAGGATCATCGGCTTTTCCAGGATTTACATGTCCAGCTCCTATCGCGAATAAACTAGCTCGTACTTCACCATCCATGATTGGTTTTCCCTTGTGATCAGTTGTATCAGCAGATGTCATTAGAGCAGATTTTATTGCAGCTGGTGTCCATTTTGGATGAAGTGAATGGAGCAATGCAGCAAGTCCACTAACATGTGGAGTAGCCATAGAAGTTCCTGATAAAACAGTGAAGTTTACTCTTCTTGAATCCTCAGGTAGGCCACTGGGGCCTAAATTTTGAGGCCAAGCAGCGATAATGTTGACACCTGGAGCAAAGGCGGATTCAGGATATCAATTTCAAGTTCAAGATTCTGAGATCTTTGAAAATGTGAGTTCAAAAAGTAATCTTTACACTAGTTCTTAAAGTTTTTTTCACATACATATCTATGATTCGAGTAAGAAGGATTAATAAAAACTAACCTGGAGCAATTAAATCAGGTTTGAGAATAGAAGGGTCAGTAAAACTTGGACCCCTTGAAGAAAATGTAGCTACTGCAGGTGCTCTAGATTTTCCTAAAACTGTTCCTCCAAATATGATACGAGCTGTTGGTTTTCGTGTTGAGTTAATGTACTTTTGCAGTTGAATTGATTCGTCGAAACCAATTAATGTTGCTGGAAGTACATGGACATCCACAGAATCTTCTTCCAAATTTGCTGCTGTATTAGCTAATATCATTGCAGCACCACCTAATTCTTTAACAACTTGACCTTTCTCCGCCCTTCCATTGACTCCGCGATCACATACTACTATTTTGCCTTGAACTATTGCTCTTGGAAGTGACCCTCTTAAGCAAAATTCACTTCCTCTATCTCCGTCTTTGAGATAAACAAGTTCAAGAATTTTTTGAGAATTATGAACTTGCTTCCCAGGATACAAGGATTCTCCATACACATATTTGCCATTACCTGTTGGAAAATATGATTGAAGAACATAAATAATTCAAGCTTGAAACATGTTAAAAAATGCTTTTCTAAAAGTGATATTTGCTCCCTCTTCTTTGATAGACTGCAATGTGATTGAATGCAAATAACGTTAGTGTGACAACCCTTTGAATTTCTACACGAAGCAAATGATGGAGACATTACAGTTAGAAAAATAAGAATATTTCTGGTTTTACTGGCAGAATTCGGGTAGAAAGAGGGTGCTATTGCAGTAGAAAAGAGAGAAACATACTTGATCATAGATTCAAGACTAGAAAGTTGTTTTTTTTTTTCCTTGCGAAGTATCACAATTTATAGAGAAGCAAAAACCAACTTAAGATGAAAGGTTGCAAGTTCTATATCTATAATTTATATTCAAAAACAAATTCTAACATTACCTAGCTGAATTATTGCTGGAAATTTCCTGTCAAGTGTGCTAGCACCAATAGTGGCAATCCAAGGAGCTTCATTTGATACTGAACTTTGAATTGGACCATTATTTCCTGCAGCACATATAACCGAAATTCCATGTTCCATAGCTCGAAAACTGCCAATAGCAATAGTATCCTCATAAAGTGGAACAGGAAAACCACCAAGTGAAAGTGACAATATGTCTACTCCATCTCTAATAGCAGCATCAATTGCTGCAAGAATATCAGAACTATAACAACCACTAGACCAACAAACTTTGTATATCGCGATATGTGCACCCGGTGCCATGCCTCGAGCCACTCCTGCTCCATTTCCAAGTACACTCGCCATTGTAACCGGAGCACCCCCTGCAGTAGATGCTGTATGTGTACCATGGCCTTGGGAATCTCGAGCCGATAAATATTCCCCTGAAAAATCTGATGGTGTCAATGCCTTTGATGCAACAAAGTGTCCTTTGTGGAAGTACCTTGCACCAATAAGCTTGCGATTGCAACTTGAAGAATTGAAACCTTGCCCTTCTTGGCAAATTCCTCTCCATTTCTTTGGAATTGGAAGCATCCCATGATCAACAAAACTTGGACTTTCTGGCCAAATGCCAGTATCAAGAACTCCAATAATTGCCCCTCGACCAAATCCAGACTTTAACCAAGTACCTTGTTATGAAAAAATAATGTTAAAACAGAATTAAAGAAAGTAAGAAGAAAGGCATTAATGCATGAAAGCAACTACTACTATAAGCAACTACTTAGTCATTTGTCATAGAAGGCCATGATTTATACAGTTGAAAAAAGGCTACTTATAATTTTTATTTTATTTCATAAAGACACATGGCCTTTTAAATTTAAAACATATAAATCTATAATAACATAGAAATTACAAAGTCTTTTAACTAATAAAGCAACTATTTAACATACCTTCCCTAGTAGGACTAAGTCCTAAGAACTTGTAAGAATAAGTTGTTTGAATCTGAAGTTTCCTCTCTGGATATATAGATAAAACATATTTTGATTGTTTCATTGCCTCTAGCTCATTTTCAGATAAAAGAGCAGCAAAACCTTCAATGGCATAATGGTACGAGTATAAAAGACGAGAAGTCGAATTTTCTCCTGAAGAAATGAATTTTTCAAGAAATGAAATATGCCATTGAAGTTTAGAATTAAAAGGGGTTGTTGTTGTTGTTGCATGTGGATGTAATTGTATTATGTAAGTTTGCAAATCTTGAGCTTGTGAAGGAATAAAACATAGTAATAAAAAGCAGAGAAAATAGAAAACTTGAGTATTATTGAGTTCCATGATGTTACTTGATTTGTTGGAATATTTGAAGGGGTATTTAAAGGGGTTGAAAAGAATTCAAAATGAGACATGTTTAGAAGAAACTCGTGAAATTTAAGAGCTCCTCTTCACGAGATGTGTTGATCAATATTTCAAAAATTCAGAAAACATTCTTAAGTTCTTTTAGTGTTGTTCTTGTTACAGAATTCCAAGTTTAGATTTTGTCTTTTTTGTCTTTCAATTACATTAAAATTCTTAGAATGTGAAGGTATTTGTTCATTTAATACGTCTATTTGTTTACAAAATACCAGCATGCGCTCCACTTCACCATTGAGCATTGAATTGAGTCATGCATGCACAGGCTTTTGAGGAGCCTTTTGAGTACCTTCTTCTTATGATTAATTATAGCACGAGCAGGGAACTATTCTTACCAAGGGGTTCAACATCAATTAATATATAGTACATAGATTAAAAAAGGTTGACCTTGTATGTATAGTGATTTTCCTACAAAAGGAATTCTGATTAACCCCAACCTCTGACATATGTGTAATGAACGGATGTTATACTATTACAAATCGAGTTTAACTAGTATAAAAGAATTTTTAGACTATCAGGTTACACAAAAAAGTAACTACATATAACCGTCAATAATAAGCAGGATTAGTAGCTTAAAAATAAGGTAGACAACCTGTTACAATATATGAAAATATACTGATATATAGTGTAAAATTCTTTTACTAGGTACATACAAGTTTACGATATTCTTCAAGAACTAAATACTATTACAATGTAACATTTTTAAACACTTGAAAGCGGAATTGGATTGACACTAGCTGCGTACAATTCTGCGTACATCAGTCACTCCTATGTCTCCTACCTCAGCAAGGAGAGAAAAAGAAAATAAGAAAGCACAATACTTGCAAACTGAAGATTGGTTTGGCTACCATGTCTAAGTAAAGACACATTATATTGATGCTGGTAATGATATTCACTATACGAATAACAGTCGGAACAAAACTATGATAAATGCAAACAATAATAAGATCCAACAATATGGGAAAACTGCATCATTTTTCTTCTTTTTCTTCTTCATCATTCTCTCCATTCCCACGCCTTTGAAGGACAAGTTAACTCCAGGATCCCCCATTTTCACTTTACTTCCCACCAACAAGGAGTTGTTCACTCCTTGAATGTTGTTACTTATGTAAATGTTTATGCAGCAACAATCCTTTGATTCACTAGAACTACTGGTGCCATGGCGTAAAATCATCGATGCTCCAACGTTTCTCCCTTCCAATTTCACACTTTCAAATGATCCATTTTTGCTCTCTGGTGACATGAAACTGATATTACTGTCTCGGTGGAATACCCGAGGTACAATGCAAACTAATCTGAACACTACCGTTATAAAGAAAATGAAACTGCTATAGCTGTACAAATTCAGGAGTTGAGGAATGGTTATCTCTTCTAATTTCTAGTTGTTAGTTTAAGCCTTTTCTAGTTGCAATTTTTACTTTACTATAACTACAAGAAAGGTATATCCGCTCTGGAATAGCTTGATAAACACTACATTCTTAAAGGCTGTATTCCTCGTTACAACAAAACAATATATTACGGATTTCTTTTTGACATGTTAATTTAACCTATTATAACATGTCAATTATCATTTCCACCACGAGTTTAAAATCCCGTGAACTCACAATGTAAGTTATTCAGCCGTGGTAATGATAATAATAATCCTTAAATTGTTAGTTTGTCGTTTGGTGGTATTGTCAAAAGCGGGAAATCCCAAGATTTTCAGATAACTTTTACCTTGGGATTAAAATTGGGACTAAACTTGGGATAACTCATCCCAATTATCTACTACATCCAACCAAACATGGAATAAATTCATTCCGAGATTATTAAGGTTCATACATGCATTGATCCAGTCGAAGAACCTGCTCCAGACGACTACTCCGCCTAGCCTATCTTCCTGCCCGCCCCCGGTTCTCTATGCTCAGTTCCACAATCAATCCCAAGATAGATTGAATCGACGACCTATACTTCAACTAAAGGCACAAGAGCGTAGCGAGCACAGAACAGAGGAAATGCACATGGGTCTCCTTGAAGATAATACCTTATCTCTCCAAATTACACATCCTTTTCTTAAGTTACAAATTATTTCTTATCATAAAATTTGATATGTAATTACGGTCAAAAAGCAAGTTGAAGAGAAACAATAACCAAGTACGAGTCTTTCAACTGGGAAATTCTAGTGCAGTAAAGAAGCAGCTTAATGACAACTCCGCGATTCTTTCTCAATGAAGGTACACTTTTAAGGACAGATTGATGTACAAATGTGAGTAGTAAATTATATTGCATAGAATGATCAACAAGAACAACTACTACCTTTTTCAGCAGAATTTAGACCACATCAATCCCACAAAAAAAAAAGGTGGGAAAGATGATCTTCTACGCTAGTTCTTTATCATGTTATTAACAAAACCACATCATTAATTTATTCAGACTCCTGTTCTTTTCCTAATCAGTACTTCAAAATTTAGAGGAAGGAACTGTAATCTTTATCATTAACATGCCTGAATAAAGTTGCTCCTTGCAGCTTCTCTACTTCTATGCTACAACATTGGTATGCTATTAACACACAACATCAAAAGTTAGTCCAGTTAACTTCATCTCCTCTTTGTTTTTGGTCGGCAATGACAGAAAGTTCGAGCATATCTTTCTTGCCAATATCCTACTCATTCTCGTAGGTTGAAAGACGAGCATCTGACAAAACGGTGAATAATTGTGTATCCACAAATAGCTGCATAACCCCAAAGAAGTTTACATCAGCTTATTTGAAATAAAATGAACAACGATGAACAATATCTCAAGGAAAAGGTTCTATTTTGTCACAAGAATATGAAACAGATAAGGATTGAAATTTTTCTGCATATTGCAGTTATGGCTTGCTATCTTGGACAAATCATTGAAATATCATAAATTATAACAGAGAAATTGATTTACCTTAACAAAATGTTGATCTCTACCAGGAAAAGAATCAATAAAGCTATCCTTTAGCAGTATTGAAACCTGCAATATAATAAGAGAAGCTTAGTGGACCCAGACTACTAGTTTCCAGATCAACCTACCAAAAGATTGCGGGGTCATTTGGAAGCCCGTCATACCCGGTCGCTGTTTGACTGTACACTAGTTATTGTATGAGACCTCAAATCTGAACAAAGAGACTCCAAATAGCGCCGCATAACAGTCAAGAATTGTACTGCAGCTTCAGCCTGCAAATTAGTCATAATTTAACACTGAAAAACAGAAAGGGGGAAAAACATGTCATAGGGGAAGAACTAAATCAGAAAATGAAGAGATGGCACAAGCACCATTTGTACCATGTAAAGTAGGCTCTACATAAAACCTCTTTTTATTTATTTATTACCTGATCTTAAAATATTTTAGACTGTACATTAACTTTTTTTTTACCTGATCAAGAAAAATTAAAAAAAAGAAAAAAGAAAAAGTAGGCTGTACATGGTGAAAAGATTGCAATCTTATCATGATATACGACAAGCAACACCCTATTATAACTCAAAAAGATAGTTTCCCGAAATCACAGTTACTTTCACCTTTCTCATCCTCTTTTGAAATGACTTCATACTCTTGCTATGGTTTCAAATTCATCATCCTTGTCAACATCCTAATTCATAGTTAGGCTTGAAAGATGCAACAGAAGATGGAAGATAGAACTAAATATGCAGCTACGTGGTTACGCCATTTATTCAAAATAAGAATCCTAATGATGTTTATGTGAATTTTCTTTTAGCAGATTCAAACAATGTTTATACGGATTACTAATCAAATCGTTGCAGGTGCATTAGCTTTTCAAAAGTTCCCAGGGTATTCAAATCTCAAGTAAGCACTACATAAAGAAGAAGTCAAATAGTGACAAATACCTGCACTTCATTGCATCTGTATATAGGGCGCCTTTGTGCAGCAGCGTCTTCACGTGACAATCTGGCATGGATTGGCCGCAGTTCGGATAGAAGCTCCTTGCGCCGAGGAAGTAGAGGCAAGTAACACGACTTTATCTGCAGGCCCAACATAAAAATAACAAGAAGAAAAACTTGAAAGCTAAGACAATAAAAAGCAAAAATACTGAGAAGAACTTAAATGTTCTAGGAAAGCACAAGCTCAGAGAACTACAAAGCATCCTCATATCCGACACCAACACTACGGAAATGATCAACTGTTGAACTTCAGTCAATATAATCATTAAGAAATTGTTAAACTAAAGACAGAATAAATAGTAGCAAGGGTCTAGACAAATAAAAAGAGATAGAAGAAAACTTTTTATGGGGAACAGAGTTGTTAAAGAGGGAATTTTCAGCATCCAATGAGATAGTTTACGGGACAGCGCTTACGAGATACAACAAATACTTTCATTTACTATAACTACAACCAACTAACCTGATCTTTGATTACATTAACACGGACAAGATTAGCGCTTTTCATCTTCAAATCAGTTGGTTTGTGCTGCAGGCCAACCTGTCAATCATTGGTCATAAAGAAGACAGAATTGAGAATGTGATTTGTGCAATTTCTCCTCCAAGTACAAAACATAAATCCTAAGGTAGGCCTAATTTATTGACACAAATATGTCACTTACAAAAATAGATAGACGGAAACACAAAGAAGACGGCTAAGGAACAATACTATAACAGATACCAAAGAACTTGACAGTTGGCTTTCAAGTCAGGTATCCTGGAAAAACTGCAGCTGCAAGGATATTTAACTGGCTCATGAGCACAATTGAGAAGAAGCCAAACCAAACCATTCCTAACTAGCTACTGGTAGGAAAATATTCCTGTAGCTATGCGTGTTAGAGTATCACACATAGGCTGAAGAATGGTTTGTTGTCAACTTGTATGATCTTGACAATTCTCACCTCATAATCTAGCTTATTGGTTGAATTAGACCTAAGGTCCATTTTTTACATGGTAGAAGAGCTATGACCCACAATTTCATGGTTTACCCAATGTTGAGCCCCCATTTTATGATGTATGTGCTCCAAGGTCAAGTTCTTTACTTGGTCTTGGCAAATCCTTATCTCATGAACTAGCTTTCAGGGTAGAGTTAGACCCAGGGTCCAATTTCTTAACAATGTGACAACTATAACTCTCCAGTAGTGCAGCTGTCTCAAGGTTCACTAGTCTTGACTGGAATTGACGCATTCCATGCAACATGTAATCATATTCCATTATCGTCCTCATGCGTGCTACTATTTGTAGATCTTGAAACTAAAATACCATTTTTTGTTGCTGCTGAAGTGATGTGTGGGAGGATGGGAGGAAGTGTTCTCAAGAGAACTTCAATACTCTAGCCATTTAAGGAATGATAATATTGACATGAGAACTTTTACCCTTTTCGTTATTTTATTAGTACGAGTTACTCTGACATAGTTAATTTTCAATGTTTTCCTCCTCTAGTCATTCTGTTCTTTCTTCCGCAGCTCCTCTTAGCACAAATCTTAAGGAATGATAGTTCCTAACCCTACTCAAAAATAATAGAGGGATGCCTAACCAACTTTTTCCTTTTTCTTTTATCAGTGTGCCTAAGCCAATTTCTTTCACCATGTAGTAACCACATTCGATTTGGAAGGAGATATCTTGGATATCAGGTAGCCCACATAAACTCTATCTCTTTCACATTATCTTACATGGACAGCAGGCAGGCCATGCAGAACTATGCCCAAACTTCCCACTACACCCAGCACAGGCAAAACTGTCAATTGGCATCCAGTGCTTTGCGGACATATGTGAAAGAACATCAATGCAGATGCCAAGACAGATACTTAAAAATCAGAAGAGAAAATAACAGGCATATTCATCTGTCTTCAGGCACTTGCTAATTGCTATACCAAATATACAGCATAAGTTATAGTTAGACAATACAAGATTTCAATAAAACTGTAGCAGAACTTCCCCTAAAGTAGAAGGATGAGACAACATAAAAAAGAAACTCACAATGAAAGGTACAGGAGCATCAAGGAAATCAAGCATCTTGCCAGGCAAAATCTGAATTAAAAAACAAAGTCAATTGATGGTTGTAACTTGAGGAGAAGAAGAATGACGGAGAGTACTATATTCAGTATCAAGACAATTAAAATCAGGAAGCACGAAAGCTATGTTACAGAACTTACAGGTAAGAATAAACTCTGCCATTGGAATGGGCGAATAATGGGGATCAGAGATAGCACTACAGCAGAAAGAACACCCTGTATTTGATGCAAAGTAAGAAAATAAACAACGCTTTGAAGTATCACAGCTTTCGCCATGTTCAAGAAACTAAAGAAATACCAAAAGCATATGAATTCCAAGATAAAACACAAATTACCAAATTGGGGCACACAATAACCACTTGTTTTTCAAGAAGCACACCAGTGATTAACGCCAACACCTGAAAATGCCATTTTAGGTTCATAAGCATTTCCAGTTAAATTTACGAAGTGAAGACACTTCTTAAAGGCCAAGTAGACATGCTGGGCACATAAAGGATATGCAATAGGTGGTTAAACGTGTCCAGATTATTTTCATAACTTAACTACATGGCGATGATAGACATGCACATGTCCTAATCAGTGTCACAAGCTTGTCAAAGGATGGTAAATTTTGATAAACAAAAAGTATTCAATTGATATTACAATTTACACCAAGTACATAATCTCATACTTTAAGTCAGCAATTAAAAACTTGCTCTCTACTCAGTTCTCTTCAACTTGATCTTGATTGCCGGAAATTATCTCCCCATTTACTCTTACCCAGTTTTCAATGATTAAAAAAATAATCATACAAAAACAGTAGTTTTGTTGGCCCAGTTAAATGATGTCTTGATGTATTGGATCAACTTAAAGACCTTTGAACCAACTCTTGTTTATACCCCCAGCTTGAATAAGTTCAAGGATACAGAAATTCTTTTGCTCGATGATGGATATAAGTGTACGTTGGGAATGATAAGCCAAAGTGGTCAACAGTCTGAGTCCAGGTTTCAGAACACTGATCACAAGAAACACTATCAGACATGAGTTAAGGACTATTTAGCAGGAAGATCTTACAGTCTCAGGTGAAAGTGCACGACAGATTGTTGCAGTTGTCCATACAGATAGTGCAACAGCTTCCTCAGCAGCAGCTATATGGAAATTTACCTAGTGAAAATAATAGCTGTCATCATTCAGGGAAAAAATAAGGTTTCAATTCCAAGAAGCTAGCCACAAATGATCTAACCCTTGCTACTTCATCCGGATCCATCATTCTGGTACCAAGATGTTTCTCACAAAACCCAAGTCCAGAAACTGAAATTCTCTGGTATTCAATAGCCTGCAGATGCTCGAGCGGCTGAAAAACGATCTTACTTCCTCGTAGTGGAAGGGGCAAGGAATGATAACTACAAACTATTTGCAGCAAATCATTCTTATTCTCCTACACGAGAGACCAACAAAGATATTAGAGGAAGGTGGGAACTCATAGGTGGGTCAAACACAAACATGAATTTCTGTGGGTGGAAGTGAAGACTACATACTCTAGCCCACTCCATTATCAGCTCACTCCCAGCATCCTTGTCATTACTGAAAAATAAGTCATCATCATCGTCCTCGGATGCCATACTTCTTGCTGAACTGCCAAAAGAAAACAACTTAATGACAAATTTAAATTGAGTGGTATAATATGAGGAGATAATGTTTATAGTTCATATATGCTGGACAAAACAAGAATAAAATTATGCTTCATTCAACAGGAAATGGTAACAGAAGTAAAATATCTGACTTGATTCAGCGAAAAAATACGTGAAGCCAAGTACCAGAAATTTAATCAACTCTATTCTCCTTGTAATAGAAGCAAAAATAAGAAAATTAAAAGTTGACCACCTAAATAAGGATTCGAAGCTTCCAAGACGCTCCAAAGAATGAACCTTTGAGAAGATAACAGGTCCACTCTCAGGGGTTCGGTAATTGTCTTGAACTCCAGAAACCCTTTCAGTATTATCAGATCGGATTTCTGAGGCCTCAGATGCACAATCATCAAAATAATGGATGTTCCTTCCCCCATCCTTACCAAATCCTCTTGCTTGACTATGATCTGATGCCTCACTGGCTGTGACACTTACAGGTGAAGAAACTTCCCACCTTGATGATGATGAGGGTACCTCATCGTCTGAGATTATCCCAGCTGCAGCAGCAGTAAGAGCGATTGCACTGTCAACTGGTATTGCAGAAGCCGTCCAATCTGCTTCATCATCCCTGTAAGAGGAATCAGTGCTTGCATTTGACGCGTCATTCAGTTTTGATGCAGTGGGAATAAAATCAGCGAGATTTATTTCACTAACAAAATGTGTTATCCTATTCAGACGCTCTTGTGCAATTACACTGCATCCAATAAATTTAATAAACAATAGTTAGTATAGATAATTTTCTGCTTTTATCCATACCAATCAAAAACGGATGAAAAGAAATTCAGTGCTAACCTATTCAACATCTCGTAGTGTAATTCAAATAAAGGCACTCTTGTTAAAAGACAATAACAGCGAGGTGCAGATACCAAAAACCGACTGCGACCAACTGATGGTTGAAGGGGTGATAAGGTACTATAGATAGCAGGTGGTCTCTGAACAATTTCTGGTACATGTAAACATACACCGTAAAGCGTAGCATTGTCCGCCACCTGATATAAAGCACATATTGTATCTTCAGCATTTTACAGGATACGAACTAACAGGCACACATATACTCCGACATACAACACAAGGAAAAGGAAAAAACAAAAAACAAAACTCAAAGCTAACAAATAACATTAGGCACACCACAGTAAATAGAACAAGCCATCTAAAACAGAAGTTCAAATCCAAAAATGCGCGAGAAATATCAACAGTAGAAGAAACCAGGTCACTTACTTAGAGTAGTGAAGTAGTGACTAGTTTTACAGTCCCATGACACATACGAATCACTTCAAAAAAGTACTTTTTCCTTCATAAATTGCTAAGCAAAATGGCTGTCTAGTTGGCACCAAGAAATGGCAATGTAGTAGCTAACATAGGAAATTAACGAGTCCAGAAAGGCCAGCTCCTTACACCGTCTGAGGTCATCACTTATATTACTACTTATTGTCCTGATCAAAATATCTACTTAATTCTATTGGAAAGCCCTCAGCTTTGGCGGTGACTTTGGGCTCAAGCTATAGAAAACTAGCAAGCTTACTATCTGTTACCATATGACCTTATCATAGTACCATAATATTCCATCATAAGATACTGTAGTATACTGTGTATTCATTTGTAATAAGTACTTACCTAGTTATATTGTGCGTAAACAAACATCAGTTTCTTTTCCCCTGAATAATTGTTTAACAACAATACCTTTTTTTAGAAAGACAATTTCTTTTTCAAATTATATATTCAATAAAGACTATCAAAAGTATAGCATTGATACAAGGGAAGAAATGGCGCTTCCACTAGCTTTCTTCATACACTTATAAAGAACCAAAGAGTGCAACACCAAGTTCATGTCAACCAATCAACTACGTGTCGATCCCAAATCAAAGGTGAAGTATTTTAGAAGAACTCTCTGGGCTTACCTTAAGAGAAAATACGAACGACAAGTCATCTCTGCCTAAGTGCTCCTAGAGATAAAGGAAAAGTTAGTAAAAAAGAGAGTTGTACGCTTACTGTATAATTAAATAATACGGAGCAAACAAGCATCATGATTTTAAAGCAGAATCAACAATAATACAGTTGTACTGTACCTGCCCATAGACCAGTTCATTTAATTCACTAAATGACGGTGTCCTTTCCATTACGTGTGCCTGGATTACAAAGCAAACAGATGAATGAGAGAATCCCTTCATTTTGGAACCTAAACAATGTAGATCTTTTATACAAATATAGATGAAGTAAATGTTGGATTGTCACCATATCAGACCATTACTAAGTAATTACAACTCAGCCCGAGACTCAAGAACTTCTCCACAAGAACTTGCAACCCTGTAGATAGGTCTGCTCAGGTTGAAGAAACTTCAGAGTTATGCATCACTAGACATGCAATGAATTTTTTTACACACAAAGTTGGCCTTTCAGAAACAAGTACTTTAGAGATACAAATTACTCTTCTGTCATGGAACGAAGAAAAATTATATTTATATAATATTTTTAGAAAATAATATGCAAAAAGTGCAAGGTTTGCAGTTTGCACACATTTTGTACATATTGTGTCAAATAACAATAAAAGCATTTGACACCCTTGATGAAACAAAACTCGCACTAAACTGGAGAAGAATTGAAAACATAATTAGACGAGCAAAAAATTACACCTTAACACCTCCAGGGAAGCAAAATGCTGCCAAATCCTTCAAACGCATAGCTAACTTTTTGCCAGGGGGATACTTAAAAAGTACCTGGGAGAGAAAGAGAGAGAGAGAGAGTAAAGCAAAAGGAAGACAATGTCAAGGCAAGAAACTATGTCATGCCATATCATAAGATATAAACAAATTATGGAGTGAAAAATGGATTTTACATACATAAACATGGAGATGATGTACGGCAATCATATATCCCCCATCCCAAATCATGAAGCAACTCAAGAGCATTGATCAAGAACATACAACAACTTGAGAGTTACATAAATACTGTAAGAGAATATAATAATCATGAATCTAGACTTGTTTACTAGGAGTGTACATATATAGTATAATTAGCATTTATAGGATTGATTTATTTCCTTATTTAGATACATTGTAGCTTGTATATAATCCTAAACCTATTGGAATACAACTACAAGGAAATTCCTCCAGACTTTGTTTCGTAACATGGTATCAGAGCAGGTCGCCTGCTTTACCGGAGAAATATCAAAGATTTCATCATAACTCACTGGACAGAGTAAATCGGGAAAGTTATTTCGGAGGAGTTTTTTTTTGAAATCTGGAGTTTATCCATCACCACCACCCTAGAAAGGACAGTCTCACCGTCGGAGACGCGCATAGAGCTCACGTGCCGGCAACGCAGCTCCGACACAGCTTGGAACAGTGGCGCGTGGGACACCGGATTTAGGTCCTGTTAGTTTCTTCAGGATCGCATTCTTGTTTCCAGCCAATAGCTGCCGTGGTTATGGTCATCGAACCACCTGTGCACCTCGGATTTTTTTTTTTTTTTTGGTCAGACCTGTCAGCACCCATTTCACTCGGACCTCTGGAGATTTGATTTGTTGGGCTCTCTGTTTCGGGATCATTCCGTGTCGATCATTCTGATTTGGTGATCTTTGGTGCTCCTGCTCTAAGCTGTTGCAATTGAATAATAAACTCAGGTTCTTCGGATCCTTTTACTCTGTCAAAGTTAGTCATTTTCATTTGGTTGATTTGGTTGTTTCGCTTCTGTGAATACCCGTTTATTTTTAGCAATATCAGTGGAATCTTGGGTGGTACTCTCTCTAGATTAAATCTATTTCAGCTTTGTATGGTTCCTATTTTGTTCTTTTTAATCTGTCTTGAGAGATGACATACTATAATGAAGGAAACAAAATTTTGGGTAGTTGTAACAGGGTATTTGATGATGTTATATGCCACTATTGTCGTGAGCCAGGTCACATAAAGTGGTACTGTCAGAAATTGCAGAATCGTAACCAGAAATCGATGAAGGAATACGGTTCAATGACTGCCTTTGCTGAATCAAGTAAAACTTGTCTTATTTCATCGTCTAACAAATGGGTAATTGATTCTGGCGCCACAGATCATATGACAGGTAATCCTAATGTCTTTTCTAGCTTTCGATCACACAAAGCACCATTCTCTGTGACCGTAGCTGATGGGTCAACCTATAATATTGTCGGATCGGGGACTGTTGAACTCACCTCCTCTATTACTCTGTCATCGGTGTTAAGTCTACCTAATCTCGCATTTAACTTAATATCTGTGAGTAGACTTACCAAATATCTGAATTGTTCTATATCCTTCTTTCCCGATCATTGTCTGATTCAGGATCTCGTGACAAAGCAAACTATCGGTAAAGGATATGTATCTGCTACTCTATATCTTTGATAACTGAGTGCCTCAGTCTGGTGCTTGTTCTAGTGTTATGTCTCCATTGTCAGTTAGGACACCCCCCTCTTCCTACGTTGAAGAAGCTCTTTCCTCAGTTTCATAATATTTCATCATTGGATTGTGAGTCTTGTCAGTTTGTAAAACATCACCGTACCTCGTTAGGACTGAGGGCTAATAGGCAGCTGAGTCGCCTTTTGAGTTAGTCCATTCTGATGTTTGGGGACCATGTCCTGTTGCGTCCAAAACTGGGCATAAGTATTTTGTTACCTTTGTAGATGACTTTTCCCGGATGACTTGGGTTTACTTTATGAAGAATCGTTCTGAGGTATTCTCCCACTTTTGTGCCTTTTATGCTGAAGTCAAGACTTAATTTAATGCTTTTGTGCGCATACTAAGACGTGACAATGCTAAAGAGTATATGTCAGCCTTATTTCAGTCCTACATAAAACAACATGGGATGCTCCACCAGTCATCTTGTGTTGATACGCCTTCTCAGAATGAGTTGCTGAAAAGAAGAGTAGACATCTACTTGAGACAGCTCGGACACTGTTGTTTGAAATGAAGGTTCCTAAATAATTTTGGGCTGATGCAGTCTCGACAACTTGTTTCCTTATTAATCGAATGCCATCTGCAGTGCTTTCTGGTGGTGTGCCTTATGTTGTTCTCTTCCCAAATAAGTCATTATTTCCACCGGAGCCTAAGATATTTGGAAGTATATGTTATGTCAGAGATGTCCGGCTATCCGTCACCAAGTTGGACCCGAAAGCCTTGAAATGTGTTTTCTTGGGCTATTCTTGTGTTCAAAAAGGGTATCGTTGCTACTCTCCTGAGCTTGGTAAATATCTTGTGTCGACTGATGTTGTGTTTTCAGAAAATACGCCATTCTACTATGCACCTCCAGTTCTACAAGCCAGGGGCGGAAGAGAAGTGGCTAATATACCGAGTCAGTGATGCTCTTATTGAACAATCACTTGATAAGGTTTCTCCCGAGTCTTTGGTTGAGCAACAACCGGCTGTGGTGCCAGTTAATGATATTTCTCCAGCATCTTGAGTCTGTAGTTGATGATATTTCCCAGTATCTCCCAAGCCTTTAGTTGAGCAACAACAAGACTGTTGTGCTTCCTGAGTCAGTAACTGCACCCTCTGGTTCGACTACGCCACCTATTACTCAAGTTTATTCAAGAAAGAAAGAGACTAATGGTACATCTCATGCACCAGCTCCTTTGCCATCGGATTCTCCTCCACTTGATCCTCCTGCAACAGACCTTGACCTCCCTATTGCTCTCCGAAAAGGTTCTCGCACTTGTAAGTCCACATATTCCATTGCTAATTTTGTTTCCTATGATCATCTATCTCGTGCGTGTAGCTCTTTCGTTGCCTCTTTGGATTCTATCTCTATACCCAGGACATTAAAGGAGGCCTTGAGTCATCCTGGCTGGCGTGATGCGATGTTTGAGGAGATAAATACATTGAGATGAAAATCACACGTGGGATTTGGTGACTTTACCTAAGGGAAAAAAGGCAGTAGGATGCAAATGGGTCTTCTCAGTTAAAGTCAATCCCGATGGTTCTGTGGCCAGACTTAAAGCTAGACTTGTGGCTAAAGGATATGCTCAGACATAAGGTGTGGATTATTCAGACACTTTCTCTCCGGTGGCCAAACTCACTTCTGTCCGCTTATTTATATCCTTAGCCGCTTCTCAACACTGGTGTTTGCATCAGTTGGATATCAAGAATGCATTCCTTCACAGTGATCTCCGAAAAGAAGTGTATATGGAGCAACCACCTTGGTTTGTTGCTCAGGGGGAGTATGGAAAGAGTAGATGTGACCATACGGTCTTCTATAGGCAATCACGAGCCGGCATTGTCCTTCTTGTTGTATATGTTGACGACATTATCATTACAGGAAGTGATTCAGCAGGAATTTCTTCACTCTAAGTCTTTCTTGCATACTAGGTTTCACATGAAAGACTTGGGTCAGCTGAAGTACTTTTTGGGAATAGAAGTCTTTAGGAGCAAGAAAGGGATTTTTCTGTCTTAGAGAAAGTATGTTCTTGATCTACTTGCAGAAACTGGTGCAGAAACTGGAAAGCTGGGAGCTAAACCTTGCAGTACTCTCATGGCTCCTAATATGCAGCCTATGAAAGATGATGACGATCCTTTTGATGATACAGAGAGATACAGGAGATTAGTTGGAAAGCTAAACTATCTCACCGTGACTCGTCCAGACATTGCCTTTGCAGTTGCAGTGAGTGTAGTTAGCCACTTCATGTCTGCACCTACAGTCAAACATTGGACAGCTCTGGAACAGATCTTGTGTTACTTGAAAGGAGCACCTGGACTTGATATATTATACTCCCTCCGTCCCAAAATGAGTGTCTGGGTTTGACTGGGCACAGAATTTAAGAAAATAAGGAAGACTTTCAAATCCTGTGGTTTAAAATAAAAGGTGTGTGTAATGTTGGCCAGAGGCTTTAAATCCTGTGGTCCAAAACAAATCTTACATTTAAAGAGTTGCCATAAAAGGAAAGAGGAACTCATTTTGGGACAAACAAAAAAGGAAAGGTAGACACTCATTTTGGGACGGAGGGAGTATAGTGATAATGGATATTCTTGGATTGAGTGTTTTGCAGATGCAGATTAGGCTGGATCCAAGATTGATAGGAAGTCTATTACCGGCTACTGTGTCTTTGTTGGTGGAAACTTGATATCATGGAGAAGCAAGAAACAAAATATTGTATCTCGTTCTAGTGCCGAATCCAAGTACAGAGCTATGGCACAGTCGACATGTGAGATTATGTAGATACGTCATCTCTTAATTGAAATTGGGTTGAAGCACTATACTACCCCAGCAAAGCTTTGGTGTGACAATCAAGCTGCTCTTCATATCGCTTCAAATCCTGTTTATCATGAGAGAACTAAACATATTGAAGTTGATTGTCATTTCATTCGTGAGAAGATTGAGGAGAACGTGATTTCTACTGGCTATGTGAATACGAGAGAGCAACTAGCTGATTTGTTCACAAAGGCGTTGAATGGAGCTCGAGTTGATTATTTTTGTAACAAGCTGGGCATGATCAATATCTATGCTCCAGCTTGAGGGGGAGTGTAAGAGAATATAATAATCATGAATCTAGACTTGTTTACTAGGAGTGTACATACATAGTATAATTAGCATTTATAGGATTGATTTATTTCCTTATTTAGATACATCGTAGCTTGTATATAATCCTAAACCTATTGGAATAACACTACAAGGAAATTCCTCCGGACTTTGTTTCGTAACAGATACCATAATTAAGAGGAAGAAAATCAAATGGATACTGCAGAGGTATAAGAAGACAGTAAACTTGGAAACGAAGATAGCAGTTATCACAGTAGAAATGTGCCATTTCAATCAGACGAACAGCATCAAGCCATCAACTGTCAACCAGATAGTAATAAAAGAAAAGTACATATTGCAGACCTAAGAGAGGAACAAAATCTGACCTTCAATATAATATTCTAAGAAACAAAAACTGGAATATGCAAATTTATGCAAGTACACAAACCTGAGGTTCTAGAGATGGAACTGAAGGACCACAATTTGAAAGCATTCTGAAATCCACCATTTCAGATGTTTCCAACTGTAGTTCCCATTTCTTTCTCCTGGCAAACGCATCTTCAACATCCTCGAGATTAGCATCTGGATGAAGACCAACGACAACAAAGTGCTCGAAAAGCAGGTCCGGCTCCTTATATTTCTTATAATCCTGCACAATTTTTTTTTTTTTTTTGTATCAAATTGATCCCCGAGTTACATGACCAATCTACTATGTCAGAGGCCAACGCTATTTTTCAAGCCAAAACAGTTGGGGAGAATTAGTGAAGCAGAATTACAACCCAAAGTTTTACTACTCCATGATTATCATGGATACCTGTGCATCTGTCCAAGTCGTTAATGCAATATCCACCATTAGGAATTTGAAAAGTTTGGCCTAACCATTATTATGATTTTTCTAGAGAACATAAAGTTGTTTACAAAAGCCCATATCGAAATAGGGAAGGCTTAAAAATACAGATCCAAATACAAAAACTGGTTTCCTTTGAAAATGATTGTTGAGATTTACACGACTTTTGAAGAAAGAACATATTGGTACCAATCTTGTAATAATAGCATGAAAAAGAAAAAAGAAAAGCAAAGTATAATTGAATAGGATTATAACTAAAAATAAGAAAATAGTCTACAAATATATACATGTCACAACAATTATAGTTTTTTTGGACATCACATCATTCAAATTTGACCATCAATGGTTTTAATAGCATAAAAGGAGATACAACGAGAAGAGTGGATGATTTTCAAATAATGGGGCATTTGAGTAAAGGATGGACAATAGTGGTGGATGACAAGGAAATACACCAAAAAGATTAGCACTTTCGTGTTCCCAAATGGGAAAAAAAGGAAAGAAAGAAAAAAGAAATATGCGAAATAAAACCGGGTTTCAAGGTTGCTCCATCATGAGTTGGAGGTTACTGAGGCACATCCATTTTACCAGCTTCCGTGCATGCTCTTGTAATATCCTAAATGGATGCTCTATAACTCTTTCCCAAAGTTTCATCGTATGACTAAGTTATTGCCACGAGAGCACACATAATTTTGAGTATCTCCTTTGCTTTTACATATCAGAATCAAGGTACTCTTTCTCCACTTGTTTGATATCTTTCCTCTCCTTACTGTAAAATTGAGGAGCTTGTATGACAAACTACTCCCAATCCTCCAAGTCACTTCCAAGCTTCTATAGAGATACACTCGAGCCACATGCTTTTTCAACCCATATATTCTTCATGGCATCCTTTATTTCTATAAATTTGATTCTACAAGTGCATCTAAAGTTACTGTCTTGCCTAAATATATGGAGACTATAAAGTTATCCTCATCATTTGAGTTGATTTATCAAAATAGGGCATCTCTCTTTGATATCACTATCTCTTGTCAATAAATTTCAGAAATTGTCTTTTATAAACTTAACTAATTTCAGTCTTTACACCCCCCCCCCCTCCCCTTCACCTCCCCCCCCCCCCCACCCTCCAAAAAAAAAGACCCTCTTCTTTCTTGGTCATTCTAGTTTGTATTGTAGGACATACAGGCATTACAGGAGTCTCTTCCTATGGTATATTACAAGTCAAATCAAGAATTACTTATATACTGTCCTCCCAAGGTTTCTCCAACGGAAGCTAGCACAGGGAAACAAAGCCGATCAAATGTATACTTTTAGAGTTAAATATACTCCAATTATGTATACTTTTTGGTTGAACAAGAATGTCAGAGACAAATTAAGAATCTTATAATAGAAAAATGACTACGAGGCAACAAAGAACATAGAACTGACTATGTCAAATCTTCAGCACATGATTCTCCATGTTGCCTCACAAAGAAAGTACATTAAAAAAGCAAGTTAAATTTCTAAAAGAAGTTAATTGCAGTCACAAGCAAATAAAGATAAGCAGCATATTATTTATTTCAGAATATTCTAGTCACAAAACACCATAACACACAATTTACAAGCAGTGCAGCATACCGAGGTTTTGGAGTGAAGTTGATACCACTGTCGCTTTTGATTAGCCAAAACCTCCGGATTAAAGGATAAAAACGAGCTGTCTTCTTGTGAAGTATTACTCCAATTACGCAGCGCCTTTTGCATATGAGACTTCCATTTGGTAAAGTTACTCCCACTTCTATGAACAGAAGAAGTCACTATTTCACTACGACTTCTTCTATGTCCAACCCCATTTGAAGAAAATTTTGAACTACTACTAGAATAAACATTTTGCAATGCTTCACCAGCAACTCTTACTGCTTCTTCAGAGATTTGCTGTAATACTCGATATGGTGATGATGGCGCCTCCTCTTGCCCGTTTCCTTCTTTCATATTCCTTTATAATAACTCAATAACTTTGCATCAATTTACATTTTCATTTTTTTCTCAAATTCTCTTGTTCTATTCTCTATTCAAGACCATAATCATACCCTTATTCTGTCACAACAATTCCACTGACAGTTAAAACAAAAACTTGAAAATTACAGCAAAATTATACGATACGCTTCAAAAATTGGAAGAAAGCTTGAATCTTTATTCACTTAACATCACCAAATGATAATGAAACAAACTGTTTCTTGCAACTTATGATGATACCTTTCTTCTGTCGCACAATTCCATTGATTGTTTCGACACAAACTTGAAAATTACAGCAAAATTAAACGATACCCTTCAAAAATCTTAGCGTAATTGGAAGAAAGCTTGAATCTTTCTTCACTTAACATCACCAAATGATAATGAATAAAACTAGTTCTTGCAACTTATGATAATACCCTCCTTCTACATTCCCTTTACAATTACAGCCAAACTAAACGATACCCTTCAAGTATCTTTGCTTAATTTGAATAAAGTTTGAATCTTTATTCACAAAGCATCACCACATGATGACCAAAAAAACTGGCTCTTGCAAAATTTGGCAAACTGTGAAGTACCCTGTGATGGAAATGGAGGAGGGGGGGGGGGGGAGGGTCAGAATCACAAATATATGAAATTTAACCTCCAAATTTGTATAGAAACACAATCAAAATAAAATCTGAGAAACAATCAAAAGCAACACCCGAATTAAATTTAAAAAGAAGAAAGAAAGACAAAACATCCCGCGTTCACGGTTGAGAGAAAAGCTGCACCCCATACAATGTGAAAAAACAAATAAAGGGCTGAATTATAATAATAAATAAAGTTAAGTAATGCAGAAAAATGGGATTCTTGAAAACATGCTAGGAGTTCAAATATACTATACAATGTGTATGTGAAATTATTAAGTATTACTTACATTCAAGAATTGGTTTTTTTGCAATTTGTACAATGTGGGTATTTTGAAGGAAGGAGATTAATTAATCTGTTGAGGGGGTGGTTGTTGCTAGAGGAGAGAATAGGAAGAAAGTTGCCGGGAAAAGCGGTGGTGTAAAAGAGGAAACATGCAGAAATTAAACAATTAATTTTTTTGCTGATTAATGGGGAAAGCCTACTAGTTATTCTTGACCATTAATTTTATTTTTATGTCGGACTAATTCGAATTCATTCCTATATTAATTATGAGTACAGCATCCGGTATCATAAAGTTTAATTAAATCGAAAGATTTATAATTAAAGGTCGAGAGATCCTAATTGTTCCATCACACCCCTTGATGGAACCGTCCATTGATATTATTATTTTTTCCCTTCTCTTTTAATGTTGAAGTTTGATAAAGAATGTTACTGATTATTATAATTAAGAGTACTAATGAATTTATCTGTTTCATGTTACAATACAGGTGAATTAAACAGAGAGTTATTAACTGATACTAACATTCATTATGGTTTATTCAACTATTTCTACAAATACATTGGCGAACATATAAAAGGAACTGTTTTAATCCTGCTTAATTAATGTTCCAACAAAATTTATTTGGACTTTCTTCGTACTATGCAGCTCATGATCTTCAATGTATACACAACTCATAAATTGCTAAGATGACCATCTTGTGTAGTCGTGTTACCACGTTTCAACTGTGCAAACAGTTGGAAATTTTTAAGAAATGCCTCATATATTCTCCCATATTAAACATTTGGAAATTTTTAGTTTTGTTCCCATATTTCATTTTTTACGTACTAACATTAGTACTCTCTAAGAAAGAAAAAGGTGAACAGTTACCGAGAAACGTTGATTAATGGGTTCGCAAAAAACATGTGCAGCTTATCAAGATTTCCGTCGACTAAGGACACCTATTAATGCTTTGTTTCCTCCCAAGACAAACTTATTAAGTATTTAAATAAGGTTTCATCTTCCAGTTCTAGTTGTACTTTTTTTTTTCTGTAATATTATAAATATTTGTTTCAAAATTTTTGTCATTTTCAAAGGATCAAGATAGAGTTAATTATTTACTTCCTATCTTGCTTTTAGTATTAATTGATCTTGAAAGTAAAAAGATACTACTAGACATTTCTGGAAGATAAATTGTATTTCTTAAAAATGTACTTCAGGTATTAAAATTAAATTTATATTTAGTTGAGTCTAAGGCGACCGTTTTATATCTCAATTCGATCGATTGACAGACAGCTTACGTTGACAAGCAGTCGATTTTTAGGGGCTTAATTCGAAGACAATACAAATATCATTTTCGAAGATGCAAATACGATGTCAAGTCCGAATGAACAATTCGAAGCCAAATGTAAACAGACAAACTAGAAAAAATGACGAACTAGCAATTTACGATGCCGTGATTTCAACCGAATTTCTTATCGAGGACAAATTAGGGTTAATTTCGTTCAAGGCTGAATGCTTAATTTAACCAGATTCGATGACAAAGTTAGATACGATGATGAATAAATGTGATCGATAGAAATGTATTCAATCAGGTAATACAATCACAAAGCAATACTGACAATTTACTCGATATGATCAGTACTAACAAGCAAGTTGAACGATAGATTATCTCATGCAATCAAAGTAACGACAATAAATTAACGAGATCAAATGCAGTGAATCAAAGTACTGAATAATGTAAGTAACAAGCAGACGACGAAACAAGCAACAATAGACAAGTCAATAAATAAGTAAATAGAGCGATTAAAGCTTATTGTATTGAAGAATCGGAGGATGGTGCTTCGATGAAAGAGATGAATCTTCTTCCACGCTTGAACCAAGCCACGACTGAAGTTTTTATACAATGATTGCTTTGAACAACGATAAATTGATGGTGATATGATGAGAAAGTGACAATAATGTAGTGAGAAAATGTGTAGCTTGGAGATTTAGAGAATAGTGTTCAGATGAACGTGCCTCCAAATGAAGGAGGAAGGCCCTATTTATAGGCTGAAATGGCAAGAGTTCCCAACCCTAGAAGAACTCTCTCCTTCTCACGTCTCTCTTTCAGCAGCTGCCCACATCCCACAAAACACGCTGGATTCGTTCCGATAAAAGTTGGATAAGGCCAATTGAGATTATCTGCTAGAACGGGTGTCTTCGTAATCTTCCGATCACGTCATCAAATCGAAACCACATCAACCGATTTTTACCAACATGTATCTCCTCCAACGATTTAATGTGGTGGTCAAAACAGGAAAATTCCTTTGTAATTATCGACTAGGACAACAACACAGGCTCTGATATCAATTGTAAGAAATTTCTAACGGTAACAGGGACAAAATCGTGTGCCTGTTAACATTACAACAGAAGTTTGTTAGAATTAAGAAATTGCCATAAGTTGAACCTTGTTTCACCAGGAAATAAAGTATTTTTCCACAAATTAAGTGCCAAGAATTGTGTTTGTGGAAGAAGGAAAGAGGGTTAGCTTTCTTTATAATTTGTGCGTTTGTTTTTCATAGAGTCTTTGCCAAGAAGGAGTTTTCATCTATTTATCAGGATAAGAAATATAATCGTGGAAGTTTCCTAACTTCCCACTTCTGATAAATATGGTAACATTTCTCCTAAGAGGTTATATATAAAATTAACTTCTTTTTATATATTCTAACCGGGTCGGGTCAGTCTACATGGACGACCCACAATCCAAGCCCAATATCCAACAAAGTCTTCTGCTATGGCCCATAAGTTTATGTTTTTGGGCCAGTACTTTATCCATTGTGTCTTTATATGCCGCGTTATACGAGTAAAAACAATTTTTCTCTATTTTAATATACTTTTGAACAAAAGCCTTTGTTTCAAAAAATTTTGATTCAATAAAATATCCTGGTAACTTTTCCTTAATGTTATCTACTATATGTGGATAGGCTCTACAATGCAACATCAAAACAGATTTAAGTATATTAGATAACATTAAGGAAAACTTACCAGGATAATCCTGTCCATAAGGGTTATATATTTTATAATCATCTCACGTATTTTCTGATCACTACATGTCTCATGAGTAATCCCAGGCAAATCCATAATTGTAAGATTAGGAAAACCATTTTTCTTCAGGATTATAGTCAAAGGTTTGTTAGATATTTCATTTCCTAGACCAGCAATTGCATCTGTTGCTCGAGTAATTTCAAATGCTACAGACCATTGATCATCATGATCAATTGTAGTACTACTCCTCACCTCCCTCGTCGTCCCATAATACTCGAGGGAGAACCGAAGATTAGGACATTGGTGATTTTGAAGCTTAATAAGACATGAACTCTACTACAAAACCGTCCTAACGGAATATTGATTCCGATAAGGGATTAAACAAGGCTAGAATTCCCTGAACATCTATCGCCAACCAGAACAACGATTGTTGACTCTGACCAACTATTATAGAATATAGACAAACGAATATTTCTATTGTAAAAGTCGATAAAAGACATCAAATAACTTCACTACATCATTGACTACACGAACTTGAGGATTTTCAGGAAACTCACTATAGTCACCATTTAAAAGTTTGAGAGCAGAATCCTTCGTTGACTCACCGATGCATTTCAGTTGTACGATCACCTTTTCTTGGGTTTTCAAATGAGGCGGCAAATTTTCAAGTTCAAACTTTGTTTTGGATATTTCTGTTTCGAATATTTCTGTTTCAATGTCTACAAGATTGTCAAACTTAGGTTTTGAAGAAGATGGGTAAGTAGCTTTTTCAGAAAACATGGCGGCAAAGTTAGAATGATGTGTTAAAAAAATGTATAGGGAGTGCATGGTTGAGTAGTGAGATGACGGGTCTGAGATATATAGAGAGATGTTTATATGTATGTATAATTGTATATGTTGTGTATGTGTATGTGTATGGGTATGTGTGCTACATAATGCGGTGTATAACAGCTAGCAAGGTCAGGAGTAGCTGAGAGCACTAACAGAAAATTGTACGAATGGTGAGATATGTGTCCTTTGCATAACGTCAATTCAGTACCAAGGGATTACTATTTTTGAAAAAGTTATTTAATGGATAATTTGGTTTAGATACGAGTTTGTATAACACACCAGTGACAATTGGCTCGTGAAAGCACACTCAAGTGAATTTTTTATTTTATGAATACTCCTATTCTTTTATTTTCAAGACTTCATGTGTATGATCAAATGATTTGTGTAATTTTTATTTGTCTGGCCAAGGGTCTTTTCTTTTAGACGGTGCAAATTATTGCTATTAGAAATACGGAAAAGGCTCAAAATTGTCATCCACCTATTGAAAATGGAACACTTTTGCCATTTGTTAACCTATTGACCCAAAAATGCCACTAACGTTATCTTTTGGCTAATATATGCCCTTCTCTTGACGGAATAATGACAAAGCAGCTGATTGAGCTTTCATTTATTGTGTGGCTGGTTTTAATTGGTCCAGTTAGACTACGACCCAAACCCCCCAAAAACTATACCCAATTAAAAAATAACCCGATCCAAACCCAATCAAATGTTTTAACCCATTTTCTACCACTTATTTTTACCCTAAGATTATACTATCTTCTTCATCACTATATTATCATCTTCTTAAAAGTCTGTTTTCTTTCTATAGAAATTATGAACTGACCCATCAAGGAAGTATAGTTTCTCATGACTGAACCAGATTGAAGCATACTCCATAGACGGAGAACAAGACTATATAAGAGAAACAACTGGTTTAGTTAGCAGAGGAAGCATCCATTTCCCTCTTACTTAGTTATTTTTTTCTGTACGGATAAATCTTTTTTTTTCTGTACGGATAAATCAGAGAAAACATCTCCATCAGAACATGTCACTGAGCTGGAAATGGAAGGACAAGGAACAAGTGAGGATAAGTTGCAGAAGGCTAGAAAATCCTAGGAAGATGTGATAACTGTTGAACAGATTTGGAACAACACAGTAGCGAATCATTCACAGTTGAAATCTATCATATACTCAAGAAAAAATTCAATATGAAGAATGGCCATATAAGATAAATAAAACAAACAATTTAAGATATTAATTAGGCATATACTTTAGCCAAATGTAGACAGAAAGGTTAGCTAACAACTGACATGAGAAAGAATGTATGGCGATTAAAAAATAAGAAGAAACTTAAACACTACAAAGTATCACGCCAGGTAGGGGACGAATGACATAGATCAAACTTCTTACAGCAAAATACTGAAATCCTAAGGGGCTACACTGTTATGTTAATTTTAAATGCAAACTACTATACGACAAAGGAAAAAAAGAGCAATAACGCTAAGTGTTTGTACTATGTAGCACATACTATGTCAATCAACTTCAACTTATCATTTTAAATTTCTAATTAAATGCAAGGATGCAGCTTTAGGTTTTAATCAGAATTATTATATACTAATATTTCTACTCTATTTTCTAAAATCATAAACGTACCCATCCACGACACTTTCTTTCCTAATATATTATTTTAGAGGATGATTGGATTTTGAAACTTAGAAGAGAGATGTGTTAAAATGAAGAATGAATGATGGAGAATATAGTGATGAAGAAGATGGTTTAATCTTAGGGTAAAAAAATAAGTGGTAGAAAATGGGTTAAAACATTTGATTGGGTTTGGGTCGGGTTATTTTTTAATTGGGTATAGTTTTTGGGGGGTTTGGGTCATAGTCCAAGTGGACCAATTAAAACCAGCCACGCAATAAATGAAAGCCTCGTCAGCTGCTTAGTCATTATTCCGTCAAGAGAAGGGCATATATTAGCGAAAAAATAATGTTAGTGGCATTTTTGGGCCAATAGGTTAACGAAGGGAAAAAGTGCTCCATTTTCAATAGGTGGACGGCAATTTTGAGCCTTTTCTGTTAAAAATATAAGGGCTTGGCTCCCCGGTCCCCACCCCTAACATTCATTACATGCGACAATGACTTCCTTGCCAAGTTAGTTAAATGATCATTTGTTAGCTATCATAAAAGTTACAATTATTTGTTACGTGACAAAATAATAATTTAATATTACTCTTGTAAATCATTAACCCAATTAAGGATATGCAAGCAACACCACTCACGATAAGAAGCTCCCAAAATGATCGATTAAATTGCATCACCTTAAGCACCTCTATTTTTTCCTTCTATGATAGTAGCAAGTTATCTCTAAAAATATGTGTTTATCAATGTGTGTGTATAAGAGAAAAAAGAAAATCAAAATGTCACCAGCTGCCAAAGGTTATATTTTTTTTTCGTATTTTGAAAAATTTTGCCGCATTTTGAAGTTGTAATTATATATTTTACCTATTTTGCATTTTCTAAGACTTACTGTATTTCGACTATTAGTCCTAAAATTGGTTTCATGGTTGGAAACTGTGTTGGCTATATCGTTATTAACAATCCTAAAAATGGCTATTAGATGTCATTGTAGGGAATTTTAAAGAGTCCAAACTATACCAAATATAGCACTAACTCTCCTTCCCTCTCTTCTCTCTTCTCTGTCCTCCCACCGTGCTGTTTTCTGGTCACCGTCCCTCTCCCATCCCCAGTCACCAGCGACCCTTGCCTACCGCATTGCCGCCGCGTCCCCTTCCCTATCCCCCATCGTCACCGTCTCTCCTCTTCAATGCTGCTGCTCGCTACTGTCGTTGGACGACAGAGCTCTGTCGGCTCTGTCATTGGGCCATGGTATATGCCACCTAGATCTGGTCGCCCTCTTCCCTCGTCGTTGTTTTTTGTTTTTGTTGCTTTTCGATTATTCTCCGATATTTATACGTCGGATCTATCATGTAGGGTTGTTTATCAATTGTATAAATGATGTATATTGTATGTATGAAAATACATACAATGTATATGGACTAAACATACAAAACACGTAAAATGGACACATAACCATTTATCCATTCCATATATTGTGGATGTTCTATGCATGAACGTATATACTACTAGACATACAAAGTATATACAATAAAATCACAATAATTTTGTTGTATGTCTAGCGTATCTTCATTGTATGTACATTATATTATTGACTACACATACAAGAATATACAAAAAAATACTAAAAAATTAATCCCGCGACCGCCGGAGGTTGATGGCCCCGGAAGGGATAAGTACGGAGGGTGGCTGGGCCTGGGATGGTGGCATGGGGTTGTAGGGTATGGTTTTAGAGTTTTTCCTACCTTTTTATATTTATTTGATATGTTTAAAAAAATTGCTATGAATGATGGAATGTAACATTTTTTTGTAAAGTAAAATATTTGTTTGTATAATTACGTAGATCGCCCATATTAAAACCAAGTGTCCAGTTAAAAGCTAAAACCTTAGCTTTGGTTCTGCTAAAATATATTTTTAGAAGGGTAAAAGAAAGTTTATCCATTAATATGGGGTACACGTGCAAAGCACGCTCCCCAAGACTAGTTTTTATATGGAGGAAAAACCCAAAAAAAAAAAAAAGTGATCGCAAAAACCAATTTCTAGTGTTCGACTATAAAAATTTATTACTCTTTAATGGTGATATTAGCACTAATTAAGTAGTCATTCCGTATAGAGATATATGAGTAATAAATATAGTACTTTAATTAGGTTAGGCTTACATAGTTTTAGTATGCAGTTATTTATGTTTTGTAAGACTTTGTTATTTTGTTTAAGATTAATAAAATTAGGCAATAGGCACAAAGCACTCAGTTTAGTGACGTCTTGCTTAAAAAAATAAAAAACATGTGAAAATTCTCGAAATCTTCTTTACGAAATTTCGTTAGAGACTTGAGATTATTTTTAGAAATTTGAGCTCTTAATTAGTGGTTAAGAGCTGTGACTTAAAGTTTTCTCGTTGTAGAAATATTTTGATTTATTACTACAGTACACGGAAACAAAAAGAAGCTGAAAATAGAAAACATACTAGTACGATAAAAAGATAAAACCGATCAAACAAAAGTTAATCATTTGATTTCCTCATCTTGTCCTCACAAAAAAATATTAATCATGTATAACTAAGATTGTCTAGTTTACCTTGTCCATGTTTGTTGTAAAAAGGTGACAAAACACAATGAGGATCACTATGCAAATATTAAAACTTTAGAGTTAAAAATATAAATGAAAGAACTTAATCCAAACAATTCCTGCAACGGCTAGTCCCATTCAAGGATTCAAAACGGCTCATCTTCAAGGATTTCCTACCCAATGTTGACCATTGATTTATATCATGTTGAATGTCTACCTCCAAATAGCATCGGAGACACCTTAAGCTATAAGCATGTATTTAGTCTATATATAACTTACAACATCATCGTATCATAAGATGATGACCACTAATGGCGGGGTGAAACTCTTGAAATATTGGCAACTGGAAAGCATTTTAATTTTTTGTCATAAAATTAAAAAACTTCTTTTGATAGAGGAAAACAAGAATGGGATCAAATGCTTCAATGAATCATGAAAGAAAACTTCACAATATCACCATGGCCCTATGCCCGACACTCATAAATCTTCCATTTATCAGTACCTGCATATAATTTAAGGATCAATTATTTTTGAGCTAGAGACTTTGGTTTAAACTAAAAAACCGGGGGTACCGAATCGAATACAGAATTAAATAAACCGAACAGAGCCGAACTATAAAAATTACGATTGTTTTTACACTTCCAAAATACCGAATACCGAAGTATCGAACCGAAGTTTAAAAAAAAATCGAACCGAATACCGAACGCCCAACCCTAACAGCTAGTTCCCTTCAAGGATTCATAATGGCTCATCTTCAAGTATTCAACCGCATCCATCTTTCTCATTTTTGGGATTAAATTTTTCTTACAAGTTTTTTTTAATATCTTTACTTTTACTTTGTTTCTAATTTGTATTTATTTTGAGATAAATAAAAATCATAAAAAATGGTCACAATTGGTATTATTAAAATATATATTTATTTTTAATTCACAAACATACTCCCACTATTTTTTTGTTATTATATTTATTATTATTTTCTATAAGGAAAGAAGAAAAAGAAAAATAAAAATAAAGAAGAGATTCCTCCTTATTCTAACAAAAAAAAAACCAACTGTACATGGACACATTTTTTCTGCCACAAGCGCATAGCAGTCTTACGTACTCTAATTAGACATGTTATAACATACTTCATGCATTCATCTGTTCTTACTTGCATACACTTCAACTGCACTGTGTACCAGCACACACGGCCCTTTTCCATTGGCTGAAAGGAATATTCTTTCCACCACTTTCCAGCACATGCACGTTTCCATTGCTTTTCTGTTAGTAATGTTTATTTTAACTTTTACGTCTCTTCATAGTTTAATTTTCATTATTTTACAAACACATATAGAAAAAGGTAAAATATATACTTTGGTACCTTAACTTATCCCGAAAATACAGTTACACACCTTAACTTCGCGGGCGACCCATCACTTCCCCTTAATGAACTCGAAGTGGAATTAGTACCAACTTAAATGATGACATGGATAATGAAAAAAAATAAAAGCGAGCAAAGAAAAAATATTTGTTAAGAATTTAATAAATTGTACACGTGTCATTTTTTGATTGGATATTTTATACTAATTACACTTAATTATGTGTGGGCCCTTTTTTACTTTTCATTTACCCTTTTTATTCTTTTTTTCTCTTTTCATTTCTTTTCCAACCTTATTTGTCTCTCCTTCCATTTCTTCTCCACCACCAAAACCTCCATTGCCGCCACCCACCCGAACCGCCATTACATGCGCTGAGTTCCAACACATATATGGGTCCTATGTATCAAATCTCATTTCTAAACACTCGATCGCCGACAATTCCCTTTTCCTATGTTCTCTAATGTCAGCGTGTTCCTATTCAAATTTCAATTCGAAATTATTGACTTTCAATTTAATTTTATGGATGTTTCTGTGTTCAGATTTGTTTATATTCTATTTTCTCAATCTGCTTTTGTACTTAGATTTATGGTCCTTGTTATTCATATATGTGGGAATGGTTGACTTTGATCTATAGGTGGTTGATGTGAGAATTATAGTTGTGGAATGAAAAGAAGATTTTAAAATTGGTAGCTAGGTCCTAAGCAACATGCGAGTAAGAAGATTTGAAACAACAACAGAATTTTTTTGTTGACCGTAAAATTTTTCTGGCAAGGTGCTTCCAGTAAAATAATATACGGTATCTGTTCTTCTAAACCTTGATTTATCTGGGTAGAAACTAATTTCCTGACATGAGGACTTTGGTATGTGGGACAAAGAGTTTCTTTCATCTTTATTTGAAGAATCTGTCAACGGAACAAGAAGGATAATGAGTTTTTCTTATCTTCATTTTTTTTTCTCTCTTTTCTCTTATTTGATTATATTTGATAATAATAAAGAAATTAATTTTTTTTTTAAAAAAAGGTGAAAATCATGTTTTCCATGTGGCAACGCCATAAGGCGAGTGAGGAATACCTCCCAGAGTGCAAGTGGTTTTATACATCTCAGGTGTGTACTAATTTCACTTCGAGTTTATTAAGGGGGTGATGGGTCGCCCGCGAAGTTAAGGTGTGTAACTGTATTTTCGAAACAATTTAAGGTACCAAAGTACGTATTTTGCCTATAGAAAAATTTAAAAGATTTTGCCTTCGAGTAGTACACTGGGTAGTAAAACAGGAGCACTGGTTTTCTTTTCCCCTTAATTTCCTCATAATCAAATTTCCATATCGGGTCCTATCAAAAGACAGCTCACTAATTTATATACTTTCTAATGGTGCTTTATGTACTAAATTGTAAGGAAACAATAATTAATCGCTAAATCTTTAATCAAATTGAAGATCGTTCTCTAAATGCGTTCAGAAGGGTCATGTTACACACAAAGGCAGTTCAAAATTATTTTGCAGAAAGTCTTAAATAACACCATATTGTGCATAAGACCTAAAATTGAAAGATTAACTTATTAACCAACAAAGAATATTATCATATCCTTTTAAGTAGTAAATAAGTGAAGATAAAATAGTTTCGAAAAAAAATATGCACCACAAAGAAGGGAATTATGACATTAATAGTCACGTACCTTTAATGTGAAGCCATGTTTAAAAATAGATTATTTGGAATAAGTTAAGTATTTGAAAGAGATCTTATACATATAGAATATTTGAAAATACTAATAAATAGTATAACAAGCGAATAATAATCAATAAACATATATATAAAATACTAATGAATGATAAGCAAATAATCATAAGTATATATAAAATTAACTGGAGAGTAAGTATAATACTTAATATGGTAATAGGTAAATAATTATAGATTATGGTTTAACAAAGAAAATAATATAATTTTAAAGACTTGACTTCCAATGTCCTAAAATTCCTCACAAGCTATTAATTAACTTGAAGAGATCAATAAAAAATAAGTTTAAATTTCAGAATTTTCAGATTCGCAAAAATAAGCTTTTCTTATAAATCAGCCGTTAAATTTTAGCATCTAAAAAAATTGTCTAGTTTTCAAAATCAAGTTGCACTTTCAACCTTTTTTTGAAAATCCTTTATTATCCCACTGCAATTTGTACTTGCAGAATCTCGTTTCAAATTTGGGCAAAGTGCATGAATAGCCACTTTTTCCAGTGATCTTAGGTTTGAGACCACTTTTTTTAGCGGTTTTTATATGAGAGGCCATTTTTTGGAACTTCAATTCTTGTGAGCTGAAGTTCAAACCTTGTGGGCTGAAGTTCAATCCATGTGGACTGAACTTCATGCCTAAGATATAAAGTTCGATTTCAACCCGGAAAGGCTGAACTTTTAGGCATAAGTGTTATGGTATGAAGTTCAGCCCACAAGGATTGAAGTTTCAAAAAGTGACCTCTAATACAAAATCAATAAAATAAGTGGCTTCAAAGCAAAGACCAGTGGCAAAACTGGCCTCTGAGTGAAATTTTTGTCTTCAAATTTCCCTCCATTCTGATGCTCTTTCCGGATTTAAAATATTGCGTAAACAGTCTAATCAATAGGACAGTTTTGATTTTAACCATTTAAATGCAAATAAAAAAGATAAGAACGAGAAATGGCCCCTGTGTAACCTATTGTTCACTGCTCATAGCAGTAACTTATATGTAGCTGCACTTATAATGTTAGCACATAGCATAAAAAAATATTTGAATACCAATTACCTTCTAATGAAAAAAATAAGTTTTGTTAATACGAACCTCAGGACAAGTCTTTAATGTGTCTTCTAATAGAAAAATAGAATAGAGAAAAATAAAATAGTGTTTTAATGATAAAAGAAGTATAGAGAGTATAAGAGGCTAAGACGTGCGGAGTGAGAACGGAGTGTTCTTGACAAAGGATAAATAGAGTAAAAATTGTGTGTCCGAGAGTGTGAAAGAAAAGAAGGAGAGATTGAAAGATATTAAGCAAAGAAAGATTGTGAAAATATGCCAGCCAAATGAGAAAGAGCCGTGGAGTATTTATAGTTAAAAACTACACTAAGAATTTCAATATTCAAAGGGAAACTTCTAACAAATAGGATTTCAATTAATCAAAAATTAAGAGTTGTTAGGATTAGGAAAATCAAAGGCTTGATTTGCAAGATCCAAGAATCAGTATAATAAAGTATAGTAAGGATACACAATTAAAAATAAGATTTAAATAGACATAATCAATTAAGCTAAAATTCTGGAAATTAGAGAAGATACTATTTCGAAATAAGAATTTAGTAAAGAAAGAAAATGTAGGAAAATACGGAATTGAAGTGAATAAAGAAATTAGCGTCATCTTATGGTCCGAAATTAAGGCTAAATTAGTGGGTATATGGAGAAGTGAATCAAGACCTATACCTCAAAAACCATGTCCACGTTTATAGTGGAGGGTGCTGCCTTTTGAATTGTTAGTTAATGCAGAGATGGCGTTGAAAAGAAAAATGAAAAGGATCCGCCAACTATGTACTAATTGGTGTCAATAATGAATAAGGTAATGGGTAATTGATCAAGCAAGATAAGTGTGAGAATATAGAATAACAAAGAGTTTAAACAAGAAGATTAGGCGCCTAGTTTGGGATTGATGGAAGTGAAGTAATTTCATTTGGGATATACGTGTGCTATAGATATGTTATGAGTGTGTTGTAATGAGGTATAAGCTTATTTGGAGCTTATGTAGTGTGTATGTGGATAAAAAATGGTGAAGAAGACTAAATGTAATAGAAATAAGTTGTAAATGGATAAATCAGCTAATACTTAATTAAAATATAGATAAATATAAGTAATAACTAGTATAAAAATAGAGAAAATTATAGGTAATTTAAATAAATACATTAATCATAAATAAATATAAATGAGCTCAAATAATACTAATTAAATATAAATAGTCACACGTAATCATTAGATGATACCGATTATATACAAAATTGCACAAATAGCCATAATTAAGATATGCATTCAAATAAAAAAATAGCCTAAAGATGCAAATCATGTACTATAGTCACAATTAAATAAGTATAACATAGTAGGGATTGATAATAAGGTTACACATGTAAATGCATGCTATCTAATGCAATGTTTGTTTGAAAAATTACTATTATACCTTTTAAGTAAATATAGCCAATTACGAAAAAGGGTGGGACAAAATTGGGTGTCAACAGGGTTCATCACTTTTATGCACGGAGCTATAGTGTCACAAGGGGTAGGCAAACAACCTTTGTCCAAAAATTATATTTTGTATATAGATCATATATCACGTTATATATGATGGAATATTAGGTTTTGAACACCTATACACAACCAACAGTACTAGACTCTGACCAAGAATGGTTAAAATTTGCTTAGTATCGTAGGCACAAGTCTCGTAGCAATTTACTTTTTTTAGGGGTAAAAATCAAGCAAATTGGACACATGTAACCACCACCCGACCAAGTAAGTCATTCAATCTTTTAGAACATGAGTTCACCAATATATTAGACATTTTAAAAAATATACATAATAAACCATTTTAGTAGAGGGACCATAGGTTCATGTAAACGTAATTAACCATATACATCCACCCATGGTCACTTATAACAGTAACCATATGAAGAGTCTTAGATAGTAATATATAGATTAGTAATACGTGGATTAATAATGTAAGGATTAATAGTACAAGAAAGCTTTTTAGTCATGTATTTTGTTCATTATAAAAACTTGGATATGCAATGTATAATTTAAACTTGTGTTTGATATAAAATTTTATACGTAAAATTTTGTTTCCAGTTATACCTTTGAACTTTTGAAGGAATTTTCTATTTCATTTAATTAAGTAAAGAGTTAATTATAGGATGTGCTTTTTGTTCTAGTCATATATGTTCAACATTTAGTAAACAAAAGGGAAGTTATAAAAAGGGTTTGAGGGTGGATATATTTATCATTTTATTATTTTATTCATGTATTTGTAAATCTGGTGGTACTATCGAGTGCACTGCTAATATCTTGATACCTGTCCTAGTTTAATTCTAAGAATATAATTCTAATTTCAGTTAAACCAGCTTCTAAACCACAGTAAAAATAACAATTTTCGAAAATATCTCATGTGAAGTAACTCCTTTTTCTCTGATCTGTTTTGCCCTTTTTTTTAATCTCTGTTTGACTTGAAAGTTGTGAAAATACATAACAGAATCAATGTTAGTCGAGACAGTTTTTTCTCACTCATTGTAGTGAAGTTTTCATAAGAGTATATCTCTTGTTTTCGGATGTAAAGTACCATGATTTTCAGCTCTCCTAATATGCAAGTTACTTACAAAGTGTCCTCATCCAGTTGAATCTATATACAAGTTTAGGATTAATTATAAGTTTATGCACTAAATATACAAGTTTATACACTTTAATCTAGTTTACTTTGAACAAGTTTGGGATTTAGGGGAGTGTGGACGAGCTATGGGAATTTTATTGTTGAACCATGAAGAAAAATAATGAAACCAAAAAATAACGGAATTTTTATACAAAAATACAATTTTTAGAACTTAATTACCAAACGTAGCAATATTTTAGCAAAATAACCCTATATAGAGGAAAACATAAGTTAATTATAAACATAACAAAAACATAGCAATATTTTCCCATAACATATCAAACCCTTACATTCTTCCTCTTATTTCCCCCTATTTCACTTTTACTCCTTCCATTTCCCCAAATTTCACTTTTTACTCTTCTCATTTCCCCCAATTTTACTTTTCCTCCCACTATTTTCCCCAATTTTACTTTTCCTCCCACTATTTCCCCCAATATCAGTTTTTCTCATCTCATCTCATCCTCAATGTATCTCGTTGTATCTCACTGTATCTTGATGTTTCTCAACTACCAACTATCTTGTGTCTCATTGTATCTCAACTACCAACCACATCGTATCTCGTTGTATCTCACTGTATCTCAACTACCAACCACCTCGTATCTTTCTGCTGAAATTGTTGTCCAACGCTGCTCTGACTCTGAGAGGCATTTGCCTTGAAATTCTGATTCTTGAGGGACTGATTCCCATAGCTCTGGCTCTTTTTGAAAGATGACCCACAAACTGAATGATGAGTAGGCGGCGCTGGTGCAATAAACCCCTTACTGGAGGAACCTCTTCCTGCTCCACTGGCTGAACCACTATACCCACCTGTTGTGCGGGCCTTTTCATTGTACTCATTTTCTTCCCTCCTTTGTTGTTTGTCTCTTTCCAAATTCTTAGCAAACCCCACAACTGAAGAGAAAGCCGTTATCCCTGCCGCTGCAGCTACTGTGGTGTCCTTGATGTGACTACCCAAACCATTGACAAACCTGCGGATCTTTGCTCTATCCGTCTTGACCGTGTCCGGAGCATACTTAGCCAAAGTGATGAATTCCATGTGATACTTAGGTACACTTTTGCTCTCTTGCTTAAGCTGCTCGAATTGTGTAGCTTTAGCTTCCTTATCTTCTTCTGGTATGAAGTTAGCTATAAATGCCTCTTCAAATTCTTTCCCAGTAGGTGGACTATCATTTTCAGCTCTTTCGTTATCCCACATCTAAAACCAGGATCCAGCTACATCCCTGAGCTGGAAGGCAGCCAATTCAACAACATCATTACCAGTAATTTTCATAACCCGGAGGGTTTTCTGGACACCCTCTAACCATAGCATGGGGTCTTTATCAACTTTGTTGCCATGAAACAATGGAGGGTTCAACTTGATAAATTTATCCACCCTGGACAACTCGGGACTGTCCTCTTTCCTCTGGTTCTGCTTGGCCAAGAAAGTTTGAAACATATCCATAGTACTGCCAACAGCGTTAAGCACATACCCCACCTCTAGAGATATACCCATCGGAGCCGGAACTGCTGGTGGGGGTGGAACTTGACCATGATTAGCTTGCGCATTAGGCTCAACCTGCTCTACCTCTTCATCTTGTTCAACCTGGGGCACTGGAGCGTTCTTAGCAGGTCTACCCTTCTTACTTTTCTTAGTTCTCTTCTTACTCGCGATAGCTGCAATAGTTTCTTCAAGAGTATCTTGATCGTTGATGCTAGAGCTTCGAGTACGAGCCATCTCTGTGAATTCGGAAAAATGAGTACATTAGAAATTTTCTTAGAGTGAGGCTCTATTGCACGATCTAGAGTGAAAAGAAGAAGAGACTTTTCTTAAATGTCTGCAGCCTCCTGTTCATAAGTATGGCGCGCTTCATACCCATAAACAAGACTCTACTGACACGGCTTCATAGATCCCTAGGAATCTCTAAACCTGACGCTCTGATACCAAGTTTGTCACGACCCGTTTTCTGAACAAGCTATGACCGGCACCCGGTACCTAAGCTTGACCGAGCGAACCACCTGCACTTATATATCATGTCTTAACCCTGAGAACATATGCAACTTAAACAACTTTGTTCAACTTAAACATTCGGAAAATAATAATAAAACTCTTATGAAAATATTATCCTTGAAAATATCACGGTCAAATTATGTTCCCGTTCAAAATAATGAGAGACTGGACCATAACCCAAAATACTAGACTGTCTATGAAGCCTCTACTGATAAACTGACGCACTGCGCAGGACATGAGCTTCCTGGCTAGTTCACAACATAATAAATAACTAAATAGGCTGACTCGAAAAGAAAGTACTCCACGAACGAAAGCGGAGCTCACCAATAGCACTGGAAGTGAGGGAAAAATCCTAGCATGTCGCCTGAGTATCTGCAACACCGGTTCCTACGTTGGGCAATAGGACAACGTAGGTTCCCAAAAGAGAACGTCAGTACACCACGACGGTACTCAGTGAGTCTCAACGACCCCCTATTAAAGCGGGAACGAGACTTTAAAAAGGAACTCGAAATGCACATAACTCATAAAATCATGAAAATATAAAATATTTAAAGAAATTGGAATAACTTAAAACGATAAAATTCCGAACTTTAAAACATACATACATACATATATATATACCAGTATTTGGGCACGCGCATTGCGCGTGATTCATGCTAACCAATACATAGGATATGAGCACGATAACCTACACAAAATTCTAGTGGAAGAAAAGCAAGATCAAACATGTAAATTGATACCCTCGTTCATGCAGCAAAGTTATAAATTGGTACAATCTTTTTATCCCTTCGTTAACTTTCCCAAGTTACCAAATTTGACCCCAATTTTTTCTTGATTTTATTTCTTTGCAAAGATATGTCTCTTAAACTGAAGAGTTGAGCACCGTTAATTTCTATATCAGTAAGGGGTGCCTAGACAAACAACACAGATTAGCTAAGAGATCTCTTTGTAGGTTCTTGCGATGGGACAGATGCGACTTCCCTCAGTTGGTTTGGGTGGCATAGCCCGTTGCATAAGCTACCATTTTCTCAAACCATTGATTTAAATTAAACTTATACATTGCATAATCCTCTTTTAGTAGAATGAACAATGTTACATATTCTATTTCCAAAATAAGCAAAGACATAAATAAATGACCAGAAATACCTTGAAAGTAGTTCAATAAAAGATAGTTTGGTGTAATGGTGGCACATAAACCTTTTCACGTGATGCTTTATAGAAAAGTGCTTCTGGATGCTGGCTAGATCTTCCATAGCTTAGAGGGATGCATATGACAGACTGACACAGTAGTGGGTTCAACCGTTCTAGGCAACATAAACACAATTCGTTAACTTCGTTAAGATGTAGGTCTATTCTCTCTGAACTCAAGTGTTATAGATCCCATACACAACAAATAGAATTTTTGGTGATGGAGCTATGTCTTCCATTGCTAAATATATAGTAATACAATTGCCAGCACATAAGTTGACAAATAAGTTTTACAATGTAGAAGTCTAAGCATCACCGTTGAGTAATTGTTAATTGAATGTTACTTATTCCTTGTGTTCATAAAGAAAGAGTTACGTTAAGTATAAATAGACATATGACTTTCTGTATAACGCTTCTAATCGTCTTAAGTAACATAATAATTTAGTAATAGCCTTTTCATTTACTTGCTGTGGATTATTCGAACTTGAGCCGTAATTGTTCCGATGCATGAATCTGCTCAAAGTGGAGTACAACAATAACATATAATTATTACAATGATTGCTAGTACTTTGCTACTCCTACGAATTAGTATCTTTTTATGTATAATAATTAAATACTTATGTAGGAGTATTATTTATTAGAATGTATATTTATTGTGTTTGCTTGAAGGACAAAAAAGTCTTTCACTTTTTATTTAGTATATTCCCACTCCTCGACACGCGCTTTGCGCGTGAACTCCATATCAATGAGTACACAACAAAGTAAATACTTAAATCAAGATAATGAAAAATCCTACGCATGGAATAAGATATAGGAGTACAAAGATATAAACATTGGAATAAGAAAGAATTTGTCTCCATAAGTGACATTTTTCAAACAGTTATCAAGAACGCAAACATTCACCTAGAATAATCTGAGTATTAATACTCTATAAAAAATTCAAGGAGAAAACAAAAAGAATGTGAAGTTAGAAACTCAGACTGTTTGATTTTCTGACCAGTTACAATTAAAATTGAAAATCACATTGTTGCACTTCCCGTTATCTAGCGATAGAACCTCCAAATTTTCTCTTTACTCGAAGCTTCTTACTTACTATGTCTTCAAGTAGTTTTGGAAGAGAATTTTGAAAATTGTGTTGATATTATATTTGATGGAGAAACAAAGAAGCATAATACTGAAGATCTACAAAAATCCCATATATAGGAGATGTATGTGCTGAGCTTGGCGACTCTTGATGTTCATCACATTGTCTTGGAGTTTCACATTTTTTGATAATTTTAGCATTTTATACATTATGCCAATTTATGTTAATTTAAAGGAATGAATCTAGTCTATATTGTATTGTCCAATGCAACTGACCTTTAAGTTCCCTAATCTGTAACAACAACAAAATGAAAATTGAACAAATTGAAAACCACAATGACGGTCATTTAATATTTTATATTAAAATTAAAATCATTAAAATCAGGTATTTTAAGGTGAGGGAAAAATGAGTATTTAATATTTTAGTAGAGGTATTTTAGTATTATGACTTTACATTTAGGATTCTCACTTTTATATTAATTTTGTTCTACATACTATTTTTATGCTATAGGGGCAAAATGATCTTTTACATTTTGCTTTTGAGATTGGCTCTTTTAGTATAGTTAGATATATATATATATATCGTTTCTTTACTTTTTGGGGAGTACCAATTAACTCTGACATAACATGAATACATAAAGTCACCGTGTGATCGGCACGGGTTCAATCCCCGCCTGATCGAATAGGCCCCTTCACTGTGGCGCCACACAGTTCCAGGTGATAGCATGCTGCGCGTTTTGTGCCTTGGCCGTGTCAGGCAATATTATCCTATATCTCACTCTGGCACGAGTAGTTTCGGGGTCAACATTAACCATCAATGGTCACGAAGCCCTTCTCAGAATCTCAAGGTAACTCCCAAAATATTTTTACAAAGCTTTATTTGACCACTTTAGGGTCCAATACGTTTCTTGAACATAATCCATGAACATAACCATTATAATCTTGAGTAAAACTTGACATGAATATATTTTCAAACATTCATTAATCCATAAAATTTGACATATAATATAACGTAAATTAACATAACAAAATATCAAAATTAATGTATATAACTCAAGGATAAACTCCTGAACGATAGCTTGAACGGGGTTTAGCTAATATGCACTCTCTCGCTCCAATCAAACACATATTAGCTCTTTAAGATATTTTATCAAACACTTTATATGCAGGATTTTGTGAGTAAAACCTTTACTCCTTTGAGCCAAAACGTAGCTCCAATGGACGCACTTCACGTCACCCAACAACTACAACCACCAATTTACGCAATCAACTCCAAAGTTTTAATCTTTTCTCCAATTCAAGAACTCTAGTTCATACTCTAAACTTTCTAGGTTTTTGAGAAATTTTCCAATAAATATAGTTTATTAAGATGCTAAATTCTTGTATAATCATAACATAATTTCACTAACCCGCAAGAAAAACTTACCTTGATGTTAACTTGAAGGATGAATTGAAGATGGTACGGTTCCCTGCTTTAATTTCGGCTAAGGAAGAGTTACGGGGAGTACTTTTGGTTCAGGCTTAAAACGCCAATTACTGATATGTGCTTTGCTAACCTTTACTCCAATATTTTAATATTAATTGGTCAAAGAATTTTTATTTTCTTTTGCTAACTAGCTCTCTTTTGTGTGGCTCCTTAATATATTAGCCATACGCTACTATTTTAATTTTTAGCCAATATAAGTTAGTTTTAATTCTTGGCCTTTTTCAACTCCTCCTTCCACTTCCAATATTATTGAGTATTTACACCTCATCCAAGATATATATAGTATCATAATTCACGTTCACCTTATACTTAATACTCGGACCTTGACATACATAAGAAACGATTTTATGTAAATATTTCTCATGCCCATAAGTGTCCTAAAACTTAGGAAATTTTGAGGAACGTCACATCCGCAATCTTGGATTCTTTAAAAGACTCAAAATCAATGTTATTCCTCACACATACATAATTAAGTCCCATAGCTGTTACTTTTTCAAGTACTAGTGCATTAAGCAACCCTTGATAAGGAACATTCTCAGCCTTGGTCACAACTACTAGAGTCCTATCACCTCTCATGTCAACTTTTTTAGACATGTTTATTGATTCTAAGTTAGGCAATGGATCAAGTCTGGCTTCTAAGACATTAAAGATAATCCTGTCCATAGGGGTTATATATATTCTACAACCATCTCGTGTATTTTCTGATCACTACATGTCTCATGAGTAATCCCAAGCAAATCCACAATTGTAAGATTAGAATAACCATTTTTCTTCAGGATTATAGTCAAAGGTTTGTTAGATATTTCATTTCCTAGACCAGCAATTGCATATGTTCTCGAGTAATTTCAAATGCTACCGACCATTGATCATCATGATCATTTGTGGTACTACTTCTCACCTCCCTCGTCGTCCCATCATACTCGAGGGAGAACTGAAGATTAGGACATTGGTGATTTTGTAGCTTAATAAGGACAGGAACTCTAGTACAAAACCGTCCTTCTAGCGGAATTTTGATTCCGATAAGGGATGAAACAAGGCTAGATTTCCCTGAACATCTATCACCAACCAGAACAATAGTAGGCACTATAGCAGGGATCAGTAGTATATTGCCTTGTTCTATGATGTTGAAACTTTGTTGCAGCCTATCCACAAAGTCATCAAAGAGTGGGAGGATTTTATCATTCTTAAATGATGCCACAATGGGAGCCACATTTTCTTCTTCCTCTCCTTGCTGTGAAGTGCTTTCATTTTCGCTAACATTCATGGTTGCTAAATAATTCTCTATTTCAACAATAAGTATATACATGGAATCAACAACGGAGCCAAAAAATTATATAAGGAGATTCAAAAAAATATTTAGAATGTCATACAGGGATTAGAACTAACGAATCTAAAGCAAATTTTGGAACCGCTTTTACCGCTTAAACCATAGTTTTTCTACTGTCAAGGAAATTCATAAGTGTAAATATACCACAAGAAATTCGTAGTTGGTCTATTTGCACAGTGTTATTTTTCTATAAAGAAGATTCACCAAACCCACTTTCCTCTTCTTAGTGACGTAACCAAGAATTCTTTTATGATAAGGGAATTCAACAATGTATAAATACAATTAACTTTGTTTTATTTGCCATAGTGACATAATATAATCTTTGTTCAATCCTGTAAGTTTGTCAAATAACAACAGTTAATGCCTGAACATATTTGATGTTGTTTTAAACCGATGCCTAACTATTTGAAAGAACCCTCAAGTATAAAATTTAAAAAAGTAACTAAACGGTCTAAACCACACAAACCAAATTTCATGTTCTTTACCGCAAACTTTGACGAGAATCTATAATTCTCTTCTTTATAGTTCATAGCCTTCTGCTTTCCTACTCCTCTTTTGAGTTTGATAGATGTTATGTTATATTTATACGTATAAAGTACAATAATTTACTTTTAACGTAGTTGATTCAGTATTTTTGTAATGAACTTAAGTGTATGGGCCTAAATCAGTTTAGGTACACAAATCGAATTTGGATTCGGATACAAGCAATTCTTCGTATCAAAGTCGAAATAACACGTGAAAAAGACGTAAAATGCAAGGAAATAATGGTATTTCAATATATGAATATGATTACAAATTTGGGCAGCGTTTCAGTACAAATTTATGGATGCCTATGATACAAAATGAGCTACTATTTATAGGCCTAGGGGCCTTGCCCACGTTCTCCACCATCAGCAAGTGCATTCCCCACGATCTGAGCAGCAATATGGAGAAGTTAGTAGGGCAAAGTAGTGGGCTGCAAAGACGCTGGAACCGAGGTGGTAACCGAAGCCTTGTCTCAAGGCTTCGGTCGTCTGCCCTTACTGTTCGAGTAGGATGGCACGTCATCGAAGCCCGAAGTCTAACTTATCTTCGGTCGTGCTGTTGGAAACTGACTTCGGTGATTCGATCACGAGATCAGTTATTTCTCTTCGGAGCATCTGCTCGTTTTCCCTTCGGTCTACCATCTCGAGGTGTTGACCGAAGGCGACATTTTCACCCAATACAGATAGTCCTCCCACTCCTCGGTAGACGTCGAAGTCGCCGAGGAGTGGAATGAGTTTAAGCGGGAAATCGACGTGGCAAAACCTTATCCACGAATTTCAAAAGTCGCACATTTATCGGGTCGCCGTTCCGCATTACGTGGCGGCTTTTGATAGGTCTCCGAACGGTCACGCCGTCTTTTTGTTTTCTCCAACGTTTCAGTCATCATTAGTTTTCCCACTTGCACGTGTGCAAACACTATAAATACATCACTTTCATCCTCCCTTTCCACTCAAAACTTTGCATCAGAAGAGAGAAAAACAAAAAAGAACAGAGAGCTTCTACGGCAGCCATTGTAACAACCACTTACTGCATTTAAAACCTGTCTCTAGCTTTTACTTTCTGACTTCCATCATGTCTGCTACTGTCTCTGCCACCAACTCTGGCCGTGGCTCAAGCGATTCCGGCGAGAGGGCCGAGCATTTCGCTGCCATGGCCATGAACGATGAAGCTATAGTGTCAGAGCCACCATTGCAGGTGGTTGAGGCGAGCGGTGGTGGTGAGGCCACGTCTGTTGCCTCCGCTCCTCAGAGGCGGAAGGAGAGGGCTGGCCGTGATAGGGCCGAAATGAGTCTACATGAAGAACATGACATAGGCGATGACGATCGCGAGGGAGATGGAGGTGACGTCGGAGTCGATGACGTCACCAGTGCCAAGGAGGTGGGCGGCTCGGTAGGCGTCGCCGAGGCGAGTGGGACAAGTGATCCCAGAGGTGAAACCGAGGTGGGGCCATCAAAGAAATCGAAGAGGAAAATTCCCCTCGAGGTTGAGATCGACCCTCGTTTGGTGATTCCTTCTAGCTTCAACAATGACAAGGATCTGAAGGTTCACGCTCAATCAGACGCCCAAAAGGGGAAAAAGAGGAATATTCCTGTCCACATCACACCAAGTATCATAACCGAAGAGCGACTTGAATCGGTTCGGGCTGATTGTCGCTGGGGGCCCGAGGTTGAAATTAGGATCCCCGCGCCTGGCTCGGCGGTGTCAACGCATGTTGAGGGTTACTCTTTGGTTTTCACCTACCCTTTCACCATAGGGTTCAACCTGCCATTACATCCCATCATCGATGTATTTTGCAGATCTTATAACCTTTACTTAGCCCAACATGGGCCCGGGGTTTGGAGGGTCGTCCAAGCCCTCGAGTACTTGAGTAACAAGGCTGGTTTGCCTTTCACTTTTCAGCATTTAATCTCACTTTACTACCCTTACTTTCACAAAGCCGGGGTAGTTGCTCTTCTGCCTCGGGGTTCTTACGCCATTTTGAGTAAGAGCGAAGACCACGGGGATTGAGGCTGGAACGATCGATACGTCCTCATCCCCACGAGGTTGTTGTCAACCGAACCTAGCTTTCCCGAAGTATGGAATGCCCAACGTAAGTGCCCGCTTCCGCTCTTCCCTCGGTTTTGTATTGTCATAATTGTTGCTTATCTATTCATATTTGGTTTGTAGCTGAAAAATTCCAAGTTAACCCACCGAGGAATTTGCTCGAGTGGGTCACCGAGACGATGCAGATGAAAACGCGTCCCGAACGGCAATGGATGGTGTGGCCAGTTTGGAAGAGAACCGATGGTCGTGCAAGAGGCATGGTGAGTTGTTGATGATTTCGATCTCTAGGGCTCGCTTCGGGCTATTGGGTTCTAATTTCTCTTGGTTTGATATATTCGTGCAGGCCTTCCAAGCAAGGCTATGAGGGATGCCGCCGAAGAAGAAGAAGCAGAGATGGACGTCGAGGGGGGAGAGGAGGAAAGAGGCAAGAGGGAGAAGAAAAAGAAAGAGAGAACAGTGCTCAACATTGCTGAGGGCATTGCCCAATTGGCGACCTTAGCGAAACGGCTCATAGATGACAAAGCTAAGGGTTTATCCAGCCCGGGGACCTCACAAGGTGATTAAATTTTCTTGGGTTGGTTTTCTTGCATTTCTACCACTACACACACTTATGTTAAACAAGTTGCTTCCCTTCCTTCCCCAGGCGCTAAAAGGAAGAGGGTCACCTCGAAGCGGGCGACCAAGGCGAAAGGTCCCCGGGTAGAAGAGGTTGTTGCTCCCGCTGCCGAAGTGATGACCACAAAGCACCGGGGGCTTGTCGACGTACCCAGCGATGAACAGCTCCCCCCTCTGGTCCCCGAGGAGAGGCCAGATCTAGCCTCCGAGTCCGTTCCCGAAGTGAGGGTTGAGGTAGGTGGGACGACCGAGGTAATACATGTGGATGAGTATGATCAAGAGGCAGCAAAGCGAAAGGGCAAGGCTAAAGTGGGTGAAGGCCTGATCAAGAGCATGGTTAAAGCCTCTCGTGCCTCGCCGAAGCCTACCAACATTGCAGCTCGGGCTTTGGAGATATATCCTGATGCTAACTTGCTAGATGCCACGAAAGAGGATATCATGTCCCTTGATGGCTTGCTTGGCCCCGCCGAGGCTCATACTCTTCGGAACCTCAGCCCTATGAGTTTGATGGGCGTCTCCGCCGCTTTAGCTCTTCGGGTATGTTTAAGTTTGCATTTCATATGGTTGATCTCATTATTGTGCAAGTTCTGACATCGTGTTTAAAACGCAGAGTTTGGTCCTTGCGCTGCAAGCTGTTCACCTTGAGCGTGACCGAGCTAAAGTGCTTCAAGCAGCTGCCGCCGCTTGGGATGATCAAAAGAAAGTTCTCAAGGGGCAGGTTGCTGAGTTAGAAACTCGATTTGCGATTCTGAACAACGAGCTAGAACACGCTAATGAGGCCTCGGCGAAAGCTGAGGCTGACCTTCGCGTAGCTGTGGAGTCTGCCGAAGCTCGTGTCCAAGCTGCGACAAGAGAATTCACTGCTGAGCGCTCGAGGCTGAGCCTTGAAAATGCTCGCCTTGATGCCGAGCTGTTCAGGGCTAAGACCGAGGTGCTGGAAGCGGGGGAGAAATATCGTAGCAAGCTTGGAGAGTATAATGCTAAACTTGTTGAGCTTCAAAGCCAGGTGGATGAAGTGCCAGCCCTTCGGGGCAAAGTATCCAGGCTCGAAGGCAGAATCGCTTATCTCAATGAGTGAGCCGAGGTTAGGGCAACAAGGGCAAAGTTTGAAGAAACATGGGCCATTGTCAAAACCAGGCTTAGCGCGCTCGAGCAGGTCCAGGCCGGGGAGATCGTGCTTGAGGACGAAATTGTCAAAGCGAGGGAAGCTGCTGCCGAGGCCCAGAGGATTGTGGATGAACTCCCTTCGAGCGAAGGGTCAGATGATGAAGGTGATAGCGCCGAAGAGGGCAGTGGGGATGCCGATGGGGCGTAGTCTTCATATTTTGCAAAACTTTGACGTTTTCCCTTTGTTTTGGGGCCTTCGTGCCTATTTTGGATATTAGCCTTCGGGCTTTCATGTTTATATTTTGGACCTTCGGGTCATATTTTGGATGTAAATAATCCCAGCCTTCGGGCTTTTAATGAAAGATTGCTTTGTGAATTTTGTGTTGATTTTTCATATGTACCGAACACTTTTGGAAATAACTGATATGCTTGCAAGACTTGGACTAAATTCAATCGATGCAAACTTAGGACGACGTCTCGCCCTCGAGTCGATGCATTGTGCAGCTTCGGCGTGCAAGATTTATATATAGATAAAATGAATGAGACCAAAGTCACCTTATATGAATGGAAACAAAGTCATTTTATTGATATCCATGAGCCCAAAAAGGCTGTTTACATAAAACCAAGTCGAAACGGACCTCGGGTAGAAAAAGTAAAAACAAACTTTCAATAAAAGCGGATTGATCATACGCCGCTATCGGGCTAATTACAATGTACTAAATCTAATCCTCGGGCATGAGTCCCCGGTTGTCGGATAGATAAGCTTCGGTTGGGAGGCTCGATGTCGACATCGCTATCAACCCTTCTCTCTCTCCCCCAGTGTTCGGTTCTGAATCTTGGTGAAGATCCGAGCACTGGAAACGGTTCGGTTCGCTTCCTGAAGAGGTCAAGCAAAAAGATGGAACGAGGAGCAAGTTAGTACATTTCTTTTGAAAGCCATGGGAGCGTCATTCGGCTCGGGGCTGTTTAATTGAAAAAGAGTTGGAAAGATATTTACCTCGGCTAAAAGTAGTATCGCTTCAGATGGGAGATGTTCCAATTCAGAGGTTCAGGTTCTCCTTGGAGAGACTCGATTTGATAAGAGCCTTTTCCAACGATTGCTTTGACCCTGTAGGGTCCTTCCCAATTTGCAATAAGCTTTCCTCCGTTGTCCTCCTTTGTTGATTGGTTCACCGTTTTCAACACATAATCTTCGATCTTGAAGTCCCTAAATTTAGCTTTCCTGTTGAGGTAAGCCTCGATCTGCCTCTTTTGGGCGACAAGCCGAACCAAAGCTAATTCCCTCTTCTCTTCGAGCAAGTCTAGCTCAATGCGCATCGCCTCTTGGTTAGCGTCTTTGGCTGTGTGAGCATACCGAAGACTTGGTTCGCCCACTTCTACAGGGATGAGAAAGTCCATGCCATAGGCTAGTGAGAAAGGGGTTTCACCGGTGCTGTTCTTCTCCGTTGTTCGTATGGCCCACAACACCCCGGGCAACTCCTCGGGCCATGGAACTTTCTTCTCATCGAGTCGCTTCTTCAAATTTTCAATTATGATCCTGTTTGAAGACTCAGCTTGGCCATTGGCACTTGGATGATAGGGAGTCGAGGCAATTCTTTTGATCCCCCATTGTTTGAAGAAATCGGTGATGGCTGCCCCCATGAATTGTTTACCGTTGTCACAAGCGATTTCTCTTGGGACGCCGAACCTATAGATGATATTCTTTCTAATGAAGTCGATCACTTGCTTTTGCTTCACTTCAATGAGAGCCGCCGCTTCCACCCATTTTGTAAAGTAATCGGTCAACACTAAGATGAAACGAACACCACCTTTCCCTTTGGGTAATGGTCCTACGACATCCATTCCCCATTTCATGAAGGGCCATGGTGACACCACCGAATGAAGAGGCTCAGACTGTTGGTGGATCATCCGCCCATGGTGTTGGCATTTATCACATTTTTGCACGAAGGTTTTCACATCGGCACTTATTGTGGGCCAATAATACCCAGCTCTTAACAACTTACGCACCGGAGATTTTCCCCCTGAGTGGTTGCCACATTCGCCCTCGTGCACTTCAGCCATCACGTACCTTGCCTCGTCGGGGCCCAAGCATTTGGCCATCGGGCCGCAATACAACCTTTTGTATAAATTGCCTTCGATCAAGTGATACGAGGCTGCTTGAGTCCTCAGCTTTCTTGCTTCTTTTCTATCTTGGGGGACAGTCCCCGAGTCGAAGTAGGAGATGAATTTACTTCGCCAATCCCAACGGTTATCCACGGAGTTAACTTGTAGTTTCATCTCTCTCATTTGCGCTGATAGCAATCGAACCACCGAGTCAGTCCCCGAGTGGGTTTCATCGATCGCCGAACCAAGATTTTCCAAGGCGTCAGCCTCGGTATTCTCCTCCCGAGGTACTTGCTTAATTTGCCATTCTTGGAATTGTGTTAAGATCCTTTGTGCCCGATCCAAGTATAGCTGCATTCTGGGCCTCGAGCCGTATAATCACCGAGGATCTGGTTGACCACCAATTGTGAATCACACCTTAGTTCGATTCTTTCAACCCCCATTTCTTTAGCTAACTCCAAGCCTGCTAGAGCCGCTTCATATTCCGCTTCGTTGTTGGTTACTTTTTTGAATCGAACCGAATGCCTGACCTTTTCCCCGGTGGGTGCCTTCAATACAATGCCTAACCCCGAACCTTTGGAGTTCGTTGCCCCATCAGTGTGTAGTACCCATAGTCCCGAAGGGGATCCCTTTGCCACGGGGTTTTCCTTTTCTGCCTCGGGCAAAATTCCAATGCTGAAATCAGCCACGAAGTCTGCTAAGACTTGGGACTTAATGACAGTTCGAGGTTGATAAGTGATGTCGAACTCACTTAGCTCAACCGCCCATTTGGATAACCTCCCCGACAACTCTGGTTTGTGCAATATATTTCTCAAGGGGAAGGTTGAAACTACTGCTATTGGGTGGCATTGAAAATAGGGCCGTAGTTTCCGAGCAGTAATGAGTAAAGCAAGTGCTAATTTTTCCAAGTGTGGGTACCTGGTTTCAGCATCGAGGAGTGTCTTGCTCACATAATAGATGGGCTGTTGTTTGCCATCTTCCTCCCGAACCAGCACTGCACTAACTGACACCTCGGACACTGCCAAATATACCAGCAATGTCTCTCCTTCCTTCGGCTTGGCAAGCAACGGTGCGTTAGCCAAGTATTGCTTCAGATCTTTCAACGCCTGTTTACACTCCGGTGTCCACTCGAAGTGATTGTTCTTTCTTAAAACGGAGAAGAACTTGTGGCATCGCTCCGAGGACCTTGAGATAAAGCGACTCAAGGCAGCGACTCGGCCAGTTAAGCGTTGAACTTCCTTTACCCCGGTTAGCTCCTCGGGGATTTCTTCAATAGCTCTGATTTTATCTGGGTTGGCTTCGATTCCTTGTTTGGAGACAATAAAACCCAAGAACTTTCCTGATCCTACGCCGAAGGCGCACTTCTCAGGGTTCAATTTCATACCATATTGTCTCAATACAGCAAAAGCTTCCCTTAGATGATTCAAATAATCCTCCATTTGGATCGATTTGATGAGCATGTCGTCTATGTAGACCTCCATAGACTTCTCGATGTACTCTTTAAACATGCGACACACTAGCCTTTGGTATGTCGCCCCGGCGTTCTTCAGACCGAAGGGCATCACTTTGTAACAGAAGGTACCTCGGTCTGTGATGAACGAGGTCTTCTCTTCGTCCTTCGGGTCCATGAGAATTTGGTTGTACCCCGAATATGCATCTAGGAAAGTTAATAGTTTATGTCCAGCCGTGGAGTCTATTAACCTGTCAATTTGTGGTAGTGGGTATGAATCTTTGGGGCAAGCTTTGTTCAGGTCAGTGTAGTCTACGCACATTGTCCACTTGCCATTCTTCTTTGGCACAACCACAACATTGGCCAGCCACTCGGGGTATTTCACTTCTCTGATGAAGCCATTCTCTTGCAATTTGGCGGTCTCGTCCTCGATCGCCTTCTTTTTGACCCCGGCGTGAGGTCTTTTCTTCTGCTTCACCGGGGTAAATTTTGGGTCTACATTCAGTTTGGTGGTCATGATCTCCGGATCGATACCCGTCATGTCTGAATGCGACCAGGAAAAACAATCATGGTTGGACTTCAAAACTTCTATGATTGCTTTTTTCGACTCCGGGTCCAACTCCGAGCCGACAAACACTTTCCTATCGGGGAAATCTTTCAATAGAGTGAAAGATTCCAGCTCTTCAATAGTTGAGTCCTCGGCCTTTTGCTTCCGAGGCTCTTGAACACAGGCTGGAATCTTTTCGACTTCTCCTCGGGCGTCCTTCCCGCTTGACCCCGAATCCTGTCGTTGCTATTGTTTTAGTCCAACCGGGGCGACTCAACTTTTTAGCGCAACTGAATAGCACTCCCTTGCTACTCGCTGCTCCCCTTTGATTGATCTAACCCCCCAAGGTGTAGGGAATTTGATCACTTGATGTAGAGTGGAAGGGACAGCCTCCATGGAATGGATCCATGGTCTTCCGAGGATCACATTGTAAGCTAGATCCTCGGGCATAACTTGGAACAGTGTTTCTTTGGTAATCCCCTCGGCGAATGTTTTGAGTGTGATCTCACCCAATGTCTTCTCCGTGGAGTTGTTGAAGCCAGCTAACACTGTTGACTTGGGAACAACTTCACCCTTCAACCACATCTTCTTAACAGCCCCGTAGCTAATTATGTTAACTGAGCTACCGGGGTCGATCAGGACTCTTTTGATGTCAGAGTCATTGATCCTCAACATGATGACTAGAGCGTCGTGATGGGGGAACATCATCCCATCACAGTCATCGTCGTCGAAGACGATATCTTTGCCCGAGCCTCCAACCCGAGTCCTTTTCTCCATAGTGATGGAGAGCTTATCGAACTTTTTGGCAGCGGCAAAGTTCACGCCGTTCACTTCTGACCCCCCGATTATAACATTCACCACTCTTTCAGGGGGTGGAGCTCGAGGTGGTTGTCCATCACCTCGGTTCTTGGAAAAGTTATCTTTACCTTTATCAGTGAGGAAGTCGGCCAAGACTCCCTTCTTCAGTAGGTGGGCTACCTCGAGGCGCAAGGCTTTGCAGTCCTCGGTTCTGTGGCCATAATCTGCGTGGAACTCACAATGCAGATTGTGGTCTCTTTTGTCTGTCGGGGTCCTCATATCTTTGGGAACCCTTACCCCGGCTGTCCCCATGACAACGTCGACCAGCTCCGAGGTCGATATGTTGAAGTTATAATCTTGGATCCGAGGAAGATCCTTTCTAGGGACCGAAGCGGAGCTCGAGGGATTTCTTTGGTTCTTGTTGGGTTGAACCTTCCCTCCGAGCCTTTGGCTTATATAAGAGGCTGGGTATGAGTTACCGGGGGCGTTTCCCAACCTCTGGCTAACATGCTGCCTCGTCGAAGTGTAAGGTTGGTACCTCATCTTCGAATTATTTCGTGGCGCCTCGGCGCGATTTGAAGTATCACCTCGGTTATGTTGATGATAACCTCGGTTCTTGAACTCCGCTTCCTCCAATCTGATTTTGGAGTAAGCGCGTCTATACAGATCCTCCCACGTCAGGACCTGATATTGTTGTAACTCTTTACGCAATTCAGCTGCAGCGCCAGAATTGCGACTATTGATACCCTTTTCAAATGCCATGATGGCCAGGGTATCATCCATCCGGGGCAATTCCATGCGTTCAGCGTGGAACCGCTCAAGAAACTCTTTAAGTGGCTCACCGGGCCGTTGCTTCACTTCACATATATCCTCCTTCCTCTGGAGGATCTTTTGCGCCCCGGTGTGAGCCTTGACAAAGGCGCTGGATAATTCTTTAAACGAGGAGATTGACCGCGCTGGTAAGCACAAATACCACCGAAGAGCCCCTTTTTCTAACGACTGACCAAACTTCTTTAAGAACATCGACTCGAGCTGCGTAGATGGTAAGTCGTTGCTCTTTACCATAGACATGTATTCCCTTATATGCTCCTTGGGATCAGTCGTCCCATCATACTTTTTAAGGAATGTGAGTTTGAAGCCCGGGGGAGTCGGGGCTGGAGCTGCTTCGGGCTTATAGGGCTGCTCCCTGTATTGCTCGATGTCGAGGTCGTCTTCCTCCTTACTTATCCCCGGCAAGCCTTCGAGGCGCTTTTCTACGCGCGCCTCAATGCGAGCTTCGATTTCTCTGCTCATTCTTTCAACGTCGACCGAGGACGTTATTTCTGCCATGGTGGGAAACGTCCCGATGTGTGGCGTGGCAGTTGGGTTGTTCCCCGAGCCCCCAGACGTGGCTCCATTGTGAGGTCCCCCTGTTGTCGCGCTCGGAGGAACGAAGGGCGGGATGCCTCCACCAGGAGCCGAAGGCTGGGCACTGTTTGGGGCAGCGCTATTTCTCACTTCCAATGAAGCGCGGAACTCGGCGTTGATACTAGCCTGCTCATCCTGTTTACTTTGGAGAGCTCTTAGTGTGGTGACAACATACATTTGGAATTATTCAGTTGTCATTGGGGCGAGGGGTTGTTGGTTCAACGGAACGTCAACCCGATCGTTGTTACCGTTGTTATCGTTATCAGCCATAACGTTGAATCGCAAACTTTTGACAAAGGACAGATTTGGAACTTTGGAACAAAGCGTTACTGCTTATATCCCCACAGACGGCGCCAATTTGTATGGGCCTAAATCAGTTTAGGTACACAAATCGAATTTGGATTCGGATACAAGCAATTCTTCGTATCAAAGTTGAAATAACACGTGAAAAAGACGTAAAATGCAAGGAAATAACGGTATTTCAATATATGAATATGATTACAAATTTGGGCAGCGTTTCAGTACAAATTTCTGGATGCCTATGATACAAAATGAGCTACTATTTATAGGCCTAGGGGCTTTGCCCACGTTCTCCACCATCAGCAAGTGCATTCCCCACGATCTGAGCAGCAATATGGAGAAGTTAGTGGGGCAAAGTAGTGGGCTGCAAAGCCGCTGGAACCGAGGTGGTAACCGAAGCCTTGTCTCAAGGCTTCGGTCGTCTGCCCTTACTGTTCGAGTAGGATGACACGTCATCGAAGCCCGAAGTCTAACTTATCTTCGGTCGTGCTGTTGGAAACTGAATTCGGTGATTCGATCACGAGATCGGTTATTTCTCTTCGGAGCATCTGCTTGTTTTCCCTTCGGTCTACCATCTCGAGGTGTTGATCGAAGGTGACAATTTTCACCCAATACATTAAGTATGAACTAAAAGATTGAATGGAAATTGACAAGAATTGGGATTTTATTGATTTTCAATATCTATTACAAACTAATACAGGAAGATTAAAGGGATAAAATGGTGACACAAGCTTCCATTGATGATGTAGTATACCTGAAAAGGATCAAGAATTTGGATGAGAAAGAGAAGAGAAAGAACGAGGGAGAGAGAGCGAGAGAATCAGTTGAGAGGAAGGAGTAGGATTGTACCAGTAGTATTACGTAGTTTGTCAGTGCCTCTTCTAAGCAGGCACAAAATGAGAAATTGAAGTCATTTTTTCGCTCAAGTTTCATTTCAGTTTTGATTATGAACCCAATATTTTCTACATGAGGGCTGAGCTACATGGTCTGATGGGATTCAATAGAGTCCCTTAAAATGATAGGAGTATGGTGATAGTGCATCGTTAAGATGGCTAAAAATTAGCTTTACTGCTTATTCAGAGCTAAGTACGGTGTTCTATTCTTATTTTTAATCCCATTGTTCACTGGAAGACGTAGAACTTTTGTCAGGGTCTTAAAAAAGACAATTATTGTGCATGAGACTCAAACCAAAGACTTCAATTATAAGTTTCGTACCCCTTCACCACTAGACTAGAGAATATCTTGTTGCTAACGGGACTCAAAACATGTGTACATCCGTAAACAAATAATTTTTTACCTATATAGACAATGTAATTTTTCGACGAAGGGGTATCAATTAGTACCCTTCAATACACCTAGATCCGCCCCTACCGTTATTAGAATTTCTAGTTCCGCTAATGTTTGTTACTATGTTCTCCATCTCTCTTTGTGGCCCAAATAAATATTACTGTACTTAATTTATTATGAAAGGTAAACAAGAGGCTTCCAGTTGTATGAAGAGTACTATAATAACTTATGACTTCTAGCTATTGTATAAAGGAATTAATAACTTATATTGATAATCAGTAGTAATTGTTACAAATCTGTATGTGAATTCAATACAAACAAAAAACAAAGAGTAAAATTTTCTGGAAGAAAGAAAAAGAGAAACGCCTCTTCATCCTCAGGTAAAATGCACAAACTGTAGCAAAAACTTGACCTTTAGGAGAGGGCTGATCTCTATGCTATTCTTCTGCTGTTTTTGCTTTCGGTATATTTGTATCGTATACTTTTACACAATTAATTTATACATCTTTTTCCTATAAACCCCTGTTTAAAAAGGAAGGGAATTTCTGGGAATTTGAATTTTCACTTCTATATGCTTTAAACGAATTTAAAAGGTTGAGATGCATCTTCTATGGGTAGGAACTTTTTGCTTCTTTTGTTTGAGATCTTGTTTGTAAACTTTGCCAATATCTTTTGCAACTCTTGTAGCATCAGCAGAAGCACCAGCAAGCCCTTTCCTTGTGAATCCAACTGCATATAGTCCAGATTTTCCTTTCCATTGATTTTGTGCCTTTGGGAAACCATTCTTGGAGAAAAATTCATTTTCCTGTATAGTATAACAAAACAACATTAGCCCAATATCCAAGAAACCTTCTATAATACAGTAGCCAAAAGTTCCAGAAGGATTGTGACATGTTCTTACCTGAAGCCAAAAAGGAACATTGCTGCAGTATCCAGTAGCCAGAACAACAGAATCAATTTCTAGCTTTTCACCATTGACAAGTTCGACCATACCACATGAAAACCTCTTAATTCCAGGTACAACATTAACTTTTCCAGATCTAATTTTTTCCAAGGCACCAATGTCCAAAACAGGTGTTTTTCCTTGTGTGATCTTGAGTGTCATTGGCCCCATTGATGGTCTTCTTAGTCCATAATTCTCAATGTTTCCCAATATAAACCATGTAAACATAAGTAGAATCTTGTCAACTAGCCAAAGAGGCAACCATGCCATTAGAAACATTGCCAGCTGAAATGTTGATTTCCCAAAGATTTCTCTTGGCAATACATGCACCTGAAGAAGAAAACAGAAGTAAACTACATTAGAATCTAGCTCCTCGAGCATTTTAGAGACAATGGATTCTGCTCTAAAAATATAATGAGTGCGACGTTAAAAACCAAAAAGTTAGAATAAAATTTAAATTCTGAATTCGTCTCTTACCGAGCTACGGCAGACCATTGATGGTTGAGCATCATGGTTGGAAAGATCAAGAGAAACTTCCATGCCAGAATTGCCACATCCAACTACAAGAACTTTTTTGCCCTGAAACTTCTGCCCTGACTTGTATTCACTAGCATGAATCACTTCACCTCCAAAGTCTTGTAATCCATCAATATCAGGCACTACTTTTTCAGCATTTTCACCTGTAGCCACAACAATATACTGAGAAAGATATTCAACTTCTGAACCACTTGGAGAAGTAGTCTTTACCCTCCAAACTTTGCAACTTTCATCATACTTAGCAGACTGTACACACTCATTGAACTGTGGTTTGATATCAAAGTTTTTGACATATGATTCAAGATATTCAATGAATTGGTTTTTTGTGGGGTATTCAGGATAATGATCTGGAAATGGAAATTTTGGTAGTTGGCAAAACTTTTTAGGAAGGTGAAGTTTTAAACGATCGTAAGTTCTTTTTTGCCATAAAGATGCAATACAATCATTTCTTTCTATAATTACATATGGAACTCCTTGTTCTTTTAAACAAGCTCCTACTGCTAGTCCTGATGGACCTGCACCTACAATAACAGGACCATTTACCCAAACACATCTTCTTGAAAATAAATCTTGATTTGAAGAGCTAAACATTTTTGCTTTCTTGTGACAAGTGTGTGTTTTAATTTGTTTTTTGGTGTGAAAAAATTGAACTTTTTTGTTTAGAGAACTTTGTGAAGAGAGAATTAGACAATGGAATTTGTTTGATGGGAGAGAGGTGTAGAGAAGGTCCTTATATAGAAGTGTTAATATGCTTGTGGCATATGAAAGGTGCATGTGATAGAAGATGGGAAGTTAATGCTTTTTGACGGGTCATTCTCAAATCATAAGTTATCATCATTTGCCTACTACTTATTTTATTTCATACTTAATCAATGCTATAAGTTGATACTTAAATATTGCACTCCAATTTTTTTATGTTGGATAGAAGAGGCTAGCTCCTGGTTTTTATTCCTTTTCTGTTTTACTTCATTTTTGGATTGTATGGATAAACGAGTTAGTATAGTTTAACTGAGTTGTTACACACAAAAAAAGTGACGGTAAATCGAACTAAGGCTTCTCAATCCGTTGATCTAACTGATTAAGCTACTTGAATCACTTTCTTAAAGTCAGCGTTCTGCGTTGAATAATGTCCTACTCCTATTTTACTAGCAAGGGAAAAATCCTTTACTAAACTGGTAAAATAGAATATACAGTTTTGTTTTGCTTGTTCTTGAGGACTGAAGCTTTTTGACAACTCCTTCAACTAAGACCCTGGGATCATTCTACTCTCTAATCAGTCAACCTCCTGTCGATACTATCTTCTACAATTGTTTCACAATGTTTCATATGATGGTAATTAGGTGACACAAACTTAACGATAGTAATTAGGTGAGTACCAATTTAATGATGGTCAGTACTCAAAACAGTAAGCAGCTCCCTTGCTTCCTATCAAGGGGAAATGCATTTTGTCATACTGAAAATTACTGACATTTTCTTCTTCCAACTAGAAATTGAGAGAATAATTTTCAGACTGATTCTAATGGTCCTACTTGGCAACCCCACCAAAGATTACACAAAAATCTTTAGAAGGTGAAGCTTACCTGGCAATTAGGTAGCTGACTAGGATAAACCATTGGATGCCCACGTGGATAAGGGTTGTAACTCTCTATCTTTGATGGACCCTTTGGTCCCAAAATCCCCACATAAAGATAGACCTAGCGGACTCCAGAAGCCCCACCAAGGGTCAGTGGTGGATAGAGCAAGACTTAAGATTATTGGGTTCATATAACTGTACTTGGCATTTTTAATATGGAGTACAAATATAGATGAGAAAAATGATTTTTAACAAATATTAAATTTTGAATTGTTATTTTTAAATGTGTAATGTCTTTAGTAATGACAACCTAAATATTAAAACCATCAAGTTGAGATTTTGGATTCACCTCTGTCAAAAACTGTGATGTGAATGATATTGGTAAGGCTAATTTCAACACAAAAAATGTCCATATCTTGCCAGCTGAAACTCTTTGGTAGTTTCAAATCACACTAGAGTCATTTATTTCAAGATGTTCGATTTGGTCCATGGACAAATTACAAAGAAAGAAAAAAAGTTATTTAGTGACGGCAAATCCGTCGCTAAACAGCTAAAATACGTCGCTTATCAGTTCTGGAGACAAATATGTATTCATTGATAAGAATTTAGTGACTGATTGTTGAATAATGTGAGGATTCGGTGATTAACAAACAAAATGCACTTCCATGGATTTCTTCAGAATAAGTAGAGAGCACCTCGTGACTGTGGAGACACGTTTAAATGAAACGACATACTAAATGATAATTTATATATTTGACTTTATCTTGCTTACAATTGAAACATAGTTGTAGTTATTATCTTGATTGTGGTTATTCTGTCAATGAGCGACACCACCTTTACTCCCAGCAATAGAAGTTTTCTATGATATGAGATTATTATTGTCGTAGCTGATGGCTGTTGATGCAAATGTCTCAAAGGCTCCTGCAGAAGAAGCCAAGGTTGGTCAATTTCACTGCTAAATCCTAAATGGCTCTAAATTGCTGTGGAAAATGAACCACACCGACCTATTCTTAATCATCACATATATACAAATTTATCACACTCGTGTTTAACTATGTGGCGATTGTTTTTTTCTTATTTTCCTTCGGATTATCACATTATACTATTAAGGAGAATTATCAAGCTCCAATATTTTTTTAAGTTTGAGTAGCTCATGTTTTCTAAAAGATTAGTAGTTATTCTGTCTGTTACTCCTACAATTTTGATAACCCTGCGTAATATGTGTTTATGTAAAATATAATGAGTTAGTTAGTTAGTTGTTCTGAAATTGATTCCACATTAGTACATCTGGAAGATTGTGAATCCATTTATTAATTCTGCTTGCTTACCGAACTGTGTTTTTCCACTCTTGATTTTGTGCTTAATCATGAGTAAGGGTGGCCAGCGGTCCGGTCCGGTCCGGAACCGGTACCGGAGTCCGGTTCCGGTCCGGAACCGGGCCAAAAAAATTTCAAACCGGTGGAATTCCGGTCTACCGGTCCGGTCCATGCCGGTTTCAAATATTGGAGCCGGATCGGAACCGGTTCCGGCGACCGTTCCGGTCCGGCCGGTTAACGGTTTTTTTTTTTTTTTTTTTTTTTTTAGGCAAATAAAACTAAAATTTGAAAAACTTAACAATTTATTTAAACATCATTTGTGATAATTAGGTAAATTATATTTTTTAATGAAACAAATTAACAAAATAATTATGTAAATTATATTTTAAAATTTATTAATGTAAAGTTTATTGAATGAGAAATAAATAATTGAACGACGTCTTCTAGTTTGTTACTTTATCAGTGTAAAGTTTATGAAACAAAACAAACGTTTATTGAATGAGAAATAGATAATTGAAATGACAAAACAAACTAGAAATCGAAAAATTACAAAGATACTAAATAAACTAGAAATTCGAAAATACATAATTGAAATAGATATTCCCTTAGCCATCTCTTCAAATTTTCAATCACGCGGAATAAAGCCATTTATTATATCCCATTCGGTTCTGTGGTTTTTTTTTAAGTGTTGCCTAAACTTTCCCGTCCCTCCATTGTTGGGTCCAGTGTAAACTTGCCACTCTTTGTTACAGATGTTACATTTAGCTTTCTGAGATTCAGTATCTTTCGTAATAAGTTCCCACACTATAGAACGACGTCTTCGTTCAGGAGCAGCGGGAGCAGCGGGAGCTTGATTTTCAGCCATTATAATTGTTTGGATTTTGGAAGAAATTTAGAAAATAGCCTTTGAGAGTAATTTGAGAGATAATTTGATAGAAAATAGTAAATTGTGTGATATAATGATGAAATAATAGGGTATATATAGATAAAAATAGGTTTGGGGGGGGGGGGGGGGGGGTTATGGGGGGGCGTTTAGGGGGGGGGGTGATAGGCAAATATAGCCGTTTTTGGCCGTTGGCCAACGGCTATATTTGAAAGAGAGCCGTTGGGCCAAAATGCCGGTCCGGCAGTTCGGCCCAAATAAGTTTTTTTTTTTTTTTTTTTTTTTTTTTTTTTTTCCATTGAGTTTTATTTAAAGTGATGGAAACTTTGAAAAATATTACAACAAAATATTATTTAGTTTTTACTTGTATATATTAAAGTTTAAACTTAGAATAAAAAAACTTGTAGTATTTTTTATAATTTGAACTTGTAGTTTTGAATTAATTTGTTATGTTCAATATTCAAAGTTTCAAACTTTGAATTAATTTTAGTAAATTCAAATTTTTGAATTAATTCTTTAAGTTCAAAATTCAATATTTGAACTAATTTACAAACTAGTAATTAATTGTAGTATTTTTTGCGTAAACTATAAATTAAAAATAAATAGTATGAAGACAATAGTTGTGATTGAATTCCAAGACTTGGAGCAATTTTATTGAATTGTTTAAGATATAAGAAGTGCAAATTACATCTAAACAAAAACTTGTAAATTCAAAATTCTTATTTAGAATATTACATTCTTTTAAACATATTAGCTAGTTTCTTGAGGACACTTGTAGGCTTTTCTTTTGGAACTGGCCGTTGTTGATCTTGTTGATCATCTCCTTCTGGTTCTTCGTCTTCTTCTTCTTCTTCATTGCCGGTTTGACTCCCTTCACTTGTTCCGTCGCTCAAAATTTGATCGATATATGCTCTGTCCCTTTCCTTAGTAAGTTCTGGTAGACCAAAGTTTCTTCACTCTGCTCTTATCCAATCCCTGAATAAAACTCCTGTCTCCATTGCCTCCTCTCTCAACGAATATCTGTGATCTCCAATTTGAAATCTTCCTTGGCTGAAAGCGCTTTCCGATGCAACTGATGAAGCTTGAATTGTTAATATATCCCGGGCCATTTTTGCAAGAATTGGAAATTGCGATTCTTGATTCTTCCAATAATCCAACAAATTCGCAGTTCCAAAGTTGTTAAGTTTCTTTGGATATTGAATGAAATACACTTGGAACTCGCTGTATTCCTCTCCGTACTCGTCCTGTTCTGAAAACAACTTTTCGTCAAGTCCCCCAAAAGTGCGCATTCCTGCTCCTGCCTGTGAAGAACTTTGCCCGGTGGATAGTATTGGTTCCGTTGGCTCTGCAGTGTCTGCCCAAGCTCTATACTTTGCAAAAACAGCCACGGTATCTGCATAAACTTTAGCAACAGCCTCGTCTACACTTGGATACCCATTAGTAGCAATTTCATCTGGAGTAATTTCTAAATTTGCATATACTTCTCTAACAAGTCGTTCAGTTAACTTAATTTTAAAAGCAGGATGCAACACAGAAGCAATGTAAAAAAGAGGAGGAATTGGAAAAAAATATTTTCTAAACTTTTCAATCATTAACCGTACAGCCGGTAAGTAAACTGCATATTGTTTATACATTTTCAATAATTCCGATATTCCAGCTATATAATATAACATGGTAGGAGTAGTTGGATAATATTGACCGGAAAATTCTAAAGTAGCTTGATAAAATTTATGTAAAAACTGAAGAAGATGTTGAACAACTTGCCAATCCTCATCTTTAAGGTGATAGATTTCCATAAAATGTTTATTATACATTTGAGAAATAGGCAGTCTATATTCATAAGCAACATTCAATGCCTCATATAAAGTGTTCCACCTAGTATAAACTTCCTTTGGGACTCTCCTAACTGGCATTCCTAATTCTACACATTTTCTTTCCCATTCTCGTCTTCTTTCTTGGTTTTTATTTCTAAAAATATAAGTAATAGCTATCTGCACCTTTTTGATAATGTCGTTAAACAAGGTAAGACCATCTCTGACTACTAAGTTGTAAATATGACATGCACACCTAACATGAAAAAATTCAGGAAAAGGAGGGTTCAAAATAGGTATCAAGTTCCTAAGTGCGTCTGTGTTGTTTGTAGCATTATCTACCGTAATACTAAAAACTTTGTTAGACAAACAGTACGTACGACAAATTGATGAAACTTTGTTACAAATATAATTTCCCGTGTGTGGTTCATCAACAATTTTATAAGCAATAATACGTTTTTGAAAAACCCAATCAGGATCTATCCAATGACAAGTCACAGTAATATAATCACATCCATTAGTAGAACGACCCATATCCGTAGTAAGACATACTCTAGTGTCAAAGTTATCAAACATATATCGCAAATAATCCTGATATTCGTTCTTAAATTTAATAATATCATTTTTAACAGTAGTTCTTGGAAAACCTCTAAAAGAGGGATTATATACAGCCTGAACATAACGAACAAAACCAGTAGAAGAAGGAAAACTATAAGGTAAACCCTCGAGGGCAACTAGTTTAGCAATTTCTTCCCTATCCTTTTGTTTATCATAAGTAAGAAGCCCTCCTGTTAAATGGTTAATTCTTGCTTGGATACCCGAAGAAGAATCATGCGCTACTCCCCCATGTTCGGTCCCTAAATATATACCACCCGCCCGCGTTGCCCATTCTTTAGGATGTTTATTTTGTAAGTGCTTCCTAAGTTTACCCGTCCCACCCTCATTACCCCCAGTTCTAAAAACCCACACCTTATCACAAAGCCCGCAGGAGGCCGTCTGCGCTTCAACATTCTTTGATGCAAAATCTCACACATCAGATCTATCCTTACGTTTAGCCGGTATTCTACTTCTAGTAGGAGGTTCAGGAGGCAAGTCTGACTGAACTTCGGGTGGACTAGCTTGAAATTCAGGTGTTTCTTCTAAATTACCCCCGCTTTGATTCCCATATCGTGTTTCTAACATTTCGTGATCAAGTATATTATCAGCGCTAATATTATGATAATGTTGAGAATCATCTATGTGGTGGGTATTCCGACTAGAACTACCAGCAATTTCTTTACCCCTATTTCCCCTACGACCACGTGCCCGCCCCCCACTACTAGTTCCAATTGAACCTCGTTGAGACATAATAATAGCAAATAAAATAAATATATATGACAAAAAAATAATAAAAGAGTAGAAGTAGGAACGACCAACCAAATATAACCGTATAATTGAGGTGAAGTTGAAACTTGAGCCTCCACTTCAATTAATTAATTGAATACTTGATAATCGAAAAATTGCAAAAATAGCCAAATTGATATTTTCAACCACGTAGCGCCTCCAATTAACCCAATACTTGATATTTATAAACTTCACCAAGTAGCACAATATAACTTTGATAGAAACTCCAAATAGAACTTGATAAAGTAGCCAAATTATAAATTTTTAACAAATAGCCAAAGTAGAACAATAGCAATATTGTAGAAAATTTGAGAGAATTAGAGAGAATTAGAAGATTTGTGTGAAAAATATGATGAAATAATGGGGGTATTTATAGAAAAAAAATAGTTAGGGGTGGTTATGGGGTGGTTATGGGGTGTATTTGGCCGTTTTTGGCCGTTGGACAACGGCTAGGAGGTCAAAATAGCCGTTGCCCAACGGCTAGAAACGGGCAGTTTTTTGTTTTTTTTTTATTTTTTTGACCGGTCCGGTCCGGGCCGGTTCCGGTCCCAATTTTATCCGGTCCTCCCGGTTTTTTTTCGAGGCACCGGTTCGGTACCGGGATCGGGGGCCGTTAGTGGCCAACGGTCCGGTTTCAACCGGTCCGGACCGGTCCGAGCCGGTTTTCGGCCCGATTCCGGTCCGGTCCGGTCAAAACCGGACCGTTAGCCACCCTTAATCATGAGTAGGTGGTTACTAATTACAACTCTTAAGAAAATAGAACACTGAAAGCTTCTTTTTTTAGTTAAGGACAATTTTATCCAAATCAGACATAGCTAGCGTTTGGACATAGACACTACTAAAAAAACACAGTTTAGCGACCACCAAATCGGTCGCATATCGGTCGCCAGGGAGACCGATCGGCGACCGATACGGGTGGTCCAAGAATTAATGGTAGCAAATAACCCTGCGACCGAAATTCGGTCGCAACTGAGACCAAGTATGCGACCGAAATTCGGTCCCACAGTATCCCACAACTGAGACCAAGTATGCGACCGATTTTCGGTCGCATATGCGACCGAAAATCGGTCGCATACTTGGTCTCAGTTGTGGACATTAATGGTGACCGGTTTGGCGACCGAAAATCGGTCGCCAAACCTGAAAAAACCTGCAATAAAAATCCTGCAATCAGGCAGTAGCAACAACAAAAACCAGCAATTGAGAAACCTGTAATCAATAGAAAACTGCATTTCGAAAACACTAAAAACAGTAATTCACCAATACAATGCAATAAACCAAACAGTTCAAAAACATCCAACACCATTAGTTATATCCTAAAATTGTTAACAATAAAGCTTCACAAACATTCAAAAGACATTAAAAGGACTATTCGGTCGAGGCTGAGCTAGACCCGGACTCGGACTCGGAAGAGGAGTTGCGTCGATGCTTGCTCTTATGCTTTCTTCTCGCTTTCTTCTTCTCCTTTTTGGCAAGGAGCTTTTTGATTATGTCCTGCGTTTCTTCATTTACTCTCGACAGCTGTGCGATCTGCTCTCTCATTTGAGCCATCTCAGCAGGATCAACGGAGCTCGACGGAGAAGAAGTAGCTGAAGAGTCCAAAAAGCGAGCATTATGCTTATCCGGACCAAATAGCGATCCAAGACCATAAGCATACCCCTTCTTAACCCCTCCAACAGTATCGACCCATATTTGCTTTTCTTTCTCGAACGTCAAGGGAGCCGGGGAGCTGCTTCCGGCGTCCGATGCTTGGGTCGATGTCCAGTCTTCCACAACCTTTGTAGCCTTTTCCTGAATAAGTGAAATATATTAATGATGTTAATAGAAAGACTAAACGTTGAAGGATTGGCGCTACTAAAGATCGAATTTTACAAACTTACCCAAACTTCTTTTGCGCGGGGCTCGACCCACTCTCCACCGCCCTTCTTGGCACCCTTTGTATGCCTGATCTTGTGCAGCTCGAGCACGGGAATCAACGGTAGGGAATGTCCATTGCCAATCAGGAGGCAACTGAGACGGGGTAATAAGTGGTACCTGATATGGGCCAGGGGGCCTGAAAAAAGCTGGATCATAACTAGATGGGGCATCAGTAGGCAGCGAATGCGGGACCTGTGAGGTCTGACTGTCATCACCCGCAGAAGCTGAACTCTCGCCCACAGGTCTCTTGCCCGGCCTTCTTCTAAAAACTTTAGGGCATAACTTGTCCATACCTGTTGAAACATTCAAATTAGTTTTGCTTCATTAATTATGAGAATACATAAATCTAAAGTGCTGAGAATGAATAAATTTATCAACTAAGTAAGCACATCACAATCAGAAAATGATATTACATAAATCATATTATGTTCATATGTACATTACAATAGGTAATTAATAATAAACTACAAAGTACAAATTGGTTCAATCAACTTCATCATCCGATTCGTAGTCACTAGCAATTTCATCCTCGGACGGCTCGTCACTATCTATGTTTTCATTAGCCTCGTATGCCCTTGAAGTTCCTTCTCCAAACCTAGCCGGGTTTTTTGCACGACTAAATTCAGATGCAGCCACCGGGTCATACGTCCCATCAATATGTCGCAAATTGTCTGCAAGTTCAATATCCGCTATCAAGGGAACAATTGAGACCTCATTCTGGTATGCAACATCTAACCTATCAGGTACTTCAATTAATCCCACCGGTTTTCGCTTAAGAACCGCCCACCACTTGGATTTGGCCTTTGCTTTTGATGCGTTCTTCGTCCGAGGGTAGGGAACAAACCACACTTGTTTTACATTCTGAGCAATGATGAAAGGATCATAGTTTCCATATGACCTTCTATGATTAACCTCAACTAGCTTTGAACTCGAATCCACCCGCGTACCCCTGCTACCTGGATCAAACCACTTGCACTTGAAGAGAACCAATCTTTTATGAGGCCATCCAACTCTATACTCAACCTCTAAGATCTCCTCAATCACTCCGTAGAACTCAGAGTCGGCCCCCTGGTCACCAGTTCCAGCACTCACGGACACACCGCTGTTGTAGGTTTTTTTACCCTCTGACCAGCTGTGTGTATGAAACTTGTACCCATTTACGAAGTATGTATTCATCTTTTTATACTCGTAATATGGGCCATGACATATATGTCGCAAAAAATCAAAATTGATGCCATTCACCGGATTGTTTACCTATATTAAAATTAAATGGATTAGACTAACTTAGTCAGAGTTCGATGACGGTAGTAAGGTTTTTAAATCAATGGAAAAATATATGAGTTTCCATAACACTTACAAATGACGTAAACCAATCTGTAAAATGATCACTGACTGCATTTGGACCATATTCAGCAACAAAGTGACTGCGTTATGCAACGAAGAAATTTACATTAGAAAGAATACTTATGTTAGTCACATTTTAGTGGGTACCATTAAAATAAAACATACTTGTAATAAGGCGTGACTTCGGGACAGTTCAACAACACATGTGTTGTAGCTGCTTTCCTGTCTGTATCAGTGAACTGGTATTTTCTGGATGATAATGTACTTCCCCTCCCTGGTTGATTGAATATGGAGAATGCTGGGTAATTGGGATCATTATTATCTCCCACATCATGCCGATCCGGCCTTGTGCGCATACATGGAACATCCTTGTCGAAGTAGTATGAGCAAAAATGTGAAGTTTCTCTAGACAAATATGCCAGGCATATCGACCCCTCGATTTGGCCTCTGTTTTTCACATCCCGCTTACACTTACCAATAATTCTACAAAAAGTAATCTGTTAGTAGAATTATGTTGCGTAAAATATAGAGTACTTGAATAAGATATGGAAGCTTACCTCTCGAAAGGGTACATCCATCTGCAGTGCACCGGGCCTCCTAGCCGAGCCTCTTCAGCGAGGTGAACCGGTAGATGCTCCATCACATTAAAGAAGCTAGGTGGAAAGATCTTTGACAGCTTAGACAACACAACAGGAAAGTTCTGTTCCAACAAGTTCAAACTCTCTTCCTTCAAAGTCTTGCTGCAAAGCTCTTTAAAAAATAGGCTTGTCTCTGTTATTGGTTTCAAAACTTTATCTGGCAACCCATTGAATGCAATTGAGATCAAGTTTTCCATGAAAATGTGACAGTCGTGGCTCTTCATGTGATGGAGTTTTAAGCCACTCATATCAACACACCTTTCTAAGTTAGATGCATATCCATCAGGCATCCTCAAGTTACTCACCCACTCGCAGATCATTCTTCTCTCATCTTCGTCGAATGTATAGCAAGCCTTTGGAAGTAAAATGTTGTTGCCATCCCGGACCGCATGTAGCTCGGGTCGCCTGCAAAGTTCCTGTATGTCAAACCGTGCCTTCCAGTTGTCCTTTGTCTTACCCTTGACATCCATCACAGTATTAAGGACTGCCTCGAAGAAGTTCTTCTCAATATGCATTGGATCGAGATTATGGCGCAGAAGGTTATCCTTCCAATAAGGCAACTCCCAGAAAATGCTCTGCTTGGTCCAATTATGTTCGACCCCAAAACCAGGTGTTTTAGTTTGCAAGTTTTCAGTTACCTTTGGAAGGTCCTTAACCCTGTTCCATATGTCTATCCCTGTTAACCTGCGAGGAGGCTCCTCATAATCAACCTGATTCTTCCTGAATGCATTTGTATTATTCCTAAAAGGGTGCTCCACTGGCAAGAATCTACGGCAGCAGTCAAACCATGTCACTTTACCTCCATTTTTCAATGTGAAGGCCTTTATATCTTCCATACAGTATGGGCACGCTAGCTTCCCTGCAGTGGACCAGCCAGACAGCATCCCATAAGCTGGAAAGTCATTGATGGTCCACATCAAAGAAGCATGCATTTGGAAGTTCTGCTTCATTGATACATCGTAGGTTTCCACTCCTTCATGCCAAAGTGTCTGCAATTCATCAATCAAAGGCTGCAAATATACATCAATACGAGTTTTCGGGTTATGTGGACCAGGTATTATACAATTCAAAAAAAGATATGGACTGGTCATGCACATTCCGGGAGGCAGGTAATTGTATGGTGTGACAAATACGGGCCAACAAGAATATGGCGTAGACGAGACATCAAAAGGGGTGAAGCCATCGGAACACAACCCCAACCTTACATTCCTCGGCTCGCTAGCAAATGACGGATACACTTGATCAAAGTGTTTCCATGCCTCACCATCTGAGGGGTGTGATAGAATACCCGCCTGCCTGGTCCGCTCATGATGCCACCTCATGTGAGGAGCAGAACTCATGGAAGCATACAACCTCTTTAACCTGGGTATAAGCGGCAAGTAATGCATCCACTTAACAGGTTTCGGCTTCTTTTTTTAATTTTTCTCGGGCTTGTATCGAGGCTCCTCACAAAATCTACATTGCACGAGCTCTGCATCATCCTTGTAATATAACATGCAACCATTAACACATCAATGAATCTTATGAGAAGTAAGGCCTAATGAGGAAACCAACTTCTTAGTGAAGTAATAAGAAGTTGGTAAGTCCATGTTAGCCGGCTTTAGTTCATTCATAAGGCCTATGATGGAATCCATGGTAGCTTGAGAAATACTATAATCTGATTTGATACTCTGCAATCTGACAGCAACAGACAACTTGGAATGTACCGAGCCCTCATGGAATGGACGACTTGCTTCCTCCAACATTTTATAGAATTCACTTGCCTCGGCATTTGGAATGTGCTCAGTGTTAGGCTGTGATGTACCCGGCTGGATGGGATCATTATCCGGGTACATACCGAAAGCATCATGAACCATATCATTCATTCTATAATCATTACGGTCTAGTTCCAAAACCGGAGAACTAGTAGTGCCATGAATACTTTGAAGCATTTGAATGTGCCCCTGCAAATCCCACGGCTCTCCATGATAACGCCAAATATAGTAATCTGGCATAAACCCCCTATCTAACAGATGCAGTTGCACGGTCGTCATATCTTGGAGGGTGCAACATTTGCACTTTATGCAGGGGCACTTAATTGTACCCCGCCTTATAAAAGGTTCGGTTGTTTTTGCTAAAGCAACAAATTCCTTAAGACCCTCTTCAAATTCAGGCCTTATCCCCCGCCGACCGGGGAAAAGTCTATTGTCCATCCACAAACGACATGCATTAAAGTCCATATCTACACAAAAATTGCCAAATTGAGAACAATCTAATTGGTACCAATTTTTAATAAATCCTAGCCTTTTTTGGAATATCCATTGGTCCGTTTGAATTCCATATTATCTAGTAAGTGCAATGCAAGTATCCCAAACACCACAACCCATGACAAGGCATCAACACATTGCAAACAACTCTACCAAACAATTCCAACATATCACAATAATTACCATAATTAATCCCAAACATCACAATCCTATATTTAAAGTTAATCAACCCAAAACAACTTACTCGACATCACATTACATAGAATAAACAAATTAAAACTAACAACTAATATGTAAACAATGTGCTATCCACCCTATATATAGGCTCTCCATTATTTAAAAATATATATATAATTAAATTTGGATTATTAAACCAAAAAAAAAAAAAATTACCTCAACTTTGTATGGGATCCAATGGCATGTAACTATGAGTTACCAATGTGTTATCCACCCAATAACTACAAAAAAAGTGAATTAAAAAGTCATTATATGAGTTTTAAAAAAATAACAAAATATTACTAAAAAATGAAATTTACCTTGAATTAGTAGGTGTAGATTGTGTTAGATGTTATGTTGGAGGTTATAGGGTAGTAATTTAAAGTTATATGGGGTTTATAATGGTGGAAGGTTGGTTATGGGGTGGGGTGGGTTCGGTTTTTAGGGATTGGGAGAGAAAGGGGAATGTTGAAATGGGGGAGAAAGGGGTTCTGCCCCGTTTTTAGTCACAAGTATGCGACTGACATGCGACCGAAAATCGGTCGCATAGCTGTGACTAAAAAAAATTTAATTATTTCAGTGGTCTCTGCGACCGAAAATCGGTCGCATAACTGGAGAGACCGATTTTCGGTCGCATGGTGGTGGTCGCAGATCCGGGTTTTTTTAGTAGTGAGATTCCCAAATAGTTTTTGGGAAACATTTTTGGGTGAAGTTTGATATGAAAATGAAAAAGTGTTTGGACATACTTTTTGAGAACAAAATTTTTTGCTCAAAAAGAGCCTTTGAGCTCTTATGAAAATGAAATTTGTATGTAAATATTAGTTTTTGGCCTAAAAAGAGCCTTTGAGCACTTTTTGAGTTTTTGGGAGTTTTTGTGAGAAGTTTTGCTCAAATAGCATAAACAAACAGTTTTTTTCCCAAAAACTTCCAAAAAATGTTCCCAAAAACTATAAACAAACGGGGGCATAAAATATGTACAGCCCAGGGTGTGATAGGAAAATGAGGTCATCCTTTTCATTCTTAACCAGAGCATTAGGTTTGTGCCTACGAATGGAGAAATCTCCGGTTAGGATCATTTTCGCTTGTGATGGATCCTATACGATATAAATCTCGATTAGTTGAGTCATATAAAATGACTATAGAGAAAGGGACATAAAAAAAATTAAAGTTGGAAGTAGTATTGTTGTAAGCATCCCAAACAACAGTTTTTGGTCAAAATCAGGATGAACAAACTAATATAATTTTTTGGTTAGCAACTAATTAACTATATGAAGAGAATATTGATAAGTTCACTATTATTCCATGATGATTAATGTTCAAGGAGAACTAAAAGTATAAAATTACTTTTGGAGAGGTTGATCAAGAGAACATGATTTACTAGCTAGTTTGAATATTAGAATAGAAGCTTAGTAATGTAATTAAAAATTAGATGATTCATTATATGATCATCATATCTTGCTATAGATAACATGTTACCTGGTATATCAGAAGCAATTCCTTTGACTATTTTTCTCAGTGAAGTCTAAATATTCTTCTGTTTCTAAACTTCTTCTCCATGTGCTTTCATGTGTTCGTTCTATTTCTCATTCAATTTTTATTCTTTTTTCTCCTTGTAATCTTTGGTCATACTTCTCTTCATGTTCCCAAAAATTTGTACTATTGAGTTTTGACTAGCTAGTTAATTATAATTTGAAGCATCGTGACTAGATGATCAGTTATACACACTTCGGCATTTATTCAGTGATTTACTAATGTTTTTTGTCCTCTTTATTGAAGTTCAGAAGTGAAGGTTGAGTTCTCATTTAAATACTATAAGTAGATTTCAACTTTTATATACGGATTTTTATATAGTATAAACGATTTTTTACCTTATCTTGTCACTTAAAAGAGTGCTATAGGTAACTGCTTATAATAATAAGTGGATTTAGTTATACGCAAATTTCATAAGGCAACAACCTGCTATAAACAACACTTCAGTTGCAATACTGCTAGCGATTTTTATAATATCAATGTATATTTGTTAAAATCCTTACCGTTATTAAAGTAAAGATCAATTATCACATTTGATAACCAAAATACAGAAAAATCAAATTCGGGTTGCTAATTCATGGAGATTTGACTGCATTAAATGATTTTGAATCCACTTATTGTGGAATAGCATGGAAGCAAACATGATTATGAGGTAGTTAGTTTATATAAAAACTTGATTCTTATCCTCTATAAGGGATCTAGCAACATATTTAATACTTATTTTGGAATCTCCTAGCTTATAAAAAGCTGGTCAAATCAAATTAAGATTTTGAAACCTATGAAGATCTTTGTATTCGGTTTAGTATCTATTTGATTATTCTACTTATAATATAATTTCATTGTTTGTCTTAAGCTTATAACAAATTCCTAATGAAGTACGTAATTTCATTTTGTTTTGGCTTGAAATGTAACATTATTTGATAAATTAAATATTCTGTCCCAAATATTTATCTGTCTTTAGATTTATTTTATTAGCTTGACTAGTAACGTAAGAGATTTTAGATGTGTTATTGCATTAATAAAAGTGTGTTCAAACGTGAATAAAATTAAGTTCGTTAAAATGTCGAGCCTTTTTGCTAGAAAGGTAAAATAGTACAGCTGAGTAATTATTATTACTACGAACTATATGAAAGGGAACAAGTTTTCCCTTTAGTGAAGTTGATACACTATTTTGGTTAACCGAAGATGAAAATAGAACATGCAACATGGATAGAGAGAGGCAGCACAATTTGTACATTTGTTTTACCTCAACTCTTTGTCTAGATTTTTCTTTCAAATAGAGAAATTAATATGTTTGAGTGGCTTTGTACCGTTATATATGGTTCTTACATATAGTAGTAGTCAACTATCAACGCTTACATTTTCGATTAAATGGGAGTTTGCCAATACAATTAATGCGGTTCGATTTTGAGTGTTCCTCTAATTACATAATAATGTAATTAATTTTCATTGTCTCCTTCCCTTGAAAAGACATACTCCCACTTAGTAGCAGTCAACTCAACAAAGATAAACCATGGAGGAACAAACTCCCTAAATCGAGCATCTCAGTTTGACTTATTTACTAGTAGATTGACTATATTAAGTTACCAATTTCTATAAATGGAAACTAAAAGAAGATTTTACTTTCTACTTAAAGTAGAGATAGATAGGACAAAGACCAGTTTAATTGGTTATAACGTTTCACCCTTCACATGGGTAGTGGCTTATTTCTGTGTTCTCATAATTAATAACAAGAACCATATATTAAAACTTATGGACGGTCCGTAAATCATAATTAAGCAAAGAAAGAACATGATATATTGTAATAATTGTAATAATAAAATAATTAACCAACGATTTGACCGGCTACTGCATGCCATGTGGTCAACAAGTAAATTGATTTGATCTTAAACCCCATCAATTCCCCTTATACAAATTTATATTTGCTTGGTAAATCACTAGCATGAACCTAACATTTTGGGATTTTTTGTTGTTTAACTTAGAAAAGAAAAATCCAAGAAATAATAATCTTTGAAGCAACTCCTTTCAACATCTCCCTTTAGGGACAATTGTCCAAGAAGTTCTATGCTTGCCTAGGGTCTCACAAGTAACTTCTACTACTTAATTAGGATTACCCAAGGTTGTGGTGGGTAGGGGTGTACAAACCAAACCGGTAAACCGAACCAAACCGATAAACCGAATCAAACCGAGAAAAAAACCCGACTATGGTTTGGTTTGACTTGGTTTGGTGTAGGCGAAAAAAAAAACCGACATGTTAGGTTTGGTTTGGTGTTACCTATAAAAAAACCGAACCGAAACCAAACCGAACCGACATTACATATATGTTATTTTTAGACTTTTATATGTATAAAATTCATTCATTGAAAAGTATTGTATAAATATTTTAGTAGCTTTTCTTAGTTACGTACTTATGTTAAAAACTTACGATTTACAACACACATCTACAGGAGCTAATTTTAATAAGAATGAGTTATAGGCTTATGACCCATAAAGAAAAGCCCTCAAGAAAGTAACAAGTCAACCCAAATTAAGTGCACAAAAGAAAAAACCTATTTAGTAAAAATAATTTCCTTAGAACAAGAGACTTTGGTATTCAAACATTTGAGCCGCTATTATTGTCTTTTAAATCGGTAAGTATTTTTTTCTTTTGTTATCTATCTGAATCTGGATGTGCTATATTGTACGTCTCTGAATCGATATTTGGAACGTCTGATTGACAGTGTTAATTCTTGTAGGACTCTACAGTTACCTATCAAAGAAAAAGGAGAAAGTCTTGAACTCTATGTATCCAACACAGTTTTAATATGAACTAACTTGGTTTAACTTGTCTTCTTTTGTACAATTGGATACGAGCTATTTACCTATACTTCTAAAGGAGAGAAAACACCACATATTTATTTTTAACAAATAAAAACCGAATAAACCGAATAACCCGAATAAAACCGATATTAAAAAACCCGACTTTGGACGGTTTGGTTTGGTTTAAAGATTAAAAAACCGAAATTATTGGTTTTGGTTTGGTAAATGAAAAATCCGAACCAACCCGACCTATGTTCACCCCTAGTGGTGGGGTTACAGGGTTAGTACCTCTCAATTAATTCTTAACTAAATATTTCGCATTTGAATCCTTTAATGAGAGCTGCTTTGGATAGAAAGTGATTTAATTTCAAAAGTATGACTTTTGGTACAAATTTAGATTAGTGGAATGCTAAACGAGTACCGGACACAGCCGGTAGGAAATAAAAGAAAAGTTCCTATAACAAAACATTTTTGTAACGATCATCATATATAGCAGCACTTTCCTATTACATTTATTTTATCGAAATCGGATTTTTATGTTATAAATTATGGGTGTGTTTATATGAAGAAAAATATTTTTTCGAAAATATTTTCTAATTTTTTTATATTTGATTCGCTTAAAAATTTTAAAAAATAATTTTCATAACTCATATTGCTTCATTGTCTACTTCCACTACCCACCCCCACTCTACCCCTTACCTCTTATCCTATCCCTCATCTACCCACCACTACCCCCTTACCCCCACCCATCCATTATCTTACCTCTTAACCTACCTTCACCCACCCCTACCCCTACCCCAACCCCACCCTCTCCCTCGGGTGTGCCCACCCCTACCTCCTAACCTCACCAACACCTCGTCCTACTTTTTGGTTAGATGGTTAGAAAATTGTTTTATTTTTAGGCGACCAAACACCAAAAATAACTATGAAATTCAATTATTTGCTAAGAAAACATTTTTTAGAAGAATATTTTCATGAAAAATATTTTCCTACATCCCAAACACAGCCTATATGTTCTCTAGAATATCACCCCTCTCTAATAGCAAATAATTGATCGAAAAAATGGTACCACTATGGAGAGTCTGATTATAGTTAGGAAATTAGACTAACTATAAGACCAATGCCACGTACGGTTGAAGCGCCAATATTGTGCAATATTGAATCAAGGGGGTGGCACCTAGGTTAAAGAGAAGGCTCGGTAAATAAATAGTATAATGTTTGGTTGATCACCTAATTGTTGTACATTAAATATTAAAAGTTGACTAAATATGTAAGTAATTACAAGCATTAGTGCAATATGTAAGGCTTGGATTCTGCGAGGTCATGAAGTGGTTCGAACATGGTATTTGTTAGATGACTTATTAAATCAACTATAATTATTTCGAGATCAAATTAAGAAGGAGATAACTTGATGAAGAGAGTACTACATTAATTCAAATATCCAATTAGGAAACTGGTCATGCAGTAATTGTAAAGGAAGGAATGAAATTAAAAGAGGTCTCCCACATTCAACTTCACTGATTTTATTGTTGACCTGCTCTAATATTATTCTACCTACCCCTTATAAAAGCATCACTAATTTATGAACTAGGACTAGAAGTTCACGTCGTCTACCATGTGATTCACCAAAAACTGGGATCCTAAAAATTCCATAATTATCCATCAGTACACGAAAACAAAATTCATATTTAGAAAGATTTAAATTACAATAAAAACTCCAAAATATAGTTTTGATGAATGAACAAAGAACTAGAGGGGGGTGTGTGTGTATATATATATATATATATACACACATATATATGATTACAAACGTTGGGTTATCGCAGAAAAGATCCAAAATATTATAGGCAAAGAAGGGTCGTTGATTTATATTTGGTGGGTTAAACACCATGACAATTAGTACGACAACAACAACGACATATGTAGTATTATCCCATACGTGGGGTTTAAGAAAAGTGAGATGTACTTATCCCATCAACGTGGAGAGGCTGTTTCTGATAGACCTTCGACTAAAGAAGAATATTTTTTAAAACATACTTGAAAAGAGGAACAGGATGAAAATCTAATGGTAAAGAAAAAGCTGATATAAAAACAATAGATAACCTAGGTAAACAGAAAATATTAACACAGAAAACACTAACAACAATAAAATCGAAAAATAAAATAGAAATTATATATGTACGATAATACTAATGCTAATATGTCAGAAATCACTCGACTACTAACTAACATTCTACACTAATCTTCGACATCCACGCTTTCCTATATAGGGACATGTCCCCGGTAATCTGGAGGTAATTTTATCCTGTCTAATCACCTCACCTCAATTTTTCTTTGGTCTACCTCTACCTCTCCATAGACCCAACACTGCCAACTCCTCGCACCTCCTCAGTGGAGCATCTGCTCTCATCCTCTTCACATGTCCGAACCATCGTAGCCTCGCTTCTCGCATTGGTCACTCCCACCTTGTCAGTTGTCATGTATAACCTCGTTCCGAATCTTATCTATCCTAGTATGCTCACATATCCATCTTAGCATTCTCATCTCTCATCTTCTAAATGTGTGCGTTCTTGAATGGTCAACACTCCGCCCCATACAACATAGCTGGTCTAACGACCACTTTATAGAAATTACTTTTAAGTTTTGGTGGCACATTCTTATCACATAGGACTCCGGATGCGAGTCTCCATTTCATTCTTTCCGTCCCAATACGATGTGTGGAGTCATCGCAATCTCTCCATTTTCTTGGATTATAGACCCAATATACTTGAAGCTTCATTTCTTGAGGATGACTTGTGTATCAAGCATCACTTCCACATCTGACTAATGAGATGTCTCACTAAACTTGCACTCCATGTACTTCGATGGCAGTTAGCACTGTGATTATTAATTATATCATATAAATTATGGGTTTCCGATGAATAATTATTCAAATTTAAAGGGTTTTCATATACTCATTCTATTACAATTTATGTGGACATATTTGACTGGACACATAATTTAAGAAAGAAATTATAATTTTTGAAACGTATGGTCCTAAATAGGCCACAAGATTCATTTGGGTATAGTTCATTAACATGCCATAATATTTGTGGTTATATTATAAAATTAAATATTTAAGTTAAATTATTTTCAAATTTAAAAAGTGGTCAAATAAGCCGAAACAAAAGGAGTAAGGATTATATTTTCATACTCTGTGTTGTAATCCCATGTTCAAATAAACCCGTTACCAAAAGTCTACATTTGCCTCTGATAGGATTGCTCTAATTTGGTCATAGCTACATGACGAGAGGAAAGAATATATGCATTTTTTTATTTGGCATAACAATTTCGGAAAATATTTTCGTAGATGAATTTATTTCTTGCTGTTTATTTGATGCCTTAAACTGGTTCAAATGGAAGAAAATTGATAAGACTTATTATTTTAACTATTAGTTAGTACTCCATTGTTTATATTATTACAACTAGTTGCAACTTTGCAACCAACATGCACGATATATTGTCGAATTCTAGTTCTCAAAATTACCCCATATTCTATTAGTACAAGCTAGTTACTTATATTGATATCTAGCCAAGTACATAAAATCATCTGAAATAAATAACTTTTTGAAGTAAAAAAAAAATGTCCTCAAAATAATTTTCTATGAGAAGCAATTTTAACCATTAAAAACACAGTCGGGGAAGGACTAGTTATGGCCAGCCATATTAGCAATAAAACAAAAGTAAAGACATGCCTAAATATTCTGAGTAATTATTGTTACTGAGGTATATGTTTATCGAATTCACAAGTCATATTCTCAAAAAAGCCAAACACATGCGAGCAAATATTCCATCATATAATAGCAGATCCATCATACTGATGAAGGATTTAGGGAGCCATATTAGATCATATACCATAAGAAACGTTTCTATAAATGATGATACTCTGGATCTTTCAAAAACTTGTAATGTGCCATCTAGATTTTCTCCAGATTTCTTCATTTTTAATTTCTAATATTTTCATTTGTTTATTGGCAATTGGGTTTTCTATTTTTCTCATATTCTTCAAAGGTTCTCATCATGAATTCTCATGGTGCCATGTGCATCTTAATATTCCCTTCACTCGATCTGCTGACTATTCCTTTCCACCACCAAATGAAGAGAGCATTAGATAAAATTTACCTACATTGGATATTTATGATATATTAATTATTTACCAAGACGTATAATAGGTCTAGCTATTATATTTATATGTAATTGGGGTATTTCATACCATAAAGTCAAAAGTAAATTTGCAATTTAAATACTATGAGTTCAACTATCACTGTCGAAAATTCGATATTTTCCGTCGGACAAAACTGTCGGAGTTCCGTCGTGAAAACTGTTAGTGTATCAAAGTACTCCGTCTTATTATTTAGCAGTGAATTCATTACATAATTAAAGCTACTGCTGAAACCTAATATTTATTGAACTTCCTATATATCTAAAGCATCGAAAAATTGAGCTGTGGTGAACTCGTTCAAGGAGCTGCATCATGCCACTGTTAATAAAATGAAGAGTACAACCCAAAATATATTGTAGAAGAGGCATTCAACAATACTGTTATAAGTTCACTACTAGAAATGGATTAGTTACCTAGGGGAGGGTAGCGAGGGACAGCCTCGCTGAAGACCTAGGAAGGGACATCCCTAGCTGATGCTTTCCGTCGTTGAAATAAAAAAAAAAAACTACTACTTTTACCGCGAGGAACTTCCATCACTCAATTAAAAAAATGACAGGACTTGCAAAGGAAATGCACTCGCTCATTTTAAAAAAAAAAAAAAAAAAAAAATTGGACGAGTTCTCGTTGGTTTCAAAGTCCCCTCACTGAAAAACCCCATTGCACCAACCCCGTTCCACCCGCCGGCGACCAAGATAACTCCGGTCAGTTAGGTACGACCCACCCTCATTCCAACTTGTGAGTTATTCCCCAATACCACCCACCCGAATCTTTCCCACCCTTTTTATACTTTTTTTAATCTCTTTAACAAGTTTTTTTTTTCGGGGACGCCGGCAGCCATATACCACTGCCACTAGCGACCCTTTTAAAAGGTATGTTTTTAATTTTTTAGTTTATTTAATTGTATTAATTATTTATTTTTAGTAAAAATTTAACTATATTAAGCTAATTATATTACTCCTTTGTTACCTCTTATTAGTGTTCAAACTATCATTTAACTTTGTTTACTGAAAATTATACATTGTTACCGTTTACTACTAGTTACTCTAACTATATGTTTAATTTCCTCCACTATTGAAAACTCAAGAATAAATAAAATAAAATAAAATAAAATAAAATTCACAAAAGTATGTGTGGAAAAGTAATCTTGAATTTAGGAAGCTTATGAACCGATTTTATTTATCTTGGCGCAATATTAACATTATACTCTTCAGTATAACCATTATAACATTAGGTCGGAATAAGAAGATACTAGTATATATTATAGGCACAGACATTAAAATTTAAAAACAACTTGATAGACCAATTAGTCCATAATACAAAGCTTGGAATAGATGATGGTATGCCATTCCTCTCATGGAATATGAGGGAGCTTGCTGCTTCAACAAATGTCTTATTCTCTACAATCAATAAAAAATGGATATTTGCTATTAAAAAAAAAAAAAACCTTCATTTTTACTATAAAAAAAAAAAAAAAAAAGATCGAACGGAAGCGGAATCAGGTTCGATTGCTCTGATACCATGTAAAATTCCTAGTTATCCAGGTTGAATCACCATGGATACAAGCTCTTGAATGAGCTAAGAAGAACCCAAAACCTTGAGCTAAGAAGGAAAAGTAGAGAGAGAAATTTTGGGATTTTCTGATTTGATATATATTGCAATGTAATGCATTTACAATGTATGAGGTATATATATAATATCCAGATACAGATCACTAGCTAACTAACTATATGTCAATAGCTTGCACAGTTAACTTAGCTACACTCAGTCGACTAACTAACTACCTAACTTCCTAACTAACTAACTGGATTGCTGACTAGACTTCTTATCTTCAACAGATTTCCCTCGCTAAACTCCCTCACATAATGCACATTTTCTGGTAGTGGTTAAAAAAGCGAGAAATGGAACTCGAATCGGAAAAGAGTATTTGGAAATCATATACACAGCTAGCATTTCTAGACCCCTTTCCTAGGATTCATCTTCAAATTATAAGAGTTGGTTTAAAGAGAAAATTTCAGTTAGTTTATGTTAAACAAAAACGTTTTTCTAATAAATCGTGCCTAAAGTAGTCATGTCTTTGGTAATCTCTAAAATATTCACTTCATACACATACTGAAAGTCTTTCTTCATTCCCCTAATGATTGGAATACCTAATATAATTGACATTAATACTGATAGAATAAGTTCGGCGCTGTTTTTGCAATGATTAGTGTAGGCTTAATGCAAATAAATCATTCGCCAAAATCATGATAACTGTAATCATGGCCTAAACCTAACACCACATAAATATGTTTTATAGAACTGCATATATAGGGATATATATATATATATATATATATATATATATATATATATATATATATATATATATATATATATATATATATATATATATATATATATGGCTAATTGTAGTTGACCTAAAGGCTTTTATAGCAATGAAGAAGACCTCGTAGGATTACCTAAATGATCATGATTTACCTGCACTCGCGGTGTATATATTGGTTTAGAGTAAATATTGCATATGAATTATCTGATGAAATATAGGAGATAAAAACTTAGCATCTGTTTTATAGTCTAACTGAGTAACATATGTCCAACATTCTAACCAGATAATTATTTATGCTAAAAAATTTTACCCGTCCTAATTTATGTGGCATTTTTCGCTTTTTGGGAGTCAATCAAAAAAAAATTGATCACAATTTCTTCATATGGGCTTAAATATTTTGAATTATTAATTATTATGACTTATATTACTTTTTATATAGTTTCTAAATATGTAAATTATTTTTAAAAATATTAAAAATTATATATTCAAATTAATGGTCAAAATAAAGCAGTTTGACTCTCGAAATTTGAACAGTGTCACATAAATTGAGACGGATATATATATATATATATATATATATATATATATATATATATATATATATATATATATATATATATATATATATATATATCTTAGTTTCATGGAATTTGTCTAGTATTCTACTGCCTTACTTAGAAATTTAGTTAGAAATCAAGACATGTTATTACCTAGTTTCAGTATATAAGAAGTTTTTACACTAGTTTTTGATACAGGCAAAGATACTTAATAAGTGGAATTTGTTAATTATCTTGAAAATAAGATAGGTTAACTGGTAGTAAAACATATAAAAATGGCATGGTATATTAATATATTAACTGCATCCACAGTCAGTAATAACTGATCTAATCATGAATTCACGGGTTCAATGAAACTCAATTTTGGCCCGAACTCTATGTATGACTTATGAAAATCACGTTTTTATTTGAGAACTCACAATGTCAACATTTCAAGTCTACCACTGTCTCCACTTACTTGATTTCCCTTCCTGTTTGGACTTGATAGTATCTCTTCTTTTTCTTCTTTAATGGTTCATATGTATACACTTGATATTTTTTAAATAACAAAAGTACCTAGTTGTTATATCTTTATGAAAGTATCATTACACACAAGAAAGCCAGATATGAAACCATTAATTAATCTCTCTTCTAAATAGCTTTAGTCCCATTCTTATCTTCATTCTGAGAGAGCTTTACGTGGAACCTTCAAGTACAAGAGGATATATGATTATTTATGTAGTCACTAGCTAGTTAGGAAGTGAATGTACATTGTGCAAAATTCCAAATCACTACTTTTTAAACTGTAAAAGGCATTACTTTAATTAGTACTACACAACTAGGACTGCAATATATGATCAAGTGGCAGTGCAAAATTTTTTATTCTTAGCTAGCTAGAAGAATTTCTTATTGATTTTCATTCAACTTTTCTGCCGAAAATGAAGAATCATAGAGTTGGCAGCTAAGCGTCGAGGAAGTGCACCGTACAAAATTATAAAAAACAAAAAGGCCACACTATCACTTTTGCCGCTGATATGCTAATTTTGAGATTATCTTTCTCCAACTTTTGTTGGATAGTATAGAATTAGATTCAATTTTATTGTATAGTCAGTGTGTTTATTCCTTGCAACTTTCCTGATGTAATTTTCCTTTACTCAGTGTTGGACTAGTCCTAATTATTTGTACCGAGTTGATCCATCATATATAAGGTGGCAGCCCATCTAGAATAGACAGTTTTTTGCCATTTCTTCATCAATGAAAGAATAGAGAGCACCGACTCTCTCTCTCTCTCCAAACTTCTTCATTTCATATTTGCCATCATCACAGAATATTGACATGGTATCAAAGCGGCACGATTACGGCGGACCGGTGATTGGACTTCCATTTCGCGGTGGAATTTTGAATTGTTCACGGTGAAATTTATAGTTTTCTTTCTGGTGTATTTCTCGGATTCTTCTCAGATCGATCAGTTTTCCGGCTGTTTCTCCGGTGGAATTTGAAGCGACGTGTTCACCAATACCTAGTGTTTCGCCATCATTATTACGGTGATATCTACTGCCTTTACAATCGGTTTTTGTTGATGCCTCTCGTACATTTTTCTGTGCTTTGCATGAACTGATTTCCTATTGTTGTGATATTTTTTGTTGAATCTACTGTTGTAATCCCACTTCAGTACACGGATCTGAAGGATTAACCAAAATCCCTAATTTTTTTTAGAAAACCCTAATTTTTCATTAATTGAAGCATATGTCTCCACCAGCTGCATCTTCTAGTAATGTTGTTGATCCTACGACGGATCCTAATCATCCTCTCTATATACACCCATCGGATAACCCTGGTTTATCTCTGATTGGCACCATTTTCTGTGGTACTGGGTATGTTGAATGGCGAAGGAGCATGCTCATTGCTCTTTTAGCCAAGAACAAAATAGCTTTTATTCGAGGAACTTGTGAAAAACCATCAGAGGATTCTCCCTTGTTTCGACAATGGGAGAGGTGCAATGATATGGTCATATCATGGATTTACAAGACTCTTTCTCCAGAAATCACCAGAAGTGTTATGTATAGAGAGTTGGCCAAAGAGGTTTGGGATGAACTTGAAGATAGATATGGCCAACCTGATGGAATTAGAGTCTGTCATGTCAAGAAAGAATTAGCTACTGTATGTCAAGGGTCTTTAGACATCCCTGCATATTATGCCAAGATAAAAAGTATTTGGGATGAGCTTAGTACCCTTACCTGCCCTCAATACACTTCATATTGTACTTGTGGAGGAGCAAAAATTGGCTTTCAGAAGGCGGAAGAAGATCACAGGCTTTACCAGTTTTTAATGGGTCTTAACGACTCATATGCTTCTGCCAGAACCAACATTCTGATGATGACTCCTCTACCGAGTGTTAACAAGGCTTATTCTCTTCTTTTTACTGATGAGTCTCAAAAGGAATCCCAACCATCCAACTCTCCAATTTCTCATGATTCAGCATCCCTTGCCGCTAATGCATCCAGGAATCCTTCATCAAGATATAATTCACCAAGACCTGACACTTCTAGAGGCCAACAACAACAAAGATCCTATACAGATTCAAGGAGACAGTATTATTTCTGCAACTACTGTAAGAAGCCTGGACACACTATTGAATATTGTCGCAAAAGAAAGGCAGCAGCTCAATTTCAGGGTCAAAGCTCTTCTCCTCAATCTGATTTCAAGTTCTCACCTAATTAGAAGTCTGCTGCTTGTGTTCAATCCGAGACTGCTGGTTCTACCTCAATTCCACATAATGCTCCTGCTTATGGAAATTCTCCACCTGGTGTGATGATCCCTGGTCTTTCCCAAGAGCAGTGCAATCAGTTGATCAACCTTCTACATCACAATCATGTCTCTGAGCAGTCCTCCTCATCCAATGTTCTTCATGCTTCTGCTAACTTTGCAGGTAATATTTGTTGTTCATCTAGTACTAAGTTTGAGTGTCCTGATAGTTCTTGCTTGTTCTCTAAGCTAGCGAAAGCCACCTGGATCTTAGATTCAGGTGCAACAGACCACATGACTTCTCAAAAAGAACTTTTAACAAACATTAGGCCCCTTGTCATACCCTACTTAGTTAGCTTACCAAATAGATATAAAGTCAAGGTCACATGTGTAGGTGACTTACCCGTTTCTTCAGATATCATTCTATATCATGTTTTGTTAGTCCCTACATTTCATTTTAATCTGATTTCAGTTTCTAAACTCCTATCTCAACTAAAGTGTAACTTGACTTTTACACCTACTACTTGCCTCCTACAGGGCCCTTCCATGAAGAGGCCTCTGGAGTTTGGTAAGACTTCTCATGGGCTGTACACACTTCAACTGGAGTAGCTGGCTCTTACTTCTAGTCACTTTGATGTTTATGCCTTTACTTGTAAGAATGAGTTTTCCCCAGTTCCACCCGTCCCACCACCCTTTGTAAATATCTCTCATTCAAATAAAATGGATGTCTTGTGGCATGCAAGAATGGGTCATGTTCCTTTTGTTAGACTAAAGTCTATTCCTAATATTTCTCATTTACTTTCCCCTAAGCAGAATTTTGTTTGTAATGTATGTCCCATGGCTAGACAATCCAAACTTCCCTTCCCTGATAGTGCATCTAAATCCACAGCCCCCTTTCAACTAATTCATGTTGATACTTAGGGTCCCTACAACACTATCACTCACAATGGTTTCAAGTACTTCCTCACTACAATTGATGACTACAGTAGGACTACTTGGACTCATTTGTTGAGCACCAAAGGCAGTGCCTTTTCTATACTTAAGTCTTTTATAGCCATGGTTAATACTCAGTTTAATCTCAAAGTACAAACCATCGGATCCGACAATGCATTGGAACTTGGCTCCAGTTCTTCCCATTCTATATTTTTGTCAGAACAAGGTATCCTTCATCAAACCTCTTGCCCACACACACCACAACAAAATGGGGTGGTAGAGCGAAAGCACATACAGTTGCTTGAAACAGCTAGGCCCTTCTCTTTCACTCCAAAGTCCCTCTTAAATACTGGGGGAATGTATTTTAACAGCCACATATCTCATTAATAGGTTTCCTTCCACTATTCTACATGGCAAATCACCTTACCAGGTACTTTTTGGATCTCCTCCCTCTTATAGTCACCTTAGAGTCTTTGGTTGTTTGAGCTATGCTGTTAATCCTATGGCTTCTAAGGATAAATTTTCTTCTAGGTCAATACCCTCTGTGTTCATGGGATATCCTTTTGGAACCAAAGGCTACAAACTTCTCAATTTAGAAACTAAGAAATTTTTCACATCCAGAAATATCACTTTTCATGAATCCATATTTCCTTTTTCTATATCCCCAACCACTACTTCTAGTTCTCTTCCTCACTATCTCCTCACTTCCTCTAATGCTACTGACTCCATTTCTCCAGTCCTCTCACCCACTGATTTTCCTCATCCTCTTCTTAACACTCATCTTCCTACTGATAATACCCCCAATTCCACCATGCCTCCTCCTTCCCCGCACTCTCCAGTTTCCCCTCCTCAGTCCACTCATTCACAGTTGCCCTCAGATTCCCCTTCCTCATCTTCCTCGTCTTCCATTTCTCCCTCTCCCCCACCAGCACCTGCACCAACCAGAAAATCGTCCAGACGTCACATCACTCCAGTTTACCTGCATGAATTTGTTTGTTCTTCTGCACACACTTCATCATCCTCCAACTCTCTACTTAGTAAACAGGTGATACTATCAGAACCTAAGTCTTATTACCTGGCAGCTTTAATACCTGAATGGCAGGAAGCAATGAGGAAGGAATATGAAGCCCTTGTGGCCAACAACACTTGGACTATTGTTCCTCTTCCTGAAGGTAAGAGGGCCATTGGGTGTAAATGGGTTTATAAAGTTAAATTCAAAGCCAATGGCACAGTGGAAAGATACAAAGCTAGATTAGTTGTTAGGGGGGACACCCAAGTGCATGGAGTGGATTACACTGAAACATTCTCTCCGGTAGTCAAAATGACAACTGTGAAGTGTCTTATTGCTCTGGCTATTAAGAGGCATTGGCCTTTATACCAACTTGATGTAAATAATGCCTTCCTCCATGGAGATCTTCATGAGGAGGTCTACATGAAGCTACCCCAAGGATTTTCTGTTTTAAATTCCTCTCCCTCACAACCCAATGTTTGCAAATTACAGAAGTCCTTATATGGTTTGAGACAAGCTTCTAGGCAGTGGTATGCCAAGCTATCTCAATCACTTTGTTCCAAAGGGTTCAAACCATCCCTTAATGACTATTCTCTGTTTATTAAGAGGTCTGGACATTCTATTGTTATTCTTGGAGTTTATGTGGATGACATCATTGTTACTGGGAATGATGTTGCTGAGATCACTTCTCTCAAAGCTTTTCTGGACCAACATTTTAAAATCAAAGATTTGGGCTCTTTGCACTACTTCATTGGGATTGAAGTCACTTCTTTCCTAAATGGTCTCCTGTTGAATCAGAGGAAGTTCATTCTAGATCTCTTGGCCGATTCTGGATTTTCTGATATATCTCCTCTCACTTGTCCTTTGGATCTCAACTTGAAGTTGAGAGCTGCTGATGGTGTTCCTTTGCACAATCCTGAACAATACAGAAGCTTAATTGGGAAGTTCAACTTCCTAACACACACCAGATCTGAATTGGGCTATGCTGTTCGGCATCTTAGCCAGTTTATCTGGGCTCCTACCTCCGCTCATATGCATGCTGCCCATCATTTGTTGAGGTATCTCAAGGGCACCTCTGACTATGCCATTTTCCTTAACTCCTCTCATGCTTTTCACTTGAAAGGGTTCTCTGATAGTAATTGGGCTTCTTGTCCTGACACAAGAAGGTCTGTGTCTGGCCTATTTGTTTCTCTTGGAGGTTCTCCTATTTCTTGGAAGTCCAAGAAGCAGTCTGTGGTATCACTGTCCTCTGCCGAGGCAGAGTATAGAGCTCTTGGCAAGCTTGTGGCTGAACTTACTTGGATTGTTCGACTCCTCACTGAGTTGGGTGTTAGTGGATTGACTCCAGTTTCTGTGTTCTGTGACAACAACTCTGCCCTTCACATTGCCCGGAATCCAGTTTTTCACGAGCGCACCAAACATATCGAGGTAGATTGTCACTTTGTGCGTGACAAATTACTTGTTGGACTCATTCGTCTCTTTTCTGTTCGTAGTGTTGATCAGCTGGCAGACATTTTTACAAAGCCTTTGACTGGTACTGCCTATCATCATTTTCTACCCAAGTTGGGGGTGTATCCCACCTCCAACTTGTGGGGGGGGGGGAGGTGTTGGATAATATAGAATTAGATTCAATTTTATTGTATAGCCAGTGTGTTTATTCCTTGTAACTTTCCTGATGTAATTTTCCTTTACTCAGTGTTGGACTAGTCCTAATTATTTGTACCGGGTTGGCCCATCATATATAAGGGGGCAGCCCATCTAGAATAGACAGTTTTTGCCATTTCTTCATCAATGAAAGAATAGAGAGCACTGACTCTCTCTCTCTCTCTCCAAACTTCTTCATTTCATATTTGCCATCATCACAGAATATTGACAACTTTACGCATGATTGAACTCCATAGCTAATTATAGAATTCAGCAAAACTAAATTTTTATAATATCGTATACTAGTCCCTTTTCGCCAAACTACTATTTTATATTAGCTACCAAATACCTTTCTATAGCTGTTATCATTTATAACAGATTTTTCAATCGATTTTTCATGTTACGTTATATTACCATGTTATCATAAAAATGCTCAACACCAAATGTCGCCCTACGGCTACGAGTTCGTGAACCTAATGATTTTGATACAGAGTATAGATATATAAATAAAAACTCTCTAAAGTTCAACAATTACTATATGATATGCTACCATAATAACAATACAATGAATGCAGTACTAAGAACCCTTAATGTTGAACTCATTTATTTTTAATTTTAAATCCGTCTCTGGCAATACCTTGCGATAACAGTTAGAAAATATTCGGACAAATGACATCATTATAGAAAGGTTTGAACAATAATTAGATATCAAATACAACTAAAGATATTCTTCCTAATGGTGTATGACACGAAAAAACAATAAGTTGTAACCTGCCCCGCAATATCATCAGTTCACAAGCTGGCCAAAGCTGGTGGGGGGTAAATAGGGGGTATATAAGTATAGAACACATATCCGTATCATCAAATCATGCATAGATTATCACTATAATTTTATTTATTATCTTTATATATCTTCTTTAGTCTTTACAATCTTTTATACTGTAATTCCTAATTATATAGGATTTTGTTTTTTCAAATATTACTAGTAGTCCTTACTCATTTTGGCCTTTTGAGATTTGGTCACTGGCCAGAGCAGAGCTGGAGGAATGGAGTACTGCTCATTCCGAAGCCATTCTCTTTTTCATTTACAGTAAGTAGCTAGGGCAAGTTCTAAATGTGATCATGCTTCTGCCTGCTGAGAGCAATTAAGGGAGTAGCTATTGAAAGAACATATGGGCAGCAGAAGCAATTCTAATATCTATATTTACATGTATTATAGAAAAAATAGTAGCACATTATTGAGTTTTACAATAATCATATTACTATAAAAGCATGTCCTCAAAAAGAGTAAAAGTCATTTTACTTAAATACCCTTTTAATTAACTTTAATTCCATACATATCCTAAATAAGCAAAATACCCTATTTATTCAATAGTAGTAATACTTATTAATTAGAAGAAACTTCATTAATTGAAGTGTCGTTTCTAAAAGAAACACAAATTTTCATGAGCAATTTGATACCTTTATGACCCGGTGTCGTGGCTTTTTTTAAAACACACATTGATGTCTAACATTATGTCTCTCTTTCGAAGATTCATGCAATGTTTGCCTTGCTATGGCTCGATCTTAATACGTCCAAACCATTTAAAGTTATCATATTACTATAAAAGCATAGCCTCAAAAAGAGTAAAAGTCATTTTACTTAAATACTCTTTTAATTAACTTTAATTCCATGCATATCCTAAATAAGCAAAATACCCTATTTATTCAATAGTAGTAATACTTATTAATTAGAAGAAACTTCATTAATTGAAGTGTCGTTTCTAAAAGAAACACAAATTTTCATGAGCAATTTGATACCTTTATGACCCGGTGTCGTGGCTTTCTTTAAAACACACATTGATGCCTAACATTATGTCTCTCTTTCGAAGATTCATGCAATGTTTGCCTTGCTATGGCTCGATCTTAATACGTCCAAACCATTTAAAATTATCATATTACTATAAAAGCATGTCCTCAAAAAGAGTAAAAGTCATTTTACTTAAATACCCTTTTAATTAACTTTAATTCCATGCATATCCTAAATAAGCAAGATACCCTATTTATTCAATAGTAGTAATACTTATTAATTAGAAGAAGCTTCATTAATTGAAGTGTCGTTTCTAAAAGAAACACAAATTTTCATGAGCAATTTGATACCTTTATGACCCGGTGTCGTGGCTTTCTTTAAAACACACATTGATGTCTAACATTATGTCTCTCTTTCGAAGATTCATGCAATGTTTGCCTTGCTATGGCTCGATCTTAATACGTCCAAACCATTTAAAGTTATTTTTTTTTCGTTTCTCATCATTTACCGAGATGGAGTTTATTGGAATCGACAATCATTATATTTCTTCAACTTCCAAGTTTCAATGATCACAAACAATTCTTGGTCATTTCTTCTATGCCAAATACATAGTAGCATGGTCTTCTCACGAGGAAATTCAATGATCAGAATACGTAAAGAACCAATTACCAATCGCTTATTTTAATCTGAAGCCATGGACAATCTAAGCGCTCGACCACGAAGAATAACAAGAAAAATCGGTTCTACTTCTTGAACTTTGCATATTATTTATTTATGTCTGCACTAGGCATTTTTCAATGAAGTCCATGCATGTCTAAATAACCTAAATGCATTGTGAATATTATTTAGCAATTATTCTTATTATAATACTTAGTTAATTAAAAAAATGTAATTCTAAAAAGTTTTGTTTATTCTAATTAGTAAGTAATTAATTTAATTTGAAGTGCTTTCTCCAAAGGTTCCTTTAAAGAGTAACTACATTTTAATGAAAGCTTCTGCAACCTTCAACAACTTTTCTGAGGAAAGGTACAAGAATGAAGAGTTATTCGGCCTAGATCGTTGATAGAACGACATGACAATCATTTGTTAGAGTTAATTGATCTTAGACAAGCAAGTTATACGAAGCTAACTAATCAGAAATATTGTATCTAAAATCTTTCTTTTAGGCGTGAAATGGTGTTTGGAATAAGACAACATTTTAAGGGCGACAGTGGAGTCTTGACTTACTGTTGGCTGTTAAATGATTAACAATGAGTTAGAATCTTCATGCAACATTATGAATTGTTGTATTAGAACAAGTAAATTAAAAAAAAAAAAAAAACCAAGCACATTTCATTCTTTTCATGCATAATTATTTTCTCAAAGTGTTGTTTTGATGATATCAATATTATTTTACAATACGATAGACTATAATACTTAATTACAACAATTATATCATCTTTTATGTCAGGTTTTAATAATTAAGTTGGTATCAACGTGCAACGCACGTTCGTAGACACTAGTATAAAATGAAATACATGTATAAGCACTCACAAAGACCTTCAAGAATGTTGTTGTTCAGTCGCTCCAGCTTTCTACGGCATGCAGTCGTCAGAGGCGGAGCCAGAATTTTATACAAGGGGTTTCAAAATATCAAACCTAAGATTTGATTATGTGACTTAAAGCTATTTTTGAACTCCTTGGGCACTTTACTAGATTTTTTAAAATCATTTTAAGGGGTTCAATAGCGCATATATATATATATATATATATATATATATATATATACCAAAAACACTAAATTTTATCCTATATATATGTAAATTTTCAACCAAGGGAGTTCAATAGGTGGCTCCGCCCCTGGCTATCGTGTACCGAACAATTCCCAGAAAAACTGTTTTTCGTGTGTAGCCTATAGTGGCCAAAATCATCCTTTAAATAGGCTAGTCTTAAGGATTAGACCCTTTCTCCAAAACCTGTTAGGATTTCTTTTCCACCAAGCAACCTCTCTCCTAGTCCAAATTGAATTCGGTCACAAAATAGGGACCATAAAATCAATTAACAAAGCTTCCAATTATGAAATTAATTTTTTCTCTAGAATTAACATTTCCGTAATAGTTACAAATTATTTTTCACTCAAAATTCATAATTGTACTCCTTAATTGTATTTTGAATTTTTCCATCAAATCTTTTTTAATTCCCCACGTTAAAACTACAGACGTCAATCAATAATATTAAATTACTGACAATTTAATATATTGACTAAATGAATATCCTTTAGACTTCTGCTTAACTTATTTCATGTACTGGATACAAAATCCACTAGCTAGATTTACGCATAGAAATTTATAAGTTTTCATAAAGGGGTGTTATCAATCTCTATACCGAGACGTGGATTCTATCAACTAGCTATCACTTCGCAAATACATATCATCATTGTCCAACTTATCAGGAATTATTTGACGTAAATTTTCTAGACCTCACTTATTGATAAATCAAATTAATCATATACACCACTAATAATAGCTATACAAAGATTAAGAGTATAAATACATTTGATGAGCTAGAGAATATTTTATATAGTCAGTATAAAAATACTTATCTCTACTTGGTCTGTTCAATGTACACAGAGCGCACTAGCACAAGAAGTTGGAACAATATTGTTCCCATAATCAAAATAAATTTTATATATATAATCTTTTACTACAATCATACCGTGTATGATTTAATCTAACTAACAACCGCATGGTTAATAGTATATACTCTAACAGCTATAGGGTATACACATTATATATCTTATTAGGGTATACACGCTATATACTACTCCTATTCCGGCATAGCATGCGCCCAAAGTGCAAACTGGCCTAAGTGTTGGCAAGTGATTCGAACTTCAAAACCTCACACAAAACGTGCTTATATATATGCTGAACATGGAACTAGCTAATTTCTTGAGATTAACATTTATACAACATAAGTACATAACTCTCCGGCTTTTCCAAAAATTGTATTGATAACATAATTAACATAATATATATTTATACATACATATATATATATATATATATATATATATATATATATAACTTACAAGAATGGGCAGGGTCTTTTCATGTTTGGTGTAGATAGGCTGACGAAGTAAGATCAGCTGATGATAAAACCTACTACTCCACATCGCAACTTGTTTGAAATTTTTGGGGAATCGAAAATCTTTTATTATGATTCTTTGAAGTAATCATCTACGTATTATTTTACTATCTTTAAAAACAAGGATAAAGTTGTGAACTTTTATACTCTTATCACTTTCTTTATGCAAACTTGAACCATATTACATCGGCCAAAGAAAAGTCATGAAGTAGTCCTGCGGTCCATATTATTTGATATTTTGGGTGTTTTTACAGGTATTAAAAAAATCACTTTTTTAACATTAATTGGCAATGTAATTGACTATATTAGTCCTTATTCAAGCTATTATTACTTATCATTTTGTTTAACGTCATTTATTAGCAAGGGGTGACATTGTATATATCCATCTTGATTTTCGAAATTATCAAATATTGTGGACAAAAAAAAAGCTAAAACATCAAATACAGTAGACCGGATGGAGTACTAAATAATTAAAAGATTATTAGTCTTTATACTACTACAATATTTGCATTAAAAGTACTCCACATGACTTTAATTTGTCCTGGAAAAAAATCTGTCGTTAATCCAGTACTGCTTGATTTAGTGACGGACGTGGAAACCCGCCGCCTAATTCTTAGCTATGAACTAATACATGACGATGGTATCCACTCAAATTTGTTGCTGTAGCTGATTAGCGATGAATATTAGTGGTTTAGGGACGCATTGTTTCCGTCGCTAAATCTGTTTCATTCTAAAAAAATTGGCCATGGACTAAAAAACTTGAAATAAATGAGAGAGTTTACCTGACACCAGTGTGGTGTGAAGGCAAGGTATGGGCATTTTTGTGTTGAAAGTAGCCTTAGCCGTTCAAGTCAAAACCTTGGCAGAAAGGATCGGAATATCAATTGATGAGTTCTATATTTAGGTTCTTATCACGGAACACATTACACATTGAAAATTATAGGTTTAGAATCTAATATTTATTAAAATTTTAGCAATTTATTGTATATATCTACTCCGCTTTGAAAACATTGAGTCCAAATGAACCCAATAATCCTACTCCATCCTCCTCTACTGCCCTTGGTGGGACTATATGGAGTCTAGTAAATTCCTCTTATCTTAATGTGGGGATTTTGGGACCTAAGGGTCCATTAGAGAGAGAGAATTGGAACCCGATCCACGTGGGCATCCAATGGTTTATCCTAGTAAGGTACATAAATGCCATGCAAGCTTCACCTCCTAAAGATTTTTGTGTAATCTTTAATGTGGTTGCCATGCTAGAACCATTGGAATCAGTCTGAAAGTTATTCTCTTAATTTCTGGTAGGTAGAAGCGTATGTTTAGCTCTTTTTCAGTACGACAATATGGGTTTCTCCTTGATAGGAAACCGGGAAGCTGCTCACTATTCTAACCATTGTTAAAATTTGTACTCTGCCTAAATACTGGTATCGTTAAGTTTGTGCCACCTATTATCATCATATGAAATATTGTGACAACATTAAGAAAATAATGTGGAAGAAATGGGTTCACTTATATGAAATTTTGTGTCGATTCTAATCGATAGAAAAAAAGTGCTAAGAAAATTTAACAACGACGATGATGGTAAAATCTAGGACTGAGGGCTTGTAGTATCTATCTAAGCCGAGCAAAACGAAAAATGCCCCTTATCTCTTGGCACGGGGTCTAATTATTTATGAAGTACTAAATAATTAAAAGATTATTAGTCTCTATACTACAATATTTGCATTAGCAGTACTCCACATGACTTTAATTTGTCCTTGAAAAAAATCTGTCGTTGATCTCCGGTCAATCTCTTGGCACGGGATCGGGACCTGCCCTTTGATCCCTCTCTCTTTGCCAACACTTGCCCCTGAAGTATTTAGAAGACAACACTAACACTTAATCATAAGTGTTGGTAAAAGGCAACACTTGGCTCTTCCAATCTCTTAATACATTATCGTTATATAATTTGGAGTGTTGCCAAGACAATCGCCTTTGACCTCTTGTCTAAAAGTCAATATAAGAGTATTTTACTAAAATATTATTAAAAGAGAGCAAACATGTAAAACCATTTATTATGAAGGGTATACGGCGAAAAACACGCACAAACAAAGGTAAAAGTTATGTCCTTTACTCAAATGACCTTTAATGTTTCGTTAATTATAGCATGTCTCAACTATCGTGTCGGAAAAGCTAGTTCTTTTCTAAGAAACTTTATATAAACGTACCTACACATGCATATATAGTGTATGAATATACATTAAATTTTTTTATTATATCTATATAGTTGGAAAAAATCAATCCCAAAGACTCGAACCAAACACCCTCTATTTACCGCCACTTTTTTAAGTGTAACACTTCAGTTAAACCATACTAACTCGTCAAGCCATACAACCCAAAAATGAAGTCAACAACAAAAGGAATCAAAACCAGGAGCTAGCCTTTTCCATCCAACATTAAAAAAAATGGTGTGCAATATTTTAGTATCAACTTATACAATTGATTAAGTATGAAATAAAATAAGTAGTAGGCAGATGATGATAACTTATGATTTGAGAATGACCCGTCAAAAATCATTAACTTCCCATCTTCTGTCACATGCACCTTTCATATGCCACAAGCATAATAACACTTCTATATAAGGACCTTCTCTACACCTCTCTCCCATCAAACAAATTCCATTCTCCAATTCTCTCTTCACAAAGTTCTCTACTAAACAAAAAAGTTCAATTTTTTTCACACCAAAAAACAAATTAAAACACACACTTTTCACAAGATCAAAGCAAAAATGTTTAGCTTTTCAAATCAAGATTCGTTTACAAGAAGATGTGTTTGGGTGAATGGGCCTGTTATTGTAGGTGCAGGTCCATCAGGACTAGCAGTAGGAGCTTGTTTAAAAGAACAAGGAGTTCCATATGTAATTATAGAAAGAAATGATTGTATTGCATCTTTATGGCAAAAAAGAACTTATGATCGTCTAAAACTTCACCTTCCTAAAAAGTTTTGCCAACTACCAAAATTCCCATTTCCAGATCATTATCCTGAATACCCTACAAAAAATCAATTCGTTGATTATCTTGAATCATATGTCAAAAATTTTGATATCAAACCACAGTTCAATGAGTGTGTAGAGTCAGCTAAGTATGATGAAATCTGCAAAGTTTGGAGGGTAAAGACTACTTCTCCAAGTGGTTCAGAAGTTGAATATCTTTGTCAGTATATTGTTGTGGCTACAGGTGAAAATGCTGAAAAAGTAGTGCCTGATATTGATGGATTACAAGACTTTGGAGGTGAAGTGATTCATGCTAGTGAATACAAGTCAGGGCAGAAGTTTCAGGGCAAAAAAGTTCTTGTTGTTGGATGTGGAAACTCTGGCATGGAAGTTTCTCTTGATCTTTCCAACCATGATGCTCAACCATCAATGGTCTGCCGTAGCTCGGTAAGAGATGAATTCAGAATTTAAATTTTATTCTAACTTTTTGGCTTTTAACGTCGCACTCATTATATTTTTAGAGCTGAATCCATTGACTAATATGCTCAAGGAGCTAGATTCTAATGTAGTTTTCTTCTGTTTTCTTCTTCAGGTGCATGTATTGCCAAGAGAAATCTTTGGGAAATCAACATTTCAGCTGGCAATGTTTCTGATGGCATGGTTGCCTCTTTGGCTAGTTGACAAGATACTACTTATGTTTACATGGTTTATATTGGGAAACATTGAGAATTATGGACTAAGAAGACCATCAATGGGGCCAATGACACTCAAGATCACACAAGGAAAAACACCTGTTTTGGACATTGGTGCCTTGGAAAAAATTAGATCTGGAAAAGTTAATGTTGTACCTGGAATTAAGAGGTTTTCATGTGGTATGGTCGAACTTGTCAATGGTGAAAAGCTAGAAATTGATTCTGTTGTTCTGGCTACTGGATACTGCAGCAATGTTCCTTTTTGGCTACAGGTAAGAACATGTCACAAACCTTCTGGAACTTTTGGCTACAGTATTATAGAAGGTTTCTTGGATATTGGGCTAATGTTGTTTTGTTATACTAAACAGGAAAATGAATTTTTCTCCAAGAATGGTTTCCCAAAGGCACAAAATCAATGGAAAGGAAAATCTGGACTATATGCAGTTGGATTCACAAGGAAAGGGCTAGCTGGTGCTTCTGCTGATGCTACAAGAGTTGCAAAAGATATTGGCAAAGTTTACAAACAAGATCTCAAACAAAAGAAGCAAAAAGTTCCTACACATAGAAGATGCATCTCAACCTTTTAAAAATATAGAAATGAAAATTAAAACACCCAGAAATTCCCTTCTGATTTGATCAGGAGTTTGTAGAAAAAAGATGTGTAATATAATTGTGTAAAAATATACTATACATATATACCAAAAGAAAAACATGAGAAGAAGAGCATAGAGATCAGCCCGCTCCTAAAGGTCATGTTTTTGCTACAGTTTGGGCGTTTTACCTGAGGATGAAGAGGCATTCTCTTTTTTTTTTTTTTTTCCACAAATTTTTATTCTTTGTTTTTGTTTGTATTGACTTCACATACAGATTTGTAACAATTACTACGGATTATTTACTACAATGAAAAAAAATTCTTTTATTGTTATTGGCTCATAAAACTGCTTTAAGATTCTTGATTATCTTTCAGGCAAATTAGGCTTGCAAACTGGAACAAACATTGGCAGACTCGGAAATTCTAACAAGAGAATTCATAAAAATGCAAGAATGTCACAGGAATTCAACCATTCATATATTATTTTTTGTTATATTCGCGCAGTGGTTACTTCTAAAGTGATTCGCTTGAATCCCCTTCAGACCATATAACTCTGGTCCCTAAGAACAGACGAATCCCTTCTCTAGAACATACTGGATTCATAGTACATCAATAGAAGTTTTGAGTGAGAAAATGACTCCTCAATGTCCCATTTTGTGCGTACGTAAAAAAGGAACTGATGTAACACGTAGTACTGAAGAAGGAATGTATCATTTCTCTACTTCTTTTCAAGTCACAATCAATATATACATTTGAGGCTCTAACAACAAGTCTGTCTCTTTTAAACAGCCTTAGCATAAAGTACTAGTAGTAGATTATTGGTTTAGATGAATCCGCGACCTAAATGGCTCTAAAAATTGTCAAAAACAACAGAAATCGGTTGTCCTTGTCCACTTTATTACAATTATGAACAAAGCATGCTAAGTTTCAAGAAACCCCTCAGCTCTAGGTAAGACAGAACGAAATGAAACGCTCCAACCAGTGATGGATCTAGATTTCACGCAACGACTTAACAGAAGTACCCATTACGTGACTATATGTCAATAACAAGATCCCTATGTAGCAAAAGAATTAAGAACAACCATTTATCTTGGATTCACCACGGGAACTAAGATTGATCTAATTAACAAAGTGTACGACTATAAAACGTGCATTCTAGCATTATTAGCATATGAACATGGATTAATTATGCATGGACCCAATATCATTTCACCAAATTTCATTATTGTTATTCCTTCCCATTTGATTCTGGAAGAGAGAGATACACACAGATTTTTTTTGGGGGGTCTCATGATCATCTGATTATATTAAAGTTTGACTCCCCTCTAATCATAATAAACTGGTATCAACTTATTGTTGTCTAGCACATGTACTGACTCATACCCTTCAATAAATTTTTAACAGTAAAGTCTTCTCTGTAAAGGACATTATTGAAGCACCCACAGCTCAGGACAAACTGGGCAAGACTAAACTTTTATTAGTTGTACATTACCATAAGCAGTCTTTAAACCGATTAAATCAGCTCACACCAGTATTAAGTAACAAAACATGTCAGAAAATTAAAAGAACAAAAACATAATGGCTTCGCCCGGACTCGAACCGGAGACCTTCAGTGTGTTAGACTGACGTGATAACCAACTACACCACGAAACCTGGATGTCTAGTTTCTTATTTTGCTTAGTTATAGATTATATTTTGTACGCCATTTTTTTTGTTTTGGAGTCAATGAGTGGCACTATCTTTGAGCTCCGCAATTTCACCAAATCAGTGTGTGCACTATCCTGTATGATACTGTAGTAACTGATCTTTGGTTTGATGAAAATATCGAATGTTGATTATTATTTTTCACCTTTTAAGAGCGAAGGTGGTTAAAGCTTCTTTCTTCTTAACAACGAATTTTAACCGGTATCATAACAATAGCCTATTTTGAACTTGCTTTTAGGTCACATCTAGTACTTAGAGCTTGTTCTAGTAGATGTAGAGATGATCTTTGGGTTGCACCGACATTTGTAGAAAACCACATATATGTTGAAGGATCAAAAGTGAAATGTTCGTACACATGGAGATTACTTTATCTTCTCCTTTCCAAAACCTTTTTCTGGAAGAACCCGTTCGAAAGTATTTCTCATCCACACACGAACTAGCCTAATAATAATAGTAATGAAAACTAAAATAAAAACGTTGTTATCAATGAAGCGTGGTTGCATGCGAATTCCATCTCCGTGGTCCATGCATCATCCTCTAGTGGAAGTTCAAAGAAATGTTTCTCACTTTAGCATTTAGAGCAAGAAGTTTCTACAACATTTTAGTACTTCAATTTTAGTTTGAACTTTATAGTATAGTAACTCCCAGTCACTCAAACGATACTAGGGGGATTGCAGGCGCGCACAGCGCTTTTGATTCTAACTAAGCTAGCGTTTGGATAAAAATTTGGTTGAAACTTGAGAATTTGAGTTTGAAAAATAATTTTTGAAACTTGAAGTTGTGTTTAGACATATATTTTACTTGAAAAATTTTAGTTGAAGTTTGTGAGTGGGAAAAATATTTTACTCAAAAACTAAACTAAACTAGTTTTTGGGAATTTAAAATCTTGATTTTCAGAATTTGGCCAAATTTTATAAACAAATAAGTTTTTTTCAAAAAATGCTCTCAAATTTTATAAACAAATGGCAGCTTAGTGTTTTAGGGTAAAAAATAATATTGTATAACGTACATCACTACATCATCGGTTCGAAATTTGGCGAGCATAAGTCTATAACCAGAGTCCCATAGTACACGTACCAACAACTATTTTTCATGCCCAAGTCATGAATGGATGTCACAAATAGTTTTTTTTGCGCTAGTTATAGATATCGGGCATGTTTGTTATGAAGGAAAATATTTTATGGGAAAATAAATAAATTTCATAATTATTCTTCGATTTTTTGTTACCAAAAATTAATTAAAAAAATCCTTTAACTTATTATTGATGTTTGGTCGCTAAATAATAGGAAGAGTAGGTGAGTGGGTTCAGCGGCGGAGAGAAAATTTCCAACAAGAGGGTTCAAAAATTTAAATATGAAGCTTTGACTCGTGTCAAGACAGCTCAATATATATATATGGTATGTAAGTATAAAAAGTCAATTTTATCTTGTATACAAAGTGTAATTTTTTGGCGAAGGGGTTCCGAAGGGTAGCTCCACCTCTGAGTGGGTTGGGAGGTAGGGCGGGGATAAGGGGTTTGTGGTAGGGTGTGTGGAAATAGGTAGGATATGGTAAGAGGCGGAAAGTAGGGTAGGGATGGGATGGGTGGTGTAATGAGACAATGAGTGAATTGTCACATTTGAAAAATATTTTTTCGACTTTCACAAGGGAAAACAGTTTTCCTCCAATTGAAGGAACATAAGTTGTATGAAAAATATTTTTTAAAATGTTTAAGTCAACCAGATATAAAAAAATCAAAATTATTTTTCGAAAAATGTCTTCGCATCACCAAACACACCCATCGTCTTTCTATTTCCTCCTTATGAAGTCATTTCTGAAAAAATTGCAGAACTATGGCACCATAAGTAATGGTTTGATTTTTTGACCCTTGTAACAGGGGTTTGGTGAAAACAGTCTTCGCATGATTTAATGAATAAATTTTAGACAAAAATTACCCAATATGAATCTTATATTGATGATTGTATTCTGCCCTTTCTTTCTCCTTAAACTCCCCCAAGAGGCAGCACTTGCCTTTGACCTATCTGTCTTAGGCAACACTTGCATTTGAATCTCACATTCTCCTAGATAAAGTATTGTCTGAGCAGCACTTGCCTCTTTAATCTCTTCCTACATTCTCCCACATAAGTTGAAGTGTTGCTAGGCAATACTTGTTACTTGACCACTTCCTAAAAGGCATCACTTGCCGATTGATAACTTGAAGTGTTGCGTACGGATGAAGCAGAAATATTTCACTAAAACCATGTTAAACAGTGAGAAACTCTCAAAACCAATCAGTTCCAGGGACACCAAACAAATTTTTTTGGTAATTTCTTACTATTATAGATAGGGGAATTGCATAAATATCAGGTTGTGACATTCTCTATTTAGGTAACATCCAAATCTAATAAGTTAAGCTTAAATTTTAGCCGTTTTTTCGTTTAGATATGATCTCTAAGAGAGCCTAAATTTGACCAACCTTATATATACTATTTGAAATGGATTTTTTACATAAAAGTACAAGTTTTGAGCTTAATTACCAAACATAGCAATATTTTAGCAAAATAACCTTATATAGAGGAAAACACAAGTTAATTACAAATATAGCAAAAACATAGCAATATTTTCCCATAGCATACCAAACCTTTACATTCTTCCTCCTATTTCCCCCACTATCACTTTTGCTCCTCTCATTTCTTCCTATTTCAATTTTCCTTCCACCATTTCCCCCAATTTCACTTTTATTCCTATCATTTCCCCCAATTTCACTTTTCCTCATCCCATCCTCGATGTATCTCGTGGTATCTCACCGTATCCCCAATATGAGCAATTTTTAATAATTTTCGTCTTTTGTTTGTCTTTTAGTGTAATTATCCCTATATTATTTGCTCTCATTAACATCTTTCAACCTTTTATTAAAGAACTCTTCGATTTGTTAACAGTATAATTAGTCTTATTCATCAATAGCTACTAGTACGTAATAACCATCTTTCTGGAGAAAAGTTTTCTGTAAACTATTGTATAACTATTTGGAATATGATATTCGCTGCTACTAATTCACACAAGCTCAATGTAGGGCCCATTTAAGTGCTTGGACTACTGTGACGACAAAATTCAGTAAAAAGTTCATAAATATCATAACTAACCAACTATTTTACATAGCCCTACTAGATAATAGACATATTAATATATATCAATGGCTAACCAAAATTGATGCTAAATAATAGGCACATGGATATCCTAACTTCTAAAAGATCTGCGTGAATATCTCCTAAATATTAGCGTCAATTCTGTTAACAATCAGCAGCCGAAAAATGTGGAAATGAAATGCTGCGTGAATATAGTAAACACTGTGTGAAAATAAACATCACGTCCATTAAGCGATATGAAAAGAATCCCAGCTAGCGTGGAATCAGGAACCCACAAGTCATGTAGAGAAAATCTTACCACTATATGTATCCATATTTACAGAATATTAACATAAAAGTAACGCACATATACAGACGTATCTTCATAAATAGAGCCAATACGAATATCATCAGAATATGTCACGAATCAAGATTTTAATTCAGTATGAACGAGAATGGGTTGATGATTACAAATTTATCAACTACAAGGCTGATGGAATACTACTACAAGAAGACTGTTTGTATGCAACATTTATGGGGGCGATAGTATCTCAACTAGCAGTAGATACATCTAAATATACGATTAATATACAGTATCAAATTGAAGAAGGATTCCAACCAATCTCCATTAAGAATGATATGGGTGTTCAACTTTATGTGGAGCAAAAAAAAGGAACCAAGATGAGCGAATATCCACTTTGCATCACAGTAAATGAAAAACTCCATGAAGTTGGTTCAAGCACAAATGCAGTGGTATTGGGTACGAATATTTGCAGGAATGAAGAACGATTCCAAGATATCAACATTGCAGATGTTGTCCAGCAGATATTTACATCCAACAATGATAAAATTGATGGAGTACCAATTGAAGACATAGGAATCATTGAAAATCCTGAACATGACGACATACATGAAAATCAGGTGTATAAAGACAAGGAAACTCTCCAAAGTGTGGTAAAGAAGTACGCTCTAAAGAAAAATTTTGAAACTAAAGTTGATAGGTCTTCAACTAAGAGGTAATTTTATTGTTTAGATATTTACTGCATATTACAGTATATTCTATTAATATTGTCTGTTTTTAATTTTTCATAGATGATACTCAAATGTTACTGACAGGTATTCAGTAGTATGCGTTAACAGTCCGTGTAGTTGGATGCTGCGATCATCGAGCTTGAATGGTTCGAGGGTATTCATGATAAGAAAATTTAACAGTGTACACACATGTCCAATAGAAGAAAGGTTGATTTTAGAGAGGCGTGTGAGTACTGATGTTATTGGAAATAAAATGAAGGAAAGATTTGTAGATCCAAAAACAATATACACACAAAAGGACATCATAATGGAGTTGAAAAAAAATACGGGATCACACTAAACTATATGAAAGCGTGGAGATGTAAGGAGAAGGCAATTGAATTATTGAGGGGTGAACCTAGTCAAGCGTATGGAAAGATTCCAAGTTATCTTTACATCCTAAACAAATCCAACCCTGGATCAATTACAAAGCTTAAAAAAGCGGATGATGATTCATTTTTGTATGTTTTCATTGCACTCAATGCATTTATACAGGGTTGGAAACATTGTAGGCCTGTAATGGTAGTGGATGGTAGTTTTTTGAGTGGCGTATACGGTGGGACGATGTTAATAGCCTGCACTTTGGATGGTTCTGGTAAGAATCTTAAATTATTTTTTTGAAAATATTTACTGCATATCATATATTCTTTACATACCATCATGTACTTGCAACTTATCTAAAATACTATACAGAATACAGAGTGAATATCTGGTATTATAAAACAAAATATACTACATATTTAAAACATAATTCCATTTATATAACAGTCCATAATTCCTATACTGTGTTTTTTATATAGGCCATATTTTACCATTAGCGTACGCAGTTGTTGATTCTGAAAATGATGCAGCCTGGGAGTGGTTTTTTAAATGTTTAAGGGAGGCATACAGTATAAAGGATGGCATGTGTGTGGTTTCTGATAGGCACGAAAGTATCGCCCGGGCAGTGAGGAAAATATATCCAGAATACCCCATTGTGTCTGCGTATTCCACTTATGGACAAATGTTAAATTGAAGTTAAAAAAGGGTGAAGAAAAACTGAAAGACGCATATTTTCGAGTGGTAATGGCATACACAGTAGACGAATTTCAGAAAGCAATGGATGACCTTGAGAGTATCGACAGCAGAGTGAAGGATTACATTTTCAAAATTGGTTATTACAGGTGGTCAATAGCACACGCACAATGTAAGCGTACTTTCTTTATGACATCTAATATTGCAGAGTCAGTGAATGCAGCGAATAAGCAGGCAAGGAATCTCCCAATTGTAGCATTAATGGAGTACATGACCGATATGTTCCAGATGTGGACTGCTAAAAATAGACAATTTGCAATGGACACATTCACACCTCTTGGGGATAAATATTAAAAAATCCTTAATGATTCCATAGTTGCTTCCAAAAAATGGACTGTAAGTGCATTCAATAAATATGCATATTGTCTGAATATTTTCTGTATACTGAAACCCTTATATTTCATTGTGAATCCCTAACAAGCATGAAGTAGTATAATGGAATTAAAATAGACAATCTGAATATTTCAATGTGAATGCAATTGAATGTGAATCTCTTAAATTAGCTGAATATGCAGGGTTTACTCACAGAAATATGCATTATGTATTCAGTCGCATTGCAGGCAGGTTAAAAATATGCATAGCTTATTTACACAGTATTTCTAATATATGCAGGTAATACCATCAACTAATCTTCTATACAAAGTTGTGTATGGAAGGGTCAAACATGTTGTTGATCTACGGGAGAAACATGCACTTGTGGTAGGTATCAACTTGATGAAATTACCTGCCAACACACAATAGCTGTCCTAGATCACATGCACCTTAAACCAGCTGAATATTGTGTCGAATACTACAAAAAGGAATCAGTGTTGAAAATATATGAGGTGTCAGTGTATCCAATTCAAGGTGAGAGTGCCTGGAATGTACCCGAGGAGATAAGAGGTGAAATTGAACTACCGCCCCATGGTAAAAAACAAGCAGGGAGGCCAAAAACCTCAAGATTCAATTCAGCATGGGAGTGACCACTAAAGAGAGCTAGGATAACATGTGCACGTTGTGGCCAACAAGGTCACAACCGCAAGACTTGTAGAAATGCTCCAATTACATTTTAAAGAACATTTAATTTAGTGAAGGATGCTAGTTTAATGGTTTATTTTAATAGTTATTAATTTCTTACTCTTGGTTAAATTCTATAATTTATTTTAATTTACTTGCTGTTATTTTATTACTTATTGTTATTAAAATTGCGTATGTTTTAAATTTATAACTCTCAAAGCAATATAGAACATTGCAGTGAAGTAATAGAATGTAAGTATAAGTTTTACTTTACAATACAGTAATGCAGTTAATGTTCGGCGTATAGAAGATATTCAACAAATATGCAGCAAATATTACAAAGCTGTAAACAAAATACGCAGTATGGTGTACCTAATGATAACCTTGAATAACAAATATGCAACAAAATATTACAAAGCTGTAAACAAAATACGTCCTAGTATGTACAGAAGATGCAATATGCAACAAATATTTACCCCTGGTCTGAAAATATGCAATAGTATGTTCAAGTAAAATTGAAGTGAACCACTGCTGTAATAATACCTAAACCACTGTTGTAATACTAAATTGAAGTATGTATAAAATATGTAATACATCTAATATATGTCATAAAATATACTAGTTCTGACAAATATCCGGATGATGTTTTCTAAATACCACAGCAGATGTAAATAACAAAAATTAGTAGAACTGTTGTAATCAAACTTAAATAAGATCAGTTAATCGCAATGGTATTGTCAGAACTAAATAACAAAATATCCATTGTGTTTTCAATAACTAGCAAGTAACTATCAAAAGGACATATTCCCTAAATTGGACAGGAAAAAAAAAAAAAAAGAACAGCAGGTTCTCAATTCTCCTCATCGCTAACAGCACAGTCCAGTTGTTTGTTCATCCCATAATGCCAGAGATACATTGCATAGCGACTGCGTACAACAGAAATGTCATCTTGTGATGTAGGCAACGACTAGTACTGAATGTAGTACTCCGCAAAGGCAGCAAGACAGCATAATCACTGATTCAATAAAAGAGGAACATCATATAAAAGAAGTACATTTTAATAATCTGAACAAGGAGAAAAATAATGCAATTAAACTTACCGTTGCATCAACGACTGTAGCCTTAAACTGAAACGCAACATGAAGGGATCAGCCATAGTTTTTCCCTCATAAGGCGAGCCATTGTAGAACAAATCTGCTCTTCTTCGTATAAAATCAGTGCATGATAAGAAGAGAGACAACATGGTAGAATAGGGCTCAAGAGCGTGGATGACTTCTTCATTGTATGCTGGTGAATTTGGGTTAGAGTCATAAACATAAATAGACCGGTCCTTAAGCGACAATCTCGCCAAAATCCAATGTCAATCATGAACAACCTTGACCGGGAACAAGATATCATCAACAAGAACCCACGGTGTATTACACCACAAAGTAGTGCCAGATATATACTCAGAAATCAATTTAGCATCATCTACAACCCTAAGGTCTTTACCCGACTTGATGAACTCATTATACACGGCTTTGATGATTGAATCAAACTGACAATCAGTAGTTGTGACTTTGACAATAATGTCCGCGTCATACTTGGCCTTCTTACGCAAATAGTAAAACAAGACATCAAGGTGCTGTAATAAAAAAGTTCACAGATCATCAATACATACATATATAAATAGTAAGCATTGTATAACAAGGATATACACCAAATATGATAGTTAACTGATGTATGCATATTGATGTTACACTGCCACTTGGGAAAACTTCTTTAACAGAATAGCAATCAATTTCTGGGAATATAAGATGAAATAACAAACATAACTACTGGAGCTTAAATAATCTGTGCATATTACTTTAATACAGACATCTTCAAAAAATTTATTAACAGAATTCTATTAAATAATCTGTGCATATCTAATGAACATTTTGAACATATTTCCTGTATATATCAGTTTGTAACTAATAAAGGGAAAAAATATCACACTGATAAACGACATGAAGATCCCCAAAGAATTTAAGTGCAGCAATCATCAATGTAACTGTAAACATAATCATAAAATATAATAAGGATACTAAGGAAAGAAATTGCCAAATACCGTAGTACTGAGGTCTTTGGAACCATAATTGAGGACATGAAACCAATCCTTCTTGTCGACCACATGAACACCAAAATTAAACGTCGGATTCAGATTATTCTCCCTTGCTGGATAAATATTACCAACCCTGTAGTGAAAAATACATAATGAATCCAGATATGTCATAATTTACTAAAAATGGCATAACGTACAGTTCCTTTAAAATACTTACTTAGATTTGTTAATGACTTTGCGATCAATCCACATACCCCATTGCTTTGAAAGGTTAAAATCATGCTCAGTCCGTATATTTGCCAACAGAGGATGGGGGAGACGGAAAATGCATCGCTGGGACAGTTCAGAGCAGCTACCACCAGAGCCAAATTCATTAACAAATGGAGACTTCTTAAATTTGGAAGTCTTTCTTGTGCGGCGTAAAATCAGAGGAGTATCATCTGAATCCTCATCAACATCACCTTACTCCTGAGCAGCATTATCCAAAGGAGGCTCACTGTCATCTTGTTTATCAGAATTGAAAGGTAATTCATTCTGCAGCGCTCTGTTTTAACAACATCAGCAGCCCAAGCAGTGAGCTCATGCCACTGACTTTCACGTAATTGGGAAAGAGGATCTTCACTGGACAGATATACCCCATCCACAGATGGCACATCGTGAATATTCAGCCTCGCGTCAAAGATCAAGTTCTCCTTTCTAGTAGGATGACTACCTGTTCATTAGTATTACTATAAATGTTAGGTAATATACAAAGATAATATCATACAAAACTAAACATTAACTACAAACACATACCTTTATCAACAACAGATTGAATAGACTTGTCATCAGCCCCTTATTGAACATTCCTAACAGGTGAGTTGCCCATAACAACACCAGGATTAGTGAATTCAATATCACCCAACCTAAACGCTTCACGAATACCATAACCATCGTCCACCAAATGACCTACATCCATATATACTTTATCAAATCAGACACAATACCATAAAGTCATTAATACTAACTAAATTCCAACTATAGTAATATGGATATTTATATAATATCATATTAATATTTAGCAACAAATGTAGATACCTGGACAAGTAACCTTATCACTTCCATCTTCAGTGACTACCACACCATAAAAATCTCTATGACCCTCTAGTATAGGTTCTAACAGAATATATAGAGGACAAAAACAATCAACCGTCAATGAGGAAATATTGGTCAAATGAACTTGTATTTTTGAATATTCTGTGAATATTTGACAAATATTAGTTGAATATTTCAGTACATGTAAACAAATGGAATTGGCATACCTTGGGGCAAAACCACCTCAACTCCAATTGAAATGTCCTCCACAACATGAGGTCCTCTCAGATCCACAGGTAAAGGTTCTAACAGGAACATTTTTTAAGAAATGAACAAAACAAAAAGAAACAGCCTCATGAATATTTTGCTTGAATATTGATAACATATTATGCAAATACAACTTGAATATACAAATACCATTTAAAAAATGAACATTAATAACTTAATGGACATCTCAAATTCACCAGAATTACCTTCAACAACAGATGGAAAACTCTGCTTCTCCTGATTCTCCTCTGCTGCTGTTGTTTCTCCTTAAATATGTACAGTGAACAAACATATTGAATACATTAAAATTAAAATACTCAGTGAATATTTAGTAAATATTGTGAATACTACTTGAATTCTTTCTGAATTACCTTGTACAACATAAGGATGACTCTGCTTCTCTTGTACAAGATCTAACAGGAAAATTTTAAAAAGAGGAACTTATAAAATGAAACAAGTAGATGAAACAGAATAAATTTTTGAATAACATTTTTTTTTAAAAAAGGTTATCAATACCTTGAATATCTTGAATATCAGTCTGCTTTTCAGACTGAATACCTTGAATATGAGTCTGCTTTTCAGGTTTCTCCACTGAAGGTAATAAAGAACAAAAATAAACATAACAAATAAATAATTAAATAAGCCTAAAAAATAGAATTTATAACCTTCCGAAACATTAGCCATATCTTCTTTCTCAGAAACAAAGTCTGCAGCAACAGGAAAAAATAATGGGTTAAACAGAAACTGAAAGAATGAATATTCAATTAAACTGTAGATAAATAGGATGCAGACCTAAAGGATTATAAGGGGGGAAACCATCAAAAATAACTTGCTCATCACAACACATTTGTTGAACCTTCTCCACAGATTCTAAAAACCATATAAACAAACAAATAAAGAATTTAATAAAAATAATCAAACCCAAAATGTACAGCAAAAGCAATTAAAAATCAACAAACAATAAATATTAAGATTGGAATGTGAGAATACTAGAAGGATTTTCCTTTTGACATTGATCTGGCAATTCAGCATTGTCATGGGACAGTTGTGGTTGCTTTTCAGGGGGAGCTGCAAAGCAAAATTAAATGAATCAATGAATACAAGGTAAACAAATAATAGAAAAATGAAAATACATGAAAACATAATACCATAGAATTGATATGCATAATTCAATTCCTCTTCCTGATCATAATTTCCAATTGAAGGACCATCGCCATGATATTCATCTCTTTCATTCGTTTCTTTACCCGACAAAGAGACCTTTAATAATAAAATGAAAATGGTTATAATTGAAACTAACCAAACAAACAGCATATTACAGGGAGATACACATACCCTATCAGATTCATGTTCTTCTCCCAAATCATCCGGATCAATGTTTAACTTCTTGAAAATTTTATCAAAGCACTTAACCATATACAACTTCAACCCCCGCACATCAGCCTGCAACAATTTCTGTTGCCCAAACAATAACTGCACATCGGGTGAAGAATGATGATTAAAACAACTACTACTTGGTTGATGTCCTGGTCCTGCAGTTGGTGAATTTTGAGCTACACCAACAGGCTCATCACAAAGTTGTTCATCATCATCCCCTGGACCAATATCATAGGACTTAACATCCGGCAGTTTAAATCGCACACATTCTTCTCCAGAAGGTTCAACCTTTGTAAACAATACCTTAAAACAAATAACATAATAAAACTTAGCGACATATAAAATACAAAACCTATAGAAAATGTATGTTGTGGTAGTTTATGTTTAGCCATTCTAGTAATATGTACAATACTGATATGCACTGAATATTCATATTGCAATACCGATATGCACTTTGGTATATTCAATACTGATATGCACTATATATTCATATTACAAACTTAATAATTGGTATACAAGCTTAATAATCTGTATGAACTGTAAAACACTAATATGTATGCACAGTATATTCAAACTGTATGCATCTTACATGCTTTAAAAGATATCTTCAATAGATATACCACTGGTATGTACAATACAATTCTATATCAATAATCTATAAGTAAAACCATAAGCAAATACTAGCACAAATATGCAATAAATATATCAGTAATATGTAATTTCAGTGACAGTATTCAAAATATATCAATAAAAATATCAACAGGAACTGTTAATTAAAAAAGTCAGAACCTGCGATTTCTTTAAGCTAAAGAACCCTTTCTGCAACTCTTCAAAATCAAAGGTCCTCTTTACATGCCAATTAAGAATTCGGGGCGATGTGTTTGCAACTCTAAAAGCAATCTTGTCATGCACAGTGGGGCAACTCTCATAAAACCACACCTGCAAGGCGTACGACAAACCAGCAAAGCGGTAACACTGAAGAAATGGCCTCAGCTTGTCATGCATAGACATAATTGTCGCAAGAAAAATCTTTGTACCCCAAGAGAATGTCTGCCATGCACCACATTCAACAACATTGAATTCCTTCTCCCCAATTGTAGTATCATTATTTGCTGAATTCTTTGTAGAAAACAAGAATGTGTGTATGAAATACAAAGCAGCAAGTTTGATAGCATCTTCATCGCTTCTCCACTTTATAGTGACAAAACACTCAACCAATGCTTTCTTTGTAACTTTCGATGCACCCCCAAAGTACAACTCTAACAATCGATTAGGGACTTCCGAATGGTACTCATTTAGGTGATCACCCATACAATTTAATCCAGTAACCAATCCAAAATCCATCAGACCAAACCTCATTTTGTTGCCGTAGAAATCAAACCATAATGCATCGGTATCATCCCTTGGCGGACATACCTCTCGCAACAACATAGAATTCAACTATTTGTTGCACGTAAAAAAGGCAGGTATGTCAAGGAAATGGCCAAAGCACGACTGCCTAAAAATTTCCAATAATCTATCATTAAAAACCTGCTTGATAGTTGCGACAACTTCAACATTTGTATGAGTACATATCCTACGGCTTCGGTATTGATCCGGACGAAAATAGAGTTGCAACGGCTAGTACAAGGAAAAATATAAACATGAGAGAAAAATTAAACAACAAATAGATATCCCTGTAATATGCATCCAATATCCCAGCAAATTTTGAAAATAAACAAGTAGTACATACTTAAGTAAATATAGATATCCCTGTAATATGCATCCAATATCACTGTATATTGAACCAGTAACATGCAGATACACAAATTAAGATATAAAAACATACTAAATTTATTATGAATATCCCATAATATCCAGGTAATATCCCCTCAATATGTACAAATAACTGTTATAAGAGCACAAGATACACAACCAACATACAAAAAAACATACTAATATAAGTAATATGCACTTAATATCACTACAGTATGTACAGAGGCACACAAAATTAAAAAAAATAAATAAAACAATGTGGACATAAAACACACGTGCGGAAAATTATATAAACATACCTCGACTTCAACCAAAGGAAAGTCATCAGACTTAACTGCTCTCTTACTCTTCGCTTGAAATAATTTCTTCTTCACTGAAGACGGCGATGAACCACACAAAACTTTTTTTTTTAACAATAACTGGAGGCTCGCAATCAGAATCATCACTCGATGAATCGCCTCTTACGCCTTTATCCTTACCATCTGAACAAACATTTTTCGTTTTAGTTTTGCATTTATCCACCTGACGACACCTCTTGTTAGTATTCAATTTGCATGTGGACCTAGTAACACGACTAGGTGTAACAACATCAGATTTCTTCATAGGAGAAATATCAAAAACGTCAAAATCATCGTCTTCAATGACATACACCGATTTTTTGGGATTCTTACCCCCTCCCTTAGCCATTAAAACTGCACAATTATACCATAAATCATTATAAAAAAAAGGGTTTATAACTAAAATCATCAACTACATCAGAAAATTTTATGAAATTAAATTATATAAAGAAAATATCACTAACTAAGAAAATAATAGATGAAAATAAGGCATAATTACCAAGACAGTTAGAGGAAGTGTTGAAGAAGCGGACGTCTGCACAAGTTACAAATGAAATTGAAGATGGAGTAGTTAAGGAAACTTTGATTTTAATTCTGATTTGCAAAATTTAAAAAATTTAGTTTACTGCTTTAGTTTTTTTAAGACCGAAAAAATGGAAATAAATGTTAAGCGTGGTTAATACTTGAGAAGCGGGAAAAATTAATAAATGCACACTTAATGAATATCCCCATTCCCATAATTATAGGCACAGTAAAAAGAAGATAAAAAGTTTTTAAAAGTGTCTATTAAATGTTAAGTAAATAGGTCCAAATATTTATTTGGAATAATTTAGATAAAATGTATTTATTTTCTGATAAACACCCTCCCAAATGTCTATATTGTGTAAAAATTCCGGTTACTTTTGCCATTGCTATTTTGTGTCCTGCCATTTATTTCTTAATTATGTAAAAGAGGTAATTTTTTGTAACTTCAGTCTTTATGAGTTGAACTTCATACCTTAAACCTACAAGAGTGGAAGTTTACACATTTTATGTCTAAAAGTTCAGTTTTTATGGGCTGGAGTTGAACTTCATACCATCATACACCTTCAAATGTGAAGTTTAGCCGACAAGGATTGAAGTTTCAAAAAGCGGCTAAAAATAAAATATTTTTTAAAAAATAATTTCAACTGTAAATGCAAGCCAAAAAGTTGCTATTCATGTACTTTTTGCCACTAAAACTTCCAAAACTTAAAGCAAGGGAATCCGCTCTGACCCACCACCCTGGTAGGAATTGCCATAGTTCAGTAAAGAAGAAAAAGAAGGAACTTATCAATATAAATCAAATTTTATGACGATAAAAGTCGCTAATACTTGAGGAAAAAAAAAAGTGAAGTACCAAGTAAAATTAGACTTTTCATGGCGGCTTTGGAAGTCGCCACTAAAGATTAAAATGTCGCCACGTAAAACTTTATCTGCTAGAAAAAGTAGCAATTAACAATATAAATCCGACTTCTTTTGGTGATAAAAGTAGCCAAAAAAGTTTAAAATATTACCACAAAATAAGACTTTTTGTGGCAACGCTAAATTTTGAAATATCACCGCAACAAATCTAGTTTGTTAGAAAAAATGGCCAACTATTAACATAAATCAGAAAAGCTTCAAACATCACCTCGTAACACCTCATTTCCCTATAAAAGATAGAACTACCAACAAAACTTAGACATCCGTGGGTTCTTAAATTTTTGACCTCTAATTAAAGTAAATATATGTTATTCGTGTATTATATCCATTTGTTGAAAAATGAGTTATTACATCGCGAAAATAACTTATAGACATTAATAAATATTCGATCGAATAATAAGTATTACTTCACTCTTTAATCAAATCTAAAAATTAAATAGCCTATGCTTATATCCAAAGTAAAATTTTTGGGGGTACAATATTGGACACTTGAAAAGGTAGCTAATAAAGTAAAGTCTTGTGATTTATTGCAACTACAAACAACAAGAAAAGCTGAGAAAATCAACAGAAAACTGTAAAGACTTTCCCACAAATGGCTGCCACTTCAAATCTAACAAAAAGCTTCACCACTTTCTCTCTCTCTAATTCTCAAACTCTCTCACATTTTCAGCTTATTCCCAATTACAACTGCAGTGTTTCAAGTATCAAATTCCACAGATTTGTATCCAAAAACAATGGACCCCTTAAGATGGGTCGGTTCAAGATTCGAGCTATGTCATCGGGTTCATTTGGGTCCAGATTAGAAGAGAGTGTGAAAAAGACCATTACTGAAAATCCAGTTGTTGTTTACTCCAAAACTTGGTGTTCGTAAGTTGTTTAATTAGTCCCTTGTTTAAATATTTTATTGAATTTTTTTAGTTAATTTTGAAGTGGGGTTCTTGAAAAGATTGAATTTTTCAAGTGGAGTTCTTTAAAAGATAGGATTTTGAAGTTGGGTTCTTAAAAAGATTGAATTTTGAAGTTGGGTTCTTAAAATGATAGAATTTTGAAGTGGTTCTTTAAAAGACTGAATTTTGAAGTTGGGTTCTTGATTTTGGTGTAAAAAAGGTACTCAACTGAGGTGAAAGTTTTGTTCAAACGACTTGGTGTAGATCCACTTGTTATTGAATTGGACGAAATGGGTAAGTTTCTCCCAAATCAATGTTTTTTTTTACTTCCCATATATAACATTTTTGTGTTATGCTTTCATATCGACTCAGAAAGCTATTTACTTTGTGTTTGAATCAATCCACATATTTTGCTTAAATTGAATTGAGAAGGGTTATTTATTATGTGTGTGAGTTTAGTATGATTGCTATTTAGTATCATGATGGCATGACTTAATCTTAATTCGGAAAACATGGTTAATGGGAATTCGTATAACTGATCCGGACTTGTTTGGGATTGAGTTGTTGTTGTTGTTGTTGTTGGTGTTGTTGTTAGTGAATCCAAAACCAACTTATAGACGGTCATGACTTGGAATCTAAGACGATTAATGATTTGATACATCAAATACAGTTGAGTTTAAGTTCCTAATTAAAAAGAAATTATTCAGTTGATTTTTATTAGGTTGATTGCTTACCTTCAGCCAAAAAAAATTTGTTGTTAGACAAGTGAAGTGGAGGTTGAAGACTGTTTTTATGTAATATCTGGGATTCTGGTTGTTCGTGTCTGCCACATACATCTCATTCCTCAAATGTGGGATAACAGTTTCCGTCATGAAACAAAGTTTTAGCTAAAATGCTTGTCCGTTGAGTTAGTGGTACTTCTGGGTACTTGAAAAATTACTTGAGATAACTTGAGCTAAACGAGCAATCTTATTATGGAATTAGATGCTTAGTGTTGCAAGGTTAGCTAATACTGTTGTTTCGACTTTATGAATGAGAGACGTTGGTGGGCGAAGGTAAGTAGACAGGAAGCTTGCATTGACATTGTTTTAGTTATCTAAGTTGCGAGTGTGCCATTCTGTGCTCTACTCTTATACAAATGTAAACCTTTTTCCAATTAGTTGATGATGTCTCTCAAAATCTTTGTGGTTTCAGGTCCTCAAGGACCACAGCTGCAGAAAGTGCTGGAAAGACTCACTGGACAACATACAGTTCCCAATGTATTCATTGGTAAGATATGTGGCATTGTAGAGTTGTTGATCTCAACAAGTTGGTTTTGGAATATGACTACATGTTGTTGGCACATATCTAGTTCTTTATGGGAGCTTCCCGAGACAATTAATATGGAAATTTATATGTAAAAACTAAAAAGCAGATAAATTGCTTCCATAATGAATGAAAACTTCTTTTATATGCGAGCTTTTCAGAAGTAATAATCATCTTCCTGCTTCACCCTAAGTATGTGGAATCTTTCATTCTCAAAAAAAAGTATGTGGAATATTTCATCTTCGAGAAATAGTACATATGACGAGACAATTGATAGACCTTAGTTAATATCATGACAATAATGAGAAACAACTCCTACGTCTGCCTCTTAACTAAGAGCAACTGTGGTTCAAATTCTTTTTGGTGTTTGCTGCTGATTTTTATTGAGTAGTTCCTGTGAAGGACTTCTAAATTCTAATAATTGAGTTTTTCTTACCAGGGGGCAAACACATAGGTGGTTGTACAGGTATATTCTCTGATCAGTCTTATGCTTTCACCACAGATTCGTAGGAATAAAGTATTGCTACTCTATGTTTTCCTTGAAGAAGTTATTTGACTTGATTTAGTTTATAACCTATTAGTACTAATTTTGGTTCTTGTGAGAGCTCTAGTTATTAAGTACCTCCCCAAGACTGTTTGTGGGGTGTTAGCAACGGGCTCTAGTGGATTACTTTTAAAATGATTGACTGGCTGTGTATGTCCTACTAACAAAAGTAGTGCTGAATCAATGAAAAAAGGCTTTATACTTGACGAGCATTACTTTTTTTATTTTATCTCGAGAGATTCTTAGCAATTGCACATTAACTCCACCTCGTGTTGTAAGGTTGAGTAACATATCATAATTATTGAATATGTCTTCATCACAATTTTTTGTATGAAAATCTGTAGTTGGATTACTTTTTTTTTGGTGTACAGATACCGTTAAGCTGTATCGGAAAGGAGAACTTGAATCTTTGCTATCAGGCGCTAGTGCTGGAAAAACAGAGAGTTAGGCGTTGCTTGAGCTATCCATGCCTAAGTGATCCTATCTCACGCTCTTCTTGTATGAATTATTCTTCCAGATCTCTTTGACATATTCTTATTTCATTCTGTTGTTCCTTTACAACGCATATCTTGCTTCTAGATTTTAAACTCATTGTTGAAGCAGAAAATTTATGTTGATATAACTTCACTTGTGAGTCTATTACGGATTTCTGTCTTCCCTTGGAGGCTTTAATCTTTATACTTGGAAATTTTGACTAGCACTTACACATTTCTTACTTACGAACCCATATCAATTGACAACTAAACAATAAATTGGTGCTTGTGTGTCAAATATACTTGATTGAAACTTCAAATATGACAAGCTTGCTTAATGTTATCGTTTTACATTGTCCCATGGGTAGCTACCCGTGCCCAAACCAACCCAATGTCTTTCATGTGACGAGCTTGTAGAGATAAGTCATGCATATTGAAATTGATTGATGATTGGATTTGTTCACAGTAAAATTACTATTAGACGATGGGCCAGACCCTAGATGTGCATAAATGTCTTGCGCATATTAAAAAAGAAATAGATTGGTGACGTCTGAAAAGAGTCCCACAAAAAGCTTATACAACTTGGCTTGTGCCAAGTTATAAGTTAAATACCCCCAAAAAAAAAAAAAATTTAGTTCTGGTGGCGATTTGGTGTAGATCCACTTGTTATTGAATTAGACAAAATGGGCAAGTTTCTCCAAATCGTCCAAAGTCAAAATCTTTTTCCATAAAAAAAATCTAGTTCATTCCTTATGTTTATTCAGGAAGCTATTTACTTTGTGTGGGAATCCATCCACATCTTTGCATGATGTCAACTGAGAAGGTGAGTGAAAAGATACATACAGATTGAATATAGATATAAATATAAGTCATTATAGATATGCAACTAGCTTGCTTTATCTTGGTTACATCAAATATAGTTGAGTTCTTTTACAATTTTATCCTTATCTAAAAAATATATATAGTTGAGGCGTGAGTTTAAGGTCCTGAGAAGAAAGAAACTCAGTTGATTTTAAAGGGTTCATTGCTAACATTCTGCAAAACAAATGTTGCTGTCTCATGGTCTCCTTATATGCATTGTTCTTCCAGATCTTTTTGAAACATTCATATTCATAATTTTGTTGTTCCATTACAAAATATCTTGCTTCGGAATGTTAAACTCATTGTTGAAGCAGAAAATGTTTGTTGGTATAACTTCAGTTATGAGTTTATTATGACTCATTTGTTATTCCTCCCTCAAAGATTGTAGTTTTTGTACTTGGTCATTTTGACTAGAACTTCACACTTCTCTTATTTATGAGAAACCTTTTTGAAAAGAAGAAGAAGAAGTTACGAGAGATCTTATAGATTGTCAACTATACTATCATATGGTGCTTTTGTGTCAATATCCTTATTTGAGCTTCAAATATGTCAAGCTTGCTTAATATTATTGTCTTTCATTTTACCAATAACAAAAAAATTATTTATTATTGTCTTTCCTACTGTCTCTGTGCCTGATCTGAGATTCCTCATTTTCCTTTGTGTCCATCAACCTCTTTCTGTTGCGACAAGCCTATATATGTTTCTAAGTAGGTATGGTGTGTCTGTTTCTAATCGCTCAGCCTTAACGGTCTTCTTGGGTCTTGAGATGGTAGTTAGCTATAGCCGGAGGTCAAGGCTTTGGAAGCATCCATTTGTGCTATATCTGTTATGAATTGGTAGTTAGGGAACTTAGTGTAGCTTTTGCTGTAAATCTATCTTGTTTGCAGTGGTAACCGAAAATTCGATCATGATAAAGGGTGCTTTTCTTATTTCTGTTGTTTCCTTACAATTCCTGCTTCAAGTATGAAAAAGAGAGAGCAATGGATAGAAGCAAACATTTTCCTGTTCTTGCAAAAGATAATGTATTGTGTGCCTTCAACTCTCATTAGAGATAAATCAAGTCTGGACTAAATGTTGGTAGAACAGTGTGAAATTATTTATTGCAGATTTTTGGTAGAGTTGATTTGGAGCCTTCAAGTTCACTTGAATTCCTCAAATTGCCAAATTTTGTGTTGTACATTTTCTTCGTCTGTAGAACTTGTGGCTCTGTCAAGTAGGATGCATTCGACTTGATCTATATGGGTGTAATTGACTCGCTAAGAGGTCGTTTAGTTCATGGAGTACTGGAGTAGTTATGCAAGAATTATACTGTGGGATTGTTTACACGGTGAATAATAATATAAGGATTGTTATGCTGATCAATTACTTTCGTTTTTCTAGTCTTTAATTATTCTTGTCCACCTATTGCTAATACAACTATGCTTATCACATGTTCTAGTAGACACTACTGCAGATATTTGCAATGTAGGTATTAACAGAACAACCAAACACTATACTAAGTTGTGCGGTGATTATTTTTCTTGTTCAACAATCCAAACTTGATATCAACTTATGCGAAGTATCCCTAAGGTTAAGTCTATACTTACAAGTAATGGCAGATGAATTCTCTTTTTTCATCCATTCACTTTAAACCTTGGATCTGACTTTACATAAAACAGGAAGATTGATGCTTTGAAAGATTTGAGCAATGGTAACAATTAAAATACAAAATGGAGGGGACTACGAGGGTAAGAATTGCCACAAACTAATAAATATTTCACATCAAAGCCATTATATAACTAGAGGATAAACATTCAAACCAAAAAGGCCTTGCAATCTACAAATATATACTGATTGACTGCAAACTCTCATTTCACTTCTTCAATCTCGTCCAATGCATAGTTGTTGGTTGATACATTAGCATAATTCACTTTGTTAAATCGTACCACAACTGGATAGCGAGTTTTTGGATCCTGAAACATTATCAACGACATGTTAAAACAAAAATGTTGAACATAATTTCTAAATTTTAATTGACGCAAGTCCTATCTATTTCTTACCTGATCAACAGCTACAACTGAACCAACTCCCTTGAACCAGTAAGATTCCTTCCTAAGAACTCTCACCTGTCAAATATGATCAGTAACATATTAGACAATTAGATTCAATCACTATTAAGATAACGAATGGCGATATAAGAATAACAGTTGGGGTCTGAATGAATCTTCAGAGTTCATGTTGCTTCATTTAAGCTCATATCAATTTAGGATGCCTGACTATGATATAAGTTCAGAATCTGAACTTCAGATTATAGGAAAACCATATATATATGACCCAGTCGAAGAATACTCTTATTTGATGCTGCGTTGAATTGCCTATTACTGTGAACACTATATAACAGATATATTTTGAACATCTACAGAAAAACGTACATCTTGAAAGTTACATGACAACTTTATAAGATTCACTTCTCTATATTTGTATCTAACATAAAAATCAGTTGGAGCACCCTTTAGCTAGATGCTAGTGATATATTGAATTGATTGATTTCATGGATGATCATATAACTTTCAGTTGTATCAAAATCATCAAACGGATTTTTATAAAGAAAGAAATAACTCGACTATGACTATATAGTATATCACAAGAAAAAAAATGGTCACAAAATGTTGAATCCGTTCCTGGAAAACTAGGTACTTACTTTGGTTCCTCTCTTGGGTCCAATTGGAGGTGGCTTAGCGGCTTTGACTTCAGCAGCTGGTTCGGCAGTAGCAGCTGCGGCTGGCGCCGCCTCCTCCGCGGCCCTTACAACAAGTCTCGGGGTGGTGGTGGTGGTGTTCTTTGAAGAGAAAAATAACATAGTGGTCTTATGAGTGTTTGTGTTGGATGCAACATTAGGAGTTGCAACAATAAAACTTGATGCAGCAGAAACCATGTTACAACTTGCCATAGTTTACTACTTGTCAATGAAAATTATGAGTATAGTGTTGTATGATGATGAAGAAAAAGGCAAAACATAACTAAGTAAATTGAGAGGTTTTGAATAACTTGGGATATCTTTTTCATGGACGAGGAGCAACCTTGTGGCGTCCAGTTATTGCTCTACCCACTAGGATGCTGCCACATAGTTACCATATCCCATTCGTTTGGATAATGTCATCACTTCTCTTGTTTTTTCCCTCTTTTAGTTTGGTTTTTCTTTTTTAGTATCTTTATTTAATGAGATAATTACACTAAAATACAAGCAAAAGACGAAAATTACCAAAAATGATCTATATTTTCGAATCTTACCCTAGTTGTCACCCTTTTTCCGAGATAGAAGTCTGCCGTAAGTTTATACAATTTTATACAAAATTTATACACGTGTATAAAATTGTATAAATTTGTATAAATGTGTATATGCGAGTGAATAAATCTGTATATTAAGAATGTTTATATGAATTTTTATTTTTTTGTGTATATTTTTATATTTCTCTCATTGCTACGCATTTATCTATGTATATTCATGTATAATTTATTTTTTGGGAGGAGATTTGTGTGTATAAACTTGTCCAAAGCAATGATTTAGACGCAATAAACAACATAAATTCAGTAAAATACAAAAAAAAAAAAAATGACGACACCATTAGCGGGGGAGGGTGCCTGCCGGCGACTTAGTGGCTGGGGAGGGGGAGATTCGGTAGCTAGGGTGGTTTTTATGAATGAGTGCTAAAATTTGTAATTTTAGGAATATGTGCTATGCATGAAAAAAATATAGCTCCATATTTGTAATTTTGGGTAGGAGGCTGCTTATTTTTGAAAGTTTCCCTTGTTTAATTATATAAGATTCACTAATCTGATTAATTTAATTCGGGCTGCAAGAGTTTATTAAAAAAGTATTACTTATCAAGAATTTTTTTTATTCCCTTATTTCGAATTAGATACTTCTAAATGATGAGGGATCTCCTTTTAACTCACCATCTCGTGGTGGTATGTTTCTTTTCTATTTAACTTTTATTCTTGGACAAGGTTAGTCATTTTTCTTTTGATATTGTTTTTTTTTTCCTCTCATTCACATAGTTTATTTGAGAATTTAGGAGATCCAAATTGAACCATGGTAAACACTGGAGGATCGAGTTATTTTTATATGTACTAGTGGAATGTATTATGTATATAATAGAATGATTGAGATGAACACAAGCATCCATATAAAATAAAATAAAATTAAAATATATTTGAACCATAGTAAACTCCTAATAGTTGAGGTTTGAAGGCCTAACACTATAATTTGAATTGCGACATCTTAATTATTGGATGTCTCATAGCTAGGGAATCTTCGAATTGAATCTAATTTTTTTCTTAGTCTAAACCATAAAATAACCCAAACAAAAAGCTTACTATTTTACTACTATATAGAAAGGTGATGATGGTCGTTTAGGGCTATTTTTGTAAATTCGACTACAATAACAATTTTGTCATTTTGTCTCTAGGCTAATGCTAAGTTGGCAGATCTAGAAACTTTACTCTTCATTCTTTCCTGGACATATAATTGTTCATGCTATCTCTTTTCTTTCAACGGAGAAAATATAGGTCCAGAAACATTAAATCCCTTTTCATATTCTCAAAATTCTTTCATTTCTTCCGAGTTGTTGTTGCAAAGTCGGGCCTGCTCTTTTCATGTTCTTCTCTATTTTATTTTTTTTCCTTGCATTTTCCATTTTTGTTCAAAGCTCCTGATTTTAGCCTATTCTTACGAGGTTTGAGTAGGAACTATCTTTCAAGTTTTGGGTCTACAACTAAAATTCTAAGTCACAACAATTATCTTCCCTTTTGAAATGCACTTTTTCTAATTTTCTCAAAATTACTTCTTTTGGCCTCTCTTTAATTTTAGTACTAATTTACTATAGTTAGTATTTTCTAGATCCATAATTTTATTTAATTAATCAAAATCGATAATAAATCACAAATGCATTGATTAGTAACCTTTGATCTTTATTCTTGTCATCGTATCAAAGTCAGTAAACTTTTTTATCTTGATTTTTTTATTTGATAGTTGATCCTACAAAGTGAACAACATATTTTAGGAAATTAAATTATACTAGAGGCTTTATAAAAAATGGAGTAAAATTTGAAAAACTAATAGTACAAAATTTTGAAAATAAAGATCAACATATTATTGAAAAGAAAAACTAAAATATTACGGGGTCGTTTGGTACGAAGACAGATTATACAGATATTAGTAATACATGTATTAGTTATGTAGAGATTAGTAATACATGCATTATTTTTGTTTGATATTTGGTACATTGCACTAAAATTAAAGATGTAAGTTGTCATTTAATATGTTTGAGTTATTTTTAAATTAAAAAGTAATGAGTTTACAATTATAACATTTGATGTTTGACTTTTATTGGCTTTAGGGGAAAAGAGAAGGATAATTTTATTGTTTTGTTCCTTTATCCATATATATATATATAGGTAGAGGAATAAAATAATATATTAATTAGTGTATTATTTAATACATGAATTAGTTATGCATGATTCAAAATACCAACTAAATATGGGATTACCTAATATGATATTTAATACATGAACTAATTTACTCAATCCCCCATATCAAACATCTCCTACATGTTTCATTCAAGTACTAATAAAATTCCAAAGAAAAAAACTAAAAATAAAATAAAATAAGAAAAAACTAATTAATTGGACCCCTGTTGTACACGGACATGCAAATCTAGTTTTAACAAAGAAAAACAAAAAAGTTTCCAAAAGTAGCTTTTTTAGGATTATATCTTTGTTATTTTCTCCATTTTTGTCACAAACTCTAAATATATTGCTACTACGAAAATGTGTTAAAGTCCAGTTCTATGAGAAAAAAGGGGGAATATTTTGTAAGTTGATTTACTAAGGATTAACCATTTCAAAGTGATTCTTAGTTACAAATTTTAATAATTAAGTAATTTCCAAATTTTCCGATTCTATATCATGGAAGTGAAGAAATTTCAGTGTAAATTGCAAAACTATGACCATAGGCAGTGGTTTGCTTTTTTGACCTCGTTAACAATGGTTTTGCAAGAATTACTTCCGCTAAGTTTAATAAATAAATTTTAAACGAAAATATCCCAACAAAATCTTATAATGATGCTCGCACCTCACCTTCCCTTTCTTGTAGGTGCTGCCTCTTAGGCAACACTTGACTTTGACCCCTCTTGCATAGACAACACTTGTCTTTAATCTCTTCCCACATTCTCCCAAATAACCTGAAGTGTTGTGTTGCCCCTTCAATCTCTTCCCACGTTCTCGCATGCAATACTTGCTCTTTGATATGTTTCAAAGAGGCAATACTTGTTGATTCATAACTTGAAGTGTTGCCTCCGGATGAAATGGAGACCATTTTGCTAAAAAGTTCTTAAGTGAGGACAAAGAGGTTTGTGAGGCGATGTGGTGAATTTCGGAAATTTCATGCAACAACCTATTTATAGTAAATTTTTTGCCCATGGGCGAGTTTGACACTGGTCTTTGCTTTGAGGCCACTATTTTTTTTGGTCTTACACTAGAGGCCACTTTTGGCTCTTTACTAAATAAGGTCATTAAACACGCCTAACTTGAAAAACTAAATTACTCCTCAGTTTGTATCCGAATTTACAGGGTTTTGTCAAAACTGTTTCTCACAGTTTTTACTGTGAATTCATGCAACGATTGTCATTAATTTTTAACTGTGCATTCATGCAAAAAACTGCTATTTACTTCAGTTTTTCATATTCCTCTTCGATTTTTGTCCCGTTTCTTTGTATACCCAGTGTTTTTTGCTCGTGTTAACTGTACTACGTAAATCGAATAATATATTTTGATTGTAAAAGCAGTTTGAAATTTGTATAACCAGGCATGATTTTTTTAAAAAAAAAATATATATGTGTTAAATTTATGCGTATTAAGTTACTTAACGTTATTTTAAGTTTAAATTTGTATATTTTTTTGTATTTGTATGTTTGATAGTTAGTAGTTACTTTTCATATTTTGTATGTTTGTGATTGGGATAAAATTTAGATTATTACTTAAATGTATTTTTGATTGAGGTGTATTAAAGTTGAGTACGATTACTGGAATGAAGTTTTGAAATGCTACTGATTTGTATGTTTTTGTGTATTTGTATGTTTAATAGTTAGTAGTTACTTTTCATATTTTGTATGTTTGCGATTGGGGTAAAATTTAGACTGCTACTAGAATGAAGTTTTGATTTGGTGTATTAAAGTTGAGTACGATTACTGAAATGAAGTTTTGAAATATTACTGATTGAAGTTCAAATCACATTGACTGAAGTTCTATCCACATGGATTGAACTTCTTAACCCTCATAGACTGAAGTTCTATCCTCATGGAATGAACTTCGTTACCCTCATGGAATGAAGTTCTATCCTCATGAACTTAACTTTTCTACCCTATATGTGTGTGTGTGTGTGTGTACGAGTGAATGTATGTGGGAGTCTGGGGTGTATTAAAGTACAGTCCAATTACTGGATTGAAGTTCTGAAATAGTACTGATTGATGTTCTATCCACAGGGATTGAACTCCCCCACCCTCATGGACTGTCCTCATGTATTGAACTTCTTTACCCTCATGGACTGAAGTTCTATCCTCATGGATTTAACTTCTTTACCTATTATGTGTGTGTCTGTGTGTACGACTGAATGTATGTGGGAGTCTGGGGTGTATTAAAGTGCAGTCCAATTACTGGACTGAAGTTCTAAAATGGTACTGATTGATGTTCTATCAATAGGGATTGAACTCCCCTACCCTTATGTACTGAAGTTCTATTGAACTTCCCTATCTCTCTTATCTGAAGTGATGTCCACAAGGGATTGAACCCCCCAACTGTACGTGCTGAAGTTCTATTCATTTCTGCTGAAGTTCAGTTTTATACTTAGTCATACTATTTTATTAAATTTGTGTGTGGCTTTATACTTTATTTTGTATACTCAATTTGAGGTTTTTTGTTTGAAGTTTGCTACATTTGTATATTCTGTATGTGTGACTGGTAGTTTGTTTTTATTGTTTGCTTTTTGCAATATGGATGTTGGAACGGCAGGGAATCTAGTGTATCCATTTGAAACTGGTTCAACTTGAATCCATATTGGCAGGGGGAGCACAACTTGGATAAATTAATTTCAAGGTTCAGTGTAGCACAGTTTAAGAAGCTTTCAGAGGGTGTGTTTGGAAGCTTTGTGAAGTTGCAGTTGTACACAACTTCTATGAAGTTACTACATTGTTTAGTATTGTCTCGTATTGTGAGCAGTGATCCAAACAGATTAAGCTTCAATATTTTTGGTCATGTAATTCATTTTGGTCCTGAAGAATACTATCTTTACACCGGTTTGAGATTTTCTCCAAATCGTGGGTATTTGTTTGATAAGCTTGGTATGAATATGGATATGAGGCTTCTGAAGCAGTGCTTTGGTGGTAAAAGCAATCTTCAGTTGTTGGACGTTCATGCATTTTTGGTATCAAGGAGCACGTAATCTCTGGTCGACGAAGATGACTCAATAAAGATTGCAGAGTTTTATATTCTTAAGTCAATTATTTTGTGTTGTAAGAAAAAACAGTTTGGTGGAAGTTCATTATCTGGATATCACTGACAATGAGGATCTTTGTACAGCTTATCCGTGGGGGAGTCTGGATTTTGAAACACTTGTTAAGTCTGTGACGACACCCCTTAAAAGTGTTGCAAGTTCAGGAAAATATGCATACTATACTGTGCTTGGATTCCCCTTGGTGTTGTGTGCTTGGTTCGTTGAATTATTTCCAAAAGTTGGATCTAAGTTCTATACGTTTAACAGTGCTGACTTTCCAAGGATGTTGAGGTTTATTAAGTTCAATAATCCTCAGTATAACAGTTTGGTTGAGAAGTATTTTCATAATGTTAATGTAAGTTTCTATATCTATAAATCAACTATATGGCCTTGAAGTTCTATCTATAATATTGCTAAAGTGCTGTACATATGGATTGAAGTTTTGTTTATATAATACTTAAGTTCTATCCATAAGCATTGAACTTCTATATATATGGTCTTGAACCTTTTTATCCTTAAGCCTGTTGAAATTCTCCTACTATGGACAGAACTTTTGTCTATAAGGATTGAACTTTTATCTATATGGCCCTGAAGTACTATCCATATAGGTCTCCCCTTATGGATTGAAGTTCTATTCATAAGGATTGAACTTGTATCATTATGGCCATGAACTTCTATCCATAAAAGCTCTTCCCTTATGGATTGAAGTTCTATGCATAAGCATTGAACTTGCATTTCCTATCTACTGAACTTTCTACCTCTGCACATCCTATGTTCTAAACTTCTATCCATAAAGTTGTCCCCTTATGGATTGAAATTCCATGCATAAGGATTGAACTTCTATCTTTATGGCCCTGAACTTCTATCTCTGCACATCCTATTTACTGAGCTTTATGGATTGAAGTTCTATGCACAAAGATTGAACTTCCATTTCCTATTTAATGAACTTCTATCTCTGCACATCCTATGTTTCTGAAGTTCTGTCCATAAAGATTGAATTTTTATCTTTATTGCCCTGAAACTTCTATCCATAAAGCTCTCCCATTATGGATTGAAGTTCTATGCATAAGGATCTCTGCATATAGAAGTTTTACTCTTATTTTACTGAAGTGCTAATATATTTTTCATGGTTTCTTTTTTAATAGAGGTTTGACAAATTTGAAATGGTTCCAATTGTACTTTTTCAGGAAGAAAAAAGGTCGGTGGTATTGAATGTGATAGAAGCGGCTCCTATTGTTGCATTTAAACAAAGAAAAGGAAAAGAAGTTGTTGATCGTGTTGAAGAGAGTGAGGATAGTGGTGCTGAGAGTAAGGATAATGGTCATGAGGGTCATGATACTGGTTATGAGAGTCAGGGTACTTCTCATAGTGTGCAGCTTGATCAAGATTTAGTTGATGCAATTGTTAAAGTGAGTTTTAAAGTATCATGTACATTCATCTTTTTGTTTTTTTATTTTAATTGAATATTTTTATGAGTTTTATTGGTTTATTTTTTGCAAAAGGTGAATATGAAAGTTTGGAAGAGGTTACGTAGTCACCGACGCCGCATAAGGGGGTATATTAGTGGTCTAGAGAACAAGGTTGACTCTGTTCTTGATTTTATGAAGAAGTTGGGTAAAAAATTCGAGGAATAGGAGGAAAATGGCCGGAAAAGTGGAAGTGTAAGAAGGTGCAAGGAACAATCTAGCAGCTATGGTCATTCCTTAAACTTGCATTCACATGGAGGCAATGCTAGCATTGGAAGCAGGGATATCTATGTCTATAGTGGCGGGGATGTTAATGCTGGAGTTGGTGATAGTCAATTAGGGAAGAGAAAGTCTCATTCATTCAGAAAATCAAAATCAAAATCTCCATCATATGTTAGACAAGAAGAAGGCAGTGATGACAGTTTAATTAGGAAATCAAAATCTCATTCAGATGTAAGAAAAGAAGGCAGTGATGACAGCGTAGGTCGAAAACCAGCTACACAATTGCATGGAGAATCACAAGGAGAGTTAGCGAGCAAAACACCTGCACAATTGCATGTACAAGGTGAATTGGACATGTATGGTGAGTTGACTGCGGCACAAAAGGAATTTCTTGAAATTTCCTTGCAACTTGTTAACGGAGACCTTGATCTGGAAGCAGTTGGTGTCAGTCCTGAGGTTATGAGTGTGGGGAAAGGAGGTGCAACTTCTATGTCTATTGTTGACGCGTCGACTCATCCTGCTATTTAGTTGTCATCAAATATAGTTTCTACACCTGTCCAAGCAAAAACATATCAAAGGAAAAAGAAGAAATTGAAGAAACAACGTTTCGATGATAGGCCTACATTTAATATTGAAATGACCTCGATCAGTCGTTTCGGAAGTTAAGACTCCGATTGACGTGCCGATAATTTTAAAATATTCGTAATATCCATTAGGACATGTCTGTAAAATTTGAGCTAAATCAGACCTCATTTGGTAGGCATCAGAAGAAGGTTTCGGTTTTATTATTGATAAATATTAAAAAGGGATTTTCGAGCTCGGCTTTGGCGAACGAGCTCCGATTCAAAATCCGAAAGCGCCGTTAGGTTCGTATGATTATTTATGACTTTGGTGAACTTTCGAAAGTGAATTTCGATGTTGTTCGGCTAGTTTCCGCTAAAATGCCGAAAGTTAAATAATTTGACTTTTTTTTATTTATTTAAATTCGCATCTTGAATTTTGGGAGTCCAATTTGAAATCTGCATAACATATATGTTGTATAACTTGTATGCAAAAATTGGAATTATTTCGAATATCCTAGAGTACTATTTTAATTTTCGTTAAAAAAAAAAATAAAATAAAAGAAAACAAAAAAAATAAAAAATGAAAAAAGGATATAAAGTAGGCGGTGGTCAAGGGATCTAATCCCTTGACATTTAAGTAGAACGAATGAGCAGAAACAGAGGAATTTACGCGAAAACGATACAGAATAATAATAGGAAACGAAGTAAGGAAAAAATGCCAGAAAATGAGAAAAGGGGCCGGAGAAAAGTAGAATTTTCACCCTGAAACATTCAGGTAATGATCCTAATATATTATTTGAGTTTATTATGTGTGTTTGAATATATTTTAACGGTAAAACTTGGAATATTAGACATCGCCCTAATGATGTAAATTGATAGTTTAAAGGGTCAAATGGACCCCAATAATGGATTGATTATATATTCATACTCAGTGAATTATGGGCAACTTATAAATGTAATTTATTTGGGGTTTGGTTATGTGACCTTAAACCCTGTATATAGGCCTGGCCTGCGTATTGCGTATGCGAATAGGGTATCAGGTTCCTACCTGGATTGTCCTAAGATGTGAGGAATGAAGCCTTTAGCCTAATTTGATATATTTTTCTGCTTATTGAATAGAGTGGGATCGTTTGGCAATGAAACCAAAGGACAAGCGGTTATTGAGTGGATGTACTAACTTTGTAACAAGGTAAGTGTTTATACCCATTTCTTTGGAGGCACCTGGCCTCGTGGATTTTCTACCACGTGTTCCTTACGTGTGTAGCTGCCGATAGGCGTACTCATTACGTCATAGCTTTGAATTTACATTGTATATTATATGTTATGCCCTGTTGTTGGTATTGCATTGAGCATATGAGCATTGCACTCTGGTTTTGAGCATTACATATACTTCCCGGTTGGTGATGAGAGTCCCGCACCGGTGAAGGGTCATTATTGCATATACTTCCCGGTTGGCGATGAGAGTCCCGCGCCGGTAAAGGGTCATTATTGCATATACTTTCCGGTAATCAATGAGAGTCCCGAGCCGGTGAAGGATCATCATTGCATATACTTCCCGGTTGGCGATGAGAGTCCCGCGCCGGTGAAGGGTTATTATTGCATATACTTCCCGGTAATCGATGAGAGTCCCGAGCCGGTGAAGGGTCATCATTGCATATACTTCCCGGTAATCGATGAGAGTCCCGAGCCGGTGAAGGATCAGTATTTCATATATCTCCGGGTAGACGATGAGAGTCCCGCGCCGGAGATAGGTATCAGGCATATGCGACTGCATTGCATCGTACCGCATTCATCCCATCTCATTGCACCGCATACTGACTATTGTGTGTATTGTGTTGTGTTTTATGTATGCGGTAAGTATACTATGTCGTGGACATATCTCAGTTTGCCTATATATTTCTGGCTCGTATTCTGGGTTGCGGGGATCGGATTGCACGCCGCAACGGTATAAATATATGGATTGGGTTGCACGCCGGAACAGGATGAATATATGGATCGGGTTGCACGCCGCAACAGGATGTATTTCTGATTGTTGATATGTTCGGGGTACCAATATGTTCTGGCTATCTTACGTTCCTGGTTGTTAATGAATTTATGATTCCATACGTGTTTCCAGTTATTATCTGGCTCTGCCTTTTTATAATTTAAATAAAAGGAATTCGATCTATCTATTTCTTTTCTCTCTGGCTAGCTATCCTATTCTTTGAGGTGGCTAGTCTGCCCCACTTATTGAGTCCTTTTGACTCACCCTTGTTTGTTGTTTGTTTTTGTCTATCTATTTCGTTTCGGCAGGTTCGCTCCAGGATTGAGTGCACCACGTTGTGAAGGAGCGAAGACGACTTCAGCTGTCAGGGTGAGCCAGCTTTTATTCCGGATGGCCACCAGTTATTGGCTATTATTTCAATTAAATTTTGCTCCGTTCAGGAGGTATCTATCTTCTTTTGTGCTCTTAGATGTCTAGTCTGGATAGCCCTAAACCTAGTATGTTGGGTAGTCAGCTGTAATTTCTTTTGTACAGCTTAGAGGTATCAGTATGTTAGTGTTTTTTTAAGTCTTGTTCTTATTTATGAATTGAATTATATTTATTTTCCTAATTTAATTGGTAAAGGTTCGCCCGACGGGTCTAGGGGAGCATGTCGGGTGCCCGCACGGCCTAGCCGGATTCCGGGTCGTGTCAAATATACTACCATCGAGTCAAGAGAGTGATAGTGAAGATTCATGTGATGCTGAATATACACCAAGGGCTGAAGGAATTCAACAAGATATGTCAAAAAATCAGCAGCAGGGTATTGAGAACGAATTGGGGAAAGAACAAGGCATAACTCAGGAACATAACAGGACTCATGACATTATAATGGAGAATGTTGAGGCGAGTAATCAAGAAGGAAGAGAAGAGGAGTTGACTGAACAAGGACATGCTCTTGAAATTCTCTTGGACAAACGGCAGTCAATCGACCAAGTAGACAAAGAAGAAGTGATGACGCAGGAAAATGAGAGGTCTCTTGACGTTGTTATGGAGAATGCTGAAGCAAATAAGCAAGCAGAAAGAGAAAGGGACATGACTGAAGAACAACAAGCTCTTGGAAGTCTTGTGGGCAAAGGTCAGTCAATTGATGAAGCGGGCAAAGAAGAGGTGATGACACAGGAACATGAGAGGCCTCTTCAGATTGTTATGGAGAATGCCGAGGCAAATGAGCAAGCAGGAAGAGAAGGTGATTTGACGGAACAACAACAGACTTTTGAAAGTCTTATGGACAAACAGCAGTCAGTCGACGAAGCGGGCAATGAAAAAGTAATGACACAGGAACAAGATAAGCTTGTTCAGATTGTTATGGAGAATGTCGAGGCAAGTAAGCAAGCAGGAAGAGAAGGGGACCTGACTGAAGAACAGCAAGCTCTTGAAAGTCTTGTGGGAAAATGTCAGTCAGTCGATGAAGCGGGCTAAGAAGAGGTGATAACACAAGAACAGGAGAGGCTTCTTTAGATTGTTATGAAGAGTGCCGAGGCAAGTGAGCAAGCAAGAAGAGAAGAGACTACATAAGAACAAGCTCTTGAAAGTAATAAGGTAAATACTGAGGCAAGCCATCCAGCAGGGATAGAACGATTGATCCAAGGCGAGAAGCAGTCGGAGCAGCATCATCTTCTAGGGAAAAGGGACCGAAAGCTTAGTTAGTGGTTGCTATCTCCATATTTTGCTGGAAATACTAAAAAGAAGATAACTGACTGGAAGGATAATTATTGACGTAGTTGTCCATTCCACTACTTGAAGATTGATCCAGCTGTGTTGGTAGAGTTTGCAAATTGGTTGTTATTTCAAAGAAATGACACTGAACTTGAACAATAAGTCTATTTATAGTTTTATGATTTCTTATCTATAGTTTGTTAAGTTCAGTGCATAGGGGATGAATTTCAAAACTTATAGTTCAATCCCCTATGGACTGAACTTCTTAGCCTATGAGTTTTGCCTCTATGGATTGAAGTTCTGTGTATATGGACTTAAGCTCTATCTATAAGAATTGAACTTCAATCATATGGCCCTGGACTTGTGTCCACAAGGATGTGGAAAGTTCTGTCCCTGTAGGATTAAAGTTCTGTGCATATTGACTTACCTTCTATCTATAAGGACTGAACTTCAATCATATGGCCTTGAACTTCAATTATATGGCCCTGAACTTCTATCCTATTGATTGAAGTCCTGTGTGCATATAGGCTTAAGTTCTATATATAAGAATTGAACTTCAATCAAACGGCCATGGACTTCTATCCATAAGGATATGGAAAGTTTTGTCCCTATAGGGTTGAAGTTCTGTGCATATTGACTTAAGTTCTATCTATAAGGACTGAACTTCAATCTTCAGGATGTTGAACTTAATATCTTATGAGTTTCTCAAGTTCTTTACCATATACAGGGGGGAGAAAAAGTGTTTGAAAGTTCAGTCCAATGGAGATGAACTTCAAAGTTCCAAAAGGGATGGAGTTTAATTCCAATGGACTGAACTTCATTGCCTATGAAATTCTTAAGTTCATTCCTTATGAAAAAGTAGCATGTTTTTGTATCCTGTATCTTTTTAATTAGGGACAACCATGCTGCTTATATACCCGATAATGATTATGACAGTGATCCATATCAGTTGGAAACTATCAAGCCAGACAAGTAGTGGTTTTTGGAGTTCGTAAATTGTTGTCTACCCTCTGGCTGATAATGTTAGTGCATATTCTGTTTTTGGTTTGTTCTGTGTTCGTTATTACTTTTCTTTGTGTTGACTAAACAGGTTCCTTTTTTTTGCAGCATGTCGATATTGGTATGTATAATCTCAGAAAGAGGGCATGCTACCATTTGTTCCAGTTTCCTCATACACTTTCAATTACTGATATAGGTTTTGATAGTTATCTATGCTCTGTTTATCAGTTAAATTTCAAAGACAAAAAGAAAAGTCCAGGTAATGAAGTCTGGCGTGATGGTTTTGGATTGTGTATGTGCAATTATCTTTATGGCCTGGAACAGAGGTGTTCAATCTCATGGAGTGGAGTTGATAAAGTCTATTTTCCATGCCGAATGCAAGCAGCACCTGGTGAAACGGTGATACATTACTTTTTGGCAGTCTTGGATATGCACGAGAAGAAAATACATGTATATGATTTGATGGTCACTACAAAGAAGCCAACACAGAAAAATTTTGACCACATGAGGGGTTATGTTGTTGTGCTCCCACATCTTTTGAAGTATGTCAAGTTTGGCAAGCTACATGATTCGTTTAAAGATGATAAGTTCAATAGGGTCTTTAAAACTGAGTGGGTACTATCACCAAATCAACTAGATGGGTAAGTCTTTTCATTTTTGTGCAAGTTTTAGTGAAAATTAGATATAATTGACTGAATTTATAACCCCCTGCCTGCTTATATGTCTTACTCTTTATTTTGGTTTTTTTAGGACTAGTTGTGGCGCTTTTGCAATATGGTATGCTGATCTACTGACCAGGGGTAGAGATGTTCAAGATATTCTACCAGATCAAATTCATAATTACAGCGCACAGTTTGATGGTCAGCTTTGGGCTCATGGCCGTGCAAAGGGTAGGAATGAATTTGAAACTCCACCAGAATTGGTAGACCATGATTATGGACATCATAATGAAGACATGTGTCAGTTATAAATTTTTTTTAAACTTCAGAATTTCTAGTAGTATTGTGTAAAGTTTTTTCGTAATATATAGAGAAACCGATATTATATACAGATGAACAGATTATTATGCACAGATTTATATAATGCCATGTTGTTGCAGTGATATTTTTTAGCATGAATGTATTTTATCTATAAGGACTGAGTTCAATCAATTAGTATTGGACTTCAATCCATATGGACTGAAGTTCCATCCAAAAGGATTGTGAACCTCTGCCTATATGGATTGAAGTGTTTGTGCATATCCAAATAATTTAATAATGATTAAATTTTTTTCCCAGTACTTGAGGGTTTAATTTTATATATTATGAGTTTGAACTTCTGCCCATAAGGATTGAACTTATGTATTTAAGTATGGAAGTTTTATAAATTATGAGATTGGACTTCTATACAAAAGGATTGAACTTCTGTCTTTTAAGGATGAAATATGAGTTTTAACTTCTACCCACAAGATTGAACTTCTGTCTCTAAGGACGAAAGTTTATAAATTATGAGCTTAAACTTCTTCCCACAGGGGATTGAATTTCTGTCTTTTAAGGATGAAAGTTTTTCATAACTAACTTCTCCCATGGATTGAAGTTTCTGTGCATATCGACTGAGCCTAATGGACTGAAATTACTTAACAGTATAAGTTTGAGTTTGCTTAGAGATAAAGTGAGAATCTCTTAACAGTTCTAATAGATGTAGACAAATTCAGTCCCAACTTGTGGTAATGTGCAAAACCATATATCAGCCTCTAAGCATTGAAGTTTTTATAGGATAAAATTAACTTCTATGCTCAAGGATTAAAGTTTTATAAGCCAATATTAACTTCTATCCTTAAGGATTGAAGTTTAACTTTAACTTCAATCCTTGAGAAGAGAAGTTAATGTAATAACTTCTCTTTTAATCTGAGCCATCCAACACAACAACAACATACCCAGTTTAATCTGAGCCATCCAGTTTTATTAAATCAGACTGGTTCCCTTGATGTTTTCCTTTTTTAACCCTAAAGATTACCTTTGTATTTCATTTTCTTTAGCCGCACCCATAACTTGTGTCTATTCTTCTTCCTTTTTGTAGTTTGTCTATTGTTCTTCCACCATGAAAAACCAGAAAATTATGGGGATGAAAAATATGATCCTTTTCTATATTTCAAATGGCATCCCAGCTTTTGAAATTACTCTGACTGATTCATACACTCTCACCGGCAATTTTGTAGTTAGCTTTGGCCTTTGAAATTTTACAGTTTATTGAAAGTAAATTTTTAAATAATTGTTATTTTAATGTATACTTTTGGTTTTTCGCAGATTCTTCCAGCAGATATCCGTGGATATCTTCCTCCTGAGGCGAACACTGTCATTCTAGAGCGTGATGGGAAGCCATGGTCTATGAAGCTTATTAGTAGAAAAAATGGTCGACGAAGGTTGAACAAGGGGTGGGCAACATTTGTAACAACAAATAATCTGAAGACCGGCGATTAAGTGAACTTTAAAATTGTTGAAAGTACTGTCGACTATTTGAAGTTTGTCGTTACAGTTTTTGACCTCCTGGCCCCGAAGATGATTGTGATTCTGAATGTGAAATTTGTCGTTACAATGAAGGAAGGTCCAACAATGGCGAATCTGATGATGTATCGATAAATGGTGCAGGAATTGCTAGTTATCCAGTCATGATTGATTAATGGAGCAGACGAAATATTAGTTTTAGGAGTTTAAATCCCTTGTTGGTCTGTATTAGGAGTTTAAATATCTGTATGTACTAGGAGTTTAAATATCTGTTTGTATTAGGTGTTTAAATATTTGTAGTAGGGGAGTTTAAATGCTTAATTTCAGTATTTTGTTGTGCTGTATATAATCCTATGTTTTTAAATAATTAGATGTTTGTATTTTGGAAATGACTTTTCTAAGTAATGGGATGTATGTTCATGTTTGCATTTCCTTAATTCTGGTTATTGTATTCTATGATTAATTTGAACCATAAGGATTAATTTGAACTTAAGGATTGAACTTATATTTTTAACAATTGGAATGTAAATGCCCTAAAGTTGTATCCCTATTTACTGAACTTCAAAAAAACACAACTTCAGTCTTTAAGGATTGAACGTCTGTCCATAAGGATAGAAGTTTTTATAAAAATGTCAACAATTGTGACATCAACCTTCAAGGGTTGAAGTTCTATCCCTATTTATTGAACTTCAAAAATGCAACTTCAGTCTTTATGGGTTGAAGTTTTCATATTTAAGGGATGATCTTCTCTCCATAAGGATTGAAGTTTAATTAAAAGATTAAAATATGCAACTTCTGTCTTTTAAGGGTTGAAGTTTTTCATCTGCTCATATTGAAATTCTATCCATAAGGATTGAAGTTATAAAAATGTCAAAAAATGCTTCCAGTCTTTAAGGGTTGAAGTTCTTTTATAATCAAATGATGAACTTCTTTAAACAAGGATTGAAGTTAATTTAAAAAGTGCAACTTCAGTATTTAGTGTGAATTTCCATGATGGAGTGAATTTACTACAATTCAGTCTTAAATAGACTGAAACTACTTCAAATTCAGTCTTGTTCAACTGAATTTACTTCAAAGTCAGTTTTGTTCGACTGAATTTACTTCAAACTCAATCTCTAATTGACTGAAAGTACTTCAACTACTAGTAGTTTATGTCAAATACTAGTATTAAACTTATTAAAAAATAGTTAAAGAACATGAAAAACCATCTAAACAAATTATTATAAACTGCAATCAAAGTTTTGAGTTCATATCTTGAATGTTGATAAGAAATTATCATCAATTTTTTATTTGTCTTCATTTATTTCTGCACCATCATTCACCATCAAGCAGTTTCATGCAACAAAAAGAAGTGAAGAAATCAAATTAGTAAGAGGGAAATATTTAGTAAAAAAAGTTTATGGATAATGAAGGAAGTAGCAGTACCTATATATCCTTGAGTAGGGTCGGAGTACTGGAGTATTTGTACATGAGGTTCTATCATGTCCTCTGTTTTTGCATCGACTGCATTTGGTTGATTTGACTCGTATAGATTCAACAATCGAGATGTATCTCTTTGTTTTCCTTCTCCCTCATTGTATTTTGACATTAGGAGTTTCTATCCTTTGATTTTTTATGGTATCTGGTACATTCTAAGAACTTTTGTGCCCTATCATATTCACCTCACCTTGATATGCGTTTAACCAATAGTTTCGTGAATACCATTTTGAGCAGAACTCAGATTTCACCAGACGTCTTTTCTCAATGCATGCAGTTGCATGTACACATGAGAGTTCATCAGTCTGGAATTCAAGACAGTCATACGTCTTATTCTTTAAGTCGATGTTGAAGCTTTTTCCTTCTTCTTGCACATTGAATGTTGCGTTACCTGTTGGGAGTACCTATTTGAAATGAAAATTACTCCCTCCGTTCCACTTTAGATGAACCCATTTGACTTTGCACGGAGTTTAATAAAGAAGGGAAGACTTTTGAAACTTGTGGTCTAAAATAAGTTATAGATATTTGTGTGGCTACAAATCATCTAGGGATGAGTAAAAGTGAAATTTTTTTCCAAATTTAGAAAGAGGTCATTCTTTTTGAAACAGACTAAAAAGGAAATAGGATCATCCTTTTTTTAACAGAGGGAGTAATAACTTTTGTAAGTCAGCACAGATGGTATCTAAATCGGCTATTACTAATTCAGAGCAAGAGTTCATGAGTACAGTTCTAGTGGATTGATTGAACTTCAAATCATATGGACTGAAGTTCAATCCCACAAAGATTGAACTCCCCTACTTGAACTTACTTACTGTTATAGACTGAAGTTCTATTAACAAGTATTGGACTCCCCCTGGTGCCTTATATACGGAAGTTCCACCCTCAAGGTTGAACCCCCTCACCCTTTTTTTTTACTGAAATTCTATCCATAGTGATTGAACTTCCCTACCCTCCTATGATCTGAAGTTCTCTATCCACAGGGATTGAACACCTCCACCCATATGATCTGAAGTTCTATCCACAGACATAAATAGGATATATAAGTAATGCAAGGGGGAAGAACAAGTCCTGAATTTCAGTCTACTTGGACTGATCTTCAGCCTTCCTTGTCTGTATTTTTAGAGACTATTAGAATTGCATATTTCAGTCTACTTACAGTCAATTTTTCAGTGAATTTGGCACGAGTCTAATGCTCTACACTTACATTTATTGTGAAGGCCAGCTGAATCTTCCTGTTCATTTATCTTCTGTGCACCTTGATAAGTTATGAAAAGTCTCTTGAGCTGTAGTTCTTCTTTCACAGAACCATTTTTGCTTCTTAACTATGATTAAATCCAAAAGGCTTAAAATGGGCAACTCTTTTGCTTCAAGTAACGTAGAATTCATTGACTCCACTATATCTATTGTAAGCATATCATATCGTCGCCTTGGTGAGTAAGATCTAGCCCATCTTTCAGGTGGTTCTTCCATTGTGTAGTTGAATGTGTTTCTGTCCGTTCCCTCTATTTGTGACATGAAGTTATCAAAGTCTTCATACTTATAAGCTCTTCCAGCAGTTTGAAATAAACTTATCACTATGGTTCTCACATTCCTTTTGTTTAGGTTCTTTTCAAAGTGGTAGATGCATTTACCATGGTGGCTAGCAGGATAAACTTCTGCAATTCCGTGCGCAATTGATTTGTTTCTGTGTGATAGAAACACTAGTTCAGCACGACTACCTATTGTCTTTCGTAGCTCGGTGAAAAACCAAGTGTAAGCTTCATTATTTTCAGAGTCTGCGCAATTTCGTAAGCTAGAGGGAACAGTTGATTGTTTGGATCTTTTGCTATAGAAATTATACGAACACCTAGATATTTTGCCTTTAGAAATGTTGCATCTACTGCTATCACAGGTCGACAATACCTCCAACTGTCAATTGATGACTTGAAAGCGACACACATATGCATAAACCTGAAACGTTTTACCATAGGACAAAGTTAATTTTTAGAAAGTTTTGAATTTCATATAGGCATTGAATTTTTTTTCGAGAAATGCTTACTGATTAAGACTGTCTATCTTTTTGTTAGTGTGTGCACCTGGATTTCTCTCTTTCAGCACAAGCAAGTATGAAGGGAGGAGATAATAATGGTCATCAGGCCTTCCCCTAATCAATGATTTTGCTGCTTGAATTGAACGTCATGACTTGTGATATCCTATTTCAATCCCGTGTATTCTTCTCATTTCATTGACAATAAATGTTGGTCAACTTCAGTTCTGTTATCTCAGATATTTTAAGGAAAGTATTCACTTATCAATGTTGACGTGGCATGTTTCTGATAACCCTTCTTAATGTCATTAGAGCATTTATGTATATTCTGAAATTTAATTACCTTAAACAGTGAGGAATCTTTTATCCTTCTGGCATGAATATTCCAATCACAGTTGGGATCGATGCATTTCAGTTCATATCTTTTTTTATTTGATCTAATAACCTTGAACTCAAAATATTCCTTGATTTTTGTCTTGACAAAACACTTCATCATGGTTTCCTTGTTGTCAAATATTGAGTAGGCTGCTATATCTTTTGATGATACATTTCCTCTTAATATCATTACTGGAGATTGTTTCTATTTTACCCCGGACTTTTTCCTTTTGCTCTTGGGAGCCGATGTGCTACGAGGGCATTCAAGTGTTGGTGATGGTGACTGAAATTGAGTATCATCTAGTTATAGGTTCTCAACAATGTTAGGCATTTCAATTTCTTGATTGCAGTCGATCTGCATTATCAAGTTCCCCTCTTCGTGTGGAACCTCTGTGCATGGAGTCTGATTCTCTAATTTGTCAATGACAAATAGGCTATTCTTGACAGATGAATCATTCTTCAACAGTGGATACATGTCCTGAGTTCTTCTTCTGTTGTTACAAGCATTCCTTTGGTTGAATCTATTCTAATATCAAACTATATATTCACATCTTCAGTGAAATGTGTTGCTCCATAAATCTTGTCCACAAAAGTTTTAAATTCAATCATTTCATTAACAAGTAGAAGTTTTGTTTCATGATCCAAGTACTTATAAACTTATGTCCAATTCCCATTGAAAACAATAACCAGACAATTGTAGCCATTCTGCATTATATAAGTAAACCAGAGAAAGAATTGTATCAGTATGAAATTTTTTCATATGGACTTAAGTTCTATCTATATGGTCCTGAACCTGAATCTATAAGGAGTGAACTTCTATCTATATGGCTCTGAACTTCTATCCATATGGCTGTTGAAAGCTCTCCCCTTATAGATTGAAGTTCTTCCACATGGATTTAAGTTCTATTCATAAGGATTGAATTAAGGATAGAACTTTCTATCCATAAGGATTGAACTAAGTTCTATCCATAAGGCTGTTGAAAGCTCTCCTCCTACGGATTGAAGTTTTGTCCATATGGACTTAAGTTCTATCCATAAGGATTGAACTAAGTTCTATCTATATGGCCCTGAACTTCTATCCACAAGGTTGTTGAAAGCTCTCTCCCTAAATTCAGTTTATAAATGAACTTTCAGGACTTAAGCAATGAAGTTCAATCTTAATGAAATGAATTTAGTTCAACTTCAGTGCTAGCGTGCTGATACTTTATATAACAATAGCGATAAGTAATCGCCAAGTCTTGAGGTTGCTTTCTTTAATTTATAAATAACTTTCAGGATTTAAGCACTAAAGTTCAGTCTTAATGAACTGAATTTAGTTAAACTTCAGTGCTAGTGTGCTGATACTTCACGTGACAATGGCGATAAGTAATCGCCAAGTCATGAGGTTTCCTTTTTCAGTTTATAAATGAACTTTCTAGCCTTTAGCACTGAAGTTCAGTCTTAATGAACTAACTTTAGTTCAACTTCAGTGCTAGTGTGCTGATACTTCACACAACAATGACGATAAGTAATCGCCAAGTCCTGAGGTTGTTTTTTCAGTTTATAAATGAACTTTCATGACTTAAGCATTGAAGTTCAGCCATCAACGTCTCATCGAGACATTAAAACTACTAAAATTGAAACGAATTTCTCTGAAATTCTGTTTTGATTGATTGAATTTAGTTCTTGAGCTAGTTTTTCACTTTATATTTGAATATTAAGGCCTTAAAAACAAAAGTTCAGGCGTCGATGTCTTATCGAGGCATTAAAACTACTTAAATTTTAAATGAATTTTCTTAAATTCAGTTCATGTAGATTGAACTTAGTTCAAATTCAGTCCTAATGCAACATAACGTAAAATTGAAATAAAGAATACTGATAATTTTTTTAAGATAATAGGTGAAATTGAAAGCAAAATTGGTGAAAAAAATTGAAGTGAGAGAATTGAGCAGCACAAGCAGAGGAACACAAAACTGAGAGGTGAAGAATTAAATTAACTGTGATGTTTATATATGAAAATAGAATTGGGGGTAATTAGTCTTTTTCCATTTTTGGTGGGTGTAATGAAAGTGGCTACAAAGTAAATATTTTGGTATTAGTGGCATGTGCCCAAAGACCAGTAGAAAAAGTGGCCTTTTGTGCACTTCGCCCGTCTCTTTTGCTTTGAAATGGGCTGATTTATATGGCTTGGTAATTTAGCCACTTTATATTAAAGTTTTTAACTGAAAGTCATTTAAATAATGGAACACAATATAGTTAGGCAAACCTGTAATCATAAGTATGACTAGTGGTCTTCTTATTAGGCAAGAGAAAACTTAATCGAAAAATCAATTAGTTCTAAAGTTTACCCTGCGGGTGACTTTGTATAAAGTTCTGTTAAGGTTGTACCCAGCGGGTGACTTGATACAATCTTTGGTCAAATATCAAAGTGCGATTTAAGAAATAAACGACAAAATACTACAACCACATTAATAATTTGAGACATGACAATAAAGCAGCTGTGCTTAGCACAGGATCGAGGGTGCCTAATACCTTTCCGTGAGTCAATCGAGATCCTTACCTAGATTCTCTGACGCAGACCATTGACGAGCCATTGATGTTTTAAAAGTACACCTTTTAGTGACTTGTCACACCTTTGAACTTGTCAAGTGGTGACTCCGAAACTCACAATTTTTGCACCTTTTGAAACACCAGTCACAACCTTTAAAATAAATTACTCTCCACTTTAATAAAAAAATTTAGGGCGTGACAGCTTTGCGACTCTACTGGGGAAAAAAGTGAAAACTAGAATCTCTGGCTTTATACAATTGTCGCATATTTTGATTTATTAAATATTGGTTGTTTTTATTGCCGGTTTCACATGAAAATAGAATGATACCGCTTTGTTATTATTTGGACTGTATATATAAATCTGTCTTCCCGGCATACACCTTTGAGTCTCTGAACACATGCATACGTATACTTACCAGATTGCTTGTGGCATCTGGAAACCTTCTTACTAAAATTGCCTATGATTTAGGAGGAAGGTGCGTTGGGATTTTAGGTCGGAGACACCGTTGCCGGATGACCTCGACGCATTTTTCGCCCGATTTGTCCACCAAATTTTCAGCCAGTCTAGACACCGAGTCAGTTGAGTCACCTAGAGTTAAACCTTTAGGCCCAATTATTTGCATTCCATCTGACTTAGTGAGGTGTGACCGGTATTGCACTTGTCTACGTTGACCACTTTTATGTCTAAACGGGACCTACTTTCTGCAAAAGACATGTCTGAGGCATTTTTATATATTGCATGCGTCGAGAAAAAAGGTTGTCATTGTTGACCAAAGTGGGGAGGAACCGATTTCAAAAACAAAGAATGAAAGAAAATGAAGGACAAGGGAGGAAGTAGGGTGAACTTTGGATTTTAACCGTAAAGGTCTTGTTTTCTTATGCGTTTTGTAGTCTTGAGTTATGCCATTGTAATGACATTTTTTTTAGAATTTCTTAATTTTAGGGTTGAAAATCTTTTCTAGATATCACTTTTGCGTCGTTATAATGTAAGAATTTTTGTGGATATATCTAAGTGCCAGTGTTGGCAATTTTTTGCTGGATTCATTTTTTATGCCGTTATAATGACGAAATTTTTCCAAGTGCCCTGGTTAGCCATAAGTTATTTTGGATCATATTTTACATTGTCATAATGCCTAATTACTTTTAAAAATCATGTGTCATGAGATTGCAAATTGTGATGTCTGAACTATGTACGTTTTTTATGAAAAGATTTTTTTCGGTCAACATTTTGTAAAAAAGGTGTTCTCAGTCATTCAAAGTCATGACATTTGACGTGTTAGGCAGCTAGACAGAGTCGTCTTTTTGTTGTCAGGATTGGATAATATAGTTTGTGTGTTGCTGAACATTTTACATGTCCCACTTTATGTTGATTTTGAACTCAAAAATTGCACTCTCTTTCTATTTCAGTCATTTCCATTTTTTCTTTTGGTCGTGCTTTCAGTTTGTTTGTATAAAGCGCTGTATTTATTTTAGTAATAAAAATGAAAAAAAAAATCTTTGGTTTATTTTTTTATGCGTCATTGTTGTTTAACCCTTTGGCCTGTCTTCAAAAACAAAAAAAAAAAAAAAAAAAAAAAGGAAGAAGAAGCAAAATCGAAAAAAAAGAGAAAAGAAGAATCAAATAATACACTAGGGAATCTAGTCCAAACCACTTCGGAATGACGCACGATAACTTTTAGGATTCTAGGCGCACTTTGTTTGTTCAATGTGTTATTTCCTAACTTGCTCTGTTTGCGTGCACTAGCATTTGATTCCTAGTGTTCGAGCATCTCTATTAGAAGACACAACAATCACTTTGGCCGAGGAAAGTGAGAACTCAGAGTTTACTCGCTTGGTTGAGCAACATCCCAAGATGGCTGAGGATTTTGTAAGTATGGAACAGATGACGACAGAAATCTGTCGTAACTTTACGGCGACATAGACCACTCATGTTCCCGTTGGTATCGAAGGTTTCGTGCCAAACACCCAGCCACTTGGGCAAGGGAAATCTACAATTGTCGAGGGATCCCATTACCCTCCAAGCTCTGCTCTACATCCGGCATTCAACAGCAATGAAGCCGGACCCTCTAATGTACAAATTGGGGCACAATTCCCACAACATGGACAACAAGTCCCACCCAGGCTACTGCCCCAATATTCACAGTTCTTGGAGGACCTCTTTTGCAACAGTCAAACAACGACCTACAGTTAAGGGTTCAAGACCAATATTTTAGTCAAGCTAAGGGGAATGTTTTTCGCGCAACTAAGTCATATGACCAAGGACATACGGATATTGACAGGTTGGGAAAGACATAAGAGAATAATTTGGCTCGTAAAGTGAAAAGTTTGGAGCAAACTGTGAAAAACATATAGGGATAAGCGGGGTAAAACTAATATTTCATACAAAGATCTGTGTTTATTCCCTCATGTGTCATTGCCTGAAGGTTTTGTTGTGGCCAAAATTAATTTGTACATTGGACAAGGTGATCCGAGAATCTACTTGAAGATCTACCTTAACAAAATAAGGGGCATTAAGAAAGATGAGTTATTGATGGCATACTTTGCTGACAGTTTGGGTGGACCGGCAACTGAGTGGTTCATACAACAAGATATTTAGAAGTCGGTCACTTTTGACGATATGGCCAACGCCTTCCTGGACCATTTTGGTTACAAAATAGAAGTTGCTCCTGATCGTTCTTCCTTGAAGACAATCACAAAGAAACCAAGTGTAAGTTTTAGAGAGTTTGCCTATAGATGGCGCGAACAGGCGGCGCATGTGAGCCCTTTGATACCTGATGATAAAATGGTCGATGCGTTTGTTGAAGTTCTTAATAAGAAATATTACCAAGCCATGGCCTCTGCCATTAGGAAGCAATTCAGTAAAGCCGTCCAAATTGGGGAAATGATTGAAAAAGGGATCAAGGCTGGAAAGATTGTCAATCCGACAACTTTGAAAACCACCACTCAGGCATTGCAATCGGGGTTCAATGGTCTTGGAAAGAAAAAGAATGATGATGTGGCCAAGGTAGGTTAGAGTCCAAAAAGTTGGAGTGAGAAAGGAAACAATCAGTTCCACTCAAACCAAGCTCCCCAAACACACCCTTCACAACATTATTACCCCCACATAATCCACTATACTTTATTCCGCCACCCCAATACTCAGTTCACGCAACACAACCATATGCTCCAATACTATTTTATCCGCAATGGCGTGTACCAGCCCCACATATCATATACAAAACTCACTAAGATCCGCATAATCATTTCCAAGCTCTACAAAACCTTCCTCACCAGCCAAGAAGACCTCATGTTTTCCGCCCAAGTACTTATCATCAGAAGTAGCCTCATGTGGAAAAGAATAGGTATACGCCAATTGAGAAATCTTACTCTAGCCTTTTTTTAGAAGTCTTAGACATGCCGAAACCAATTTTTGGAAATGTACCTCCTACAACAAAGTAGACCGCACTCGTCAATATGCCTACCATTCGGGCACACCAGGGCACGACATGAACGATTTTCGTCATCTCAAAAAGGCGATCCAAGCCTTGATAGATAATGGTCAGATTGAAGCCGAGGGTCATAGATAACAAATATCGTTCAGGATTTATTGCCAGACCATGATACATAAGTGCAATACATTGGCCTTGACTTGCAAATGTACAAAAGCAAAGTACTGTAGTTTGTTTGTCTAATCTTTCTATGTACTTGGTTATTTAAGGATTGTAAACCAAGTACATTATTTTTTTCATTTTGAAGTTTCAAATCCTCATGCTTAACTTAATGAAAAACGAGATCCATTTTTCGTCTCAACATTCTGTCTTTATTTTTCTTTATCTTGTCTTCTTAGTTTTTCTATTTCATGTTTTGTCGGCCTTAATAACATGACATATGTGCTGAATTCACATCTTGATCTAAACGCGTGGTCCAACTTTGTACAAATGAACCAGTTAGGAATAAGGAAATAATATGGTAAAATGATGCAGCCGAGGCAATGAAAGATGGTGCGAGGATCTCGAATTTTGACATGAAGATTAATCCTTTCACTTTTCCAAGCTAGCACACAATTTGGCGTACCTTAGTAAATGCTAATCTTGCCAACTAGGGTATGAGATCGAGGTTGTAATTCTAGTAGAAGATAATGTATCACTGAAATAAAAAATCAAGGATGCCGAGAAGTTCAAGTCCCATCTACACCGAGTCCAATGAATCATTTAGGGAAAGAGAATGGATGTGGTAAGGAAGGTACGAAAAAGCTCAAAATCGTACACTGTCATTCCTGACAAAGATGGAAATACCATTTTAAGGATCATTATTGGAGTGAAAATCAAGGACACTGAGTGGATCAAATCATGTCTCTATGCACGACCCTAGGTCGACTCATTTTGTTGTATATCTATTCGAGACATTCTCTAGCCGGGATGACGAACGACTATCATTTCTGCTACCAAAATACTATATTATTTTGTCTGCCCTTTGAGCCTTATGTTTTTCTTTTTTTTGGTCTACCCTCCTATGGAATCAATGTGATTGCAATTGAAAAAAGAATTCAAAAAAAAAAAAAAAAGAGAGAGAAAAAGAAAAAACAAAAACAACAAAAATCTGGCATTAAGTTGCTTGAGCTACGTCTGGCCTGATTCCTCCCAAAAGGATACGTAGGCAACCATTTGGGTGCGATCATCATAGTGAAAAGTTCATTTTTCCCGTTCCATTTTGATGCAAAATTTGCCTCCAAGTTTGCGGCATGAGTAAAAAAAATCAAAGGCCCCAACTTAGATAAACTGGGGCAGAAGTTTATTTATTTTATTTTTTTTTACAAAAAAGGGAAAAATTCAATATTCCCTTGCTTCTTTGTGTTCATTTCATGGGAAAAAGTCATTATCCTCATGTTTTCTTTGTGTTCTTTGTGGTCAACCTAGAAAAAAAAATGAATGCTTATTTGTCTTTCAATTTAACCCTTGGGGAAAATCCCAATATTCCCCAATTTTGGCAGTGTGTCATATCCCCCTGTTCTTTTTCAATTTCATCACTGGGACAAGCTCAATAGTTCTCTGGTTTCACTTTAACGCAAAATTTATCTCCAAGTTTGTGACTTGTACAAAGAAAATTGAAAGCCCCAGTTTATCTTAAACTGGGATAGAATTTTATTTTATTTTAAAAAAATGATTTTAAAGGTTGTAACATATACCCAAATGTCCCATGAGATGTTTCATATCCTTTTCGTACAAAAGAAAGAATTTAAAAATTTCCAATTTAGACTAAACTGAGGTGGAAGTTCATTTTATTTTAATAAGTGGATGATTTCTGAGGTTGAAGTTTCACATAGTTGTCTCATGAGATGCTTTTTTTTTTTTAGCTTTCATTCTAAACCTTTCTTTCTAGCCTAACCAAATCCCACGCCACAGTCCAAATAAAGACCTTTATGACCGATCTTTGAGAATGTCACGTAATGGTGTGCCATCAAAATATGAGTTTGCTCGGGAAAGTCGCAGTTTATTTTGATCATTGCAATCAAGAGATGGGAGTATGATGGCCACAATGATGGAAACCTCGAAGAGAGGTCAAGATAAAGGAAGAAAGATAGATGGAAACACAGTGAGAAGGGGTTTGTGAAAAAAAAAAAGAAGGAAAAAGAAGTCTTGTTGGTGAAAACCTGAAAGGGCGCCACAAGACAACAATGAGGAAAAAAAAAAGAGAGAGGCTAGTTGGTGAAAGCCCCAAGGGGCACTACTAGTCGAATGAGGATCATAAAGTTTATCAGCAAGTTCGTGTTAAGCATGATGTTCAAATAGAGGGAAAGGTCAGGGTTAGACCATGTGGCCGGATCAAGAGTTGGTTCCAACATACATGTCATGTTTAATAAGGTCGTCATTTCACCTCTGATAATTTTATTTTACCTTTCGAGGACATCTTTCATCCGATGTCTCCTCTTTGGAGTTTCTTCACTTCACATTCTCTTTTACTTTCGTTTTTAGAGTACTTTACTTTTCCTTTTGTTATATTCTTCTAATTTTTTTCTCATTTAATAATATTTGAAATGAGCAAAGAAAGTTTTGCAAAACTTGCTTACGGATTTCATAGTTGTACAGAATAAGTCAGGACCAAACTTGATAATTGGAGCCCAGCTCCACACATTGGTAGAAAGAATGACATGCCATGAATTGCACTATGAAAGAGATCATATTGACTTCAAGTTGCAGTTTAAGTTTTCAAGTCAAGATCGCTCAAACACAAGCAAGAATTTTGGTTTTAAAGCCAAGATCGCTCAAACAGAAGCGACAATTTCAGTTTTTGAGTAAAGAATGCCCAAACATAGGTGGAAATTTCAAATCAAAACCACCCAAAATAGGTGGAAATTTCAAGTCAGGTTCCGCTCAAATATAAGCGGCCTTTTTCAATTTTTCGAGTCGACATCCGATCAAACATAAGTGGTTGTGTTTCTTTTAGAGTCAGGATCCGCTCATATATAAGCGGTCATTTCCTTTTCAAGTCAAGTTCCGCTCAAATATAAGCGGGCATTTTTTTTTTCAAATCAAGATCCGCTCAAACATAAGCGGAAATTTCCTTTTTCAAGTCTAGATCCGCTCAAACATAAGCGGCAATTTCCTTTTCAATTAAAAAATAGTTCAAATAAAAGCGGCAATTTTCTTTTCAAGTCAAGATCTGCTCGAACATAAGCGGCAATTTCCCTTTTCAAGTCAAGATCCGCTCAAACATAATCAACAATTTCCTTTTCAAGTCAAGAACCACTCAAATATAAGCGGCCATTTTCTTTTCAAGTCAAGATCCGCTCAAATATAAGCGGCCATTTTCTTTTCAAGTCAACATCCGCTCAAACATAAGCGACAATTTCCCTTTTCAACTCTTGATCAGCTCAAACATAAGCCGCAATTCCCTTTTGAAGTCAAGAACCGCTCAAATATGAGTGGCCATTTTCTTTTCAGTCAAGATCCGCTCAAACATAAGTGGAAATTTTCCTTTTCAAGCCAAGATCCGCTCAAACATAAGCGGTAATTTCTCTTTTCAAGTCAAGATCCGCTCAAACATAAGCGGCATCCAGAAATTTCCTTTTCAAGTCAAGAACCGCTCAAATATAAGCGGACATTTTCTTTTTAAGTCAAGATCCGCTCAAACATAAGCGACAATTTCCTTTTCAAGTCAAGAACAGCTCAAATATAAGCGGCCATTTCTTTTCAAGTCAAGTTCCGCTCAAATAAAAGCGGTCATTTTCTTTTTTCATTTCAAGATCCGCCAAAAATAAGCGGTGATTTATTTTTCAAACCAAGTACTGCTCAAACATAAGTGGCCATTTTTTCTTCAAGTCAAGGTCCGCTCAAATATAAGCGGCCATTTTCTTTTTCAAGTCAAGGCCCACTCAAATATAAGCAGCTATTTCCTTTCAAGTCAAGATCCACTTAACCATAGGTGGTCATTTCCTTTCAAGTCAAGACCTCCCAAACATAGGTGGCAAATCTAACTCAAGACCCACTCAAATATCAGCGGCCAATTCATTTAGAAGTCAAGACCCGCTCAAACAAAAGCGACCCTTTCAAATTTCACATGATGCTCACCTACACAATGAGCAACAGAGTTTCAAGTCAAGATCCACCTTGGGAAGCATAAAGACTTAGTCTAGATATTGTAATTTGGCAAAACACATCGACAGCCCCTTAAACTTTTTCTGGGATTTCACTTTGACACTTTAACTTTGATGTGTTCCATTTGAACACTTCAACATACCTTATACTGTGTCACTTAAACACTACAATCTGACGGGGCAAATAGCGTGTCTAACACTAGATTTTAGCGCGTGGGAGTGTAAAAAAAGGCTGACTTGGCATCTCCCAACGGTAAAAAACTCATTCCCTCATTATATTATCCCCTATTCCACTTTATATCTCTTCCAACATGAACCCTAATTTACCCTATTAACCAAATCCCTAAATTCTTCATCTCTTAGTCAAAATTAAATATTTTTTCTTCATATTTAAAGAAGATATATGTAACTGTGCTCGATTGACATCAAATTTTTCTTTCTCCCTCACCATTCAAATCAGTGAAGAATCATATCATGGAAAGAGTTGATTCATGCCATTGTGGTCGCTTAAGTGAGATGAAAATTTCATGGAGTGCTGCTAACCCAGGAAGAAGGTTTCTTTGCTGCAAAATCAACAAAGTGAGTAACAGTAAACGGGTTGCATTATTTACTCCATTTTTTCTAATTTTGTGCGACTAATCTTCTTTTTGTTACTGTTCTAGAACAATGGCGGGTGTAACTATTTTAGGTGGTTTGATGACCAATTTTCTGCTCAAGCAAATAGAGTTATTTGGGGTTTGCTGAAGAAAGTGAAGGCTTTTGATGAAGAACGTGATCGTGCAAGAAAAAGAAGGATATTACTGGTTTTTCTAGTTGTTTTAATGGCCTTGGCCTGTTTTGTGTGGTTTACTGCATGTAAATGTTGAAATGTAATCAGTAAGTCTTGTTTTCCTTGGTTTTTATCCATGTAATTTGTGGCCTTTGGCCTTTGTAATGTAATGAAAGTGTTTTGGAATCAATTTTGGAACAGTTTTTTCCTTTACATAACCAAAGTAACAGATTTGGAACACCACAAGATTTGTTCATTTTTGCCTTTACATAAGAGTTGGAACAGATTTGGAACAAACAAAATAGAATACCACTAAACACATAGTAACAATTTGCATTGAATTTGCCAAAATAAAACACCACAAGTTTGGTGGAGTGATTACATAAGCTCTTAAAGCATAACCAGATTTGACAAAATGCATAGATATAAACATGATCCAAGTATTGTTTTGGACACAAAAAAAGGACTAAATCCCTAACAGCCTACAATCCATAATCATTTGATGTTGAAGAAGCTTGTGCTGCACTAGATGAAGACCCAGCTTGGTTTCTCTTATTGGCACACATCTGCTGCAACTGTGAAGTTGTTATTGCAGGTCCACCATTCCATCTAAGGCCTGGAGCCCTAATACCATGATTTTCAGTCACATTTGTGCTACTGTTCCATCTTGTGCCATGATTAACCACCCTTTGACTTGAAGTACCAGGCTGCAAGTGTCAAGAACACAGTCAAAATTACAGGTTTACATGAAGTATATATCTGTAATGAATAATTGAAAACCTAAGGCCATTCTTACATTAAGTACAGTCCTTCCAGTTGAAGGATCTGTGTAGCACCCAAATCCAACAGTCTTTGTTCTTTTTTGTCCACCTCTTCCTAAACCAGCTGCCCTTTTTACCCTAACAGAAGCTCATCTAGCTCTAGGAATAGTTCCCCTTCCTCTAGGAGCAGTTTGAATAAGTGAATCAGCAGCACCAACAGGTGCACCAACACCTCTTCCCCTGCCCCTTCCTCTATTGTTTGCACCAGCTGGCTGCCAATTTGGAACTGCACCTGTATCTGTGCTAATTGTACTTCTTTGTGTGGGCTGACTTGACTGACTTCTTTGGGTTGGTTGGCTACTTGAAGATTCTCCAATTCCCCTCTATAAAGAAGCATAATTAGGTGAGTGTTAGGTAATAAAATAGATAAGATATACATAAATGCTTATGTTAAAGTATTCATAGTAGTGATGAGTTCTTACTCTAGGAGCAGTTTGAGGAGGTGCATTAGGAAAAACATCCCTTGTAGGTCTAATAGGTGCACCAACACCCCTTCCTCTGCCCCTTCCTCTATGATTTGCACCAGTTGGTTGCATATTTTGACTAGAAGATTCTCCATTTCCCCTCTATAAAAGCAGCACAAAAATGTTAAGTAAATAAACAAGGCAACTATAAATTTTTCATATTGAAGTTAATGTAGAAAGGTTGAATTCCTACCCTTGTTGGACAACCAGATTTGTTGTGACCAGTTTGTTGACATATTGAACATGTCATCTTAACTCCTTTCTTAGACAGCTTGCCCCACTTCTTCTTGGGCTCATTCTTGTCCTTCTTTCTGTTCTTCTTGGGCCTGCCTGGCATTGGCTTTGGAGGGGGTGGTTCAATTATAGGGTGGTTACCCTCTGGCCACATCTCCAAGTTTGGGATGGGTTGAATAAAATGTCCATAAGCTTTGAGAAAGGTCTCCCTTCTGTACCAATGCTCAACATGTTGGTCTGGATCTTGTTGTAGTGAGTAGTAGGCACACACAGCATGTGCACAAGGGATTCCCCTCAACCTCCACAAATTACAACTACAATACTTTGTCCTAAGGTTAACTGTATGCCTTATTTTGTCATCTAGGACCTCAAACCCATGCTGCCCATTCCACACAATATCACATGTTCTAGCATGATCCTTATTCTCATCTAGCATTAGCCTAGCCATAGGAGTTATATCATTAATCCACTCATCAGCAAACTTTATCATACTAACCTGCCTAGCCATAATTTTGTGCCTAATCTCCTCTAACATGGTAATTATGCTCTTATGTCTAGCAGCCAATATCCAGGAGTTAAAAGTTTCACACATGTTGTTTTCTACTATGTCACACTTAGAATGCTCCTTAAAAAAAGCCCTACACCATACCTCTTTTGGGTACTTCATCATATCATCATAAATCTTGGGTTTGCCAAGTTTTTTCATAGCTGCAACTTCTTTGTTGTATTTTGACACATAGCTTGATTTAGCAACCTTCCAGAACTGCTTTCTTCTTTCTTCCCCTCTCCAGTCCTTGGACCAATTTGACAATATGTGCCTTGCACACATCCTCTGCTCTGCCATAGGTAATAACTCTCTGATGCTTAGTATAAGACCCTAAAAAACAGTTAGTAAAATAGTTAAATAAGATATTCTAGAAACAGTAAGTAAAGCAACAAATACAACAGAAACAGATAGTGATTACCTTTTGCATATCTGACATCACTGTTAAGCCTTCACCATTTCCCAACTGCAGGTCATCTATGAGATGAGATATGAACCAACTCCATAAGTGTTTTGTCTCATGGTGCACCACAGCCCAAGCTATAGGGTACATTTGTTGATTCCCATTTTTTCCCACAGCAACCAACAACTCACCCTTACAAGCACCCTTCAAGAAACAGCCATCAAATCCAATAATGTTCCTACAACCTTCCATCCATCCTTTCTTGATAGCATCAAAACATACATAGAAATATTGAAATAAATGCTTCCCAGGCTCTGATTCTCTATCAATTTTAATAAACACAGAGCTGCCAGGGTTGGTTGCCATGATACTATCAGCATAATCACACAATCTTGCAAACTCTAATTTCCAATCACCCATAAACTTCCTAAGTACCAACTGTTTTGCCCTATAGGCAATTGTTCTACCAATATACAACCCCAACCTCTCCCTAACTAGTTCTTGGATCTCCCAGATTCTTATGTAAGGGGCAGCAACAATTTCTTGCCTAAACTTGTTGGCCAGAAATTTAGAGTTACATAACTTGTTTGTGTTGAGTGGTTGACACTTGTGGACAGGGATGTATTTCTTAATTTTGAAGTCACCAGAATCCCTGTCCACACTAGCAAACAGTTCCCACTTACACTTCTGGGATTTGCATTTCACCCTTACTCTATCTTGTTCATTGGGTCTGAGCTTCACTTGGACTCTATTCTCAACTGCATAATCAGTCACTGCCTTCCTAAACTGTATAGCACTCTCAAATATCATTCCTAATTCAAATATAGCAAACTGACAATCTGTATCATACCTTAGCTTTGTACTCTTTCTTCTACTTGGCAAGTCAACTCCTTCCTCAAAATCTGCATCTAACTCCTCCTCACTGTCATCACTACCAACATCAGAACTATCTATAAAGTCCTCATCTCCCCCTAATCTTCCAACATATTTTCCTTTTTTATTCTTCCCAATATCTTCAAAACCTTTGTCAATACCAGCCTCCCCTATAGCTACCCCAGTAGTTTCAGGTTGTTTTTTTCTTCTACTTGCCTTCTTTTTCTTTCTCCTCTCATCTCTAAAGCCTCTTAATTCATCATCCACATCAGTGTCATCTTCATCAGGAATTTTATCCTGATCAGATTCACTGCTAGCAATATCATCATCTCCTCCACCTACCTCAGCCTCTTCCCCACTTGCCTCCTCCAAAACAGCCCCTTCTTCTTCTTCAAAATCCTCTTCAAATGAAGGAGGAAATACCTCTTCAGCTGGAGGTTCAAACTCCTGTTCAACTGAAGGAGTACTATCCTCTTCAATTGGAGGTTCAAACTCCTGTTCAACAAAAGGGGAAATATCCTCTTCAATTGGAGTTTCAAACTCTTGTTCAAAAGAAGGAGGTTCAGGGGCTGTATTTTGGTCTAAAGTTGCCCTAGAGTTAGAGTCACCATTGTCTAATGAGTCATTACTTACCCCATCCTCCTCTGGCCCACATAAATACCTCACTGGGTCCACAACCACCTCTGGAACCCCATCAACCACATGCATGACATAAAGGTCTAAAACACCCTCTGTACAGTAGCAAACAATATTATATAGTTGGTCATCATTTTCAACCAAGAAAAATTCTTTGGTCCTAGTGTTTAAAGTATAGAAACCCTCCACAGACGCATACCCCAACCCTCGAGTATAACATAACATTTCAACAATGGAAAAGTGGTCCTTGTCAATATTAAATTCGTTTACCTCGAGATTAGTGATGTATTTTGGTTCAGGAGGCTGGGTAAATTTACCACCATGGTGAAAACGAACCAAAATGAATTCATCTATCGACATGGTGTACCCTACAACCAAAAAGACAAAGAAAAGAGAGACTTTAAGAAATGATTCAAAAAAACCCTAAATTTACTGTTAAATATCACAAAAACCTTGAACATTCAAAAACCTAATAACAAATCCACAAGAAAAAATCGTAATAATCATACCTTTGAACCACCAGAAATGATGGATTGTGGTAGTTGAAAGCAAAACGGCGACGAAGAAGGTTCGATTAGGGTTTTTTACGGTGGATATACGAAAGGGTAAAAAATAGGGGTGTATAATTCGAAGAGGTGTTTTAATTTTACCCGGATCGGGTTATTTGGATAAGACCCAAATTAAATCGGGTTGAATGGGTAAGATCATAGCTTATGTGGACAAGTTTTACACATGGCATCACTTTAATGGAACAAAAATACACGTCAGACACGCGTATCTACACGCGTTTTATTTTTAAGACTGAGTAATATCTTAGTGTTTAAGTGACACAGTATAAGGTATGTTGAAGTGTTCAAATGGAACACATCAAAGTTAAAGTGTCAAAGTGAAATCCCAAAAAAAGTTTAAGGGGCTGTCGATGTGTTTTGCCTTGTAATTTTTACATTCCAATGTTGTGCTTTCATTTCATTGTAAAAGCAATGACTACAAGACAAGCAACAAGTAGCCAGTAACCAACAACGACAATACTCGACTGGTTAGAAGTATAACTATGGGTCTGCATACTAGATCTAGTATAATTTTATTCGTACCTGATTCTATGTTAGGTATATTTATAGCATAAAACTGACACTAGTTTCTCGAGGTATATTTATAGCATAAAACTGACACTAGTTTCTATCAAAATAGTCAAACCAATCAGTCGACTAAATTAAGGTGTAGCCAGAACAAGATTCATCCTGTTTTGTGTTTTCAACATGTTGAAAAGTTATTTTGAATATTTTCAAAATGTGAATGATCAATCTTCATTAACAGAAAGATTATAGATTCAATTAATACTCATGAAATCATTGCTTAGATTGCTATTTTGGATTTTACTTAGAAATGAGCAACTAACATTTATTAAAGAGAAGTCTTTTTAGATTCTAGCAATCATGCATCAGAAGATTACATTATTTAGAATAGTCAAAGTAAATTGTCGTCTATATAATGCATTTTTCAGGGTAGCAGAGTTCTAGTATACCTATCAAATCAAGAGCTTTCATTTCGTGTTACTTTTCTTTTCTGAAAACATTCTAACATTCATGCTTTAAGATGTATCAAATTCGAAATTTTTTGCTGCTGCTGTACTTTTTTATGAGCGATAGTGGAGTGCAGGGACAAGTAAAGCTATCCAAACTAGAGGATGCAGAGTTCGAAAAACAACTAAAACTTTTGAACAAACCAGCCGTAACGACAATTAAGGTATTTATTTTGGGTTTAAAGCAATGGTTGTATCGGTAAGATTCTTAATTTTTCTTATTATATCACCTTTTTAGTGAAAGACTTACCTACATCCAATATTTACAATAGGTCATATTAATTTACAACTGTTAAGTGAATTAATGAAGTAAATATGTATTATTTCACTACCCTTTCGTGATAGAACTTTATATGTTAACACATGACATATATTCATTAGCTCGATAAAAGCAGTGGGTGTGGTTTATGACCATGTAGCTTAGAAACATGGTTTTTGGCAATGTAGACTTTCCAAAATCAAACTAAATTGTAAATACAGTGCTCTTACGTTTTTATTCTTTAATTTGTAAATGTTTGTTGTATTTGGAAATGACAAATCCTTGCATACAAAAAACGTAAAAACGGATTTGAAGAAACTTATTTCACTTTCCAAATATTAACAAAACTTGAAAATAAGAAAAAGTACTGCATCATTTACTAATCATTATTCCTATAAAATTGTTTTATATTCAAAAGTTACATAATAGAAGATGTGTAGAATTACTCTAACTAAAGTTACTTATTTTATGATTTGGTTTTTGTTCACAGACTAAATATGGAGACATATACAATTGTGTAGATTTCTACAAACAACCTGCATTTGATCATCCGTTATTGAAGAATCATGATTTTCATCTGAAGGCATATCTTCACTCTCCCCATTTTACTTTCAAATTTTTTTCTATACACGGATATAATACGTTGACATGAAACTATTTGATGAACAGATGAAACCTACTTTATCTAGGATAAAGCAAAACTCACGTGCATCAATGGCTAGTAAGCCATCAAATATATGGTTAAAAGATGGAGGTTGTCCATTTGGAACGGTCCCTATTAAGAGAATTACCAAAGATGATCTTATTAGACAAAGACGTATGCCACCACCAGAAGATGTTACATTTGACGAGCAACTGGTTGTTGTAAGATAAATTATGAGAAGTTACTTTTGTTGCAAATAGTTTATGTTCAAACATGATAAAATTATTATTTCTAGGTCAAAAAATTAGTCTTAATGAAAAACTGTTCACTACAAGCATAAACAAGTTAATTATTTTTCAATCATTGGGCAAAACTCATATATTTAAGTACATTTTATGCAGAACAACAGTAGCGAGCCAAAAGGAAGATACACACCTTCACAGGGATATAAGGTACATGACTATGATAATCTATTTTGTTTTCAATTTCCCAGTTGTGCTTGCTTTAGGGTTAGTTTATAAAACGAAATAATAATTTCAGAAGGAAATGGGGGAGGTTTATAGACAGTGGCGGTTCTATGGTGTCGGGGGTGGCTCCTGGGAACCCATAGTCTGCCAAATAAATTCGATATTCTGGGTAGATATTTCAAAAATTAAGGATAGCAATAACAATGAGAACCCATAGTAATAAGTTCTTGAGTGGTGCATTGGCAAGACTGTTAGCTTTATTCTCTGGACACTTGAGTTTGAGTCTTGCTGCCAACAAAATTATTTATTTTGTTGTATTTTTTATGTCGGGTGCACCCATACTTTTCATTCCAAGATTCGCCTCTGTTTATAGAATTTATTTAAACTAATCCTTCATCGTAGCTCACACGAGTTGATTGTCTTTTTAGTTATGTTACTTATATACAACTGGATTTTAAGTAACAATTACAACGGATTATCCTATCAACTATAACACGGGCATTTATAGGTTCAATTCGTGATGTCATGTTTCTTTGCTTGCTTCCCTTGTCTCACTCATAGAGGGTCTAAATTCTCACTTACTCTACTTCCCCGCCTTTATAGGTTCAATTTGTATGGGTTAAGTAATGTTTCTGTGTGTATCTATATCAGCTTAAGTAACCATTAGACGCCTTTATGGTTTGTCCATCTATAAATCAACCTATATTAACAATCAATCAAATATATCCCTTTGACACACTTAATTATAACTCAAATCCTTGATCTTTCGACTAGAACGGATCAAGAATATATGGTTACATAAGTTTTTAAGTTGTGGAGTTGGCCTTTTTTTGTCTGGTTCACTTGTCTTCCACTAGGCATGGTTTAAATTCTCACTCGTCAACTTTACTCGCTTTCCTTAAAGAAATTTTGAAAAATATCCCCTCTTTAGAGTAATGATTGAGGAACAACCTACTTTTTTGAAATTTTACAAGTATAGCTACAGTTGCTCAAACTTCATTTCACCTCAAATTTCAGAATTTTCTCTTAAAATTCTCCACGAAAAAGAAAAATTGAAGTTTGAGCACGAACTCCAGAAAGAATACTTGACCTAAATTTCACCTTTCCATTGGAGTCTTATATTGTACTCGAAAAAGGAAAAAAAAAATCTTAGATTCAACTGTAGATGCCTATGTTTATTGGGTACGTACTCTCCATAAGTTAAATGAAATGATTTATTTATTAAATGTATATGCATAGGTTTATTTGAGTAGTCTCTATGAGTTGATGAAATTATTTATTTATATATCAGCTTGCAATTGCTCGAATTCCAAATAATTTAAATTATAAATTTGCGGGAGCTGGAATGGCAACCAGTTTGTACAATCCTCATGTTGAAGGTCAACAACATAGTGCATCCCGATTAAAAATTCAAAAAGAATCAGATATCTTACAAGTTGGTTGGAGAGTAAGTGTAACATAACTTTTCTACCAATAATTTAATTATTTCATGGCAGAAGGAAATGTTATAAGGATTGAATATCGGACATCTAAGATGTAAATTAGAAACTTAATCAGTACGCTAACACTTAAATATCTCTATTTTTTGTTGTTTAGGTGGACCCAACATTATATGGAGATAATAAAACTAGGCATTTTATACACTTTCAGGTAATTGTTCTTATGTACCTTGATGATTTCCATCTTGAATTTAGGAAAATATTACTTCTATATCTTTTGGTTTGAGTATCTACCTCAACATACATGAGTTTAATGCATTAGAGATATTTTACTCTTTTCTAGGTTGGTAAAACTCATTGCTTCAATACATTATGTCCTGGATTTGTACTAGTAAACACTCAGATACCTCTTGATCTATCATACGAGAATTATATTTCACAACGTGGAGGAGATCCATGGGAGGCCACGATGTACATTGATCGGGTAAAATTCATACTTTTTTCTAATTTTCTTGTTTAAAATTTTCAAATTTGCACAATGTGTGTATGTGTATGATTACTATTTGTAAAAGGCACATAAATATTGACATGGATACTTTTTGTGAAAAATAAGGATCTAGCCAATGGAAATTGGTGGCTTTTAATGACTCCAAGTCATGATCAAGTTGGTTTTTGGCCGCAAAGGATCTTCACTGGCTTGAAAAATTTTGCTACAAATGTTGAATGGGGAGGAGTTGTATACAGTCCACCAGGTGTGCCAGCACCTCCAATGGGATCTGGCTTTTTTCCCATTGGAGACTCCACGTATGATGCTTACTGTAGGGATATTGTTGTTTTAGACGAGAAAGGAAAGACAATTATAGTAGATAAAACGACCACACATGCCGACAATCCTAATATGTATAAGGTGTTCTTTGAAAAACTTTGGTATCATACAGATTCTTCCTATTTTGTTCTTTATGGGGGACCTAGTAAGAGCCCACAAGTCTAGGTCCTGCTAAGTACTATTAGGAAAGATACTTATAATGTCCAAATATATATCGAGCAATTAGATGAATTTATAATCTGAGAACTCTTTTAGCGGACCTAACCAGATTTCTTTTTACACACCAAATAAAAGACCTAGACATGTTCATAGCGACTTAATTAAGAAGATAAAAAAAAAAAAATAAGAACAAAGCCGAATAAATAGGCCGCCCCTCAAACTTGCCAACAATTTTACTTCAACACTTAAATTAAGAGGTAATATACCTATTGAACATCTAAACCCATTTTAAAGTGTGCATCTCACACAAACTTTTCAACGACCTAATTGTTACTAAAATTTTCCTACTTTGAAAAAGATGAGAATCAATATGCGCGATGTGTAAATTGACAAGAAAAACTTTCTTTACTTTCTTTATTTCTTCAGAATCGATCCACGATCCTGCTTCTCCTCACCCTCCACCCACCTATCCCTAAGGTCTTCTTCTTTGACCTCAACTCCACCAACACCTTCACTTTTCTTTTTTTACACCATATTTGATTAGATTGACCTAAAGTTTTTATTTTGGCCAAATACAAAAACTCATTGAACTTGTCATGAAATTCCATTTGGTGATATATTGAACATGTGAAGTAATTAAAAAATATGTCTATTGAACACGTTTTCAGCTCTAAAAACAAACAAGTCCAGCGCGTGATTTAAATTCCACTTGATCTGAAAATATTACCATTAAAGAGATGCCATGTCAGAAAAGTGGTGCGAAGGGAAATTGAAGTTTTTTAATGGAGAAAAATGGTGTGAAGGAAAATGGAGGTAAAGTGATAAGGCTCCTTTGTATAAAAGAAGTGTACTTTCTCCCACATTGGTAGAGGAAAGGACTTTTATTGAGTTTAAATATATAAGCACTTCTATTAACTCCTAAAAAGGCTGAGAAGAAAGGGAGCGTCGCGCCATCATTGTCGCTTGCTCGCCTCCGGCTCATATCAATTGATATGATTGACTTCAATTAATTTTTTGGACCAACGAATATTAATTTTTTTATTAAATATTAATATTATTATATTAATATTTTTATTTGACCATTTGCATAATGGTTAACGTCTCTTTAAATTCTCGTAGCAAATTTAATACCTAGCCACTTGTGTGGACATTTTATAGCCCATTCCTTCAGATTTTTCACTACAAAAATTCTTTCAAATTTTTCACTACAAAAATATGTGAATTCATCTCCTCTTTCTTTCGACATCATTACCTTCAAAATAAAGTAAGTGACTCATGTGATTTTGCTCCAAATTATTTGAGTTCGCCGGTAACTTAGTGGTTTGAAGTGCCGCTACTGCTGAGTTGAATGTTTTGTTCTATCTTGGAAAGAATTAATTTGTGAACCTTGGGAAAAAGTGAGGGGATTAAATTCCATAAAGAAGCACAAAAAACTTGTGGGCTCGGAATAGATTTTGCATATCTTCTTCTATTATTTTTCTGTGGCATGCAGTCACAAAAATTAGATTTCTAACAAGCTTAAAAAATATATACTTTCTCTTCTGCATTCCTTCAGTTTTTTCACTAAAAAAGTTTCTGAATTTGTGTCCTCTTTCTTTCTGAATCATTACTTTAAAAATAAAGTAACTGAATCATGTGATTTTGCGATGTTATTTGAGTTTGTCGATAACTCAGTGGTTTGAAATGCTGCTACCATTGAGTTGAATATTTTGTTCTATTCTGGAAAGAATTACTGTGAATCTTGGGTAACAAGGAGGGGATTAGACTCTTTAAGGATGCACAAGAAACTTGTGGGCTCAGAATAAATTCTGCATATTTTCTTCTACTATTTTTCCGTGTTAGACAGTCACGAAAATCATATTTCTAACATATACTCTATATGGAGATCTAGAAAGACATATATCGAATGAGGTTCTTCTTTCATTAAGTATTATACAGTATGTTTATTCTAGACTTAAATTTCATTGAATCCAAGATATTATATGTTTATGGTTTTTTTATTTGTTTTCCTTATGAGTTACATTGAGGGACAAGGGTTCATCAAAGTTGTACATTTGATTTTATTATATGCTCATGAAAATGCATTTTACTATTGCCTCACTCCCCGTCTCTTATGTCATAGAAGGAGTTCCTTCTCTTTAATATTTAGCTAACTAACAATATTTGAAAAAATTTAGCAAAAATAAGGAAGTGTAATTGAATTTTGATATTTAAGTGTATTTATTATTGCTTGGAGTGCAAGAGGTCATGTACAAACACCATTATTGGTTTCCAACTCCTGATGTTTTTCATTTGAAGTACATGGGAAATGGTTTGGGGCGTTAAGAATTGAAGAAATTTTAATGTGCTCAATCAAAAAAACTTTTGTTGTTTAGCATAGAAAAATGGGTATCCCTTATGCAATGTGTTCCTAAGAAAAGGGAGATGATTGTGGTGATGAATGAGAAAGGAGAAGCAATTTCTTCAAGAACGATCATGGGTTCAAGAGTTTGTATGAACTATCGCAAGCACCACCATCACTTGTCTATATGGCACTTTTTCCTCTAGAAAGATGCCTTTTGGATTGTGCAATGTCCCCACCAAAGTCCAAAAGTGCATACTTGCCTTGTTCATGATATAGTGGAATATTTCCTAGAAGTCTTCATGGATGATTTCTCCATTGTAAAAGATTCCTTTTACAATCTAGGAGAATCAGGATAAAGTGTTAGCCCGTCGTGAAGAAAATAAATTGGTACTTAGTTGGAAAAATGTCATTTGTTGAGGAAGGCATAGTGTTGCGCTACAAAGAATTGAAGTTGATCAAGTAAAAATAGAGGTGATCTCAAAATTTCAACCTCCAACGACCATTAAAGGAATTTAAAGTTTCTTGAGCCATGCAAGTTTCTATCGGCAGTTCATAAAAGACTTTTCAAAGATAGTTAACCCATTGTGCAAATAATTAGAGAAGGATGCTAAATTAAATTTTGATGATTCTTGTTTGAAAGCTGTTGAAGAGTTGAAAAGGATATTGACTACCACACCGGTGATAGTGAGTCTTAAATGGGATTTTCTCTTTGAATTGATTTTTGGTTCTAGTGATGTATCATTGGGAGGCGTGTTAGGCCAAAGAGTGGAAAAGATGTTTCACCCAATCTACTATGCTAGAAAGATGATGAATGTGGCCCAACTCAATTATACGGTGATGGAGAAGGAATTGCTTTCCGTGGTCTATGCTTTTGAGATGTTTTTAGCTAATTTGTGGGTCCAAGGTGATTGTTCACACTGACCACTCTGCTATCTATTACTTGATGACAAAGAAGGAATAAAAGCCAAGATTGATCCGATGAGGTTTTTTGTTTCAAGAGTTTGATATTGAAGTGAAAGATAGAAAGGAGATCGAAAATCAAATGGAGGACAACTTGTCCAATTTGGAAGGGGAAGGGAGACCAAAAGAAACAATTGAAGCTGATGACTCCTCTTGATGAAAAACTATTGGCCGTATCTTGGGAAGCAATTCCTTGGTATGCGGACATTGCTAACTTTGTTGCTTGTGGAGAAGTAACAGAAGATTTCACTTATAATCAGGGAAAGAAGTTGGCTAATGATGCAAGGCATTACTATTCGGATGAATCATTCCACTTTCAAATTTGTGTTGATGGATTAATAAGGAGTTGTATAGTCGCATTCGAACAAGTATGATTTCTAGAAGGATGTCACTCTTCTCCCTATGGAGGGCATCATGGTGGTGCGATAGCAAAGTCTAAAGTTCTTGTTTCTTTTGGCCTTCTCTATATAAAGATGTTGACTTGTTTGCCAAGAATTGTGACCAATATCAAAGAGTGGGAGGGAGGTGGGGAAGGGGTTTCAAGAAAATGAGATGCCTTAAAATCTCATTGTTAAAGTTGAACTCATTGATATTTAGGGGATAGAATTCATGGGGCCTTTTCCGATTTTTGTGGCAGTTGACTATGTGTCGAAATGGGTTGAGCTATTGCATTATCAACTAATGAAGCTAGAAGTGTCACCATCTTTTTAAAAAAGAATATATTTACAAGATTTGAAACACCCCAAGCTATCATAAGTGATGGTAGCTCTAACTTTTGTAACATGGCCTTTGATTTATTATTACAGAAAGATGTAAGCACTGCTTGGGACCCATGGAAAGAAACAATATGGTTGCCTTCATAGTCTTGTTGGATCCTTGATGCAAAATGGTTCATCGTGTCACGACGTTAACTAAGGCGCTTCTGGGAAAGCAACCCAAGTTTTAGCTAATTTGTATATTTAGTGTGCAGGTGCCTTGATCGAAAGAGGAGGAAAAAAAAAACAAAAGCTGGAATTGGCATCACAAGACGGGCCACCTTGTCTGTTAGGCAGTCGTCCAGTGGGTAGACGGTGCCCGCCTCTTTTGAACTATGCGGGCTCCCTTTACAAAATTAAGGAAGCAGAATGTGTGGATAATTGAAGGCCAAAAGTTTGGCTAAGTGTTGGAAAAAGGTTGCCACCTAGTCGATGAGGTGGCTGCCTAGGTAAATGTTTCCTTCTCTTCCATTGCACTCAACAGGGCGGGCCACCTTTCAAAAAGGGAGACTGCCTTATCGTGGATCAACCCGACACGGGCGGAGGTATAAGAGGGATTTTTACCCCTCATTTCATTCATTTCACTCTCTCTATTCACCCTAAGCACTGGTAACCATCACAAAAACCACAGGCGACCATCGTTACAACTTCTCCTGACACGCCATACTACTATATCAAAACTAATTCCTTGATTCATTCCTTTTGTAAGTAGATAGGTGACTTCCTAAATTTTTACAGTCTTTATTTTCTTCTTAGTTCTGTAGTTTTAATCCTTGAATTAGTATACATAGTTTTCAATTGCACCCCTGAAATTTAATGCTTGTAAATAAATTTGGATACATGATTGGTTGGCGGAAGGTTGTATTTGAAAATTGTACCTTTTTGTGAAATCTTGAAAAACCATGGTTGTTCATCCCATGTGAGAGTTAGTATGTGAGATGAGAAAAAATAATGATATTTAGGATGAAAGAATTGAGTATTGCAATTTACCCACGTTATATTTGTTTATAGTTTATTGGTATCTAAGCTGTGGGGCCCACAATTAGGTGGGTAGGCGGTCGCCCTTTCACTTAGGCGACAACCCTTTCTTGGCTGAGTTAGAAAGAGTTTGAACTCATGAAGAACAGGCGGACGTCTAGCTCTTTAAGCGGGCTGCCTGCTTTTGGCCTTGGACTGTGTTAAATTGTCTAAGGAGTTGGTTTAATAGTCGTCGCCTATTCAAGAAAGGCGCTAACCTCTTCTGAGGATGCCTGCCCTATACAAGAGAGGCAACCATCCTAGTTTGAACTTTTTTACTGCCTAACTATTCCAGACATGGGCGGCTACCTATAACTACACGACACCCGCCCAGTCGTCGTCAGGCCCCTGCCTTTTACAACCCAGGCGACCGCTTCCCCTGTGTTCTAAACTTAAGTTTTCTATTATTAATGATTTTGCAAGTCTACTGCTTTTGGCTTACTCTAACATGAGTTTTGTGTTATATACAAATCAAATAACTAAACCAAAGAAGGTATCATCAAGTAGAAGAAAAGGTAAAGGCACACCACCTACTTTTACTAGGTTTAGAGTTGGATAAAAAGGAAAGCTGAAAGGGGTTCAACAGTGCCTTCTACACCACTTTCCACTCAGATTATGAGATGAAAGGAGAAGGACCCTTCACCAATTGATCCCTAGACCCAGAAGGAAGTGAGACAGAAAAGAGGGCATGATGTTCCAGCCCCACCTCTGGAGGAGCCTTCTCAGCCAAAACAAAGTAATGATTGTGAAGTTGAGAGGGAGGAATCAAAAGAAGCATCCCTTACCCAACCATCATCACCTTTTCTTTGTTCAAAGGAACCTGAGGGGGATCAACATCCAAAAACACAACAAGAGCAACAGGTTCCACCATGGAAATGTGATAATAAAGCAATAATTCAATACACGGCCTTGCCTACAAATTGGGAAAGGGAACTCTGCTTGTGAGTTTGCCTTTAAGGACTATTAGAGAAGGCATTCTGTTAAAGGCATTACCAAAGAGAGGGTTATTGGCACAAATGAGGTCCAAAGGGATAACCCGCAGTTCAATAAAATTCTATATTACAAAGAGTGGACGAAGCTCCTTGCCAAGCAACTTCAAGATGTTGATGAGGGATTAGTGAAGGAATTCTATGCCAATCTAGGAAGGATAGAAAATGAAGAGTACATGATGTTGTTGCAGGGAATGCACGTGAATTACAACCTAAATAAGTTGAACACTTTCATGGAGTTGTCGAACTTCTCACTAAAGGAGTACATTTAAAAGATAGCTTGCGTAGTGTCGGGGGTTAAGGTGAATTTAGAGTTGTCTTGGGAAGGAACATGTTTAATGAGGCGAAAGAAAAAGAAAAAAAACCTCCCTTATTCAATCACTTTGAAAGTATACTTCAAGGCTAAGGTTGTGGCCTGGTTTGTCATGGATAAGTTCGTGAAGTCAATGGAGAAGTTCTCGTTGTAAAAAATTGAAGACACATACAACCATGTCAACCCAGCCCCGATTACTAAGGAGGATAAGCCAGCTCAAGGTATACCTTTTGACACTTCTTCTTCTTCCACAGATCCCAAAAATGCCAAAAGTTCATTGTCCTAAATGCACCCCTCTTGTAACTATTATGGTCATGGAAGACTTAGCTCAAATAATGAGGAAATTGATATAAAATTGGAAAGCTTACATTCTGTAATAACCTAATTGCAACCTTTCAAACCACCACCTCCACCCTCTATTTCCAAGCTGGTGAACACTCTCGAAAATCTGATTTGATGAGGTGATAGCCAGTAACAAATCAATTGGGGCTATTAAAGAGGGAATGGTGAATATAGCTCTTAAATAGTGACTAATAAGTTGAATACCTACATTGAGTTGAGAGGGGTAAAACACCTCAAAATCTAAAGATCAAACCATAATGCTCCAGATCCATTTCCTCCAAGCTTCAAAACAATCTAAACCTTAAGTCTTGAAACCAAAAACGGCTCCTAGTCTTCTTATTATGATAGCAAAAGAAACCATTCTGGTTGTAGTATCTAGGAAGGAGACAAAACAAGAAATTGAGGATATGAGAGTGAAGGCGGTTGATCTTAGGGAGTTCGAGTTGATGATGTTGATACTGGAGTTGCTGCTATTTCTACGCCGATGGTGTTAGCTGGCTCTGATTTTTTCTTAACCTTTTGAATGAGGAACAAATTGAATTGGCAATGAATGCCTCCATTGATGATGTGTTGAAAGAGAAAGTTGAGAAGAAGCAAGCAGAGAAAGAACCCCTTTTTCATGTAGAAGGCAAGGGAAAAGGAAAGCTAGAGAGCTCAGTCGGGGAGTCCCATATACCCCTTCATTTGTGCTTATTATGTTCTTACGTAGAATTCGAGGAAGATGTCTAAAGTTTTTTTATTATGGAGTGGTTCAAATTCTTATGTTTTGATCCATAAATTGATGACTTTTGAGAGCTTATTCTGATAGAATTTTGAACCATATTTACATGGTTTCTACTGTAAAGTTTATTGCTTTCTAGTGTACTTTTCTAGTTTCAAAAAAGCTTCCGGTTTTCCTTACTTGGTTCTTTCTAGAAGTAGATTTTTAACCAAGTAGAATGAATGAAAATGTCATTTGAAAACGAATGGTTTGTGTCTCATTTGGTACCAACATAATTTAGTTTTGATTGCATGGTGTAAGACAAGGGTGAGCGATTGAGTGAATGGTGACCTTGGTTAGTGACTTTTCGGCTCATTTATTACCTTTTGAGTCATTGGCGTTATTTGTATGAACCATGAATGCCTTGTAATTGATTGCGCTTCATTGCATGGGAATTCATCTTTTCACTTGTTTATGTGTAGTGAGGTTTAGAAATGTTGTTCATAAGTATACCTTTTTGGTCTTGAACTTTCCCGTTCTGTATCTGAGTAAAAATAGTAAGTAGTGCTAAACTTGAAAATAATATAGGCTTTCTTTGGAACCCATTACTAGCCTCTTCATGTACATTTCACTTCAAAGCACCAACAGTTGTTCCTTTTTTCAGCTTTACACTTTCTTTTGGTAACCTTTGTATGATAATTTCATTGGTGGTTAACTGGAGAATCCCTTGTTGATTAATATTCTAAATTGAGGCAAAAAGCTTAAGTTTGGGTGAGTTAATGGAAATGTTGTGCCTAGGAGGCCATGTGAATGTAAAAAAAAGGAGAAAATTGCAAAATCAAAAAGAAGAAAAGTATGTTACCATCTCACTGTATATATTATTGGTAGATTAGAAAAATAATTGATCCTTAAGCTTCTAATTGTGGCAATTAAGGAGAAATTGAAAAGAAAGAATATCACAAAATGAAAGTACGAAAAAGGAGAGATTGAAGTTTGATGGGTGAAAGAAGGTGAAGGATATGTGAAGAAGTGACGTGAGTGTCACGACCCAAAAACTGAGTCTGTTATGGCACTTAAGAGCTTCCACCCTTAGGCGATCAATTCATAGAAACCTTCTCATTTAAACTTATTTTAAAGATATCAGGGTTTCGGAAGGAAACCGAACCAGGAAAGATAAAGCAGAAGACAAAATAAAACAACTAATAATGTCATAAACTTGGTAATTTGAATAAAATAAAAAAATTAAAATAGTTTATACCAACCCAAAATCCAACAGTTAATCATGGAGTATCTATGAGTGTAATAAACATAACAATGGGTTCAAAACTGTGAGGCAATATCCACGTACTACGCTAGAATATATTCACAAACTGGACCAAGAAAGCCAGGTGCCTCAACTAATAAAACTGCACACAGAAAGTATAAAGAAGTTAGTCACAATGACTCAATAAGATCTTCGACAAGCCCTTATGTCCTTACTATTTTCTGAAAAATAGTCTAATAAATAATATATAGATAAGTCTGTACAATAGTTGTACAATCGCTAGATAAAGTTTCTTCATTTCAGTTATAAAGTGAATCATAGATCAAATGGGAACCCAGCTCAACCGCATTATCAACCAAAGGAGTCCAGCTCAACCATAATAACAAACCAACAAAGTAAAATAGGCCCTCACCATATAGGCTAGACAGTAGCTATTTGACCTCAGTAGCATAGGCCCTCACCATAATAGGCTAGGTCAGTGGGTATATCATCTCAGTAACAAAGGCCCTCACCATAACAGGCTAGACCAATGGTAATATCATCTTAGTAGCATAGGCTCTCACCTAATAGGCTAGACCAATGACTATATCATTTCAGTAGCATAGGGCCTTATAATAATAGGCTAGTGACACGACCCAGATTCTGGCTAGGCCGTGCGGGCACCCGACCATTTCCCCTAAACCCGTCGGGCAAACCTTTATCAACTGAATTCGGAAAATGAATATAAATTCGACTCATAAATAAGAAAAAGACTTAGAAAAACCACATATATACTGATACCTCTAAGCCGTACAAAAGAAATTACAGCTGACTACCCAACATACTAGGTTTAGGGCTATCCAGACTAGACATCTAAGAGCACGAAAGAAGACAGATTACTCATGAAGGGAGCAAAATGCAACTGAAATAATAAACATAGTACTGGTGGCCATCCTAAATAAAAGCTGGCTCACCCTGACAGCTGAAGTCGTCTTCGCTCCTTCACAACGTGGCGAACTCAATCCTGGAGAGAACCTACCGAAATGAAATAATAAGACAAAAATAAACAACAAACAAGAGTGAGTCATAAGGACTTAATAAGTGGGGCAGACTAGCCACCTCAAAAAATAGGATAGCTAGCCATGGAGAAGAAAAATAGATAAACCAAATTCCTCTTGTTTAAATTATAAAAAGGTAGAGCCAAATAATAACTGGAAACACGTATGGGATCATAAACTCATACACAACCAGGGATATAAGATAGACATAACATATAAGTTTTAAGTATCCCAAGCATAATATTGTCGCGGCGTGCAACCCGATCCACATATTCATACTGACGCGGTGTGCAACCCGATCCATATAATCATAATGTCGTGGCGTGCAAACCGATCAATATATTCATATTGTCTCGGCGTGCAACCCGATCCATATATTCATACTGTCGTGCGTGCAACCCAATCCATATATTCATACTGTTGCGGCGTGCAACCCGATCCATATATTTATACTGTTGCGGCGTGCAACCCGATCAATATATTTATACTGTTGCGGCATGCAACCTGATCCATATAACTAAAGCATATAACCTAATTAAGGACACTAAATAGTCAGAAATGTATAGGAAAACTGAAATATATCCACAACATGGTATACATACCGCATACACATAACACAACACAATAGTCACACACTAGTCAGTATGCGGTGCAATGAGATGGAATGAATACGGTATGATGAAATGCGGTCACATGTGCCTGATACCTTCACCGGCTCGGGACTCTCATCGATTACCGGGAAGTATATGCAATAATGACCCTTCACCAAATCGGGACTCTCATCGATTACCGGGAAGTATATGCAATAATGACCCTTTACCGGCTCGGGACTCTCATCGATTACCGAAAAGTATATGCAATAATGATCCTTCACCGGCTCGGGACTCTCATTTATTACCGGAAAGTATATAAAATAATGACCCTTCACCGGCTCAGGACTCTTATCGCCAACCGGGAAGTAAATGCAATAATGACCTTTCACCGGCTCGGGACTCTCATCGATTACCGGGAAGTATATGCAATAATGATCCTTCACCGGCTCGGGACTCTCATCGATTACCGGGAAGTATTCGCAATAATGACCCTTCACCGGCTCGGGACTCTCAACGATTACCGAAAAGTATATGCAATAATGACCCTTCACCGGCTCGGGACTCTCATCGATTACCCGGAAGTATATGCAATAATGACCCTTCACCGGCTCGGGACTCTCATCGATTACCAGGAAGTATATGCAATAATGGCCCTTCACTGGCGCGGGACTCTCATCGACAACCGGAAAGTATATGCAATAATGACAGCCAGAGTACAATGCTCAGATACTCAATACAATACGAACAATAGGACATAACATATAATATACAATGTAAATCCAAAGCTAAGGCGTAATGAGTACGCCTATCAGCAGCTACACACATAAGGAACACGTGGTAGATTATCCACAAGTCCAAGGGCTTCCAAAGAAACGTATACAAACACTTACCTCGTTTCACTGCCACTCAACAACCGCTTTGTCCTTTGGATTCATTGCCAAACGATCCCACTGTATTCAATAACTACAAAAATATATCACATAAGGCTAAAGGCTTCATTCCTTACGTCTTAGGGCACTCCAGTTACGAACCTGATACCCTATTCGCATACGCAATACGCAGGCCAAGCCTATGTAATGGGTTCAAAGTCACATAACCAAACTCTAAATAAATTATATTTATTTGTTGTCCATAACTCACTGAGTACGAATATATAATTAATCCCATTATCGGGATCCAATTGACCCTTTAAACTATCAATTTAACTCGTTAGAACGATGTCTAATATCCCAATTTCTATCGTTAAAATATATTCAAACACACGTAATAAACCAAAATAATGAATTAAGACTATCACTTGAATGTTTCAGGGTAAAAATTCTATTTTTCCCTGCTCCGTTTCTTTTCCTTTCTCTATTTTCTCGCTTGTATCTTTCTATGCGTTTTTTTTCTTTTGTTCTCTGTTGCTGTTCGAATTTCTTTAAGCTAAGGGATTTTTTATCCCTTAGCCACCGCCTCTTATCTTTCTTTATTTTTCATTTCTTTTCCTTTTTATTTTCTTTTCGTTTCGTTTTCGTGGCGACAATTAAAATGGAACCGTACGAAATTTGAAATAATTCCAAATTTCGCATACAAGTTATACAAAATATATGTAACATACTCGCTAAGGCGGATCTCAAATCGGATTTCCGAAACTCAAGATGCGAATTAAATGGAAAAAGATCAAATTATTAATTTTCGGAACTTTAGCCAAAATCAGCCGAACAACCTCAAAATTTACTTCAAAAATTCACACATATCACAAATAATCATACGAACCTAAGGCGCTTTCGAATTTCGAATCAGAGCTCATTCACCAAAATTGAGCTCGAAAACCTCTTTTTAATATTTATCGACAATAAAAAAGACTGAAATCTTCTTCCGGTACGTATCAAACGAGGTCTGATTTAGGTCAAATTTTATAGACAGGTCCTAATGGACCTTACGAATATTTTAAAATTATCGGCATGCCAATCGAAGTTCCAACTTCCGAAACTACTACCTAAGGTCGTTTCATTCTCCTCCACTTAGACTCTCGTTCGTCCTCGAACTAGCCTAAGTCTAAAGAAAAATTCACACAGATAACAAGAGAACTTTCACGATCTTCCTAAAGTACTCCACAAATATTATCTCATGATACCAGAATCAGAATTATAACACGCACACCGAACTCTTGGAATAAAATATATCTGGAAAATATCATAACACCATTGTCCAGCTTATTCTAACTAGGTTGACCCTTCATCGATCATGAGAGGGGAGTTCTACATATTCGGAACAAGGATAGACCGAAATCCGGATTGATTAATATGATTCTGCCGACAATTACCTCTTCGATAGACTTTTTGATATAGAACATGTCGATGAATCTGGAATTAGCTTACGCTTCAGCGATGCCTTAGAGATCTAACATTAGCATTAAGTATTGCAGGAAGACTCCTCCACTTACAGCACAAACTTATGCAGCTATTTGAATAGGAATAACCATCCTCGCACAACCTGCTGGACTAAGGAAGACTTAGCTAAAAATAACACAGCTCAGACCTGAGCTACCAAATTACCCTCTCGAGTTGCCAAACAACTGCAACTCTCGAGTTCTTTGTTGTAACCAGCACTGCCTGATGGATCAACTTATGGGTCAAGTGATGCTTCTCATTACCCTTAGTAGCCTTAAAACACAATGTGCATACCCAGCTATCTTGACATACACTCTGGCTCCACACAGGGAACTTCACAAACGGATACTAACTGCCTAAGCTCACTAGTGGCGGACGAAGACTAAATGAAAATGGACCGAGGATAGAAATAATTAGAGCTTCAGGAAGCTCATCTTCTTATTTGCTTGGCTACCAAAGCTAGACTACTTACGAGTCAAAGTACCTAAGAATCGCAATTGAAGAAACAGATATTAAATGGGCTTTATAGAACAACATCCATGCCAATTTGACCTCCCAATAAGAAGGAAACTCTGGCAGTTTACCAGAAACCCTTTTATAACCCAGACAAGCTCATAGGATAACATGATTTTACTAGCGTTTTAAACCAAGATGATATACGTAGATCGAATATTACTTACTAATCACTTTGCACCGAAAGAAACGATAACACTTTCTGATGGTGACGAATTAGGATCCCATCATCCTACCAATATTGAATTTCCAGGAGAGAGGTAAACTGAATTAACATAATAACAAAAGGTGGCGTAACAAGATGCCAAGCAGACAATACTGACACTCACTCTCAAATCTCTCACATTTATATCAGATAAACTAGTAGGGTCTCACAAATTCCTTGAATAAATCATACTAGAAGCTCACCCCTCTACCGCAATCGATTCTTAATCGAAACAATATCCAAGGAAGCCATGGAAACATGGTAAGATAAACAAAGTTCAGACCGATCGGAAGAATCAAATCTTACATATAATGGAAGAAGAATTACATGGGTGTTCTACATCGGATATTCCTACCAGACTGGCAGTTCATAAAACTGCCTCTACAGTTGAGCTGAGCTACTGCCCTGATAATCACCTTCTGAAGAACCTCTGCCACCACGCTCTCAACCTCTACTAGATGGTGGCATTTCTCTGGCTGATTGAGATCTAAATGAAATCTCCTGCGACTGTGCAGGTGCCTGATGACGAGAGAAAGGACGACTGCCTACTTGCCAGAGTAAGGGAAAACTCCTCAAAGGATAATCAGACTCACGACAATGATAACATCTTTTCGACTAAAAATGGAAGCTGGAAAGATTGTTGATAGCTGTAAAGAGAAGACTGAATCTGATCTTGACGAGCTACTGTCGCACTCTAAGAATCACGTGACACAAGCTGAGATAACCTGGAAGGTGACCTCCCAAAATAATCAGAACTTTTACCTCCAAATGAGGTACCATAGTTGCCCACCAGGGCCACGGAATTTCTTGCTCTCCCGCTCTAACTCTTCCCTCTCTAACTTATGGTATGCCTAATACCCTTGAGCAATATCAAAAACGACATTAAATGAAGTCCCAACCTCAATTTTTTGAGCCATCTGGGATCTCAAGGAAGGAGAAAGGTCATCAATAAATCTTTGAATCTCTACAAAGGCTCATGGACTAGTTCTAATGCATATTCAGCTATTCTATAGAATTCAATCTCATATTCTGAAACACCAACAGGCTAACCGACAGGCTACTGTACAATCCACTCAAACTGGCAACACTTTTCATCTCGCTCGCTACTCGAAAGGAACTTTTCCACGAATCTAGAAGAAAAACGGAACCAAGTTAGCTAATAAGAGAGCGGCCCACCAATTCAAGGCTGGACCCTGAAACTGGAAAGAAGAAAAATCAAAACCATACCGCTCGATATAATCAAGAGCCTGAAGAATACGCTGACATCATTTTATTTTAAAAAAAACTTACACAGGGATTATATGATGCATGGCTTAAGAATATCGGAAGGTTCAATCGGGTAAAATGATGCAGCCACTTCAGATGCTCGGACTAAACAATTACTCAGGCTAGCTAACCCGCCAGAATAACTAGAGGCACAACACATGCTGCCTCCAGAAGATAATTTACTGTTGAAATATTAAGAACATACATAGGAGCTCCCTAAGACCGAACGTCTGCATCTGCGGCAATCTAATAAGATGCCTAGCGAATAATAGGTTCTTGCGGTATCTGCGTCGCCAAGATTCTCGTAAAATCATTGTAGGGAGCCAAGGGAACCATAAGGCCTTGCTCCCTTGCCCATCGCGAGCTCGTACAGCTGGATCGTCAGCACGATCCACAACTCTCGGGGCTTGAGTAGCTCTAGCCCCAAGCTAGACTACTTCTTCCTGAACTCTTACCGTTTGCTTATTTATCGCATGAGGGTTCACAATTACCACGAAGGAATTAATGAAAATACTTTTGCATCCTAGACCAACGCACGATCAGAAAAGAAGGAAGTGAAACTTCCTAGATGCCATCATAGCCTCTCGTAGATAAGTAAGGACGTCTACGTACCCATCAGCGAGACTCTACTAGACACTGTCTTAGTTCTGATAGACTCTAAACAGGGCTATGATACCAACTGACATGACCCGAATTCCGGCTAAGCCGTGCGGGCACCCGACCATTTCCCCTTAACCAGTCGGGCGAACCCTTATCATCTGAATTCGGAAAATAAATATAAATTCGACTCATAAATGAGAAAAAGACTTAGAAAAACCACAGACATATTGATACCTCTAAACTGTACAAAAGAAATTACAACTGACTACCCAGCATACTAGGTTTAGGGCTATTCAGACTAGACATCTAAGAGGACGAAAGAAGACGGATACCTCATGAAGGGAGCAAAATGCAACTGAAATAATAAACATAGAACTGGTGGACATCCTGAATAAAAGCTGGCTCACCCTGACAGCTGAAGTCGTCTTCGCTCCTTCACAACGTGGCGAACTCAATCCTGGAGCAAACCTACCGAAACAAAATAGACAGAAAAAAAAACAATCAACAAACAAGGGTGAGTCAAAAGGACTCAATAAGTGGGGCAGACTAGCCACCTCAAAGAATAGGCTAGCTAGAAAATAGATAAACCAAAGAGCCAAATAATCACTGGAAACACGTATGGGATCATAAACTCATACACAACCAGCGACATAGGATAGACAGAACATATAGGTTTTAAGTATCCCGAACATAATACTGTCGCGGCGTGCAACCCGATCCATATATTCATACTGCCGCGGCGTGCAACCCGATCTATATTCATACTGTCGCGGCGTGCAACCCGATCCATATATTCATACTGTCGCGATCCATATATTCATATTGTTGCGGTGTGCAACCCGATCCATATATTTATACTATTTCAGCGTGCAACCCGATCCATATAATCAACGCATATAACCCAATTAAGGACACAAAATAGTCAAAAACGTATAGGCAAACTGAAATATATCCATAACATGGTATACATACCGTATACACACAACACAACACAACACAATAGTCACACACTAGTCAGTATGCGGTGCAATGAGATGGGGTGAATGCGGTATGATTAAATGCAGTCACATGTGCCTGATACCTTCACCGGCTTGGGACTCTCATCGATTACCGAAAAGTATATGCAATAATGACCCTTCACCGGATCGAGACTCTCATCGATTACCGTGAAGTACATGCAATAATGACCCTTCACCGGTGCGGGACTCTCATCGCCAACCGGGAAGTATATGCAATAATGATCCTTCACCGGCTCGGGACTCTCATCGATTACCGAGAATTTATGCAATAATGACCCTTCACCAGCTCGGGACTCTCATCGATTACTTGGAATTATATGCGATAATGATCCTTCACCGGCGCGGGACTCTCATTGCCAACCGGGAAGTATATGCAATAATGATCCTTCACCGGCTCGGGACTCTCATCGAGTACCGGGAAGTATATGCAATAATGACCCTTCACCGTCTTGAAACTCTCATCGATTACCGGAAAGTATATGCAATAATGACCCTTCACCGGCTCGGGACTCTCATCGATTACCGGAAAGTATATGCAATAATGACCCTTCACCGTCTCGGGACTCTCATCGATTACCGAGAAGTATATGCAATAATGACCCTTCACCGGTGCGGGAATCTCATCGCCAACCGAAAAGTATATGCATTAATGACAGCCAGAGTACAATACTCAGATACTCAATACAATACCAACAACAGGACATAACATATAATATACAATGTAATTCCAAAGCTAAGGCATAATGAGTACGCCTATCGGCAGCTACACACATAAAAAACACGTGGTAGATTATCCACAAGATCAAGGGCCTCCAAAGAAATGGTTACAAACACTTACCTCGTTTCAATGCCACTCAACAATTGCTTTGCCCTTTGGATTTATTGCCAAACGATCCCACTGTATTCAATAACCAAAAAAAATATATCACATAAAGCTAAAGGCTTCATTCCTTACGTCTTTGGGCAATCCAGTTAAGAATACCCTATTCGCATACGCAATACGCAGGACAGGCCTATGTAATGGGTTCAAAGTCACATAACCAAACCCTAAATAAATTACATTTATTTGTTGCCCATAACTCACTTAGTACGAATATAAAATCAATTCCATTATCGGGGTCCAATTAACCCTTTAAACTATCAATTTAACTCGTTAGAACGATGTCTAATATCCCAATTTCTATCGTTAAAATATATTCAAATGCACGTAATAAACCAAAATAATTAATTAAGACCATCACCTGAATGTTTCAGGGTAAAAATTCTATTTTTCCCTTCTCCGTTTCTTTTCCTTTCTCTATTTTCTCGCTTGTATCTTTCTCTGTATTTTTTTATTTTGTTCTCTGTTGCTGTTCGAATTGCTTTAAGCTAAGGGATTTTTGATCCCTTAGCCACCGCCTCTTATCTTTCTTTCTTTTTCATTTCTTTTCCTTTTTATTTTCTTTTCGTTTCGTTTTCGTGGCGAAAATTAAAATGGAACTGTACGAAATTCGAAATAATCCCAAATTTCGCATACAAGTTATACAAAATATATGTAACATACTCGCTAAGGTGGATCTCAAATCGGATTTCCGAAACTCAAGATGCGAATTAAATGAAAAAAGATCAAATTATTAATTTTTGGAACTTTAGCTGAAATCAGCCGAACAACCTCAAAATTCACTTCAAAAATTTACACATGTCACAAATAATCATACGAACCTAACGGCACTTTTGAATTTTGAATCGGAGCTCATTCGCCAAAATTGAGCTCGAAAACCTTTTTTTAATATTTATCGACAATAAAAAACTGAAATCTTCTTCCGATACGTATCAAATAAGGTCTGATTTAGCTCAAATTTTACAGACAGGTCCTAATGGACCTTACGAACATTTTAAAATTATCGAAACGTCAATCAAAGTTCCAACTCCCAAAACGGCTATGTGAGGTCGTATCAGCTAGACTAGTTGCTATATCATCTTGGTAGCATAGGTCCTCACCATAAAATGCTAAACCAATGGCTATATCATCTTAGTAGCATATGCCCTCAATAATAGGCTACACTACTAGCTATATCAACTCAACGACACATGTCCTTACCGTAAAAGGCTATATCAGTGGCCCAATGATCCAGATACCAACAAAAAAATAATATCCACAAAGCGATAATACAATATTGAACAAAATATAGCCCAAAGCATAACTTGATGTCAAATGGATGATAAACATAGCCCAATGATTAACTTAGTAACATAGGCCCTCAAGCACGCTAAATATGTATATTATGGTGCCATGCATGATATTAGTTGAAATATATAGAGATCACGATAAGGTATTTCAACATAATCATTTCTAAGCTTTGAAAAGCAATAAAGGTAGTTTCGTTGAAGAATTAGTATCGCAACATATATGACTAAACTCACAATATTCATAAGATATTGTATAATATATTCTCTTTACCAGATTAAGTGCAACTTAAGCTTTTGATATTCCAAATTAGACTTAAAAGAATGTATTAAAATCATTGCATAGACAATGCATCTCAACAACTCAACGTCAATTCAACTAGTGAACTCATGTTCAATAGAATCAAACCTTTGGATTCCATAAAATAGCTTTAGAAATATTCATACTATGCTTATAAAGAAAAAATCAAATAAGTAGAAGTTCAAGTCTCCTTTACCTCACATCAGGCTAAATACCAACGACCAATCAAAATTAAAATTCTATAGAACGGTCTCCAATCGCTCCAAACTATTAACAACATGAATATGTGCATCAAAATACGCTAGGGATCAAAGCCCACGACTTCCAGATAAAGTCAATAAAATTCAATCATCAGGTCAACCCCTTGGATTCCCAGTCTAACTCAAAATTCTAGTTACCCCATTCCTTAATGAGTTCATACATACAAAAATTAAGTCAATCGGACTCTCATAACATCTCCAAATTTCGAAATTAAAGTCTCTTAAGTTCAATAACAAGACCACAAGTCAACACTATTGATCATCTTCATTTCTCAAGAACACTATTTATCCCATAAATTAGGGTTTCATGATTCACACTTCCAACCAAAACAATTTGAAGGAAATGCTATATATTTTTTTCAAATACTCATAAGAAATAAGTTTGAGTTGATAAAATTACATTCTTGAAACTTTTTTCCAAAAATCTATAATTTGAGATTTTTAGTATTTTGGAAGTTTCAACTAATAGATTGATGTTATAAAACACGTTTAATGAGTAAAATAAACTCAAAATACCATATAAAATTCACCTTAATTAGTTGACAAAGGCTCATTCTTAATCTTGAACTCTAGAAGAAAATTCAAACTCAAAAATTCCCCAAAAAAATGGACTGCACGTTTTGTATTTATAGCAGCCCAGCTGCATCGGTGAGTTATACCATATGTTGTTTAGTTTATACTTTACTGAAATGTATTTAGTATAACGTTCATAACTTTTTGTACATAATCCTAATTGACAAATGATTTAATATCCTAAGTAAACCCCAAGGGCTACAACTTTTGTCTTTTGACCTTTTTCAGATTAGGTATAAATTGAACGGTATTTTCATCTCAATAAGGTGTAGTACGCGATCACTTGAAACTTTACTCAGTCGTGTAGCTTCCCACTTGCATTTGTTCTAAGGCACCTGTGGGACTATAAACCACTTCCGAAAGTTCTCACCAACAATAAATGATCATGCAAAACAAACGGTCTAATGTCTGATGTTATTCTATTAGTGAAAAATCATAATAAGGAAAAGCGTATGGTACTTTTGTGAGGCTTGTGAATGTTTTTTATGAGATTTAGAGCTTGTAATAATGAGTTTTTGTGATTTATATTTGTATGTCCATAATCTGTGGAAATAGACTGTATTTCTTTCGTGAGATTTTGCAAGTGAATTGAGGGTAGGAGTTAGTTTAGACTTACAATGAGGATGCATCATAGAGCGAGGTTATTTGATGAGCAAAGATAACTCTTGAGACTCATATGTTATTACTTGGTCATGAATTTGATACTCAAAAAATCTTGCATGATCATCTTGTCAAGTATGTATGTGAGAAAGGATTGAATTGTTGGTTCAAACTTAGCCAAGGGCCATGGTTTGACCTTAAATGTCTTTGAAGACTGATTTCTATCTTGAGCCAATTTGAAAACTTCTCTCTTGATCTTGTTTGAGTTTCGATTTGCTTGAGGACAAGCAAAGACTTAAGTTTGGGGGTTGATCAGTTGAGAAAATGTTAACATTAGACTTTCAAATACTGTTATTTTTTATTATTAAAGTAATTTGATACATTATTTATTCGTTCTAGGTTTTATTACAAATTGAACAAGTGTGAAATCAAAGAGCAAGATACAAGTCAAGAAGACCGATAGGAAAAAATGCAGGATAATGCAGCCACTTCAAATGTAAAGGGTAGCCACCCCCATGATGACTGTGCAGCCGCCATCCTGGATTAGGCGGTTGCCCTTGGTCGAAGTTGCAAAAAAATGATGAAGCCTTTAAAAAGGGTGGCCAACCTCATGCCTAGGCACCCCACATATGAAGAACAGGCTACTGCCCCTCATGAATAGGCGGCCACCAAATCTTGGGTATTGAAAAATATGTGCCCACCTTTTGAAGAGGCACCCTGTCTTACCTGCAAAATTAAAGAAGGAATCGGTCTATAACGGAAAAGGGCGGTCACCCATGCAATCATGTGGCCGCCCATGTCCTAAAAGGGTAATTTGGGATTATGTAATTAGCTCAATTATAAATAAAAAAATTTGCGTCATTAGCAATATCCTTTAATTTGTAGAACAACCCATGCATAGTGAAGACTTCTTTAACAAGTGTCATCATTTTTTATGACAACAACACCATCGTTTGTAACGATTTTTATATATTAATGTTTATAATATTTTATTTATAATTTTATGTGTTTTATATTTTCATAATATCAGTTGCTAAATTCCACCTAGAGTTGTAATTTAAGCATATATTACCAACTTAAGGAATCACGATAACCGTAAATTATAGTTGGGAATAATCTCTTTTCACGATTTTCATGCTTAAAAACACATGAATTTTTTATGATTAACACAACCTACTAGTACCAAAACTATATCAAAATAGTAGATTAAGAAAAGGGAAACATATTGACAGGTAATCTGAGGTAGGTATGCTATCGTTTACCTATGATTAATAGATGGGAACATCGAATGTGGAAAGACCCAAAATGGAAACAGCTGCTTAACCTTCATGCAATACAAGTCAATATCGAAAGGTTTGAAGTATATTAGTCCCATTTGCTACAGAAAGGTGTAAATTGGATGAAGGTTACAACTCTATATCTATTTTAACCACTAGAAACAAACTTACTTTAATTACAATTACTGGTGTATAAATATTTCAACCTCTATTTAGTAATACCAAAAGAACTTACAATTGAACTGGATTGCTTTAAACTACTTTAAATAAATTGCCTGAATCAATTTCTCTACAGAACCCTCTTTTCCTCTTCATGTCCTTCGAGCTTCAATTCTTCATCTCGCTCTTTTCCCCCTTCTATAAACTAAATCCCAACTCACCAATGTGAAGTCTCAAGCGAAAAGGATCAAGAACCCTCATTTCCTCTCCGCAAAAGAAAACTATGAATATTAGAAACAAGAACCACAGAAATCTACTGATTTTCTGCTTGGATTTGAGGATATTTTCAGTATTAAATCAATCCTTTTGATAGAGGAGAGGAGGTGGGGCTGCGGCTACTACAGAGAGGAAATAGGATTGAAAAATAAATTGGCTATGGGTTATTGAGATTTTTACTTAGAAAGGAATTATAGGCTTCTTACACGGCAAATGGGAGAAGATTTGACAAAGCCTCAAGCTTAATCTTGAACTCTAGAAGAAAACTCAAACTCAAAAATTCCCAAAAAAGAGACTGCCTCATTTTGTATTTATAGCAGGCCAGCTGCATCAGTGAGTTGTACCATATGTTGTTCTGTTGATACTTTACTAGAATGTATTCGGTAAAACGTTCATAATTTTTTGTACATAATTCTAATTGACAAATGGTTTAATGTACTAAGTACAATTTTTGTCTTTGGACCTTTTTCAAATTAGGTATAAATTGAACGGTATTTTCATTCCAATCAAGTGTAGTGCACGCTCAGTAGAAACTTTAGTTGCTCGTGTAGTTTCCAACTTGCATTGGCTTTAAGTTACCCATAGGACTATAAACCACTTCCAAAAATTTTCAATGACACCAAATGATCATGCAAAACTAACGGAGTTAACGAATTTTCAAATAAAGCTCGTTTACTCAACATGGTCTGAAACTTTATTTTTCTAGTCAGCAAGGAATCCGATAGCAAAATTTTGATTCAAATCCTACCAATCGACTTTCAAATAATATCAAATTATGTTGGTAAATAATAATAATAATAACAATAATAATAATAATAATAATAATAATAATAATAATAAAGAAGAAGCTACCGGAACTGTTGATACGTTAAACGAAGCACTAGACCCTAATGTCAGAGGGTTATGTCATCACAGTGAGTGTATGATGTGAAGGAAGATAGTCACTATTATCCCAAATCTTATCCTACCTATCCCTGAACCTACTTTACAAGCCCAATCTGGTCTTATGTTTGGTGTTATTCAATTAGTGGAGAACCACAATAAGAACAAGCCTATGGTATCTTGGTGAGGCTTGTAAACATTCTTTGTGAGAGTGAGAGCTTGTAATAATGAGTCTTTGTACTTTATATTTGTATGTCCATTATTTGTGGAAATTGACTCAATTTATTACGTGAGGTTTTGCAAGTGAATTGAGGGTAGGTGTTAGTTTAGATTACAATGAGGATGTATCATAGCGTGAGGTTATTTGATGAGCAAAGTTAACTCTTGAGGCTCATATATTATTACTTGGTCATGAATTCGATACTTGAAAAACCTTGCATGATCATCTTGTCAAGTATGTATGTGAGAAAAGATTGAATTGTTGGTTCAAACTTAGCCAAGGGCCATGGTTTGACCTTAAATGTGTTTGAAGACTAATTTCTATCTTGAGCCAATTTGAAAACTTCTCTCTTAATCTTTTTTGAGTTTTGATTTTCTGGAGGACAAAGACTTAAGTTTGGGAGGTTGATAAATTGACAAAATGTCAACTTTAGACTTTCAAATAATTTTAATTTTTTTATTAAAGTAATTAAAGAGTCAACTTGATACATTTTTTCTTCGTATTAGGTTTAGTTACAAATTTAACAAGTGTGAAATCAAATAGCAAGATACAAGTCAAGAAGAGGGATAGAGAAAAGTGCAGGATAATACAGTTGCCTCAAACGTAATCTCATCCTGAATTAGGCGGTTTCCCTTGTTCCAAGATGAAAAAGAATGATGAAGCCTCTGAAAAGAGTGTCCCACCTCATGCCTAGGCGCCCCACATCTAAAGAACATGAGGTTGCCCCTCATGAACAGGCGGCCGCCCAATTTTGGGCATTGAAGAATATGCGGCCAGATTTTGAAGAGGTGCCCTGCCTTACCTGCAGAGTCAAAGGAGGAATCAGTCTATAACAGAAAAGGACGGCCACCCCATGCAATTAGGCGGTCACCCATGGCCTAGAAGGATAATTTGGGATTATGAAATTAGCTTAATTGTAAATAGAAAATCTTAGGTTTTTAACCATATCCTTTAATTTAAACAGCTCAAAGTATAGTGAAAACTTCTTTGGCAAGTGTTATCATATCTAAGGTCAACAAACACCATTGTTTGTAATGATATTAATATATTAATGTTTAAAATGCCTTTATATATATTTTTTTATGTGCTTTTTAATCCATAACATAAGTAGCTAAAATTCCATCTAGAGTTGTAATCTAAGCCTATATTCCAACTTAATGAATTAAGTTAACTAAAACATAGTTAGGAATAATTTCCTTTCAGTGTTTTCATGCTTAAAAAACACATGAGTCTCATATGATCAACACAACCTACTAGTACCCAAACTATATCGAAAAAGTAGACTGGGCAAAGGGTAACACAGTGACGGATAATCTGAGGTATGTGTCATATTGTTTACCTAGGATTAATGGTGAGAACACCGAATGGGAAAAGATCTAAAATGAAAACAACTGCTTAACCTTAACCTTTATGCAATACAAGTCAATAGCAAAAGGGTTGAAGTGTATTATAGTCCCATTTGCTACGGGAAGGGGTAAATCGAGTGACATTGTGTAGATTTCATCGTAGTGACCCAACTAACTAGGGCTTAGTGGTTTGTGTTCATTAAGAGTGAAATTGGATGTGAAACGACCTCGGTCAGTCGTTTCGGAAGTTAGGACTCCGATTAGCGTGTCGATAATTTTTAAAACTTCGTAATGTCCATTAGGACCTGTCTGTAAAATTTGAGTTAAATCAGACCTCGTTTGGCAGGCATTGGAAGAAGGTTTCAGTTTTAAAGGTTTATCTGTTTCTTTTCTCCCTGACTAGCCATCCTATTCTTTGAGGTGGCTAGTCTGCCCCCTTATTGAGTCCTCTTGACTCACCCTTTTTTGTTGTTTGTTGTTTGTTTCTTGTCTATCTATTTCGTTTCGGCAGGTTCGCTCCAGGATTGAGTTCGCCACGTTGTGAAGGAGCGAAGACAACTTCAGCTGCCAGGGTGAGCCAGCTTTTATTTCGGATGGCCACCAGTTTATTGGTTGTTATTTCAGTTGCATTTTACTCCCTTCAGGAGGTATTTGTCTTCTTTTGTATTCTTAGATGTCTAGTCTGGATAGCCCTAAACCTTGTATTTGGGTAGTCAGCTGTAATTTTTTTTGTACAGCTTAGAGGTATCAATATGTCAGTATTTTTTTTTTTTGAATCTTGTCCTTATTTGTGAATTGTTATATTTATTTTCCTGATTTAAATTGTAAGGGTTCACCCGACGGGTCTAGAGGAGGATGTCGGGTGCCCGCACGGCCTAACCAGATTTCGGATCGTGTCAGTTTGTATCAGAGCCTAATTTAGAGTCTATCCAGACTAAGACAGTGTCTAGTAGGGTCTCGCTGATGGGTACGTAGACGTCCATACTTATCTATGAGGGGCTATGATGGCATTTAGGAAGTTTCACTTCCTTCATTTCTAATTGTGCATCGGTCTAGGATGCAAAAGTATCTTCGTTAATTCCTTCGTGGTAATTGTGAACCCTCATGCGACAAATCAGCAAACGGTATGAGTTCAAGACAAGGCGGTCTCGCCTGGGGTTAGCACTGACGAATCCCCAATAGTTTTAATCGTGCTGAAGATCTAATTATGGAGGTCCCAGCTGTACGAGCTCGCGATGGGCAAGGGCGTAGGGCCTTGTGGTTCCCTTGGCTCTCTACGATGCTTTTACGAGAATCTGGGCGAGGCAAATACCGCAAGAACCTATTATTCTTTGGGCAGCCTATCCGGTTACCGCAGATGCAGACGGTCGGTCTCAGGAAGCTCCTATTCCAGTTCTTAATATTGCTGCAGTAAATTATGTTCCGGAGGTAGCATGTGTTGTGCGTCCAGTTGTTCTGGCTGGTTAGCCAGCCGAGGTAACAGTTCGGTCCGAGTGTCTGAAGAGGCTGCATTATTTTACTCAATTGAACCTTCTGATATTCTTAAGCAATGCATCAGAAAAACCTTGTAATTTTTTTATATAAAAAAAATAAAATGATCTCAGCGTATTTCAGGCTCTTGATTATATCGAGCGGTATGGTGTTGATTATTCTGCTTTCCAGTTTCAAGGTCCAGCCCTGGATTGGTGGACCGCTCGCTTATTAACTAACTTGGTTCGGTTTTTCTTCTAGATTCATGGAAAAGTTCCTTTTGAGTAGCGAGCGAGATGAAAAGTGTTGCCAATTTGAGTGGATTGGACATGGTAGCCTGTCGCTTAGCCTGTTGGTGTTTCAGAATATGTAATTGAATTTTATAGAATGGCTGAATATGCATTAAAACTAGTCCATGAACCTTCAAAGAATGTTCAAAGATTTATTGGTGACCTTTCTCTTTCCTTGAAATCCCAAATGGCTCGAGAGATTGAGGTCGAGATTTTATTTGATATTGTTGTTGATATTGCCCGAAGGTACGAGGCGTACCATAAGTTAGAGCAAGACGAGTCAGAGCGAGAGAGCAAGAAATTTCGTGGCCCTAGTGGGCAACCGTGGTACATCATTTGGAGGTAAGAGTTCTGATTATTTTAGGAGGTCACCTTCCAGGTCATCTCAGCTTGTGTTACGTGATTCTCAGAGTGCGTGGGTAGTTCATCAAGATTAGACTCAGTTTTCTCTTTGTAGCTTTCAACAATCTTTCCAGCTCCCATTTTTCAGCGGAAAGGTGTTATCATTGTCGTGAGTCTGATTATCCTTTGAGGAGTTTTCCCTTACTCCGACAGGTAGGCAATCATCTTTTCTCTCGTCATCAGGCATCTGCGCAGTCACATGGGATTTCATATAGATCTCAATTAGCCAGAGAAACGCCACCATCCCGTAGAGGTTGAGAGTGTGGTGGCAGTGGTTTTTAGTAGGTAATTATCAGGGTAGTGGCTCAGCTTAGCTGCAGAGGCAATTCTATGAACTGCTGGTCTAGCAGGATGCTGAGGCTTCCGATGTAGTAGACCCGTGTATTTCTTCTTCTCTTATCGGTGAGTAAGATTTATTTTTCCGATCGATCTGGAAATGGTTTGTCTTATCATATTTCCATGGTTTCCTTAGATGTCTTTTCTATTAAGAATCGGTTGCGGTAGAGGGGCGAGCTTCTGGTATGATTCATTCCTGGCATTTATTAGACCCTACTAGTTGATCTGGTTTAAATGTGAGAAATTTGGCAGAGAGTGTAGGTATAGTCTGCTTGGCATCTTTTTGTGCCACCTTCTATTATTATGTCAAATCAGTTTACCTCTCTCGTCGGAATTCAATGTTGGTAGGATAATGGGTTCCTAATTCGTTACCATCATAAAGCGTCATCGTTTCTTCCGGTGCAAAGTGATAAGCAAGTAATATTTGATATATGTATCTCCTCTTGGTTCGAAATGCTAGTAAAGTCGTGTTATCCCATGAACTTATCTGGGTAATAAAAGAGTTTACTGATAAATTGTCAGGGTTTCCTTCTTATTGGGAAGTTAAATTGGCATGGATGTTGTTCCATAGAGCTTATTTAATGTCCCTTTCTTCAATTGCGAATCTTTGGCTAGCATGACTCGAGAGTAGTCTAGCTCTGGTAGCTAAGTAAATAAGAAGATGAGCTTCCTAAAGCTCTAATTATTTCTATCCTCAGTCCGTTGCCGTCTCTTCTTTGTTCGGCATTGGTGAGCTTAGGCGGTCAGTAACCTCTTGTAATGTTCCCTGTGTTGAGCCAGAGTGCATGTCAAGGTAGTCGGGTAAGCACATTGTTGTTTTTCAAGGCTACTAAGGGTAATGAGAGACATTATATGACCTCTGATTTGATCCATCAGGCGGTGGTGCTTATGGCAAAGGTATGGAGTTATGAACTCGAGAGTTGCAGCTGTTTGGCAACTCGAGAGGGTAATTTGGTAGCTCGGGTCTGAGCCGCGTTATGTTTTAGCTATGTCTTTCTTAATTCAGCAGGTTGTGCGACGATGATTATTCCTATTCAAATTAGTTGTATGAGTTTATGCTCTAAGTAGAGGAGTCTTCCTCCAATACAGAATACTAATATTAAATCTCTAAGGCGTTGCTGAAGCGTAAGCTAATTATTTGTTTCATCGACTTGTTCTATATCGAAAAGTAGGGGTGTGCACTAAACCGAAAAAACCGAAATACCGAACCGAATCGAACTAATTCGGTATTTTGGGTTCGGTATTTCGGTTCGGTTCGGTCCTAGAAATTTTGAAATTTCAATTTTTCGGTTCGGTTTTCGGTTTCGGGCAATCCGAAATTTCGGGACCCGAAAAACCGAAAAAATCGATTTTTTTTATATAGTATGGTGCATTATCAATTTAGCTTGAATTGTTATCATGAGCATAACTGAGCTTGAATTGATGTTTTGTATTTCAAAGTAAATGTTATCAAACTCCATGATAACAATCGATTTACATAGTATGGTGCATTATCAATTTACCAACTATTAGTGGGTTGCTAGTGGTTGATCATATGTATATAATTTCTATCTCTTATCATTGCAGAAACTGAACAAGGAGTTGCTCAAGCGATTATTCGATCTGTTGTGGATTTTAAAAGAGACCCTTGGCCTAAGGTCTCTGACAATGCAAAAGACCTTGTGAAAAAGATGCTCAACCCTGACCCTAGCAAGAGGCTTACTGCTCAGGAAGTGCTAGGTAAATTTTGCTCTAGAAAACTCTCTCAATATTCTATGCCGATTTTGAATTCATTATTCATTTGAATGTCCTTTGAAGAGTTGTACAACAAATTTTCTTGTTCGGGCTATTTTTTTTTTTTTTTGCCATAAACTTTAGTTTAAACCGAAACACCGAAGTACCGAACCAAAGTACCGAACTAAAAAATCGAACCGAACCGAATTATAAAAGTTACAGGTTTTTCTACACTTCAAACCGAACCAAAAATCGAAATACCGAACCGAAGTTTTAAAAAACCGAACCGAAATACCGAACACCCACCCCTATCGAAAAGTATATCGACGAGGTGATTCACCGGCATAATCATGTTAATTCATCCAGAGTTTCGTGTATCTTTGTTTCGAAAATGTAGAGCTCTCTTCTCGTGATCGAGGAAGGATCAGCTTAGTCAGAATAAGCTTAGCAATGGCGTTAGGATATTATCAAGATATGCATATTTCCAAGAGTTCGGTGTGCGTGTTATAATTCTGATTCTGTAATTAGGAAATAATGCATGTGGTGTAGCTCATGAAAATCGTGCAAGTTCTCTTGTTATCCGTGCAAATTTTTCTTTAGAGTTAGGCTCGTTCGAGGATGAACGAGAGTTTAAGTGGAAGAGAATGAAACGACCTCGGTCAGTCGTTTCGGAAGTTAGGACTCCGATTGGTGTGCCGATAATTTTAAAAACTTCGTAATGTCCATTAGGACCTGTCTGTAAAATTTGAGTTAAATCAGATCTCGTTTGGTAGGCATCGGAAGAAGGTTTCAGTTTTATTATCGATAAATATTAAAAAGAGATTTTCGAGCTCGGTTTGGCGAATGAGCTCCGATACAAAATCTGAAAGCGTCGTTAGGTTCGTATGATTATTTGTGACTTTTGTGAACTTTCGAAAGTGAATTTCGATGTTGTTCGGCTTGTTTCCGCTAAAATGCCGAAAGTTAAATAATTTGACTTTTTTTAATTTAAATTCGCATCTTGAGTTTTGGGAACTCGATTTGAGATCCACCTTAGAGATTATGCTATATATATTTTTTATAACTTGTATGCAAAAGTTGGAATTATTTCGAATATTGTAGGGTACCGTTTTAATTTTTCTCACGAAAAGAAAAGAAAAAGGAAAAGACAAAAGGAAAGAGAAATGTTGGTTGGTGAGCTTATAAAGCTCATAATGAACAGATGAGAAACGACGAGAAGCAAAAACGAAGCAGAAGAAAAATATGCTAGAAAATGAGAAAAGAGCCGGAGAAAACTAGATTTTTTACCCTGAAACATTCATGTAATGATCTTAATATATTATTTTAGTTTATTACGTGTGTTTGAATATATTTTAACGGTAAAAATTGGGATATTAGACATCGTTTTAATAAGTTCAATTAATAGTTTAAAGGGTTAAATGGACCCCGATAATGGAATTGATTATATATTCGTACTCAGTGAGTTATCGGCAACATATAAATGTAATTTATTTAGGGTTTGATTATGTGACCTTAAACCCTGTACATAGGTCTGGCCTGCGTATTGCGTATGCGAATAGGGTATCAGCTTCCTAACCGGATTGCCTTAAGATGTGCGGAATGAAGCCTTTAGCCTTATTTGATATCATTTTCTGGTTATTGAATACAGCAGGATCGTTTGGCGGTGAATCCAAAGGATAAACCGGTTGTTGAATAACTGTACTAATTTTGTAACAAGGTAAGTGTTTATATCCATTGCTTTGGAGGTACTTGGCCTCGTGGATTTTCTACCACGTGTTCCTTATGTGTGTAGCTGCCGATAGGCGTACTCATTACGCCTTAACTTTGAATTTACATTGTATATTGCATGTTATGCCCTGTTGTTGGTATTGTATTGAGCATATGAGCATTGCACTCTGGTTTTGAGCATTTCATATACTTCCTGGTTGGCGATGAGAGTTCCGCACCGGCGAAGGGTCATTATTGCATATACTTCCCGGTTGGCGATGAGAGTCCCGCACCGACGAAGGGTCATTATTGCATATACTTCCCGGTTGGCGATGAGAGTCCCGCACCGGCGAAGGGTCATTATTGCATATACTTCCCGGTTGGCGATGAGAGTCCCGCACTGGCGAAGGGTCATTATTCCATATACTTTCCGGTTGGCGATGAGAGTCTCGCACCGGCGAAGGGTCATTATTGCATATACTTCCCGGTTGGTGATGAGAATCCCGCACCGGTGAAGGGTCATCATTGCATATACTTCCTGGTAATCGATGAGAGTCCCGAGCTGGTGAAGAGTCATTATTGCATATATCTCCTGGTAGACGATGAGAGTCCCGCCTCGGAGATAGGTATCAGGCATATGTGACTGCATTGCATCATACCGCATTCATCCCATCTCATTGCACCGCATACTGACTATTATATGTATTGTGTTGTATTTTATGTATGCGGTATGTACACCATGTTGTGGACATATCTCAGTTTGCCTATATATTTTTGGCTCGTATTCTGGGTTGCGGGGATCGGACTGCACGCCGCAACGGTATAAATATATGGATCGGGTTGCACGCCGGAACGATATAAATATATGGATCGGGTTGCACGCCGCAACAGTATAAACATATGGATCGGGTTGCACGCTGCAACGGTACAAATATATGGATCGGGTTGAACACCACGACGGTATGATGTATTTTTGATTGTTGATATGTTCAGGATACCTATATATTCTGGCTATCTTACGTTCTTGGTTGTTAATAAGTTTGTGATTCCATACGTATTTCTAGTTATTATCTGGCTTTGCCTTTTCATAATTTAAATAAGAGGAATTTGGTTTATCTATTTCTTTTCTCCCTGGCTAGTCATCCTATTCTTTGAGGTGGCTAGTCTGCCCATTTATTGAGTCCTCTTGACTCACCCTTGTTTGTTGTTTGTTTCTTATCTATCTATTTCGTTTCGGCAGGTTCGCTCCAGAATTGAGTTCGCCACGTTGTGAAGGAGCGAAGATGACTTCAGCTGTCAGGGTGAGCCAGCTTTTATTTCGGATGGCCACCAGTTTATTGGTTGTTATTTCAGTAGCATTTTGCTCCCTTCATGAGGTATTTGTCTTCTTTTGTATTCTTAGATGTCTAGTCTGGATAGCCCTAAACCTTGTATTTGGGTAGTCAGCTGTAATTTCTTTTGTACAGCATAGAGGTATCAGTATGTCTGTATTTTTTTTTAAGTTTTGTCCTTATTTGCGAATTGTTATATTTATTTTCTTGATTTAATTGGTAAGGGTTCGCCCGACGGGTCTAGAGGAGGATGTCGAGTGCCCGCACGGCCTAACCGGGTTCTGGATTGCGTCAGGATGAAGGCTACAACTCTATTTCTTTTAACCATTAAAAACAAACTTACTTTAATTACAATTTCTGGTGTAGAAATATTTCAACCTCTATATAGGAATACCCAAAAACTTACAATTGAACTAGATTGCTTTAAACTACTTTAGATTCCTCCTTCATAGCTCCTTATGATTTCGACCCCCGCTCACATTTGGTACTTTATTTCGACCCTCTCTCACTCATAGAGTGTTAGTTTGAGTGCGCCAACAATATATACCTAATTCACCCCTTGACGGCCTCGAAGCTCCTTGCCTCTTGATATAAGTACATCTCTCCCAAGCACTCGATTCCACACCCATGCAGTCGTCATGACCCCATGGCCATGCACTATGCTTGCATGTCCTTTGGGATGCAGCATTTCTTATTTGTCTTCCCTCCAAAGTTCGCCTTGGTGCTCTCAGGCGCCTCTTGCCTATGTCCTCCTATGCCTATTTGCCACAAAACAACCGAAATCCTTTTTAATCTAAAGAAGACGACAAAATATGGGTGAGGAGAAATATAAGAATCTTTTTTCATTTTCATTTATGTGGGGTCACAAGTTTTTCTTCCTTTTTTTATTGTTGCTTTTTGGAACCAAAAGAATGGAACTCTTTATTCTTTGGTTGTTTTTCCATGTCATTGGCGTGGGCTCTATGAATTTATTTTCTTGATGTTTCTACTAGTGTCCAAGTGTGACACAATTTGAATAGAGATCAAGTGTTCATATGACCATAAGTGTAGTTTAGGCGGCTAGGTTATCTAGATAAGTTTATGTATTTATTTGGCACATAAAACAATGAGTCCAAGTTAATTATCAAGCTAGTCCCTAAACACGTCCAACATATCATATTTCAATTTCATGCCCAAACTCACTAACTCAATTTATGTTTAAAATTTTATGGTAACGATCAGACTTAGCAACTATAGATTTAATCTCACTAATATTAAAGTCATTCACTGCCCACACTTCAAAAAAAGTTGCTTTCAACGACAAGAGAAATGCTCCCTAAAAGTCCATATCTGGTGCCAAATAGGTAAATAGCGAGCAGATTTTCTGGTTTCATCTCATTCCTAGAGGCTCCGTGTTTAAAGATCATTAACAGCGAGCTTTTATTTTTCCGCCCTTAAAAGTTTAAAGACGGTAAAATTTCTGGTCCCTAATACATATTCAGAACCGTATTTCTGGTCCCTAAACACACATCAAATGGTGGTAAAAGTCATTTATTACGATAAAGCTGGTCCTTAAAATAGTTTCAGAGATGAGTAATAGTGGTCCTAGTTCAATATAAATTGAAAATAGAGTCCAAGGCCTTTTTGGACCATAAATGTTAGTCCCTAAATAACTGTATATTTTTTTCCTACCATATTATTGATCATATTATCAATAACCATCATATACATCTAAACAAAATATCAATAAAATCCTGCTTTCGTGTACAAAATTTGCAATTAAGTACAAAAAATGTATATACCATCCCTCATAGTACAATCAAGATAGACAAGTCACATAGTGTTTACACAACACTTCAGCAAATGATTAAAAGGATTTACCTAACAATCCTAGCTAAATGATAATAAAACTATCAACTTGTAAATGGTATGAAGTCCGCAATTCTTGCATCTTGACTTGTGAACGCAACTCTTCAAACCTGTAAAAATGTATAAAGTAAATTCTCACTAGAATACCTATAATGATCAACTGTGAAAATCGATTAAATGAGATCTGTCAATGGACTCAAGTCTAACAGATTATGTTATGAGAATTTTTTTATCCAGTAACTGAATCTTCATAGAACACTTCTGTTGCAATAATATGCAATTATGATAAGTCTAATCGCAGACAACAAAATGATGAAAGTGTACAAGAAAAAAAATTGGAGCTGAAGTAGAAATGCAGAAGGGAGAGTATTATAGTTAAAAGAAAATGGTATATATTCTGAACAGATACAAGATTCAAAGCAATAAAAAGAGAAGGAACTGCAAAACTATATGCAATAACTAAACATTTGCAAAAACCTACTGAACAGAAGTACAAGAGCAGTTGATACTCACTTCAAATGATCCCATGCCATCCACAACTTTCAAATCCCGATTAGAGTACATCAACAACATATGTCTTCTTTCCTAACACCATATTACAATAAATCAAAATCAGTAGCAGAATTGTTGTTTGCAAAAAGTAAAAAATAGAAACCTTTTCAAGAGTTGAGACTATTGGACATTCTATTTCACTTATCCGAACAGCTACTATGTTTTACAACAAAGACCAACCAAGAGACGATGATGAGATTACCAATTACAAGTTTGCAGTCAAAAGTACTCAACTGAACCTTGGCCTTGTGGATAGCATGATAAATTTGATAGTTCCATCAATCTGTCACTATTCTAAATCAAGTTCCATATAATTCAATAACTTGAACCACTAATCATATTTTACAATTATGTAAACCATTAAATTTTGTTCTAATAGAACTCGGACAACAGAAGAAAATTAGTGTGAATAAACAATTATATTTAAGTTACCTAAAATAATAACTTAAGATTAGTATCAGGTATTTGTGTGATTAGAATTTCTGCAAGCCTACACTTTCCATCGACTCTTCTTCATTACACCTGACATGTCCAATCAGATTATCAAGTAGCAAGAGTTTTCTCAACATCAAAAAGGTAAATGATAAAATGAAATTCGTCGACAAAGACACACACCAAGAACAGATATCAATAATAGAATATGAGAATGTCGCAATAAACAGATGTTGAAAAAATAAAATAACTAAAGGTAATTCGATGTATCTCTTTAGCAAATTTTTCTTTAATCACTTGCAGGTTTGAAAAGGTTTACGCAATTGTTTATGACACACACACACACACCATCCTCTAAGAATTTTATATCTTAAACAACATAAAAGAACAACTACTAACTTGACTTCTTAAGGTAGCAGAGGTCTTGCAAAACAACTATCCCGGTCTAACCTTACTTTGGAGCTTTCAACATGAAGCTGTACAAAAGTTGTCAATGTAAGTAAATAACATCACTTCTTAAAAAACACACATATTTTTTAAAGCAGCAACCCGAAACTTCATATCTCCTAGCTGAACCCCTTACCCAAATTAAGCAAACTCACAAAGTGGAACTCAATTTAAGGGGCTAACATTCTTCTATAAGCCATAGTAGCATACTAATATTATAGCCTCTTAATACCTGTGAGAAATATTCTGACTCCCTAAGAGTACTTTCTTACTTAAGACTGAAATATCTTCATAGATCTCATCATGTTAAATTCACATTTAAAATATTTCAATTTCGTATTTTACCATAAAGTGGTCATTGAATTTCACTATTATACTCTACTTCTCGAGATACAAAAGATATTACGACCAATTAAAAATCATCCTAAGCAGTAGAAATTAAGCATTATATTCTTCATGGGGTCTTGAATGTAGAAAAAAATCACACAAACAAGACAAAAGCATAGTCCTACTTACTCAAACTTAACCTCAAAAGGATCGTTTTTGCGTAAAAAAAGAGAGAGAGAAACCTTAATCTTATGAATCTGCTCTTGCAGCTCCTTTCGCCTTAGTTTTGTCATCTTTTTTGTTGTTTACGCGGCCATACTTTTTCTGATTCCGCTGGAAGATTGATTAGCAGAAGATGAAGAAGACGTAACCTTGGCTTCTATATTTTTTAGATTACATGATACTTTTCTTTGCATTTGGCGCCTCTCTAGCTTTCAATTTATCCTATAATATAAGGACCAGATTTAAGATTTAAGGACCAAATTTTTCTCTCTTGTTAATCAAGAAATAGGGACCAGATATAAGTCCCGTCCGCATTTTAAAGGACCAAATTTGCAACTCAGACTCTTGTTAATCAAGAAATAGGGACCAGATATAAGTCTCGTCGGCATTTTAAAGGACCAGATTTGCAACTCGTCCTTACATGTTGGTCTTTAATAACCATTTTTCTTGTAGTGATCATGTACATATTTAAATTATATGAAGAAAATCATGTGTATATTAATGTATCAAGTAAATAGATCCGATCCAGATAACATTGAACATTATATGGTAGTAATTCTTTTCCAACCAACAAATGAAATTGAGAGAGAGAACACGGTAGATCTTAAACATGAAATAGGTAAGTCTGTTCATTTATTTATAATTACATATTTACATTTCGCATCTTTACATATCACAATCATAAAGTAAAATAATATTTTAGTAACTATTACAGGGTAATATGACAAAAAATTAACTATTGAGCCACTGTAGGACTTTGAAGGTTAAAATACGGCTGTAGTCCCGACGACAAGTCGGACAAGTCAGCTCTCGAGCCATCCAATTTGAAATGCAATTTTCGTGGTAGACGTGACTGCATGGGAGCATCCTTATATGCTCCGTTTGCTCAAATTCCATTAGGCAAATTTGACACATTGTGTCAGTGAAGCCTATCTCTTGCACTTCTGAGTAAAGCAAATAGGGAAATAATTTGATCGTTCTTCGGCTTAAGATAAGCTTCATTTTAACATTCCAACTTAGTAATACCCGACTAAGTACATATCCCAAAAGGCCAGCTAGTAATAACACCCATAAGCCTATAGATATTGGATCCCGGCCGTTAAAACGATATCCATGAGCATGTCTTACAGTTGGGGGAGGCGTGGCAATAAGGAAATCCATAGTCCTTTTCAATCGAGAAGCGAAAAGAAAAAGGAAAAGAAAAAGAAATCAAGAAAGTTAGTCACAAGACTAATAGAATATTCAATTCAGAGATTCTAAAAATTATCACTAAATAATGTTCTAAATAGTTTCATATTTATCAATAATTGTTTTGAAATATTGAACTTATCATACCAGCATGTGCGAAACACATCTACAATAGAAATGGGATAGACAAATACAACTATATGGTAGTTAGTCTTTGTTTATCAATTATCTACATATATACCCTCTCAGATATTTAAACTTTACGTCGAAAAGTTAGTTTTCCTAATGTGAAGTAATTGGATTCTGTGAATCTCACATTTTGGTATCAACAATTTTATATGACGGCTCTATGTAAACTGTCTATGACAAACTAAATTTTATCATCTTTTAATACTACTGATATAATCCCATCATTTGTAAAGAGTCAATACTTGTATAATAAGACAATTATACGCATAGCTTAGTAACTCTTATAATTGATTTCAAAAATTTGTATTACTATTGTGTACTTAATCAATTCAATGTGTTATTCTCACTCGTTCTTGCTTTATAGTACTCTCATAAAACCTAAAAGGTAATATCATGAAAGGAGCACAGAGGTGATAACAAGGTTGGTGTGAAGAAGACTAAGTACTGCACAGACTAAAAAAGAAAAGAAGGCTATCAAGTATCCAAACAAGCCTAAGTAAGAGGCCAGCTAGTGCTTTCATAGTATACAAGGAGGAGTTCAGGAAGAAATATAACTAAGAAAAGCATCCAAACAACGAAGAAGCTAGTGAGAAAAGAAAGCTACTACTTACCAAGTACACGCAGAGAAAAGAAGCTAGGCTAATAGGCTACTGCCTGGTGATGAAGCCGATGATGAGGAATCTGACTAGTCAAGTGTGAGGTTGATGAGCAAGATGGAAGTGGAGGATAATGACTGAAGAAATATTATATTTTGGAGAAGCGCGCTAAGCTTGTGTAATATTTTGTGCATATCTGACCCATTAAAATACTTGTATTTTCTGTTTCTCTTTTCTTTTTTGGGGTTTGTAGGGATGGAGAAGATGAAATTAAGCAAGGTACATAAAGAGCAGTCTTTAAAGCTCAAATGACTTACATACTTTTATTATTTTGATGGTGCTGCTTAGTGATAATTTAGCTAGGCTTCTTTTGACTAATAATGCCAACATAGTCGAACCAAAGGCGAGTTTTCTTGACGAAGAATGTTCGTAATATATGAGCAGAACATGCGATCGTGAATTAAAGTTGCATTAATTGGTGGATTTCTCACTAAAACCTTTATGTACAGGTTTTGCGCCTTAATATAATGTCGATGGTCCATTACAGTATGCTTGTGACATTTGAGATGAAAACAAAAAAGATTATTTGTGTATTGGATATATATTGGAAGAAAATCCGCAATGCTTCCCCTGTGTGCACAGTGTGCGTATTTCGTTTAGAGGACTAGCTTGGCGAATGACAATTAATATTGAAGAACCATGTGTCTAGCTGAACAAGAAAAGTTTCAAGTTTCAACCATAATGGTCATTTCCACGCGTGTTAAATTACCCGCAAAAAGGATTAATTAATGACAAACAGAATTCCTATTTGGGATAAGCATTTTTGTTTGATGTGTGATATAGTATGTAGCAGTGTTTTAGATGGCGTTTTCGCGCCAGTGTTTTAGATGGCGTTTTCGACGAGTCCCGGGCAAGGTGTACCAAAAGAGCACCGAGGCATTTCGAGAGGGTGTAGATCATATGAAAGATGTAAGCCCCACAATTTTGGAGTTTATCAGGCGTACGCTTAGACGTTTGGCGAGTCTATAAGTTCCGGAAAAAAATTAATAAAAAAATATTTCTCAATAAATTCTCAATTTAAAGCCTACACTCAAATATCAACTTGCTAATTAAACTCATAAATATTTTTATTATTTCTTAGTCCTATGTAATTTTTAACACTTAACCTTACATATTATTTTAATTTTATAGAATCTTTATATTATTTTTAAGAAATATTTATATCAATAATATTAATTTACAAAATATTAAAAATTAATATCCGTGGGGCTTACGCCTAATATTTCGGGGGCTTAGGCCTTGCCAGATGTGTAAAATGTCTCACCTTACATCTACTTCTTTTAAAACATTGGTATGTAGTTATACTTTGTTTTATGTAGATTACGTTTGGTAATGTGACGAGCACGCGATAACATTACAAAATCATGACATTACACTTGTTCTAAAATGGATATCAATCATGGAGAGCCGAGAGGGGTGTGGAAACGAATGAAAAAAAAAAAAGGAAAAAGAATAAGGAAATATATCACATAAAAAGAAATAAATGGAAATAGTTGTTAATGTTCAATTGGAAAATGACATTCGGCAGTTATACTCTCCAGAGATGACTTGTATTAATTAAGTAATAAAGTGGTACAGTATTAAGACACTTGTCGGGGAAAATATATCAATGATAGAAACAAATTTCCAGAAAACATATATACTCAAGTTAGTAACGAGTATGTAGTACATTTAATAGTTTTATCCCGATATGGTACTGTCTCAAATTAATACAAATAAAAGAAAAACAAATTGATTACTTTTCTATCTTTGAAGTGTGAACGACGAAGTTTAATCTTATATAAGGACCACATAATTAGCATTAGTTTTGGCACTCGGTATCTCAAGAAGTTTGTCAATGATGTATCTCATGAGTCACGACAAAACTCTTTACGAGTTTAACTGATATGCACCGGCGATGTAAATTTCTTATTTTACACTATTAACTAATTTAAAGATTATAACAAGCAAATTTTCAAGCATTCTTGTTTTAATATTTCCAAGCCTAATATTTCTTTTAAATAGCTAATCTAATTTAAAAAACTGACCAATGGTTAAATATCGATTGAAGAATTGACCTTCAAGAATCACAATGGCAAAAACTAGCATATAGTTGGTATCTTGGGTAATAAAGGAAATAAACCGACTTGGCCAAATCATTAGCATAATTAAAGTTTAAATATTAGTAAATAAGTAAGAATACTTAAAAATTTAATTGTCATATGGTTTAAATTAGTTGATGGTATTAAAAAAAAATACACCATCGGTTTATATTCGTTAAAATCTACTAATATTATTAAATTTTTAGTAGCTATGTGTTTCCTTGAACATACACAACACTCCCTCAAGTCCACTTTAAGGGTGTGTTTGGTATGGAGAAAAATATTTTCTTGAAAAATAAGTGAACTCTTACTTATTTTCTATTTTTTGGTAACAAAATAGAAATTTTCTTTTCCATTATCCCTATCTCTCAATACTCACCCCACCCTTCCCATCACCAACCCACTCCACCCACCCCCAAAACTCCTCGCCCACGACAAACCAGCCCTTCCCTTCACCACCCAAGCCCCTCATACCAGCCACCCTACCTCAGGTGTCGCGGTATTCAACGGGGGGTCAAGAAATAAAGGCCACGATTTTTGCCGGAGACGGCCGGCGACGAAAAGGAAAATTAGAGCACAAGCCGGCATCGGAAGGGAAAGCTGAGCCGGATCCAGTGTTGAAAATGGTAAGTAGAGGAGGCACCGCTGTCAAAAAATGATGAGCAGAGGCGGCGACAGCATCGGCAATGGAAAACGGCACCGCCGTCGCCACCAGAAACGTAACGCCGATGACAGGAAAGGTGTGGTAGGGGGTAGGTGTAGGGGGTACGGGGTAAGCGGTGGCTATGTGGTGGGTGAGGTTGGGAAGTTTGTGGGCTAGGGAAGGTTTTAGGTTGTGGGAGATTGTGGATTAGGGTTTGTGTGTGTGCTTGGAAAATGTTTTCCCTTCGATGTTTAGAGAAAATATTTTCCTCAATTTGGAGGAAAATGACTTATCAAGAAAAATATTTTCCAGGTTGAAAATGCCAACCAAACATGAGAAAATGGGAAAATATTTTTTCCCATACCAACACACACCTAAGTGTCACTTTTAACTAGTGCATACCTCTTAAGAAATGTAGTAAATTTAGGTAGTTACATTTAGTTAATTGGTCATTCGACTAGATGGTCCTTAATTCTCTTATATTTTTTGTAAAATGAAAAAAATGCTACTAGAATGAGCAAGGGTAAGTTGGGATAAAAGTAATTAATATATTTCTAATTTATAAAATGATACTTATATTGGACTATTTTGAAAAGCTAAAGGTGACAATTAATGTGGACTAGCGGGAGCATCATATTTTTTATGCTAGTTGCTCTTCTTTAATTTAAAATATTTAATGAATTGAGCTCTTTTGGGTACAGTTTTGAAGTGCTGAGCACTTTTTTTTACAGTCTTGAATTTTTTAGCACTTTTAAGGATATTTTCGTTTCTACCCATTGTTTTCTCCAATGATGCACAATAAATAGTTGGCAGTGATGGCAGTCCCCCTTTATCATAGTAGATCGACGGTGACTCTAACCAGTAAAATGCTTGTTTCTACCGGAGTTTTCTCTAGTGATCACCACCAAAACAAGCCAACGACTTCGGCCAAGACTCTGCTTGTTTCTATTGAGTCTGACGGTGGACGAGCAACGACTATCCTCCGCTAAAAAAGAGAGTCTCTTTTGCCGATAATGGAATATTACAAACTCTCTTTTCGCAGACAGTGGAAGATCAAAGACTCTTCTTCGCCGACTGTGGAGGATTATTCGTTGAAGCTTCACACGTCAGCGAGTGGATGGTTGTTGAGAAAAAAGCTTAAACCTCCCATTCCTGATCAACTTCCGAGAACTATGATGTTAGCAGCAATATCTTTCGCCTTTTTTTTTGTGTTTTTAGTTTATTTTGTGAATTTTGTGTAAAAAAATTGAAAATAAACTTATCACAACTGATTACAATTTGTCTTTACTTATTTGGAAAAGATACATAGTATTTCGCTCTTTTTATAAATAAATGATGTTGAATTGGCTTTATATTATTCTTACTTTGCACTTATGTGTGTGTGCGCGCGCGTGCGCGCGCAAACTGATGATGATTTGGCGTCATTTGTCTGTAAAATAGACAAAGTAGTTTGGCTCACTTGTAAGTAAATGCAGATGAATTTTTTTGATTTATATTTTTGTGTCGATGACGATTTGACCTCAATTATTTACAAAATATTTATTGTAATTCACTTAGACTATGAATAAATGATGCCATATTGGCCTTATGGTATTTTTACTTTGGAATTTTGTATATGAGCAAAGTGAGGATGATCTGGCGTCATGTATTTTTAAAATAGGCCGAGTAGTTTGGATCACTTGTAAGTAAATACTGACAAATAGTCTTGATTTTATATTTTCAAATGTATTTTTGTGGATGAATGAAGTAAGTACAACTTGACATCTTTATTTACAAAACTAACATAATATTTGCTCACTCTATGAAGAAATAATATCAAATTGGCCTTATGTTATGTTTTTCTTTTGAATTTTTGTATATGAGGAAAGTAATGACAATTTAAACTTATTTGATGCATAATATTCATAAATTTAGCTCACATTACGAAAGAATCATGCCGGATTGGTGTTACATTATGTTTTCTTTGATTTTTATATATGAGTGAAGCGATAATGATTTGGCTCCATTTATTCACAAAATTGACGTGATTTTTCGTTCACTATATGAATAAATAACGAGAGATTTGCAAAAATAACTAAAAAAATGACGGATTTGGCATTGTTTTCTGTTTTGCTTTTGGCTTTTCAAAGCAAAGTAATAGTTTTCTGTTCTTACTGGTGTCTTTTCTCCCATCGTTCTTGCACATGTATTTTGGAAGGGGTCATTGGCGAAAGATGAAACTTAAACAACGGCTAAATCGAACTAAGAGAAAAAATGACCTTGTAAAACGATGTTGATACAATGTAATGCAGATTTTTAGTTGAATTTTACAGTTTAACTTGAAATTTTCAGTTGTGTATCTGATTTTTATTTGACTCGTGCAAATTTGAGTTGTTTCCGATGTTCGTATGTTGTCAAATAAGAAAGCATCTGGTTGGGATTTTGGTTCCGTGTTCATGCCCGCAAAATCTGTTCACCTGAAACAGTGCAGAAACACTTAGATACAGTGATGAACACAATCTGAAACAGCAGTTAGATACAGTGCTGAACACAACCTGAAACGGTGCAGAAACAATTAGATATAGTGTTGAACACAACTTGAAAGGGTGTAGAAGCAGTTAGATATAGTTCGATATGGAGCAAAAATAGTGCAGATACAGCGCTGAAATAGTCTGAAACAACTAGTGAAAAAGTCTGATACAAAATGTAAAAAATAACGTGAAACAATGCAAAAAATGTGAAATAGTTTAGAAACAATGAGAAACAACACACAAACCGGATGAAACAAATGCTAAAACGGTCTAGAAAAAACTAGATACAGTCTAGAAATATTTAGATACGGTACAGAACCACCTGAAACGATGCTGAAACAATCTGAAATAGTGTAGATACAGTGAGATACATTTTGATACGGAGCAAAAATAGTGTCGATACAGTGAGATATAATGCTGAAACAGTCTGAAACAACTAGTGAAAAAGTCCAAAACAAAATGTAAAAAATAATATGAAACAACGCAAAAAAGGCGAAATATTTTAGAAAAAATGAGAAACAACGCACAAACGGGACGAAATAAATGCTAAAACAGTCTAGAAATAATTAGATACAGTGCAGAACAATACAGATACAGTGAGATACAACGAGATACGCATGAGATGAGGAAAAGTGAAATTAGGGGAAATGGGAGGAGCAAAAGTGAAATTTGGGGAAATGATGGGAGGAAAAGTGAAATAGGGGGAAATAGGAGAAGCAAAAGTGATAGTGGGGGAAATAGGAGGAAGAATGTAAGGGTTTGGTATGTTATGGGAAAATATTGCTACGTTTTATGTTTGTAATTAACTTGTGTTTTCCTTTATATAGGGTTATTTTGCTAAAATGGTGCTATATTTGGTAATTAAGTTCTAAAAATTATACTTTTGTGTAAAAATCTATATTATATTAAAGGGTTTTTTACATTAATGTACAAATTTTCAACCTTAATTACAAAAAAATAGCAATATTTCTCTAATTACAATGCATAACATTATTTTTCTAACACATTTAACAATAACACATTTCACTTCCCATTTTCCCCAAATTAAAAATTCTCTCACTCACTCTCTCTTTCTCCCACCACCCCCAACTCCTTATTGAGATCGAAAACCATAAAATATACTGTCGAAGCACCGTAGTCTAAATTCTATGGAAAAAGAGCTGCTTCCCATTATATCAGCCATGTACTTAACCCAGATAATTCGTATATCACAACTGTGTACTTAACCATCAATAATTGCATCCAACCATTTTGTATATGTTTCAGTTTGACGGAGATCATTCAATGATATCACAGCCATGTGGAAGAAGAAAAAGAGATCTCTGTAGAAGCTTCTGACACTGAGGTAGCTTTGTAGTTAACTCAGCAACTAAGTTTTATTTTGATGAACTAAGTTTCATATCACGCAAGTATCCTGCTCTTGTTCATTTAAAATGAATTATGCTAGACATAAATTGTTGCTTTTATATTCAGTACCAGATGAACTGAACTGCAGTGCCTGCTTGACAAAATTACAGGAAAAGTAAAAAGGTCTAGTCAATTACCAAAATTTATTGAAAAAACAATAATCTCACAACCCCCAAATCTTCACAATTTGCTGATGAATTTAGAAACTCAAAAATCCTTCAGAATCAGTAATAGATAGTTGAAGTATGGTATGTTATGGGAAACAGTTGAAACGGTGCAGAAACAGTTGGATACGGTGCTGCAGAAACAGTTGAAACGGTGCAGAAACAGTTGAAACGGTGCAAAAACAGTCAGATACGGTGCTGTAGAAACAGTTAGAAACAGTTGAAACGGTGCAGAAACAGTTAGATACGGTGCTGCAGAAACAGTTGAAACGGTGCAGAAACAGTTATATACGGTGCTGCAGAAACAATTGAAACGGTGCAGAAACAGTTAGATACGGTGCTGCAGAAACAGTTGAAACGGTGCAGAAACAGTTAGATACGGTGCTGCAGAAACAGTTGAAACGGTGTAGAAACAGTTAGATACGGTGCTGCAGAAACAGTTGAAACGGTGCAGAAACAGTTGAGATACGATGAGATATTAGGGGAAATGATAGAATTAAAAGTGAAATTGGGAGAAATGATGGGAGAAAAAGTGAAATGGGGAAAAATGGAAGGAGCAAAAGTGATAGTGGGGAAAATAGGACGAAGAATGTAAGGGTTTGGTATGTTATGGGAAAATATTGCTATGTTTTTGCTATATTTGTAATTAACTTGTGTTTTCCTCTATATAGAGTTATTTTGCTAAAATGTTGCTATGTTTGGTAATTAAGGTCTAAAACTTGTACTATTATGTAAAAAATCCTATATTAAAAGGAGGATAGTAAGCCTATGAAAAATAGCCAAGTGGCATAATAAGAAGTAGCCATGTATTAGTGTTTAGGACAAAGTGGTTAAATTTTAGGTGAATTGGTTAGTAACTAATTACATATAATTATAACAATTTAAGAAACAAATAAAAGGGGAAAAAGTTAAAAAAAAAAAAAAAAAAAAAAGGAGGCCAATTTGAATTTGATTATAAAATTGGCGTGGTACTTTACGTATGTTAAGGATTGTTTGAAGGAACCTAACTCATTTTTTCACTCCATTAAGAGAATTCTAGAAAGAAAATATAGGTTAACCCCTTTGTACTAATTAAGTTTGATATTAGTATGTAACTTCTTCCACATATTTGTCTATAGTTTTAAAAACACGACCAAGCAGTTTCAAATACGCTACTCATGTTGTGAATTTTTTTTTTAAAAAAAAATTTAAGTGTAAACAATAAGAATGAAAATAACGTTACACTATTATTATCACTTTCGAAAATTTCGGCAACTCAAACTTTTTGGGACTGCACGTTCCCCATTATGCTTAGTCGTATCACAATGTGTTATTAAAACTGTACTTACAATCAGTAGTTTTTATCCTAATTGCATGATTGAATTTTGAAATGGAATTTGACATGTTGGGAAAATCTCGACAGCAATTTCTTTTGTAACTACCTTAGAAGTCGGCCCACGACTTCTAAAAGACGTAAACTGTATAAAGTTGCATATTTTTGTGAATATAAAGATACAAACGTCTAAGGATATGAATCAATTTTTAATTTTTACGGAATGCTCCTATACCATAGTGGTTAATCTCAGGAATAAAAAGCTTAAATAAAAGGAGTTTCATCCCAACCCACATTTTCCTATAACAATGATATTCTCCCATAACAATAACAGTTCAAAGAGGATGTGCAAACAAACAATGCTCCTATTAAATACTGGATCAAAAGCGATCATGCATCCATGAATTTTCATGAATGATTTATTTTATCAAGTATTTTCTTTATTTTACTTTTGCTTATTTTTTTTGCTTTATGGAGTTCTTTGATCACTATAAGTGACAATCCCACTTTTATCTTTACATGATTTTTGTGGTTGAAAGTATTACCTGACTGCAAGCTTCTACAACAACATCAAAAAGTGCTCAACAAATCTTCGGTACAATTATAGGTAAGTCGATCATGATGTGCAAGTCCAAAAGGAAAACATCAAAAATTTATTATATTAAATTGACGGATCCCTTTCATGTCTTCTAACTTTAGAAACAGGAAAGATACTTCAATTGAAGAATAAAAATATTTGAAAGAGTTTGGTTTTTATTTAAATTTAAATTGAAGATATTATTTTTAAATTGGTTGTGGTTAGTTGTGGACTTAATTTAGAAGAAACTGTTATGTCCCAGATTAAAACTACGTCAGATTTTTACCTAGCACATTTTATTATGTATATTTGTATTTATAATGTTGGACAGAAATAAGAAAATTAGGCATAGTCATTTATATTTTAGTTTTTTTTTTTAGTAGAACCCCCCATTTAAACTTTTGAATAAACTTGATTAATTGATTTTCCATTTTGATAGCCATGAAGAATCTGACAGAGGCAATGTAATGGGAAGAGATCATAAAGATCGATCAATTACCAAGTTTACTATATACTCTCTTTTGTAGTATATAGAAGATGGAATGGCATAAGTTTACACCTGGCCAAACTGTATTTCGTTTTTTCTTTCTTACTGCATTACTATCTTTGTGATTATTTAGAAACTGATAATAATAGGGAGTTATTTTATTTTTCCTTCTTGGTCAGTATCATTAGTGTTATAAATTACTCCAAATATTTATTTGATAAATGAATTTTGAATTTTATAATTGCATTTACCAATTTTACTACGTCCTATGACAACTCATTGAGTGAACGAATTTACTTGATATTTTTTTGTGTGAATCAAATCGGTGATATCTTTGAAAAAGAAGAATTGGGTGATATCTAGTTGTTGTTTGCCATGTGAAATTTTAAGTCGAATTCGACTTCATATTCACGACCATTTTCATGGAAATAGGAACTCGCCAGCTTGAGTACCCAATACTTTGAGAACTTATAATCACTTCCGGGATCTTGCCTCAATGATGTGGTATGTTAATTATAATTGTCTAGGCATAGATTTTATGTACTTGGCTAGCTTCGAAAATTTCTTTATCTGCCTTTTGAAACTTGATATTGTTTGTTAGTATATGTTTTCATAAGGTATTCCATGTGCTTTATAATGGAGATGGAAATAGTTTTCAAGAATTGAAAAATAACAATGTAGACAAGAGAACACAAGTTAATTACTTGCTATAGTTGATGCATATAGAAAGGAGCCTATGTCAACAACATGTATGATATAAAGCATGAAAGGAGATAATGCATGCATGCATGCCTAGCAAAGTACAAAGTTTTTCCATTTCAAGTCAGATTTTTTAAAGTAAGCTCCTAATATGGCTATTGTTACTTAGTTTTGATATTGTAACAAGCTAAGTTACTTATACTCTTTTTACTTGGAGGAACCTGGGTCTGCCATACATTTGAAATTTTTGAAAAAGATGAGCTTAGATAGAAAGTTGTTTCTATATATCAACTATTGATAAAAAGGCTTCTCATATTTCACATATTTGGAGTGAATATTTTTTATTCATGGGGTAATATATATTGTCAATAATTTTATGGTCATATTTGATCACGGACATATGAGAGTTGAGTTTTGCAAAATAATAATTTTTAGATGTACTTTTCACAATCAAGTCTTTTAATTAAATTGTATGATCATCTTAGAATATTCTATAATGTTTTATTTACCTCTTTTATGTTTTCTTTCCTCATGATTGTAATAGTGTGTTTTGAGTTGCAATGTTATTAGCACCTATGGTATCTGGACGTTTAAAAATTATGTGTTTCTATATTTGACATTGTTCATGGTACTATGGTATGTGGACGTTTAAAAATTATGCATCTCTATTTTACTGGTACAATGTAAGAAAAATATGTAAGCATGTTTAAAAAAATACGATTATGTTATTATATTATTATTTCATCTGTCAATTAATATTGTTTGCATAACAAATTATATGGTCATCGAAATTTTTTTTTACAAACTATATGATTATTTTGTGTTTCCAAATTTTTTTTGTCTTTTGAATGAATGCATCATTAGTTGTGCATACTTTCTTATTGGGGTATTTTTTTAGGGAATAACATTCAATCAAAAGAAATGCCAAAATCATATCACAATATGATATTTTCTATTTTGATATGTAAAATTTATCATGATTAATTTCTGATTATTACTACCGCGCATCGCACGGGCACTATACTAGTTCCTTATTAAATTAAGTCTCTTTAATTTCCGATATACTCCACTTTAAATCCGTCCTTGTTCAAGATGTATGCCTTTAGCAAATTTAGTTCAGCATAATGGTACATGAGAAGTTACATCTACCATCGACTAACTAAATTAAAATTACGAAGAAACTAACAATGCCGACTCCTCTAGCCTCCTTCACCATCAAGCCTGTCTGTTATCTTTCATTCAAATATTGCATTTGAAAATGTGTTCGTTAGAATACTCAAATAAGAAATGCAGTGATAATTTTTTTTTTTTTTTGCATAGTAAATTTTTGGACTGTGATATATTAGAAAAGGAGCATATGAAGGGTGTGGGCGTGACCTTCATTTACATCATCACAAAAATACAAATTATCACCAAAAAAAAAAAAAAGATGATACATATTATATTCCTTATCTTTCTATACAATTTTAGCAAACAAAAAAATTGGTTGTCCCGTATCTTATCCTAATGCTAAGTATCTATCCAGTTGTGAAGGATATAAACATGTATATATCACAATAGTCTATACTAAATAGATTGTTTAAACATAAACCGAGAACTTACTTGTTGTTCTCGTAAGCGGAAACGGAAGGATCTTTAACCGTGGCTGGAATTACTGGCCGTCGGTGGTTGTCACGTGTTTGACGGATCAACCCCTTTATCCACAGTCTAAACACTAGTTTATTTGAGAGAGAGATAGGAAGAGTAGTAGAAATTTCAGTGTATTTATCTGAGCCTAATACTACTGTATTTATAACTGTAAAATACAGTAGTTGTCCTCTTGTAGGACTCTATCAGGTAACTTATCTTTTTACCTGGATAGATATTAAGAGCACCCCTTTATGGGTGGACTCTTTATTCAGATAAATCCAACATCTCCCACTCACACATAATGGGAGTGCTCTTACAATATGAGAAACATATTCTCATCTCTTCTCTACAAATATTCATACAGTGAAATAGACCGTGCGACCAGCATACTGTGAGAGCTACGTGCTATACATCTGTTAGGAGTATATAGCCTCTCGTCGAGTGGAAACCAACAAGTAGATTATAAAGTATGCAATACCCTAGATCATATGAATCACATTTTGATATCCTCTCAAAATCTCAAATATCACTTTTATGTATTCACAATTATAACTCATAAGTTATAACTGGTGCACCTGTGAATACAAAATTAATGAGATTCCTTTAATGATCTTCCTCTTCTCACGATTCTCTTAACATTAGCTCAACTGCTTTTCTAGATATGTCCCGCCAGACCGCATCCATTTTCATGGTCTTTTGGAAACACACTAAGATAGCTAACATTGGTCTAAGTCTCAAGTATCTGATCGGAGTTACTGAGGGTACATAATTTGAGCCAGCATAAAGGCTCTGGGTCTCACGCAACAGTAAGTTGAGATCAAACTTATGTTAACCCAAGGTCGACATTAGCACACATGGTATGAAACACGTGCTACAACATTTTTCTCCTTTCCTTAAGGAGCGTATGTCTTTATAAATAATGTTGTATAGATGAAATTCAGACACCATATGTATCTAAATTCGAGTTTCTTAAACTCACATCTAGCTCACTAAGTAGACTAGGTGAACATCCTTTCACCTTAATAACCTTATGTTATTATTTAAACGACTGTATTGATTTTAAGCATATTGCTCTCAAATTATCCATTTGATAATTTTTCTTAAAATCAAGTCTCATCTCCACTTATCACTAAGATAAGGAGGCGGTTGCCTGTGTGAGAAGGCCAACCTCTTGTCTACCCGACATACTAAAATATAATTGAAGAATGTACTAAACACTCAATAAATCATGAATATGTATGTAAGTAAATCAACTTTATTGATTATCAAAGAACATAGTTTTGTGAACAACTGGAAAAACAAAGAATAATACAAAATCACTCAAAGTCTACGCAAGCCTTGAGACCTAGTGTGTCTCACAAATGCATCTCTAGCTAAAGGCTTGGTCAATGGGTCTGCTACCATATCTTCTGTAGATATTTTCACCAGGTTCAACCTCTTGCGTTTATACATGTCTCTTGCATAGTTATATTTGATATCTATGTGCTTAGTATCACAATGATGCTTAGGATTCTTGGTTGCATCAACTGCAGCCTTACTATCACAGTAGACCAACACTGGTTCATCATCAGTGTTACCCAACAAGCTTTTGAAGAGCCTATTCAACCAAACAGCTTCTTTTGTTGCTTTTGACAGAGCCACATATTCGGCTTCCATCGTGGATAGTGCTACACATGATTGCTTCTTACTCTTCCATGATATGGCACCATTACTAAGTAAGAAGACATATCCTGAGGTAGACTTCCTCTCGTCTAAATGTCCTCCATGATCAGCATCAGTGTATCCAACTAATCGCAAATCTTTGCTGCCTTGATAACAAAGTGCGTAGTCAGCCGTTCCTCTCAGATATCTCATGATCCTCTTTACTGCTTGCCAATGTGCTGGACCTGGATCGGATTGATATCTACTTACCAAGCCAACTGCTTGACAAATATCAGGTCTAGTACACACCATAGCATACATTAGACATCCAACTGCACTTCTATAAGGCACTCGCTTCATCTTTTCTGTCTCTTCAGGAGTCTGAGGGCACAAATGATTTCCCAAGTTATGGCCTTTGCTGATAGGAGTGTCAATTGGGTTGCTATTCTGCATATTAAATCGTTCAAGAATTTTCTTAATGTAATTCTCCTGAGAGAGATACAATAGTTTCTTAGGACGATCTCTTGAAATCTTGATTCCAAGAATATATGCAGCTTCACCCATATCTTTCATCTCAAATTGAGACGACAACCAGGCCTTTACCTCGTTTAATAACTCCTTATCATTTCCAGCTATAAGTATATCATCGACATACAATGTCAGAATTACAAGCTTATTTCTTGATCTCTTGGTATAAACACAATGGTCTTCATCAACCATAGTAAAACCATTGGATATGATCACATTTTGAAAGTGTATATACCACTGCCTTGAAGATTGTTTGAGGCCATAAATAGACTTCCTAAGTCTACAAACCTTTTGTTCGTGGCCTTTTTCAGTGAAACATTCGGGTTGTTCCATATAAATTTCTTCATCTAATTCTCCATTGAGAAAGGCAGTCTTTACATCCATTTGATGTAATTCAAGATCTAAACTTGCTACTATAGCTAGAATCAGGCGAATTGAGTTAAATCGCACAACAGGTGAGAAAGTCTCTTCGTAGTCTATTCCTTCCTGTTGTGTATAACCTTTCGCCACCAGTCGAGCCTTATATCTCTCAACTGTGCCATCGGCCTTGAGCTTAATCTTGAGAACCCATTTGCTCCCAATAGCTCTGCGTCCTTTTGGGAGATCAACTAGTTCCCAAACTTTGTTAACTCTCATTGACTCCATTTCATCTTCCATTGCTTTTATCCATTTTTCCTTTGAAGGGCATGAGAGAGCCTCTTTTGCATTTTTAGGCTCGTTTTCTACTTGTAAGAACAACATAAAAAGTTCAGCACCTTCGACATCAAATCGTCGACGGGGAATCTTTTTACGTAAACCACGTCCTTTTTGTGATTCTTCTTCGTTGTTCCTATTTGGATCAACGTTGCTCCCACTTGGATCAAGAACATCTATCCTGCTCCCACTTGGAACAAGATCAGTGACCATCTCACTCCCACTTGGAGCAAGATCCATTTGGTCATTGTTTGATGTCAAATGATTACTTACATTCGCATCCGATGATGAAGGAGGTTGTTGATGTGAAACTAATTCATCATCTGTTAAATTTCTCCCACTCGAATGAAGTGATCTTTGTTGATCTTGATCCTCTATCTCAAACAAGGTTAGGTCTTGACCTACCTCTCCCTTTTTAGGAAACTCATCCTCTAAGAATGTGACATCTCGTGATTCAAACTCAGTTACGCTCCCACTATCTTGCTGACCTATAAACACATAACCCTTAGAGGTTTCTGAGTATCTTATGAAAATACTCTTCTTTCCTCTCGGGCCTAATTTGCCATGTTTGTGTGAAGAATCATGTGTATAGGCAGCGCAACCCCAAGGTCTTAATACACTTAGGTTGGGTGCTCTTCCAGTCCACAACTCATATGGAGTGGTTGCAACTGATTTTGTAGGCACTCGGTTAAGTACATAGGTAGCCGTAAGCAATGCATCACCCCAATAACTAATTGGGAGGTTAGCTTGTGCCATCATTGACCTAACCATTTCTAGAAGCGTCCTGTTTCTTCTTTCCGCAACACCATTTTGTTGTGGAGTATTTGGGATAGTCAACTGATGAATAATTCCCTTTCCATCACATAACTCGTTAAATTGAGTTGACAAGTACTCTCGACCTCGGTCAGTTCGAAGTACTTTTATCTTCTTGTCTAATTGATTTTCCACTAAGCTCATATAGCGTTGGAAACAACTTATTGCTTCTGATTTGTGGGAAATTAAATAGACATAACCGAAACGAGTGTAGTCATCTATAAATGTGATGAAATAGTACGCTCCATGCCTAGCCCTGACATTCATAGGCCCACAGATGTCCGAATGGACTAATTGCAAGGGATATTCAGCTCTAGTCGCTTTACCGAAGGGTTTTCTTGCAGATTTTCCTGCTAGACAATTTTCACAAGTGGACAATTCCACATGTTCAATGCCAGTAAGCAAACCTTGTTTTGCTAACCTTTGCATTCTTTGCTGGCCAATATGACCAAGTCTAGCATGCCATATATTTACATCACTATCATATTTATGTGAGGAAGCAAACATAGAAAAACTAGCATTATTATTAAATGAATCATAATCCAAATCCATAATAATAAAACCTCCGGTCACATGACCAAAACCAAATAAAGTTGAACCTAAAGTCAATTTGACAGAGTTGTCATGGAAAAACAAGGTAAAGCCAAGCCTAAGCAAAACAATAACAGAAATAATATTCCGGCGAATTCCTGGAGCATAGAGGACATCATGTAGTAGTAGGTGTCGACCACCACGCAAGACTAACTTGCATGTACCGATCCCTTCAACGGCAACCTTATTGTTGTTGCCCACATAAATCCACTTTGTTCCACGTGAAATACGCCGAAACTCCACAAAGGAATTGCGTTCCCTCGTTATGTGGTCCGTTGCTCCCGAGTCTACAATCCACAAAGGATTAGATTCAGTCAAAAACACTGAACTAGAAACACAAAGTTCACTAGTTTGAGTTTTGTGAAATACCTTTCTAGGAGGCTCAGAGCAATCCTTAGCATAGTGACCCTTTTTGTCACAGTTAAAGCATTTCACCTTTGCAACATTGACACGTTTGGGACGTTTGTTATTGCCTTGTTGTTCTGCCCTTGCTCTTTTAGCAGGCTGAGACTGAGTTGGTCCTCTTTTCTTAACCCAATTCTTCTTCTTAAAGCCACCTTTGGCCTTAGAGGATGTTGCCATATGCAACTCAGTTGTTGGCTTAGCAGCCTCAAGCCGATCCTCTTCAAGCTCAAGAGATCTCCGGACATCTTCCAGACTCTTGATTAGCTGATTGTGGGTCAAATGCATCTTCATATGATCCCAAGAATTAGGTAAGGACCGTATGACAGCTTGAACTTGTTGCTCATCGGTCAACACATGACCAGCATCTTTTAACTCCCCAATCATGTTTGTCATAAGCCTCAGATGAGTTCTCACTGAATGTTCTGGGCGCTTCTTGTATGAGTCAAACTTGATTGTTAAGGATCGTAGCCTTTCAATAGAACAAGTACCAAACCTATTCTTCAAAGCAACCCAAAGACCCATAGCTCTTTGGTGATCCTTAAATTCCCTTAAGATATCATCATCTAAGGTGCTCAGCAACGTAATGCGAGCCAGGGAGTCTTTCTTTTTCCAAGCGTCATAAGCCGCACGGTCACGCCTATGCTGAGCCGTGGTGCCTTCCTCAGGCTCATCCATGACGATGTTAATTGCCTCCAGAGCCTCTTGCTCTTCAAGCACATATTGGACTTTTAAGCTCCAGGTCTCATAGTTGTCACCATTGAGTTTCAACCCTTTGTTGAGCTCAGCAACAATGTTCTTAGCAGCAGTAGACATTTTCTTTTAAAAAAAAATAAAAAATATAGTGAGGATCTAAAGAGGGAATTTCTAAACGCAAGTACTATGTTCAACATACATATTCGGACAATAAGCACTAAGTTGATTAAGTTAATTAACACATATATTAACAATGGAGTCGAAAGTTCACTATGTTCCCAGTCATCGTCCAAAAATTAAACACATGAAAATTAACCTAGTCAACTACCTAGCTTAATGTTTTTATCATATTTAAAAACAACCTTTTGTTTTCATGATCTTATAATCCCATATGGATCTAAGTTAAACAAATTAACTTAAATTTAATTTTAAATTTTATTTAACATATTAAATAAAATAAGTCAAATGTTAAACTAATTAACATTTATGTATTCGTTAAACTAATTAACAAATATTTTTAAATATTAAACTAATTAATATTTTCAACATGTCAAACAACTCAGGCATGTTAAACTAATTAACATATATATGTAATACATAATCAATTAATATTTTTGTAACATGTTAAACAAATTAACTATTAAGGTAATTGGTATAACATCTTAACAAATACACCTAATGTTAAACTAATTAACATTTCATGCAATTTTCTAAACTAATCAACAAATATAGTTGTTTTATGCAAATAGGATAATGATCATTATGATTTTATCATATATAAATATTAAATTTATATTTCTTTTAAAATAAAGTATTGTAAAGATAAAAAAAAATAGAATCATCGTTAAATGTTATACAATCTGGCCATTAGCCAAAAACAAATTTGAAATTAGGCCATTTGCCCAATTCAGTCCAGAAGAATAAGTATAGTGGGCCTTTAGCCCATAGTTAATTGAAATAAAGTATTCTGCCTCAACGTCAGCAGAACCTTTGCTAAAAGAGTAGTCTTTAAGAGAGCCCTAGCATCTATCCTTTATCTTCTCCATCTTGTGTATTCTCTGCTACAGCCGACCCACCATTGGAGCACCAAGCTCCATGTATCTATTTGTTTTTTTTTTTTTTTAATTGGATGAGATAAAGAGAAAATCATAGTTTCTTCTTCATCTCTTTTCTTTACAGCCATCACCACCATTGTTGAGCACCAAGCTCCCAAAAAAAATACATTTTTTTTTATGGCTTTACACTGCAGCATACCGCCGCTTTTCACCGGAATTCAGCGGCGTCCGACAGTGTTTCATGGTGGCGTTTATGTGTTCATTTCGAAAACTGATTTCGAATATACATTACTTAAAGACACATTCTGGATCTGATTTGAAAACATATTTCAAATCTGACATAAAAAAATATTTTCGATTCAAACAATCCACATAAAGGTTGTTATGTAAAAAATTTGTAATTAGCAGATCAGTATGTGATTATTATTCTCAACTGCACAATTAAATTTAAAAAAAATGTATATACGCATAGTTCTAGAATTACACAGATAGATAGAACAAAGTATACAATTTTTTGTCAGACCAGAACACCAGCCTATGACATCTGATACCAATGAAGGATATAAACATGTATATATCACAATAGTCTATACTAAATAGATTGTTTAAACATAAACCGAGAACTTACTTGTTGTTCTCGTAAGCGGAAACGGAAGGATCTTTAACCATGGCTGGAATTACTGGCCGTCGGTGGTTGTCACGTGTTTGACGGATCAACCCCTTTATCCACAGTCTAAACACTAGTTTATTTGAGAGAGAGATAGGAAGAGTAGTAGAAATTTCAGTGTATTTATCTGAGCCTAATACTACTGTATTTATAACTGTAAAATACAGTAGTTGTCCTCTTGTAGGACTCTATCAGGTAACTTATCTTTTTACCTGGATAGATATTAAGAGCACCCCTTTATGGGTGGACTCTTTATTCAGATAAATCCAACAAGTTGAAAGGAAGCTTTAACTAGGTTAGGTAATTAAGTACGACTTGTAGTAAAAATAAATAATATCTTCATGAAAAGTTGTAGCTAATTTAGCTAATGAGCCTGCCATTTGATTACTTTCTCTTAAGCAATGAAAAATAGTTGCACTACTTGATCCAGGTATTGAACAAATTTTTCAATCTCCATTCTAATCTAGTAAATTTTGTTGGCTCTATTCTTCAGCATATCCAAAACTATCAATGAGTCAAAAATATCCTTTAAATAGTAGTATTCGATTAATATTAGTTTTGTTTTTATCATAGAAGTCCATAAGACTACATCTTAAGTGGTTCAAGCATTTTAAATTGATCCTCCTAAATATTGACACTTACTTCTGTTTGTTTTTTATCCTATTTTAGTTCTAAGGCTTCTATTAATTTAAAAGTGTCACATAACCGTTTTTAGGCATTACTATAATTTACTGCATTATTAGAGTATATGTCCTTATTAAATCATTCCTAGGCATAATAATGTTAATCGTAGCTATGCATTTACTGGTTATGTAAAGGCTAAATTATACAAATATACAAACATAACAGCATGTTTACAATAAAATAGCAACATTATATCACTTTTCAAGAATAACAATACTTTCTTAACATTATATATACAGGTTATTAAAAAAAAAAGATTTATTCAATAAAATTAAAAATACACTATGCACCAAAATCGCCCATAATTATAGACATGTCTTTTCATTTGTTCCTATTTTTTTGGGATTACAACTACCCAATTACTAATTCTATTGTATGTCATTTGTATGTCTATCGTATGGTGTATGTGTATAGTATGACTATTGTATGGCTATTGTATGTGTATTGTATGGCTATTGTTAGTCTTTTGTATGTCTATCGTATGGCTATTGCATATGTATTGTATGGCTATTATCTGTGTATTGTATGGCTATTGTTTTTTACGTATGTCTATTGTCAATTTTTAATAGATGGTTTTGAAGGGAGAGAGAAAATGGGTCTTAAATGTAAAAAGATTTAAACCTATCTAAACATGATTTGGGTGCATAAATATAGGATTAGATTTATCTTTTTTTTAATTATATTTCTTTTCTTTTTAAATACATTCTGCTATTTTTTGTAGCAAACAACAAAAATATTGCTATTTTTTGTAAGTTTTGAAAATATTTATATATTTTGTAACAAAAGTAGATAAAGTTATACTCTATGTAATTTATCCTTATGTAAATTTATTATTTTTTTGTAAAATTTAAATGGTAGCCCATAGGAACCCAACACCCATTAAAATAGACCCGTCAACAACTTCCACATTCTACACCTCTTTTTTCAACCAAATATCCCCCTAAATTTCAAGAAAATCTTTCTTTGTATTAGTTCAACTTTTCTTCAAAAAGCTCTTTTTCTTCTCCTTTTTTTTATTTTTTTATTTTATTTTATTTTTTCATTTTTACTCTCTTGTAAAGTCTCCCTTCCTTTTTTTCTTAAGTAAAGGAATCCTAGACGCGTACTCCCTCTAGCCCCAATTGCCAGCTTTCTTGTTAATTTTTGCTGTGATACTTACTTCATTCCTATTTTAATAATTGACGTGAAACTTTCTTATTAATCAGTTGGGATCAGTCTCATCCAAGTAAGATTTAAGAATTTCCCTTCCTACTCATCCCAGAATGGGCATTATGGCAAAGAACAAGAAAAAGGCATTTTTTTGCATCTCATACGTCTGAAATTATGTGTGCTATACTTTATGGAATAATTCCTACTTACTCTCTGGTGGGAACATTTAACGCTATTGTGATTTTCACTTTGCCTACGGATTGGGTTTCATTGCTTGTCTGGCATTTGTGTGTTTAGGGACTGATGAGTGTCACTTTTATTTGCCCTGCTAAGATTAGTCCTATCAATTACAATAATTTTTTTAGGAATCAATTAGTCCTATCAATTACAATAGTTTTTTTTAGGAATCAGTTTGGGACAGTTACTAGAGAGTCCTGGTGGTATTCATTTCTATAAATTGACTCTATCTTTTTGGTACGTTGTTTGTATTTATTATGTACATATAATGGTGTAAGAAAGCTTCATCTTTTACTGTTACGTGAGTTCATTAACACATCGTTTAGAATTGCATTTTTCGTGCGTTAATCGTCACTTTGAATTTATGATTTCATATTTTAGATCACGTCATTTGTTGTACTACTTCAGGATGTGTTTTGAGGATGTGTTAATTACCCTTTCATCTAATAAAAAATGAAGAAGTACATTTCTTCCTACCTGACTTCGGGCTGTTTGATCCCACTAGTCAACCTCTGTATTTTATGTGCAATTAACAATTGTCAAAACACATTTGTAAAATTGTGTTGGCCTAAATCGAGATAGAACAACAAATCAAATTTACTTTGGAGTTGATTGATAATTTATTTGTATTAGAGTTGTATTCGAGCTAACATCGAATTTGAACGAGACAAGTGCTTAAAAGAATAAACAAGGCAAGAAGTAAAACGAGACAAAACTTAAGAATATAAATCAAGTATTGTATTTCTGGATGCCTTTCTTGGTTACAAACAGTTCCTATTTATAATTTAGTCACGGAAAATGACGTTACAGCCATAATAAATATGCTTTTATGGTCATTACTCTGCATTTGATCGTGATCAGCCCATGATCTTCTTCTTTAGTGCCTTGGCAACGGTCGCTGGTTACAAAGATCATGTCTCGTTTTGTCGAGGTGTTATGTTATCTCGAGGACTTGTTTCGTGGTGATCATTCCGAGATCTGCACCTTGGGCTCGGTCTCACTTCTCCCCCGAGGTGCTTTTTTCGAGGCAAAGGGTCGTGTCACCTCCCCTCGTGGTTTTGACTTCTCAAGGGTGTAGTAGGCCGAGCCTTACGTCCTTGCTCAAGGTCTCGATGGTTTTTTACCCAATACAGATAGTCCCCCCACTCTTCGAGCAGTTGTCAGATCTGTCGAGGACTGGTATGAATTTAGGCGGGAGATTGACGTAGCCGTTCGTGCGCCGTGAAATTCAAAACCAGCGGTTGTCACTCCATATTCCCATCAATCACCCGTGGCAATCACTGATTAGGCGTGATTTCTTGCTTTGTCTTTCCCATGTAATTGTAATCATGACGCCTTAACCTATATATAGTTGCGCCTTCTCTTCTTCCTCTTCACGCATTACGCGTGATTTCTTGCTTTGCCTTCCCCATATAATTGTAATCATGACGCCTTAACCTATATATAGTTGCGCCTTCTCTTCTTCCTCTTCACGCATTTCCTTGTTTTTAACAATAAAACTTCCTAAATTTTTCTTCCCTTGCTGCCCAAGAACTCTTTTCTGAGAAATATCTAAGCCAAATTCTCCACCCTCTTTTCTCGACACTATGATTGTTGGCGGTGAGCTAGTGAATGTTCCCGAACCCTTGAGTGTTATTGTCTCTCCTGATTTTAACATGGATCATTTACCTCGTTCAAGTAGTTTGGGTCAAGAACAACGTCCAGCCACGGCTGAAACTGCCGAGACAGTCGTGGTTGCTGATGAAGATGTTACCATGAGAGACATTGGGAACGACGAGCTTTTTTTAGATGATTTTGAGCTCAAACCTCACCATATTATCCCTTCCAAGATTGACCTCTCGAAGGACTTCGTCATGCAGCTTCAGACTGAATCGGATATCAGGAAGAAGAAAAATATCCCTGTAAAGAATACACCAAGTTTGATTACCCAGGTGAACATACATTTGGTTCGGTCTGATTGCAATTGGAGTTTCGAGATTAAGGTTGGTATTCTTGCCCCTGATAGCTGAGTATGCGATAGAGTCGAGGGGCATTCCTTCGTTTTTACCTACCCCTTCATGATAGATTTTCTCTTCCTATCCCTGAGGTGTTGGACACTCTTTTCCGCACCTATCAATTATGCATAGTGAAAATCGATCCCGGGATGTGGAGGCATGTTCAATACCTCGAATTTTGAGTAAGTTAGTCGGGGTCACCTTCACCCTTGATCATCTTTTGTACCTCTTCTGTCCCTCTCTTCACAAGGACGAAATCGTCCAGCTTAACAAACTAGGCTCATACTCGGTGATTACGAAAATGCTATGTTTTGAAATAGTATACTTCAATTCTTTGTTATCACGGTATATCTTTGAAATACATTACATACACTTTGGTATATTGTATACTCTTTTGGTATATCCTTTTGTGTTTGGATCAAAGTGTGTGATGCTATCGAGCAAATAAATATTTCAAATTTTGTTGTTTTGAGTAAACTATACCATTTTGGTATACTGTATACTCTTTTCGTATACCCTTTTGCGTTTGGATCAAAATGTGTGATGCTATCGAGTAAATAAATACTTAAGATTTTGTTGTTTAGGACAAAGTATGCCATTTTGGTATACTGTATAAACTTTTGGTATATTCTTTTGTTTTTTAACCGAAGTGTGTGATGCTACCGAGCAAATAATTTTTTTCAGTTTTTGTTGTTTTGAAAAAATTATGCCCTTTTGGTGTACTGAATACTCTTATATTATACCCTTTTGTGTTTGGATCTAAGTGTCCGATGCTACCGAGCGAATAAATATTTCAGTTTTTGTTGTTTTGAACAAAGTATACCCTTTTGGTGTACTGTATACTCTTCTAGTATACCCTTTTGTGTTTGGATCCAAGTGTGCGATGCTACCGAGCGAATAAATATTTAAGTTTTTATTGTTTTGAAAAAAGTATATACTCTTCTGATATACTCTTTTGTGTTCGGATCCAAGTCAGCGATACTACCGAGCGAATAAATATTTCAGTTTTTGTTGTTTTGAACAAAGTATATCCTTTTGGTATATTGTATACTCTTCCGGTATACCCTTTTGTGTTTGGATCCAAGTGTGCGATGCTACCGAGCGAATAAATATTTCAATTTTTGTTGCTTTGAACAAAGTATACCGTTTTGGTGTACTGTATACACTTTTTGTATGCCCTTTTGTGTTTGAATCCAAGTGTGCGATGCTACCGAGCGAATAAATATTTTAGTTTTTGTTGTTTTTGAACAAAGTATACCCTTTTGGTGTACTATATAATCTTCTGATATATCCTTTTGTGTTTGGATCCAAGAGTGCGATGCTACTAAGTGAATAAATATTTAAATTTTGTGTTGTTTTGAACAAAGTATACACTTTTGATGTACTGTATACTCTTCCGGTATACCCTTTTGTGTTTGAATCCAAGTGTGCGATGCTACCGAGCGAATAAATATTTTAGTTTTTGTTGTTTTGAACAAAGTATACCTTTTTGTTGTACTGTATACTCTTCTGGTATACCCTTTTGTGTTTGGATCCAAGTGTGCGACGCTATCGAGCGAATAAATATTTCAGTTTTCGTTGTTTTGAACAAAGTATACCCTTTTGGTGTACTATGTACTCTTCTGGTATACTCTTTATTATTTGTATCCAAGTGTGTGATGCTACCGAGCGAATAAATATTTCAGTTTTTATTGTTTTGAACAAAGTATGCCCTTTTGATGTACTATGTACTCTTCTGGTATACTCGTTTGTGTTTGGATCCAAGTGTGCAATGCTACCGAGCGAATAATTATTTCAGTTTTTGTTGTTTTGAACAAAGTATACCCTTTTGGTGTACTGTATACTCTTCTGGTATACCCTTTTGTGTTTGGATCCAAGTGTGCGATGCTACTTAGCGAATAAATATTTCAGTTTTTGTTGTTTTGAACAAAGTATACCTTTTTGGTGTAATGTATACTCTTCTGGTATACCCTTTTGTGTTTGGATCCAAGTGTGCGACGCTACCGAGCAAATAAATATTTCAGTTTTTGTTGTTTTTGAACAAAGTATATCATTTTGGTGTGCTGTATACTCTTCTGATATATCCTTTTGTGTTTGCATCCAAGTGTGCGATGCTACTTAGCGAATAAATATTTCAGTTTTTGTTGTTTTGAACAAAGTATAGCTTTTTGGTGTATTGTATACTCTTCTAGTATACCCTTTTGTGTTTGGATCCAAGTGTGCGACGCTACCGAGCGAATAAATATTTCAGTTTTCGTTGTTTTGAACAAAGTATACCCTTTTGGTGTACTATGTACTCTTATGGTATACTCTTTATTGTTTGTATCCAAGTGTGTGATGCTACCGAGCGAATAAATATTTCAGTTTTTATAGTTTTGAACAAAGTATGCCCTTTTGATATACTGTGTACTCTTCAGGTATATCCTTTTGTGTTTGGATCCAAGTGTGCGATGCTACCGAGCGAATAATTATTTCAGTTTTTGTTGTTTTGAACAAAGTATACCCTTTTGGTGTACTGTATACTCTTCTGGTATACCCTTTTGTGTTTGGATCCAAGTGTGCGATGCTACCGAGCGAATAAATATTTTAATTTTTGTTGTTTTTTTAACAAAGTATACCCTTTTGGTATACTGTATACTGCTATGGTATACCTTTTTGTGTTCGAATCGAAGTGCAAAATGTTTCAGAATACGTATATATTTTAATTTTTATTATTTTTAAAGAAGTATACCTTTTTGGTATATTGTATTCTCTTTTGGTATACCTTTTTGTGTTTGGATCAAAGTGTGCGATACTATCGAGCAAATGAGTATTTCGATTATTGTTATCTTGAACAAAATATACCTTTTTGGTATACTGTATACTCTTTCGGTATACCTTGTTATGTTTGGATAAAAGTGTGAGATACTATCGAGTAAATAAAATATTTCAGTTTTTGTATTTGTGAACAAAGTATGCCTTTTTGGAGAAAGAAAAAAAATGAGTATAATAAGATTACGGAAAAAGAAAATAAATTAAAAAATAAAAATATGGAGAGACATGAATAAAAATATGGAGAAAGAAAAAAGAAAGAAAAAAAAAGGAAAAAAAAACAAGAACAATGAAAATGGAGGAGAAAAGAATAATAAAAGAATGACAAAAAAAAAAAAAGGAGAAAAAAAAAATAGAAGATATGAGGAGAGAGAGGATTATGCCTCAAAATAAGAAAGGAATTAGTTAATGAGTATTGAGTGTAAATAAGTTATGGGTATAAATGTAATGGATAGAGTCGTGTAAATAAAATAGGATGTATGTGTATTTTTGTAAATCTTCCTTTTTATAAATGGGCTAATTACAAATATATACAACCGTAACATCAAAATTACAAAAAATAACAACATTATTCAACTTTACAAAAAAATACCAACATTTTTTAACATATTATATACAAAACTAACAAATTAGGGTTTGTTCCTCCTTCTTCCTACTGCCCCCTTCCCACTGCTACCACCCCAGGAGGCGCTGCCGCGTAGTCACCGCCGGCCACCTGCCGAATTTTTTTTTTTAATCTAAAAAATGAAATACACATATAAACATTGATTTTTCTTTGAAATTAAAGTTGGAAAATACATATAAACAAAAATACATATAAATACATAAAACAATGTGTTATACATACGCTAAATACACACGGATCTACAGATCTACAAATTAAACATATAAATTTATGTGTGTGACACTTATTACTTGACATACACACAAAAACACATACAAAAATATATAATATATACGCCGACATACATGTTCACACAATGATATACACATACGTACACTTATGCACTTCATGTACATACACAAAAATACATATTCATACACCAGTATAAAAACCAGACATACAGTGTGTTCCACCTTCCAACAACCACCAAAGACATACACATACACGAGAATATACACATAAAACAAACAAAACAAAAAGAAAAGAGTAGAAGCATATCTGAAACATACACACATATATACATATAAATATATATATATATAAAAAATAAAAAAAAATAAAAAAAAAAGAGGATCAGATCTGAAACACGCCGGAAATAGAGATCGGAGCCGCCGCTGATGTAGTGCAGCAGCGGCAACGACGTCGTCCGGCAGTTTTGAAAGCAAACACCAGCAACAGAGGCACGGGGAGGGGGTGATGGTGAGTGGGTGGGTGGGTGGAGGAGAGGAGAGAAAGAGAGAGGGAGAAACTAGGGTTTTGGATAGAGGGAGGAAGGAAATGAAAAATTGTATATTTTGTAAAATGTGAAAAGTGTTGTTATGTAGGATAAATATTTAAAAGTATCGGTATTTTCTATAATTAAGTAGTTTAATATGTCTTTTAGCGTCATTTTCTCTTTATAAAGCTCCTAAGTGTAAAAATTTCGTGCAGGGGCCTGTTTGGCGCGCGTTAATTGATTTGTAGCCGTCAAAAATAAATTCGCTGAGAAATAGTCACCTCCGGACAAATCCCAGTATAAATACTGGGGCTTTGAACAAGTTTTTGTTCAAAGCCTCAGTATTTATACTGGAAAGCTTCAGTAAACTAACCCCAGTATATACTGGGGCCTTGAACAAGTTTTGTTCAAGACCCCAGCATTTTGTTATGTGACTTTGTATAAAGCTTCAGTCTCATAACAAAATGCTGGGGGTGTGAACAAAATTTGTTCAAAGCCACAGCATTTTATTATGGGACTTAAGTTTTATATATAAAATCTCATAAATAAAGTCTCATAACCCATAACAAATGAGCGCGTCCAAAAATGACTTGTGATCAAAATTTCCCCTCCTGAGTCTAATACAACAAGCCCAACCGCGAAAATTGAACCGGTTTGGCGCCTAAATTAATTGGCCCCATCTTCATAAATCAAAAGCAATTCAAATTCAAAAATTATCTTCCATCACTGCATTTTACATAATGAAGCGTAGATTCAAATCTGCTATTAAATATCCACCAAAAACCCTAAATTCCTCAGCTGCTGGCGTCACTGATGACCGATTCGGTACTAACAGTTACCTTGAAACTTATTTTCCTTTTTCTTATTACAAATAACTTGTATTAAATTCACATTTTTTATAAATAGTTCCTCAAAAATATTTTGTAGCTATTAGTATACAATTTGATGCTACTAAGTTATAAATATGAGTTTAAGTTATATACACTGCCAGTATAAAAATACATTCACACTACCTGTTTACCTTTACTTGTTATAGCAGGTAATTTACCTTATTCCACTTTTTATGGAGGTTTAGCTAATATCCTTTGGGTGACCCGATAGAGTAAATCTTTTTAAGATACTAATTTACAATTTGCTGCATTGAGTTTAGAATATGAGTTTTAAGTTATATGTATCGTCAGTTGTAAAAAAGATTACACTTTCAGGTCACATTTATTTACTTACTGTAGCAGGTAGTCTGCCTTATTTTCATGATTACAATTCCTACTTTTTATGGAGGGTTACTTATAGATATCCTTTGGGTGATTTGATAGTGTTACAGTGATGGTGTATGTAACATAATGGTGTGGTTCGTTGTAGTATGGTATGTGTATGATATGCTACTGCTGGAAAAGGAGTGGATGAAAATTGAAGGCAGTGGGTGCAACTGCACCTGTTTCATTTGACTAATCGCAAATAAAAAGTACTTTTGCACCTAATGTTGTGGCCTGGTGGTCAGTGAAATGGGAGAAAAATTATGAGGTTTTTGGTTCAAATTCTAGTGAGGTAAAATTATTAGGTGATTTCTTTCAATATAAACTAAGCCTAGGTCTGCAAAGTTATCTGACACTTGTGCTGGCGGGAGGTAACGGTACCCAATGGAGTAGTCGAGGTCCACAGACAACATCGTCAAAAAAAAAAAAGAGAAGAAAATATTATGGCATTCCTGATTCGTAGATTTAAAATCCTGAATCTATTTCAGTGCATGAATTTTAATAGTAATGGAGTAGTTGATTAAGTTGTTTTGGGCCAACATAATGTGAAAAGGTCCCTAAAAGTGTAACCTGGAAATGAAGAGGTTGGTTCTTGTGGATTTAGTCACTTTTGGGAGATTTTTAATCACAAGATAGCTTACACATATTGAACATAATGAATTCGACTGAGCTTCAGTAGAGTTTTCAGTTGTTGCTGTTTAATGCAAGGCTACCTCAAAGAATCATACTCCAATCAAGAAAAAGGAGTTCTTAGATTCTAACTTTTCCCTTATCCGTGTAGTCTTTTGTTTACATTTTCGTAATTGATATGCTTCTTCTCAGCAGCCATATGTTAAGTGAAACCCATTGAGATGCTAAGAACGTGAATGATTTGAGATCCTTGGCACATATCAGCACCCATTATCCCCTTTTCAAGATTATGTGTATTTTCTTTTTGATTAATTGGTCATATCTGGAGTTCAACAATGGCATATTGGTATCTGTGTGTCATGTTGTATAGATTCACTATTTGTTGCATTTGATTTGTTTCATTTTCTGTTTATGTCATGTGTTTGTTTTTGGTATCTTATATAAAAGCAGACTTGGTTAGATCATTGACCATGCCATGACCCTCAGATATATGTAAACTTGAAGCTCGTGTCACTGATAACCTTTCTAAAAAATTTAACTAGCTTATTTCAACTGCCAAACCAGATGAATATTGAACAGAATGGATTTTGATTTAATTACAAAAATATCTTTCTGCTTAACCTCAATGATCAAAGTCCAACTGCAAGTAAAGGAGGTGTGAGATTTAATCCCTCTCCCTTATTCGTGGAATCTTCTGCTCGCCATTTTTTGTGTTTATGTGCTTCTTGTCTATTTCTAATAACAATAAAGATGATATGAACCTGAATAATTTGAGATCCTGGCAAGTATCAGCACTCAGCACCCACTACTGCTTATGCCCACTTCAAAATCTTTTTTTTTTCTTCTTTTAGTAGATTAGTTGGGGAAAGCTAAACTTTCCATGGATGCATAGTAATTTTTTTATCTTTATATAAGATATATTTTATGGCTTTATTTGTTTCTTGCATTTTGATTTGATTTGTTTGGCCCTTTTTTCCTGTATCTCATTTACCGTCGCGATAACAATTTTGTTCTTTGATACATAAGTTGTACTTTTTACTGTTAGATGTGATCAAGGCGAAAAAGGTCACATTCCCAGATAGCGCAGCAGATCCTCTTCCAAATGTTGAAAGAGTTGCATTATCCAAAAAATACCAGACAGCTCGCGACCCTAGTTGTAAGATTTTTCTTTATTTTGAAGCTACCTTTCTTATTACCTATGCCCCCAGTCATTTTATGATTACAGAAGATGTCAACCATTTCATGTGTATCCTTCTAAATTCTTTTTAAAGTGATAGTATTGTTACTGCAGCTGATATGCCTAAAACTTCAGAGTATGCTTTCTTCAAGAAGGTGAAAAAAGACATTGGTCATTGTAAGTCGAATCTTCTCCAAGAAGGGAGTAAACTATCAGAATGCACTAAATCTAATAATTGTATCACAGGTAGGTTGCACTTTGGTTTCCATATCTAGTAAACTTTCTGAATCCTCAAAAGCTTTAAGCAAAATTCAGCTTGCTTTAGTTTATTTATAAGCTATACTTTCTATTTGAAGGATTTAACTGATCATCCCAAATATGCAGGTGCAACGAGCACATACAACGTGCTGAAGCGCCCAAATAAGGACCTTAAAATTCCAATTCAAGTAGAAAAAGCTTATCAGACTAATGAATATCAGTCCTTTTCACCTGTTGAGAGTGTCATTGGTAGGAAGCAGAATACATGTCGTATAAGTAATAAGCATCCTGGCACTATTTGGTTACTTGTTAATTTTGATAGTATTATGTGGTACAACAAATGCAGGCATATCCAAGGAGGCAAAATCCCTCCCAGCTGCAGTGACTCCCGTTGATTCAAATTTGTGGCTGTCACCCCTTCCATCCAACAATTCAGGTTGTCTTTCAGCAGTCATTGAGTTCTCTCCTAAACATTGATTCTTTACTTAGGATTTTGTCAGAAAAATTATGGTCATCTCTCACCACTCCCTTTCCATGGATAAATATGGACTTGTGGGATGGATATTGGCATAAATAGAATGACTGCTTCGGCATTAGTGAGCATTTATCTTGATCCAAAGAAAAGAAAAAGAACAAGTGCTAGGGAATGTTATTACTGGACCCTTCACACTAAGAAAGAAGCTTGCTGTTATTACCTCTGCTTTTTTTAAACAGCGTAAGTATCAACATCATACATCCATACAAATACAATGCTATATGCAGAAGCGCTTCATTTGGTACACCGATGACTCAGTGGTTTGTTCTATTTACTCAATCTTGATTGTATATATGTGGTACAACAAATGCAGGCACTTCCAAGGAGGCAAGACATAAGTCCTTTTACCTCCCAGCTGCAGTGACTCCTCTAGATTCAAAATTGCGGCTGTCTCCCCTTGAAGGTCCATCAAATAATTCAGGTTATCTTTGATCAGGCATTCTCTCTGAAAGTTAATTCTTTACTCAGGATTCTTTCAGAAGAATTTCGTGGTCATCCTTCGCCTCTCCCTTTCCATGGATAACTATCGACTTGTGAGATGGATATGGGCATAACTAGGAACATTCTTCAGCATTATTTAGTGTTTATATATCCAAAGAGAAGGAAAATGAAATTACTATGAAATGTTACAAATCTGAATGGTTTACGATGAAGTTATTATGGTGTTTTAAACAGATGTAACTATCATCATATATTCACTACAATTGTAGATTCAGAAGCACCATAAATTTGTAGAGCGCTGACCAGCATTACAGGCTATTGGGAGTTCAGGAAGGGGTTGGCACTCTGTGCTTGGAGAAATCTCCTGATACTAGTATCTAGTAAAATTTTCAACAAAACTTGTAAGTCTTATGAGCTAGATAAAGGTCAAATCTTCCAAGTGTTCCCTTACATAAGTAGTCTCCTGGCCATAAATCTTCCACACTAGCAAGACTCCAAGAGGAACCTTTTTTTGGCCATGATGAAACAAGAATAAAAACCTTGGATGTTTAAATTTGTGCTCCATGTGTTGTTGAAAATGGGGAAATCATATCTTTATCTTGTTTTGTTCTTGTCATGTTGCCGTCTTAGTTGGCTGATTTTGTTAACCTCACCAACTGGTTATGGTTTCTTGCTTTTTTAACAGTTAACATGTTATATGATTTGACATAGACGTAAACATCTGTTCCCAGCCACTTATGCCTTCCTTATCATTCTTAGGGAGCCAGTACGCTGGGAGTGGAATTTTTGCTGCTAAGAGACAGAAATTACGTCAGAGGGCAAATTCACTGTTTCTTGATGTTGAAAAACTCAATTCTGATAGGTCAGCCAGATTACTGATTTTAGTTGCTTCAGTACCTCGATATGTTCCATCTTAAGTTGACTTAGGATTCCAGGTTTGATTTGGTTTCTGCACTTCTCCGTCGGCTGTTCCCTGGAAGGAAGGAGGATGAAGTATGATTGCTTAGCTCTTTCAGCAACCATATCAGTTAAATTCTTATTTTTTAACTATGCTTCTTGAAATTTTGGGTTTCCAGGACTCACAGGTCAAGAAAGGGGAAAGTGAAAGCTCACTTGCATATGCTAAGCCAGATCGTGCAAAGTCACTACCTCATTCAAGGCACATAGAAGATGTTACTCAACCAGAATATTGGATGAGCCCGACTGATGGCTGCCCCGAAAATTTCTTTGGCAGGCCAAAGGAGAGAGTTCCCCAAGAATGGGATAACTTCACTTCTGTCTTTCATCTCATTGACTATGATGCAGACAGTAATTTGCACTACAAAGATCATGCTAAGACACGACCTCTTTCAAGGCACAGAGAAGATGTTACTGTGCCAAAATATAGGATGAGCCAGACTGATGGTTGCCGCAGTTACTTCTTCGACAGGTTGAAGGGAAGAGTTCCCCTAGAATGGGATAACTTCACTTCTGCCTTTCATCTTATTGACTATGACGTTGAAACTGGTTTGCACTATGAAGATGCAGATAATAATCAAATTTCAAACAACAAACTAACCAAAAGTCTGTGGGATCAGAGTGATTCATTGCCTTCGTCATTCTCTGACAGGCGTGTGCTTGCTGATGATATACTTCATAGTGAAAATATACCTGTAAGTAGAGAAGCACTTAACTTATCCCTATATTGGGATTTCAACAAGGAGAAAACTAATCCTGCATTAGCCATTGCTACTTTCGGAGAGAATAAATTGTGTTCACCAATAGCCACCTCACGGCACATTGATTACCAATGGAGTACAGAAAAGAAGCTTGACGAGCTGGCATTGTGGTCATCATCTTTATTCACGAACTCTGCTTATTTTGATGCACTACCATATTTTCGTTCAACAAGCTTTCCGCATAAACTCTTTCGAACCAACTTGTGCTCCAAGGATTTTGGAACAATTCTTGAACATGAGGAATATGCAGCTGCAAGACTGGACCAGTTTGACCTACCTTTGATATGTAACTCAGAAGATCTCACTTCTCTGGAAGATTGTAATCCTGTGAATGCATTTGAAAGTGGCAACGTTATTGTCCCTTATCTAAGTCATCCTGCGAAGAATCATGTTGATTCTGATACCCTCTTGCCAATGGTATCGGATACTTTCAGCTGGAAGTTCTTGTCGGCTACCAATTCCCCATTGCAGCAGGATTTATCTACTTATCATGCTTTAACCTTGCCTTGTATAGAAGATAAAATTACTCTACCACAAGAGGAGGTTGAAAACGGATTGTATAGTTTAAACCCTATAGAAACTGCTCTTCCTTCGTTTGAGCTAGCATTAAACTCTTATATATGGTCCTCTTGCAACCCTGAAGTATCCTGTCAAGAAGCAAGTGATGGATCTCTATTACTTGATAATACAAGCTGGGTTACACCTGTTGAAGAAGTTTCTCCTGATCCTTCTGATGAATGGACATGGAGCTAAAGACTTTCATGTATTTTTGAGGGGTTCTATGCTCATAATTAAACAATCATATGAAGGGATAATAGGTTGCTTCCTATCCCATTAAAGGTATGTTCTTTTTCCGTAGTCATCCATCTTTTAGCCCTGTTATACTTATGTCGCACTTGAAATCATGACCATTTATGAATTGATTAGCCGTGTTATAATTTTTTCGTGCTTGATATTCATGTCCATGTAACTATGTTGATGTCAAAACCAACTAGATTTGCTTTTTCTTCCAACAGATGGAATTCCACCAAGGATAAGATTGTGCCTTCCTAGGTGTTTCTCGCAATAGCATGACATTAATCTACTGTGCAAATCACATATTTTGTGGAAGCATTTAACACCAGATACAGAACGCTCAACAGTCAACAGTAACGAAACTAATCTAATTCCCAGCAAACTTCTGTATGGGAATAGACAATTCCCCAAATTAAGGTATGTTTCAGGACCTGTATTAGTACATTGTATTTCAGGTCGCAAGTAGAAAAATAGAGTATTTTTGGTTTTTTTTAGCTATCCTGAGTATCATTCTCTATGTAAACAAACATTTCATACGTAATTAATATCTGCTCTGGCACTTTTTCAACAACATTGCTGCAAGACATCATCAGTTTTCACTTACGCTAAAACAGTAAAATGTGACACCTCTCATACCATGTTAGGTGAGAAGAGGCAAGTGTAAACGAAAGCTAGGAGTAATGTTCTCCAAATTTGGAGGGTTGGCGGTTCTCAATAACTACTTGTCTGCAAGGGAAATTGTTAAGAGCCTTGCCACTTGATTCTATGCCATTTCATAAAATTGGCCTCTTTATGTTCCCAAAACTAGTTTTGTCTTTGCTTGAAATTCTTGTTCCTTACTCCTTACGAAATACTACTAGTTGGAAGCGGAACCAAGACTTAAATTTGACGAGTTCAACCTTTAGGTTCTCACAAACACATTGCATTTTGCAAATACGAGTTCAACTTTAATACTTGCATTGAGATTTTAGTTGAACTCGTTAACTACAGGGCAATAGAATAGTCAAGTGCCTTGTATCATGATGCGCTGTTCTTTCACTAATGACTACGTTGGTAGTTGAGATCTTCCACCCTTAACTAGATGTCTCAAATTTAAATCTTGAAAATAAATAACTTCTTGTTAGGGAACGCTTTATCTTCGGACTCCCGGTGCAAATCTGACATAGTTTTGTCAATGAATTTCGAAAAATGAATGGTTAAACAAAAAAAAAACAGTGCTTTTGTTTCCTTTCCTTCTTAAAAACTGGAGCTCAACAGTGAAATGTCAATTAGAACAAGGAATATTAGAATATGCAGACAAATAAACTGTACTAACATGAGCAGCTGTGTATAAGATATTGACAAAAGGATGTGAAACAACATCTGTCGAATCTTACTGTGGTCCCCTTTTACCATGTCGGCCAAATCCCATTTGTGTCCAGTGACGTAATTTGTCGAACACACCAGCTCTTATTCATTTTGGTTCTTGGCTTCTAAAGAATCTTTCTCAAAATGTCCTCTATCGTTGTGCCTAAACAGTTCTTTAGTCCACAATCCTATTGGCTCGTTTAACGCATGGGAACAAGTTGACATTTTACGTACTATTCTTAACAATGAACTTTTTTAATTCAAATTTTTGATTTCAGCTTCTAGCAGTGCATCAAAAGGTGCTTTTAGTTGCCATTTTGCGAGTTTAAAAGATGCTGTTTTAAAACATTTAGGCACGTTCTGTGTCCTTTTAAGAAAGAAATATATGCTTATCCAACCATAAGTTCCTTAATCCTTTATGATGCTATCATGTTTTAACTATAGATGTAATGGTTTTTGTACAAGGTGGAATTAAAATTAATTAATTAGCAGTGGGGAGAAGAGAACGGGTGATAGAAATCGAATTCGCATCTATTGTGTGGAAGAGTCTCATAAATACTATAATTAGTACTACTATATAAACGCGGAAGTGAGCTGCTTCGTCCAGCCTATGGTTTCGTGCCAAAATTGCCAAAACAGCCACTTTTTATCATTCAGTTGACTACGTAGCCAGTTAATACAATAAAATATTTTCCAAAACAGCCACTTTTTCGTATTTCAGTTGATTAAGTAGCCAGTTTTTGTATATTTTATATTAAACTGATTAGCCACTTTTACATTACTGATTGAAACTATAGGTAAAACACTGTCAGCTTTTGAAATTAAAGCACTGCCCGCTTTTGCAAAACAAGTGGTCACTTTAAATTCAATAAATGAATATAAAGTCATTTTTGCATAGCTTGTCAACTAAATACTCACTTTTGATGATATAATCAACTTTTTTTTTTACTGAAATTCATGAATTTTTAAGTTGTTGATCATGAACTTCGAAAATATTTTTAGAATTTACAATGGTATAGGTAAAACTTTGAGTTAGTGTTTGAAAGCTTGCCAACTAAAGAACCACATTTGCACATTACTTGAGCATGGGGCGTAGGACTCATTGGAAAAGATTCCTATATTTAAGTAACAAATGTGTATGTATATACTATATACTAATAGTTTAAATATTTGTCACGGTTAATATAAAAAAATATCCTACTCTTAAAATTTATAATCATTCTAGATGTAGCACGGAGAATTGAGTTTAATTCTTTGAAATCTGTCAGAAAGTGCAGTTAAACTGTTATTAAGGAGACTAAAAAATTAAACACTACCGCTAAAATATTTTATTTGTATAATTCAACATTTATATTACGCTTGGGCCCGGGCTGTCAGCCACTAGTACGACTATAAGAGTGGATAGTTCTCGTTATTCTTTTGCAATGATAGTTGCATAATTTTTCTAGTTTTATTTGAGCTCCTTCATTTATTGGGTGATTTACTTTCTCCCAATTTTCATAATCAGAGTTTTATTCTCGTTCTTTGGGCCCGTGAGTGATGAAAAATGTTTGGTCGCTTCTAAGATTCTCTTCACTTGGGTAGCATCAAGATCCTTGTGCCCGTTGGCTCTATATGCTGTTTAATTATCTTATGCTCTCTTCACTAACTCTTGCTAAAATTGACTTTCCAAACTGATAGTGTATAAAAATTTAAAAGGTGCCCAATAGGACCAAAATGCTCTAATTATTTTTAATGGGTGAGCTGATGCAATTTTGATAATATACTAGTACTACCTTTGCTGCATCAGCTGACCGCATCAATTAGCTGCATGCGGCGATTAACAGGGAAATGCTTATAGCTGATTGGTAATTAACATTTGGAAAGTCACAGCAAATCCGTGAGAAAGGGACAGCTTCTTAGTAGTAGTTAGACTTTTAAATAATTTTGTCAAAATTTTCCACGAAACCAAAGAAGTATTAAATTACATTGAAAAGTAATGCTGAAAATAGTCGTATTTTTATTAACTTGTTCAACTTAGCTAGCAGAAAAGACAGAAATGCAATCGTTTTAACTTGTGCGTGTGTTCTTTAGTTGGTAGTCTCCTGTCTTCCTAAGGTACAACATAGTGGTTAAGAGGTCATAATATGAAGTATAGTGAATACTATGAAATAATTCTATCTATGTGTTGTTTGAAATATGAGTATGAAAGTGCTTCATCTTAATATAGATTTAGCTCTAGATTCTTTAAGTTTTGAAAGTAAAATTCATGTAATTGAAAACTACATAAAAACACTATATTGTTGGTTTCTTGCATGACCCATTCTAGATTTGCTAGATTAAGATATGAAACCACCAGATTTCCCATGCCTGATTATTGGGCAAAAGCTTAGCCACAAAGGACATGGTGGAGAGAAAATGTAACTATTAAAACCTTGCATTACTAATTAAAAAACTAAAGAAAAATCTGAATTATCTTTTCATCATACTGCAGTGGAAAGTCTGTATTTATTAAATTTTTTGGTATAATCATCTGGTATATAGAATTCAATGACTTGATTAATTTGAATTTATATTGTATAGGAAAAGAAAAATTACTCTCTATTAGGAGTTTCTTTATTTTTAGAGCTCGAATTCAAAATTTCAGATTAAAGGTTACGAAATCTTATGCATCCCATCAAACGGCTGGATGGTGAAGCCTCTATACCTCGCCATCGACAAAACATGCACAATGGTGGTGCATTTAAAAATGACAAGAATGATGCTGAAGGCAAAAGTCATCTTAGTGGAGCTGAGAAATCAATCCGCATTATTATAATATGTCTATTTTATGTCCATCTGATTGAGCGTATCAACTAATGACTTAAATAGGAGTGAGTTCAACTTATGCGCATGCAAATTCGTGGTATTGTTAATCCATCTTATCTACTTAATTATTATTGGTCTGTTATAGGGAAAGGAAAGAAGCTAGCTACTATAATGGATAGTGATGTCATAAAATTAAATTAATAATGTTAAATGAACTGCGATTTAATTTCATATAATATCTTGCCAAGGAAGTGTCATGGTTGTGGAGATTGGGACCATTGTTGTATATGGTTATAAGTCCCTCTTTGGGATTTATAGGCAACTGGATGGTCCTCATCTATATGGTACCTACAAGGTAAAGCTACCATCATTTGGAAATTAGCCTTAAATCCAATTTGTTTGGTTGATATTTAGAGCAAAAGTCTTTTTCTCTTTAAATGGTATAATAATGATGCTTGAAAAAGCTGTCATGAAGAGTAAAAGTAAGATTTTCCAAGGGTGTTGTCAAAGTCAATGAACAAAGTTAAGACTTTATGTAAAGTGAATGAGCCAAAAAACTCATTATGGAGCTAATCATAAGAAAACAACTTTATTATACGCAGTTCATATAAAATATTGCCTTAGCATATTATATTTGTAGCCCTACTGGCGATGCCTTGCGTTGCATTGGAGATCTTTTTGTTTCCTGTGTTAGAGATTCTCTTGATTGTGAATAAATGTACATATCCCAATAGTTGCTGCTACTTACCTTCTTTCCTCCAAATACAAGTAAATTTAAAGATGTCATTTAAACCTCAATAGCTTTTGTAGGAAAAAGACCTGTCCTGGAAATTTTCAGTTTCAGAAAAGTTGATTAGGCTAAAACTTTGTGCAAACTTGGAATGTGAATTAAACCTTTTTCTCACAATCTGAAGTTGAAAAATGAATCTTTTAACTCAATTTTATTAGTACTAACATACTAAGAGGAAGAAAGAAAGAAAGAAATAAAGGAAAAAAAAGAAAAAGAAAAAAAAAAGAGAGAAGAGAATGTATCAAGCAAAGAGATGGATGCTATGATAACACAAATTAAAGATTCTGAATATTAGAGATAACATTAAGTTAGCATGTAAAGCGCACATAAGATAAGATCAATGATTACTAAATGTGTTTTGTCTTAGATCAATAATTACTTAATATGTCAATATGTCATTAATCATTTCAATGTCATATTTCAAATTTAGATAAAAATTGAAACTCATCAAATGCCAAATACAAATGTGGTAGCTACCTCATAATCATGGATACACCTAATTATCTATTTCCATGCATATGCATTAAGTTGAAGGATTCAATTACCTAAATATTGATGTCAACAATTGGTCACGACATTAAATTCAAAATAGCATAAAGTGATAAGGGGCCGTGGGTTGACAAATTAGATTTGTGGAATTACAATGTAGCTATTTGAACGATTAATAATGCATTGATTATTATGTGATGATTAATAGTAATGAGTGATTGTTATACATGACTTACTTACTTAGAATAAAAAATTAACACTTGTATTGCTAATGCATACTCTTGTTTCACACTCTACATCGGATAAACTAATACATAAATTTCTTTGTAATTATAAATTTAATATGAGTACTATCTAATTCCATTAACAAATACTATATGGCTAATCAAATATTATATTATCGTATGCAACATTACGTTGGTTTTAATTACTCCAACGCAATCAATCAAAACTATGGACTCAAACTTATTTAGAACTGAGACGTTGTTGTTAGTTGTTGTAGTAATGGTAATTTACAAATTGAACAACCCTTTGCCGGTGCACTAGTTACACTATGATGAGAAAATCATGATTGGTTTTAAACAAGCCGCGTTATATGTGGGGGCAAAATTAAATACAAAGTGGGGTCAAATTACAATTATTCGAAACCATAAGGATCTTTCCTTGTCAGAGTCAATTTTATTTTATTTACTAATCAAGTATATCTATTTTGTTTTATATCCTTTTTAATCCACAAATTTTTCACTTCACTTCTCTCTCTATCAACGTGATCTCACACATGAACTCTCTCCGGCAAGTTCCACGCCGTAATTCACCGTTTCCGGCAACCTCGCCGCCGTAAAATCACCGTTAATTTATCCACATTTTGATTTTTCTACATTATTTTCACGCATTTTCACCTTCTACTGTGTGAAACCTGCAGTGCTTTTTCAGCTTTTTGCTTTTTCCCTACTGTCTTCGGATCTCGCTTTTCTAAGGTAATAGTTCGAGTCAGATTCTCACCTACTACTGTGTGTATTTTCACCTACTACTGTGTGAAGTCTGAGGTGATGTAGATTGAAATGAGAAGTTTTAAGTTATAGCTTTGATTTATTTGATTTGAGAGTTTTAAGTTATATACACTGTCAGTACAAAGTATTTTTACGTCTTTAGTACGTATTGTTAGTTATAATCGTAATATTTTATTTATTTTTGTAGGTGCTTTAGAGTTTGTTCTGTTTTTGCTTTGATTGATTGATTTGAGAGTTTAAGTTATATACACTGTCATGATATAGAATTAATTTTTATCCTATCAGCTCATCTTTACCTATTACTGGCTACCTGTATTGGTGGTCGGAAGTAGCAGGTACATGGTGAAATAGTCGAGGTGCTCACGAGCTGGTTTGGACATTACTGTCATAAGAAAAGGAGAGAAATATTGCAATAAGGTCATTGCGACATCGATTGAAGGAGTAGTTCGCCACTACTTTGCATTCTCATATTTAATGGTTTTAATAATTCTCGTTCCACATTTCGCTGTGAAACTGTTGTTTGAGAAAATGCATCTATTCTATCTTCACGCATCGGGATCCTTGGCATGAATGTTTGGTGGAGGTGTGTGTATGTCTTTTTTAGAGGTAGCAATATGAGGGGGATAATTGTTTGATTTACTCTATGATTTTTAGAGATATACAGTAGTTTGTAGAGAACATCTTTGTCAATTCAACTTACGCATCTCTTCTGAGTTTTCTGCATGACAAATGAAAGCTTGTCCTTTAAGTGCTGGTTTTTCTCTAATTTGTTCTGTGTACCTACTACTCGTGGCTCCAATGTTGTATGCTTGTGCTTTTTTTATCTAGTTTGTGGCAATCTTTTGTATCATGAGTGAGCTATGTTCTGTCAATTCGCTCCCATATCTCTTTATGAGCAGATATATATACCTGTTTGCACATATATTGCTATTATCTCGAACACATGTCTATTTTTTTGGCATCTGAAAATTTGATATTTGGGAGTTCACTTATGTAATTTTTGGCCAGTACTGTTTCATGAGACAATGTTGATGCAGCACTTCGGATTCACATGGTTAGTTGTGTGGTCGCAGGTGATGAGATGAATGGGTTTCAGAATGGTAAACATAGCAGTCTTGATAAACCTTTTCCAGGATGCTTGGGACGAATGGTGAACCTTTTCGATTTAAATTCTGGAGTGGCAGGAAATAGGCTGCTGACAGATAAACCACATGGTAATGATGAATTACTTTGCTCTATATTTTTCTCTAGTGTTCCATCTTCAAATTTTGTATCCTTTATTGAGTACCACATAAACAAGACACCCTGGGTATTGCTAGTATGGTAGGTAAAAACATCAATGTAGCTTCACTTGGAACATCTTCTTTTTGATAAAGACAATTAGAACATTTTTGTCAAGCTGATTCTTCGAACTTGGGGATAGTGCATAAATAGCTTTGTTTGCAGAAACTAGTCAAGTTCAATTAAGGAAGATGTTATTTGAGTTTGTGCTGTTGTTTCTGCATCCTTTTAACTCTGAAACTGAATCTTTGTGTGCACTTGGTCATCTAATTGCAGGTTCTCTTTCAAGGAGTCAATCAGATGTTGTGAGGATGTATCCTTCCGAGGATCAAATAGAGGCAAAAATGGTACATCTTCAGTCTATTTATAGATGATATTAATTTAGGAAGCAAGATGAGCTGGTTTTTGCAGAATTTGGCTTCGATTTTGATGCTCATATGGTGCGTGCAGATGGTTCCAGATTTGAAGAGAAACAGTTCAAACAGGATATCAAATGGAACACCAATGAAGATGCTTATTGCCCAAGAGATGTCCAAGGAAGTAGGGTCTTGTCAGAATCCACCTAGCGTTGTTGCCAAGTTGATGGGCCTTGATGCTTTTCCAATGCGAAGATCTGTTTCCCCTACAAGAAGTCATATTGGAGGTCATTCACGGTCTCATACTGATTCTTCTTTCAGTTATTGTCAGCATGAAAGTGGATCCTTGATGGAAGAAATGCATCATGAATTTCATCGATATCCGGAGCAACATGAATATAAAGATGTCTACGAAGTTCGGCAGCCACCTATGAAGATAAACTGTGTGAGAAGCAAATCTCCCCAAAAGGCAAGACACGATGAAACCAGTATTGACAAGAAGGTAGCTTTTGTTCGTCAGAAGTTCATTGAAGCGAAATGCCTATCTATTGATGGAAAACTTCGCCAGTCTAAAGAATTCCAAGAAGCATTGGACGTTTTAAGTTCCAACACAGATCTGTTCCTCAAGTTTCTGCAAGAACCCAATCCAATGTTTACACAGCAATTACATAATCTGAAGTCCGTACCTCCTCCTGAGACAAAGCGAATAACTGTTCTTAGACCATCAAAGATGGTGGAAAACAGTAGACTTTCTGAATCAGGAAACAAAAATGAAAATGAGCTTCAAAGAGCCACCCAGGCGGGTCAGGGAAACAGGGTAGACAAAAACCATTGTGTGATTTCCTCTCCTGCTGCGGGTTGGAATAATGATGAAAATCCTGCTCCACCGACGAGGATAGTGGTGTTGAAGCCAAACGCTAGCAAGACTCACAACGGCAGGGCTGCAAGTTCTCCACCTTCAGCATCACCAAGAGCATCGGAAGCTGAAATGAACGTCGTAGACATAGAGGATAATGAAGCTCAGGATTCAGGAGAAGTGGCAGTGGGCACAACACAGCGAATGCGAGGAAATCTTCGTGGACACAGAAGGGAAGAAACCTTGCTTTCTTCTGTGTCTTCTAATGGCTACATTGGTGACGAAAGTTCATTTCACAAGTCTGAAGCTGAGTATGTAGCAGGAAATCTCAGTGATTCAGAAGCATCACCAGTTTCTAGGCACTCGTGGGATTACATTAACAGATATGGTGGCCATTATTCTTGCTCCTCCTTGAGCCGTGCATCTTATTCCCCAGAGTCTTCAGTTTCCAGAGAAGCCAAGAAACGACTTTCGGAGAGATGGGCAATGGTGGCATCTAATGGAAGTTGCCAAGAACAAAGACATCTGCGCAGAAGCTCCAGTACATTAGGTGAGATGCTTGCTCTTTCTGACACGAAGAAGGCCGGAGGAATAGAGCAGGGGAAGAGCAAAGAAGAACCTAGAATTTCAAATTCCAACTCGATGAGTAATTCCAATTGTGATGAAGGCATTGATGAGTCACCAAGGAACCTCATGAGGTCTAAATCTGTTCCTGTATCTTCTAATGCATTAGGTTCGCAGTTGAATGTGGATGTTCGAGGTCCTGATACAGGAAATACAAACCTTCCAAAAGAGACAACAAAGGCAAGAAGCTCAAAATTGTCACTGAAAAATCTGTTGTTCTCAAGGAACAAAAAACCAAGCAAAGACAGCGAGTACCACTTGCAATCCAATGATGAAATACAGTCTGGTGCAAAGTCTTCACAACATCCTGCCAAATTTCACAAAGATAAAATTGTATTCCCTAGTGATCCAGGGCCTGAGTGCTCGTCAGCTGATCTTTTCGATTCACCAGGCAAACTATTTTCCCAGGATTTGTTTGGGGAGCGAGGCATAATCTCACCAGAGGTAATGTACTTACCTCTTGGCAAAAGCACTTTCCTGGTGATTAGTTTGATTTTATGGGTCAATTTATTGGAAATCAGTTTGGTTCCCTCTTTCTCATTCATTTCATTTGATGGTTACCAAAACCAAAACCAGTTCTTTCCACGTATAGCTCTTTCTTTGATAGTTATCATCTGTGTTCTCTCACCTTTTTGAGTTTTGATTCCTGTCCTTGCATTTTGTTGCATAACATTTTATTAACTCTTTTGTGTTTCTGTTCTCCATGTTTTGGAACAGTATATCACACTCAAAGCTCATTTCTGCTGAACTACCTTTAGCAGGTTGGCCTATTTGTATCAAAATCTTTGTCATCGGGAAACCAATGTGAGAGCCAGGACCAACCAAGTCCTGTGTCTGTTTTGGAGACAACGTTTGAAGAGGATGAACATCAAGAACATATATCCTCTGGGAGGACTAAGCCAGATTATCAAGGTAAATTGTGCCACCAAGTACAGCTAAATTTCTAGTTTTGCTTTTTCTTTTAATATATGTGGAAGTTCTATTTTTAATTTGGATCAATCCAACAGGTGGCGAGTTGTCTGTTGACACTATAAGGTGCAATCTGATTGACAAGTTCCCCCCTATAGGATCAATTGCCCGTACTCTATCTTGGAACGATTCCTGTATAGACACGGCCAGTTCAATTTCGTTAAGACCGTCCTCATCCATTCGGCTGACAGAGGAAGAAGAAAAAGAATGGCTCTCTTTTGTTCAGACATTATTAACGGCGGCTGGCCTCGATGAAGTGCAATCTGATGCATTCTTGTTGATGTGGCATTCACCGGAAAGCCCTTTGGACCCATCACTAAGAGAAAAATATGTCGATCTAAACGAGAAGGAGACACTACATGAGGCCAGGCGAAGGCAAAGGAGATCAATGCGAAAACTTGTGTTTGATTGTGTTAATGCAGTGCTTATGGAAATTGCAGGATATGGGCTAGACACATGCCAAAGAGCCATACCGTATAGTGGGGTTAGTGATAATCTCCCACAGGGAGCTAGATTGATATTAGCAGACCAGGTGGGGGCCCGAATGAAGGAATGGTTTTCTAGTGAGGTGAAATGTCTCTCTAGTGATGGTGGGGACATTAACAGCCTGGTGGTGGATGGAATGGTGAGGAAAGAGGTAGTGGGGAAGGGATGGCTTCAATATTTGCGTTTCGAATTAGACAATATAGGAATGGAAATTGAAAGGAAATTGCTGGAAGAGCTTGTGCGTGAATCCATCTTTGAATTGACAGGTAGAGTGTGATGAGGCTTTTCCACTTATTTTTTGTTTCACTTGATAGTCTTGTCTCAAATTATATAACATTATCTCCTGTATAATTGTGTTTGCCAACAATAGTACGTCCTGCGATCCTTTGTCTATAATTTTGCAATTTCTGTGCAAATCTTTACCATCTTGTATCTGGAATTGTTTTGTTATTTATGCTTTGACTCTGGTTATGGACATGATACACTAGTTATCATGAGTCCACGACTTGTACAGCTTAACTATATAAGGAAACACAAATGCAGTTTAACCATTGCCAATTTACCTAGCTTGTGTTTATGGATTGGATTGTCCTATTTTTATTTTGCAATGCAGTGTCTAATCCCCGCGACTATAGACTTAGTGTAAATATTCTTAGAGGACTAGTGCAAGTGTAACCTTTAATAGTAAGTTAGTTACCATTATTCACTGCTCCTACATCATATAATAGAAATTTACTTGTGATTACATAACAAGTGACCTCATTGTGTTGAATTTTTAATACCATCAATCCATATGACTTAAAACTCTTTTAAATTTACTATAAAATGTATCTTTCTCTTCTTCATTTTTCTCTTTTCTCTTTCTATTTTCTTTAAAAAAGAAGTTTGGGCAACCAATGTGATCACAAGCACGTGTTATACCCAATTCTGTCTTACTCCTCAACAGGATATTCTTTCACTGGCAAAACCATAGAAGAGAAGGAGAAATCTCGTGACTCGTAGTGCAACTCTTTTGTGTATCCCATGCATCTCTTTATTCCTCTTTGAGCTCCCTAAACTAGAGAGAAAGAAAGTGAAAGATCTACAATGACGACAGGATAATATCTACCCATTAATTTTCATGGAATGTACAGCTAAATGAAAATGACATTAAGCTAGCAAAGCCAAAAGACTCTCATGTACACCGTCTATATACTTTTTGTATTAGAAAAACCTTGATCTTGCTTGGTATGTGCACTAAACAGTAACCTGCAAGAAATTAAGGAACTGCCAGACATGTGTCTTGCCTATAAATTGTTTTATATCTTTCAACCCTGGTAGAATGAAATATATTATCACTATGATTAAGGATTGTAAAGGTCACCTTGCTTGATTTTGTGTAAATACCAGATGCGAGTGAAAGTTCTTTTTTATATACTCCTACGATCCAAAGAGTATGAGGAAAAGCAGTCTACCATTCCACACTAGATGTGTAACCTTATGAGATGGTAAAGGGTTCAAGTGCATGAGTTAAGAAGCAATGCCCTGGAAATTAGTTGTTTCTTGTGTTTAATCGAGGAAATGTTGGTGATTTTTGAACTTCTTGTTATTCTACTAAATGTTGACCATTCAATCTTCATGCTGGATAGCTTTTGATAGGATATTAATCTAATCATCTCATATATCCATTTCAAAAGCACCACACACATTTAATTTTAAGTTTAGTAAAGCTTCAATAATGTTAATTTTAACTTTAACCATTTAGTATTTTTAGGCTAGAGCCACTTAGGTATAGCGCTTCTTATTGCAAGGTTCTTCATCTCCAAAGCTCAATAATTCCGTTGCACCCTAAGTGGTCAGCTACTGTTTATTGTTTCAGAAAGTTCGTCTCTTAAACAATAACATTAATTAGCAGTACGTCCCTTTGGAAAATTGCTATCCCCACTAGAGTCGCAATGTATATTTATGACATGCGTGATATGTAAAGGAATATCTTGAGTATGAAATTACTATAACGGGACAGCAGATGATAGTTTATACTTTTAATCGTACCAAAAGCTGCTTTAGCTTGGTTTACTAGTGACACTCCTAATTAGAATAAATAAATAAACTTACACGTACCTGATGCGTCCATCAAATTAACAATGTTAATTTAGCCTTGAAAATATGTAGATACTAATAACAGAATGACTCCTAATCTTTAGGATTTGAGTTTAACTTTAATTCCTTTTATTTAGGCAATGTATAGATAAGTCCTTATCCTAGTCCTTATCCTTCTCTAAGCTTATCTCTGTAGATTAAGTTGTTGTGATTGTTGTAACCTCTATAAATACTCAGCCACAGATCAATAATAAACGCATACAATTTTGCCTATCATCTATTTTGTTTATGGTATCAGAGCACTTGCTAGACTCTCACGAGTTAATCCTCTTTTTTTTTACTCACCCAAATTCTCAAATGGCCTCTAGTGTTACTGTTGTCAATGCTGATGGAGCCAACAACACTGTTACTATTGTCCAATTCAACCCTGTTACTCAACTGCCAATAAAATTAACATGCAGCCACAATTTCTCACTGTGGAAAGCTCAAGTCTCCATGCTTATGCGTGGTCACGATCTCTATGGGCATCTCGATGGCTCCATCTCTGCCCCTACTCGCACAGTCTCTCAAAACAATCAAGACGTTGTCAATCCTCAGTACGTAGCCTGGTATCGCCAAGATCAGTTAATTCAAAATGCTATCTTGGCTTATGTTGATCCAACACTAGCCCCCACTGTTGCTGTTGCTGTCTCCGCTAAAGCCGCATGGGATGCTTTGCATACTACATATGCAAACAAATCTCAGACAAGAATTTTCAGTTTGCGGGATCGTTTGGCTCGTATCTCCAAAGACTCTCGTCCAGTCACAGATTATCTTCACCAAGTTCGATCACTTTGTGATGAACTTGCAACTGCTGGAGCGCCTGTATCAAACGAGGAACTTATTGTTAAAATTCTCAGTGGACTCGGATCTGAGTTTAGAGAACTCTCTGTTGCCATTCGTGCTAGAGATTCCACAATTTCCTATGACGAGCTTTATGAAAAGCTTCAGGATCATGAGCTTTTCTTAAAGTATGAAGAAGACAAGAAGCCATTGTTGACTCCTATTACTGCTGCTGTTGCACAGAAAACAACCACAAGTACTCCTACTCGTCAGGGTAACAACTCTAACTCCAACAATCGCCGCCAGGGAGCAAACAATTGTACCAAGAATCAGCCATGGCAAGCACAGCCGTGGCGCCCACGAAGAAACAACCAGCAACAGCCCTCAGACAGAAACCTTTGCTGCCAACTATGTGATCGCATGGGTCATTCTGCTAAAGATTGCAGATCACAGTCACATAACCATCTGCAAGCCCGAGCTAATTTTGCTAGTCGCCTTGCTACTCAATAGGCTCCTTGGATCATGGATACTGGAGCCACTCATCATATTACCTCAGATGTGCAGAGCCTAGCGACCTTACATGACTACCACGGAACCGAAGAGATAGCCATGGGCAATGGTAACACCATTCCAATATCCCATACCGGTAACACTAACATAAGTGCATCAAATCATCATTTTAAACTTCTCAATACCTTATGCTCCCCTGCCATAAAAAATAATCTTATTTCTGTTTCTCAGTTTTGTCGTGACAATAATACATCTATTGAATTTTTTCCTCTTCATTATCTTGTAAAGGATCTGAGTACGGGGGCGCATCTAGTTCGCGGGCAGAATAAAGATGGGTTGTATGAGTGGCCACCAAGTTGTGCACAACGTTCTCCTCAATGCAACATAGCTGTTCCAGTTCACCTGTGGCATCGGCGTTTAGGCCATCCTAATCGCCAAGTTTTAAATAATATTTTGAACAATTTTTCTCTTCCTGTTTTAGATTCTAAATCTACTTCCATTTGTAATTCCTGCCATTCAAATAAAATGCACAGGTTGACCTTTTCTGAGAATTCATTACAAAGTAACAAGCCATTGCAAATCCTTTATAGCGATCTATGGGGACCATCTCCAGTTCTATCAATTGACAAAAAGAGATATTATGCATTGTTTGTTGATCATTTTTCAAAATATATGTGGTTGTTCACACTAAAATCAAAAAATGAAGTTCTGGAAGCTTTTCAAACTTTACATCCATTGCTTGAACGAAGGTTCAATACCAGAATTCTCTCTCTGTACACTGATGGTGGTGGTGAGTTTCAAGGTTTAGCCTCCTATCTAAAAACACATGGCATAGAACACTTGGTGTCGCCCCCATATACTCCACAAAGAGTAGCTTTAGTTGAAAGACGACACCGGCATGTTATTGAAACCGCCAGAACCTTGTTACACCAAGCATCTTTACCCTCACAATTCTGGAGTTTTGCATGTCATCAAGCTGTTTATCTTATAAACAGATTAACTACACCCAATTTACAAAATAAGAGTCCTTTTGAAACTTTATTTCAAACGACACCCAAGTATGAGTCCATTAAAGTATTTGGTTGCTTGTGTTATCCATGGCTCAAACCTTATGCCAAAAATAAATTAGAGCCTCGTTCAACACCATGTGTTTATTTAGGTTTTTTGAATAAAAACTACTGCCACCAATGTTTTGATCCTTTGACTTCCAAAGTTTACTTATCACGGGATGTATTGTTTTTTTAAGATAATTTCCCATTTGAAAATATTTTTTCTCATTTAAAAAATACACATACTAAAAATATATCTTGGGAAGCTTGTTCTACAGAACAACCACTAGAGGAAAATGGTTTACATTCAAACATCTCTTATCAGCTTCCTCTTCCAATTGTGCAACAGCCGGTGTACACGCGCTCAACCATCTCTTCTGCTCCAACTAATGCATCTCTTACAGGTAATTCAAATTCTCCCTCATCCAATACACTTTCTTGTCCTGAAACATCCATGCTGCCCCCTTCCATCCCAGTCCAAACTTCAAATTTCAGTCCTGACTTACCCCAACAAAATACTTTGTCAACAGCAGTTCACCCCTCTCCTCCTTTACACTCTCAATCTCAATCCACAATAATTACTTATCAACGCCGACATAAGTCTACTCAACCTTCAACCCAGGAACCTACAGCTCACCCTTCTTCCTCATCACCTACTCCACCTTCCAAGGCCTCACAACCCACTGCCCCACAATCTTCTGTTGCTCCATCTACCTCTACCTCTACTACAACATCCAAGCATCCTATGGTTACTCAGATTAAAACCAATAGCCTTAAGCCTAAACAATTCAACACTGTTCTTCAAACCACTTCCTCCATTCCTAAAACCTTTAAGCAAGCTCAACAATACCCACACTGGTGAGAAGCTATGAAAAATGAATTTGATGCCTTAGTTCGAAACCGGACATGGGACTTGGTTCCATATGATCCTTCAAAAAATGTGGTGGACTGTAAATGGCTTTTTCGGGTTAAATATAATTCTGATGGTTCTGTTGACAGGTACAAAGCTCGCCTGGTTGCAAAAGGGTTCACTCAACGACCTGGACTTGATTTTCATTGTACCTTTAGTCCTGTGGTAAAACCAGCAACTGTTCGGCTAGTTCTTGCAATTGCAACACAACAAAGCTGGCCCATACGTCAACTTGACGTTAATAATGCTTTTTTTGCAAGGCCGACTTAATGAGGAAGTCTACATGCGTCAACCGCCTGGTTTTGAAGCTCCTACACAAAAAACGCATGTTTGCAAGTTGAACAAAGCTATATATGGCCTCAAACAGGCGCCTAGGGCCTGGTACACCGAACTCACAAATTATTTGGTTACTTTGGGCTTTATCAAATCCAGATCTGACTCATCATTGTTCATCTTGCATAATTTTGGGTTTATTGTTTATATCTTAGTTTATGTCGATGATATCATTGTTACAGGAAATCAGATTCGTGGTGTTCAATATATTATAGATACTCTTGCAGCTCGGTTTTCACTCAAGGACCTTGGTCCTCTACATTATTTCCTTGGTGTTGAAGTATATTCTTATCCGGGTGGTCTTCTGTTGTCACAACAGAAATACATATTGGACCTGCTTCAAGAAGTTGATATGCACAATTGTAAGGGTGTACCAAAGCCGATGGCTTCCAGCGTCGTTTTCCAAGAGTCACCGCAAGATTCCCTAGTTGATGGCTCTCTTCACAGGAAAGTAATTGGTAAACTTCATTACCTTTCTTTGACACGACCGGACATAGCTTTTGCTGTAAGCAAACTATCCCAGTCTATGCATCAGCCTTTATTATCACACTGGACAGCTGTGAAGCGCCTCCTTAGATATCTCCAGCAAACGTCCTCATATGGTATTAGAATTGCAAAAGACCATGATCGTCGTCTTCTAGCTTATTCAGACTCTGACTGGGCCGGAGATCCCATTGATCGAACCTCCACCACAGGTTATATTGTTTACCTTGGCAGCTCTCCGATCTCATGGTCCTCCAAAAAGCAAAGATCTGTCTCCCGTTCATCCACTGAAGCAGAATATCGAGCTGTTGCAGCTGCTGTTTGCGAGACCAATTGGCTAACAAGTTTACTACATGAGCTTCGCTACTGTATTTCAGCAACTCCTCGGATCTTTTGTGACAATGTCAGCACCACCTACATCTGTGCCAATCCAGTATTCCATAGTCGGATGAAGCATATTGCGATCGATTTCCATTTTGTTCGGGAACAAGTTCAAAACCAGGATATTGAAGTTCAACATCTTCACTCAGCTGATCAAGTGGCAGACATTCTCACAAAGCCGCTTCCAAGAGCCAGTTTCCTCAAGCACTTTTCCAAGTTGGGTGTTGTTGACACCACCAACTTGCGGGGGCGTAATAACAGAATGACTCCTAATCTTTAGGATTTGAGTTTAACTTTAATTCCTTTTATTTAGGCAATGTATAGATAAGTCCTTATCCTAGTCCTTATCCTTCTCTAAGCTTATCTCTGTAGATTAAGTTGTTGTGATTGTTGTAACCTCTATAAATACTCAGCCACAGATCAATAATAAACGCATACAATTTTCCTATCATCTATTTTGTTTAGATACAAGTTCAACAGAAGATTCGGTGACAATACACTCATCTGAATATGGAGAAACCTCATTTATTATGTGAAAGCCAAGAACTTGATATTTTGGACCACCAATTTTTGGCCAAGAGTAGGACCACAACGGCATAAATTGCACATGTTTTGATGAGCATATTAAAGAGTGCAGCAAATGCTAATATCACAAGAATATCTGGGTAACACAAATTACATACTATAATAAAAATTATATCCCTTCAACCATCACTGCACAATGAGATAAAAATAAGAATAAAATAACTTTGAGAACAAAAGTTTAAATTTCAGCAAAAGCGACGTGAATATCCTCATTTAACTATTTCTTGGTGAGTAGAGTTAGCAGATACTTATATTAAATGCAAGATGACATATCTAAGTGAATTTGTCAAAGTGTGCATAACTTAGGCTGGAAACCTTCTCAGTTGGAATTAAATACATATTATTATCCTTAATAAGAGAGATTAGTAACTAAAAAATTAAGATATATAAACTGCTACAACATGTTATATAATATGCTAATAATGTAAAAAAAAAATCACATTTATCAAGTTATACGGGCAATGACGGGTGTATTTGTGTTAGAACAAAGTGTGGCCCTAGTTTGGGCTATCAAGTAAAAATTTGGATCTCTATTATATAAAGGGAAAATTTCATATCTAACCAAATATATACTATGGCCCTACATTCAAATAGCCATATAACATCTCCACATATGCTAACAAAAAATTACCCAATATAAATATGTCTAAGTTGATTCTATTTCTAAAAAGTAGTTAAGAAAGGAAAAAATTAAGGAGCTTAACTCCCACCCAAGAAGGAGAAAATTACGGAGCCCCTAAAAAAAAGTACAAAAGTCTTCCTATTATCTTCCTAATATACAATATCACCCAAAAATTAGGAAAAAAATTTCATTATAACCTTTTTGTGCGTTCTATATCCCTTTGATATCCTTCATAAATAAGCTAAAAACCAGAAGTTTGTCAATTCTTTGGCAGAAACAGTCTCATACAAGGTAAAAGAATTCGATTTTTTTTTCTCTATTTTTGTAGCATATAATTAAAATATGCATAGAGTCTCTGATACACAATACTAGGAGCGCTATTTTTTCATATGAAAATATACAATATACGTGGTGGGGAAGTTATGCATTTAAAGTGCATACTTTATGTCTATATGCAGCATATTCTTTCTTTGCATATAAGTTGCATAATAAATACAACTAATTAGTTGAAGTGATATGTCTATAATGTACGCTTTATTGACGAATATGCAGATGTAATCTAAGATATGTGGTATATATTCTAAAAATATTCTAGATATAACTAGTATGCATATTTAACAATGATAACACTATATCTATTATATATCAATAATATGCATCGTGTATCAGTAAAGTATGTCAAAAGATACATTTGTAATAAAACAAAGGTTAGTAAATGGGAAGAGACCGGCAGAGGAGGAGAAGAAAGGTTAGGAAATTTAAAAATCTCCCAACACAATAATAGTTAGAATCCTAAAATGGAAAGAGAGAACATGAAGTTACCGTGTATAATACTTAATATTTACATTTGAAATGGGAGTGACTTTTTAGTTTTACCGCTAGGATATATTTGTGTGCTTGAAATTAGGAAAAACTTAAGTTAATTAAGATAGTGTGTAATATTAAGTAAATATATGAAATTAATGAGGAGATATCTTATCTAAAAAAAATCTGTCATGACTCATGACTCATGACTCATCTGATTCCCAGAATATAGGCGTGCAAAGGGGTAACGTTTAATTTAGATGAATGTGTGTGATATATGAGTTTGTGAAAAATGTAGGAGATAAAATAGGCATTTATGCGAGAAAGTGATCAGTTTTTTAAAAATGGCTACAAAAGTAGAATACCAAAGGGTAAAGGTCTATAAACCATAAATTACAATAAATGTATCTATTTTATTTAAATAACACTACTAAATGTGTATACACTGCAAAATTTCCTTATATTAAATAAGGGCTCTTTACATATATATCCGTTCATCAAGAAACAATTACTTTTAGGCGTCCATATCTTTTTGTATCCAAAAATTTAATACATGTTAAATATATTTCTTAATATTAATATTTATATATTATGAAGTCCCGAAAAATAGGTAAACAATCAATATTAATATTAAATTCCCTTAATTAAAGGAAACAATCAATGGTAAAAAAATAGATTACCATTAAATATGGTAGTTTCACGATTTTAGACTTAATGATAGAATCCTATCAACATAATAATATTTAAAATATTAAATATATATCAATAATATTTAAAATATTAAATATCAATAATATTAAATATATTAAATATCAATAATATTAAATATATTAATTATCAATAATATTAGATATATATTTAACATAAATATTAAGTATATATCAATAATATTTAAAATATAAATATATATTTAAAAAGGGTAAAGTGTATATGGAAAGAAAGAAACATTAAAAGGTGTACAGAAAAAGTAATTATTCTTGGTAAACGTTCATGGGGCGTAAATTTCCTTATAAAAATTGGCTCATTTGCAAAAATATGACACGGGAAGCTTTGGTTTACCAAAATGCCCTCACTAACAGATGTTTAGCGAAAATGCCTCATTAGTTTAATGAAACATTTTTCAGACCAAAATACCCCTACAAACCAATAAAAAGGCGCGCCCCAGTCTCTCCCTTTCCTTTTCTCCATTCACGCTGCCAAGAAAACCGTAAAACCCCATTCCTTTTACAGATTGCTCTGTTCAAGAGAAGATTCAACGTAAGATTTCTTCAAGTTGCAAGGGTAAAGTTCTCTGAAACTATTGCCAAGAGTTTAAGCTCTTGTGCAATCAGCACCCTACATACACTTCTTGCCTATTGCCAAGACTCTATGGCCTGTTGCAAGTGCCAACTTACAGAGAAAGTCTCTCCAACCCTTGGCTTATAGCTAAGAGTTTAAGCTCTGGTGTAATGGGCACCTGGGAGAGACTTCTTGGCTATTGCCAAGACTTTAAGCCCTCTTGAACTGGCCAACTTTAGGAAAAAAATCTATGCAAGTCTTGGCAATAGCCATGACTTTAAGTTCTGCTGCAAAGAGAAACTTACACTGAAAATCTCTATTGGTAATAGCCAAGACTTTAAACTCTACTGCAATGGGAGGCTTGTAGAGACTTCTTGCCTATTGCCAAGACTTTAAGCCATGTTGTCATGGTCTCTACAACTACAGAAAAAGTTTCTACAACTATTGCCAATAGCCAACACTTTAAATTCCAGCGGAAGGGGCAACTTGTACAAATAGTCTCTGCAAGTATTGACAATTGTCAGGACTTTAAACTCTAGTGAAAGGAGAAACTTGTACAAATAGTCTCTGCAAGTATTGGCAATTGCCAAGACTTTTACCTATATTGCAGTGCAAAACTTGCAGAGAAAGTCTCTACAATTCTTGGCAATAGCCAAGACTTTAAGTTCTGCTGCAAGGGGGACCTTACACTAAAAATCTCTAAGAGTATTGGCAATTGCCAAGACTTCTACCTCTACTGCAGTGAACAAGTTGGAGACAAAGTCTCTGCAACTATTGGCAATAGCCAAGACTCTAAGTTCTGGCGGAAGCGACAACTTACACGGAATATCTATGCAAGTATTGGCAATAGCCAAGACTTTAAACTCTACTGCAATAAGCACCTTGCAGAGAAAGTCTATGCAACTCTTGGCCATGGTCAAGATTTTAAGCTCTACGCAAAACATGAATATCTAATAGCCATAGGCAATAAAAACCTTCAAATCACTTGAATCAAGCAAACACAAGAAAAAATCCCAAATTTCCAGCACACAAAGAAGAAAGAAGGAGGCCAGAAATGGGGAAAGAGAGAAAGAAACATGTTCAGCGTGAATTAAACAAGTTGGGGCAAAATAGTCCTTTCATAGGGGGGGTATGATGTGGAGGGCATTTGCTTAAAACATTTGTAAGTGGGGGCAATAAGGTAAGACCATGTCTTATTAAGGGCACTACGTGAAATTTTTTGGTAAAAATTTAGGTTCATCTGCAAAAACACGGGAAGCTTTGGTTTGCCAAAATGCCCTCACTAACAAATGTTTAGCAAAAATGCCCTCATTAGTTTAATCAAATTTTTTTCGGACCAAAATACCCCTACAAACCAATAAAAAGACGCGCCCCCAGTCCCTCCCTTTCCTTTTCTCCATTCACACTGCCAAGAAAACCATAAAACCTCATTCTTTTTACAGATTGCTCTGTTCAAGATAAGATTCAACGTAAGATTTCTTCAAGTTGCAAGGGTAAAGTTCTTTGCAACTATTGCCAAGAGTTTAAGCTCTGGTGCAATCAGCACCCTACATACACTTCTTGCCTATTGTCAAGACTTTATGGCCTGTTGCAAGTGCCAACTTGCAGAGAAAGTCTCTGCAACCCTTGGCTTATAGCTAAGAGTTTAAGCTCTGGTGCAACAGGCACCTGGGAGAGACTTCTTGGCTATTGCCAAGACTTTAAGCCCTCTTGCACTGGCCAACTTCAGGAAAAAAATCTCTGCAAGTCTTGGCATGACTTTAAGTTCTGCTGCAAAGGGAAATTTACACTGAAAATCTCTAAAGTATTGGCAATAGTCAAGTCTTTAAACTCTACTGCAATGGGAGACTTGTAGAGACTTCTTACCTATTGCCAAGACTTTAAGCCATGTTGTCATGGTCTCTACAACTACAGAAAAAGTCTCTACAACTATTGCCAATAGCCAACACTTTAAACTCAAGCGGAAGGAGCAACTTGTACAAATAGTCTCTGCAAGTATTGACAATTGTCAGGACTTTAAACTCTAGTGGAAGGAGCGACTTGTAAAAATAGTCTCTGCAAGTACTGGCAATTGCCAAGACTTTTACCTATATTGCAGTGCAAAACTTGCAGAGAAAGTCTCTGCAACTCTTGGCAATAGCCAAGACTTTAAGTTCTGCTGCAAGGGGGACCTTACACTAAAAATCTCTAAGAGTATTGGCAATTTCCAAGACTTCTACCTCAACTGCAGTGAACAAGTTGGAGACAAAGTCTCTGCAACTCTTGGCAATAACCAAGACTCTAAGTTCTGGTGGAAGCGATAACTTACACGGAACATCTCTGCAAGTATTGGCAATAGCCAAGACTTTAAACTCTACTGCAATAAGCACCTTGCAGAGAAAGTCTATGCAACTCTTGGCCATGGTCAAGATTTTAAGCTCTATGCAAAACATGAATATCTAATAGCCATAGGCAATAAAAACCTTCAAATCACTGGAATCAAGCAAACAGAAAAAAAAAATCTCAAATTTCCAGCACACAAAGAAGAAAGAAGGAGGCCAGGAATGGGAAAAGAGAGAAGAAAACATGTTCAGCGTGAATTAAACAAGTTGGGGCAAAATAGTCCTTTCATAAGGGGGTATGATGTGGAGGGCATTTACTCAAAATATTTGTAAGTGGAGGCAATTAGGTAAGACCATGTCTCATTGAAGGCACTAGGTGAATTTTTTTGAAAAATTAAGCCCCGTAGCTTGTTTTTACTGTGCTAAATGAACACCAGCCAGCGGTGCAAAACTAATTGACGACTAGCCACCTCCGGACAAGTCCCGCTATTTTATACTGGGACTTTGAACATGTTAGTTCAAAATCCCAATATAAAATGCTGGGACCACTTAAACACTAATCTCAGTATAAAATATTGGGACTTTATATATAAAGCTTCAGGTTACTATAAATATGAATCTCATCATAAAATAATGGACACTGAGACTAGACTTTATATATAAAGCTCCAGGATGCTATAAACATGAATCCCATTATAAAATAATGGAACTTTGAGCATGTTAGTTCAAAGCCTCATTATAATATACTGAGACCAATTTGGGGTGTTTGTCAATGCTAATGGAGTGTAAGTGCGCGCGCGAATCTTTGGTTATTCCTCAATTAATTTTGAAATGGTGGATAATTCCCACTTACCGCGCCCAAAAATGGCTATGCATCAAAATCACACTATGATTGTTGGACCTTGTCGTAAAAATTTAAAGTGGGAGCCTGTTTGGCACGCGCTAATTAATCCATAGCCACCGTGTACAAATTCGCTGAGAAATAGCCAGATCCGGAAAAGTCCATGTATAAAATACTGATTTGTTCAAAGTCTCAGTATTTTATACCTGGACTTTAAATATCAATCCCAGGTATAAAATACTCGGACTTTGAACTCTCAGTGTTTTATACCTGGACTTTACTGGGACTTTTACATAAAACTCCGATTTTTGCTAAAACTTTGAATAAAACTCCATATTTTTTTACTGGAGTTTAGTTCAAAGTCTCAAGTATTTATTTTCTGGCTAGCCTGAGTGTTGTTTTAACGCCAAGAGACTGTAAGTGTGCGGAAAAGGTAATTCGACTATTTCTCAATGAATTGTGAAATGGTGGACGAAACTTACTTAGGACGTTCAAAAATTGTCACATCACGATCTTGTCCTAGTTGTCAGCTCACACTTGAAGTTTTTGCGCGAAATGAACAGTTCTGGTGTTGCTGCTACAATTTTGATCTCCATAGGAAACAAAAGTGGCAGCCGTCAGGAAAAGTTACTGGCATATGCTAGAGGGAAGCTGCTGGGGATCGACAGGTCATTGCTAATAAAAAAAATTTAGTGATCACCAGCAACTTTCATACGAGATTTTTGTCATGATTTTCCTTATAGAGGTCAAATTTATGATGGGGTGCCACAAGCTATCCTATTTCTGTAAACCACCCCTAGTGCCTTACTTTCAGATATCTTGAGCCCAAGTGATCCAATCGTGCAATTGGTCCACTTTGGCCCAAAGATATGTTCGTAACACAGAGAGATTTACATAACTATGACAATGATCTGCCTTTTTATCATGTTTAACATGGTTTAGCAAAAATGATCCTACACTGATAATATTCAGATGAAAAGATCCTTCAATACGTAATTAATGACGTGTGTTTTCCCTCCCTCTCCAGCTAATTGCCTTGAAGTCTTCGTAGAACAACACTTGCCATCGACTGCTTCCCATATTTTAAATTGTCTTGAAATCTTGCAAAACAGGCAATAGTCGCACTCGACCCCTTCACCTCCTTTCTCTAGCTAAACTACGTTAAAATTTAGGTAATTAGATAACGCTTGCGCTCAACTCCTTCACCCAATTTCCCAGCTAAATTGCTTTGAAGTATTGACACATAAACTATTGTCAAGCTAGAGGTCATCTACTTAAAATCACGAACAATGGGGATAACCCTCAAAACCTATCAAATTTGGAGGCACCGGGTGAAATTATCCGTAATACAAATAACTTCTTCTTTTTCTCGGTCAAAATCAAAATGAATGAAAGCTACTGTTGCGCACAGGGTGTAAAGTGTAATATAGCTATCTATCCATTATGAAGTGTGACCCCAAAAGAAGTTATGGACAAATCTACATAGATATTATGTTAATCAATTGCACATGATATGATTGTGACGTTTATCCCTTTAATTGTATTATCATCCTCGGGTAAGGACATAATTGCGACGTTTTATTCCATTAACTTTAACGATACAACTATCGTAGACTAAATTAATATAATTGTGACATTTTATTCCCTTAATTGTATTGTCGTCCTGACTTTTATTCCCTTAATAACAATGTCTTCAATTTAAAGATTGTGACTTTTTATCCCTTCACTACATCACCCTCGTCAATTATGAGAAAAAGTCATGACGTTAATGATTAATCCCCTCGACACCTTTCATTGAACATTTTCTTTAACTTGATAAGATGCATAATAAGTTACTATGAACAAGAAATAAAATAATTAGAATCGAATATCCTTCCCATCTTAAGACGACAGCCTTTGTAATGTTAGGTAATTGTTTTTAATAAATTTTAATTTTATAACTTTTGTACTGTTTTTGCAAGTACAAAATATAAGAGAGTCAGTGGGGGGAATTAAATGGCCGCAAAAGCAAACGTTAATAAATGAAATGTGAAATAAAGATCAACTAACATGTTACTTTTTGGGTCTTCACTTTGCAGGCAGTGCTTGTACATTGCCCAACAATCTCTCTTTGACTTAGTTGAGTTGTACAACTGGGCGATAGCTACATCTGAGAGAGAGAGAGACAAAGTCATACTGCACTATATAGAAGTTTATGTATGCGGTGCAAGTTTATTATCACAATTCAATTTGTAAATAAGTTTAACTCTGAAACTGTTAAAGCCCTCTTTACTTTTTGTTATGTATTAATTTACTCTGCACTATTTGAGGCGATATCGACCGATTACACTATCGTCCAAAGTCGAGAATAAAGAAAAAGATAGTGGTAGATCAAAGCCGGCATAAAACAAACCCTACTTAATTTGGATGAAGCATATATAGTATTGGAGTTAGAGGAATTTAAATAGAGAATCATGATCATAATAATTTGTATAATAGACCAAATATATTGGAGATTAAGATATAGTAGTAGCTTAATATCGGCCTATGACATTTAAACGTATTATTTTTAGAAAAGAAAATATTGTGTGTGTGTATGTGGGATATCATTTTGGCTAACTACAATAATAATTGTGGTTAACTAAATCAATGGACACTCTTTATATCCACAAGGAAAATAATGTTTAAGAGGAGCATAGGAGATGGGCTCATTTGCAAAAATATGACACGGGAAGCAATCGTTTGTTTTTTTGCCCGTGCTAAGAGATGGTTTGTAAAAATACTCCCGTTAAAATTTAGTGAAAAAAATCTGGGGCCAAGACTTCCCATTATATTTTTTTATTTTTCAACACTTATCCCTTCAAGTATTGGCAATAGGCAATACTTGCCGCACTAGGTCGTAAGTCTTGGCAATTGCCATTGATCCCTGCTCGATTTTCCAACACTTGCACGACAAGTATTGGCAATAGGCAACAGTTGCTGCACTGCGTCGTAAGTCTGGAAATTGTCAAGACTTGCCCCTTTCAGTTTTCCCTGCATTCTCGTCATATAACTTGAAGTATTGGCAAAACAGCACTTGCCCTTGAAGTATAGCCAATTGCCAAGAATTACAATTTTTTTGCCTTGAAGTCTTGGCTTGCGGACTAAACAAGGGCATTTTGCTAAAACATACCTTAGCACGGGTAATTTTGTAAAACCACTCCTTATGGAGGGCATACGGTGAAATTTTTTGAGGAGATGGCGACCCCAGCCCATATGTTAGTATCATTTTGTACCACTTGCACCGATGCTTGAGGTTTTTACACATCCGTCGGCATGGTAATATGTATATTGACGATAATATTATATACATATTCATACTAAATCTGAATTTATTATTGAGTAAAATTATTATTGTATGATATTTACAAGTACTAACTTAAAAAACTTGAATTTGTTTATGTCGAGACGCGAGTCATCTTTAACTGGTGGGGTATAATTAGGAGTAGTTAGTAAGATTTAAGAGGCAGCTATATGGAGTGAAATGTCTCAAATGCATGATGATTGCAATAAGTAAACCTTCACAAGCTAGCAAAGTTTCTCACTCATTTCCAATTAATGGTTGGCCAATAAGTAGATTGGTGTCACCTCATGACATTATTTCCGAAAAAGCAAATGATTTTGTTTGTCTTAATTTCTTGGACCAAAGGCATTTTGTCATGTTGGATAGGAGATTTTTTTTTTTTTTTTTTTTTTTGAAATTCTCAAACTTAGAGGAGTTTTCTTCAAGAACTCAAAAACTAAAGCTCATACGAAAGAAAAAAGATACGAGTACCTATTTTTGCAAACGGATGAGAATTGCTTTTCTTTTTCCTTTAAAAATTTAGAACCAAAACCGTCTAAAAATTTCAGTGGGACTCATATGAGCGTTCTTATTTGAGTTTGGCCAGCCTGACAGACAACTGCTAAAAAAGCGACAGGGCCATATTTCAACTATATATCCCAATCAACTGTGTCCCTGCAATGAACTTTTCTACACTCAGCTCAAACTTACACTGAATTCCAGAGAAGATGTAAAAAGGCCTCATCTCTATCTGTTTCTGCTGCTACCAGCTGCTCTTAGGTACAACATTTATTACAACGTAACCTCAATGAAGTGATAAATAATTACTCTCTCACTACGTTCTAATCTACGTGACAAAGATTTAACCCCAAAAAAAAAAAAATTAACTTGTGATAAGAAATCATTTCATCTTTTGTGTGGCTATCAATAATTTTCATTAAAGTTATATGAGAAATTTAAGTGAAATTGGAACAGAAAGAGTAATAGAGAGTTCAACATTTCCTCCCTTTTTTTTCAGTTTTGAATGTAATTTCACTTGTCAGATACTATATTACGAGACACTAGGAAATTTATTAAAAAGATTGATCCAAATGGATGAAGTTGATGAACATTATGAATGTTGCAACTTGAAGTGCTTGAGATTTGCAGTAGTCACTTTAACTGGAGAAACAGAACTGCCCATTACTCTTCATCTGATTCACGCAAGTCAAATATAGAGACAAATCCACACTTTCGAGACTACAGGAGTTTTGAGATAAGAATTGACACCATGCATGGATTTGAGTTTAGACAGTGAACTCTGAAACATCTAACTTTATCTAAATGTGTTTTCTCACCTATATTGCACCAAACTCGCAAACCTAGGCCTTTAGTCAGTGTTACTAATTATAAGTCCTTGATTAAGGTAGAGCTTGCGTACCAATGACCCTTTTATGTCATTATTTTACATTTGTTCGCTAGTTTAGCTACAATTTTCCGCGAAAAAAGTCATCCAATTACTTTTCGGGCAAAATTTAGCGCACTGAACTAGCAAGAATAGAATATAAAGCGTGAAGGTCGAACGGTGCAAATAATCTGATTAAGCACTTAACCAAGTTGTCTAGGCTTTGCATGGATTGAACGGCTTAACTTGAAGCACGTATAATATATCTTTAAGGCAAACATATTAAGTTTGTTCTTTTGATAAGTTGGCCCCCTTTTTTTACTAACTTTCATGCTTTTGGGTAGCCACCCATTTAATACATTTCAACTAACCAAGAATACCTATCCAAAGTCCCTAGCTTCCCATATAAATAAATGACCCAATCACTTTATCATTTATAATAAGCAAACATACACAGATCAAGAAAAGAGTATAGCTAGTACACTTTTATAGTAATATTATTAAATTTCACGATGACTAGTCCAAATATCTGCGCTACTATATTTCTAGTATTGTTCATCATTGGTACATTTGTAACTTGCATTGAGGGTGCTCCTCGTGCTTTTTTTGTGTTTGGTGATTCACTTGTTGACAATGGCAACAACAATTATTTGCTAACTTCTGCTAGGGCTGATTCTCCACCTTATGGCATTGACTATCCAACTCATCGTCCTACTGGCCGTTTTTCTAATGGCTTCAATATACCTGATCTTATAAGTAAGATTTCTCAATTAACTCTTTTCCATCTCTCTCCTGAATGGGAGTCGGATCTAAAGCGGGTATAATGAGTTCATCTCAACCTATTAATTCGTCTAAATCCACAAGTCAATAATGTGCATTTTTTTTTTTAACTATATGCACATATATTATATCCGCCTACTCTCTATGTTCTCTTTATTATGTTTTAAAAAAAATTACACATTTATATATTTGAAAACTCTAACTTTAAATTACTCACTGTACTCTTAATGACATGTTTTATAGACGCAAAGTGTCATGACTATGAACTTGCATGTTCTAAATTTACTTTTGGTATGTGGCAAAAGATTTTTTTTTTTTTTTTTTTTGGTTAAACGCAGCCATGTCAAATGCCACCATATAAACTAAAAAGGAAGGAGTATGAGAATAGGCTCATTGAGGACCAACGGAGTACAATTCATAGATTAGCTTCTGCCTTGAAGTGGATTATTTGTATAACTTAAATTTTTTAAGTTAATTAAAATCATTTTCCACAAAAACCTTATATCTTGAGAATGTGTATGTGGACAGGCCAAGAGCTTGGTGCTGAGGCAACATTGCCATACTTAGACCCTGAGCTAACTGGAGATAAGTTGCTTGTTGGAGCAAACTTCGCTTCTGCTGGAGTTGGAATTCTTAACGATACTGGAGTTCAGTTTGTAAGTCCAATTATTTAAAGAGAGCAAACGTATATATATAGTAGTAGTAGTTTTTTTCTTTCAATTACCTAGTTTGGAAACAGATTTTGTTAGGCAAAGAGTTTAAATTCTATGCACTGTATAAAAAAAATGTGAAAAACTAAAATCAGGTTATGTAATTACCGGTAACCATTCAGGTTATGCAATTACCGGTAGTTATTCAGGTTATGCAATTACCGGTAACTATTCATGATAAGCATTGATCTCATACAAGCTATATTCCTATAATGCTGGTCTGAATTGTATTTAAACGGAAGCATAATCAATAAAGATTCATATAACCGACTCCTAACTTGTTTGCGATTGAGTCATATGTTAGTTGCATTACTTGGTAATCTAGCAACTAAAATGTTAAAAAATATTTAATTGTATGATTATATAACTTAAATCCGTCATGTAAAAGGAGTAGTTTATGTATTTTCAAGTTAGATTTTGTCAAGTTCGCTTGATTACTGGAGTGATGTATTTGGTTTTGTTTTGTGTGCAGGCAAACATAATAAGAATCTCAACGCAACTACAGAATTTCGAACAATACCAACAGCGAGTGAGTGCTCTTATAGGAGAAGAACAAACAGAGAGGCTAGTAAACAAAGCACTTGTCCTCATTACTCTTGGAGGAAATGACTATGTCAATAATTACTTCTTCACAGCAGTCTCTGCCAGAAGACTTCAATATAATCTTCAAGATTTCTCTGTTTATATTATCAGCGAGTACCGAAAAATCTTGATGGTAATGTATTCATCTCTTATACATTTGTCAGGAAAATGACTAGTAGGAAAAACATAGATTTCATTGAACAAGTCAACAAAAAATACGATAGATGAAATTAAACTATACGGCGAGAGGACGTATACATTTTTTTAAAAAAATTTAAGTTATATACGCTGATAATAAAATATTTTTAATATAATCGAGCTAATATATATGCAGAGGTTGTATGAGTTGGGGGCTCGAAGAGTATTGGTGACGGGATCTGGTCCATTAGGTTGTGTGCCATCTAGTTTAGCCTCAAGAAGCACTAATGGTCAATGTGCAGAGGAACCTCAACGTGCTTCTGCAATTTTCAACCCTCTACTTGTAGATATGATTCTAGGTCTCAACCAAGAACTTGGCTCTGATGTCTTTAATGCTGCAAATGCCATGGATATGCAGAACGACTTCATCAGCAATCCCCAAGCTTTCGGTATGACTTCTTTTGTTTATTGCTAATGGAGTATAAGTTATGAGTTGACAATGCAAAAGAACTTTTATTCTACTATTATCAGTGTTGTTTAGTTGAACTTGTTACTTATAAGAGGTTATATACTCTACTAAGTCTACTTTATTGGATCTTCGAGATCTTGTTAATCAATTTGTAGGTTGACTTAATTTGAAAGAGTAAAAATATCTACATAGTTATGCACATAAGTTAAACTCATACTTATGCATTATATAGGATTTAAATTATATGCACCTGACATTTTAAAGATTATTGTACTCTATCAGCGGAATAATGCTAAGCTCATTTGCCTTCGTATGACTGAAAACCATGGAGGATTGCCGTTGTTTTTAACTAAAGTAACTAACGAGTAAACTTGTTGTGGGCAAATTAACAGGTTTTATTACATCAAAGGTAGCATGTTGTGGACAAGGGCCATATAATGGAGTAGGAATCTGCACAGCTGCATCAAATCTATGTCCTAACAGAGATTTATATGCATTTTGGGATCCTTTTCATCCAACAGAACGTGCCAACAAGATCATTGTCCAAACAATTTTCACTGGTTCTGACAAGTACATGAAACCAATGAACTTGAGCACTATTATGGCTCTCGATTCTATGTAGCAGCATTGTAGCTGAATCCAATTATGTACTTTTTTTTTTTTTTTTTTTTTGTTGAGGCTGTCCCTTTAATTCTCAATTCATGTTTTGGCGTTGCTAGCTAGTCCAATGCTCCTCTTTTACGTACTCCAGTTCTTAATATATAATTTTGTTAAGTACTACTATATTTTTATATATACGATGAGTGAAAATGAATATGCAATGTGTTTTTCTCTAAAATCTATAATTATTTAGCTCTGTTGTTGGGACTGCTTTGTTTCATGTACATTTTTTCCTTTTTCTTTGAGTCTATTGTACATGGTATGTTTTATATTGGCTGACCTGTCGCAACTTGCAACCCTCCTAGTTGAGAAATGTGGGACCGTCAATATGAACAATTTCTTTTCTTATCCATGCCACTTGTGGAAACGGAACAAATTATGAGAAATTTTCTTGTATCTTATTTCATAAATTATGTTCAGTATTTATACTAAGCTACCATCATTATGTAATTACACATCTAACCTCTAACAAACTCTAACAACATGCCTATTCACTATTTCTAGAATTATCTATACAAGATTCCTTTCAACAATGAAAAAATATCTAACTATTCTATACAATGCTGACAAAGTAGTATGCTTGTTCTTCACGTTTAGGTATAATGGGCCAATGAGTTATTTGTTGTGTGAAATATTGAATCAGTCCAGTAACTCAATGACCCAATTCAACATTGAGGCCCAATTGTTTTTACTGAAGACTTGGCCCATTTCACTTTGAATCAGTCAACCTAAAACTCATCAAACAACACTTTGTTACGTCCGAAGTTTGACTGACCTTTCCTCTTCTTTCTTTTTCACCGTTTGATTTTCCTTTGTTATTCGAAGAGACATCAGTGCTAACACCCCCCCCCCCCCCCCTCAAGTTGGAGGAGAGGGATCCGATACCCAACTTGCCAAGAATTCGAGTGTGAGCAGGCCCTGAAAGGGCTTTTGTAAATAGATCGACGAGTTGAGAAGGCGAGGGGATAAAAGATAGTAAAATAAGGTCGTCAAGGAATTATTGTCTAACAAAATGACAATTAAGTTCCACATGTTTTGTCCTCTCATGGAAAACGGTATTACGATGTGGATCGCCGATTGACTATCAGAGTATACCGGAATCGGAAGCAATGGAGTGACAGATAAATCAGTGAGAAGTCGTGATAACCAGGTAAGTTCTGCAACCACACGTCTCATCGCTTCAGCAGATGATAAAGAAACTGAAAGTTGTTTCTTTGATTTTCAGGAAATAGGTGAGCCTCTAAGACTGATAAAAAGCCTACTAATGGAGCGTCTGGAATCAACACAGGATGCCCAATCGGCATCGCAATAAGCAAGCAATTCAAATGAAGGAGAAGAGGACAAAAGGAGTCCCTATGAAGGATCTGAGCAGAGATATCGAAGGACACGAAGAGCAGCATCAAAATGAGTAAGACGAGGAGATGCCATATATTGACTCAAATGCTGAACTGCGAAGGAGAGATCAGGACAAGTATTTGTCAAGTAATTCAACTTACCAAGGAGGCGCCGATAAATGGTCGGATCTGAGAGAAGAACGCCTGAATCAACACTGAGTTTCTTGGAAGGATCCAAAGGAGAAGAAACAGCAGGTAAATGAGCACATACAAATTCTTGTAGTAGTTCTAAAGTGTATTTGCGCTGGCAAACGATAAAACCTTATTGTTCTCTAAGAATTTCTAGGCCAAGAAAATAGTGAAGATCCCCAAGATCTTTAATTTTAAATTCCTTGTCCAAAAATAGCTTTAGATTAGAGATCTCCTCAGGGTTGTCTCCTGTCAACAAAATGTCATCCACGTATACTGCAACAATAGTGACAGTAGCACCAGTCTTTTCAAAAAACAATGAGTAATCATTTAGAGAAGATGAAAAGCCTTTGAAAGTCAAGGCTGCTGTGAGTTTGGCAAACCATTGCCTTGAGGCCTGCTTTAGGCCATATAGAGATTTCCTGAGTTTGAAAACCTGTGTAGGACTAGGAGAAATGAAACCTGTTGGGACTTTTATATAAACTTCCTCTTGTAGGTCTCCATGTAAAAAGGCATAATTGACATCTAACTGAGAGATGTCCCAGCCTTTCTTGATAGCAATAACCATAAGACATCTGATTATTTTCATCTTGATAACTGGTGAAAAGGTTTCAGTGAAATCAATCCCCTCCTTTTGGATGTCTCCCCTAACAACCAAACGTGCTTTTAAAATTTTAATACTGCCATCAGATTTGTGCTTGACCTTGTAAACCCATTTACAAGGCAAAGCCCTTCTTCCTGGTAGCAAGTCAACAATATCCCAGGTCTGCTTAGAGGCCAAGGCTTCCAGCTCTTGATCCATAGCCTTTACCCAGCCTGGATGAGAAGAAGCATGAGCATAGCTAAGAGGTTCTGTAATATAACTGATAGAGTGAATGAGCTGCTGGTTGGGAATGGTCAGAGCAACAAATGAGAAGGCTGAGGGAGTGGCAGGGGTGAGAAAGCAAGAGTTATGCAAATTAGTTAGTACAACAGAATTGCAGACAAAATCTTGGAGGTATGAAGGGGGATTGTGAGGTCTGGATGATTTTCTAGGCATAGGAATCTGTTGAGTGGTGATAGAGGCATGGGATGGGGTGAGTGGAGAGATGGGTTGTGGCATGGAGAGTCTTATAGGGGAATGAAGCAGTGGGGAATGTGATGGTGTAGTCATAGGCTTGGGTGGGGAATTGGATGATGGTGCAGATGTATAGGAAGAAGGAGAATGAGGGAAAGATATAGGAGATGATGTTGTAGTGTGGATAGGGTAGTCAGAACCTAAAAGGATAGGGTGAGTAGGAAAAACATGAGAGGGTGACTGTGTCTTGGTGGCAAAAGGGTAGATACTCTCATGAAAAATGACATCCCTTGAGACTGAAATCTGTTTGGTCTCCAAGTTCAACACCTTATAGCCCTTTTTTCCAAAAGGATATCCCAAAAATATACAAGGTGTTGCCCTAGGTTCTAATTTGGTCCTATGCACATATATGGTAGAAACATAACACAAACAACCAAAGCACTTCAAAAAAGAATATGTAGGTGTCTTGCCAAACAGTAAATTCATAAGGAGTCTTATTCTTTAAGACTCTGGATGGAAATCTATTGATAAAAAATGTAGCAGTCAGGAGGCACTCACCCCAATACTCAATTGGAATCTTGGGCTGAAATAGAAGAGCTCTACAGGTTTCCAACAAATGTCTGTGCTTTCTTTCTACCACCCCATTCTGTTGGGGTGTGTAAACACATGATGTTTGATGCTGAATGCCTTTTGAGACAAAAAATTCAGAATGGATGAGATTGGAACCAGTTCCAGTGCATTATCAGATCTTATTTTCTTCACCTTCAAATCAAATTGTCTATCAACCATTGCTAAAAAATTCTTTAAGACTGAGAATGCATTCCCTTTGGCAGATAAAAGAAAAGTCCAAGTACCTCGGCTATAGTCATCTACTATAATCAGAAAGTACTTATATCCATTATATGTCACAGTTGAATAAGGCCCCCAAACATCAATGTGCATTAACTCAAAAATGTGAGATGTAGAAACGTCACTAGAAGTAAAAGGCAATTTAGATTGCCTAGCAAGAGGACAAATTTGACAAGGAAATGGTAAAACACCCTTAGAGCAAATTGGAAATGAAAGACAGTTTTTCATTGGCAAATGGCCCAGTCTAGTGTGCCATAAGATTACATCTGATTCTGAGTTTATAGCTTTAGAAGCAAAAACTGAACTAATGCTAGAATAAAGTACATCAGTAGAAGGTGTACTATATTTGTTACAAACACTAGGTATTTCTAAAGTTGAACTAGACTGAAATACATAATCAGAAGATGGGATTATTTTGCTAGGAAGTAGATAGGAAGCTGGACTGGAAACTTGAGAATGCAAAAGGTATATGCAATCTCTAGATTTACCAAGAACCTGAGAGGCCTACAAAAGACAATGTGAAGAAGAGAAGATTAGTGAACAATGAAGCTGTGAGCAAAGCTTTTGAATGGATATTAAATTGAATTTGAAACTAGGGACATAAAGAACATGTTCTAGAGTGAGATCAGGTAATATAGAGGCATAACATACATAAGTCACAATGATCTTATAAGAGTTAGGTAGATTAACAGTGATAGGTTTAGGTAACTGAACAATATTAGATAACAAACTCTATTCATAAGTCATATGCTTAGAAGCTCCTGAGTCCAAAATCCAAGAATTGAAACTAAGGTGAGTAAAACAAGAGATACAACTAGGTGTGTCAGATGATATACCAGCAGATGCAGTTGCAACTGTTTCTGTGGGAACAACCTGGGCCTGAATGATCAACTGGGCAAGCTGGTTGAGTTGTTCTTTGCTCAGAGTAGTCTGAGGAGTTGCACCAGTCTCAGAACAGAGAGAAACGGAACTGGTATCCCCTCCTGAATGCACAACATTGCTCTGTGCATAGTTTCTCCTTTTAGATTTGGTAAACTTGAAAGTAGGAGGGAATCCAATGATCCTGTAGCATTTGTCAACAGAGTGACCAGGTTTCTTACAGTAAGAACAGATTGGGGAATTAGTCTTCCCTTCATAAGAACCTTTTCCTCTAAAATCAGTAACAGATTTTTTGTTAGGGAATTGATTAGTTACCAGAAATGAACCGGAATCAGTATTTTGTTAGGGAATTGATTAGTTACCAAAAATGAACTGGAATCAGTAGGATACTGAGGAATAACATAAACATCCATCTGTTTTTCATCTTGAATGATGAGGGAATAAGCCTGACCAACACTGGGTAAGGGTGACATCATTAAGACACTGCTCTTAACAAAAGCATAAGTGTCATTTAATCCCATCATAAATTGGATGAGCCTCTAATCCTGAATAGATTTACTGACCTTTTCTTTGCCACCGCAATCACAAGTACAAAAGAAATTAACATGAGTATTTAAAGCATCAAGTTTACCCCATATCTTTTTTATTCTGGTAAAATAAGATGAAACTCTATTGGGTCCCTGAACTAAATCATTCAGTTCTTTCTGGAGGTGGTAGAGTTTGGCACCATTGGGCTGTCCAAATCTCACCTCCAGATCTGTCCAAAGGTCCTTGGCTGTTTTAGAATAAATCACACTACCATATATTTCCTTAGAAAGAGAGTTAAGAAGCCAGCAAGTACCATGTCATTACACCTATTCCATGGTTTATACTCATCTGAATCAGCTTTTGGTGCAACACAGGTACCATCAATGAACCTAAGTTTGTTTCTGGCAGAGAGTGCAACGAGAACATATCTTCTCCAACCTCCATAGTCTCTTCCATCAAAAGAAGAGTTGACAAAGGTCATTCGAGGATAATCAGGCGCATGAAGATAGAGTGGATGACTGGAATCAATGACTGTTACTGTCTTGGTAGAAGATTCACCAGCAGCGACAGCAACAGGGAGTTCTGAGGCATTGAGATTTGTTTATGAAGTAGCCATTGGAGCTTCGTGAAAAAGAAGACTGGAGAAAGTTTTGATAGATGTTGAAGAGCCTTTATTGCTCTGATACTATGTGGAAATGGAACAAATTATGGGAAATTTTCTTGTATCTTATTTCATAAATTATGTCCAGTATTTATATTAAGCTACCATCATCATGTAATTACACATCTAACCTCTAACAAACTCTAACAACCTGCCTAGTCACTATTTCTAGAATTATCTATATAAGATTCCTTTCAACAATGAAAAAATATCTAACTATTTTATACAATACTGACAAAGTAGTATGCTTGTTCTTCACGTTTAGGTATAATGGGCCAATGAGTTATTTGTTGTGTGAAATATTGAATCAGTCCAGTAACTCAATGACCCAATTCAACATTGAGGCCCAATTGTTTTTACTGAAGACTTGGCCCATTTCACTTTGAATCAGTCAACCTAAAACTCATCAAATAACACTTTGTTATGTCCAAAGTTTGACCGACCTTTCCTCTTCTTTCTTCTTCACCGTTCGATTTTTCTTTGTTATTCGAAGAGACATCAGTGCTAATACCACTGCCAAATAATTATTTCGTTATTATGGTGGCGCCTGAACCAGTGATGGTTACCAAGGGTCAGCCCTCCGTGAAGTTTTATTGAGGGACTTCTCTCTGTAAATTTAAGAAAAAAATTATTATTTTACTCATAATTATTGAGGGACACCCCTCGGTGAAATTAAGGAAAAAAGAAAATGCAAAAGGTGAAAATTCAATTGGAACTTGGCTCTGCTCGATTGCTTTTTAGCTCGGCTCGACTCATTTAGAAAAGAGATTGGCTCGGTCTCGTTTAAATTTTGGCTCGACTTGGCTCGGTTAAAGTTCGGTTCGACTTGATTAGCTTGATTTCTTGTGTAACTTTTTTTAAAAAAAATATAACTTTCATTCATTAGGCTCAATTGCTAAATAAATTAGAAATCTACTTAATATTTAATATTATATTATTAACGCAATAGTTAACAATTGATAAACTAGTACTTTTATCCTTATTTATGATTATGATCAAAATAAAAATTTAAATATTATTTTTTATATTATTAAGTATGGAACCTCCAAAAAAAAAAAAAGCTCTAGCTCGACTCGGACTCGGTCAAACTCCAGCAAAGCTCGGTTGAGCTCGGCTCAGTTTGGTATGGTATAAAGCTCGGTTCGGCTCGATTCGATCTCGACTCGGTAGCACAGTAAGCTCGGTTAGGCTTGGCTCGCTCGTTCGCAGTCCAGAGCTTGCACTTGTGTTAGTGAGAGGCAACAAACGAATTGTTTGAGGAGCTACCAAGCTAGCGTGTACATTACTGCAAAAAATAATAACATATTTAGTATAATTTTATAAGTGGAGTCTGAGGAGGCTGAGATGTATGCATAACTTATTCCACCAAGGTGGAAAGGCTGTAAGGTCTGCATACAACAAAAAATAGCTTATAGAGACTTTTCGGCTTATCTACGCGTTTGGTAAGTACTAAACGTGCTTATATTTACCTTTAAAACTTTTTGTTATCCATGAAATATTATTTTAAAAATAAAATTTTCAACTTCCTCTTCATTCTATATTCGTCCTTTGTCATTTTTAAGTATAAATTACTTTTAATTTTATATTTTTTGTAAAATTCAAAGGATGTTTTAGTCATGTTAACAAAAAAAATTACTTATCAACATCTTTTTATCAAGCCCGCCAATTGCTTATTACTAGCTTCAACACTTATATCCAAACATGTAATTGCTTATTACTTAAATCAACTTCAACTACTAAAATACAGTGTTTATCATCCACTTTAAGAGCATGCTTGGTCAAACTTTTAAAAACTGTTTATCTTGGTAAGTATTTTTCTTCAAAGGTACATTTCGTAGAAGTTGGGAGAGTAACACTTTGTGTTTGACCAACTCATTCAAAAAATATTTTTGTAAATATTCGAGTAATAATTTGTATTTGACCAATTTTTCAAAAAATAATTTTTAGTATTAAATTACGAGTAGGACAAGAAAAAAAATAAGTTACTATTTATAGCTAATAATCATTGGTTTAAATAAATAGAGGTAATTCAATATAAATATCTTTAATAATGAAAGAAATTAAAAAATAACTTCTGCTTTTAAGGAGAACCTATTTTTCTTAGCTTCTTCCCTAGAGCACAAAAATAATTACAGTTGTCATTCAAAAATACTTATTTTTTCCTAAAAACTTAGCCAAATATCTGATTTTTCAAAATAAGAAAAAAAAGGTTTCTGAAAGCTTGGCCAAACTTGCTCTACATCTTCTAACCCAAACAGGATGTAAGTTGAAAATTTTAAAGTTAGAGGGGCTGATATTTTAATAGTGAATATTTCAGTTACTAAAGTGTCGAACCTTGAAATATATCAAGGCTCACAAAAAGGTCTCGACTCAAGAAATGAACTCCCTGAAGTATTAATATTGGGGGTTTTTGACAAAAATGGCTGAGGAAGTGCCATCATTAATCACTTTATGCTTATACTTAATCAGAGATGAACTCCTTCAAGGTAACTGTCTTCTTCTTTATATTTTCTCTTTAAAGGAACTAACTTTTTGTTAACTGAGCAGTCCCTGAACTGTCACTGGCACACGATTCGAAACTCAGTAGATAATGGTCCGCCCCTATGTCATTTTCCACTTAAATACCAGAGTTTTATATGTGGCAGGGTTCGAACATGTGATTGTTTTCTTGTTTATTGAAATGCATGTTATAAGGTGTTATCCAACCAGTTCAAGTTATATAGACCGTCAGTGTTAAAGAACTTTACACTATCATGTCACTTTTACCTGTGTAGTAGTTAACCTAACTTATTTTTAGTATTACAAATGCTTACCTACAGATATCCTTTAGATGACCTGATGGCGGTATATATAACTTTAACTCTTATCAAATTAGCAGCACCATTTTTTTAGATGGTGGAAAAAATATTCAGCTATTGCTCAGTATTTTTGTAATTGTTTTTGTTTTCAGGGGATGATCTTGATCTTTCATCAGTCTTATATCAACTTCCCACAGAGTTGTTCGGTCAGTTGTTACTGCAGTTGCCTCCATTGGCGTTGCAAAGGTTACAAGAAAGGTTGTTAGTTCAACACTTAATTATAGATTATGTGTGTCTTTAGTGAAAATGACTGTTTTTTTTCCTAACATCTTATCATTTATGCTCGGTATCAATGTACCTCGGGTCCTCGACACTCCTCCTTTATCTTTGGGACAAAAATGTGAGCTTACATAGGATGCTAGATTCACATCGGCGGAGTTTATTAGAGAACCCCTAGTTTTAGAGAACTCCTATTTTGTCCTAAAGGAGAAATAATTGAGTATCTCAATGAAACTGGCGCTAAAGGAGCTGAATCATAACTAGTTTGTAGTTGAGGCGTAGTTAGTAGTAGTAGTACTAGTAGTCTCGGACAATGTTTAGTAAGTAATCACGTTCATGCTTTTTGGAGGGTATAATGTGGTTAATTAAGTCACAGCTGTTTTATATTAAGCAATCACATGTAGCGATTTAAATAGTAGGCCTTGAGTCAGCATAGCTGATTATTGCCCCAAAGCTTTTATAGAAAGTTTAAGTCTATTATGGCTATCCCTCAGTTACATCTAGAAGCATGCCGCTGTGTCACCTTTGTTAGGGTATTCTTTTTGTGCCCAGTTCTATTAAGGAGATAAAGATTGTAACTTGGACTGGTATCACATAAATTGCAGTGTTTTCTCACAGAAGATACATGAAATGTGGGTTAAGATAGGTCTGTCCTATCTAAAATTGAAAAAATCATCATTGCAATCGTTCAGTTCTTTAAGGAAAAGTTCTTTCTTGAAATTTTAAATTCTTTTTGGTTGTCAGCTTTTGTTCTCTTAATCGTTTATATTGAACTTGAACAATACTAGAAGTTGATAGTTCATGATCCTTACACCCTAGTCCCTACTATGGTGGATTATGCTTCATCCTGCCGGAGGTATATATCTGCTTATTAGATGTATGTGTTATTTGTGTCTTGGTTCCACTTCTGTTCTCAGTATCTAGCATTTCTTTTAATCTACTTAAAGTTCATTTGTCAACCTTCTGCTAAATTAAAAGGAAATGATTAGTGATTTATAGTTTGAAGCTTTTGGTGCGTATTCTGTTTGAGAAAGTATTTGGGATTTAGCGCAAAGAAGCTGATTAAAGGGAACTTGATTAACATTTAAGTTAGTCAGATTTATAACTGATGTAGTTGGTTGGTATTTTCCTTCTAAACTTTTAGGTTATTCACATGGACCTTTATGTACTGGCACAATAAAGCCTGAATATTAACCAGAAAATCTCGTGTTTCAGGAATACTGATATCTTGGAGAATAATGAGCTTTCGACTTATGGTACTGATGATCAGAGAAAGCGTAAAAGGTCTGTACGTGTATTATCTTATAGGGAATTGAATGAGTTTTCTCAGTCTCCTGGTCATAAAGAAAAAGTATGTTGCATCATGAGTAATATATGTACAGAGAGAAGTTGCCCAGGTGTACATGATCTGCACATGTTATTCTTTTGAGGAACTTGGAATATATTTTTGCAGACATATGAATTTCGAGGAAGAGTGGAGAACTCTTTATGAAGCACGGTGGCCTGCTCTTGGGAAGCATAGCAAGAATTCCCGGAGTAAGTCATTTCATAGGTCAGCAAAAGGAAAAGAAGCTGAGTGTGAATCCGCGGATGACTGGCAACAGATGTATTGGGAAGCACATTTGCAGAAGTACGAACATCAAAGTGATCTATTTATTGGTGGTTACCACTTATTTTTTATAACTTCAGTCAACTTATTATTTTACAATTCCACATTTTTCTGAGAGACAGTTGCCTGGATAAAGCAGCAGAGGTAGCTTTGTTCCCATCTTTTGATGGTCCGATTAGTGAAATAGAAGTTCCTGGTAAGTATTTCATGTTTGATTGATATCTCTTATCATCAATTACACCACCTTCTGGAAAGTCGAACACTTCTTAATTTTTCAAAAACTGTTTTTGAAAAAATCTCCAACAATTGACAGTTTTTCAAAAACTTTTTGATAAAGAGTGAAAAAAAGTTTCATGGACAAACGGGCTCTAAGATTTTTGAACCTAGGCTATGCCTGTCTAAAGGGGATTTGTGAAGGAGTTGGAATCTTTTAGATGCCTTTATTTCGTCCGTATATTGTGTATCGCAAAAATATTGTGTATCACAAGTAGTATTTGTATCCAGAAGTTCCTGTTTTGGAATAATTATAGCTTAAGCAAAGAAAGTTCTACAAGAATGTCATGAACTAGCCACATAAGATTTCATTGACTCAGGCTTCTTTTGTTTATGCAGCCTCACTGTTAAACTATCTTGATAATAGGGGACACATTGGTAGAATGACCTGTGACTATTCCAAGTTCGCTTATCACTGCCAGCATTTTGGATCGTATGCCAGGTGTATTTTTAATTCAATTATAAAACCTGCACGCCTAAACCATTCTGAGGACAAAGCATCATAAAGAAAATATAATTTATTCACCACTCGCAGATAAATATTCCTATTAATACGAGTCATCATCTTGAACATTGTATTTGTGAAGTACCAAGAAGGTTGGGATGGGTTCTCTCCTACGCAGTTTTCTACTTTTTTTTTCCTTACTTGAACTTTGGAGGTGCACAGTATAAGTAAATTCTTTTGACAATTAAAAGTAAGAAGAGCCTCGATATGCATGTAGATCCTTAATTGTTACATATGATTTGTACATTCACGCTACATAATGTTTCCACTACCTTCTTGATGTTCTGAAACATAGCTTCTGTTGAATTAAATATGTTTTGCAGGCACCTGAGACTGCCAAATGTTCTGTGTGTGGAAGAAGCTTGTGTAAGTTGTACCTACTGTGCACAAATTGGTGTATAAACCTGCCTTGTTTATGCTTCTTCCTCCCCTTCAATTATGAGCAAACAGTTCTTTAGTAGTTAGTATTAGTATTTGCACACAGATTTTCATTATCTTATCTGATTCTCTACTGAAGGGAATCTTCCAAAAGAAAAAAATGCTGAGAGGGAAAAATTGTTTGTTTAAAGGAAGTTTTCAATACCCACTTCTTTCAAAGCTTAAAAGTTATTAGCCGCTCTTACATTTGATGTGTGAGCTCAATTGCTTGATCTGCTTTCACCAGTATCTGTCAGCTCTTTATATAGTGTATACAGTCTATTCTGAATTTTTCTAACCCGAAAAGCACACAATTTGTACAAATGTTGACAATACTAGACAGGCAGAGTCTGACTTTCCTGCTTTCCTATTATGGTGGAAGCCTGGATATATGAAACGTATTGCTGAAGCTCAGAACTACGTCTTAAACTTAATACTATAACTCGTATTATGGATTTGATCATCTGAAAAGTACTCTTTACTTCAATCTGAAAGTCCATTATGATTTTCTTATGTCATTTTAAATTGAATATGACATATAGATGTTTAACTACTTGATACAGGAAAAAAACTTCCAAATGATATTACTCGTTGTTTCACATAGTGGATTTCTAATTTTGTCGTCAAATACCAAAAGAACAATGTGAAAATAAGTTGGAAAAGCGCGTTTTAGCAAAATATTTACCATTCATTTCTTTGTTGCAGCATCTACTTAGAAGTGCAAGGTTGGAGAGTTTGGAATTACAGTGGATTAAGTCTGATCAGCATGTAAGTTTAGTTCTTTTATATATGTGCTGTACCTCTTAGCTTTCAGAAAAAAGCAAAATGCACTTGTTATTGTATACCTACTAGTCTAGTTCTGCTGTCAAGCAAACTCATGAATCAAATGTGCAGCTTGTCTCAAGTCCTTGTGTATGTTTCAGTTGGCATCTGTAGTAAATAGGAAATTGCAACATTTCTTTGTCTCTAATTCTTATGTTTTCTGGAGTTGAACTGCTATGCTGAAGAGTTATCTGTTGCACTTTCTTTTCTGGTGGCTTTCAACCTTGCAGGTCGAGGGGTTATGCAAACTCATTACCCAGAACTATCGATCCCTACGTTCGATTAAATTCATGTATTGCAAGTTTACAGTGGCCTCTCTTAATGCTATTTGTGACTTGCTATGCATGCATTGTCCTCAAGCACATGAAATGCAACATTTCTCAATCAAGACATCAAGCTTCCTGGAGAACAACTTTTCTTCCAGGCCAAGTGGACTGGTTTCTTTTCTGTCATCAGTGAGGTATGGTGGATTTGTCCTCATATTCTATCAGCTTCTTTATTTAACTGTTCAATTCTTTATACTCAAGTTGTTTAATGTGATGTGTAAGTTCATATTCATGCTATTATAAAACCAAGGATGTCAGTTGAGTTCATGGTAGAATTCCTTATGTCAATATTGGTGCTTACGAGAGCTTTCTGCTTAAGAAGTTTGACACTTGGAGGAAATTGCAATGGGTACTAATGACTGTAATATCAGAGAACGTGATATTTCTGGGAGTTTTCTGGTCTTGGAAGAAATTGCAATTTTGTCGAAATGCTAGAAATTACATAGTAAAGATATTTGTTTTAGTGGACCTGAAGATCCTCTATTTACTTTTCGTTAAGTGCATCTTATAATTTGGGAAAATTAATTCTCCCTCAAGGTTTGCCTTTGTAACACTGATCGCCATTGTGGTTTGAAATATTATACTCACCTCTCTTATAATTTGGGAAATGATGTTAATCTTAGAGATACAGAGCTGGTCATGTGATAGTTACGATTTGCGTACTAATGTTTTGCAGTTCCTTGTTCATTCTTTGCATCATGGTATGTACCATCTAGTGTGACCCATTAATTGAATTTGTGAATTGTTTTTCTTCTAGGTCCTTATCTTCCTTATGCTTATCAGACAACCATCTTCCTCGAGATTTTGCTAGGATAATTTTTGACACCCTCCTTGATACTTCATCTGCTATTACCATTCTGGACCTCTCAGAAAACAATGTGAGTAATTACATTTCATCTGCTCTTTTTGTATTCTATAATACTGATATTATCATAATCAACCTATAGAATATTTTTCACTGCAGATTGCAGGATGTCTTTCTCATTTTAAATGGAAGCACAGAAGTATCACAGAGCCAACTCCAGGGACAAATAATTCATTGAAGTCATTAAAAGAGCTTAATTTAAGGTACGGTTTGATTTTCTATTCATGTCTCAGAAATCTCCTCTCATACTGAAATGTCTTACTTTATAAATAGTTCCATTGTAATTTTATCACAGCTGACTTAATGAGTCTTCAGTAAAGCTGTATCCATATTGTTTTCTTCAGTGCAATACAAAGTTTACTCATTTCTCTAATTCAGGAACTGCAATCTGCAGACGGATGATGTCGATTGTCTCAAATATGCACTAGTTCACATCCCTAATCTGGAGAAACTTGATCTCAGTGACAATCCCATTGAAGATGAGGGAGTCAGGTTGGTTGATTTTTAGCCCTCTATCTTATAGCAACCAACTTGCTCAGATCTCACAACTATGTTTTCTCAGGTGTCTGAGTACCTACTTGGTGGAAATGTCAAACAGACATTTCCCCCTAGTCGAGTTGAAGTTGGAAAGTTGTGAGCTTACTTGCTCTGGAGCTTGTAAACTTCTAGAAGTTCTTTCGGCTTTGAGAAGGCCACTCAGTTTTCTCTCAATTGGAGGCAATTATCTTGGCAGGTTGGTAAATAGAAATAACTACAAGATTATATTCAACTTTCATAATTCTTCTCCTAAATAGATGATATTTTCCTAGGGGAAAACCACGTATGAGCTGGGGATTGCCTCCTTGTTTATCACTTGGTCTTCACATGCTTTCTTTGTGCTTGAAGTTTGTTAGAGTTTGTTGTTTCACTTATCAACTAACAAAGGATGCATTTTTAAACCCTGTTTTGGTTTATATTGTCGCCATGTTAAACTGCTTGGGTGAAATGTTTTAATGGCAGATTTGCTGCAAAGCTAATCTTTCCTTCCTTTTTCTCTTTGGATTTACATATCAAGCACTTCCATTATTTGGCGTTTTACTACCTTTCCCCGTGTTGTGAAGTTAACTCTCTAATAGGATCACCAAACTTTGCTAACTTGTTGCATTTGATTTCTGGCTGACTTGAAGATATTAGATCTCCTTTTCATCTTTTTTAAATTTACATCATAATATTGCAGCAAAATATAGTCTCAATGCTTTATTTCTACTGCTGAAACTGTCTGTGCTATATTGCCCTTGGTTATCCTCATTCGACACTTCCAACCTTTTCCATGTGTACATTTTTATTGATGGTTTCATTGCCAAACATTTTGCAGCGAAATAGGGACACCACTAGGGAAGTTTCTATGCGGAAGTATTCAAGATCTTGATATTGAAGACATTGGACTAGGTTCTTCTGGCTTCTTGAGAGCAGGCAAAGAGTTGGTCAAGGATTCGAAGCTCAGATCCATCAACATAAGGTTAAGGGGAGTTTTTGTTCAACTTCTGCTTATGTATTTTGAACTGTGAGTAACATCTTTTTTGAACTTATGCAGCAAGAATCGAGGTGGAATTGAAACTGCAAGATTTCTGTCAAAGCTTTTCTCTCATGCCCCAGATCTTGCATCAGTAAATGCAAAATACAACTTTATGCCCAAAGAATCTGTGTCAATCCTAAGCTCCAGTGTAAAACTTGCAAAAGGTACAACCTTCTAATGCTCTGCTGCTTCTCTCGTTTTGGTTTCTTTATAATGCCAGAGTTAAAAATGGGTGACCAATATGAATTTTGAGAAACGAGGGGGACATGCGAGTCGACATGGACACCATTTGAATGCATATCAAAAGCATTATTCTCTACCTTCAATGTCACTTAATATTGGAATTCATTGACCTATTTCTTTGCAATTGGTTAGGTAAACTAGAGCATTTGGATTTGAGGGAAAATATCTTATGTGAACAACAACTTGATATATCCGTGCTGGCCGAGTTTCAAACCAATGGATATTTAGTTCTCGAACTCTCTTCGTCACCAGCTTCAAATGAACCTTATGATGATGATCCTTAGTTGCTTCAGCTATCAGATGAAAGCGAAGAGTAAACGTAATGATCTTTCAATGCCACCAGTTGCTTTTGGTTCCATGGCAAGATAGTAAAAACCATGACACGAGGTAGGTGCATGTTACGATCTCTGATCCCGCTGTGCATCAAGTTTGGTAGCTATTTAAGTGGAGAATGGTAGAGAGACAAACTCGTTATCTACCGAATGTTGAAGCTGGAAACAATAAACTCTCCATCAGTGGAAATTGAATTTTTTCCGTAACAAAATACCTAGGATATTGATGAGTGTCCAGCTATAGTTGATTTTTGTTAAATTTATATGTTAACACTAAGCTGCATCATTGTCACAAATAAGTAGTAAGTCTAGCAGTATTGCACTCACTAACTTAATTTTTTTTCCACCTATGTAGAGTGCATGTTTAACATGTAATCAACATTTGACAATGGTAATTGTTTCTTTCTCAATATGGCAAGACTTGCATGCAGCATGGTTTCTATTTGATGTTGTGATCGGTTTACTTTTTTTGTAACAACAAAATTGAAGGGGCTATATTTCCAGGTGATTCAACCCCAGGTGATAAAATTATTTGTTACCTTAAAAAAAAAAAAAAAAGAGAAGGGCTACATTTGTAGATTTCTATAGTAGGAGAGTCTTGAAACAACTGGTAAAATTGTCTCGGTGTGATCTATAAGTCACGGGTTCGAGATGTGGAAACAACCACTAATGCTTATCCCAAAGAAACACTGTTTGGCTTTCTCAAGTTCGATGTCTTTCTCATACTTCGAACAAAAATACTGGATATAAAATTAATTTGGATAATTGCAGTTTTGGTCCTTCAGTTTTTGGTAAATTCTGATTTTGATCATTGTAAGCACACTTGCTCTTCAATTATTCAGATGAGTGATTTATCTATCTATATAGGAAATATTTGATATTTAGACTAATTTTTTAAGTTATACACCACTCATACAGAGCAACAATGCAATTTAACATAACGCCTCGCTAATGGAATGGACATAGGGGTGGGCGTTCGGTTCTTCGGTTCGGGTTTTTGAAACTTCGGTTCGGTTTGAAGTGTAAAAAAATCCGTAATTTTTATACTTCGGTTCGGTTCGGTTTTTTAGTTCGGTACTTTGGTTCGGTACTTCGGTGTTTCGGTTTAAACCAAAGTTTATAGCCAAAGAAAAAAAGGCCGAACAAGAAAGGGAAAGGAAAGGCAAAGTACATACCCGTTCAAAGTCAAAAAATAAGATTAACAAAAATGCATCAAATTACCAATATAAATGATTGAATACTCGTAATATCATATCGCGATGACTTAACATAAATGATTTATTCAAACTAAAGGGATGTTCAGCTAATTTATCATTTTCTAATGAATTTTTAGTTCAATTATTTAATTTTTTTTTATATATTTTACATTTAATCACTAATTAGACATTAAAATAAATAAGCAAAAAAGAAAAATTATACGAATCAATCTAGGAAATATACGTAATATGTAATGGTGGATGTTTTTTGTTAATGGTTTTTTTTTTTTTTTTTTTTTTTTTTTTTTTTTAAAAAAAACTTCGGTTTTTTCGGAATTTCGGGACCCGAAGTTCCGGGGTGCCCGAAACCGAAGACCGAAGTTCAAAAATTTCTAGGACTGAACCCGAACCGAAAAACCGAACCCGAAGTACCGAATTAGTTCGGTTCGGTTCGGTATTTCGGTTTTTTCGGTTTTGTGCCACCCCTAAATGGACACATCGTCAATTAATGGACTACAATAATTCAATAATTTCATTTTATATGTTTAAGTTTTGGTCGACAAAATTACTTATGAGAGGTAGCATGTATCCAATCGAATTAGCTGAGTTGCACTAAACTATCCCAAATACCATAGTTATATAAAAAGAAGAAAAAGATAATTCAGTAATTTTGTCCAAGTTCACAAGCACATGGGTTGAAGGTTAAATGTATTTGTCAAGATTTAAGGGACTAAAACTCCAAATTAATTTTACCCAAAATAAAGGAAGAAAAAAGCAAAAAATAAAAAAGAAAAAGTAGACCAGTGGGTCGGGTTTTAGTTACGGGTCTGAAGGGGACCCTTTTCTTTTTAGAACTCTGAAAACTTGGTCCTCTGATATTCTCCTGCAAATTTCGTCGTCACACTTTCCGTTTTCTGGTAAATTGTGTTAATTGTTTTACTATTTTTCATTTGATTTTTTATTCATGTATACATACACTTTATTCTCTCTCTCTAATTTGTTTTTCGTTATAGATGATAGTGATTTGATAAATTGAAATTATTAAGTGATTTAATATCTCTTATCCTGCTGTAACTTAGTTAATTGAACAATTATAATATGATAAAATTACATTGAAATCTGATACCCTGGACATTGGTCTAGTCGTAAGAGCTCAGTTTGTGATGTGTGAGTTAGGTGCACGTCATAGGTACCCTGCCACAGGCATAAAGCCTGCCTGGTAATTAAGTGCGTCATCGCCTTTGGGGATTTATCGGTTACAAGTAAAATTTTTTTTAAAAAAAATTTGCTTGGAGATTGGGGTCAGATTGAAATTAGATTTGACAAAAAGATAATTCTAAGTGGGTGTGTGATTAAACGAAGTGATGGAGTCGTTTCTCATATATTGAGATGATGTACTTTTTAGTAAGGGCAAATGTATATTATAAGCTATGAGTTCAGTTGAATCTAATAGCTTTCGCTCAAACCCTGTATAGGTGTTATGAATTCTACTAAATGTGTACAAATATTAAATTTTGGACCGGTAACTCCAATGGTTGGTGGGTTTAGTGGCATCTTGTACTCATAAAGTTCAAATTGTGGATTTGCCTCTGCTTATTGGGTTGTCCTGGGGGTATCATTTAGTAATTAAATCAGCTAAAACAATTTTGGCTGGGACAAATGAAGTTTTTGAATTGAGCCGGACAATTACCTTTTCGTATGTGTTAAGCTTATGGAAGGAGTGAAATAGATCTGGAACAAGTGAGCTGTCTGCTGACGTTGTGCTTGATGTTAGGAAGTCGGGTTTTCCCTGTGCGTAGTTAAGCAGTTTACATCTCGGAATACTATATCTTTTGTATTCGGTTACTTGGGCGCTCTGTTGGCTTATGATCCTTGACGGAATCAACCAGTGAGAAAAATTGACTTATGCTTATGTTGAATTACTAATGTTTGTCTTGATTAAAGAAAAATCCTCCTAATGCAGAAATGTATGATAACCTGGGAGCACCGTCTGGAGTGCCTAGACCACCTCTTAATGCGCAGGCAAATCCTTTTGGAAATGCATTCTCTGGTGGTAGCTCGGGGTTCATCAGAAGTGGACTAGGGGCTTATGGAGAAAAAATCCTTGGATCCAGTTCTGAATATGTACAAAGCAATGTAAGTTGTTTTATTGGCTGGTCATATTTCTACATTTTGTTACTTACTAAAAGAAGTATTTTCTCCCTTTAGATCATTCCTAAAGATTTTGGCCTTTGAACATAGTTTACGTAATATGTTATCTTGTTAAAAAAAAGCATAATTACGTAAGTCAGCAAGAAACATTACTTTTTTTTTCTAGGTAGGTTAGTTCTTCTAGTTTTTTGAAGATCAGTAACTTTTTAATTTATATTTGCATTCACATTGACATCTTCACCGGGTAGCAATTGAAGCTAGGTGAAGCTATTTCCAGTTCTCCGATTTTTAATCTCTTTTGTCATTTTTCCAATTACAAATTTGCTCGCATTATGTCTTCTCTTTACTCCTTTCTCCAATGATTGCACCCCATGCCGTTATTTGGTTCTATCTCCATGATTGAGCAGTAAACTCAAAAGCTTAACTTGAAAAAGAAAAAGGAAAAAAAAAAAGCTTAGGGAGGAGACAGAAAACCTCTCATTTAGCTAAACAAAATAGTCATACTTAGTGGTAATAGTAGAGGATTTTGTGGGAGCATTTGGTCTCGTATGGACAGATTATTCTGGAGAAGCATGCAATGACTTATGTCAAGCTCCGTCCTACTCCAAATAGGAGAAGGAAAGGGAGATGAAAAGGAGAAGAACATATGATTTAGAACTGAAATTATTGTAGTACGATCTTCTGATTCTGCTTTGTCGCCATGAGTTTACCTGTTTGCTCAAGTATGTCTAGCTACAGTTTATGCAGAAAGAAACTTTAAGTTGGACTGGGGAACGCCCATGTTGGCTGAGCTTGGATGAAGACGCTGAGTAGAGATGGGGGCATGGGGTTGACATAGTATGAAGCTCAGTAGGAGAAGGACTTGGGAGCAGGCAAGTAAGGGACTGCTGTGGTAGTTTTGTCTAAACCGTTATAGTGGAGTCTAGCTAGGCTAATTTAATTGGAAGGGAAATGACCAACATTCAATCATAACTCCTGGATGTTGTTGGTTCATTGGTGGGTTTGAGGGGAATATTGATATCTCAGCTATTGGTGTGGTGACTACAGAAAACACTACTCTCTTTTAGTTTATCATTGGTTCCTGGTACTAGGATGATTCTGGTCTGCTAGTTATATAAAAAAAGGTGTTGCTCTTACATGGCAAAGGTGTTCCAAAAATTTCCTCAAAAAGTAATTTAAAATTAGTCTTGGTTATTTTAAAAAATAGCAATTAGCCATTTGCAAATGAGGCATGAAATTATGATTACGCAAATCAATGTGGCTTTATAAATGATTATATGCCAAAACCAGCCGTAGAAAAACACCCCTTAAAACAAAATTATGCCAGATGACCTCCCATCTCCTCTTTGATATGTGTAGCATTTAGACCCCTTTGTTGATGTTACTCAACTTTTAGCCACTCCTAGAATTTTTTCTAAGAGATGTTTCCTGTTATCCAGAGAGTGCTGGAATCTTATTCCAAAAAAAAAAGGAAAGGAAAAAAAACCGCTGGACTTCTAAAGTTGTCTAGTTATACACTTTGAGGGTCCAAGAGCCAAATTTTCAAATGTTGTTCTTAACTCCAGGAGGGGACATTACCTGTTTACATCTCATGCACTTTTATATGTTGGCATTGTTTTCCACATTCAATGTTTTCTTGTGAGTTGCAGCTGGAACTGTCTATGGACATTTTATTTCTGGATGATATTGATAAGTGTCTAGCTTCTCTGACGGAAATTGAATTCTAATTCCTGACTTTCCAATTTGAACAGATTAGTAGGTATTTTTCTGATCCTCAGTACTACTTCCAAGTGAACGATCAGTACGTGAGAAACAAATTGAAAGTTGTTCTTTTCCCTTTTCTACACCGAGTAAGTCTTGAAAAACCTTGATCTCATTTAAGTCTCATCGTTGCATTATGATCTCCAAATGTTTCCTTTTGATCTGTCTGTAGGGTCATTGGACAAGAATCACAGAGCCAGTAGGTGGCAGGCTATCCTATAAGCCCCCTATCTATGACATAAATGCTCCAGATTTGTACATTCCTTTCATGGCATTTGGTACCTATGTTGTTCTTGCTGGCTTATTCTTGGGTCTCCAGGGAAGGTAGCCATTTTGTTTCCTTAAGTTTTATATGGCATTTGGTCTCCTGGTGTTCCATCATGAGAAGTTCTTTGATTCTTACCGTCAAATTTGTTGTCTCAAATTTGGTTAGTGATTGATTACCTCTTTTCTATTGGAAGTTTTAATAAAGGTACACTTGCTCATACAGAAGAACAAAACTACTGCTTATTCTGAACTAAATAGAATTGTCAGCTCAATTTGGTTAGTGATTGCTCAACTCTCTCGTGTAGCTCTCCGCTATACGAGAACTTTTACCCCTAATACTCATCCCATTGAGTTACTTCCTCTTAAATTTTGATGTCCTGGTTTGGCTAGGCATGGCTGTTGAGATAACAAAAAAATTATTTTATGTGAAATAGATGTGGAGTCAAAAGTGAACATAAGGTTTAGCTCAGACAATTTTAAAGTTATTTTGCTCTGATAGTGGGTTCCACAGTACTGTATGATATGGGGTTGGAGAAGGTTCGGAGACTATGGAGAAAAAAATTAACCCTTTTAAGAGAATGTGAAACATTTAGAGATCTATCCAAGATAGAAAGTACTCCTAGGACAATAAGTAGGGACATCAGAGTGGCCCACCCAGAGCTTTGGTCTTGTTATAAGAGCTCAACAAGTGATGCGTGGTTGGCGCACTTCACGAGTTCGTACCTTGGGGTAGAGAGGCCGACTCGTATTCACCGAGTTTCGATCCTTGCACCACTGGCCCTTGGGGGATTTCTCAGTTATTATATTTTTTCCTCAAAAAAAGTACGGACGTGAAGTGATATTTTGTATTAGTAGTGGGATATAGTTGGTAATGTACCTTGATGTATAGGTATGGTCTGCACCTACTTACGCCCCCTTCCTTTTCTCTTTCCTTTTGTGCATTATGTCACATCCTGTAACTTGCAGTACTTCTGCAGTATAGACGAATTTCCTCATTTGCTTTCTCTTTTGTTTGGGTTGATTTTGAATTTTTGTCTCTTACCAGGTTTACCCCAGAAGCTCTAAACTGGCTGTTCATGAAGGGGCTGGTTGGTTGGTTCTTACAGGTATCTTTGCTGAAGATGACATTGTTCTCACTGGGTAGTGGAGAGGCTCCTCTCCTTGACCTCGTGTCCTACGCGGGATATTGTTTTACAGGATTGTCCATAGCTCTTCTGGGAACTATTGTATGGAGCCATTCTTACTACTTCTTGATGCCATGGACAAGCTTATGCATGGGAATATTCTTAGTGAAGACGATGAAGAGAGTTCTTTTCGCGGAAGTGAGGACTTATGATTCAAGCAGGCATCATTACCTCCTTCTCTTCATTGCCCTAGCTCAGTTTCCACTTCTCTTTTGGCTTGGAAAGATAAGTCTTAATTGGTTCTTTTGAAAAAGAATACGTTATCGAGTACTAATGTGGTGCAGTAGCTGTGTGTTTTCTTGGGAAGTAATGTCAGCAATTTTGTGTTATGTCCAGTCACATTCTTTTTTGTGCACTCTTGAATATAGCTAAACGGAATGTAGATTTTGTCGAAGCAATTATAACTTAAAATACTTTGTAGCATTTGGTTGACAGCAATTAGAAGTAGCGAGGAATTGATCTCCCATGATCAGTTACCGTCTGAACAGAAGAAAATGACATTTCATGTGTTTTATTAGTCGATCTCATATATTTTATGCTTGTGAAAAGGGCTGTATGACTGGAATAACATTTTCCCAATCTCCTACCGGAACCAAATATTTGAAAGCATTGGTTTTGTATTAGACTGGTTTTCCTGCGTATAAATTTTATATCAGGACTTTCTGATGCCTCTTCAAATTTGTCTGGATATTAATGCACTTTAATGTTGTATGAAGATTAAGACAAGACAACCCTTCATAAGTCAAAATGCTGGTAATGTGTTTCAGTTAGCTAAAAACATCTCTATGTATTTGTGACAAGAAGGTACAATTCTATATCAGAAAGAATTTCTTGTGTGTTTTCCAACATCACTGCCCAAAGTTTTGCTACCTTGTCGTTACTTGACATTCCAACTCGTATGCAAACTTTGGTTGGAGTTTGGACGGAATTTTGCCACTGCTATGACCTTGTCCACATCCGGTACTTGGCGACGTTGCAGCTCCTGCTTGGCCCAATTTTGAAGGTCATTGTCAATAAAATAAAGGGAAAGAGAAGCTAATAAACGAGAGTAACCAACGATTGCCAATTAGTTAAGGATAATCATAGTTTAAAAAGCCGGTAAGTAGTAACAAAATAACTTGTTGAAACTGCACGACAATCCCCAAACTTATTTTGGAGTTTGAATTGAACTTTAGAAAGAAATAAAAAACTTGGGAGTTTGCATTGAACTAGGCTCGAGTGCTCGACTCCAAAAGTATTCATTATGGGCGAAGTGCACCAAAGGCCACTTTTGACAGTGGTCTTTGGTTTGAGGCAACTTTTTTTATTGGTTTTATGTGAGAGGTTTCAACCCAAAAGAATTGAAGTTCAACTTCAGCCCACCACAAGGATTGAAGTTCAACTTCAGGCCACAAGGGTTGAAGTTCACGCATCTATACCCAAAAGTTCAGCCCTTACAGATTGAAGTTGAAACTTCATAATTTAGGCATGAAGTTCAACCCAAGCCCATAAAAATTGAAGTTCCAAAAAGTGGCTCTCATGTAAGACCAATAAAAAAAGTGGCTTCAAACTAAATACCAGTGACAAAAGTGGCATGTGGGTGAAAATTTTACATCCATTAGCTGTCTCGAAAGTGTACAACTCACTCTTCCAAAGAACTTGAAGCCCCCTCTCTCTAAATCATTTTAAAATAAGTTACTTAAAAAAGGATACTCTTCCTTAGCTTTAGTGATCGAGGAGTAATTTGTCGAAGGACTCTCACTCAACAAATCAAAGAGTTAAAATCTCAAATAGTCACTCAACTTTAAAAAATTAACAACCAAAGTCACTTTATTTTGGTTGGTCCCAAAAAGATCCCCCAACTTAGGGGAAATATCACCAAAAGTAATTCTTGCCATTTTTTGCTCCGTCACCCACCGAAACTCTGACGTGACTTTTTAAAATATTGTTATATAATCGTAGGTCCCACTTTCTTTGCCATGTAGGACTTTTTTAATAGTTACTTACTAGTTTTTTTGACAAATACAATGCACGTGTATTCCTAATAACTAGTACAAAAATTATAAATATTGTGTAATAAATGTGTACTGTTGCTAGTAAATTAAAGGAAAAAATGTAAATTCAAAGTATTGATATATCGAATACTTTCCGTTTGATTTTTTTTGTTATCGTAATACGTAATCATACTAAACATTACGATTGTACGAAGGCCAATAATTAATATTTGAACGATTATAATCATGCAAATTTTAAATCTTTGCAATTTAATATGCATCTCAAACTTGTAATTTTTGTGTAGATATGGAACATGAAAGTCGTAGTTGGATGTATAATAGAAATAATCCTAGGCGGCGGGGGATGAGGGAAGAATTTGCAGCAGGTGTTCAAGAATTTATTGAAAAAATAAAAACAGTTGATGATTTTATACGGTGGGGCCAGATTAAGTGTCCTTGTATGAAATGCAATTGCACAAAAGGATAAAGTTTGGAAGATGTTGAAATGCGCCTTTATATGAAGGGTTTTATGCCAAATTATTTTGTTTGGGTTTATCATGGAGAGTTTAGAGATATGGGTGGTGATGTTAATTTTTAAAATGCTTAATTATGTCGGTGGGAGTGGTCCGTTTGTGGAGACTGATCTTGATAATTATCGAATGAACGATATGGTTAATGATTCTTCTGGGATGCACTCAAAGGAAAGAAGCCCGAGTGGATATATGATCACGTTTGGGTAAAATATCTGGAATATTGGGATAGTGAAATTTAAGAAGAGGAGCGCCCAAGAAAAAGCCGCACGAGCCTCCGAAAAGGGTGGATCGCTGCACGCCGGGGGTTGGTTAGCGCAGCGACTCAGCGGATTCTATTGGCAACTTATTAATTATTATATGTATTGTTTTATGTAACTCACATTAATTTTCTATCTAACTTGTCATCTTTTTAATTTTGTAGGAAAAGGAAGAAGGGCGGCCAGTACGTGTGCCTAAAATCTTTAAGAAGAGGCATATATACAGAAACAAAAAAGAAGAAGAAGTGTGGGTCGAGGACCGCGCTAGAGAGCTATATGTAAGTTATTAAATTCAACCTTTTAAAGTTATTAAATCCGTCAATATTTGTAAATCTAATTCTTGTTATTAATTTTTTTTTTCAGGAAAAGGCTATTGCAGCTTATGAAGAAAGAATGGCGAGTCAGGCATCCGAGTGTGGTAGCAGTACCCCAGCTCAAATCACACTAAAGGAGGAAACCGCACTATGGTTGGAGGTGAATGGCGGAGTAAAGAAGGGAAGTGCTTACGGCCTTGGATCGCAGTATGCCTCGGAATGTCTAAATCCAGGTTTGTTTGGCACTTACACTCCTCCTGCTAATTCAATTAATCCCTCGGTGGAAGCCTCTTTGCGCAATGAAATCGAAGAGCTTAAGAGAAAGAGTGAAGAAGATCGTTTGGGCAATGAGAAAAATGTGAGAGTCATGCGGGAAATGATGCAGAACATTGTGTGTGGTAGTCCGGACAAGGGCAAGAAGGGCAAGGGCAAGGGCAAGAGCAAGACCAAGAGCAAGAGCAAGAGAAAAAGCCGGAGGAAAGGCAAGAGCAAACGTCAATACAGCTCATCGTCTGAGTCAGGTTTTGAGTCTAATTCTGAGGCAACGGAGTAGTAATAATGGATTGTTGATGTTTTAGACATGTATTAGACTTGTGGTTGGTTTTTGATAAACTTGTTAGACTTGTTGTTGTTAAGTTCAACTTGTTTGAATCGCTATGAATTATTGATGTTATGTAAATTGTTAAAGTTTCAGTTTCAAAGCAATAAGCCTTGTTTTAAAAAAAAAAAAATTAAGGCTTGTAGAAGCCTAATCTTCTTCTGGATGCTGTTTTTACTGTTATTTTCAGGGGGTGTAGCTCTAATTGCAGTTTTTTATTGCAGGTTTTACCCAGATTTCCGACCAAATTGGTCCGAAATCTGGGTATTTTTTACCCAAAAATTGCTCCCACCGCCGCGATCGCCCAGCTCAAAAAAAATTTCTCAGAATTTTGCAACCTCCCACCGTATCGGTCTCCTGATTCATCTTATTTTATTCCAGAAATTACACTAGGCGACCGATGTCCGACCGAATTTCGGTCGGAACGTCGGACCGAGTCGGTCGGACACCTTTGGGCGACCACCATCTAGCCGACCGCCTCGTTTGGTCGGACAATGGTCGGCGTCCGACCATATGGGCGGTCGGAAAAGCCCTGATTTCTAGTAGTGTTTAAGTGCAGCGCCAATGTACCGCAATAGAGAAGCACTTTACTCCGAAGGTAGAATATCTTAGTGGAATAGGTGACATTTGATAGTTGTGGTCACTATGAGTTGTGAATTATCTCATAAAGTTAAATTGTTATACAAATAAGTCATATTTTTTGGACGGGCCAAAAAAAAATATTCACATAAAATGCGACGGAGGGAGAAAAAGTTGAAATATTACATGCAGGAGTAAGGTATGCGTACACCTATCCTCCACATATCTTACGGTGCGATCATACTGGGTATGTTGTTACTGTCACATCGGGAATACCAAAATTCTTGGAAATATATCTTTTCTATAGGCATAAGTCTGGGAGATATCTATTTTCTAATCTAATGTGGATTCTATCCAACATGATAGTATAAGTTATCCTTAAAGTTTGGTTTATACTATGAGTTACAAAAATGGTATATATATTGAGAGCTGCCGATATACAAATATATCTTCCAACAGTAAATTGCATTTTTGTCACATTAATTATTATGTTAGTTTAACAACCCGATATAGATGAGATCCAGCTTCTTATACAGAAAATCGTAATGTCATAGCAAGTAAATATATAAGTTACCATAGGTGGTTCAATTTGGTTTGGTTATCAAATATGAACATAGTCTATCAAACCATATATAGTAAAAGATATTCCAAAAAAGGTACGATTTTTTTGTAAAGTTCATAAAGATCTAACTCCTTATATGGAATGTCATAATATATATCATAGCAAGTAAATATATAAGTTTCCATAGGAAGGACAATTGGTCAATTATCAAAATATGGACATAAATCTATCACAATTTACAATGTTAAAAAAATCTCCAAAAAAAGAACGAATTTTTGTATAAATAGACATTCCAAGACATACATATTTGTAAATTGAACGAGACAAACAGACAGACAAGAGCATTTGATCTGATAAAATGGCTAAGGGAAAGATGAATGCTATCTGCACATCCATTTTACTAATTGGATTTTTTTGTTTGGTTCTTTTTATGAGTTCAAATGAAGCAGCTGATGTGGTGCTCATAGGAACATGTACTGAATTTCCTGATTGTAATGCAGCGTGCATTAAGCAAGGATATCAGAATGGCAAATGTACCTCGATTAGCGGTGGCATTTTGGGTTGTTATTGTGCCGATCCTTAGTGATATTTATTATTACTGCTAGTTATTATTGACATATTAATTTTTTGAATAATTTGTATTCTCCATAGTTTTGGGTGTTCCAAATCTATAGAATTCAATACGATTTTTATTAAAAGGAAATTCTTATATTTGTATGAGTCAAATTCTATGTCGGGTGATCCTTTTATCTTCTATGAATAATAGTTTTGATGAACGTACGCGGACGATTTATCCTTTGATAATTGATACATCTAAAACTAACCAAATAAAGTTTGGCTATTAAGTGAAAAAAGAGTATATGAGTGAACACATTTATTCATCGAGCTTCTAGTTGTATGTTAACTGGACAACTTTAAGGTGTTGTCGATATGTTTTGCCATTAGAGATCTATTCAAGATAAAAAGTACTTCTAGAACAATAAGTAGGGACATCAGAGTGGCCCACCCAAAGCTTTGGTCTTGTTATAAGAGCTCAACGAATGATGATAAGTTCTGTATCTTTGCTTCTAATATACCAGTGTTTAGTCTTGTTGTTTATTAGAATTAGATATGTTGATAATAGACCCTCTTTTGCTGCGCTTGAGGTTCTTAACTCTCGATTTTAACAAGTTGACAAAAAAATCTTAACTAGCTTTATTGATATTTGTAGTAATTACTGTTGGTTGTAGACTTTTTGAACACAGACCAACTTAGCAAAGACTGAAGACATCATTTCCAACAGTTAGCTTGCTAGTGGATTGTGTGGTTGATCATCGGTCAGTTGAAACGCGTGCCAGGTTATTTAAAGGGTGAACTGCCCAAAGTATGAACTATCTCATCTGATACAATGGCTCCAATAACTCCTGTCTTTTGACCTTCTTTCCCTATAGAGTATAAATAGGGCCATCATTTTCTAATTTTTTTTAACACCCATCAACACGTTAATTCATCTACCTTTTACACCTCCTTGATCTCCTCCCAAGCCTCTTAAACATGCCAAAAGATGCAGGGGATGCAAGTAACGACTATGTCTGGCCGGATGGAATGTACATTCTTACAAGAATCCGTACATGCTTCACTCTTATTGTAAATAGATATTCATGTATAAATGATGACCTAGTAAGTTTCGTACCTCATTCTTTGATATTTGGATTTGTTTACCTTAGTTATTTGATTTTTAACACATTAAACGTTGTACTCTTTGATTATAGCTATTTTCATCGGACATAACAAATCTATTACCCGACTATACGATGCAAGCTATTATCTACAGTGGTGATTTTAGGTATTTCATGGAACTCTGTGTGACACCGAGTTGCAAATTTCTTAGCGAGGTTGGTTACGGTTTATTAATGATAGTCATATCATTCAAGGCCAAGTTCTCCACTTCCAAATAATGCGCCGACATCCTGAATGTCTTTGTTTTTATGTGCATATGATACCACGAACAAGAGGACCTTTTTATGATGAGTAAAGAAAGCTCTTTTTTTATTAATGTATTTATTAAAAATATTATCAATGGAAATGAGTGATATTTTGTCGGTGTATTAATTTTGGTGTTCCTATTGTTAAGGTTGTTATAAGTTATTATTTTTAGGCGAAGTAAACAGTATTTGATGATCTTCCAATTTACCTTTATTTACTATCTTATTGTTCATATACTTAGCAAAGTTGATAATAAACTCTTGATGCGCTAGAAATTGGTATTTGTTGGCCATGTATGCATAGTTGACATCAATCATGTGGTGGTTGACACTATACTTTAAATGGTTTTTATTCATCTGTAGTTGAAAACTTTTTTCGGACTTGGAATAAAATACTGCGTAAACTACTATACATGTTATTCACTAAATAAATGTTGAATTTAAACTAAATTGAATGCTTGTTGTTCAAGTTGGCTATTCGATCATATACTAAAATCGCATAGACTAAAGACAAATACATATTCAAATAATAATAACTAGTTGCCGTATATTAATAGACAAAAAATTGAATGAGTAAGCTAATTATATTGATAGGTAGATAATAGGTGAGTGGGAAACGTGTCATGTTTAAAGGAGTGCACTGCCCAAGCTTGTCATGTCCCGTCGGATTTAATGGAGTAGGAAAAGTCTCACCGGGAAATGGGTTTAATCATGACTGTTAGACCCTCCCTCCCCCTATACGTTTCACCTTCTTCTTCTATAAATAGGACCATTGTTTACACTTTCTTTCACACAATTCCAACTATAAAATCTCAAATTTTTGTAAAGCTTTTTTCTGCACAACAATGTCGAACCCACCCTCCCAAGATGTACTGCTAATCCATCAAGCTCTACATATCCTCATACGAAGAATTAATGAGGACAGGCAGCGCCAAGAGATGAACGTTCTGCGCATTGCACGTATTCTTCGTGCAAAATGTCGCCGCGTCGGTATCAACTCCGACAACCTCATCACCCCCAAGTTCCCCTTAATTTGTATATATTTTTAAGTATGTTAAATGTTTTAAGTTAGTTTAAGTATGTTCAATGTTTTAAGTTAGTTTAGGTATATATGCATTTTGGTTTTTTTTTTTTGTTTTTTGCAAAGAGGTTTCTGATTAAAGAAAGCTCTTTAATATGTAATTGTTAAAAAAATGTGAATGGAATTGGGAAATTTTGCTGCCGGCGTACTGATTTTGGTGTTGCTATTGAATTAATTCTTGTTTCTGCTTTGTTTTAATCGAAGGAGATGACTGGATCTGTTCAACATAATAATAGACCAAGTGAAGTTGATAAACGACTTAACATGGAGGCCAAGAAAAATTTATAACATGGATATGATGAACTTGATAATAAACGAATTTAAGTTGATGAACAACTAACATAAAATTATGGAAAAAGGGTTGGTAGTTTTTAAAATGTATGTACTGAGATAGACATTTCCGCTGATAACTCACGTCAAGTATACAAACAACCAAAATAAATATTCAATGTGCCATAACATAGTACGGTACACTTTCTAAAATTACTATGATTTCTATAAAAGTTGATAATCAGGTATTTAGGATTGACAATCATCACTGCTAAACTTGATCTAATATGACTGAGACAAAATATTTTTTAATAAAATAATTATAACATCAGATTCATCCGGATTGTAGTTTGGGCTCTAGGGTTAAGGTAGACCATTTAGTCATTTACAGACTAAACTAACTGGAAGATACGAATCAACCTTAGTTCGGTCAATTATACATTTATTGAAAAGCTAAGCGTTGAAGTTCTATCGTTCACGATATTATCACACGCGCATTTGGTATTTAGGGATTGTGATGTTTGGGGTTTAGGGTCTAGGGTCCACGCACTTGGGGTTTGGGATTTGGGGTTTGGGCTCTAAGGTATAAGTAGATCATTTTGGCTTGTGGGTATATATCAACGATCCAAAATTACACTGTGTTTGATTGTCAACATTGCTCAGGTCGATAATATACGCTCATGATTTTACTTAAAATAATATAAAAACCCTATGTTAAACACTAGTAAGGGGTAATTTTGTAATCTACGAACTAGAAAACCACTCACATGACAACTTTGTTGCATAATGTACCTTAATGATGTTCAATAGCATTGATATGGAGTGACATTGGATAACAAATATAACAAATATACTAATGTTAAGGTTCTGAGAAAGCAAGACATCTTTCTATAAGCATGGAAGAAGATCACACTGCTTGGGAAGAAGATTATGATCATGTATCACTCACATTGCTTGCTTTTTACATTATGATCTTCTTCCCAAGGAATGTGATCTTCTTCCATGCTTGGAGAAAGATGTCTTGCTTTCTCAGAACCTTAATATTAGTATACATTATGTTATATTTGTTATCCAATGTCACTCCTTATCAATGCTATTGATCATTAGTAAGGTACATTATGCAACAAAGTTGTCATGTGAGTGGTTTCCTAGTTCGTAGATTACAAAATTACCCCTTATTACTATTTAACATAGGGTTTTATATTATTTTAAGAAAAATTATGAGCGTATATTATCAACCTGAGCAATATTGACAATCAAACACAGTGTAATTTCGAATCGTTGATAATATACCCACAAGCCGAAATAATCTACTTATACCCTAGAGCCCAAAGCCCAAACCCCAAGCGCGTGGACCCTAGACCCTAAACCCCAAACATCACAATCCCTAAATACCAAACGCGCGACTGATAATATCCTGAACGGTAGAACTGCAACACTCAGCTTTTCAATAAGTGTATAATAGACCAAACTAAGATTGATTCGTATCTTCCAGTTAGTTTAGTCTGTAAATGTCTAAATGGGGATGGCCGGTCTAGTTAATTTTGCTAATGTGATAGCAGTTTTCTCTAGTAATTTACTAATTTAGTTATTTTATTGGTTTGATTACTGTTAACCATCATAACTTTTCATGTGTTTCCACAATTTATCTAATCGACTATACTTGGTAGACTAACAAAATTACAACAGAAACTTTAACACGGAGATGAACAATATCAATAGACCGTACCAGTGGATAATCAAAACACAACTGAAACTAATATTACCAACTGAAGCAACATTACATAATTAAAAGGTCTAGACCATTAAAACATATAAACAACAAAAACCAGACTACTCATACATAAACAGCAACAAAAAAAAAGACCAGTAAAATATAAACAACAAGTATCAAACGACTAGTTCAGTTCATTGGGTGAACTTGGTGGGGATTCTTCAATCATATCTAGTAGTCCATCTGGTGAAGCCGGTGCATTTGGTGAACCTGGTGCATTTGGTAAATTTGGTGGGGATTCTTCAACCATATATAGTGGTGCATTTGGTGAACCTGGTGGACTTGCATCTTCCTCTATGACGTTTGCCTCTGGCGCTGGTGGTGCATGAATTTCATCAAGTCTTGCATTGATCACTCTGACCTGATTCTTCTTCGCTTGCGCTTCTGCCCATATTCTGTTTTCAAGCCTCTTCAAATACTACCACAATTCAGTAACCTCTTATTGCAGAATGGCTAACTCCCAGTAGATATCACGCTTCTTGGATGGTCCGGCCATTTTGGAATCTTCTTTAGATAGTTTAAATGCAGAAAAATTTGTATTGAAAATGGAGTGGAAAAAGCACACAATGTTGAGGGGTTTATATAGAAATAAACTTGAAGAGTTGCAAAGGTTAGTGAAGATACACAAATTAAATGCAAGGGTCACTTCTTAATTAATGATTACAAAGCAAATAAGCACCTTTAATCAAGTCTTTTCATTTCAAAAAAAGAAAAACAGTTCTGACTTGGAAATACTTGCTTTGGGCAGTACATTACCAATTACTCTTCCACATTTCACAATATCTATTATCTACCGCATAATCTACTTTGTGTATTGGCTGAGATACACGTCTATTAATATACGTCATCTATTTTTTGATTGGTTGGAATATTGTTTTGTCTTTAGTCTATGCACGTTTGGTCTATGCTCGAAAAGCTTCCAACTTATACCAACACAATATTTTCGATAGTACAAGTATAAATCAAGCAACTGTCTACTGTCGACCATGTAAAGTAGTTTATAATTTTATTCCTAGTTGTCTAAAAAAATAGAATTGCCACTACAAATATTTATTTATGTATCGATAATCGACCTATTTCAGTATGCAATCAATAGCTATAGTTCATAATTTAATAAATTATTTAGTTATCAGCGATCATTCCTGTGCAAGCTTATTTTAAACAGTAGCAAAATGCATTGTCAATTCTTTAACACTCGAACAGATTTAAATAAAATTCCTCAACTACAATTGTTTAACACTCAAACAAGATTAGAATAAAAATATTGTCAATTTTTTAACACTCAAATAAGATTTAAAAAATAAACCTCAACTACAATTGTTTAACAGTCAAACAAGATTACAATAAACATATTACAACAAACTTTTAAAGATTGACAAATCAATCTTTGATCTCATCTTTTTTTTATACACTCTTTGTTATAACTCTCCAATACATCCGACATAATTTCTTCGGGATCTTGACCAGATTCTCCATTCAACTTCGATTCCGATTCGATATGGGATGCATCATTCGCTTCATAAAACTGTTCCTCATCGTCCTCCCCATTTTTCATCAGCAGTTCATTATCACTCGCATAGGTGGCATCAACTGCATAGGCATTGGCATCAGTTGCATTGGCATTGGCGTTTCCAATGGCATCGACATCAACTACCTTGGCATCAACTGCATTGGCATTGGTGGCATTGGCATCAACTGCATTGGCACTGACATTGACTGCATTGGCATTGACATTGGCATCAACTGCATTGGCACTGACATCAACTGCATTGGCATTGGTGGAACTGACATTGGTGGCACTGACATCAGTGGCACTGACAGTAGCAACCACTTCATCAAATCTATGCTTCTTTCTCAGAATTGTAGTGGTCTTTCCAGCGGTACCACGGTCCATTGCCTTCCTCTTCATGTGCCTTATCAACCACGCAAAAGGACGGTACAAGCATTTGCATACTTTCCTCTTTGGTTGTTCCGCTAGCATCTTAACAACATCAACCAATTTGTTCTTCATTGGTGTCAGCTTATCGAGCACAAAATGCAAAAAAGGACTTGCAGCACTGACACCACCACTTGAAAGACCTGCACCTTCACCAAAAATTCCTGTATGATTTCATCAACATCTTCATCGCCTCTTGCATCTTCTTCACCATCTACATCCATATCACCTTCACCAGCAGGATTAAGAGCACTCTTCTTGATTGTTGTGGCCCCCTCAAGTTCATCCCTAAGGGCATCCACCGACCTATCTTTAACTTCATCTGCTAGGGCACATAAATCCTCCCACCTAGATCTCACTTCTTGATCAGTAGGGAATAGGTAAGGGCGCACGATCTGGATAGAAGTCAAGAAAATTGGTTTCTTACAGTTTGAATAAAAATATTAAATAACATGAAAATAGCGCAACGTTACCTTAATTTTATTTTCTCCTTCAACAAATGGATCGAAAGATTTACGCACCCTTTTACTGTACCATTTAAGCATCCGAGGGCACGTCATAAGAGACTGATATGTCAGTGCAGCTCTCCTTCCAATGGCAAGAAATGCTTCATTGACCCAGGTCTAAGATAAAAGATTTAATCGGACTACGAAAAATGATAACTTCACAATCAACTAACTATTGGTTTATTGTAGACTTACCAAAAATGCCCAGGGGAAGCCAAAAAGAGCATATCCAGTTGGTTTTCCTTTCTCACTAAAGGCTTTATAATGTTTGGCCATGTCAAGCTTGGGCTTCAAATATTCAATCATAAGCTCGAAGCACAACCTGCCCTATGAATAATTGGAGAAGAACTCCAGATCATCAACCATACAAACCCATTCCTTCTCAACAGCCTTTGAAGTATCATTTGCCATCAACATCGTGTTGAGAAACCACAAAAGGCAAATCTTCAATTTTTCCTCTTTGTAAAATCTTCTGCTAGATTTCAACACCCTCCACAGCCTCGACGATGTCACTTTAGCATTTGCCTCAGTGGATGGTTTCCAAATTACTTTTTCATAAAATTCCTCGCCTTTCTTCACAACCTTATTCTTTGCTTTATCGCTGGATTTTACCCCCACACTCCAAACCAGTCATTAGAGCAAACTCCCTAAGCCCAAAACAAGCTGGCTTCCCATCAACTAAGAACCAAACCTCCCGACGCTTTTTATCCTTTATTCTATGAAGAGTAGGGAGTGGACCATCTGTCCATTGAATTGCCAAAATTTGGACATTTCAAGGAACTTCCCAAATATAGTCTCTTTAAATTTCTTTTCCAATTTTAAGGTTTAAATAAATATAATTTTTTAATGCTAGATCGAACAGATATCTTCGCCGGGAATGATGGAATTTCATCAAGCCAAGTTTTAAATCGATACCTTTGAATGTTGATTTCCTTGATGCATCGAGGAACTGATAAACGGTCCAACTCAGACTCAAGTTCCCTTGCTTCATCCCCTTCTTGATCAGTTTCTTCATCAATTTCTTCTTCAATTGCTTCTTCTTCTTCTTCTTCTTCTTCTTCTTCTTCTTCTTCTTCTTCTTCTTCTTCTTCTTCTTCTTCTTCTTCTTCTCCTGGTTCCTCTCTATTTCCTTCATCACGAGCAGCAGAACTTTGTCCATCATCACCACCACTATCATACATGCTTTCCTTACCTTTCCCTGCATCGGAGAGTTCATCCGCTTGAAAAGTGTCGATTTCAGCCAAAAGATCCTCAGTTTGGGGTTCCACTTAGGCCTCTTCCACCATAATATCTTCTGCAAAGTGACCCTTTACGGTATTTTGTATCTGGGGTTCTTTTACACCAACTTCAACATCCATTAAACTAGTTTCAACGAGTGGAGATTGATTGTCATCTGCTGCTGCATTATTAGCACTTACAGGAACTCCACCACTTGTGGGTTGATTGTCATCTGCTTTTGGATGTTTATCAAGTTCAGAAACTTCAATTTCATCTCCTCCACCACTTGGAGGTTGATTGTCACCTTCTGCTGAATGTTTATCCAATTCAGCAACATCGGTTTCAAGAATTTGTCTAACACTGTCATCTTCTTCAGATTGCTTACTAGCCTCTTTATTTTTAGATTTGCCGCTTCGAGCAACCGTATTTATTTGATTAAGCCCTGTCATTACTTTATCTACATACAGAAGTAAACAACAATATAAAATAAAAAAGAGAAAATTGGAAAGAACAATAAACAAAAAATTAAAATTTCTTCAAAAAACACCATTGACGTTTCTTCATAAGTTCTAAGACTTGTATGAGAACCAGAACAAAATTGCAATGATATTAAGGTTGCTCCCCTGAAGAAATTGGGATTTCTGGAAAATTCTTCAACTGCTACTTCAAATCTTCAAAAAAATTGTTAAATAGCTGGATGAGAGACGAAATCGTTTATGAGAACTTATGAAGGGACATGAAATCAGTCCAAAAAATTGAAAGAGGTGCGAGCAAATAAGAACCCTTTTCTGATTACCTATTTTGTTTGTTGACCCGCTAAAATGACCCGGTTTGGTTAAGTTTATATACTTTTCTGTAATATGAACTTTTACTCATAAGTTTTTCTATTTTTAATCTAGCCTCCGACCCCCACTTAATCACACTTAACATTTTTCCCCAAAAAAATAAGTCAAAAAGAAAAAGAGGAGTTCATTTGGTTAAGTCAAGTGTTTGGAGGGTCTTTTAGTTAAATCTTCTCGGGATACAGTTGGTAACGTACCTTGATGTATAGGTATGGTCTGCACCTACTTACGCACTCACCCCCTACCCCCACCCTTCCTTTTCTCATTTCTTTTGTGCATTATGTCACATCCTGCAACTTGCAATACTTCTGCAGCATGGACGAATTTCCTCATTTGCTTTCTCTTTTGTTTGGGTTGATTTTGAATTTTTGTCTCTTACCAGGTTTACCCCAGAAGCTCTAAATTGGCTGTTCATGAAGGGGCTGGTTGGTTGGTTCTTACAGGTATCTTTGCTGAAGATGACATTGTTCTCACTAGGTAGTGGAGAGGATTCTCTCCTTGACCTCGTGTCCTACACGAGATATTGTTTTACATGATTGTCCATAGCTCTTCTGGGAACTATTGTATGGAGCCATTCTTACTACTTTTTTATGTCATGGACAAGCTTATGCATGGGAATATTCTTAGTGAAGACGATGAAGAGAGTTCTTTTCGCGGAAGTGAGGACTTATGATTCAAGCAGGCATCATTACCTCCTTTTCATTGCCCTAGCTCAGTTCCCACTTCTCTTTTGGCTTGGAAAGATAAGTCTTAATTGGTTCTTCTGACAAGGAATACATTCTCGAGTACTAATATGGTGCAGTAGCTGTGTGTTTTCTTGGGAAGTAATGTCAGCAATTTTATGTTTTGTCCATTCACATTCTTTTTTGTGAACTCTCTTGAATATAGCTATACAGAATGTAGATTTTGTCGAAGCAATTATAACTTAAAAATACTTTGTAGCATTTGGTTGGCAGCAATTAGAAGTAGCGAGGAATTGATCTCCCATGATCAGTTACCGTCTGAACAGAAGAAGATGATATTTCATGTGTTTAATTAGTTGATCTCATAAATTTTAGGGAGATTTACACAAATATACAACCCTAAATCCATATTTACAAAAAATAGCGATACTTTATTACTTTATAAAACATAACAATAATTTTTTACATAACATGTACGAGTTTTAACAAATACCTACAATTTAGGGTTTTCTCCTTTTCTTCCTACCTTCTCATCCCATCACTGCCCTGGGCTGCTGCTGTCACGACTCTTTTTCACACAAAACTAAATTAAGAATTGAATATTTAAAGGTGTGACGTACGGGTGTTAAAGGTACACAATTATTAAAAAATTTGGAGTCGCCACTTGACAAGTTAAAGGTGTGCCAAGTCACCAAAGTGGTGTACCTAGAACACCTATGACTCACTAGTGGTCTAAGTCAGAGTTCTGGGTAGGGATCTCGGTTAACTCTCGGGAAGGTGTTAGGCACCCTCGAGTCCTGTGTCAAGCACAGTTGCTTCATTGATGCATTTCGACTGTTTAAAATTATATTTTGTTGTTTATCGCAAAGTTTTATGTTATGCTTCGATTTGGTAATTAAGGAAGGGTGATATATACAAGATAAATATGTTTTACTCCAAGCTTTGATATACTGTTACATTTAAAGAGAGAACACTGCTTACCTATTAAAAAAAATGAAACAAACAACCTCTTTATCGTATGTCTAATTAAGGCATAGTCACTCCTTTACCTTTAGGCGACTGGTTTCCCCTTTCATCTCATATATTTGATGAGTAACATCGACTTTTTCTAACATTTAAATAATAGCTTTCCTTTTTGTATTATACTCAAAGACCAATTTTAAAACTAGGCAGAACTTGCAAAGTTTCACTTCTGCCTGTTTCTTCCGTTCCTTTCAAAGATAATTTGCAATTTCAGTCTTTATTTTAAACAGTCTGCACTAAGTATCTCTTATTTGATTTTATTTCAGACTTTTGTCCAGTAGTGCACCAATTATCAAAAGAAAATTATTTACAAGTATCCAAGCTTACCCACTCCAATCATATATATTTTTTTAACAATATCATCATTATGCTGCCCAAATCCTTGCCTACTCACCCTTGCTTTGCATAAATTTGCAAATTATTACCAAAGAAAGATTTTTAAATGATCTCATTTTCAATATCCAGTTTCTCTTATGACCTCAAAATTAAATGGCCTACTTCAAGCGTACGTGAAGTAACAACATGAGCTCAAAAATAAATAACATGAAAGTATGAAGAATAGCCCATTCGGCCTGACATTCAATTTTAGAATTTTAAACGAAAGCCACTAACATATTAAAACAACTTTAAAGAAAACTTAGGAGGTTGAGAAATAATAGCCTAAAGTGCAAATTCTCCAAGCAACAGTACAAACACCCAGCTACCAGCAACAACACAGCTCCCTTGAACTTCTATTTTGACCTCCAACTCGAGAATTTATGACCTTCCCTTTTAGCTTCATGTTTCTAATTTCTCTCTTTTGTTTTTTTTTTTTCGTTTTCTTTGAATTCTCTCTAATTTTTTTCTCTCTTTTTTTTTTTTTTTTTCAAAACCTCCTTTTTTTTAATGTGAAGGGAGTTTTTTATATAAGATAAAGTCCCTCATATTTGTGAAGTAGTGAGTATGCAATTTTTTTTTTTTTTTTTTTGATTTTGTTGGCTCCCCCTCCTTTTTATAAATCCCCCCCATCATAAATGAAAAGGGAGTGGAGTAAAATAGGTAGATAGAAGTACAATCATCCATATACAGATATACTTTGTACCACTACTTTGACGCTCATCATCACATTGACATCATCAATCCCATGTCACTTCTTTCTTTCTTTCTTTCTTTCTTTCTCTTTTTTTTTTTTTTTTTTGAAGTTTTTTCAACATTTCTTCCTAATTAATTACTAAAAAAATACTAAATAATAAGATAAAAATCACATGAAAATTACCACAAACTTTATGTAGTTTTAATATTTTGTGCCAAAATTAGGTGATTACAGCTGCCCCTCTTTATTGAGAACATGAAGAGTTTTCGGACTAGACGTAATCGTAACTAATTTTGGCTTTTCGGTTCTAGCCAAGAACACACTTTGCAAAATGGTGACCGTACCTTGAATCTCGGTTCCAACCAAGAAACAAGGCTATCTACATATTCCCGAACTAAGGAATCAGGTCAGTGTAGTTCCTCGCATGCGGTAGCTGGGACTATCGCATTCAAACAGACACTAGACTTCTTCTAGACTCACTAAGACAAACTAGACACTCTAGACTAACACTAAAACAAAACTAGACACTTTAGACTTCTAAGACAAACTAGAGACTCTTCTAGACACACTTAGGGCTGATATTAGACACTCTTAGGCACAGAAAGGCTGTCGTTGCTGATTACTGGTCGCTTTCTGGTGGTCGTTGCTTTAGAAGAAATGAAAATACAAGAAAAAAAAATGCAAAATTACAATCCCTAGCCTAAATCTTTATGCTTCCTTGAGGTAAATCTTGGCTTGAAAGACCACTCTATTGCCCGTTGAATGGGCAAGCAGTATCTGAAACTTAAAAAGGCCGCGTCTGTTTCAAACGGGTCTTGACTTGAAGCTGGGGATGGTTGCTATCTTCGAGCAGGACTAACTTGAAAAGGAAGTGGTTGCTATCTTTGAGCGCAAATGACTTGAAGTGAAAATGATCGCTATCTTCTAGCAAGACTGACTAGAAAAGGAAGTGGTTGCTATCTTTGAGCGCAAATGACTTGAACTGAAGGTGAGTGCTATCTTCTAGCAAAACTGACTTGAAAAGAAAAATGATCGCTATCTTTTAGCATATCTTGACACGAAAAAGAAATGACGCTATCTTTGAGCGAGACTGACTCTAAAAGGAAAATGATTGCTATCTTTTAGCGGATCTTGACATGGAAATGACGCTATCTTTGAGCGAAACTGATTCTAAAAATGATCGCTATCCTTTAGCAAATCTTGACATGGAAAGGAAATGACGCTATCTTTGAGCGAGACATGACTCTAAAAGGAAATGATCACTATCTTTTAGCAAATCTTGACATGAAAAAGAAATGACGCTATCTTTGAGCGAAACTGACTTGAAAAGGAAATGATCGCTATCTTTTAGTAGATCTTGACATGGAAAAGAAATGGCGCTATCTTTGAGCGAAACTGACTCTAAAAGGAAATGATCGCTATCTTTTAGCAGATCTGGACATGGAACGGAAATGACGCTATCTTTGAGCGAAATTGACTGGAAAAGGAAATGATTGCTATCTTTTAGCAGATCTTGACATGGACAGGAAATGAAGCTACCTTTGAGCGAGACTGACTCAAAAAGGAAATGATTACTATCTTTTAGCGGAAATTGACTCGGAAAGGATACGATCGCTATCTTTAAGCAGATCCTGACATGGAAGGAAATGAACGCTATCTTTTAGCGGGAATTGACTCGAAGAGGGAATGGAGTTCTGTTTGATATCTAGCGCAACTACCCCAATTCAAGTGGTCCTAGCTCTTTCTTGGCAACACGACAAATGTCACACTGACTTTCTGTATCGTGGATACACCCTGTTTCTGATCTTGCAAATAAGCTTGGTGATTCTTGTTCTATTCTTCACAGTAATATGCGATGAACAACGCCTAAAGCTTATCCCAAACATGTCCACTTTTCATGATACAATTTTGGTGTCGTTCCTCCGGTCTGATGTGCTGTGCCGGGCTCCAATTATCAAGGTTGGTCATGACTCGCTGAAACTTTTCCATTGTCGAGGGTGTGCCCTGCTTTCTGGAATTAATCCTGAATCCTGAAAGACAGAGTTTTGCAATTTGCTTTTGTTGCTCATATGATGTTAGCGCCGAAAGGGCGAGAAATTAATGGTGAGGCAAGATATACAAATATTGAATAATAAACTTAAGGGCGAAAGTCGTTTGGATAGGGAACGTATTTTTGAAATAGAGAAACTTATCTGGAAATATACTGGCGACCTTGATGATCATGACATGTATCTTGGGTGACCTCGTCCGACCAGTGCCACTTGTTTGTTGAGAGTTGCTCCATGGAAGATATCAAACCATAACCAAGTTGAGGTGACTCTCAAGTCGACTAGTAGCGACCTTTCGAGTTTCCGCCAACTAGCCTCTCTCTTTAATCTTTTGCCTCACTGTTTGTCTTGTGGCGTCTTCTCAGGTTTTCACCGGCAAAACTTTTTTTTTCTTTTCTTTTTCTTTTCTTCTTTTTTTTTTCAATTCAATTCAATTCACAACACAAACATCTCTCTTGATGGCATCATCGACTTGTCATGAAGGAAAATTTGACATAAGCTCTCCAAAATGCATCATGAGGTAACTGCGTACAATTTGCTCCCTTTTGGACATATTTTCTTTAAAAATAAAAACTTTTGCCCCACTGTTTAGAATAAACTGGGGCGCTTTGTTTTTCTTCATTGACTTCGAGACTGGTATGCCAAACATCTCATAAAACATGTGAATAGAAAAATAATAAAAGTTTATTTTTATTTTATTTTATTTATGAAATAAAAAAAAACAAACTTCTGCCCCAGTTTAGCATAAAAGGGGGATCTAAATTTCTTTTGATGTTGGCCGCAAACTTGGAGGCAAAGTTTTGCATCAATATGAGACAGGAAAAAAATGAACTTTCTCCTATTACGAACACAAGAAAATTGAGAGGAATATTGAATTTTCCCCATTTTCTTAAAAAATAAAAACAACTTCTGCCCCAGTTTAGGATTAACTGGGGTCTTTGATTTTTTTGACATATGCCGCAAACCTGGAGAAATCTTTGCGTGAATAAAAGAAAATAGAGAAAGAGGAATTTTCTCCTGTTGCGACCGCACCGAAATGGTTGCCTACGTATCCTTTTGAGAGGAATCAGGCCAGACGCAGCTCTAGGCAAACGCCTAAGTTTCTTTTTGATGCTTTTCAGTTTCATTTCATTTTGGTACAATTAAATTGATTCCAAGTGAGAACATGCCTCAAAGTACAAGGTGCTAATAAGGGATACAATTTGGGATAGCAAAAAAGAAAAAAAAAGCCTTGCATTCATCCCAATTTGAAAGCTATCTTGGAGTCAAATGTAGTACCTCTTGACCGCGTCTGCATTGATGGGTATTTCAGTTGTCCTACCTTCTGGATTTGTAAGGTACAAGGCGCCATTTGGCAATACTTTCTTTACCAGGTACGGCCGTTGCCAATTTTTAGCTTCTTCATGATGAGGAAAGATTCTTTTCAAGACTAATTGCCCTTTTTTCAAGTCGCGGATGCGCACTTTCTTGTTGTAAGCTCGAGCCATTCTTTGTTGATACAATTGACCGTGGCAAACTCCATTGAGCCTCTTTTCGTCAATGAATGACAACTGTTCCAATCGGGTTTTGACCCACTATGTGTCCTCAATTTCTGCTTCCATAATGATCATGAGAGATGGTATTTCAACCTCAGCGGGTATGACTGCTTCAGTTCCGTATACCAATAAATACGGGGTTGCACCTATGGAAGTGCGCATAGTTGTGCGGTAACCAAGCAAAGCGAAAGACAACTTCTCATGCCAATCACGAGATCTTTATATCATTTTCCTAAGGATCTTCTTGATATTCTTATTGGCTGCTTCGACCGCACCATTTGCCTTTGGTCGGTAAGGTGTGGAATTTCGATGCATGATCTTGAATCTTTCACACACTTCATTCATTAGATGACTGTTCAGATTTGCCGCATTATCAGTGATGATGGTACTTGGGATACCAAAGCGACAAATAATGCTAGAATGAAGGAAATCCACCACAGCTTTCTTGGTCACGGATTTGAGAGTGACGGCCTCAACCCATTTGGTGAAGTAATCTATTGCAACCAAAATGAATCTGTGCCCATTTGATGCTTTTGGTTCAATATGCCTGATAACATCCATCCTCCATGCTGTGAAAGGCCACGGGGCTGACATTGTGTGCAACTCTAAAGGGGGTGAATGTATCAAATCACCGTGTACTTGGCATTGATGACACTTTCGCACAAAATTAATGCAGTCATGTTCCATGGTAAGCCAGAAGTATCCTTCTCTAAGTACTTTTTTAGCTAGCACGTGCCCGCTCATATGGGGTCCGCAGATCCCTGAGTGTATGTCATTAAGAAGTCTCGTGGCTTCAGTGGCATCCACGCATCTTAACAGTCACAGATCAGGTGTCCTTTTGTACACCATCCCTCCACTAAAAAAGAAACCACTTGCCAGTCGTCGAAGGGTTCTCTTTTGATTATTTTCTGCCACTGGCGGATACAACCCATCTTGAAGGAAATTTTTGACATCAAAATACCACGGTTGACCGTCCATTTCTTCTTCAACCACATTGCATTATGCATGTTGACTTTGGACCTGAATTTCTAACGGATCAATATGGGCTTTATCAGGATGGACAAGCATTGAGGCTAATGTAGCCAATGCGTCAGCCAGCTCACTATGTATTCTGAGAACATGTCTAAACTTTAGAACATCGAACTTTTGGCGAAGATCGTCCATACACTGCTTGTACATGATCAGCTTAAGGTCTCGAGTTTCCCATTCACCCTTCATTTGGCATTTCAAAAGATCTGAATCTCCGATCACTCCGATCACCAGCAATTCTTTGATATCCATGTTTAGCGCCATACACAAACCTATTATGCATGCTTCATACTCAGATGTGTTATTAGTACAACTGAAATGGAATTGGGTAGCCGCCGGGTAATAATGTCCCGTGGGAGAGATGAGGACTGCTCCAATACCATGGCCTTTTGAGTTAGAAGCACCGTCAAAGTATATTTTCCACACGTGCTCTTCTTCATTAATCAGTTTTTCAAGCACATCTACCTCCTTATCAGGGAAGTAAGTCTTCAATGGCTCATAGTCATCATCAACCGGATTTTCACCCAAATGATCAGCTAAGGCTTGAGCTTTCATTGCAGTTCTGGTGACATAAACTATGTCAAATTCTCTTAGCAGGATCTGCCACTTTGTAAGCTTGCCGGTTGGCATTGGCTTTTGAAATATGTACTTCAATGAGTCCATCCGGAAAATCATATAAGTGGTATAGGAAAAAAGATAATGTTTCAACTTTTGTGCAACCCAAGTTAGGGCACAACACGTCCTTTCCAACAAAGTGTATCTGGCCTCGCACTCTGTGAACTTCTTGCTCAGATAATAAATTTCTTGCTCTTTCTTTCCCGATGCATCATGTTGCCCAAGTACACAACCAAAGGAGTTTTCATTGACTGAAAAGTATAAAAACAATGGTTGGCCAGGCTCAGGCGAAACCAAAACATGAGGATTTGACAAGTATTGCTTGATCTTGTGAAAGGCTTCTTGGCACTCTTCAGTCCATGCAATTGATGCATTCTTTTTCAACAACTTGAGGATCGGCTCACATATTGTGATAAGCTGAGCAACGAACCTACTGATGTAATTTAGCCTGCCTAAAAAGCTTTTAACATCCTTCTTGGTTCGAGGCGGAGGTAATTCTTGTATTGCTTTGATCTTTGCGGGATCCAATTCAATACCTCTCCTGCTAACAATGAAACTTAACAATTTTCCAGCAAGCACACCAAATGCACACTTGGCTGGATTCAGCTTCAGATTGTACCTACGGAGCCTTTCAAAGAACTTTCTGAGATCTCTCACGTGTTCTTAAGCCGTTCTAGACTTGATAATCACATCATCCACGTACACTTCTATTTCTTTATGCATCATATCATGGAAAAGGGAAGTCATAGCCCTCATGTAGGTTGCCCCAGTGTTTTCAAACCAAACGGCATCACTCGATCGTAGTATGTTCCCCAAGGCGTAGTGAATGCCGTTTTGTACGCATCATCTTCATCCATCTGAATCTGGTGATATCCAGCATAGCAGTCAACAAAGGATTGTATCTCATGTCTGGCACAATTGTCTACGAGAGTGTGAATATTAGGTAACGGAAAATTGTCTTTGGGACTTGCCTTGTTCAAATCTCGATAGTCGACACATATCCTTGTTTTTCCATCTTTTTTAGGAACTGGAACAACATTTTCAACCCAAGTAGTGCACTGAACCGATTGAATTACAGTTGCATCCAACTATTTTATTATTTCATCATAGATTTTCTTGATCATATCAGTTTTGAACTTCCATTGCATTTGTCTCACTGGAGGGAAACCAGGTTGAATTAGCAATTTGTGGACTATCAATTCGGAACTCAAACCCGGTATCTCATCATATGATCATGCAAAAACATCTCGATATTCAAAAATCACTTTATGAATATCGTTCTTCACTTCAGGTCGGGCATACATGCTTATCTTGGTTTCCCTCACATCATTGGGGCTCCTAAAATTAACATCCTCTGTATCAGCCAAATTGGGTTTAGGCTTGCCCTCATGGCGTTCAACTTCTAGGCCTATTTCAAAATCAGCCTTTTTCCTATCATATTCAATCTCGTTAACAAAAATCCTCAATATTTTCTTCATCACTTTCAACCTCAACTATGGTTATGGAGCCAAAATCAGGATTGCGGTTCCTGGATGGACGATAAGCTCCTTGAACATGTAATGATATCTGTCACGACCCTTTTTTAACTAAAAAAGAAAAAACCTTATTGTTTAAAAGGTCTGTGACTGTGTTGATATGTACACTAATTATTAGAGATTTTCGGAGTTGCCACTTGATAAGTTAAAGGTGTGCCAAGTCACCAGAGTGGTGTACCTAGAACACCTATGACTCGTAAATGGTCTGCGTCAGAGTTTCGGGTAAGGATCTCGGTTGACTCTCGGGAAGGTGTTAGGCACCCTCGAGTCCTGTGCAAGCACAGTTGCTTTTATTGACATATTTCGACTCTTTGAATTTGTTTGTTTATATTTTGCCTTGATTTGTTACGCTTCAATTTATTGTTAATTTTTATCATTTGACAATTGAACTCCAATCGAATATAATCGTGCGAGAACTTCACTCGTTCGAAATCTTTCGACTTAAATCAATTAAATCGCGCAGGTACTTCACCCGTTCGAAATCTCTTGACTTAATATGAGTTCTAATGTAATCGAATATTTATTTAATTTAATTGAACTTGATTCGGCCTATTAGCTTGCCAACTCGTTTATTTCCTTGTTGTTAGTTATTTTGTTTTCAAGATCAGTAAGAAGTTCGCATATAGCTGTAGTCGCTCATTTGCTTTGCTTTAAAATCCTATGGTTGCCTAACAGTTTCAAGAAGCATATTAGATTTGCCACTTTTGATTCATTTGAATTAATATCCCACTTTGCCTAGTGTTTTAACTTTAGTCATCTCTTAATTCTATTCTACAAGTTTTCCAACATTTACACATTTACACGTCTGATTTTGAGAGGTGTTTGCGCAGACATCCTCATTTGTTTTACCACCTTTACATTTTCCTATATACAAGTTACTAAGGTATTTTATAATTCTGACTTTCTATTCCAAGTCAAAAAAAGAAAATTAATCTTAAGCTTAACGACTTTTTTTTTTTAAAAAAACTTAACTACTTGGACAGATTTAAATTCATTTGCGCATGTAGTTAAATAGCTATTATCTCAGAATATAAAGAGGCCTAAAATTTGAGCAATTTCAAAACCCTTGCCGTTTTTTCAGTCATGACTGCAAATGTAAAATATGCTAGGGTACATAATCATAACTGAATTGAAAGATTGTTCAGACTTGGCTTAAACTATTTCATACATGTGTTGACATGAGATTTAAAAGAATACAAGGTGAAAGGAATATTTTACCTAGCATGAAATTTCCTCAAGCTTTAACAAAGCAAATGGTGATCCACAATCCTAATCCCAAGACCAAGCCAGCAACCATAAGAACTGAGCAAACAACGACTCTAACTCCAACAACTTCTTAAAATAAAAAGAACTTTGTACTAATACTCAAGACTCTTTGCCCTCTTTTTTTTTTTCTTGAAGTATTTTTAGACTTATTTTTTTCATTTTTTCGGATCTGAAATTTTTTCTCTTTTAGATGTAAAGTCTTTCTTTCAAGAAAGTTCCCCCTGTTATAGTGAGAGTAAAACTCTCAATAAATAGACCAAAAGTGAAAAGTGAAAAAGCTTGGGTAAAAGTACAACCCATGTGCCAAACTTTAGCTTTTCAGAAAAATGGTACAAACCCATGTGCCAAAGTATACTTTTCAGCAAAAGAATATACAATAACCAAGACCATTTAATGCAAGTTACCATTTTTATGTTAGGGTCTCACCAACCCCAAAAGAAAGACTCAAACCATTCCTCATTTGTGCATCCTCCTTGTCTCATTATTTGACCATTTTGATTCTTTTTTTTTTTCAAATCTTTTCTTTTCATATTTTTATTATCTCTTTTCAAAATTTTAGATTTTTTTTTTTAAAGTTTTATGGGGGTTTTCCAACCTTAACTAAACATGACTAATGAATAACTAAACTATCATGTCTAAACTAACACAATTATGTATTCTTACACAAATAAGCTAACACAAACTTAAGGTTTTTAATCTTACATTTAGACAAAATCAATTACACAATCCCAGGCCAAAAATCATGCCGAGCAGCACACGAACAAAGTAAAAGCCGAACAAATTTCATGGACAAAGCCAAATAAAATTAGCATCAGTTCATTATATGCTTGAACAATACCACATTAGCATAATCTATGAAACTTAGGCTCTCCAAAACATGAATTCACATTATTACTACTAAACTTGTACTTCTTTTTTTTATAACTAACATCTAGATAAAGTGTTAAAACACTAATTAATAAAGAAAGAAAATGATCAAAGTCCAGACATTAAAACAACATGCACCAACCAGTGGTTTTGCTAACAACAAACTGTTATAGCAGCACCCTCGCCTCCTTGGACTGCCTCGGCACCTCCATAGCATAATCAACCAAAGCCAAAAAAATGCAACCTCACCCATAACATCACATCTTCTCCCAACGTTGGACAAAGCAGCCACCACACCTCCCAAAATATCATCATCACAGCCCAATTCTCACGATGCCATCACAGAAAAAGAAAAGAAAAGAAAGTAAGAAAAATAAAGGAGAAAACAGAAACGAACGGAGAGGGAAACGGGAATAAGGGGACGGGAGAGGGTAAAGGGAGAGAAAGAAATCGGAAATATAACAAATAAGGTAAAGAAACTCACCGGAGTTGAAGTTTGACCGAGTTTTGAAGCCCGATCTACAAAAATCGGCCATGATTTTAAAGAAACCAAGTTGAGAAATGGAATGAGGAGGCCGAAACGAGTCGAGTGGTATATTTTTTGTATTTTCCGGCCACCGGAGGCGGTGGTCCGACGACGGCTGGACGGCGGAGCCTTGGTGGAGCAGGCGGCGACTGGTTTCTCCAGTGGGAAAGGAAATTTGGGCAGAGCTTGGCTAAGTCTCAATGGACTTGTAAAGGAATGAAGAAAAAATGAGTAAAATTATAAGTTATATAGTCAAAATGAGAAGGGAGGAGAGCCCTTGGATCTAGAACATCTCAACGGTTGAGATTGATTCTCATTTGGGCGGGTCAGGGGTGAGTTGGGCTGAGCATTGGGCTGGAACGAATTTATAAGTAGCCACTAAAATGTAAACTATTTAAAAATATATACATTTTATTACAATTAAAACCACACAAATTGCAATATTATCACAATCAGAATATAAAATCATAATTAAACACATAACAAGTATTTTTTGTTAATTTTTATATCTTTTTTTTTTAATTAGTTAATCAAACCTAGCTAAAATGAAGGATAAAAACTAGGACAATTAAGCAAATATCCTACATAATTGACACGGGTATTTCAAGCAAATTTACATTTTCGTGCCAAAATTAGGTGATTACAGCTGCCCCTCTTTGTTCGAGAACATGAAGAGTTTTCGGACAAAGAATTAATCAACAGCTAATTTTGGCCTTTTGGTTCTAGCCGAGAGCATGCAAAATGGTGACCGTACCTTGAATTTCGGTTCTAACCGAGAACAAGGTTACCTACATATCCCCGGACTAAGGAATCAGGTCAGTGTAGTTCCTCACGTGCGATAGCTGAGACTATCGCATGCAAACAAACACTAGACTCTCCTAGACTAACACTAAGCACTTTCTAGACATACACAGACTAACTCTAGACACTCTCAGAACTAACTGGGACTGACTCGACGCTCCTAGACTTACTCGGACTGACACAAGACACTTTTGACAAACTAGAGTTGTTGCTGCTGGTCACTGTCGCTGGTTACTGGCTAGCTGGCTGGTGGTCACTGTTTTACAAAGGAAAAATGAAAATACAACATTTGAAATGTAAAATTACAATTCCTAAGCTAACTTCTTCATGCTTCCCAAGCTGATAAACAGGCCCGAAGCTCCCACTACCAAAGTGGTCTTGAAAAACTTGAAATTGCCGCTCGGGCGGGCTTTGACTTGAAAGTTGAAATTACCTCTTTGACGGGCTTTGATTTGAATACTGAAATTGCCGCTTTGACGGGCTTTGAACTGAATGCTGAAATTGCCGCTTTGACGGGCTTTGAACTGAATGAAATTGCCGCTTTGACGGGCTTTGACTTTAATGAAATTGCCGTTTTGACGGGCTTTGACTTGAAAGTTGAAATTGCCGCTTTGACGGACTTTGACTTGAAAGCTGAAATTGCAGCTTTGACGGGCTTTGACTGAATGCTGAAATTTTCGCTTTGACGGGCTTGAAAGTTGAAATTGCCGCTTTGGCGGGCTTTGACTTGAAGGATAAAACTGGAACCACCACTCTGGTAGGTCTTGCTTTTGCTGAAAATTAAAACCATCACTCTGATGGGTCTTGCTTCTTTACAGAAATGGATTCCCTCGTTCTTCAGGTGGGCGCCTAGCCTTCTTCAAATGTATTCCCTCATTCTTTAGGTGGTTGCTTCGACTTTCCAAATTACTCCCTCATTCTCCAGGTGGGTGCCTTGACTTTCTCTAAACTGTTCCCTCATTCTCCAGGTGGGTGCCTCGACTTTCCAAATTACTCCCTCATTCTCCAGGTGGGTGCCTCGACTTTCTCTAAACTACTCCCTCATTCTCCAGGTGGGTGCCTCGACTTTCCAAACTACTCCCTCATTCTCCAGGTAGGTGCCTCGACTTTCTCTAAACTACTCCCTCATTCTCCAGGTGGGTGCCTCGACTTTCTCTAAACATACTCCCTCATTCTTCAGGTGGGTGCCTGGACTTTCTCTAAACTACTCCCTCATTCTCCAGGTGGGCGCCTCGACTTCTCTAAACTACTCCCTCATTCTCCAGGTGGGTGCCTCGACTTTCCAAACTACTCCCTCATTTTCCAGGTGGGTGCCTCGACTTTCTCTAAACTACTCCCTCATTCTCCAGGTGGGTGCCTCAGCTTCTCAAAAATTACTCCCTCATTCTCCAGGTGGGTGCCTCAGCTTCTCAAACTACTCCCTCATTCTCCACAGGCTGATGAACTTGTCTGAAGCTCCAACTAATCCAGTGGATCTTTGAAACTTGAAATTGCCGCTCGGGCGGGCCTTGACTTGAAGTATGAAATTACCGCTCTGACGGGTTTTGACTTGAAAGTTGAAATTGCCGCTTTGACAGACTTTGACTTGAAAATTGAAATTGCCGCTCGGGCGGGCTTTGAAATTGCCGCTTTGACGGGCTTGACTTGAAAATTGAAATTGCCGCTCTGACGGGCTTTGACTGCTGAAAACTTGTAATTGCTGCTGGGGCAGGCTTTGATTTGAAACTGCATCTTGAAATCTGCATGTCCTTTGATGATCTCCTTTATGGTACACTCCTTGGTGTGGCATACTTTGATGTGGAACATTGGGCTCCAATTATCAAGGTTGGTCCTGACTTGCTCTAGTACAACTATGAAACTACAACAAGTTTTGCAAAACTTTCTTTGCTCGTTTGATGTTGGAGAAACTGAAACGAACTGAAGTAAGACAAAATGGTGAAAACGACAAATCTTCCAACCAAAAGATGAAAAAATGATGACGTCCCTTACGGGAGAGGTAAAGGACTGAAGAGATGACGATCTTTTTAACATGACATGTATTTTGGAATCAACTCTTAATCCGCTCACATAGTCCATCCATGACTGTGTACCCAGCTTTCCCAATCATGTTTGATGGCAAATCTAACGACCCTCATTCGACTAGCAGTGCCCTTTCGGGTTTTCACCGACTAGCCTCTCTCTTTGTTCTTTTAACTCACTGTTGTCTTGCAGCGCCCTTTCAGGTTTTCACCGACAAGACTTCACTTTTTCTTTTTTTTTCTTTTTTTTTTTCATTTTTGTCATTTTTCGCTCTTTCCCAATCGACCTCCGATCTTTCCTTGCTGCTCGACCCCGTCTTTCTTTTCTTCCTTCAATTTTGGCCTTTATCTTGATTCCTCGGAGAATTTCTCCTTTAATGACATTGGTGCTCCCAGCTCCCAAATGCGATTGTCGGCTTATAAGAATGCGACTTTACAGCGTGGAACTTATCCCTTGATACCCTACTCGGCTTGACATTCTCAATGATCGGTCAGAAGGGTCTTTATTTGGACTGTAACATTGGATTTGGTTAGGCTATGAAGAAAAGGATTCAGCATAAAACTCAGCAACATCTCATGAGACGACTAGAATGAGCATCACAAGATTCGAAATCACCGCTTTTGAAAAATAAACCAAACCTTTCCCCAGTTTAGGCAAATTGGGGATTTCTTCTTTTCTTTTTTTTTTCTTTTTTTTTTCTTTGTTTTGAAGAGCGGTATGAAAGCATCTCATGAAACGACTTGGTAAAATATTACAACCTTTGGAATCATTTCTTTTAAAATAATAACTAACTGAGACCCAATTTATTGAAAAATCCGAGAATTATCTTTTGAATTTTCTGATATGCAAACATAGGGGATATTGAGACTTTCCCCCGAGATGAAAACAAAGAAAGCAAAAGGAATTGACTTTCTCCCTTTCTTTTTTTTTTTTAAAAAAATAAACTAAACTTCTGCCCCAGTTTAGGATAAACTGGGCGCTTTGAGTTTCTTCCTCGGTTCCGAGACTGATATCTCATGAAACATATGAATAGATGGTACAAAAACATAGAAGTTTGTTTTTAATTTATTTTATTTTTTTAAAAAATAAAATAAAAACAAACTTCTGCCCCAGTTTAGCATACATTGGGATTTGAATTTCTTTTGACATTGTCCGCAAACTTGGAGGCAAGCTTTTGCGTCAACGAGGAATAGGGGAAAAATGAACTTTCCCCTATTATGACCGCACCCGAATGGTTGCCTACGTATCCTTTTGAGAGGAATCAGGTCAGACGTAGCTCTACCGCTGAGGTAGATTTTGTTTTGTTTTCTTTTGATTTTTTTTTTCTCTTTTCTTTTCTTTAATCACATCAAATTGATTTCAAGGGAGGGTAGGCCAAAGAAAACAACAAAAGGACTGACAAAAGATATACTGTTTGGGTAGAAGAAACGAAAGCCGTTCGTCATCCCGACCCGAGAATGCCTCGCACAAATAATGATTCAATCAATTGAGTTGGACTGATCCACACGTATCCTCGACTTCTGCTTCATTGATGGTTCTCAAACTGGTATTTCATCTTCGGTCGAAGCGACCGTGCACGATTTTGAACCTCTCACTGATCTCCTTTATCAGATGACTATTGATTAATTCCCAACTTAATTCACTCCCTCTTTATCCCTCACTACTCAGATAGCTCACAATGTCAGAACGTGTTTTTTTTTAGATCAAGACGTAAGTTCAGCACGCATGTCATGTTATTAAGGCCGACAAAACATAAAACGGAAAACTAAGGACAGGAAACATAAAAGACCGTATGTTAGGACAAGATGGATCTCTCTTTCATTGAATTAGAGATATAAGGGTTTGAACAAACAAAACAAGCAAAATAATGCACTTGGGTTACAACCCTTGAATAACCAAGTACACAGAAAGATTAGCAAAACAAGCTACAACATTTCACAGTCACTCAATTGCAAGTCAGGGCTAGTTTTCCTGTGTCAGGCATTGTTGAGCCCTTCACCAAAATGTACCATGTTGATACCAAAGAAAATCCCTGAATCTGGCAAGATCTTCTGCTTTTCCTCATTTTGTCCAACTTCCAGTGGGGTAGACTTCACTTCTTTGGGACTGATGAATGGAATTGGTTTCTCGAGAGACATGTTCATCCTCTTTATTTCTTCAACCCATACTTTGTCTGCCACCCCAAGCACAATCTCAGGAACACAGTTCATTGTCACTAGCATTTTGTTGGCCCCAACTGACACCTCACCAATAGATATTATCGGCATTGCAGATTCAACTCTCAAATCTTCTACACCCACCATTCCCACCATATACACATCATCATCGACGGGCAATGAGTTCTGGTTGACATCTGGCGCATCTGAGCCCTCAACTTGGATCTGACCATTATCTATCAGAGCTTGGATCGCCTTCTTGAGATAGTGGCAATCTTCTGTGTCATGCCCAGGTGCGCCCGAATGGTAAGCACATCGGCGAGAATAATCAACCTTCCCCGTGGGATGCATATTCCCATAGATCGGCCTCAACATATCCAAAGCCTGCAACTTCTTGAAGACACTAGTGTAAGATTCCCCGATTGGCGTGAGCTTTCTCTTTTTCTTTTCTCGCGCCTTCTTGTATTCGGGTCTTGGGATGAAAGTAGAAGGTCTCCTTGATCCATATGGAAATTCTGGTGGAGTCCGACATTGATTATGTGGAGCTTGGTGAGTGTGGTATGTGGGCTGTGAGGCTGGCGCGGTCCATTGCGGATATGAAAAATTTGGAGCATATGGTCGTGCTTTTTTTAGTGGAGGAATGGAATGTTTTGTATTTTGTAAAGGGTAGTGTTGCGAATGCTGCTTCTGTGAGGCTCGATGGCGTGAGTGGAGTCGTTTGTACCGTTCCTCATCTCTCCTTCCTGGACCTCGTTCTCTTTCATCTTTCTTCTCAAGACTCTCCGTCCTAACTAAGCCTGTGAATGGTGGAACAGAGACCAGGGGTGAAGCACACCTCTGTTTGGGCGGAGGTGGTGGTGCCGGAGGACACCCTGGGAAGGTTCTCAGAACATCTGTTGTGCTATAGTAGGGAGAGTCGGGAAAATACTGCAGGTCCTCAGCTGTAGGGCCTTGTGCCTGATGTAAGACAGTCGAGGCATGCCCTAGAAGACTAACTGGCACGGTAGAACAAGCTTGTCCCGTGTTCATGGCGATATACATATCAGCCACCAATTATTTCAGATTTTTGACCTCTTCAGTCAACCTCTTGTTTTCCAGCACCAGAAGTTCATGGACGCCGATCTCAGAATTTCCCTTATCAAACGACATGGTAATGGGTTCCGTTGATCCTGTTGTGTATGTGTGGAATGATGCCAGAATTCCGTACCAAATCTCCAAATTCCAAAGCTTTGTACAAACAAGCCGGGTTAGCACAAAAGAAGCACATATTGCAAGCCTAGGGTTGTTGTTGCTCCCAAACGCACACGCAAGTATACGTGGTCGACAAGTAATAAAGTGATAAATCGAGTATCGTTCCCACGAGGACTATTCAGACTGAATTCTAGCGAACAATTTCCTAAGAACTATTCAGGGATCTTTTTCCAATGGTTGAGATTTTACTAACTAAATGCAGTAATTAAAACAAGTAATTGAAATCAAGTAACAGAGCAAATTCTAAGTTGTTATCAATAATAAGGAGACACGGTCCAGGGTCAGAGTTACGAACAATCCAGTTGAGTTTTCCAGTTCATTCTACTTCTTGATTTCCTAGATTGCTAACTACAGGTTAAATATACCCATGAAAACCTTTCGATTCTTCACGGTCTATGCAGGCTACTCCAATCCCTATATGTCTATGGGTTGAATCACGTGCACGCATTAACGAATTCTGTAATGAGTTAAACTAGGCGAGCAAGTATATGTCTATCCTACTCACAAATTGGTTCCCCGATGCCCGGGTTCACAAACTAGTCCTATTCTTTCTTATTGCGTAATTAAATTCCCTCTTTCGAGTTCAATCTAAAAACCATAGATAGTGTTCAATTATCAGGCCTCAATAATCAAACAATTATGATCAAGAAAGAATAAACAATCCGTAATGGTAAATCAATATATAGAAATCAACTTTCAAACATCAACCTTCATGTATTTACTCTAACCCTAGAACGAACAAACGATAGAATTAAAGAGAAGAATAAGAGAAAGAGAGAAATAACTTGTTTAGAAGACATCTAGGGCTCCTCCCCTCTCCTCCAAAACTTGCTCCAAAGTCTGAACTCCCATGAAAAACTAAGTAAAAGAGTATTTATAGAGTTTACAAACACCTAGTAATAAGTTAGACCCAAGCCTAGACGAAATAGGACGTAAAAACGCGCACAAGGGGCACTATAACGGGCGCTCCGCGTGCCCCAAAGCGCCCAACCATTTTTGCCTTTTTCCTTGGTCCGAAATCTTGCTCGTGTCGTGCCCTCGTGTGCTCAATCCAATCCTCAATCAACTTCCAATCATTCCTTGCTCAATCATGCTCTTTAAAGCTCCAAATCCATTGCGTAACAACTTACACACGCACGACATCAAATTAGTGTAAAACCACATTCATAAACCATAAAACGAGCGCATAACAAGCTCAAACATGCGGAAATATTAAGGAAATATAGGCATAAAATGCCAAACATCAGTTGTTATGCGTCATCCCAAAACGGTTAACGGCGTAAGCCGAGTGTACCGATCGTATCCCCGAAAGATTGCTTATGTGCCTTGATCAAAATTAGAACAAAATTGTAACTGATACATAATCAGTACAAGGATGAACTTGGATGATTAATATATTTATTTTTTCCTTTTCTCTTTTTCTGACTCAACAAACGTAATTTAGACAAACGACACGAGACAAACTCGAAATAAAGTGCTTGACATGATGTACGAGTCAAAGATATATACAAACTGACACATTGGGCGGGTACACTGGACGGTGAAAATAATGAGACTCGCCTTTTTAGCTGAATCAAATTTTTCTACCAAGATCAACGCAAAATACAACTTAACTAATTGCAATTTATCGTATGCGCCCTGACTTGACCTTAAACAAAACAAATAAAGTGGGACCCTGAAATAAACAATTTTTTTTTTTTTTTTTTTTTTTTGAAACTTAAGACTCAACCGGAGATTCGAAACGGAACTTAAGAACAGATTATGAAACAAACTATTTTCTTATCCGGAAGGTGACTCCAAAATCGAACATTACGACAACACAAAGACGGACACAAATTTTTTTTTTTGTTTTGTTTTTGTTTTTTTTTTCTGTTTGAAACAGACTCTTTGATCTAATTCGAGAAAGAATCTTTAGGGTATTTACAAAATCTGGCAATTAGGACGACACAAAATATTACACAAGTTAGACGCAAAACTGATTTCTAAAATTGGCCATCATGACGGCGTAAAAGCCCGACAAATTAATTTCAAAATATGAACTTGACTTGGATACAAACTCCACACAAAAGAGTCCCAAAATTTTGCCATTATTAAGGCGCAAAACTATGACACATTATTTTCTAACACTTGGGACCAAGCCCGGACGTAAAATGAGACTAAAAAAAAGTTGAAAAATTTTCACCATTATAACGGCGTAAAAGGACAACTAAACAAAATATTTCAAGACACAGGACTAAACCCAATTTTTCTATCATTTTCACTTTTTTTTTTCAAAATTTGGCTCTCATCCCTCGGTGATCGGTCGGCATAACAACCCTTAGACTAGAACAAATGCAACACATTACATGCTCATGATGTGTCTTTTGAGGATGCGGGCCCCATCCTGACACGAGTGAGTCAGCCTAGACAAGTGCGGTACCGGTGTTCCGCACCTCACTAAGTCTAATGACATGCAGATAAATCGGCCTAGACAAAAGCACAGTTCAACTCTAGGTGACTCATTGGGTTTATGATCTAGTGGTTCAGCAATTTGGAAGTGCCTCGGGGGTACCGGTCGACAACGTCTAACGGCCTAACCCAACGCACCTCCTCCTAAGAAGGGTTAACTTTTTGTGTCCTGAGACACGACAGAAATTCCAGACGCCTGAAGCGAAACTGGCGTGCATGTGTGCAGTGTTCCAGAAGAATCAGAGGTGTACGAGAGAAGACAGTTGTGTATATACAGTTCAAATATATCAAAGCAGTAACACTCAAGGCAACATATACAAACAATATTCAAAAGCCGAACGCGACAAATTTTAAAGCCTGAGACTCTCAGTATTCACTTTCTTCCCCAGCGGAGTCGCCAAGCTGTCACGACCCTTTTTTAACTTAAAAAGAAAAAACCTTATTGTTTAAAAGGTCTGTGACGGTGTTGATAGGTACACTAATTATTAGAGATTTTCGGAGTCGCCACTTGACAAGTTAAAGGTGTGCCAAGTCACCAGAGTGGTGTACCTAGAACACCTATGACTCGTAAATGGTCTGCGTCAGAGTTCCGGGTAAGGATCTCGGTTGACTCTCGGGAAGGTGTTAGGCACCCTCGAGTCCTGTGCAAGCACAGTTGCTTTTATTGACATATTTCGACTCTTTGAATTTGTTTGTTTATATTTTGCCTTGATTTGTTACGCTTCAATTTATTGTTAATTTTTATCGTTTGACAATTGAACTCCAATCGAATATAATCATGCGAGAACTTCACTCGTTCGAAATCTTTCGACTTAAATCAATTAAATCGCGCAGGTACTTCACCCGTTCGAAATCTCTTGACTTAATATGAGTTCTAATGTAATCGAATATTTATTTAATTTAATTGAACTTGATTCGGCCTATTAGCTTGCCAACTCATTTATTTCCTTGTTGTTAGTTATTTTGTTTTCAAGATCAGTAAGAAGTTCGCATATAGCTGTCGTCGCTCATTTGCTTTGCTTTAAAATCCTATGGTTGCCTAACAGTTTCAAGAAGCATATTAGATTTGCCACTTTTGATTCATTTGAATTAATATCCCACTTTGCCTAGTGTTTTAACTTTAGTCATCTCTTAATTCTATTCTACAAGTTTTCCAACATTTACACATTTACACGTCTGATTTTGAGAGGTGTTTGCGCAGACATTTACCACCTTTACATTTTCCTATATACAAGTTACTAAGGTATTTTTATAATTCTGACTTTCTATTCCAAGTCAAAAAAAGAAAATTAATCTTAAGCTTAACGACTTTTTTTTTTAAAAAAAACTTAACTACTTGGACAGATTTAAATTCATTTGCGCATGTAGTTAAATAGCTATTATCTCAGAATATAAAGAGGCCTAAAATTTGAGCAATTTCAAAACCCTTGCCGTTTTTTCAGTCATGACTGCAAATGTAAAATATGCTAGGGTACATAATCATAACTGAATTGAAAGATTGTTCAGGCTTGGCTTAAACTATTTCATACATGTGTTGACATGAGATTTAAAAGAATACAAGGTGAAAGGAATATTTTACCTAGCATGAAATTTCCTCAAGCTTTAACAAAGCAAATGGTGATCCACAATCCTAAGCCCAAGACCAAGCCAGCAACCATAAGAACTGAGCAAACAACGACTCTAACTCCAACAACTTCTTAAAATAAAAAGAACTTTGTACTAATACTCAAGACTCTTTGCCCTCTTTTTTTTTTCTTGAAGTATTTTTAGACTTATTTTTTTCATTTTTTCGGATCTGAAATTTTTTCTCTTTTAGATGTAAAGTCTTTCTTTCAAGAAAGTTCCCCCTGTTATAGTGAGAGTAAAACTCTCAATAAATAGACCAAAAGTGAAAAGTGAAAAAGCTTGGGTAAAAGTACAACCCATGTGCCAAACTTTAGCTTTTCAGAAAAATGGTACAAACCCATGTGCCAAAGTATACTTTTCAGCAAAAGAATATACAATAACCAAGACCATTTAATGCAAGTTACCATTTTTATGTTAGGGTCTCACCAACCCCAAAAGAAAGACTCAAACCATTCCTCATTTGTGCATCCTCCTTGTCTCATTATTTGACCATTTTGATTCTTTTTTTTTTTCAAATCTTTTCTTTTCATATTTTTATTATCTCTTTTCAAAATTTTAGATTTTTTTTTTTAAAGTTTTATGGGGGTTTTCCAACCTTAACTAAACATGACTAATGAATAACTAAACTATCATGTCTAAACTAACACAATTATGTATTCTTACACAAATAAGCTAACACAAACTTAAGGTTTTTAATCTTACATTTAGACAAAATCAATTACACAATCCCAGGCCAAAAATCATGCCGAGCAGCACACGAACAAAGTAAAAGCCGAACAAATTTCATGGACAAAGCCAAATAAAATTAGCATCAGTTCATTATATGCTTGAACAATACCACATTAGCATAATCTATGAAACTTAGGCTCTCCAAAACATGAATTCACATTATTACTACTAAACTTGTACTTCTTTTTTTTATAACTAACATCTAGATAAAGTGTTAAAACACTAATTAATAAAGAAAGAAAATGATCAAAGTCCAGACATTAAAACAACATGCACCAACCAGTGGTTTTGCTAACAACAAACTGTTATAGCAGCACCCTCGCCTCCTTGGACTGCCTCGGCACCTCCATAGCATAATCAACCAAAGCCAAAAAAATGCAACCTCACCCATAACATCACATCTTCTCCCAACGTTGGACAAAGCAGCCACCACACCTCCCAAAATATCATCATCACAGCCCAATTCTCACGATGCCATCACAGAAAAAGAAAAGAAAAGAAAGTAAGAAAAATAAAGGAGAAAACAGAAACGAACGGAGAGGGAAACGGGAATAAGGGGACGGGAGAGGGTAAAGGGAGAGAAAGAAATCGGAAATATAACAAATAAGGTAAAGAAACTCACCGGAGTTGAAGTTTGACCGAGTTTTGAAGCCCGATCTACAAAAATCGGCCATGATTTTAAAGAAACCAAGTTGAGAAATGGAATGAGGAGGCCGAAACGAGTCGAGTGGTATATTTTTTGTATTTTCCGGCCACCGGAGGCGGTGGTCCGACGACGGCTGGACGGCGGAGCCTTGGTGGAGCAGGCGGCGACTGGTTTCTCCAGTGGGAAAGGAAATTTGGGCAGAGCTTGGCTAAGTCTCAATGGACTTGTAAGGGAATGAAGAAAAAATGAGTAAAATTATAAGTTATATAGTCAAAATGAGAAGGGAGGAGAGCCCTTGGATCTAGAACATCTCAACGGTTGAGATTGATTCTCATTTGGGCGGGTCAGGGGTGAGTTGGGCTGAGCATTGGGCTGGAACGAATTTATAAGTAGCCACTAAAATGTAAACTATTTAAAAATATATACATTTTATTACAATTAAAACCACACAAATTGCAATATTATCACAATCAGAATATAAAATCATAATTAAACACATAACAAGTATTTTTTGTTAATTTTTATATCTTTTTTTTTAATTAGTTAATCAAACCTAGCTAAAATGAAGGATAAAAACTAGGACAATTAAGCAAATATCCTACATAATTGACACGGGTATTTCAAGCAAATTTACATTTTCGTGCCAAAATTAGGTGATTACAATATCAGGGCCGGTAGATATATCACTACAGATAAACAAAAGTAGAATAAAATTGGGAATATGAACAGAGATTTGAAGGAAATCTTGGCTCTTAGGCCTTTCATTAATGAAAAAGGGTTTGAATTACAAAAGGAAAGATGAGCAAAATAATACACTTGTCATACAACTCTTAGAATATCCAAATGTATTCAAAAGAAAACTGTAAAACAACAGTCTACCAAGACCCTTTCCTGATGGGGAAGGGAGCTGCATTCCAGTTAGTCAGGTGCACGTCCAGGCCAATGTACTGTATTGAAGCATTACTGGAGCCTTCACCCGGCTGCACCATTTAAATTTCAAAAATGCCACCTAGATCGAACGGTGCATCCTGATTATCTTCCACTGTGTTGACATTTGTAGCGACAACCTTTAGTTTCATGATATAACCCACAAAAGACTGAGCGATACACGGAATTGGCTTTGGGAGAGACCAAACTTCCGACTTCTTTTTCTTTGCTTGCTTGCGATCAGCTGCTTTTGGCTTGAACCCTAGTCCCCACGTGCCTTGCACACCATTTGGATAAACTGAATTTACCCTGCCTTGTAGTGATGCTCCCAAGCCCTTTCCAAATTGGAAACCATGCTTTAACATTTCTGATGCAATCATAATAGACGTCTCTGACACTCTTGGGATGGGTATAGGTTTCCTTTCTGCTACTTTTTCCACATACACCACATCAGAGGTTTGATACATGATAGTCGGGCGTGTGGTGACAACTTCAAGGGCTGGTACGTCTAGACTATTGTTAAACTGTAAGTCATCCTCACCAAAAACTACGACAGCTTGACTGTCCCAAGTGAATTTGACTGCCTGATGGACCGTAGAAGGCACAGCACAGGCCATGTGGATCCATGGTCTGCCCAATAATAGATTGTAAGATGCATCCGTTTCCATGACTTGAAACTTAATGCTGAAAGTAGCAGGACCAATGGTTAACTCAAGATTAATGATGCCCAAAGATTCTTGAATCCCTCCATCGAAGGCACGGACGGCAGAGGAACTGGCCCTGATTTTGCTTATATCCACCCTTAGACTCTTCAATTTAAACAAAGGGCAAATGTTCAATCCTGCGCCGCCATCTATTAGAACACGTGTGACATAGGAATTTTCACACTTAACTGAGACATGAAGCACCTGATTATGACCGGTTCCTTCTGCTGGCAGCTCCTCATCGGTGAACATCACACGATTAGTCTCAAATACTCTGCTAGCAAGTGCTTCCAGATTAGCCACAGTAGTTTGTTCGGGAATGTAGGCCTCATTCAGTATTTTCAACAGTGCGTCGCGATGTGCTTCAGAGTTCATAAGTAGAGATATCTGAGCTAGAGTCTTTTCTCAATTGCTCGACGATAGAATAATCTGTTGATTTCATTTTCTTCAAAAATTCTTCAGCTTCTTTCTCGGACACCGTCTCTTTGATGGGTCCTTAGTCTTCTCGACCTGGCTTTGCCTTTCTCAATTCTTCCAGTGTAAAACATCTCCCGGACCGAGTTAGACCATTTATATCTGCAGCAACCTCCATGATTTATTTCCCGTTGTAAGACACAATTGTCTTGTTGTAGTTCCAAGGAACAACCTTTGTACTTTTGAGAGGGAGTTGCGCTGCTTGAGTGATGATAGCGGGTTCATACTTCTTTGCCTTAACCTTGAAGACCGGAGTTTACTGGCATGATGCCCTTTGCACAATAAATGCTTGTGCACTGTCATGAACTTTTTCCTGCTTTGCAGCTAGAATTGTGAAACTTGGCTCAACAGCCGCATCTTGCTTTGCTTTGTTGACAACAGACGCACTTGGCTTTCCCCCGATTACAATAATAAATGGCTCATGGCCTTTGATGTCTGGGGAGGGACCAATTGCCACTATCTGTTTGGCGGCTTTCCCTTTCATATCTTCTTCTAAGCATACCATCCCTACCATGTGTACGTTGTTTTGAACATCATGAGCTGGTAAAGTATTTTGATTCATATTTTATGTTTCATCCCCCACGACTTTTATCTGATTGTTGTCTATCATTGCCTGGATTGCCCTTTTGAGTTCCCAACAGGATTCTGTGTCATGTCCAGGTGCTCCAGAATGAAATGCACAATGGCGTGAATGATCAACTCTTCCATTGGGGTTCACTTTTCCCGGGATTGGTTTTAACAGATTGGCTTGTTGCAACTTTTCAAACAAATTAGTGTAAGTTTCCCCCAATGGGGTGAACTGTCTTTTCTCTTGGTGCATGTTTCTCTGTTGCATGTTTGGATGAAAACCCGGTGGACCTCGTGGTCGATAGGGCATCTTCTGTTGAGCCGGGAATTGAGCATGTGCTTGTTGATTGTTATACTGGACCGGAGCAGGGGGTGCACGCCATTGTGGACCAGATAGCGGCTGAGAATAAGATGCTGCATTGACAGGGAATGAGACTTGCGGCATGGCAAATTATTGGCCATGAGGTGGATAGAATTGTTTTGGCGGGGATGTCTGAATGTACCCTTGACGGTCATTGTATCTTTCGTAATTTCTTCTTGGTCCAAGGCCAACTATAGCCACTTCTTCTTTCTTTTCTTTCTTCTTCCCAAAACAGTTTGATCCTGATTGTAGTGACTGAGTAGTGGCTCTCAAAGCTGTTTGGCTGACAATCTTTCCAGTCTTGATTCCTCTATCAATCATTTCACCAATTTTTACTGCTTCCCAATGGCAGAGGCCATCGCTTGGTAGTATGTTTCATCGAGCACTTCGATGAATTCTTCAACCATATTATCATCTGGGATCAAAGGGCTCACACGCACCACCTGTAGGCATACTCTCTGAAACTTTCACTTGGTTTCTTTGTGATCGTCTTCAAAGAAGAACGATCAGGAGCAGCCTCCATTTTGTAACCATAATGGTTTAGGAAACCGCTGGCCACGTCATCAAAGGTAACCCACTTCGAAACATCTTGTTGTACAAACCATTCTGTTGCCGGTCCTCCCAAACTGTCACCAAAGTATGCCATCAACAATTCATCCTTCTCAATGCCCCTCGTTTTGTTAAGGTAGATCTTCATGTGGATCCTTGGATCACTTTGTCCAGTGTACGGATCAAATTTTAGCATAACAAAACCTTCAGGCAGTGGCACATGAGGGAACAAACACATGTCTTTGTATGAAATATTGGTTTTACCCTCTTGCCCTTGTATGTTTTTCACAGTTTGCTCCAAAATTTTCAGTTTCCGAGCAAAATCATTCTCTTCTGGTTTTCCCAACCTCTCGATATCAACATGTGATTCTGGATGGTGTCCCTAATCATACGACTCGATTTGGCGGCACACATTACCCTGAGCTTGGTCAAATTGTTGATCACGGGCCCTTAACTGTGGGTCACTGTTCGATCTTTGCAAAGTGTGCCCTGCAGGAACGGTGAATGTTGTGGCAGGAACTTGGGGTTGGCCATGTTGTCCATATTGTGGAAATTGTGCTCCAGGTTGTACAGTAGAAGGCCACCACCAGATTTTTTTTTTTCTAATTTTTTCGATACTAAAAAAGGAACATACAAAAACTACACAGATATACACTAAATATAACCCAAATATACAAACACATTCAGAAATATACACAAATATACAAAGTTATATAAAAAACATAAAATCAACTTTTCTACTCTAGACATACATAAATACAATCATACAAACATATACACATATATACATACATATACACACAAAAAAATGAAAAATAGACATTCATATACAAAAATACAAAATATATATGTATTTATATATACAAAATATAAAAATATACTACACATACACATACAAAAAGGGGAAAAAAGAAACAAATCGGAGATGAACAGAAGCAGATCTGAAAACCTCACTGAAAAACCCACCAGAATATGTAGATCGGGACAGTCCGCAGTTGCAATGCAACAACACCGCTGCACTGCGGCGGCAGTAGCACCAGCAACACCGGGGAGTAACAGGTACAACAAAGACAGCGATGGCCGGTAAGGGGAAGAGGGGGCGACGCGGGTGGGGCTGATGGGTGGAGGAGGAGAGAGAAGGAGAGAGGGAGGAAGAAATTAGGATTTTATATTTCGGGAAGGGGAAATGAGAAACTATTGTTATGTATTGTAAATATGGTAAAACTATTGTTATTTTTTGTAATTTAGCTATTAGGGTAGTCATTTTCTGTAAATTTTTCTAAATTTTATGCTTGTAAAAGGGCTATATGACTAAAATAACATTTACCCAATATCTCCTGCCGGAGCCAAATATTTGAAAGCATTGGTTTTGTATCAGACTGGTTTACCTGCGTATAAATTTTATATCAGGACTTTCTGATGCCTCTTCAAATTTGTTTGGATAATAATGCACTTTAATGTTATATGAAGTTTTAGACAAAACAACCGTTCATAAGTCAAGATGCCGATAATGTGTTTCAATTAGCTAAAAACATCTCTCCTACTATGTATTTGTGACAAGAAGGTACAATTCTATATCAGAAAGAATTTCTTGTGTGTTTGCCAACATCACTGCTCAAAATTATGCTACCTTGTCGTTACTTAACATTCCAACTCGTATGCGAACTTCAGTTGGAGTTTGGATGGAATTCTGCCACTGCTATGACCTCGTCCACATCCGGTACTTGGCGACGTTTTGAAGGGCATTGTCAATAAAATAAAAGAGAAGCTGGTAAACGAGAGTAACCAGCGATTTCCAATTAGTTAAGGATAATCACAGTTTAAAAGGCCGGTGAGTAGTAACAAAATAGCTTGTTGAAATAGCACGACAATGCCCAAACTTATTTTGGAGTTTGAATTGAACTTTAGAAAGAAAAAAAAACTTTGAGTTTGAATTGAACTAGGTTAGAGTGTAAAGACTTTATTTATTTTGTGTTTGTTTATTATTAATAAAATTAACCATAAGCTTAGTGGTATTTGCTCCATAAAAAAAAAATATTAGGTTCGAGTGCTTGACTCCAAAAGTATCCATTAGCTGTCTCGAAAGAGTACAACTCACTCTTCCGAAGAACTTGAAGCCCCCTCCCTCTAAATCTTTTTAAAAAAAGTTCGCTTAAAAAAAGAAAAAAAGACACTACTCTTCCTTAGCTTTAGTGATCGAGGAATCATTTGTCGAAGGACTCCCACTCAATAAATCAAAGGTAGCCAACGGACAGTAAGTTCATGACCTCCAAGAGCACTTATTATCCCTGTGAATTTACTTGGTATAGTAGATTATTTATCTTAATTTTTAGTACATAACGAACTTCATTATTATCAACAATTACTTAGTTATTTTTAGACTTTAAGTGCAGTGCTAGTGTGCCGCAATAGAGAAGCACTTTATCCCGAAGGTAGAGATCCCACTTGTGCAATTATACTGGGTATGTTGTTACTGCTGTATTCGCATCGGGAATACCAAAATTCTTGGAAATATATCTTTCTATAAGTATAATTCTTGGAGATATCTATTTTCTAATCTAATGTGGATTCTATCCAACATGATAGTATAAGTTATCCTTAAAGTTTGGTTTATACTATGAGTTCAAAAAAAAGGTTTATATATTGAGAACTGCCGGTATACAAATATATCTTCCAAGAGTAAATTGCATTTTTTTCACATTAATTATTATGTTAGTTTAACAACCCGGTATAGATCAGATCCAGCTTCTTATACAGAAAATCATAATGTCATAGCAAGTAAACATATAAGTTACCATAGGAGATTCAATTTGGTTGGTTATCAAATATGGACATAATCTATCAAAACATATCTATCTATACTATTATAAAAGCACGAAGGCCTTAGTGAAATGTCATTCGTCTTTTTTACCCTTCATAAATACATTCCATATAAGATAGAATTGTAATTACAAAGAATTATATTTTGCTGTAATATTTAGGTTGATATTTTTTCTTTGAATTTTACGCTGGTATTTTGACTAATTGTGAACTTTGAATTCCAGTAAAATTGTGCCTAAGCTAGAGTTTTGTTACAGAAATGGTTGATACTAATTCCTATTCAAATTGGGTAGGTTAGACTTCTACCACATATGCTACTCTTATAATAACGTATTACGTGAAAACGCAATCAAATAATCTCAAATAGACACTGAATCGAAAGAGAGAGTTCACAAATAATGTGTTACAGCGAAAAGTTACAAAGGTACTCTTTGGCCATTAAAGAATTTTTGTATTCACACCCTTATTTATCCGTTCCTTTTTTTAAGTCATATAGCTAATAATTTCTTTAAATTCTGAGTATTCGTTTGAATTAATTTGATAGCAATTTGGATGTAAACTTACAAGATTTACACGATTTTGGTGATTTGATACATATATTTATACCTAGAAACTATTAATTAGCTCTTGTCCATGAGCTTGATTGTTTGTGCTTTTGGTACTTCATTATTCTGCTCGCGAAATCGAATTCGCAGTTCACTTTGTCTTCCTTCAACGGGATATAGCATTTGTCTTCCTTCATATATTGAAAAAGTGTCTCCTAAAAAGCTCTCGATTTGGATGCGCATTGGTGTTTGGGGGTAACGAGTGGAACTTTCTTCTGGAATGTTTTATAATTTTAGTTGCAGAAAGTAATAATAGGCTCTTGCCAATTTTCTTGATTGTCGATGCTTTGGGTACTTCATGATTCTGCTGGTGAATCAAATTTCTCACTTCACTTTGTCATCCTTCTACCGGACATAGCAAATCAATCTCATAAACTTGATGATAAGATTTTAATATCAAGAATTTCGAGAAATTAGTGACGCATCATGAATAATATCTAATAAGAGATTGTGTACTAAGAAATTCTTCGTTTGGATGCATAGAAATGGTGTTAAGGTGGTAATGAGTGAAATTTTATGGCTCCGCAGCTGATGATTAAAATATTGTTGATTATTCATTTATTTATTTTTCATAATTTAACTGTCACTGATTATTATTCCCCTTTAATTTTTTCATTCGTTGACGATCCTTTGCTTTCTTTACAGAAGATTTTCTATAGATAATCAAATATGAATGCACTACGTTAAATATTACTCCATGGTAAGTACCATGCAAAAAATGAGCTCCAAGAAAGTTGGTTACCGAAAGACTTAGTGGTCCAAAGGTTTGTTAGTCCCTTATTATACTATAGCTTTCCATCTCATATGGATGTTTCAAGATTTTATAATAAAATAGATATATCTCAAATAGGAATAAGTGAGCTTCAAACATTGAGTCATTGACCATCGCAGCCAGTATGATATATCGAGAGTGAATAGGGGAATAAAGCAAGAAAAAGAAGAGGTAAAGTATGTCATTCGCCCTATATATTTATGCTATATGATAATGTCAGTATTTCTTATTTGGTGTGTTTTCTTCCAAAGGATATGCATGTTTGGTGCCTAAGTTCGTGTGCTTTTTGTGCTTTCTTGGTTACTTTTAATCTCAGTTTATGCTGCAATAGGTGGAGATTGAAGAGGAAAACGATGATATAAGCGAAATGGTTTGGTGAAATCAAACCAAGGGCAGAATTATTAAAGTTTGAACGAATAACAAATAATCTCATGAGGTTGAGTTGCTTGTGTAACTCCCAAGGAAATTGGGTCAGAGATGTAGGTGTTTATCCAGATCAGTCAAACAAATCAATTGTCCTTGAACAAACTAACCAACAATGTGCTCTTGTAGTACCGTAAATCATATTCAACCCACTCTTTTCATATGTTACCTTGAACTAGCTGGATTGCATATATTATGCTAAAGAAAATGTTCTATCTTCTTAAAATTGTGTAGGCTTGCCATATTCACACTTGTCGTTCCAAATTTATGTCTTCAAAGAAATATAAATGATACAGAAGTACATAAAACTACTATGAGTAAATTGAATACAAGTCAATCCATTGTGCTATCTTGTCTGAATTTCTAATAAAGCAAATACATATATTAAAAATCAATAAGATTATTATTATTGATTTTTATGACCTATGTTGAGAAATTCGTTTGAGTTAATCGGATAAGAGCAACATTCACCATGGAGAGAAACTTAAACCTCTCTTTAATCTTTATTTTATAACATAAATGCTATCATTTTTCTAAAAAAAATTGTACTTATTGACAGAATACACGCATAACGCGCGTACTCAGAAACTAGTATATAGTAAAAGATATTCCAAAAAAGAAAAGCATTTTTGTATAGATAAACATTACAAGACATAAAGATCCAACTCCTCATATAGAATAGCAAAATTTATACCCTAGCAAGTAAATAGATAAGTTTCCATAGGAAGGACAACTGGTCGCTTATCAAAATATGGACATAAATCTATCACAATTTACAATGTTAAAAAAATCTCCAAAAAAAGAACGGATTTTTGTATAAATAGACATTCCAAGACATACATGTTTGTAAATTGAACGAGACAAACAGACAGACAAGAGCATTTGATCTGATAAAATGGCTAAGGGAAAGATGAATGCTATCTGCACATCCATTTTACTAATTGGATTCTTTTGTTTGGTTCTTTTTATGAGTTCAAATGAAGCAGCTGATGTGGTGTTCATAGGAACATGTACTGAATTTCCAGATTGTAATGCAGCGTGCATTAAGCAAGGATATCAGAATGGCAAATGTACCTCAATTAGCGGTGGCATTTTGGGTTGTTATTGTGCTGATCCTTAATGATATTTACTTTTACTGCTAGTTATTATTGGCATATTAGTTTTATGAATAATTTGTATTCTCCATAGTTTTGGGTGTTCCAAATCTATAGAATTCAGTACGATTTTTATTAAAATCAAATTCTTATATTTGTATGAGTCAAATTTTTTGTCAGGTGATCTTTTTATCTTCTATGAGTAATAGTTTTGATGAACGCGAACGATTTATCCTTTGATATTTGAAACATCCAAAACTAACCAAATAAAGTCCGGCTATTAAGTGGAAAAGAGTATATGAGTGAAAGCATTTATTCATCGAGCTTTTGCTTGTATATCTAACTGGTCTTCAGAAATATTCCGGTTATAAAATAAGAAGCAGAAATATTGTTCTAACTTCTAATACTAGAGTTATTAATGATATTAATTAATCTTGTTCTCCAAAGAAAAAAAATTTTAGTGCCATTGATTTAAACAGTGATCCGTGTATTGCTCTCGTAAGTTCCTAGTAATGGTTAGCTTAAACTCGGGAAAAGACATTAAAATTACCTCAAATCCTAAGGGAATTTCTGTCGGCCATTAAAACAGAGAAAAAATTGCGTAATCATCCCCTATTTATATATAACCTACTAGAAGTAATCTAAAAGCAGATCAATTTCAAGAAACAAATTTTGAAAAAAGAAATTCAAATTAGATAGATATGGCAAGCATGAGTTTGACATCTATTATTAATAGAGTTTTTGTTAGTAGAACATTCAGACCTTTCCAGGTGATTTTTTTTTTTTTTTTTTTTTTTTGACCTTCTAATTAACTTGAATCCAGATCTACAAGAGTATAAAGTTCTTGAGAAGGTTGAAATCTGTCTTACAATGAAAATCATTCTTATTTAATGGCGTGCACAGAATTCTGTGTACTGAATGGTGACAATTGATGTTTACTTTGCATTATTTTGAAACATTATTCAGTCTATTACACACTCAAATATATGTATATTAATCATTTTCACTACTACATATTCAGTGAAAATTTCTGTAGGTAGGCTTAAGAAATTCTATTTATATTAAGAAATTCACTAAATATGTTCAAGAATTAGATTCAAAACTCAATTACTAGCACTTGAGTTCGTTGTATTAACTTTCAGAAACGGTTCAAATCTGAATCCACCTTCGTGGATGATACCCTTGTTAAGGGTGTACACTGTAATGCTATTCAATCATAATACGATTACAACTTTCTTTCTTGTTGGTTGTTAAGCATTAATATAATATGTAACATTAGTTTATATGCAGCAAACAACTAAGCGTTATCTAGCCACAGCTTTTAAAGATGAAGCTCATAGCTCAGTCAAGAAGGGTGCAGATGCAGTGAAACATGGGGCTGATGCTGCTAAGATGGCCAGCCAAGAAATGAAAAACGAGACTGCCTCTGCTGCAGATGAGGTGAGACAATTAATTTCCATGCATACAAACGTTCAATTTCATCTTTATTTCTTCGTCTTATGAACATATAAATGTTTGCAGGTTTGTAATATATATTTCTTCAGGATTTAATTTATGTACATTGATATTGTGTATAAAAAAAAAAAAAAAAAAAAAATCACAAGCAGTATAGTATAACTTGTTCTTTACCATTATTTCATGTTACCAATCACTATATATTCGTTAAGATTTAACTTATATCTGTTGACAAGTGTAAATCATATTCACTTTCTTGCCTTGTCTTGCAGGTTTCTTCACTTATTATGAATAAATTAATGCCTCAAGTTCCTTTTTTGAGTGATATATAATATTAAAAAGATTTCACACGTTAATGTATAGAAATTAGACACTTTTCACTATGTAACATTACCTACAAATATTACATTTTAAATGACCTGATAGAGTAAATATTTTTTCTAATCACGTCATACATAGAGCTTTAACTCATGTTTATCTTATGCCAATTTAATGTGTGATTGAAATTAAGGCGATGCGCAAGGCAAAAGGAATAGGAGAAAAGGTGACGGACACAGCACAAGACATGGCTGGAAAAGCAAAGCACACAGCACAACAAACATGGGATTCTGTTAAAGAAACCACCAAAAATATGAAAGACGCTGTGAAGGGCAAAGCTGAAGAGTCCACAGAAGCTATAAAGGAGAATGTTAACAAGAGCATGAACACCAAGAACGGAATTTAATTACTTTCTCATAAATCCAAGAGACATCATCTCTTCCTTAGTTTCTTTACTAGTACTATTGTTCCTTCTAGTTTCAAGTATCTGGTTTCAGAAACCTACAGGCCGATTAACCCGAATAGGCTCAGTAGAAAGTCTATTATGGAGTTTTAGTGCTTCCTACCAAAAAGGACTTCATTCGGAACTCAAATTACTTGAGATACATACCTCTGCTTAAGAGTGAAGAACTTTAAACATTACACTACATCGTTCTAAAGTCCTTTTCTCACTTTTTGAAAGAATCAAGTGTTTTTCTTTTTCTTTTTCCTTTTCATTTAGCTGAAACCGCAGACAGAAGTTTGCGAGTTTGTTGTAATTCTGTAGTCGGAAATATGAACTACGTTTATATATGTTCTTTCCTTGATTATTTGATAAATGAAGATTGATTAATTAAGTAGTACTCTCTGATTTGTTTTATATGAATATTAGGCTCATTGCCTTATTTTATCTCTCAATCAATTCCCAAGTTATGAGTGCCATATGTCCTCCTTTAATAATATCAATGATCTATATTTAATTAACTAAAATAAGTTCTTTATCATAGTTAAGATGATGGATTTTTTTCATATACATTTCTCTCAATTGTTATTTTCCAAAACCTGGCACCAAAAAAAAGGATCCTTACAAAAAATTTTATCTAACTAATTGGATGCGTCATTTTCTTGTTTTGAATTCTATTTGTGCGTGATTATGTGTTAGTTTAATCGTTTCTCAACAATGTGATTATGTTTAATCGTTTCACATGTGTTGTGCTCTCTTCTATCTTTACAAAAATAGTTGTTTTACCATACACTCTTTATACACTTATATACCGATTATACATTTATTATACGAATGTACACTGTTCCCTCGCTAAAATCCCAGCAATATACAACTACTTAATTTATGCCAACAATGATCCACAAGGACTAAGGAAGTATTTAGTTATTTACCATCATAATAATAAGTCCACTAGCAGAAAATAGGGAGAAAAGGCTGTGATAAATTTGAAGCAGAATTCATAATAATTACATATATTGGAATAAAAGTACAACAATATCTTGAAGCTGAACATGTATAACAATTAACAAGAAAGCAACCTAATAATTGAAGTTCACATTTTTCCTTCTCTTTCTTTTTCACAATCTTTCCAGACACTATGCATATCTTGATAGACAATTTTGAGAGTAGAGCAAAGAGAGACTTAGTCCCTCTTAAACAAAGGACAAACTAGGTGCCAAATCAATGTAGTATTCCAAAAACCTTCTCAGCAAGAGCAGATGCGGATTCAGGATTTTAATTTAATGTGCTCATCAGTTCTGTGAAAATATGGGTTCAGAACTTAATATTTTAACTATTATTCATGATTTTCACAAATATATCTACGGTTTAAGCTGAAAATGGTGGATTGAATTGAACTCATCCACAGAACTGTGGATCCAGGACAAATGAAAACTAGGAGAAGAAAGAAAAATTGGAGGCAATTGGCTAAGGTTGATGAATTCAATGGACAGGTGAAAATGATATGACTGTGCTTGTCACCAGATGCGTAAATGAGTTTGACATCAACATCGGGAGCCTATATGGCAAGAAAGTGCACCAGAACTTGAAGTAATCATTCCCACCATGGAAGAGGACTTAGCAGCTAAGCTTGAGGCTCTTGCATAGCTGCGTGGAGCGGCACGTCCAGATGCAGTAAAATATGCTCCGTTTAGCATAAGGTCTCCCTCTGATCTCCAGTTCCACTGCTTCCATGATCCTTCCCATGGTTCCACTCTTTTTGTCACCTGTGCCCCAATTCCATAGACATTTATTAATAAGGTAAAGTTCGGGCCTCCTTACTTGTATTATTTTCTCATAAGTACTATGTGTGAGATGTTTATTTAAAAAAGAAATTATTCAAATTACGCTTAGTTCTAATTAGTTTTGAACTAACCTCTTTGGCAAAAGGGTTAACTGGGGCAAGGTATCTGTTACCCTGGCTGTTAATCGTAGGATCAGCACTGCCACCAATGGCATACATCTCCCAATGTGTATAATCATTGTTCACCACATGGAAATAACCATGCCTACACCTGCATATCAATTATGTGGTACAATTTTTAGTCCAAGGCGACATGACGACGATAATTTCATAACTTAATGAGATGATACAGAGATCTAAGACAGTGTCTTAATGTGCTAATAATTCTAGTTTAACTAGCTTATAAGCACTTTTTTATTTTTGTTCAAGTTTGGTTTTGGCCAGCTTTCGAATAATTACACACACTCTAAAATCAAATGCTTAGCAACTATTTTGAATGAGCAAAGTGAAACAAGTTCTAATACTGCAAAACTGATACCTCGGCATTCTCTGGATTAGACCCTCGCCAAAATGGTTGAAGGCAATAGTCACCTGCATAACCTTATCTCTAACATAGGTGTCACTGTGCCCCAATAAAATCACCTGCACATAAGTTGGATTAAATGAATAATTAGTCTTTGAAATGAAGTGTCACTCATTAATGAGAACGTATTTAACTCATAAGAAGTCTTAATTGATGATGGACCTCATTATGGTGAGTGAAGTAATTGTTTGAAATGGTAATTGCAGTTGAACCCATGATAGCATCAATAAGGCCATCAGCACAATTAGAGAGAGAGTTGTGGTCAATCCAAATATGGCTCGATCCAAAAATTGAAATGGCATCACCATCAGCCATAGTCCTCCAACCATAGTGGTGTGGTGAGCTTCTAACCATGGCATTACCAGTTGGTTTACAATCATGAATATGAAGACCATGAATAATGATATTAGTAACAAACTGGATAGTGATGCAACCCCCATATGCAATATGTACATTCACACCACGAGCATCAATGGTCTTGAAACTGTTCATCAGTAGTTCTTGCTTAAGGGTGATGACCATGTCACTTTTAAACACTATCCATAATGGTTCGTCTTGAATTACTGCATGACGAAGTGTTCCAGGTCGGGGATTTACTGGATCGTCGTCACCTGAGTCGGTCACAACATAATACCTGTATTTAAGATTTAGAGCCCGTGAATTCAGAATGAGTGCGACTTTATTATACAGGAGTATACATTTCAAACTTTTTATTCAAGCTAAAAGCAATAGGTCCAGTTTAACCTACCTGCCATCACGACCACCAATTGCATTGCGTCCAAAACCAATAGCACAATCAGCTATGCGTCTACGGTTACGTACCCAATGGTGATCACAACGCCAACAATCATCAATGGGATTTCCTGTTGAACATGAGAAGTAACCCAATTTCCTCCTTTCTGTGCTATTCTTAATGCTTCTGTATAATAGAAAAGAGAAAAATAATTGTTAAGACTAATCAACTCTCTTCAACAATTTTACCACATAAAAATATTTTATCTAATTACATTGTCATCAAATTCTCCCTCCTTCCAAAAAGAATGACCAACTCAAAGTGTGAAAGTCAAACCATCTCCTTTTCTATCTTAATTTACATTGATCACAAATTTGTGAAATTAAATTTACATATAAAGAAATTATAGTGTTACATATCCCAAATCTTAATTGACATTGATCATTACATACTTATTTTCCAAAATCACACAGTTAAATCCTAAAGAATATCCAATTTTATACTGTCGAGTATGTTAAATTTCAAGGGCTTTTTCATCTCATTTACTAGACTTTGGTTTTTCTTGATTTCATTCAAATTCACGGGCGACTGACTATATTAGTACGAGTCTATGAGTATCTAAAGGACAAAGCTGACCCACTCAGACATGCCTTTTAATGTCAAGTTAATTAATAATGTGAATAAATAACTGATAGAAGGAATACGGTCAATACGGAACTAGTACTACTCCACTCAATTTCCCAAAAATCCAAAATGTAATAGTAGTAAAATAGACAATGTTCCAAAATAAATGCAAAAGGTGGGTAGATAAATATGCATATGATGTGTCGGTAGGAAAAACTATTTATTGAATTGAATGCCAAAAGTCATTTAATAACATGGTGATGGGTTTGTCAGTACAGCCCTAAATTTGACGGAATTGAGCCCCAGATCTGATCTTCTTAGTTCCTATGCTTTTTTGCCAGGCTGGGATAAGGGACCAAAACAGTGTGAGGGAAATATTCAAGTGGTCTATGATCATTGTAGCTTCTCTTTTGCATATGTCCCCAAGTGTGTTTATCTATAAACTTGTCTCTATAATTACGATAGTCTGAGATTCAAATCGGACAAATGATCTCTTAGAACAAGTTATAATTTGAGCCGAGGAAAATGACAAACATATAGTTGAACATATAATAGTTAACCATTTATCTTTTATAATGATATAATTAAGGATTTAATTTATAAACTCTGATGATCATGCACAAAGTTATAGCCTCGCCAGAATATGATTATGTGTATGTATGTCAAAGTATTACTACTACTACTTTAGATGCATACAAATCCTCATCATCCCTAAACACTCTCAGCGATATTCTTGGCTCCGCTACTATTGATGGTACTCTAAAGAATGTCTATGCAATCAATGAATTTTAACTTGTTGTAATATGTAATTTACTTATTTTTCAAGTTGCTAATTCTACATTTGTTGAATGAGATTACTTATAATTTTTTTTTAGAGGATCCGATAATGTAACAATTTATTAAACTTTTTGCAAAACCATAATCAGGAGAGTAACAGATAAGCAAATCAAAAATCGACCAAACAATGTGCACCAACATGTAAAGCCACATTCAGCCTCAACAAGAAAGATGGATAACATGCAGAAAGAAAAAGACACATGATAGTTTATATAACGTGCATGATGTACGGATCTCCCAACAAGTGCATGTGGAAACCAAATGGATTAGGGAAGGATATGCAACATATGCTAACATGGCCTTCATAATTATGATGATTAACAACCAATAATTAAGTCACTTCGGGTTTTGGACCAAAGACAACATTATCATACCATATTGGATGTCTGTACAACATTTTAACACATAATCCAGTCGGATAAATTCACAGGATTGGTACGTTAACTTACTAATGAATTAATTATTAATGGCGCTCATAAAAGCTGCCATATAGAGAGAGCCTGTCGCATTGCATGTGCAATATTCCTCAAGGCATTCAGAGTTTAGACGTTGCAAAATTTAAATTGAGAGAATGCACGCTTAAAAGTGTATACAAAGTCAGAAGGACAGGTTTCTACTTGTTTCGGGCAAACCCACAACATAGTCCATTAGTAGAGTTACAAAGTTATCTATGGGTTTAGCAGAATCCATTAGTAACTTTAGTCTAAACCTTATATTTATATTTTTAAAACTATTAAAGATATATGAAAACTAAATTTAGAACCAAGAAACACACAATTAAATGGGTCACTAACTGACTAGTTAGGTAAGAGGGAAATGTTGCACATTAAAGAGTACTCTGGCAGAGTGGCATTGTCTTTAATATTGTGGCCTGTGGGTGATGTACATATCATGTGACTGTTCTTTTACTTCATCTGGATATATTATAAATGGTCTTTTGTGACTGAGTGTGGATATACCTTTTGCTTTCAACTCATAAAATATAAATTCGAAAGTACTTTTTAACACATGAAGTATAAAGTTATAGGAGCACTAGTTAAATTTCATATCGGCAATAAAGTTTAATGAGTACAGTAATACTCTGCACTATTTACATAAATGATCGTTATCACTTTTATAAAAACACATAACAGTCTATTTATAAAATCAATCTACATAAAGTGTTTGACAGTATTTAATCTGATAAATAGTATCTTGTTGATAGGGAAAGACAGAAACTCACATATCCACCATGGAAGCGATAGCTTCTGGATCATTTACAGCATGTTCATGCTTGAGCTCCTCAATTTCACTTAACCTGCAAGTGGTACTAGTCATTTTTTTTTAAAAAAAAAAAAGGATAACTGAACAACCACATTATTAATTCCAGATCCAATATCTACTATCAGGATTAAGAACAAAAATATTACGTTAAAATATTTTCTAATGCAGTTGCAAATTTACTACATTACACGCAGAAGTAACAGTGATGCGGAAAATATCACGAAGTTAACCTGTTAGTCACAGTCGAGTTCCTTGAGTTTTGAAAATGATCTGCTTCTTCAATACTGATAATGAAAAGGTAAAATACCCAATGAGTAAATAGAAAATACAATTAAGTAGCTCCATAGTCGAATTAATCGAAAAACATAAACATAGTTTATTACAATGGCAAACATTGAGAAAGTCCGGAGTCAAACTAACTTTAGAGCAGCTCAAATTCAAGAATTAGATGACCACAATTATTACTACGTCTCAGTTCCATACAAGTTAGGAACTATGTTGATCATGTCGCTTCATGTAAGCTCATCTTCAAATATTAGCTAGTGGAACAATGAAGAGGCTTTAGTTACCTTATATTGGCTGTAGAACTGATGAATAGCATCATCAAGATTAGCAGTGGACACAGAAAATATAGAACTGTTGCCATGGGGAAGTATCTCAATAATACTCTCAATTTCTCACACACACACACTTATTGGTCTTTGGCGCTGATTTTATTTTGAAGTGAATGAATGTGAGAGCCAAAAGAGTGAAAGAAAAAGCTTCAATGGAGCAAACGTTTTATAGGCTCTAAGAGAGAGTGAGAGACAGAGGTACCATTCAATAGTTGTCTAACTTTGATAAGTATTGTTCATTACACTTAATCATCAGTATATCATTATTGGGAAGTGCGATTAATAAACTTAAGTTTTATCAAATATTTACATGTTCAATGTGACTTTAATACGTCTATTATTATTTGAGTTGCATTAGTGAATTTTTAAGTTTTATCATTGATGACATAAAAGATATTTGCTAAATTAGTGTGGTTTAGTACGCCATGTGGTCTGTAAACTGTCTTTTAATATTTTCTCACACCACTTAAGAAAAGCGCAAAAGTAATATATCACTGAATTATCATTTTTCTCTACTTTAAGGTCTCACTTAATTAACATTTCTTTGATTTGCGCTAGATTTCAACGAAAAAGCAAGAAATAGCTTCTCATTACTCCAACACGTCAAATATTTTGAAATAAATTCAGATTGTCAATATAATCCACTACGATTTGGGACTGGAGGAAGTAAAAAAATTATAAATGTTCAATATAAATCAACTCCTTTTAACCATTGATGAGGTTATGTTAATTAATTAAGTTTATTCTCAAACAATATAACAATGCATGGTCAAGTCTAGTAAGGTAATCGCTTCACTTCCACATTAAAATATGATAATGTAAACATATTTTACTTCTTTTTTAAACTTGACCTAATAGCCGGTGTCTGGTATCTTATTTGGAGCTCGACTCTAATTTTACAATAAGAAGTCCCACTTTAAAATTGAAGTGCTCTATTATCAAAAACAACTTCATCATTCACGTTTAAACTCGAAACTCTAGTTAAGAGTGATGAATGATTATCGCCCATTATCTTTGGTGGTCACTTAGACATATTCTTTTTATAACATATATGGTTAAATTATAAAGTCTTTCCAACTAAAGGTTGTGATTGGAGCTTCTTAACAATCTTTGGCCAACCTATTCTCCTTTTTAACTTTCTACATATATCCACTTTGACTGCAGTCTTTCCTCTCACGTGTCACATGCGTCGGTTACTCACGTGCTGTCCACTGTGTAGTTATATGGTTCCATTTCTCTTCCTCGCGGAATTGTCTCACAAATTAAATTCGACTACATTTATTTGCTCAATTTCATTCACCGCATCACTCGATAAAAATACTAATAATAATAATAATTCAATTTAATTCACCACTCCAACTAAATTTTGGAGTAGTATAATGATGGCCTATTCAATGACTCTTCACTCTTGTCGATTTTTTTATTATCTAATATAAGAAATTCATTATTCTAAATAATCATTTATGGAGGAGCTTCCCCTATCAATAATTTCTTCATTTACAGATCTCAAACAAGAGAATCACTAGTTAAGAATAGAGAAATTTCACTAATCTCACCACTTCTTCATATCCATTTTGTACAACTTCAAGTTGTATCTTGCAAACTAGATGAATTTTGATATAATGTTGAAGCTCGAATCCAAGGGCAAAATAGAGAGAAAAATTATCTCCAGAAACTCCATAAAGTAACTGATGTCTATGATTTGCATGTTATGTCTATTATTATGCTCCCTTAGAGAAAAGAGAAAAGAAAAAAGAAAAAGGAAAGAGGGTTATCCATAAACTGATTCCTAGCTAATGTAAGCCCACATGGGGGTCTTTCCTTCTAAGAACCCTCTGGCACATAATTGCATGCAGAGCATTACAGACCTCCTCCATGTGAGACATTTGGACCCATGTTTGCTTCTGTCCTTTGTTTCTCCACAATCATGTCATAAGTATTAAAAAGAGTAAATCCAAAAATAAATATCGTGTGTAAACCTAGATTGATGGAAGATAACAAATATCCAGTGCAAAAATGTATGCAAACTGATCCCAAATTATTGTAAAGAAAAAATGCAGTTATGTGGCACATTTTTTAATCATGGCGCCTCTATAATATTACAAAGAGAATCAGCCAGTCAATGATGAGAGCAACAAGCCAAAAATAGAACAGAGCATTTGACACCATTTGGTATGTATCTTATTTCTGATTCAAGTGAACAGTTTTTGTGACTACTTGCTAATAAATGCAAACGGGCAAAGACATATAGCGGATTAGGTGAAAGAAAGAATTTTTGACTGAAAACATCATCAAAGTATGAGCCAAAATTAAGTTTCATCATCAATATTTTAAAGTGAACAAAAAACATCACTGAACTATTAAAAACTTAGCACGAAACATACTTCCGTTTGTATACAGTTAAAAACTAACGGTTTCTTGGTCTTCATCTAAACCATTTCCCTCCTTTCTTCTTCTTCATCTAAATTCCCTCGCTGCTCCTTGCTTCTTCATTGTATCTTTGGAACTTTTTGAGCTAAGACTGGCATATAATGGATAACAATGCATCATTAAAGACAAACAGGGAATGTTGAGATTAAAGAGTTTCTCAATATAAAAGTCATAACGGACAAAACGAAATTCTCTTTAAAAGGAAAAGAATGAGATACACTAACCATCTAACAAAAATTACCACAGTTTCACCAATTACCTTTCTTCTTTTTTTCTCAACTTAACATAACTAAAGTACACTGATATGTAAATCAAAGAGTTTTATGCTATCATATATTTTTTATAAGAGGTCATTTATGTTTAAATTGTAAATTATACAAAATGTTAGCGCACATGCAGAAGTTAAGCTTCTATCTAACTAACCACTCATGCATGCTATTGAAAGTTGCATTTTCTTTTCCCCAAAGTTACCCATCCTGTTTAATGACTGAAGGAGTAGGAGGAGGTGGTGGTGGTTACATTAATATTGCTAGCACTAGCAGAAAGTACAGGATAACTGCACTAGAAATATCCAGTAAAGTAGTTGGCCTAACAGTAACACATGAACTAGGTTGCATTGTCAACTCCTGATGATGAGCTGCACTTCTCGTTCTTGATGATGGTATCAATGGTACTGTAATTTGTGGAATTACCCAAACAGTTGACGGTCCCGCCATCATCGAGTGATTTCTCGCCAACATTGACGACACTGGCATTATTGTCTCGATCTGTGCGGACTGATCAAGTAACCGATCAAACCCAAATCCCATTAAAAATTCCGCAATCATCGGCTGGAGACTGGAACCTTCACCATCGTCATAGTAAAGCTCGTAACTAGAGGTCATCTCAGATAACAACAGATTCATCATCTCCGTTCTTTTAAGGGAGTGGGAAGAAGCAAGGAGCAGAGAGGGAATTTAGATGAAGAAGAAGAAAGGAGGGAAATGGTTTAGATGGAGACCAAGAAACCGTTAGTTTTTAACTGTATACAAACGATAGTATGTTTTGTGCTAAGTTTTTAATAGTTCGGTGATGTTTTTTGTGCACTTTGAAACATTGATGATGAAACTTAATTTTGGCCCATAATTTGATGATGTTTTCAGCCAAAAATTCAGAAAGAAACTTTAAAGAGAGTAAACTACAAACAGTAAATTCTTTTTAGATGATGAGATAGGACTAAATATTAAGGGGAAAGAAACACAAACAAAATTTCACATCAATCATAGCCCAGCATTACTTCTGTGTACCACAAATTGTGCAGAACCATTAAGTTGCTCAAAAGAAAGATACTAATGCAGTATTGTAAGAGCAATCTTTAGAGGAGTGCTTGCAATAGCTCTTTCAATACCAACTATAAACTAAACCAGAGCATACGTTGAGTAACCTTACAGTTAGAATTTTATTAGCAGTGGAGCAAGGTTCTTCAGCTTCATGACTTGCATATTTTCACTCCATGAATTGATGCTTTCTGACTACAACTTTTCTAGCAAGTAAATTATCCAAGAGAAATGTCCTAATTCTACATTAATTCAACAAGACATCTATACATAGACTGCTACACGAGTCTGCTGATATCCTCTTTCTCACTATGATATATCAACACAGTTTATACCTGCAGTGAAAATTTGAAACCCACTTAGCTTCAGTCCACTGTTTAGTAATGGTTATATAATCATCCATAAACAATGGCTTTCAAGATGCTGAGTTCTATCCTGCAGTTCAGCGATCAACCATCAGAAATACGAAAACATTTTTTTAAGAAGAATATCAGATCAGAAACTTAGGTGTATTTAGTATTAAGAAAAATGTTTTCCATGAAAACTGTTTTATTGGAAAATATTTTCCAGGATAATAGGTGGTTTTCCCACTTATCTTCTAATGTTTGTTTGTTTGGTAAGTCAAAAATGCTTTCTGGAAATTATTTATTAAAGATTCGTGATAATGTCACAAATTGGATTATGTTCTTACGAAATTTATGAGTATAAAGATTGAAGCAATGCTTAATTGTTAGTCGGAGCAAGTCATATAGACTTGCAGAGTATGAGTTAGAATATATATATATATAAAAGTTACGCTCATAAGAGAAGGAAGTCATTTCTCCCTCTTATGATGTTCTGATTTTTAGATGTTAAAACCAACAACATAAATTTGAAACACCTGTAATATAGTTAAATATACGCCAGGAAGGAAAAATAATGCTGGTGGATAATTTACGCAAAACATAACAGCTATAGGTGCCTAACCCAGAGAAAATTAGGTAGTCTTAAGACTTGCACTGTCTTATGAAAAGAATGGCAATCCTAATTAAATTAGGAATATTAATCTTGGTTTAATTCCAACACTTTAGTCCTATTTCAGGAGCTCAACTATGAACCTTTTGAAATTTTCATAAAACAGCCATTATGGTACTAGAAATATTTCAATGGCGTGAATAATGGACCAATTCATTCAAACAGCAGAAGAAAATGGAGAGAGACTAGCACAAACACAAAGGGAACATGTGAAGACCAACCACTTAAAATTAGAAATATAGGTTTACCAGTTTGCATATTTTGTATAGCAACTGAAACTTCGGAATTCTCTATGGGGAAAGGCGAAATGAATCACATTGGTAGCAGATACATTTTGATAGCACAGCAGTATGGAGTAATTCACATAAACTAGCACAAGAAATAATGAAGAGGAAGCATTGCTCATCAAGTTGAAAAACATGTCCAAGTAGGAAATTGTCAATCTAAATTTACAGATATAGACATACCTGCTAAACATCTTTGTACAGCAACTGAAACTTTGGTATTCTCTCTGGGGGAAGGGGACACGTCACTATGAGCTTGCCTTTCATGGCTCCTCTAAATATTGCCTGCTTACAAACAGGGATACCAAGCAATTAGAAAATGACTCCACATTCATGACTTGTAGAAAAAGAAATACAAGTAGAGGAAAACATCAGCTCAGCATATTCAAAATAATACATTCAGAACTTTAGTACACTTGCTCCTGAATAAACAGCCCCTAGAACACAATATTACGGACCTCATAGATGCAGATCGAAGTAACAAATCAGGTGTTCTATCAATTGTGAACTACTTGAGAAAAGTACAGCACTCTCAACCAAATCTATCTGAACCTTAAATTTGTTCCCTCATAATTTAAGTTAATATAAATTCGTTCCCTAGTACTTTAAGTTGATACACAAAATAGTTGCAAGACTCACAAGCAACTCCCTGCAAACTATGATATCTTCCTTCCAGAACTCATAGAATTTAGAAATCCTTACAACCTGGAGACACTGGTAGATTCAACCAATCTTGCCAACCTATATTTACAGGGGCGGATCCAGAGGTACCGGGTGCCACCAGAGGCAGATCTAGGATTTCAAAAGGATGAGTTCACCATTGTTAGGGGTGAAGTTTAATCGTCTCAAAATTGATCGGTGAACAACCTTCGTCAAAAAATAATAGTATTTATAGATCAAATATCATTTATATGATGATATATTAAGGAGAAAAAAATATTAAAGGACATTTAAATAGGAACGATCCCTACTCTGAGTGTAAGTGAACCATCATTTCACCAAGTGAACCATTTAAGCTTTTGGAGCATGGGTTCCCGAACATCATATTAGACATATTTTGAAAATATATACATAATCTAGCTAGTTTCGCGGAAGGAGCATGGGTTCACGGGAACCAAAAATCCCATAGTGGATCCGCCTTGGGTGCCACATTAGTTTGAACATAAACGTGTCGCTATTTACACTATCCAAATAAGTTATTCGTCTTTCCAATTTATATAACACAAATCGATTAAATTAAAAAATGTAATAATTATGAAAACTAGAAGGCAAGATTAAAAATTTCAAAAGATAGTATTAATATCATATGTACTAAATACACATCATTCATTTATAATTATCCTCTACAAAGGAGAGCAGTGGCACAAGTAGTTCGTAATTGGGGGAGAGAAAGATAGGTTTTTGATTTGGGAGAAATATTATGTTGGTGGAAAAAGGGCAAATAAGAACAATCAAATAAAAGATTAAAAAAAGTCAAAAATAGCAGTTTTAATTGAAAAAACTTCGCCAACATTAATTAGTCAAAAAGAAAGATTTTTTTTTTAAAAAAAAAAAAAGAAAAAGAAAAAAAAGATACAATTTCAGTGGGAGAAACGAGACTGGTCTGCTATATAATGAACACATGGGACTAATATAATGTTGCATAGAAAACGATTAACAAAAATGCTATTAGGGGGGACCGAACCCAATTAAACAGGGAGAAACTTGGAGCCGCTTACCACTGGCACCCAGAGAGCTTTGCTACAGTGGGTGCCAATTCTATTATTTATACTATTTCCTATACGTACATACCTATATACACAAAGTCCCGGTCGAAGTTAGCGGGTGTCGTGGCACCCCCTACGCCCAATGTAAATCCACCCCTGTATATTTAACACCTGATAACCAACTTAAATAAAAATAAAGGAAAAAAATCCAAGAATCTTACATTTTGTGGATGACAAATAAGAAGAATTATCTCATGACAAACTATAGTTATTGGCCACCATGCGAGTATTAGGAAAAGGTAAGGATGTATATGCATACAAAATGGATGCATAGGTTTTAATGGATATGTAGAAGACCCTCCTCCTTGAAAAGAAATAAGTTATGCTTACCTTATAGCAAAGAAATGATAAGCTTGAGGGTTGGAGACAGATACTAGAGCCTAAAGGTTTCAGGCTGAGCAGGACTAAAACAAAATACATGGAGTGCAAGTTTAGTGACACATCTTGTGAGTCGGATGTAGAAGTGAAGATAGATGTCCAAGTCATCCCCAAGAGAGAAAGCTTCAAATATCTTGATTCAATCCTCCACGGTAATAGTGAAATAGATGATGATGTCACACATCGTCTAAGGGCATGGTGGATGAAGTGGAGGCTTACTTCCAGTGTCTTATGCAATAAGAAAATTCCACTTAGACTGAACAGCCAGTTCTATAGAGTAGCCGTTAGACCAACTATGTTGTATAGGGCGGAGTATTGGCCAGTCAAGGATACACACGTTCAAAAGATGAGCGTAGCAGAGATGAGGATGCTAAGGTGGATGTGTGGTCATACTAGGATGGATAAGATAAGGAATGAGGTCATCCAAAGTCGGAGTGGCCTCAGTGGTGGACAAGATGCGTGAGACAAGGCAGCGATGGTTTGGTCATGTGAAAAGGAGGAGCACAGATGCTTCAGTAAAGAGGTGCGAGAGGTTGCCGGTGGTGGGTTGATCCACGCTCAATCCTACACCATTAATGGTGAGGGGCGGTCGTCAAAGTATAATACCCGATGTGAGTCGGGGTCGATTTCCCAACGGAACTAGCTCGTCAAGTAAGAGAGTCGCAAATAGAAATTCGAATGAAGTTTAATATTGAGTCCTAGAAATGGGGTTTGTCTGATGTAACTTTATATTAAACTAAAATGCATTCAAATTAAAGCAAGTAAATTGATTCTATATTATGAGACTAGGAGTGTAAACGACTAATAGTGATTTCCAATCAACGGGTGTCTTCACTTCACTTCCCCAACATAAGTATAATTATGGTTGAGTCTTCCTATTGTGATCTCTGGAATCCTTCCGGCCTAGAAGAGATATTTCACAACCCGCTCGTCAAAGCCTTAGTTGAATGCTTAAAGCACAACTTAAAGACCCAAGAAAAGAAGACCTCTTCCGAGCGTAACTCCTTTTAGATGGATCTTGGAATTTTGATGTTATTGTAATAGGGAGTTGGATAATTGTTACTTATGTTATAGTAGTAAAATTGAACAACACCCATTGATTTTCTATCACTATAGCATCTTTATATCCCTAGTTATGAATTTAGCTACTCATAACTAGGGTTTGAATCAAAGCAATCAAAATGTAATGAAATATGATGAAATGATTTAAAACATAGATCTTGGATTGATATATGAATTAAGATTCAAAGATAAAAGTTTGAAAGCTTACAAAATGATGTTAAGACTCCTACTTGGCTCCCAAAATCGCCTTAAATTGAGTAGCAAACGTAATATGGGATTGTGTGTTCAAACCCTAGCTCTTGCTATTTATACAAAGGAGAAAAAATGCAGAAACAGAAAAAGAGGCAGTCCGCCTGGCAGAGTAGGCAGTCCGCCAGTGCTGAGCCACCCTCTGGACTTCATTTAGACGCTCTGCCTCTGCAAAGTAGGTGGGGCCTCTTCCTGAATCAGCATATCCCAACTCTCTGAAGTTGGTTTAGGCGCTCATGTGGTAAGTTGGAAATGAGAGCCCTAAGCTCATCCAACTGGGGACCAAAGTCACGCACATCCTCAGGGATAGTGCTTATGCCGATGCCCGAAGTAAAGAGGCATGCCTCATGTTGTGGGCCTGCCTCAGAGGTGGATGGCCTATCAATATGATCATCAGAAAGAGCAGTTGCTGAAGAAGCCTCCGGAGTCCTTGAAAGCATACCAATTGAAGTCGGATTTGGGAGGTGATTTAAAGTCCTTTTGTAGATCTGCGCCACCACATTTCATCAAGTAATCAGTCAATGAGTGAGGAATGCTAGATTGTGCTTCTCAGATCTTACAACTTCTCGCATTTGTTTAAGCATCTCCGCTCCCAAGTTCACCTTGATGCCCGTCATCAAACATTCAATCATGACGGCCCTCTTCAAAGTTAGCTTGTTGTCTTGACTTGTTGGGCGGACCCGTGAGATGACAATGTATTGCCAACCCTTTACTTCAAAATTTAGGTCGACCCTCACAATTTGAATCCCCACTTTTCTCCATGCCGGGTTCTCCTCCCTACTGATGATAGATCCAAGCCACTCTCTTTGCTCCTTCCAAGAAAGTTTCAACTTTTTCACATGTTGTGTTGGAGTGAAATGCTTGAGCACCAATTATACATTCAAAGCTCTAGCGGAGATATCAATGTACTTACCTCGGCAAGACACCTTGTTGTTACCCTCGGCATTGGTATCTAGGTTGGAATAGAACTCCGTGATCATATGCTTATCTTCGTGCCTTAGTGGTCTCTTCAAAGCTTTCTTCCACCTGGTTGCTTTATACCGGTTGTAAATGTCGAGATTCTTGACATCTGCATTTTTCATGCCAATCACTCTCCCTGGATTGATGTTCCGGTTCCGGAACTTGTCCAAGTACATCCGGAGTGCTTTGCTTGAACCAAAGCGGAATTTCAAGTCCTCATCTAACTCTTCTTCTTCCGAATCCTCCGCTTGAGCCTCCGGTTGCCTATGCTCCTCCTCCTCACCTCTCGAGCTTGTTCCTCCTCTTTTTGTTCTTGTACCGGCTGCTGGGAGGAAGAAGCCTCTTGTTTTATCTTCTTTCTCAACTCTCCTCTAGATTATGTAGCCAACTCGGCCAATGGTACCGCATCTCGTGATTCATCTTCGGGAGGAGGTGGGGCTTCCGGTTTTCTTTTTGTTGTTTTCTTACCCATTGTACATGTGAGCACGGAAGAATGATCATTAGTCACAATTGAGGACATTACACAAGGCAAGCAAAAGAATAATGGAAGGAAGGACATGTTTCAGAAACAGCCCCCCGCCCCCGCGTCTGTCTAACAGGCGGTGCGCCTATTCTAACTTAAGAGAGATCCAGAGATGTTGCACAAAAACAGGTGACTGATTTCAGAACCAGAGAGGTGCAATCCAAACAGGCGCCCCACCTCTGCAAATAAGCGGTGCGCCTGATTTCAGAACCAGAGAGGTGCAATCAAAACAGGCGTCCCGCCTCTGCAAATGGGCGGTGCGCCTGATTTCAGAACCAGAGAGGTGCAACCAAAACATCAAGACTTCACTAAATCATTTTGCCGAACTCCTAGACTTCCCCAAAAGATTCCAACAGAATACAGCACACCTGCAGCTCTCACAGATCACTCTCAACCAATTCGCACCATGATTAAAATCAACAGAGAGGGGCAATGGGGATAACAGGGATATGAGTAATGACAGGGGCATAAGGTCCAAGAATTTGTACTTCACCCAAACGAGATAGTGCCCTAAGCTCATCCAACTGGGCACCAAAGTCACTTCGGATGAACTTGGACAAGTTCCGGAACCGGAACACCAAAGTCACTTTGCATGGGCAATTGGAGGCTCAAGCGGAGGATTCGGAATAAGAAGAGTTAGATGAGGACTTGAAATTCCGCTTTGGTTCAAGAAAAGCACTCCGGATGTACTTGGACAAGAGTTCCGGAACCGGAACATCAATTTGGAAAGAGTGATTGGCATGAAAGATGTAGATGTCAAGAATCCCGACATCTACAACCGGTATAAAGCAACCGAGTTGGAGAAAGCTTTGAAGGAACCATTGAGGCACACAAATGAGCATATGATCACGGAGTTCTATTCTAATCTAGCTACCAATATCAAGGGTAACAACAAGGTTTATTCCCAAGGTAAGTACATTGATATCTCCGCTAGAGCGTTGAATGCATACTTGGGGCTCAAGCATTTCACTCCAACACAACATGTGAAAAAGTTGAAACTTTCTCGGAAGGAGCAAAGAGAGTGGCTTGTATCTATCATCGGTAGGGAGGAGAACCCGCATGGAGAAAAGTGGGATTCAAATTGTAAGGGCCGACCTAAATTTTGAAGCAAAGGGTTGGCAATACATTGTCATCTCACGGGTCCGCCCAACAAGTCAAGACAACAAGCTAATTTTGAAGAGGGCCATCATGATTGGATGTTTGATGACGGGCATCAAGGTGAACTTGGGAGCGGAGATGCTTAAACAAATGTAATAACTTGTAAGATCTGAGAAAGACAATCTAGCATTCCCTCACTCATTGACTGATTACTTGATGAAATGTGGTTGCCCAGAGCTACCAAAGGACTTTAAATCACCTCCCAAATCCGACTTTAATTGGTATGTCTTCAAGGACACTCCTCGGGAGGCTTCTTCAGGTACTGCTCTTTCTGATGATCATATTGATAGGCCATCCACATCTGAGGCAGCCCCACAGCATAAGGCAGGCCCCTTTACTTTGGGCATTGGCACAGACACTATCACTAAGGATGTGTGTGACTTTGGTGCCCAGTTGAATGAGCTTAGGGCTCTCATTTCCAACTTATCAGAGATGAGTTGCAGCAGAGAAGATGCGCGTAGCAGAGATGAGGATGCTAAGGTGGATGTGTGGCCATACTAGGATAGATAAGATGAGGAATAAGGTCATCCAAGGCCGGAGTGGCCTTAGTGGTGGACAAGATGCGTGAGGCGAGGCAGCGATGATTTGGTCATGTGAAAAGGAGGAGCACAGATGCTCCAATGAGGAGGTGCGAGAGGTTGACGATGGTGGGTATTCAGAGGGGTAGAGGTAGACCAAAGAAGAATTGGGCTTAGGTTATTGGACAAGACATGGCTTATCTCCACATCACTGAGGAAATGACCCATAGGAAAGTGTAGAGGTCGAGGATTAGGATAGAAGGTTAGATAGTAGCTGTTATATTAGTATTATTCGTTTATATGCTATTTTTATCTTCTTCTTCATTTTTATTGTTATTGGTGCTTTTTGATTTTTCTCTTTAGCCTTTATTTTGGTGTTTGCTTTATCATGATTTTTTGCATCTTGCTTTCTCTATTCAAACATGTTTTTTTTTATGTTCATCTTTAGCGGAGGGTCTAGCGGAAACAGCCTCTACACCTTGGTGGGATAAGGCCTGCGTACATCTCGCTCTCCCCAGACCCCACTTTGTGGGATAACACTGGGTATGTTGTTGTTACCTTATAGCAAAGGAACCTCAACTATGGATTCAACATTTGTATTCTCTTTATGTTGCTGCAAAATGTGCATCTCATTGTACCCGCGATGATTAACAGATCTGGTTGTAGTCTTTATAATAAACTTAAGAACCAATTCCTGGTAAAACTTAGTTCTGACTTTTATGGCTGAAACAGTGTCTTAAGGGTATTGTTATATCTTGAGGAAGAATCATCAAATTATTTAAAAATAACAATCATGCAACATAACTAATCAAGTCCTGCTAGCACATCATCCAAAGACTAGTCAAAAGAAGCTCTTAAATCTATAAGGAGGGGCTTCTAAACAACTATGCAAACCAAAGGTCAAGCTATATGCTAGGCAAAAAAAAGATAACCCACCAAAAAATGAATGAAGCTTCCTAGTAACCAGCTTTGAAAAATTCAAACTGTAAGCTTTAAACTGACAATAAACATCTTACTTCCAAAACATTAGTCAAGTTTCATGTTGTTCTAACTTTACGTCTAGAGACATGCAGAAACAAATCTACTAGCTGGATGCACTAATTTGGTACCTGAAGTTTTAGACTGGAAATTAGAAGCTCGTGATATCTCAGTCATTCTCCAAACCAAATGTATATCACTTTAACACCAAAACCACAGGGTTACTATCATATATATGAATTATTATTCCACCATAATGAATTATCTTCCTAGATTTTAATCAAAGAAAAGGATGCCGTGAATAGATCAACTACGTGCTATCATTGTAGCATACTAGTCATTTGATATTGCTTGTAGTTATGATACCATCATATTTCAGTCTTTAACCAGAAACCTTCCTAGGCTTAGGAACCATTGGAAACCATAGATGCTTAAACAAATTAGTCAAGAAAGTGCTAACAAAAGTTCCATTAGAGTTGATAAGCAAGTCAAAAGAATCGAAAAAGATGCACTTTGCAGCAAAGAGAGTTCACACTTGATAGATATACAGCTGGATAGGAAAGATATTAAGCTCCAGAAAGAAACGTGAGATTATCCCATACCTCTACAACATCAATGAAGTCTTGCTTTCTCTGAAATGCTCCAACCCACTTGGTGTGATCTGCACTCCTGGAGAACATCCATCTCGGAGAAGTAAGAGCTTCAATCTTGACAGAGGTCCATATAACTCTTGCAGTGTCCTAATCAAATCTACTAGTTGTATATTAACTCTTGCAGTATGATTATAAAATTATTTTTTTAAAAAAAAAAAAAAAAACAGGCTGAGAGATAAACCAGTTTTCTTTTTCAAAATATTCGATTGAGAGATAGAATTTTAACAATAACGTAGCTTAATTTTGGTAGAGTGAGAAATGGAGAACTAGTTTGGAAAGTTGCCATGAACATGTTCCAAAGTTATACATTCTCCACCAGGGGAGGATACAAGTAGGAAGATGTGGCAACTTGGGCAATAGAATTTTCTTTTTCTTTTTCTTTTTCTTTTTCTCTTTTCCTTTTTTAATAGCCTGTGCCTCTTACAATTTTCCTAAAACCATGTTACACCTTCATAATCCTCACTTTCTCCTTCCACCCAACCAAAACAAAAACAGAAATATAGCTCTTACAACTTGCAAGCAGCTTGTCGAATTTGGCAAGTCGTTTCGTTTTCTTCAGATTGGAACTAATTATCCATATAGCTGTGGAAAAATTCCAGTATATTTTAATTTGCTTAATTTGCCAACAAAAGTGGTCTGATGTATGGCCAAGATCATCTATTACATGTTTTTGAAATTACTAAGAATACATTGTGCTCCCAAAGCACACCAGAGAGGCAAGGGGGGTATGAAGACAATGAATAACTCTTTAATCACATAAACGGAATTACAGCTACAAAATAAAGAACATGTCTATAGCAGAACACTTTGAAAAATTGAACAAAGAAGGCATACCCAGAATCCATCTTCATATGATGAGCATTGAAGAAGAAAATGGTCGACGGTATTAAGGTTATATCAAAATACTTGACATAAACTTGAACATCTTCCGAATCAATATCGACTAAAGCCACAGTCGCAAATTTGGACACCTCTCTCACGGATTTATATAGCTGCCCTCAACAAGAAGTATTAAAGTAAACAAACCACTCCAAAAAGGATGAAACAATTCACTGCTAAATCAACAATAAAAAAGCAAGATCTTTAAACAATTCGAGTGCCTAATGCAACTTGCCAACAGGGGTGAACCCACATATTCCGCAGCTACTTATAGCTTTCAATTAGAAATATCTACATACCAGATGTAACTCTATGACATAATCCACTTTGTGTCAGTTTGTTCTAAATATAACTTGTTCAGTGTTAAATTTACAGTAAAAACACGCGACTTTTAACTAAAAAAAATTAAGTGTCTAATGCAACTTGCCAACAGGAGAGAATCCAACTATTCCGCAGCTACCTAAAATTTTCAAGTTTCAACTATAACGACATAACTATTAGTTGTACTTTTTAATATATTCTATCCCAATTTATTCGAGAATCGTTACATGCATATTCAAAAGTATTTCTTCTTTTTATGATGGTAGTGTCTGAACCAGCTTACGCGCATATAACAATTTAGCCAGGTATAGTGCAGGTAAGCAAGGACATTCAAAAAAGATACCATAATGTCACGGTTAGGATTTGAACATGCAATGTAAAGCAATCTTTGAACCTCATTTGTCACTACACCAGTATCTTCTCTTATGTCGAGGGGATTCAATAGTTTATATATAGTCAAAAAAATACATTGTTACTCTATTTACACTATATGATTTTCAAACGGAGGGAATTCAGTTGAATCCCCTTCGCTCTACATGGCTCTATCGTCCTCCAACCAGCAAAGGTACCGGGTAACAATAAAAATGTAACTTGTAGTACTAAATAGTTCATGCCTGGAGAGTGTGTGTAGTTATAAAAATAAGTAGTGGATGGAACTGTTAGTTTTGCCTACTAGCTTAAAATCCTACATTTGTCTACGATACAATAGGTAAAGTTGACTTGATAGTGTTAAAATTATTTGCGTAACGATACATATGTATAACTTAAACTCTATTTAGTTCTATGTTACAAGAAGTAAATGTGACATGACAGCGTAAAAATTATTTATACTTACAATGTATATAACTTAAACTCTATTTAATTCCTCGAAGGAGTAATTACTTGAATAAAAATTCAAAGAATAGTAAGAAAAAATGATAATAACTTACAATATCATCAAGCTGAAGACAAAGAGGATCAGTGGATCGGCCGAAACGGAGAACGAGTAGTTTATCAATTGTGTTCCTAATTATTGAATCTATTTCTTCCTTTTTTGTCAGAGTTTTCAATATAAATTCCATTTCTTCTTCTAGAATTTTCTTCTCAACACAGGCGGCCTTACGGGATTTCCGGGGCGGGTATGATCTTATTATTGAAAATAGTACTCCTTCCATTACAAAAAGATATAGTCCATTACAAAAAAAAAAAAAAAAAAGTATAATTTTAAATTGAGACCACAAATTTTAAAAATCAATACTTTATTACTTAAATTTCGATACAACTCAAAAAAAAACATCTTTTATGGAACAAAGTGAGTAATGTAGCTTTTCAGAGCTTTTAACATAAATTGTCCTTTAAGTTTGAGAGTTGATCCAGTATTGTCCTTCTAATATACAACTGCTCATATTTGGTCCTTCAAGTTTACAAAAAGTGGTCAGTTTTAGTCTCTGTTAGAGTAGTCCTAACCAACTGAGTTAAAACAACGGACTCTTCATAAGATTCAGCTATTTAATTTAGGATAAACAATCACATCACCAAAGTCTCCAATGTTCAGTCAAGAAGCATGTTTAGATCACTGGACGCTTGGGTCATCTAAAGAGACTTCCCAGGATTACGTGCTTGGGTCATCTATAGAGTCTTCCCAGGGTTACGTTCTTAAACCTGGAAACGTTATAGTAAAGGAAAACTTATGCATATCTTTGCAAGCATTGAGCCATGATAAGGAGCATGCGAGCAATTATACAAACGAGAACTTTATCTTTTGTCGAAAATCAAAATATTCAGCCCTTATAGAAATTAAAGAGGATTTTATGTAGAAGAAAACTCTAGAACTCAGGAAGCACTAACCTAAGAGATGCAAGTTGGTACTTATGCAATTTGATTTCTTGAGATGATAATTTGAAACTATTTGTGGCAAGGTAAGGTGTAATTAGAAGCATCAACAATTTGTTAAATTCAGCAATTTAAGTCTCAAGAGGCTTATGTACTTAAACGTAAAACCTTAGTTGAAGCCTGCTTGTCCATAAATAGATGTATGAGGTAATTGCAGACAATGAATTTTTACTTTTGATTGTTGAAGTTCTGAAATATGGGTGTAAGGAGGTTAGAAACATTGATGCAACTTGAGTAATTTTTAATGTGGAATAAAACAACAAAATCCAAAAAGCGTTGGTGATATTCGGTGTTTCCTCCCAATGCGAGCATGATAGACGGTTTGATCACAAAATTTTTTTTAAAAAAAAAATTGCTTTGAAATCTGAATTGGGTGAACATCATTTTTCTTAGTCACAGAAGATATCTGTATCTTCAAGTAGAGGACAAAATATGCTCGGATGTTGTTTTAACAAATTGGGTTACAATATGTTTCAAAGGTACATTGAAGAGGCTGTTAGCTTTTACTAACTGAGTTGGAGATTGTTTTAATGGAGACTAAAACTGACCACTTTTTATAAACTTAAAGGACCAAATATGAGCAGTTGTATATTAGAAGGATAATATTAGATCAACCCTCAAACTTAGAGGACAATTTATATTAAAAGCTCTTTCAGAGCTTTTCACATTGATTTTACAAAATTAAATATTCAAATTTACCAACCTAAAGTTGGCCTATATCTTTCTTTCTTTACTTTTAAATTCAATGTATCATAGTTTTTTTATTTTTAACACGGTTAGGTTATGTTGATATTATATTTAAAAACTACCTCTATTAAATAATATGAAAATTAGAATAATAATTTGTTACCACTTACTAGTATAATGATTCTGATCCCGTCAAATGTAGAGATTATATTTATTCACTGGTTGGTTATATTTCAATTTATGCTAATAGAACTCGAAAAAGAAAAAAGAATATGTCAAAGTCAAACCATCCAATGTAAATATGGTGTTCGCGCTAGTTGTCAACTGCTCGTGCGTATCAAGGTTTCTTCAACTTGGCTGATGAAGATCAAAGCAAGATACTCCCAAGCTTGTGGGAAATGAGAGTCATGAGATAGCCATCAAAAAGGTAAAATCCACGAGATGATCCTTAGGTACATAGAATCATCTTTTTCACAATATTTGAGAGCGGAGATAGAGTTTAAGTTAATGAGAAGCTTAAAACTATTGGAGAAGGAATAACATTATCAGGATTTGCTATGCCGTATATATTAATCAATATGAACAATTTGCCTCCTAATATATCCTTTACACCATCACATTGAAATAGTAGAATAATGAGGTTTAAAAAGTCGGAAACAAGATTATCCAAATTTATCTAGTTTCAAACTAGCCACATATAAAGTCTAGATAACAATAACAACTTTTTTTCCCTTAACTAACCCTCATATTGGTCAAATTATACTTTTCTCAATCCCTCCTATCAAACAACATAATAAGTGCTAGCCTTAGAGCCACTATTATGTTAGAGAAATAAAAAACAACAGTAAATGGGAAAGGGACAAGCAATAGAACCTCAATCTCATCATTCTTTTTGTTGGATTATGACTTAATGAATCCCTAAGAACCAGTTATAAACTGAGAATGAAAGATTGGAGCAGCAGAGACTCACAAAACACAAGTAGCATTTATAAACAACCACCAGATACTTTTATCACCTCATTTTTATGTTGTGTGTAGTTTGCTAATTAAAGCACACACTTGCAATTATGAATTGTGAGGTGATTCTTTGAAGAATATGTCTTCTCAAGTGTGTGTGAAAGTATGAGCCTGTATGTAGGTTCCCAATGCAGTCCTTGTTTTGCCCATCTGTTTGTGCCCACTGCCTATCAAATGTGTTAATGTCCCATAAAACCAAAGAAAAATATCTTACCCACCCACATTTAGCTAATGAAGTAAGAATTGCTAAATTGCTTCACGGCCTTTAGTTATATGGTAATAACTTAATATGCATGTACCCAACGGTAAAAGTTGTCGGTGTGTAACCAAGAAGTAAATGGTTCAAGCCATGAAATCGTTTATTGCAGAAACACTAGGTTGATAGGCTACAAACAGTAGAAATATTGTAAATTGTAATCTAGGCATTCTCAGGACCCATGCATAATGAAACTTAGTGCATTGGATTACCTTTCAATGTGGAAGCCATAAGTCGGACACCACCAATGGTCCCTAGTCCCTACAGGCTACATCTATGTGGTGAACAAAGCTGCACCACCAGGGCTGAAACTCATTTATTTTTGGGCATGCATTTTCTTGACTAGTGTCCCTTAGATACGAGATTTGCTTAGTACCCACACATTATTAGCCTTGTCATATTCGTATAAATATAATCCTTATTGCCACAAGAATCACTTAAGCCAGCCAACCCATTTATACCTCATTTTAATTGGCTTTCTATCTCATTATCTCCTTTAGATTCCTCTACCAAATCTACTTCCACAATATTATTGTCTTCAACTTCAACAAGCCCAAGAGAGGACATTTTGGCTTATTATAAACAAAAAGAGTATCCTTCTATATTGTACTCTTTAAAATCTAGCTCCCCGGCCCTAACATGCAGGTAGCTCGCTTTCTAAGGGGTTTTTTTTCTTCTTAAATTATGCAATGTCGCGCTCACATCCTACTTTCTAAGCATACATATCATTTTTTGAGTTAACTGATTCATATACACATGTATAACAGATCCTTCAGTGGCTTTTCAAGAATACAAATGAGACCAACTCTAACACCACTTCAAGCAACAAGGATGCTGTTAATGGTAAGTAAAGAGAAGCTTAAAAAATTAACCATATACTTTTAAGTTTCATTTCACATCACATTATTTCCTTTTAGTATGTTAGAAGTTAAAACTAATGATACAATTCTATCCGAAATTCTTTAACTTTAAACATCACTTTTGCTCTTAATGACAAGCGATCATAGCCAGGATAGAACTATGTAGCTAGGCTGAAGGATGGTCAATTCAACGTCTTTAATTTCTCTGAAAATTTATATTGTATTTATAGGTCAAATATTATTTTATACTTACAAACATATAATCTTCGCCCCGTTGGCAAATCTTTCGACTCCGCCACTGCTTATAGTTAAAGATCATAAATTTAAAATGCAATTTTGATATGTGCCAAGGCTCAATTTTTCTTCTTAAACTATGTTATCACTCAATTAAATTTCGCCAAATGAAATGAAACCAATAATTAAGCATTATTCCTTAAAGTTTGTTTATTTGGCTGTTATTTCAGATCAAGAGGTAAAACCCAGAGACGTTGTCCTGTTTGAAATTTGTCCAAAGAAGAAAAGAGCTGGAAAAACAAGATCTTCAGTGTGTTCAATATATTACGTAAAAAGGAAATTGCCACAAACTATTTCTATAGCACAATACATCTAAAGAGATTGAAAAGCTCTCATAGAAGAAAACAGTTTTTCCATTGCATGAAGAAGAAAAAACAAAGTCTTACTCGTGGACAGAACCAGGTGTTACCGATAGCAGATACAGTTGGCACAATAGCCTCATCTTTAATGGTAACAAATTTCAAGGAGCAAAGTGCTAGTGTAGAAAAGAAAGAAAAAGCTAAAGGGGATAAAACCAAGAGTATATCAAAGATGAAGGAGCTAATAAGATGGGCTGCTGCTACCAAGTCCGAAAAGAGAAGAAAACACTTAGGCGGAAAGGTGATATTTCTTGATCGAATTTAACCTATATACATACACTCAATGTTTAAATAGTTTACTTATAACTTGTCGTATTTCATTCTCATGTTACTAGCTAGGGCTTGTTTGAAAAGCCACCATGTAATTGGATTTGGGTGTAATTGAGTGTAATTACACAGTTTGGCTTGTTTGTCTGACCAAGTAATTACTTGGTCAACATGGAATTGAGTGTAATTGAGAGGGTGCAATTACACTCTTCAATTCTTAGGGGGGAGCTGAGAATTGGAGGTAATTACACTGTGTAATTACATGGTATTTCTACTTTTTTTTTTGTTATTTCATTTATAATTTTCTTTTCAATTCTATTTCATTTAATTTTATTTAAAAACTTCTTATTTTTTCTTTCTTTTTTTTAAAAAAAAAAAATTTATTTTTTATTATTCTTTAGTTGTGATATTACCTTTTTCATGAGTTTTTATATTTTAAATAATCTATTTTTTTTCTTTTTATTTTTTAAATATTTTTTAAAAAATGAGGACTTTAATTTCATTTCTTTCCTACTAGTGCTTCTCTTTTGATGTTAGTCTTCTTGATGATGCTATTTTTGATACTCTTTTTCCTAATTTTTTTTCTTACTACATATTTTCTTGCTTCAATTTCTCTTATTATATATAAAATATTTTCTAATTTGAAGCTCTATATAATTTTTATCATTTCTTGTTGTATTTTTAAATAAATTTATAATAATTTTTATTTTCTAGATAGACATATAAATATGATTAAAAAATTAAGTAATTGTCTTTTATAACTTCATGTGGTATTTAAATAAGTTAGCAAGAAATTTAAACATGTTATTGAAAATTTTATTTACTAATTTAAGTTAAAAATTATTTATAAGAAGAATATCTTTTATGATATTAATTACCAATTTATAAATATTCAATATATATTTTACACAAGAATGTATATTTTAAATACTTAAAAATAAATAATATTTGAAATTTCTTGTAGACACATATATTTGACAACACATTCATACTTATTTGCATGTGCATATTGAATTAATTTATTAATTTTGATAAATAACTTTTATTTTAAAAATTATTTAACTGTGTAATTGCATTGGTACAATCAAACATGACACAAGGAATTACACAGTAATTACAATATGACAAACAAACAGGACTATGTAATTATTATACTGAGTAATTACTAGGCTGCGTAATTACTACCCTAGTAATTACACAACCTAGTAATTACACAGTGGTTTCCAAACAGACCCCTAATGTCACTTATTATTGAAGATGATATGATAACATATATTCTGCTAGATATAGCTGGCCTGGTAACAATCACCACTAATCACTGGAGTAGTTGCCAAACTATCTCCATTTTGTTAGTAATACTAATTTGAGGCTTTAGTTAATTTCTTCAAGAACATTAATTGATTAGCGTGATACCAATAATTAACTAAGCGTGTTAAAAATGGGCAAAATTGACATAAATAATTTGGAAAAGAACTTATCTTACTAGTTAAAATATACCTATAATCTCTTGAATCAATCAACCAAAAAGTAAAAGAAAAGAAATTCGTATAGGTAATAGGAGTACCAATTGTATTTGGAATACGTCATGTTTGTATGGTTAATTACATTACGTTTGTCATTGTCTAGGAGCCTTTCTAATTTCTTTTAAGGTCTGCATGTCGAAGTAAAACAAAAAATCTTCTAGTATTAGAGAATTTCAAACTCAAAATCATAAGTTATTATATTGTCAATCGGACCAGGATCGACCCGGCTCGGCCCGTTAAGAGTCGGTTCACCGCTTTCGGTACCGGTCCGATCGGGTTCGGGCCATTACCGGTCCGGTGCGAATCGGTCTTTTTTCAAAAATTTTAAGCTCGGCTCGGCCCTAGCCCATTAATACCGGTCTAATCCGATTCTTTTTTTTTTTTTCATATTTTAGCTAAGCCTATCACTTTGTACTTGCAATTGGAAGGTTATATAATCCTATATAAAAAGAGAAGAAAGGTGAAAGCTGGAAAGAAAGGATCAAAACATCTTGAGAATCATATACTTTGACTCATTGATGGAAATAAAGTTTAATCACTATGTTAATTTGATGCATAACTCATGAAGTAAAAGATCACTGTTATTATTCTACGTAAGTACTATCTCATCATTACTATAGTACGCCTAGTCAAATAGATACCACTTTAATACTACAACTCAAGGGTGAGAAACTGAGACTATATATCAATTTCTCTTACAACCAAGAAGATCAATTGTATAAAATACTTAATTAATATATATTCTTGATTTCTACTACTTGGTCTAACTTATTGACGACTGCTTAGCAATGAAAAAATAGTACTAAATGAATATGTTCATTCGTTGTACCTAATGAAGCTAAAAATATCTTTGATACTGCTGCATATTGAGGAATTCTAAAAGGGACTAAATGTTACATTAGATCTTGTATGATTCTTGACAAAAGCATGTCTCAATTTCCCTCGACATATAGTATAATTCTTCTATCAAAAAACTGGTCCGGTCCGATCCACCGGTGGGCCAAAGACCGGTCTTTTACCGGTCCGGGCTAACCGATCTTTTTCTAAGCTCGGCTCGATCCGCAATCCGCTTCCTTTTTGTTTCGGACCGTTTATAATGAATTGATCCGGTACCGGACTAGCTCGACACGATTGACCGGTATAAGTTAATGTTGACGTGATTTCTACCAACTCCCAATAAATTCTTAATTACCGAAATTTGAACTTAAAGTTATTTACTATAAATGTTGACATGATTTCTACCGTCTCATTACCCTCGCGAGTGGTGCACTAGTACTTGATTGACTTGTCTTTATCTTCTTATGGACATGTTGCCACGACTACATCCGACTAGTATGTAGTAAATGAATTCAATACGGTCAATTTTTCTATACTTAGACACAACCATTTTCCCAACTACGTGTAAGATATTTTATGTGTACTTACCATAGATGATGCCTGGAGCCCTGGACCAATAGGTGTGGGGTGAACCTATAAAATCGCCCAAAACATCAAACAAAATTAGGCCATCTTTTAGGTGAAATATAACCAACACAAACATTTATAATATCTTCTAAATGTAACTCATGCACATCGAGAATATAATTTTGTTTACATTATCAATACTTCTAACCTGTTATTTTCGTTTGAGGATTATAAATTGATCCATTTCAGTAACATGATTTATCACTAGTTTTCACTACTTAAGTTTCTCGGTTAGTTATTCGAGATCCTCTTATCATTTCATTTTCGGAAAATGGCTAAAAATACCCCTATCGTATCAGAAATTGTTCAATTTTACCCTTCGTCCACCTATGCGTAACTAAATACCCTCGCCGTTAATTTTTTGTAAAAAAATACCCCAAAAACTAACAGACATGCCAACTGTGTATGGTGGGCCAAACCTAATCTTATTTGGCACAATATGACTGGTCCACGTGGGAACTAAATCCTATTCAGCCTATGTGGTTACACTAACTTAACTCAACCCAACTTTACTCTACTCAACCCGACCCACATTAACCTAACCCGCGTATAAAATAACAAGGTGGCTAGTATTTAATTAAAATACTTATAAATATAAATAATTAATATAAAAAATAGAAAATTTTGTAAATAATTATAAATAAATGTACTTAATCATAAATAGATATAGATGACCATAAATAATGCTAATTAGATATATAAATAGCCACAAATAATTATTAAATGATATCGTAATGCGTTAAATTACACCAATAGCATACGTATTATAGAAAATATGCAATTACGTAATATAGTCACAATTAAATAAATATTATATAAATAGGGGATTAATAATAATATTACATACGTAAAATGCATGCTATCTAATGCAGTTTTATTTGAAAATTACTATTATAAATTTTAATTAAATATAGCCAAATTGCAAAAAACTGAGGGATAAAATTGGGTATCAACAACAAACATAAACATAGATAAAAAAAATCACCAATATATCAAAATTAGTTGACAAGCAAAACATTATGTGGACATTTGTAGAATCGACGTCCAAAATTATTATTCGTCTTTGCCGTTAATTGAGTAGAAATCACCCCCACACCTACATCTACGAGGTTGAAATGAGTCACCTGAACATTTAGATTTCTCGGGCATAGTTACGAATTCTGAATTTTGTTTTAACCAATATGAAGAAACAAGCATGGTGAAATGGAGTATATTGTATTAGGATTGAGTTTTATTGCAGAGGGAAGGGTTATTTACGCGGGATAGGTTAATGTGGGTCAGGTTGGGTAGAGTAAAGTTGGGCTGAGTTAAATTAGTGTAACCATATAGCTGACTAGGATTTAGTTCCCACGTGGACCAGTCATATTGTGCCAAATAGGATTAGTTTTGGCCCACCATACACAGTTGGCATGTCTGTTAGTTTTTGGGGCATTTTTTTACAAAAAATTAACGGCGAGGGTATTTAGTTACGCATAGGTGGACGAAGGGTAAAATTGAACAATTTCTTATACGATAGGGGTATTTTTGGCCATTTTCCGTTTCATTTTCTCATTTCAACAACGTATAGTGGTCAATTTAGATCAATTTCGTCTCGGAATTAATTTTTTGTCTTCTTCGTTTTTTTTTTCTTCAGATTACAATTCCCACTTATAAAGAATAATTACATGTGATTATTATATTTTATGCGATGATAATACAAAATTATTAATGTTATCAGCACATAGAAGCTAGGCTCTTTTTTTGAAAGGCTGATAGAATGACTATAGTTCATATAATTACAGGTGCAGGTTTTGCACTTGTGCAATAGGCCAATATTAAAGGCCGTACCAGATGATGATCAAATTAGCAATTACGACTCCCCAAAGATCAGCTTCAGATGGGATCAAATTAGCAATTCAACAGCAGTTCGTATAAATCACTGTCCTGCAGCAAATAGAGAAGGAAATTGGGTCACCACAGACTCTGAATGTAAGTGTCCTTTTTCATTTAAGGAGTACTACTATTTCTCAGATTAATTAATTTCAGGGATGGGTATCCAACTAAGATTTATCACAACAAAATTATACATGAAATAAATTTTCATTAAAAAAATGCATCAGCTAGTCCTATAACTTTTTTAAAATGACTGGAAATTCATTAACTTAGTGCTGGAATATTCAACTAAGCAAGATAAAATTGTCAAATAAGTAACGACAAATTATCAACATGATATCCTTGTCAGGACATCGACACACGTGTCATCACTAACCATTCTACCCCTTTCTTACATAATTTTTTGGACTGGACTAGTAGCTTGATCGGGAAAAATTTAAGCACATAAAATATATACATCAATTCAATATATACCTGACATGTGTTGGTATATATACTTTTCTATTTTAATTATAGTTAATTAATATATTTTTTTACCTTATTAAATTATTTATTCATAATTAATTGATGTAATTTGATGTATATATCTTGTGTGAGTAAATTTTACCTAGCACTCCCCATTCTACCCTTTCTTACACCATTTATTTAGACTGGACTAGTAGCTAGATCTATCAGTTAGCATTTATAAGATAAGTTAAATGTAGTTATTCCATGTGTTAACAACATGACAATACTCCTTATTTGGCAATTTTATTTTATGTGGCAGCTCGGTTGTAATTTGTGTAGCAAAATTTAGTTTAATGATCTTATCACAATAAATCACTTGTTTTTTTATTTTTATTTTAACAGTTGTCGTGCTAGAGCTAGAGCTATGAAGAAGATTATATTTGGTGGTGTCTCATGCTCCATGTTGTGCCATGTGGATCTGCAGTAATTATTCAGGAATTATTCATGGAAAGCAATTTGATGTAACGTAACGCACATGATATTTGCAGCAATATGTCAATTTTATCCTCTAACCAATGTTTCCTCTCATAAAAATTTCATGGACACATTCCAAATTATCTCTCCCTTTAATGTCTCTATGATAGGCGAATTGGAAACTTTTAATCCTCTTTTAGAAGTTTAAAGGATTCTTAACGTACACGCACACTAAAAATATAAGACTATCAATGAATTTTTTCCTAAATAACCTTAACTTACTAGTACTTTGTTACGAAAGAACTTAATGACACAATCATTTATAACCATGTAAAGGAAATGGATAAAAAAAAATATGGGAGCATCAATGAATTTTTTCCTAAATAACCTTAACTTACTAGTACTTTGTAATGAAAGAACTTAATGACACAATCATTTATAACCATGTAAAGGAAATGGATTATGTTTCCTTAGCAGCATTTTTCGTATAAAAACTTCTTGGAATTCCCCAATTTTATGCATCATAATTTGTTGGAATAGGTAACCTAATTTATTTTTCGTATGCATTTCTTATTTATGTGAATGATTATTCATAATTATCATTTAAATAATCTAGTAGTGTATCATAAGTGAAACTTTATTTTTAAAAGCACACTTTCATGCTTTATTTTAAATGATTTTTAACTTATATATACCTAATAATTACTTTTACATAAGTCATGTTTATCTATTCGTACAAATAACATGTTTCATATTAAGATTATAAATGTCACTTTTATGAAAGATTATGTAACAACAACATACCCAGTGATATTCCAAAAGTGAGATAGGAGAGTGTGAGATGTATGCAGACCTTACCCCACAAAAATGGAGTGACTGTTTCCGATAGACCCTCGACTAAAAGAAAATACAATTAAGAAAACATGCTAGAAAGAAAATCATAAAGAAAATACCATTGCAAAGAGAATATCAACACACAATCTAAAGATTAAAAAAAAAAAAAAACACCAATAACGGCAAAGTTGAAGAATAAAATAAAAGTAGTACATATACGGATAGTTCTAATGCTAATAAGCCTAGAAATCATGTGAGGAGTATCTAGCCTTATACCCGAATCTTTGGCCTCTACGCTTTCCTATCTAGGATCATGTCCTCGGTAAATTGGAGGTGAGCTATGACATGTCTAATCACCTCGCCCAAACTCTTCTTTGGTCTACCCCAACCTCTTCGTAGAACTATCCATGTCAACTTCTCGCACCTCCTTACTGGCGTATCTGTTGATATTTGGCTATTTTACCTATATTTTGAGGGTAGTTTTACCCTGTTATGATAGTACACCTAAGAGTTTATATGCAAAATTCTCAAGAGTTGATACTAATTGAGTTGTTTGGTGTTGTAGGATTTGAGCATGGTGAATTGAGCAAGAAAGTGCTAGTTTTGGAGCTAAAAGTGAAGATGTTGAAGAGTTCAAGTGATCCGTGTACCACGCGAGTGATACGGGAAGAAATAGAGTCTTTGCTAAGGAATGGAATAAAAATTTCAGCGCATTTAGGCCAAATACGCGAGCGCCACGCGAGCTGAATTGCCTGAAGAAAATTAGTCCGCGTGGTACTCGGATTCCACGCAGAGCACAGAGTTATGGGGCGAAAAAATAAGGGTTTTTATGGTACTTTTGCTTAGTTTCCTACAGGGTATAAAAGCTTCTTTTGCCTCCATTATGAATTTTACACTGGAAAAGAGGCAAAAAGGAGGCTAGAGCTTTGAAGACTTCCAGAACACGAGTTTTTCTAAATTCTTCCTTACTTTTTGTAATTTATTCATTCATGAATTATTTTGATATGACTATCATGAATATGAGTGGCTAATTCACCCATTCTAGGGTTGATTGAACCACTCCATTACTTCTGTGTTATGAATATTTATTTCAATGAATGAAACTTGTGAATCCTTCCTATCTAAGTGTTTATGTTTTGATTGCTATTAATTGGAAGGGCCCCCAATTGATTGTTCCCATTATTCTTGTGTGACTAGGGATAGATTCATAAGTTTGGGTTAAACACTTAGCAATATTTCAACTTAAAACCATTGTATTACTTAGGTAGTCAATAAGGTGATTTGTGACCATTGACCATGATTGTGAACTATACTTGTAGTCCTATGTATCTTCATTAATTAATTAAAAAATTGGTTAGTAAAAGTTACTACTATTACATGGGAGTGAATAGTTGAATATTTGGAGCAAGTGTTCAATAGGAGGAAAAGCAAGTTGAAGGTGTTAAAAGAATTATTCTAACACATAGGTAGGAGTTGGGTAGATCTATCCTAAGCTTTTAAATCCTTGATTAATTATTTCTTAATATTTTACTATTTACTTTAGTGTTAATTAGTTGTTATATTGAACCCATCATTCAAATACAAATCTTGTGAGTTAATTGGTTAGATAAATTAGTTAGAATAACAACTAGATTTCGAGTGTTCCTTGTGGGATTCGACCTCGGGACTTTAAGTACCGAGCTATATTTGCTGCAAAGGGACTAAGCGGTCGCATCAAATATAGCTCGGTACTTAAAGTCCAGAGGTCGAATCCCACAAGGGACACTCAAAATCTAATTGTTATTCTAACTAATTTATCTAACCAATTAACTCCCAAGGTTTGTATTTGAATGATGGGTTCAATGTAACAACTAATTAACACTAAAGTAAATAGCAAAATATTAAGAAATAATTAATCAAGGATTTAAAAACCTAAGATTGATCTACCCAACTCCTACCTATGTGTTAGAATAATTCTTTTAACAAATTCAACTTGCTTTTCCTCCTATTGAACACTTGCTCCAAATATTCAACTATTCACTCCCATGTAATAGTAGTAACTTTCACTATCCAATTTTTCAATTAATTAATGAAGATACATAGGACTACAAGTATAGTTCACAATCAGGGTCAATGGTCACAAATCACCTTATTGACTACCTAAGTAATACATTGGTTTTAAGTTGAAATATTGCTAAGCGTTTAACCCAAACCTATGAATCTATCCCTAGTCACACAAGAATAATGGGAACAATCAATTGGGGGCCCTTCCAATTAATAGCAATCAAAACATAAACACTTAGATAGGAAGGATTCACAAGTTTCATTCCTTGAAATAAATATTCATAACACAGAAGTAATGGAGTGGTTCAATCAACCATAGAATGGGTGAATTAGCCACTCATGTTCATGATAGTCATATCAAAATAATTCATGAATGAATAAATTATAAAAAGTAAGGAAGAATTTAGAAAAACTCGTGTTCTTGAAGTCTCCAAAGCTCTAGCCTCCTTTTTACTTCTTTCCAGTGTAAAATTCATAATGGACGCAAAAGAAGCTTATACCCTGTAGGAAACTAAGCAAAAGTACCAAAAAACCCTTATTTTTTCGCCCCATAACTCTGTGCTTCGGGTGCCACGCGGATTAATTTTTTTCAGGTAATTCAGCTCGTGTGGCGCTCGCGTATTTGGCCTAAATGCGCTGAAATTTTTATTCCATTCCTAAGCAAAGACTCTATTTCTTCCCGTGTCACTCGCGTGGCATACATATCACTTGAACTCTTCAACATCTTCACTTTTAGCTCCAAAACTAGCACTTTCTTGCTCATCTGTGCTCCTCCTATTCACATGTCGGAACTATCACAGTCTCGCTTCTCACATCTTGTTCACCACTGATGCCACCCCTATCCTCGTTCCTAATCTTATCCATCCTAGAATGCCAACACATCCATCTGAGCATTCTCATATTCTAAATGTGTGTGTTCTTGCCTTGCTAATACTATGCCTCATACAACATAGATGGTCTTACGACTACTTTATATAACTTATTTTTAAGTCTAGGTGGCACTTTCTTATCGCATAGGACCTCGGAAGCGAGCCTCGATTTCGTTCACCCCGCTCCTATTTGATTTGTGACATCCTCGTCAATCTCTCAATTTCCTTGGAAAATTGACGCAAGATACTTGAAGCTACATTTCTTGGGTATGGCTTGAGTCCCAAGCGTCACTTCCACCTCAGACTCATGAAATGCACCACTAACTTGCACTCCATATATTCTGTCTACGTCCTGCTCAGACTCGAAACCTTTAAACTCTAAAGTTTGTCTCCAAACCTCCATCTTATCATTAACTCCGCTGCGAGTCTCGTCGACCAAAACAATATCATATACAATTGACTACTCCGAGTTAGTCATCCATCACCAGCACAAACAAAAATGGACTAAGCACTGGCCCCTAATGCAACCTCATCTCAATTGGGAAGTATTCAGAGTCTCATCCCACTATTCTCATTCGGGTCCTGGCTCCATAATACATGTCCCTAATTGCTTTGATATACGTTACATGTACACCTTTATATTCCAAGCATCTCTACAATACCTCCCTTGCGACTTTGTGATAAGACTTTTCTAGATCAATGAACACTATAGCAAGTCCCTTTTCTTGTCTCGATACTGCTCAACTAACCTCCTCAGAAGATGGATGGCCTCCGTAGTGGATTGCCCAAGCATAAATCCAAATTGATTCTCATAAATATCAAACCCTCCTCATCCTCTTTTCTACTACCACCTTCTCCCAAACTTTCATTGTATGGCATAGCAGTTTAATACCCCTATAATTATTGCAATTTTGAATATTTATGAAAGATTATAAAGATTGTATATAAATATCTTGTACTTGAAATTATAATATTAAAATTTTCAAAATACTTTTTCTAAATATTCAAGATTACATATGTCACTTTTAATCTCAATTTCTAAATGTTCTTTGTTTTAAAAAGTTTTAAATGGTTACTCCATTTAGATGTTTCTTTTGGACTACTTCTATGATATTTTCGTTGAATCGTGAGTGAAACGAATGTGACGGATACTCGGGTAACAAGACCCACGATATATGTTAGCATAGTAAACTCCAATATCAATGCTGACATTTTTTTCTTCTTTTGTCTTTACCTTTTTAGTCTAGACCCACAAAATATGTCAGCATAGTAAATTCCAAAACCAATGGTTTCATTTTTCTCTTGTCATCACATTTTGAGTTTAATTTATATCAATTTGTGTATAAAAGTTTTACACATTCATAGTCATATTCACTTAATAACAAAAAGAGTTTAAGTTATAAAAAGATAAATTTTAATATATATATTAAAATTTATCTTTTATACACAAATTGATATAAATTAAACTCAAAATGTGATGACAAGAGAAAAATGAAACCATTGGTTTTGGAATTTACTATGCTGACATATTTTGTGGGTCTAGACTAAAAAGGTAAAGACAAAAGAAGAAAAAAATGTCTCTATATATATATATATAAAAAAATACAGCAACATACATACATATTACAACAACAACAACAACAACAGTATATCCAGTAATATTCTATAAGTGGGGTTTTAGATGGTGAGATGTACGCAGACTTTATCCCTATCAAGATGGAGAGACTGTTCCGATAAATCCTCGGCTAAAGAGAATATCTGTAAACATGCTTAAAAAAGAAAACATGATAAAAACACTATGGCAAACCAAAATAGAAACTAAAGAAGACATAGGTGCACAGGAAACACTTTTTAATAAGCATTGATTGGTAACAACAATAAATAATATTCTTATAATGTAAAATTTCTTTATATTGATCGACATATATAATTTAAACTCAACACTACATATTTTAGGTGAACTCATAGTTTGTTGGGAACTTCTCTTAATTCGTATGCATAGGTTATATATTTATTATGCATATAATATATATAAAATATGTATACAATATATATAAAAAAAAATTTAAAAAATTTTAGGGGAGCTAACCATTATATAGGTACTAGAAAAAATAAACCATGGCTATTTCTCTGTGGCCAAAGTTCAAACTTTTGCAAAACTAACCAAGCTTTTGCTTTTGACCCTTATGCTAATGAATGGATATCACTTCCTAAGTCAACCCTTTTATCCCAAGATTTCTTTATTGGTTCAAATGGTTATTTCTTTGCTACAACTTCTGAAAAATTCAGTTATAAACCAATTTTTAAAAACTCTTGGTGCCAAACAAGTCCTATGAAGTTTTCCAGGTGTAATCCTCTGGTTGGTGTTTACAATGATGAGTTACCAAGGTTTATAGTTGTTGGTGGTGTTAGATTTGTTGGTGGTTTGATTAACATTGAGGACCGTTTGGCTGTTGAAATATATAATCCAAATTTGGATTTTTGGGAACTTTGTCCACCTTTACCAGCTGATTTTAGATCAGGGAATTCATCACAATGGTTGTGTTATACTATTTATAAAAGAAAATTCTATGTTTTCGGGATATATTCGTGTTTTATCGCGTTTTTCGATCTTGATAAACGATTTTGGAGTGATGTTCAGACACTTAGACCACCTGGAATTTTGTTTTCACACTTGGTTTCATGTCAAGATTGGTTAGTATTAGCTGGATTATGCAATTCAGTTAATGGACCATGTTTTGTACTATGGAAGGTCGATGAGAAAACAATGGAGTTTAGTGAAATTGCTATAATGCCTCAAGAGTTGTTAGACAACTTGTTTGATAGTGATCAACATGACAAGTTTGCTTGTTTAAAGTGTGTTGGATTGGGGAATCTTGTTTATGTGTACAATGAAGAGCATTCCAAGAATTACCCTGCTTGTGTTTGTGAGTTTAGCAATGATTTTAGGATGTGTAGTTGGAGGAAAGTTCCTAATTTGCCAGCTGCTTCTAGCAAGTTTCGTAGAGTGATTAGCTTTTGTTCAACTGTTTCCCTTGATAACATTCTTGTGGGTCCAAGAGCTTAAATGTTCACGAAATAGCAAGTAGCTGATGAAATAGTCGAAATGCAAACAAACTTGTTTGGTTTGCACATTCGTTATAGGTGCAACTTCCATCCGTCTAATCCTCAGTGTACAAATTTATCCAACACTTGTGCTAGTGAAAGAAGGTTAAACTTCTACTGTCTCGAAGGTTTTGATAGAAAGAATGATTGATTGCTTGAACGCCCGTATCTAGAAAAATAGTCAAAATGTGAACAGGCAACACCAGTTTTATCAAACAAAAGAACGTTCTTGTGGGGTGCAAGGGGCATTATTGATCTGGGGCATGCTGTTCGATGAGTTTGAATTTTGTCTTTTCTTATTGTTACATGTTATGATAACTTTGATCAGAAGCAGTACTTTAGTGCAGAATATTAGTAGCCTGTATAGAAATAAGACTAAGTACTTGGACTCTTTCTTGTTAACAGAATTTCAATGCAAATATAGATAATACACTTTGTTATGTTTGGTAGTGCAATTTGTTAGTGGTAGACTGGTAGACATGTTTTGCTCGTTAGATGTTTTTGTTATATTTGGTAGTTCAATTTGGTAGTGGTAGACATGTTTTGCGCAGTTAAAGACTTCAGGTTTCCAGTCCATTTTTTTTATCATACACAATCAATTTTGAGGAGGGAACAGGTCAAATTTTGCACCCTGAGCAGCGTGTCATTGCTTAACTATGCCCAATTGCCTTTTGTCAAAAGTTTGCTACACAAATACCATTGTGGTTGCTCAAACATATCATATTTGCTCTAATTTCCCAACTCAACAAACATAACTGTCGGTAGTATCCACCATTCTCCTAGTAAACCGACACACGTGATTTAGTTTTGGCATATTGTTAAAATGACAAAATAGGGAGAAGTAAGTAATGTTGTTCCGCGAAACTTGTCATGAATTGAACAATTTGATGGATCGTTGAATAATTTGCTGATCCATCAAGGCTTTTTATGCTGATGAAAAAAAAACAAAACAAAGCTTGTAACTTGTGTCCTCACCCCCCAACTCCGTCCCCACAAACCTTGAAATTGGTTGCACAAATTCTTAAGGGATTTTTACACTATATACCTATAAAATTTAAAGTATTTACAATCCCTACCCATTAAAAATTACATTACCCATAAAATTAAAAGTATCTACCAACTTACTCATTTATTACTGTATACCTTTATTATACCTTATGAGTATATATCTTTAAGGTATACTGTATAAATAATACTATACAAGTCTAGATATGAGTGTATACTCTTAAGTTATACTCCATAAATAATAGTAGTATACAAGTCTAGATGGGTAGGACATGTAAATAATTTATGGGTAGAGCTTGTAAATATGAAACTTTTAGGTAGAAGTGGGTAAATATTTTAATTTTGATGGGTATTTTCGTAAACTTCCCAATCCTTAAATAGGGACGATATGAACTGGCGAAGTGCACCAAAGGCCACTTTTGGCAGTAGTCTTTGGTTTGAGACCACTTTTTGTATTGGTTTTACATGAGAGGCCACTTTTTAGAGCTTCTATTCTTTTGGGTTGAACTTCACACAAGTTCAGCCCACAATGATTGAAGTTCAACTTCAGCCCACCACAAAGATTGAAGTTCAACTTCCCACAAGTGTTAAAGTTTACGCATCTATACCTAAAAGTTCAGCCCTTACAGATTGAAGTTGAAACTTCATAATTTAGGCATTTCAACCCACAAGGTTTGAACTTTAGCCCACAAAGATTGGAGTTCCAAAAGTGGCCTCTCATGTAAGATCAATAAAAAAGTGGCTTCAAACTATATACCAGTGACAAAAGTGACATGTGGGTTAAAATTTTACAATATAAACGCTGCCAAGAAGTAAATTTCCCCAGCGCCATTTAAGGGCCATGACCTTTTTTCTTTTTTTAGCAAGTATAGTCACCAATTTTCAATAGTACTCCTTATTATTAGTTATAATTTGTTGTTCCCACTTAAGAATGGTTTAGTAAAATAGCCTTGGTAGGCAACACTAGGAGTGTTCATTTTTCGGTTTAAACCGATAAAAAGTTAATGATTTATAAATATTAGGTTATTGGGTTATCGGTTATTTAACGGTTTGCAAATTTTTTTTATTGGGTTATCGGTTCGGTTGTCGGTTTTGTACATTTTCTTATTGGTTAAACCGATAACCCAATAAGGTTTTCAAATTTACGATGTTGCGCTTATGTGCATAAAAGTAGTATACTTCTTCACTATTAATTGGAACTTCGAAACCTCAAACTCTAGTCTTCTTTTACTTGTGTAGCTTTCAAGTCGCCTCATCTATTTCAACCATCGATTTACTATTTCATTCCTTGCCTCCTCTATTAGTTTATAGAATAATGAAATATATTTGAATCTGTATTCGGTTGCTTTTTTGAATATGGCGAATGCTATAAGAGGCATTTGAATTCGCTGTGAAAATAAGCTGATTTTGTATTGGATGCAATCGTTTAAGAGGTTTTTTTTTTACACTTGTTAGGCCTAAGTTTCTTAATGGTTAAACCAAAAACCGAACCGATAAGAACCTAAAATCGATAACCCGAAAACCGATAACCGATAGCTTATTAGTTCGGTTATTGGTTTAGCACTTTTAAAAACCGAAAACCGATAGTCCAAACCGATAAGGTGTAAAACCGAACCGAACCGAACCGACCAATAAACACCCTTAGGCAACACTTCACGTTATAAATTTACAAGTGTTCCCTCGGGGGAAACACTTCAAGTATAAATTGCAAGTGCTGTCTGCAAGGCAGCACTTCAAGTTGTCTGGGGAGAATGTTGACAGAGATAAAAGGTCGAGGGCAGCACTTGCAGCACTTGTACTTTTTTACTTGAAGTACCGCCCCCTAGGTGCACTTGCCAAGTTTATAACTTAAAGTATTGCCCCCGAGGGAGCACTTACTTAAATTTAATGATGTCGTTTTTGTAAAACCACTTTAAGCGAGGTCAATAAGACAAATCATTGTCTAAGGTGTCATAGTTTTGTAAATTGCCCACTAATTTTAGACTTCGAAGTATATAGTTCGCTCAACTCAGCACTTTTGGTTTTAAGTTCCTCAATTTCAAACCAAAGTATGAACTTGAGAGGAAAAAAAGACAAAATACATATTTTACCCATCCATCTTTAACCCAAATTTTCCCGACACACTTATTCTTTACGGATGTATTTTTACACACTAAAATTTGTAAAAGTGTACTTGAGGGCATGTAATTCTTGAAGATTGGGGGAAAGCTGATTGCATTTGTGGGAGGGCTGGGAGGAGGAAGGCGGGGGAGAAGGGGTGTGGGGGAAGATGATGGAGTGGTGCTCTTTTATAGTTTTATATTTTTATTAATATTTTAAATTAAGAAATGATTTAAATCAAATATCTTTTTTCAAGGAGGCGTGTTGCAATTCGATTGGTGCGTGACATACACCTTGTTCAACAAAAATAGTCAATATAAAAGTGATGTGTAATACACATATTTTTACAAACTTTTGTGTGTAATATTACGCTCGTAAAAATAAGGGTGTCAAAGGGATTTGGGTTAAAGATGGATGGGTACAATATGTATTCTGCCAAAAAAAAAAAAAAAACCCCTTCAAGACTCGAATTTTAGTTTAAGAAATATAATCTGAAGTTAGGTTTATCCGTAGAAAGCGGTTAGGCTTTGCAAACTCTAATAAAAAAAGTCGTTGTAAAGCAAGTTTTTGTGAAAAAATAGACAGATCTGAAAATTTTGTCCCCTATAAATAGATGACCCCACAAGAAAATTTTCAGGCAACCGCATAGGAGAACTCGTGGCAATCATTAGATCTTGCTAATAGACAAATTTGCCAACGACAACGAGCTTTATGATGGGTCAGAAGTGTAGGTTTTTGTAAATCACCCGAGTGCACATCACCTTAAAGTGGAATCTCACGCACTTTCTAGGGAAATTTACAGAACTATGACGCTGAAGGCGATGATTTGCCTTTTTGACCTTGTCTAACATGATTAAGCAAAAATGACACCCCGTTGAATTAATGAAAATTGTTCGAACAGAGATACCACTCAATACCTTATTAGTGACGCACATTTTCCTTCCCACCCTCCTCTCCACCTGAATTGCCTTGAAGACTTGACAGACCAATACTTGTCGTCGACCTCTTCTTCCTATTCCAAATCAAATTAAATCTTGACAAATAGGTAAAACTTGCGTTCAACCCATTCACCATCTCTAAAAAAAAAATTGCCTCGAAGTCTTTCATAGCAACAATTTCCTTCTCACACTTGTCTTGAAATCTTAGCAAATAGGCAACACTTACACTCACTCCCTCCCCCCTCTCCCCTTATTTCTCCCAACTAAATTGTCTTGAATCTTGATAAATAAGCAATACTTGTACTTGATCCCTTCATCCCTTTCACCCAACAAAATTACATTTAAATCTTGGCAAATAGGCAACAACTTGCCCTCGACCCCTTTACCCCTGCTGCTAGCTAAATTGCATAAAAGTCTTGGCAAATAAAACTTTTCAAGCTGGAGGTCATTTTTTTAAGACCATGGAAAATGGGGACAAATCCTTAAAAATAGTCAAACTTTTGGGTGATTTATAGAAATATAACGCCTTCTGGTGTCCCGTGAGAGATTGCCCCCCCCCCCCCCCTTAAGGAAAGTCTCACAAAAACAACCCCGTAAGGAAGTTCTTGACGATCACTAGATCTTATTATAATAAAGACCCTGACGAGGGAGCGCCAAGAGCTTCCCTCTGACAATCGCCAATAAATTTGCTTGATGGGATCAATTTTTTATGACGTTCAAAATGTAGTAACGATGCCATAAGTATCTATGTCGAACTAAAACTGCTCTAACTTTGGGGACACCGGGTCAAATTTTTCGAAATTTACAAAACTATAACACCATAGACAGTTGTTTCCCTCATTGACCCCATATAAAGTGATTTTACAAGAATGACCTCCACTAACTTTAATGAATAAATTTCGGATTGAAATACCACTATGAAATTTTATAATGACGGCCGTATCATGCACTCCCTTTCTTGTAAGTGTTGTCTCTTAGGCAATACTTGACTTTGACCCCTCTTGCATAGGCAGTACTTGCCCTTTTATCTCTTCCACATTCTCCCAGATAACTTGAAGTGTTGTCCCGCCTTCCCTTTCTCGCAAGTGCTGCCTATGAGGCACCACTTGACAATACTTTACTTTGACCCTCTGTTGCACAAGCAACACTTGCCCTTTTATCTCTTCCCGCATTCTCCCAAATAACTAGAAGTGTTGCCTGTGCAGCACTTGCCTATTCAATCTCTTCGCATGCAACACTTGCCTTTTATATTTCCCGAAGAGGCAACATTTGTCTATTTATAACTTGAAGTGTTGACTCCGAAGCCATTTTGCTAAACTATTTTTAAGTGGGGACAAAAAGACATGACCAAGGATAAGGTGCTAGAAATTTCACTCGGTGTATCCGCATATCACTGGTTATGACCTTTTGTCTCCACTTAAAAATAGTTTAGCAAAATAACCTCGGAGGCAGCACTTCAAGTTATAAATTGACAAGTGCTACCTCTTCGGGAAATATATAGGGCAAGTGCTGCCTGTGAAAGATTAAAGGGGTAAGTGCTGCCGAGACAACAATTAAAGTTATCTGGGAGAATGTGGGAAGAGATAAAAAGTACTGCCTATGCAAGAGAATGTCAAAGTCATGTGTTGTCAAGTACTGCCTAAGAGGCACCACTTACGAGAAAGGGAGGGCGGGGCAACACTTCAAGTTATCTGAGAGAATGTAGAAAGAGATAAAAAGTCAAAAGTTGTCTATGGGGCGCCACTTACTAGAAAGAGAGGACGGGATGCGGGTATCAATATAAAATTTTGTAGTGGTATTTCCATCTAGAATTTATTCATTAAAGTTAGTGGTAGTTATTCTTGCAGGGTCAATAAGACAAACCACTGTCTATGGTGTCATAGTTTTGTAAATTGCCCGATAAGGGGTAGACGTCAATTTTTTTGAAAATTTTGCCCACAGGCCACTTTTGCCACTGGTATTTAGTTTGAAGCCATTTTTTTATTGGTCTTACATGAGAGGCCACTTTTTGAAACTTCAATCTTTTTGAGCTGAAGTTCAAACCTTGTGGGTTGAACTTCATGCCTAAATTATGAAGTTTCAATTTCTATCCGTAAGGGCTGAATTTTTAGGTATAGATGCGTAAACTTCAACCTTTGTGGGCTGAACTTGTGTGAAGTTCAACCCAATAGGATTGAAGTTCCAAAAAGTAGCATCTTATGTAAAACCAATAAAAAAGTGGCCTCAAACCAAAGAGCACTGCCAAAAGTGACTTTCGTGCACTTTGCCCAAATTTTGGTAAAAATTTAGCCCACATGCCACTTTTGTCACTGGTATTGGTTTGAAGCCACTTTTTTTATTGGTTTTATATGAGAGACCACTTTTTGGAACTTCAATCTTTGTGGGCTGAAGTTCAAATCTTTTGGGTTGAACTTCATGCCTAAGTTATGAAGTTCAACTTCAATCCGTAAGAGCTGAATTTTTAGGCATAGATGCGTAAAGTTTAACCCTTGTGGGCTGAAGTTGAACTTCAAATCTTATGGTGGGCTGAAGTTGAACTTCAACTCTTGTGGGCTGAACTTGTGTGAAGTTCAACCCACAAGGATTGAAGTTCGAAAAAATGGCCTCTCATGCAAAATCAGTAAAAAAAGTGGCCTCAAATCAAAGACCACTGGCAATAGTGGCCTCTCATGCACTTTCCCCAAATTTTGTGCACTAGGCCCTTCAAAATTGGGCCTAAGAATAAGCCCAAATAAACAGAATTTATTTACAAATGTGATCCATGTGTTAGATTACAAACAAATTCTCTGCTGCCGCTGTTTTTCTGTTCAAGGGTTTTACAGTGTCTCCTTACAACAACAAAGGAAGAAGGAAAAAAAAAGGGTTTATTGTGGAAAAATGGACAGATACCAAAAAGTAGAGAAACCGAGACAGGAATTACCCATTAATGAGAATGAGATACGAATCACTTCTCAGGGACTTGTTCGAAACTATATCAGCTATGCTACTAGTCTTCTTCAGGTATTTTTATTTTTTGATGTTTTTTTTATATACTAATTATGCATGTATATAGTTGTCCGGGTTTTGGTCTAGAGCGCAACATGTGATGTGTTGGTTAAGAACACGTCACAAAGATGAAAAGGGAGAAGGGTTAGAGGGGTGGGCCCTTTATCCACGAGCCTCATAGATTTCTCGGTCATGTAAAAAATAATTCTGCATGTATATCGCCGCCAAGGCTTTGGTCTAGTGGTAGAGCGCAATATATGATGTGTAAGTTAGGTGCTCAAACCTCCACTATAGACAAAAGGGGAGAGGGTAGAGGACCATTATCCTGTAGGACTGTGTGCCACTAGGCCTCATGGATATCTCGGCGATCAATAAAAAAATTAGGTTAGGAGCACGTCACAAGCTCAAACCTCTCATTAAAAAACGGGAGAAGGGTAGAGGGGTGGGCCTATTATCCAATGTGTTTTGGACTGGGATTTCTTGGTTATCATAGAAAAATTAATGTTTATGGTATAATTTTGAGTGGGAAGCATGTTTTTGTGATTTAATAATGGGGGATGTCTGATAAATTTGGGATTGAGGTGTAGTTGATTGATTGGATTTGTGAGTGCTGTTTTGCATTATGTTGAGGTTATCATAGAATATTGCACCGCTATTTTTATTCCTTGAGGTCTTATCATGGCTTGGATGAGTGGCAGGCATTTATATTTCCACATTAATATGTGGTTTTGGATTTTGTTCGTTGGGTATTTGACAGAGTTATGACATCCTAATGGGAGTCATTGGACTAATGATATATTAGTTATCAGAGTCATTGGACTAAGGATGTGACAATGATATATTGAGGTTTAAGCGAGTGTTGCTTTGCGTTTCTAGGATTATGTTATGAACTACTAACTCAAATAAAATTGGTTTTGGCCCAAGCTAAAAAGAAATAACAGTTGTCAATGAAATCTAGCTAGGAGTCCCTCTCATTGTCGTAAATTTTGGAGTTTTCATGGTCGTGCATGTTAAAGTGATATTTGCACTAAGTAGTTTTATCATAATGGAAAAGTCTACATCTTCTTTGCTGCCAGTACAAGTATAGAAGTTTTGGAAAAATAATTGGATAACTTGTATAACGTGTTGAAGAACCTTTTTTTTTCGATGAGTTGCATGGAAGAACCATTTTCGCCAGCAGTTTCTTGTGCCTTGTCGAACTCTTGATATATTTTCCTTGCACTAAATATTTGTGCAGCCATGAATATGCTCAAATAATTGTGTCAATATAACAAACATAAACCTGTAAAAATAGGTCCAACAGTTCTATAGAGAGAACAATGTTCTAGCTTAGTTTTTATTTAAAAAAATAAGGACCAATGTTTTAGTAAGTGACTGACTGACTGACTGTTTTTTTATTGGAAAATAAAAAAAGGATATGACTGTTCTGATGGTTTTATTTTATAAAACTGACTGCCATACTATACTGTATACTAGTCGCACTGACTATTAACCGGAATTGAGTTGCTGGTGAGCTAAATCACTCTGCCTTTCAACATAGAATAGATGGCGCAGCAGATGAAAGGTGAGAAAGGAGAGATAGTTTCTGTAGTTGTTAATATTAGATGCTGATTAGAATACTTCTGGTCTGTTATTGGCTCTGATAGCCTTTCTTGTGTTTATCCTGTCATGAATTGCTTGTCTTTGCTTTACTTCGAGCAATAAATACTTGTAGCTGTTTGGTTTCAAGAGATACTTCTAGCTGTAAGGTTGAGGTCAAAGCTGCAATTCAGATTATCTATTTCTCAACATTTTTTTGATGGGAGATCTGATGTATACTGTTACCGGCTTTTGTTAGTAGTGGCTAATAGAAAGTTCTACTGACTTGCGGCTTTTCAGGAGAGGCATGGGAAAGAGATTGTTTTGAAAGCAATGGGTCAGGCAATAAGCAAGACTGTAGCTATTGCAGAGATCATTAAGGTAGCTTGTCTGCTTTGGTTCTTCTTCCAGTATGTTTCCTATGTTACTGCATCAATGTAACTTGACCTTCTATTTCCTTTCAGAGAAGAATCCCTCATCTGCATCAAGACACTGCCATTAGCTCTGTAAGCATTACAGATGTATGGGAACCTATTGAAGAGGGCCTTTTGCCGTAAGTTTCAAGTCTTGCTAGTTTTATCTAAATTTATTTGTTTTTCAGAGTATGTAGGTTAATGTGCCTATCGTCTGCATGTGGGATGATGCTCAGATTGACCTTCTGTTTCAAATTAGTGCAAAATGCTTAGTTGTGGTTCTGATTCTTGGATGTTTGTTTTCTTTGTAAAAGCGTGGAGCAGACTCGACATGTCTCGATGATTTCAATCACCTTGTCAGAAAAGGAACTGAACAAGAGCTCTCCAGGGTAACCATTTTGTATATTCAAGAGCAAAAAATTAAGATGCTTTATTGTGATCATTGATTTCTCTTTTCGAGTCTTTTGGCTGAAATTTTGTTGCTCATTATTTTTTCTGTAGTAGCTTGTTTTGTAAGACATCTTATGTAAGTTCATGTCCATAGGTATCAAGCTCCTTCTGAGATTGAGCAGGCTAAGCCACGCTATAATTACCAGCCTCAACAGCAGCAGCCTCCACCTAGACAAGCACAGGCAGTCTACAATGCTGGTAATGAAGGTAATTGCCTGCAACAGAACAACTATGGGATGGTGATTCAGGTTGAAAATTTTGCTAGATCATCTAACTTCCAAAACTTGATTTTAGATTCATATGGGCGAGGACGAGGTCGTGGTAGAGGGAGGGGACGTGGTTGGAGCAGAGGTGGATATACTAATTATCAAGGTGGATATACGAGCAACCGAGGTGGATATACAAACAACCGAGGTGGATTTACAAACAACCGAGGTGGATATACAAACAATCCAGGGGGATATGCAAACAATCAAGGTGGATATGCAAACAACCGAGGTGGATATGCAAACAACCGAGGTGGATATACAAACAATCGAGGTGGATATACAAACTATCAAGGTGGATATACAAATTATCAAGGTATTCTTCCTCAGCATAAGAGCTATAGATGGTTTTTGCTCAACACTTGTGGCATTAGTGTATGCTTAATATCATTTTCATTTTGATAGAAAATGGTGGCTACTCAAACTCGGGAAGAGGTGAGGGCCGTGGTGGCTGGGGATCTCGTGGTAAGTACGCTTATAAGCTTTATATATTTTGTTGCCAGCAAATGGTCACCTCGTCTGTTTTCTATTTCATCTTTCTACCTTGTATCATGTTTGTATAATGCATTTGTTGCTGAATGTTTGTATATTGTATGGTATCAGGCTCTGGATATGAAAGAGGCAGGGGTGGAGGTGGCAGAGGTTATGGTTATGGTCGTGGCCGTGGACAAATGGGCAATCGTCCCAGGGGTGGTAGCAACCAGGCATAGTTGTGGACTGGATCTCTAGTTTCTATACCGAATAAAATGCTTGCCTTGGTATAATGGTTCTTTCTGTCCGGTGTTTGTCTAAAATAGCGTGAAGTTGTGGCTTGTTGCTTAGTGATTGTCTTGTTTTCCTGCATCATGGTAGGTGTGCTAGGGGCATATATATCATTAATGAAGCCAAGTAAAAATAGCCATTTTCTGACAGCTATCCATTCAATTCACTGGTTGCAGATGGTTTTGCTGTATTTACTCAGTTAGAACATATTCTTTTGTTAATCTGAAGATGCCTAGTCATTTTTTTTCTTTTCATAGTTGATCTTATTTTTCTGTTGTGGTGATTAACTTTATACTTGTCACTGATATCTCAAGACTGACGTCCCAAAAAATCACAGATCTAGGTTAGGTTTAGATCCCCTACAGTGTCCGGGTTCACAAGTCATGAGGGACGAAAGGATAAAAGAATAGATACTGAACAAGAAAAACGAGTGCCTATTGGCCTTCAAGTTGCATATGGCTTAAGTAGAGATCAGGCTCAACTGTAAAAATCCAACAATCGGAAAAGGGGTGCTTATCTCTTACTTTAATAGTGGTTTCTTGGTTGATAATGAAGTTTTGCCTTAAACCATGTATATCATCGACTTTATAGATAACTAACATGTTTTATTGATAATTTGGCAGTTTTAGGTAATTTCTTTAGAAGCTTATTTTTGTAATAATATAAGCGACTCTTTTCATATCAAATCTCTTACGGCACCACATAAGCTCTTCCTTGCAATCTTCGGTTTATAGCTAAAGACTAGCAAATGGGATTGCACGTTTGAGTCCATTGTGAAGCTAGAGAAATTTAACATATCCTTGTACTTAGCAGTTGGAGGTTTGCAAGTACGTTAGCCAACAATTGCGTGCAGATTAATACTTAAAACTGCCGCTTAACCCCAAAAAGTAGAAAACGCAAAATAATACAAACCAAAATGAGAACTATTGTTAACATGCATGCGCCTAGTTAACTGGTCCACAGGATGGTATGGAGACCTATGCCCAACTCAAAACGGCAGAGCACTAGGATTACACCACTACCAATATAAAGTTAAGTTAATATAACAAGAAACAAAAGGTCCATCCAAATCCTCTATACCTCCAAAGAAAACAAGTTGTTAAAGAAAGTTTTCAACGTTCAACCAAGAAACAACCTTAAAAAAATCAGGAAAAAAAAAGAAGAATGCCACAACAAAGTGTGGACCATAGACACAGGATAACTAGTGGATAGATAATGTCTAATAGTTATATAGGGCAGTCAAACGTAAATGGCAAATAGAAGCCTTCAAACAGATCGAGAACAAAAAAAATAAATGCACTATTTTCCCACTTGGGTCTCTTCCAATTTCAGAATCTTTCAAAAATTAGTTCGCGTGCCTGAAGGATCACACAAACTAATGAATTCCAAAGGAGACGTTAGAGACGCTTACAGCAGTATAATCAGTTCTCAGCATTAAAAGCTATACAGCGATTGTTTCATCATACGTCTATAGCATGGAGCAAATGTAACACCCAAAAAGAAAAGGAAAAAACAAATTAGAAGGAACAGACATGTTACTGCTAGAAATGTAAAGAATTTTACTTTCAAAGCCAGCAAAATCAGAACCAAAAAGGACCCCCCACTAATGACATTTGAAGCCATGACATATTGACAGAACTATGACCAGAATCAAGGCGATAATGATTGCCAGGACTATAAGCTTTATCTTCATGTTTTTCAGCCACATCTTTCTTCTCACTTTAGTCCCCTGTGTCCTGAAATCCTGGGCCTGCAATTAAAAAAAAAAGCAGCTTTCAGAAACCCCAATAAGTCTTGTTCAAATGAAAGAAACTGAGTAACACAATAACAATAAGCAAATACAAGTCCGAACACGAAAAAGGGAGAAGGATGCAACTTAAGGTGTGATTTGCACCAACAATTCAGGGGTTCCAAATTCCAAGCATTAGGAGCAAATAAACTCTTGTATCTACAGTTTGCTACTAATATTTAAGGAGAAGATCATAGCTTTTGACTTAGACATATCACAATAGTTTAGATTGAGCGATTATTAGCAACACAAAAATGTTAAACGTCCAAGGCACATGCTTGTTCAGTAGTGGATATCAAGCTACCACTGAGGACTTGCAGCATCAGCATTACCATGTCAAACTTACTAAACAACTGGAACACTTCCAATTTACTAAACTAACAGGTGCTCTCATCCTGAGCTATCAATTAAAAATGAACAAAAAAAGAAGATAGCAGAGAAGATCCACCAAAAGACACCAAAAGTTCCATAACATTCAAACCTGGGAGCGAAGATTCTCAGTTTTATCCACCAAAAGTTCAATTTTCTCTCCACGATCCAGAACCTGCAAGGCCACAATTCTTATTAACAAACCCCACAAGAGTTTCTTGAACTTCAATGCTTTTGTAGTCTCCCACGTCAGGACATCAGCTCCTTTCAAACAATAAAATAAAGGATATTGCTCTACCTTCTCAATGTTTTCCATCATCACTCCTTTAACTTCTGAAACCTGAGCTTTCACCTGTGCTAGCTTACTGATTTCCTCTGGATGATCCACACAGTATTGCATCTGTTCCTTCAGCTTGGGCCTGTAGTTATTGTCATGGTCTTACTGACATTAACATTCATACTAAAAAGGAGGGAAATAAAGAATGAAAAGAAAAAAAAAAACAACATACCCAAACTCCTTGTTCAAGCTGTTAGCAACAGCTGTAGCAGCTTTGCCTCCACCATATTTCTTGGTAAAGTCATCCTTAATTCTCTCCAGATATGCAATCGGGACCTGTCTGCCAACAGATTCCACAGCTACAACACAGTATGCTGGTTGTACAAAATAAAGATCATCAACGACAAACCAATAAAAGAGAAAAGAACATCACGACTTCGGTGCATTACATATCAGATTGTTGGGCAGCCATCATCATTCTATGTACAGAGGTAAACACACACCAGTACCCTTAGAACTTTAGCTCTTTTTATTTGTATTTGTGTAATATTTTGAATGACATGAGCTTAAATGGAGTAACATGGTTAGTGAGGATTCAAATAGTCAGCCCAAGTTGTTTGGTGCTGAGGCGTAGTTGTTTCTGTTTTGTGACTCAATTGCAGGAAGTGCACAAATCAGATGACTAATCAACCCAGGGCGTGTTTTCATGGTCTAAGATAAAGATAGGTAATCTAAAACTAAAAGGTGATAAGTATCACTTTCTATTTCAAACAATTATCCTATCTTAATGACAAAGTACATAAAGTCACTGCATTAACCATCAACATAACGAATCAACAATGTGTTGTCGTCTCCGCTGCTAAAGAAAAAGTAGAAACGGCATATATCTGTAGATTATAATAAAATACACCAAAATGAGAGTCCAGATTACCAAACATTATTCAAGCAAACACAGGGGCACAGGGGAAGATTGGAAAGAGATCCCATACACTCCATATCCTCTAATTATGCTCCTCTAATTATGCTAATTAACTTACATGTTCATATCCTAATTATGGTTGTGCTTTCATTTTTGAATAGTTTATGAAATCGAAGATCCAGACAAAAATTCTGCATTAACTCGAGCTCAACACTATGGAATTGATCATTTCTAACTAGTTGACTAAGATCTACATGCTACAACTCCGAAATCAAACGTAGTCAACATACCTGAGACTAGCAGAGTCAACAGGATCGAAACAACAGAGAGATTGAAAAAGCAGAAAGCAACAACATGGAAAAAGCTAGATTCATATAAAAAAGATACTAATACTAAATTAGTTGTCGGAAGCAGCAGAGATTGATCAATGTATCAATAAAATCAATTTAATTGATCAAAACACACACCCCCCCCCCCCCCCACACACACACACAGAGAGAAAGGTCTGTTAACTGATCAGCAAAACCAATTGACTAACAGATCAATACGCGCGTGCGTACACACACATTATATGTTAGGTATCAGCAAAACCAATTGACTAACAGTTCAATTCGCCCGAGCGCGCACACACACATACACATAGAATTATAGTTAACAGATCAGCAAAACCAATTGACTAACAGATCAACACACACACACACACACATAAAATCATAGTTAACGGATCAGTAAAATCAATTATATAACAGATCAAAACAGAGACAATTATAACTTACTGTAGCCGTTATCGACGAGGTAATTGAAAGTATGGCCATCACAGTTATAAGTAAACTTATTATTAGAAGCAGGAAGTTTCTGGAGACACTGAGAAGCAATACTAGTGAAATTGCCAGTAAATTCAGTAAACTCAGCCACAATCACTGTTCCTCTTGCTACAAAACTGTAGATCAACGATTGTTGTCCCATTTCTATTAAACCCTAAAGCTAAAAAAATATGTGTGGGAGAAAAACTGTATAGAGAGAATAAAAAGTGTGGGCGATGAATTTGATTTTGTCAAGACCCACACACTACCAACAAGGAAATTGTCTAGTAGTAGTTTTAAGTTTTATAAACTGAAACTAAAAAATCTTTACTTAATTAGATTTCTTAAAACTTAATTGACAAGTATTGTATTTAGTTGGATTACTCTATTTAAATGGTACTTGACACTATTTTTTTTAAATTAATTAAGGTTTAAAAGAAACTGATATAATTCTAAATTTGAAAACAGTTTAACTTTACACTCCTCATTTTATCATTAATGAGATGATTTATAGCCACACAAATATGTATAGCTTATTTTAGACCACGAATTTCAAAAGTTCTTATTTTTTTCTTAAATTCTGTTTCAAAGCAAACTATATCATTCTTTGTGGAACAGATGGAGTAAGTAACAATTACCATGGGATGTGATAGTATGATTAAAAATATTTGCGGCCTTAATCAGAGCTTCGAGTTTGAACGGTGAGAATGGATTAACCAGAGGTTTCGAGTCCATATTATAAGCATAGAGAAATTTCTAATAGTGATTAGCTGACCCAGTGGATATTACGAATCGGATGGTCAAACCAAAAAAGAAAAAAATAGAGTACGTAACTTATTATAAAATTCTTATACTATCACGTCACGTTTACATATCAAAGCAGATAACATGATTTTATTTTTAAGATTACAAATTTCACCTTAAAAAACCTTATATATAATATTTTTGGAATAACTTTGTGACATAAAAATTCTTAACACTTTAGAATAACTTTGTGACATAAAAATTCTTGACACTGAGCGTGTGTATAGCTTAAATTCTAACTTATACTAGTATAACATTCATTGTTTGTTATAGGAAGCTTTTGCTTTGTAGGCTTAGTTGTTAAACTACCTTTATATGCCATGGGAAGTAACGTACGGCACCTTTTGGTTGTTTTCAATTCTTTGCAAAGCTGAAACGGAAATTCCCATCTTCATAAGTTTATATAGTATAGTTGTTAAAAGCATATTGATTTTGCTTTTTGATATAAACAATGAAATAAAGAAGAGCACTAATGAATCGACTAAGGTCCAGATTGTTTCGTCATTTTTATAACAGCAACATGGATTAGAATTAGCAACAGAGTTAGAAACGAATGTCTAAGTTCAAAAAGCTCAACTATTTTTTTTCAACTACTCGCCAATTAGTTGACTTTGAAATTATTCTTGCTAGAAATACTTGGTAGTATTATTTTTTCTTCCACGTTATAAAAATGTTTTACGCGGCACTTGAGAATTTTTACTAATTATTATAGAAGTCTGCTTATTATAATGTCATTTCAGGTCCACTGTTAAACCTATGTAATGTTTTTTATTTTCTTATATGGCTAAATTTTGTGACTTAGTGGGATTTTCATACGGCTGGTCCTGACGTGTTATGTATGAACGTGTATTCCATGTATGAATACGGCACGTCTTTGATATAAATTGTAATTTTATTTTATAACTTGACCTTCTTCTTTTGTTGTTAAATCAATATAACCCAAAGATGTAATTATGAATACTTCATGGGGTATTATTAACTTATTCTGGTACTTACAACTACTTGGAAAAAGAAAAAAACAATTTGAAACCGATCAGTATAGTCTAGTTGGATACATACACATATATATTGAATTACGTACTTTGAATGATTTTTCTCTTCCACGTAAAAAATCAATATAAATTAGAAAAAGGTTTGGGAAATGGGAAGTTGATGAACTAACAGGTGCAACCAAATATGGAATTGAAGTGGTTCGTTATTGGATGCCAAATAACTGCCAGAACCAGCAAAGTGACTTTATTTAAAAGCATGAGAGCTACAAATTATATGTTTAATGAAAGTTAGATATATGTGATATAGATGGCCTAACTATTCAGTGCCAAACTGCAAAAAACTGGTCCATAGCACCTACTAGATCGGTGACAACTTAATCGATACTTTAAATGAGTGATGTTTTCTAGCATATTCATTTAGGCGACTCTGTTTAAAGCATCAATTCATTTAAGAAGTGCTTTATTCAATATTTACTTGATAAATATACTATTTAAGAAGTGCTTTATTCAATACTTGATAAATAGAATGTGTTTGGTCAATCTTTTCAAAGAAAATTTCTGTCAGTTTAATTTGCCTTAATTTAATATAGTCGAAAGAAGGATATTAATCTCAAACAAAAGGCAAACAGATACTATTAAAAAAGTTTAAGTTCCTTTTACTTTTAATAAAGGTGGGCATCGGGCCAACTTGCTTGCACTTCGAATTGCATCGGGCACTTGCATCTTCAGACTAGTAGAGGTACCGGAACTCTGTCTACCATGACTAGTAGAGGTACCGGAACTCTGTCTACCATGAAAAAGCATTTCGTTACGATTTTCTCTTCATTCATTATCCAATTCATTCCTAGATGGTATAGCTCAAATCTGTTTTTCTTGCTTTCGTCAATCATCACATCATCCTCAGCATCATTCATGATCAGTGGCGGAGCTATGTGTTGACGGAGGGGTTCAATTGAACCCCTCCATTGAAAATTTACGCCGCGCAAGTTAGGTAAAAATGAGTGATTTTGATCATATGCATACTATTGAACCCCCTTAATATAAGAGAATATACTAGTGTTGTGGTAAAAGGTGTTCAAGAATTTCTCTAGGTCACAAGTTTAAATCTCAAGTATGGTATTTTAATATTTTTTGAACTCCCTTCCGTTAATTTCTGGCTCCGCCCCTGTTCATGATATGTATGTTCCTTCTTGAAATAGTCCACCTAATGGTCATAATCATCATCCATCATATCATTTGGTAGCAGAGGCTTCGTCTTTCCTCATTTTCTTCTCAGCTTTTCTAAGTTTGGTACTTAGCATGCCTTCGTCAGTATATAACTTCTCATTTTCTCTGCTAATAGCACTATAGGCACTTGTGAGGGCTGCATCTTCTTCACCTGCATCCATTGCCTCATCTCTGTCATCATTATCAAGGTTGTTCGTCACATTATCACTCCGAGACACTGGCTGATCCAAATTGTCCTGAAGTTCAAACAGGCATTGTCGATAAACGTTACAACTAGTTCAACACAGGATAATATTGCAAGAAAGTGGATATCTCTGATAAACTTGATATTGCTCTTATCATCAGAACTTTCAACTATTTTTTTTTTTTTGAACTATGACTTAAGTTCTTGAAAAACAGAAACCTGTGCGATAATCAATGGTGTAAAGAAGTTCCATAACTTTAATTAGGCTATCTCTGAACTAAATATTGATGCATTTCATCAAGATCAATCACATTTGTGAGTTCAGGAATTAGCAATGATTCAAATACCTTTTGTACATAAAAAGCATCGTCAGAAATATTTTGATTTGCAGAAACAAGTGAACAGCAGTTACAGAAGACGTAACAAGAATGTCTATTGATAAAAAAAGTAAGAGTCTAAACGGAAATCACTTACCTCTAGCATGGTCTCCCCAAAATTAACAGGGCAATTTGATGGAACTTCAACTGAGTGAAAATCATACTGATTTGAGGCTTCAAATAATTGAGGATTCACATCCATACACTTCATGACCATTGATTTCTTTTCCAAGCTCTGAAACTATCTTTACCTCTGAGTGCTCCCCCTACTTCCTAGACGGTGGCATGGTTTAGTATGGTATTTTCCCTGAAATGTGCATAGTATTAAAGATACAACACCATAGTTTAAAAGATTCACTTTGTTTACAAACTTATCTTAGTAGAGCAAAAGTGTAGAACACCGGAATGACATAGAAATATGGTAAGGACCTAGCTGTACATTGTATCGACACCATTCATAATTCTACATGGGAGGTATATTGGAGAAAGAGAAACCTTAACCCTTGTAAGCATAGTATGCGATCCTTGTATAGTAGAACCCCAGTATAAACAGAACTCCCCTCAGTGGAGCTAAAATAGCCCTGCATTACAACAATGTGTAGAAAGTTATAGAAGAAAATGGCAAAGACGAACATTCACTATGAAAATAGAAAAGAATGCTCATTACTGTATCTACCTAAACATGCCCAAACTACAACCAGAATTGTACCAACTCTAATGAAAAACTGCCCTGCACTCTTATTGAAGGTTTGTCGTAGCTATCCCTGGAAACCTTTGTAAACTATATGCTAAGTGAACCTCTATAAACTAACTGTCCCAGAAATGAACGCCTTACTAATGTCAGTTACAAACATTATGTCCATGTATCCAATTAAGGAAATCTCTGATAACCATAGGTTGTACGCAGAATCTAAGAAATGCGACAACCAGATCTGCACGAGTAATTCATGTCTCAATCTTAGTATAGCTTTTTAGAGATTTAAAACTAACATGGATCACACTAGAACATAATTACTTAGTAACTAAACTTAAGCCATTTAAAATCGGATTCCAAAATCAGATGAATAAATAACTGCAAACCCAAAGATAAGATTGTAAGTAAAGCAAGAAACGGACACAGGACAACAGGCACTCCCCAGCTCAGGCAACTGAATTAATCGCCAGCCACCTTGTTGCAGGCCAAGAATATGGCCAAAACTAGACTATCAACACAAAAGCCAAAATAGAAACAAGAAGGAAATAAAATTTTGACCTTTGAGTGGAAGGATGAATACTTGAATTAGAGAAACAAGGAGATGATTTCATCGCATGAGCTTTTGGTCCGACTCACCCATATATCATCAGCAGAGGGAACAAGAGAGGGGGAAGAACTGAATAACAGTTTCATCTGCCGCTTCATCAAAATCCCAATTCCTTTGGCCAACAGCATTACAGTCGGTTAATCACCATTGAAAGATAATGGAAGGAATTGAAATATGAACTACCAACTTCATCCATTCATAGGAACTTCAGATGATGGAAGGAATTGAAATATGAACTACCAACTTCATCCATTCATAGGAACTCCATATCCATGCTTGCACATCATACCCAAGACCTGCTGAAGTTTATCCTTTTCCCCCCATGTTGTGTAGGCCTTAAGTAATATCCAAAATGTTTTCTTCGAAAAGTCCAAATTCACTTTATCCATCTCACTCAGAACTCTCTCCATTTCAATGAGTCGCCTTTGTGATGCATACATAACCATCTTGCAGTGGTAAAGGGACCTGCATATTTTCCAGCCTGCACATTCTGCACGGCTTACAAAATTAGCAAGCTCGTCCACTGCATTGTTACGGAAATAACTTGAGATGATGCAACGCATCACACCAACTGTTGTGACAGATGTGTTACGTTCAAATGCCTCATTTATCGAATTTTCCATCTCTTCTAATAAATTCTCCCTTGCATACAGACAGATCAATATGACATTCAACCAAGGCCTATAATCATCTTTAGGAACCAGCCTCATCAATTCCTCAATCTTTTGAACTTTATTTGCGTCAGAACTCTTACAGTAAGCACAAATCATAGAGCGAATTAATGGGATCCCGTGCTGATCAACATGACCTTTGACAAGATCATATATCTCTTCCATCTTTTCCAACTTACCAGAATGTGCAAATCCTCGTAGCATCAATAAATGGGTAGTAAGATCAGGCTTGATACTTCCTGCCTTCATGACTCTATACGTCTTCTCCATATCATCCCACATCCAAGCTGTGATATACCCAGCAATTAAATTGTTGTACGTACTAAGATTTGGGCAGATATTCAAATCATTTACTTCCCGTAAGGTCGCCTCCATGTGATCTATCAGCATCAATCTACCAAACACCGAAATAAGTATGTTGTATGTTACAATAGTTGGAGTACATGTTGCTTCCCTCTTCAAGTCCCGAAAAACTGATTGACACTTTACAGCCAAACCATTGAACATATAAGCAGTCATAAGGGCATTATATAAAGAGGTTGACTTGAGTAGCTTATTGGAAGCCTCCTTGAATAATTCAGCTACAAGATCAACATTCTTTAACCTTCCAGCCACAACAATAGCCTTTGAATACTCCTCAGCTGTCATGGGAGTCCAGTAATCCAATTGTCTTCTTCTCCAGTCAAAAACCTGAGAAAACAGTTGAAGTCAATTACTTGCTGGAAAAAGCGGCAGTAATCATGGAAGTAACATCTGATCTTCAAGTAAAGGCATACAATACATTTCTTCAGCTGCGACAAGAGGAAAGAATGAAACTACTACTGATTTTTCGAGAAAGAACTTGGCTGATACGACAAATAGAAGAGCAACCCCTCATTGTTTCGCCCATAAAACAACTCCATCTTTATTTAACACACCTAATTTACATGATCTACATATAAAAGTAATGCTCACACAATCACTCTATGAGGTCTCAAATTTTATTGACCCCTGCAGGGTCAACAAGGTTCCTCTTTGACCGCAATCCCACTTATGTTTTGTTTTAACATTTCTTTTAGTCCAAAGATTGGTAGTTAGCAGAGCTTTATGTAGTTTCTAGGTTAGAAATAAAATCAATATCAGCCAAACGAAACTGCTCAAGTTATGCAGCTAAACATACGAAGTATCTTGTCTACTGACCTGGAGAGCTAATTTGGGCGAAGATTTGAGCTGTTGTAATAGCTCAATAACGGCAGAACCATCAGCATACCTCCTGAACAACGAAGCCCCTTCATCCGCCAATATGGTCTCAATCTTTTCAGCATCACCACTATAAGTTAGCAACTCATCCCGTAAATGTGAAACCCTTTCTCTCAAATCCTGTCTAACCAATGAATCAACGTGACTCCACCTGTCCGCGAACAAAGCAAATACCTTTGGAAAGGCGGGTTGGGAAGTAGGCGCCTCCTCAAATAATCCTCTGACCCAACTCGTATGTGGTGAAGCTCTTTTAATAGGGTAACACCATGAAACTTTTCTATAATTATCAGAAAATCTTTGTATATTTGCTTCCGTTTGTAAAGCATCGGAGATTCTCCATACCCTCCTCATCATTGATAGATAGGTACAATACAATTGGATCCTAATTTACACATAAATTAAACAACCAACTTAATAAAAATCCAAACTTTCAGCAACAACATATCCAGTGTAATCCTACAAGTGGGGTTTGGGAAGGATGAGATGTACGCAGACCTTACACCACCCAGGTGGAGAGGCTGTTTCCGAAAAATACAAACTTTCAAGAAACTAAATTCAAGAATCATATATGGTATAATAAAATGTTTAAAGCTATTGCCTTTATGGTCTACCAAGCATAAGCAATACTAACAAATTTCACATAACATCACATACGCAGTCAAGATTCACCATATCCATTTATTAACACAACCTTTTTGTTTTTTTTTTTGAGTTTTTATAAATTATAAAACAGTTAACTCAAAAAACAAACAGGAAAATAAACGTACCTAGGAGTGTTAAATGGAGGAAGAGATTTGGAATGGAGAAGTAGTAGCGGCTTGTACCTTTGTAGCTTAGACAACTGAGGAACTTTTCTTGGGTTTTTTTTTTGGGATTTTTACACCACATGCCCATAAAAGCAACTTATTTACGCTTTTATGCCCATTGAAAGTTGCTTTTCACCCACTACACATATAACCCATCTTATTTACCGCGTATGCCCATCAGACCCAACTTATTAACAAAAATACCCATCTGGCCCATTTCATTTCCCCGTTCCCCAATTCCCACTCAAATCACCACAGACAAAAGCCAAACTCTGCCATTTCTCTCCAGCTCGCCATGAACCACCAAAAACCACCCATGGCCACCGTAAATCCGTCGTCCTCCACCTCAGAATCACCGTCGGCACGCCACCTGAAAATTCACTAAATACATGTTCAGGACCGTCTCACACTTCACTTTCCACTTCCGGCATCCGTTTCCCCATAAGCCGCTTCCTCCGCCGTAGATCGGGCTTTAAAGAGGCGATCTTCACCCCTTTCCGGTAATTCAGACATGTTTGGACTCTCTTATACTTCTCTACACTATTATCAAGGTAATTTTCCACAAACACACCTCCATTTTTCTCCTTCGATCTGCCTGTGTTCCCATTTTTCTTTCTGTGATTTCACCACCGCTAGTAATAAGGTCGTGATGTAGTAGCAATGGTGATAGTGAGGTTGGGGTGGTGGCGTTTGTGGGGCTAGAATCAAACTTAGCGACGTAGGGGTGGGCGTCGATGCTTCTGTGAGGCAGTGATGGCATTAAGAGGCATGTCAATAGTGATGAGTGAAACTATGACTATGATGGCGCTGCTAGGCTCGTTGCAGTGATACGGAGCAGCAGCTGTGTTAATGCTGCGATTTGACAATGTTGGCTTAATTGTCGATGGCTATGGTGGTGTGAAGGTCGTGTGTGTGTGCTTGATTCCTTAGTGGTGGTGGCGGCGAGGTGCAGCAGCTCGTAGTGGTGTCGTGTTCGTTAAAGGCACGCTGATGTTACTGTAATGGTGGTGATGCTAGTGGCGTGTGGTTTTCATTTTGGAAATTATTCTTCAACTATGCTATAAGTGCTTTCCAAGTTTTATATGCATCATGTTTTCTGTATTCTGGAATGTCTTCCAGATATATTAATGAAAATTATTCCAAGAACCGTGATGACGCAAGGGAACTCGCTACCCTATCAATAGAGCTAAAGCATACTGCTAAGCCAAAAAAAGCGGGTTTGTGCCTTGTCAAAGCTACTTCTTTGAGCAGCAGTATATTTTTGATACATAGTTGATTTTTGATAAGCCAAAAAAATAAGTGCTTCATGTACACCTGTAACACTTGAACTCATGAGAAAGAAAATAAAAATGTCAACAGAGAATCTATGTTGCTAAGCTGAGGAAGGAACAAGCACGAAAGGTTTGTCTAACGCATGTTGTGCTTCTCTTCCTATTGAAAATTGAAACCTAGTAGGTCCTTGAAAGTATAATTTATACGGTGGTTTGAGATGACTAGCATTCACATGATCATTTATTGTGTTTCTACCTACTGTTAGCTTGTATTCTTATGTGCATCCTGTTTCTTCTTATTTACATTGAGGGTTGTATTTTATAGCTTGAAATAAATTGAAAAATTCTTCTTTACTTAGTAGTAATATTTTGACTATTAATGTAGCAAGAAAGTGGCATTAATCGACTCAAAGCAGGAATTTATGGCAGCTGACTATCTTTTTAAGAACTTCTTTCAGGCTGGCGTCTTTCACTTCTTGCTTAATGGTTAGATTTTCCTAGTACTTTTTAGAATGGTGTCAGATGTCGTTCAACAGCCCTTCCTTTACTATCTCTTTTGTTGGGTCTTAAGTTGTGTATATCCTTTTTTGAAATGTATTTGTTCTGTGTGACTGGTGCAGCAAAATCCTGATGGCCAGACATTGTTGGCATCTACATTAATTCTGCAGCCACAATCAATGATTCATGCCCCTATTGAGGAGGATGTTAACATGTCATTTGGAAGGTTGCTACTGAAACTTTACTTTCTAGTTTTTAAGAGCTTCCATATTGTCTTCTCGTTGAAAAAGATGTCCAGAAAGCACCGCCTCTCATCCCATAAATGCTTGTAACTAATTCAAGATTAACATTGAAAATCAAAAGATAAGGAAAAGAATAGTTCATTGCTTTGAATGACTTCACATCTCAGACCCCATCTCTGTTTTTCTCTCCTTTTTTGGCAGCATGCTACTGCATGGTCTTACTACAGTTGAAAATGAAGGTGATCTTGAGGTAATGTTATATAGGTTTTATGCACTTTTTCAGTAATTCTGTCAACGTCAATGTGAATAGTTGTTTTATGTTTGTTGAATAAATCTGAGCTGCTAGGTTATGATTGAAGCTGTAAAAATTTTCCGCTATCTTCTTTAGTGTTTGAAGTTCATATTTTGAAATCGGGTTCTTAGTCGTAAAAATGCTTGAATGTTTGAGTTATTTATAAGAGTAGGTTTCAGTTTTGGATAGATTAATATATACCGTGGCCTTTATTGTGTTAAAGTTAGTTCTTTTGTTGTGTATATGTTATCATCATTCTTAAAATGTTTCTTCAAGTTCTTGTTTTCATTGGCTAGATACTAGATATTGTTCTGTTAAAAGGTTAAAGCCATAGTGATTAAATTTTGAAAGTGTTGTAGAAAAAATAAATCTTCACTGAGTTTGGTTGGTATGGTAGAAATACTTTTACTATATTCTGCATTTGCTTGCTCATTCAAGGTTGGAATTTGAATCTTTTCGACCATATTGAATCAATTTTAGTATATGACATTGTTCAAGTTTCAAATTTTGGTGTGGTATATATTGTTGAGTTTTAATTTGTGTACAGAAATCTGCATGAGGATACTCTTTCTGTCCATAATTTATCACTTATAGCTGTTGAGTTCTTTTTAGAAGTTGCAATCTTTATTCCTCTTGTGAATTATTTAGCTTAGAAGTCATGTCTCAACTTAATCTCTGCTTTATTAACAATTCTAGGTCTACTTTTATTGACTCATGTCTTGATTAAACGTTTCACTTGACTAAATAAGCTTTCTTTGTCCAATTTATGTAGATATTCAAGTTTTTTGCTGGTTCTCTATCAAAGGTGCCAAACAAACAAATGCAGATTAGAAGGACTATTTTGAAGATTTAGTTGATCAGTACTCCACTTCAAGTTGTTGAACTAGTGCTTAACATGTGCATTGGCACGTCTAGTACTAGAAAGAGAGTTTCCTGTTCAATTTATACTTTTCATGGTATATAGTGTTATTTGTTCTTTAAATAATACTATGTTTTGAAATAGTATACTTCAATTTTTTGTTATCATTGTATATCCTTGGAATATATTGTATACTTTTGGAGTATACTGTATAATTTTATAGTATACAATATTATTTATATCTTTGAAAAATGATGTGATTTGAAACAGTATTGTATACCCTTGGAATATGTTGTATACTTTTACAGTATACAATATTATTTATATCTTTGAAAAATGATGTGATTTGAAGCAGTATTGTATACCCTTGGAGTATGTTGTATACTTTTACAGTATACAATGTTATTTATACCTTTGAAAAATGATGTGATTTGAAATAGTATATTGCAAAAAAAAAAAAAAAAATCATTGTATACCATTAAAGTATATCGTATACTTTTACAGTATACAAGGTTATTTTTCCTTTGAAGAATTCTATGTTTTGAAATAGTATACTTCAATTTTTTGTTATCGTTGTGTACTTTTTAGGTATACTATATACTCTTTTGATATACCTTGTTATGTTCAGATCAAAGTGCGAAATATTGCAGAACACATAGATATTTTAATTTTTATTATTATTGATGAATTAGACATTTTTGGTTTATTATATACTCTTTTGGTATACTCTATCAAAGTGTTTGTATCTTTTTCTAGCATGCAAGCCTAGTGGCACAAGTTAAATAAGTATACCATTAGGGTATACTATACACTAGAAAGGTATACATAAAAAAATCTGTCCAGTATATCCCAATGGTATACTCCTTTAATTTGTCCCACTAGCCTTGGTTGCTTACACTGAACAGAATATTGAAAGGCTAACATATGTTAGCAATGTAATGAATAAGCTAGTCAACACTACTCAAATATCAAGAAATGTGTAATTGAAACCAATTTTAGAAACAACTCAAAGTGTTTGTATACCTTTCTAGCATGCAATCCTAGTGGTACAAGTTAAATAAATATACCATTTAGGTATACTGTATACTAGAACGGTATACAGAAGAAAATCTGAATAAAAAATTTAAGGAAAAGAATTTTATATTGTATACCCTTCTAGTATCTAGTATACCCTAATAGTATACTCTTTTAATTTGGCCCACTAGCCTTGGCTGCTCTCACTTAACAGAATATTGAAAGACTAACATCAACAATGTAATGAATAAGCAAGTCAACACTACTCAAATATCAAGGCATTTGTGATTGAAAATAATTCTAGAAAAAGCTTAAAGTGTTTGTATACTTACCTAGCAGGCAAGCCTAGTTACACAAGCTAAATAAGTATACTATTCAGGTATACTGTATACTAGAAAGGTATACAGAAGAAAATCCAAATAAAAAATTTAAAGAAAAGATTTTATTTTGTATACCCTTATAGTATCCAGTATACCCCGATGGTATACTCTTTTATTTTTCCCAACAGCCTTGGCTACTCTCACTAAACAAAATATTGAAAGACTAACATATGTCAACAATGTAGTGAATAAGCAAGTCAACACCACTCAAATATCAAGAAATGTATAATTGAAACCAATTTTAGAAACAACTCAAAGTGTTTGTATACCTTTCTAGCATGCAAGCCTAGTGGTACAAGTTAAATAAGTATACCATTGGGGTATACTGTATACTAGGACGGTATACAGAAGAAAATCTGAATAAAAAATTTAAAGAAAAGAATTTTATATTGTATACCTTTCTAGTATCTAGTATATCCCAATAGTATACTCTTTTAATTTGGCCCACTAGCCTTGGCTGCTCTCACTTAACATAATATTGAAAGACTAACATCAACAATGTAATGAATAAGCAAGTCAACACTACTCAAATATCAAGGTATTTGTGATTGAAAATAATTTTAGAAAAAGCTCAAAGTGTTTGTATACTTACCTAGCAGGCAAGCCTAGTCACACAAGCTAAATAAGTATACTATTCAGGTATACTGTATACTAGAAAGGTATACAGAAGAAAATCTAAATAAAAAATTTAAAGAAAAGATTTTATTTTGTATGCCCTTATTGTATCCAGTATACCCCGATGGTATACTCTTTTAATTTGTCCCACTAGCCTTGACTGCCCGCACTTAACAAAATATTGAAAGACTAACATATGTCAACAATGTAGTGAATAAGCGAGTCAACACCACTCAAATATCAAGAAATGTGTGATTGAAAATATTTCTAGAAAAAACTCAAAGCGTTTGTATATAACTTATAAAAATGGAACACAACAAAAAATTGAAAACATAAATACTTACTGTTACACAATTAAGGTGGTATACCACTGTTGTATACTGTATACAAAAAGGGTATACAGTTAAAAAAAAAAGCACATGGATAAAAGCACGAATATGAGAGCTTCTTGGAGTCAACTGTGCAGCCACATCGATTCTGTTACACCTCAACTAAGTTGTATTCCAGTGAAATGGATGCCTCCTGAGGAATCTTGGATTAAGCTCAATACCGATAGGAGCAGTAACAGCTTAAATAGGACTGCTGGGATTGGAGGTTCCATCAGGAAGAGGAACGGAGACTTGATAGTGGCTTTTGCTAAACCTCTACTTTATTCATCTAATAATAATGCAGAGGTACAAGCAGCCCTCTTTGGCTTGCAATGGTGTGCTCAAAACAGGAAAACTCATGATGGTAACAGGGGAGAGAAGGTGTTTTAAGTGGAATGGGCATACAATGTAAATAAGTAGTGGGCAAAAATGTAATGGGTAATGTGATGTAAATAATTAGGGTTCATTGGGTATTTTTGTAAATGCCCCTTTTTTTTTTGGGTCGAAAATGATCAGTTGGGTCGAAATAAAGTTGGGCTTTTGAATAGGTATAAACCGTAAAAATTGGGAAATTTTGATCACTAGCCATTTTTGGACGCGCTCAATGGGGACTATCCACCGTTTCAAAATTCATTGAAGAATAGCCAAAAATTCGCGCGCACACTTAAGCTCCATTAGCGTTCGAAAAACACCCCAGACTAGCCCCATAACAAAAAACTGGGGCTTTGTTCAAAGCCCAAGTATTTTGTTATGGGACTTTATATATAAAGCTGAGTCCCATAACAAAATGATGGGGCTCTGAACAAGTTTTGTTTCACAGCCCCAGCATTTTGTTATGGGTTATGAGACTTTATATATAAAGCTTCAGTCCCATAATAATCCTGGGGCTTTGAACAAGTTTTGTTCACAGCCCCAGCATTTTGTTATGGGACTGAAGCTTTATACATAGACCATAGTCCCATAACAAAATGCTGGGGCCTTGAACAAAACTTGTTCAAAGCCCCAGTATTTATACTGGGGGTTAGTTTACTGAAGCTTCCCCAGTACAAATACTGGGGCCTTGAACAAGTTTTGTTCAAAGTCCCAGTATTTATACTGGGATTTGTCCGGAGGTGGCTATTTCTCAGCGAATTTGTTTTTGACGGCTACAAATCAATAAACGCGCGCCAAACAGGCCCCTACACTAAATTTTTACGTAAAAATTTCGTGCAGGGGCCTGTTTGGCGCGCGCTAATTGATTTGTAGGCGTTAAAAACAAATTTGTTGAGAAATAGCCATCTCCGGACAAATCCCAGTATAAATACTGGGGCTTTGAGTGTTTTGTTCAAAGCCCCAGTATTTATACTGGGAAGCTTCAGTAAATTAACCCCAGTATAAAATACTGGGGCTTTGAACAAGTTTTGTTCAAGGCCCAGCATTTTGTTATGGGACTTTGTATAAAGCTTCAGTCCCATAACAAAATGTTGGGGCTGTGAACAAAACTTGTTCAAAGCCCCAACATTTTGTTATGGGACTGAAGCTTTATATATAAAGTCTCATAACAAAATAATGAGATTTATCCCTTTGATGAGACCTTTGTTATGGGATAAATCTCATTATTTTGATATGAGATAAATTCACATAACAAAATAATGGGACCTTTGAACATATTAGTTCAAGGTCCCATTATTTTGTTATGGGACTTTGTATAAAGCTTCAGTCCCATAACAAAATACTTGGGCTTTGAACAAGTTTTGTTCAAAGCCCCGGTATTTTGTTATGGGCGTAGTCTGGGGTGTTTTCCAATGCTAATGGAGCTTAAGTGTGTGCGCGATTTTTTTGCTATTCTTCAATGAATTTTGAAACGGTGGATAGTCCCCAATGAGCGTGTCCAAAAATAGCTAGTGATCAAAATTTCCCGCATAAACTTGCAAAAAATTTCACTAGGTGTACCCGTATATCACTGGTTATGACTTTTTGTCCATATTTAAGAATGGCTTGACAAAATGGCTTAGGAGACAACACTTCAAGTTATAAATTGACAAGTGTTGTCTCTTCGATAATTATAAAAGGCAAGTGTAGCCTGCGAAGAGATTAAAGAGGCAAGTGTTGCCGAGACAACACTTCAAGTTATCTGGGAGAATGTGGAAAGAGATAAAAGGGTAAGTGTTGCCTATGCAAGGGAGGTCAAGGTCAAGTATTGTCAAGTGCTACCTAAGAGGCGACACTTATGAGAAAAAGAGGGAGGGCCAAAACTTTAAGTCATCTGGAAGAATGTGGAAAGAAATAAAAGGTCAGAAAGGGAGTGCAGGATGCGGGCGATAATACAAGATTTCGTAGTGGTATTTTTGTTCGGAATTTATTATTTAAAGTTAACGAACGTCATTCTTGCAAAATCAGTCTAAGTAGAGTCAATAAGGCAAACCACTACCTATAGTGTCATAGTTCTATAAATTGCCCATAAACTTGACCTTGCAGTCAGTTTGTAGAGTGCTAAATGAGAAACAACCAGTGTTTGAAACTTTTTATAAGAATAGCTACATTTAAGAAACACAGAAAATTTTAGAAAATTTTCTAAATTTGCTAGGGAATGCCAAATATGAATTCCTAGGAAAAAAAAAAGCCCTAGAAAATTTTCTTGGGACTTCAAATATGAAGCTCTAGTAAAATTTCCTGGAACTTTAATCTAAACCCCGAGAAATTTTCGTGGAGTTTAGCTCAAATTATTAGTATTTCTTCTATGGCTAGTTTTTAAAAAATTACGTATTATTAAATATGACCATTTTTTAGAAGTTTGTAATTGTTGGTGGTTTCTCTTTGACGGTTCAAAAACTGACTAGTCATCATAATCTCCCCAAATAATTCGGAAGGTTTACAAAAATACCCATCAAAATTAAAATATTTACCCACCCTGCGCATAAGTTTCATATTTACATGTTCTACCCATAAACTATTTACACACTCTACCCATCCAAACTTGTATACCATAATATATGTAGTATATCATAAAGGTATACACATAAAAGGTATAACAAAGGCATACAGTTATAAATTGGTATATCGGGCAAAATGATGACGATTTGATGTCATTTGCTTGTAAAAAAGACATAGTAGTTAGGTTCACATGTGAGTAAATAATACCGAATTGGACTTGTTTTATTTTTATTTTGAACTTTTGTATGTGGGCAAAGTGATGATGATTTGGTGTCATTTGCTTGTAAAATAGACATAGTAGTTTTGCTTAGCTATGAATAAATACGGTCGGATTGTCTTCATTTTATATTTTCATATGTATTTTTATGGACGAATGAGGTGAAGATGGTTTGGACTCATTTAATTACAAATTATACTTAATATTTGGCTCGCATAATGAGTAAATGATGATGGATTGGGGGTAATCATGTTTTTCTTTGAATTTTGTTGATTTTTGTATTTTCATATATATTTTTATTGATGAATAAAATGAAGACGATTTAGACTTATTTGTTTATATAACGGATATAATTTTTAGTTCAACATATGCATAAATACAGCCGGGTTATCGTTATTTCTAAATATATAAACACTTGAAGGTCTTTTTTGTGAATGTGTGAAGTGAGGTCGATTTGGCCTCATTTCTTCACAAAACAGACACAGTTATATGTATAAACGACAACCGAATTGTCATTATTTTAAAATATATAAGCCTTGAAGGTATTTTTTGTGAATCAATAAAGTAAGACCGATTTGGCATCATTTAGTTACAAAATGAATATGATTTTTTGCTTATTGTATGAAGAAATGATGCCGGATTGGTGCTATATTCTGTTTTGCTTTGATTTTTATGTATAAGCGAAACGATGACGATTTGCCTTTATTTATTCACAAAATAGAAGTGAAACATAGACGGATTTGCTGGTTTGTATATGAACGAAACGATGCCGATTTGACGTTATTTATTCACAAAATGGACGTGAAATACAACTGGGTTGGCCTATGTAGGAAGCAATGACTTTTTTTTTTTTTTTTTTGTTATTTCGGATGTAAAAAGGTATTGTGGCATTTTTGTAATTAATGATTTTAAAAATTCTTTAAGACCTCCAAAAAAATAGCTCAACTTATTAAGACCATGTGCAAAAGTGCTCAATTGTATAATTCACCTGAAACGACCTCGGTCAGTCGTTTCGGAAGTTAGGACTCCGATTGACGTGCCGATAATTGTAAAATATTTGTAAGGTCCATTAAGACCTGTCTGTAAAATTTGAGCTAAATCAGAACTCGTTTGGTAGGCATCGGAAGAAGGTTTCAATTTTATTGTCAATAAATATTAAAAAGGGATTTTCGAGTTCGGTTTTGGCGAACGAGCTCCGAATCGAAATCCGAAAGCGCTGTTAGGTTCGTATGATTATTTGTGACTTTTGTGAACTTTCGAAAGTGAATTTCGATGTTGTTCGGCTAGTTTCCGCTAAAATGCCGAAAGTTAAATAATTTGACTTCTTTTCCATTTAAATTCGCATCTTGAGTTTCGGGAGTTCAATTTGAGATCCACCTTCGTGAGTATGTTACATATATTTTGTATAACTCGTATGCAAAAGTTGGAATTATTTTGAATATCGTAGGATACCGTTTTAAGTTTCGTTAAGAAAAGAAATTATAAAAAAAATGATAAAACATAATAAGTGAGTGATGCCTTTTTAAAGGCGGTTGCTAAGGGATTACTTAGCATTAAAATCCCTTAGGTTAACTTTTGAACAGAAAAAAACAGAAACATGCGAGGAGAAATAGAAACATGAAAATAAAAGGAAAAAATGCCAGAAAATGAGAAAAGAGCCGGAGAAAAAGTAGAATTTTCACCCTGAAACATTCAGGTAATGATCCTAATATATTATTTGAGTTTATTACGTGTGTTTGAATATATTTTAACGGTAAAACTTGGAATATTATACATCGTTTTAATAAGTTCAATCAATAGTTTAAAGGGTCAAATGGACCCTGATAATGAATTGATTATATATTCGTACTCAGTGAACTATGGGCAACTTATAAATGTAATTTATTTAGGGTTTGGTTATGTGACTTTAAACCCTGTACATAGGCCTGGCCTGCGTATTGCGTATGCGAATAGGGTATCAGGTTCTTACCTGAATTGCCCTAAGGTGTGAGGAATGAAGCCTTTAGCCTAATGTGATATATTTTTCTGCTTATTGATCACAGTGGGATCGTTTGGCAATGAATTCAAAGAATAACGCGGTTGTTGGTCGCATGCTAACTTTTGAGAGAGGTAAGTGTTTATATCCATTTCTTTGGAGGCACCTGGCCTCGTGGATTGTTTACCACGTGTTCCTTACGTGTGCAGCTGCCGATAGGTGTACTCATTACGCCTTAGCTTTGGATTTACATTGTATATTATATGTTATGTCCTATTGCTGGTATTGCAATGAGGATCTGAGCATTGTACCCTGGCTGTAAGTTGGCATCTACTTCCCGACTGTCGATGAGAGTCCCGCGCCGGTGAAGGGTTATTATTGCATCACATTGCATTCATATGCATTATATGTCATTCATATGCATTACATTGCATATCATATTGGGTGCATGAGTATTCCGCCCCAGGAGCAGGAGGATTCTGCTCCATTGTATCATATTAAGGGTAGGAGGATTTCGCCCCAAGAGCAGGAGTATTCCGCTCTTATGTCGATATTGAGTGCAGGAGTATTCCGCCTCATCTTTACACTATATCGGGTGCAGGAGTATTCCGCCCCAGGAGAGTGCAGGAGTATTCCGCCTCTGGTTTATATTATATCGGGTGCAGGAGTATTCCGCCCCAGGAGCAGGATTATTCCGCTCCAGTTGGTTATCAGATTGGATTCCCCTCGAATGCAGGAGTATTCCGCTTCGGGATGGGACTACGGGCACATGTGACCCTTCGCATCATATTTCATTTCATTTCATCTCACTTCATTTCATTCCATCTCAATTCATACTATTGTGTAGACTTACGGTACATGACTACTGTTCTGCTTATATGTGCATTGCATATTTGTTGATATGTTTTTGGCACGCATCCTTGGTTGAGTTTATAAGTTTCTTACGTCTTTCCGGTTGTTATCGGGCTATGTCTTTTTATAATTTAAATAAGAGGAATTTTATTTATCTGTTTCTCCTCCCTGGCTAGCTATCCTATTTTTTGAGGTGGCTAGTCTGCCCCACTTATTGAGTCCTTTTGACTCACCCTTTTTTGTTGTTTGTTTCTTGTCTATCTATTTCGTTTCGGCAGGTTCGCTCCAGGATTTAGTTTGCCACGTTGTGAAGGAGCGAAGACGACTTCAGCTGTCAGGGTGAGCCAGCTTTTATTCCGGATGGCCACCAGTTTATTGTTCATTATTTCGGTTGCATTTTGCTCCCTTCAGGAGGTATCTGCCTCCTTTTGTACTCTTAGATGTTTGGTCTGGATACCCCTAAACCTAGCATGTTGGGTAGTCAGCTGTAATTTCTTTTGTACAGCTTAGAGGTATCAGTATGTCCGTGTTTTTATTTTAAGTCTTGTCCTTATTTGTAAATTGTTATTTTTATTTTCCTGATTTAATTGGTAAGGGTTCGCCCGACAGGTCTAGGGGAGGATGTCGGGTGCCCGCACGGCCTAACCGGATTTCGGGTCGTGTCAGTACCCTTTAAAAGTGGTCTTTTAGAATGGAGCACTTTCATAAGTACAAAAATACCATCTCATGTTAATAAAGCTGTAATTACGAAAATGTATTGCGCCTTAATGTAATCAAAATTACAAAAAATTGTCACTGCTTCCTACAAAGTATCAATAATGTCAACTCGTATGTATTTATTTATACAGTCACATCCATATTATGAATAAATAAGGCCAAATCATTATCGTTTTGCTCATATAAAAAAAATTATATAAGACCGACCGGGCATAATTTCTCCATACATTGAGCAACAAAAAAATCATGTTCATTTTATAAATAAATTATGCCAAATCGTACTTACGTTATTCATCCATAAAAATACATATGAAAATATAAAATCAAGATAATCCGTCTGCATTTGCTTACAAGTGAGTCAAACTAGTATCTCCATTTTACACGCAAATGACACTAAAGTGTCATGACTTTACCCATATACAATAGTTCAAAGTAAAAATAAAATCAAGATAATTCATCTGCATTACTTACAAGTGACTAAGTGAGTCAACCTACTATGTCTATTTTACAAGCAAATGACATCAAACCGTCATCACTTTGCCAATATACAAAAATTCAAATAAAAATAAAATCAAGACAATCCGTCTGTTAATTACTTACAGTGAGCCAAACTAGTCTTTCTATTTTACAAATAAATGATACCAAATCATCATCGCTTTGCCCAAATACAAAATCCAAAGTAAAAATAAAATTAAGAATATCCGTCTGAGTTTACTTACAAGTGAGCCAAATTACTGTCTATTTTACAAGAAAATGACACCAAATCGTCATCACTTTGCTTATATACAAAAATTCAAAGTAAAACTAAAATCAAGGCAATCTGTCAGCATTTACATACAAGTGAGCCAAACTACTATGTCTATTTTATAAGTGAATGACACCAAATCTTCATCACTTTGCCCATATACAAAAATTCAAAATTAAAAAAAAAAAATCAGGACAATCCATCTGCATTTAATTACAAGTGATCCAAACTACATTGTCTATTTTACAAATAAATTATTGATCCACGCTCATCCACTCACCACGAAGGGTATGAGGCGGTCGTCAAAGATAATAGTACCCACAAGAGTCAGGGTCGATTTCCACAGCAAGCTAGCAAAACGATCTATTAATCTTAAAAAGAATAGTGATGAGTTTTATGAATTGTCTGGGTATTCCTAATAAGTAAATGTAGAATTATCTTAACTACAACTACAACTAGCAACTAACATAAAATAAGCTAAATAATAATGGTTGAAATAAACAATGAGAATGAGCTAGGGGTTTACCCACTCCAACTAGATTCTCATAGCCAAACACTTATATTAACCTCACAAATCACATGGATAACATCAATGGTAAGACCTCTAATGTATTCCTCAAAACCCTCTCGGGATAAGGAGGATTTATCTCATCAAGCCCGTCAGGGTCAATGATGAAGTGCTAGAAACCGTAGTCCAAAGACCCGAGTGGGGATGACCTTTTTAGGTCTTCCCTTTTATATGGGGTAGGCTACAATCAATATAACCCAAATTCTCGCTAGTTTCATCACCTTCAGCCTCGTTAGGGTGATGAAAACAAGTAGGGTTAGGTTCAAGTACAGCTGTGTCTTAAACCCTAGTCAAGAAAGTACAATGGAGAACCAGATTTATGTTAAACCATTGATTTTACAAGATTAAGTACAAGATTTAAGCTAAGTTAATCAAGTTTTATGAATAAACCCCTAGTATGAGTTTAGCTACACATACTAGGGTCTAACACACACATAGTAGAAGATGAAATGACAAGAATCATGTAAGAATATATTAAGAAATAGAATCCTTACAATCAGATTCAAGTTGAAATCTTTCCTTAACCTCCAAGAATATTCAAAAGTATGAAAAGTAATATTCTAAGCTGAAAAAGGTTCTCTTTTTCTCGGAGGCATAACAACCTATTTATAGGCATGTACTTGAAAACTAGTCTAATATTTACAAGTTTGCTATTTTGTCCCGTTTTACGCCAGACCGTCGTCCATTCGATGAGCCACCTAATAAACAGCTGGCTCACCAATGACCTATTTTACTGATCATTCTTCTGACTTGCGATACAGATTCAACGGGGCCGCACTTGTAGCGGCGGACAACTCCTTGGCTTCGCATATTTCCAAAACTCTATGTGATCATCGGCAGACTCGCCTCTTCTTCTGCGGAGTCACCGCTTGCCTTCAGCATTCCATTCGGCGATGCGTCCTTCAGTTGGCTGGAAGGCTTGAACTCTTTCCTTCTTTGGCGGATGGCTAACCCTCTTCAACTGCTGATTCGGCGAGGTGCCGGTCCTGATGCTTCCATATCTCTATGTTCTTCATATGTAGCGAAAGTGCACTTGTTTTTGCTCTTTTCATATTTTTTTTGGCTTTGTATGTAAATTTCTTGAATATCCTAAAAAAGAATAACATAAGATCCACTCAAATAATAACGCTTTAAGACATAAAAGCTAGTTGAAAAGAGTTGCAAATATGCGCAAAACGCCAACACATCAATAATACCAAATCATCATCACTTTTCTCAATAACAAAATTATGTGAACCTCTCACACTTGAAATAGTTGTCCCAAGAACATCATGGTAAAAGCCAACATAAAGTCCTCTAAGACCCTGACGCAAAGACGATATGGTAACTTATCGAATTAATCATCTTAGTGGAAATATGATCTCCTGTATGAGCGATAATGTCCGAGCACCACCGTGGTAAAACAGTGTCGACTGAATTTCCTCTTACAGTTCAAGAAAAAGACTTTACCATATTTATGAAAAAAATAAATGAACTTGCCTTTCCCGTTGGAGTAGCAATATAGAAACTCTATTAGGCTTGAATATCTTTGTTTTAAAAAGACCCTGAAAGTAAAAACAAATATTTTTCATATGGGCTGGATATTTTAATGCTAGATATGTAAAAATTACTGGAAAAAGACGAAAGAGTCGTCGGAAAAAGTTTACTTGTGTTTTCAAAATCAGATTTACACTATTTTAGCGAGATTTTCAGAAAATCAATAGTAGAAACAGAAAGAGAAGGCCAAGATGAAGCTAGGGATGTAATTTTTGTAAAATTCCGCAAGGGGTCGGCAATGGCCCGATGGCGGTCAATGGTGGTCTTAGGCTGTTCCGATGATGGAAAGATACTCTGACGATAAGCCATGGTGGGATTAGGGTTCGGTCTATATAGAGAGAAAGTGGACGCGTAGAGTGAGAAGTAGGAGTCTTCTAGAGAGAGAAATATTGAAAGGTTAAGTTATTAGGTAATTGTGGAAAAATACTCACAAATTCAAGACCATGAAAAAATACTTAAAATTTCAGGGTGCATTACACAATTGAGCATAAATGCACATGGTCTTGAAAACATAAACATTTTCTTGGTGGTCTTGAAAATATAAGCACTTTTACATTAAATGAAGCTGAAAGTACATAAATACTCTTACTAGTAAGGAAACTTCCCGTAATTACAAAAATGCCACCGCACCTTTTTGAAGCCGTAATTATAAAAATGCCATCACACCTTTTTACATCCGAAATTATAAAAAACACCACTATTTTCTATACAGCAGAAAACAATGTCAACCTCGTTGTGTTTCACGTCCATTTTGTGAATAAATAATGCCAAATCGACATCGTTTTGCTCATATACAAAGCAGTCAATACGTCTGTATTTCACGTTTATTTTATGAATAAATAAAGCCAAATCTTCATCGTTTTTCTTATATTATAAAAATCAAAGCAAAACATAATATAAGACCAATCCAACATCATTTCTTCACACAATGAGCAAAAAAATCATGTTCATCTTGTAAATAAATGATGCCAAATCGGCCTTACTTTATTCATTCGCAAAAAATACCTTCAAGTGCTTATATATTTCGAAATAACGACAATCCGTATATGTTTATGCATACAATAGTGTATGTTTTGTGAAGAAATGAGACTAAATCGGTCTTACTTTACATATCCACAAAAAAGACCTTCAAGTGCTTATATATTTAGAAATAAAAATAATCCGTGTGTGTTTAGGCATATGTTGAACTAAAATTGCGTCCATTTTGCAAACAAATGTGTCCAAATCGTCTTCACTTCATTCATCCACAAAAATACATATCAAAATACAAAAATCAACAAAAATTCAAAAGAAAACATAACTACCTCAATCCATCATCATTTATTCATAATGTGAGCCAAATATTAAGTACGTCTTACAAACAAATGAGTCCAAATAGTATTCATTTCATTCATCCAAAAAAGTACATATGAAAATATAAAATGAAGACAATCTGGCTGTACTTATTCATAACTAAGCAAAACTGTTATGAGACCCTTTGGGTGAGCTTATTATAAGTAGCTTATAAGCCATAAGTTGATTATAAGCAACTTTTGAGAAGTTAGGATTTCCTAACTTCTCACTTTTGGCTTATTTTAAGCACAAAAGTGCTTATAAGCTCATTACTTTTTGAGTTACCAAACACTCATTAATGAGCTTATAAACACTTTCTGGCTTTTAAGCTACTTTTAAGCTTGCAAAGTGACATCACATCGTCATCACTTTGCCCATTTACAAAAATTCAAAGTAAAATATAACAAGGTCAATTCGGAATCATTTATTTACAAAGTGAGCCAAATATTACATACATTTTGTACAGAAATGAAGATAAATTGTCATCACTTTCCATAATTGAATCATCCACAATTGGAAAGGAAGAGGACACGATGAAGGAAGAGCTCGCCATGAATGAATGTGTTCCAATCGTGAGAGGCACATGGAATCCTCTAACTTAAACATTATTTAAAGCTGAATTGAAATCCCAGGTCTTGTAGGTTTTGGTACTTTATCCTTCGTTCCTTCTATGTTTGACTAAGTATATTGTTAATAACTATTGTAGTTGTAAATTTCTAGATCCAATACTCTTGAAAATCCACCCATGATACTATGAGGAAGACTCACCATTGTTCTAACAATCCCATATAAAAACGGCTGAATCGAGCAAAAAAAGCTCAGCCACCATCATGTAAGAAAAGCTAAGCTCGGTCATGTAAAAATCACCAGAAAAAGGATCAAAAAATCGCCAAAAAAAGTTTTTTCATGTTTTTAAAATCAGATCTACACTAATTTAGTATGATTTTGGGAAATCAATGGTAGAAATAGAAAAAGGAAGCCAAGACGAATCTAGGGATGTAATTTTTAGAACATTCCGGCAGCAGCCAATGATGGCTCGACGACGGACAACACTGGTCAACGACGGTAAACTAGAGAGAATGAGGAGAAGTGGGAGATGGATTTTCTAGAGAGAAAGTAGGACCCAAAGCCCACCAATGAATCTGCACCTTTTGTATTAGAGCCAGCTCAGAATATTGCAGCGGAAAAAGAGAATACCATGGGCCTTGGACCTGAATATACTATGAAGCACAACAAGAGAATCAAGGAGCCCAATAGGCTATTGAAGGATTATGTATGGAAGCCTCCCTAGCAAGTAGAGGGAGGACAGATGTTAGGATGGTATTGGGAAGCTTGGAATATTGTTTGTTACATATAGCATTATGACCTGAGTGTAGAGACAAGCATGAATTAACCTTGTTGTAGTCTCCCCCCTCTCTCTCTCTCTCTTTCTCTCTCTCTCTCTCTCTCTCTCTCTCTCTCTCTCTCTTATGTTCTCTGTTCTCCCCCATCAACCCTTATTTATCCTTATCAGTTTATCCTTACCAGTTTATTGTTGTTTATCAATTTTCCTTTCATCTTGTAATAGCAACATTATTAATGAAATCCAGTTTCCTTAGTTATTACTACTAGATGTTTATTAGAAAATGGCTATTCCTGACATTGGTGCTTTCATTCCTTTGAGCTTGATGTCTGATTCAAAGTTAAAATCTCATGAAACTACCCTATCATCTTCTGATTTCCAAAATCTTTCATCAAAAGTCGAGGACCTTTGTTCAGCTCTGGAGGCACAGCAAAAACTCTTTCAAAGTTTCATATCCACATTAGCAGTTAAGTCATCCTCTGTTGAACCCTCCAAACACCGTTCTGCTGATGTTTGTTTATCCTCAGGGTCGTCTTCTTCGGTTTCGACACTTATTCACCATAAACCCGCAGCAGTGGATCTTAGTCGATTCAATGGTATTAACCCAGAAGCATGGTTGTTTCAAGCCGAGCGTTACTTCGAATTTTGTTCCATTGCCCCAGATCATCAACTCTCATTGGCATCTTTTTACCTCGATGAAGAAGCTCTCGATTGGTGCAGGTGGCTTTTTCGTAACAAGCAATTGGTTGATTGGCCCCATTTTGCGGGCAAATGTCGTCTTCGTTTTTCTCGTCACTCCTTGGAATCACTGGAAAGTCGTTTATCCAAGCTCAGACAAACTTCCACGGTGGCAGAATTTAGGGCCAGGTTTGAATTGGTATCAAATGAATCTATGTTTTTACCACCGGCTTTTTTGGTGGAATGTTTCATCTCAGGTTTGAAGCCTGAGATCCGGCGAGAAGTGTTTAGCAGACAAACCCAAATCTTTAGAGGAGGCCATTATGGAGGCCCATATCCAAGAGCAAAAGTTAACCCCTGATAGTGGGCCGGTTCGACCCGATTTGGCCCGGACCCAACCCTTACTACCTACTCCATCAATTCCACCCGCAAATTATCCCAATTATACACCAATTAATTTCCCAAATTCCAACCCACCTCCACGACCTAAAATCTCCTTTTGTCGCCTATCAGCCACTGATCTCCAAAGTTGATGTGAGAAGGGGCTTTGCTACAATTGTGATGAGACGTTCACCAAGGGTTATCAATGTAAGGCCCTTCCCCAACTTCTTTTATTGGAAGATTCTTCTGGGTCCACTATTGAATTACCTGATTCCTTTACTCCGGATGACATTTTGGCTGAGAAACCTCAGTGTTTGGAGATTCAGGAACACTCTTCTATCTCATACCATGCCTTATCAGGTAACCATTCTCCGACAACACTTCATTTTACTGGCCATATACGGGGGGTCCCCGGTTCAGAATCTTGTCGACGGGGGAAGCACTCATAGCTTCATCCAGTCGCATATGGCTAAATTTCTTAATCTCACTATCACCACCACAGCTTCATTTTCGGTAGTTGTGGGTAGTGATCAACGTCTCCATTGCGAGGGTGTTGTTAAAGAAGTTCCACTTGCTATTCAAGGAGCAGATTTTTCTGTTGATCTTTATGTGTTGCCAATGCATGGATCCGACATTGTGTTAGGTGTTCATGGTTGTCCATGTTGGGACTTGTTCTTACTGATTATGGGCAGCGCTTATTTGAATTTGATCTGGCTGGTGCACAAATTAGTTGGGTTGAGATGCTCCAGTTGTAGCCAAACCTGTGCAATTACAGACGCTACGACGTTATTCTGATTGTAATGCGATCTCCTCCTATTATTACTTAATGTCGGTTCAAGATAATCCTATTGATATAGAGGACCATTCCACTGATCTTCAAGCCTTGTTACAATCATTTGGGGATGTTTTCCTTAGACCACAAGGGCTGCCTCCACCTAGAACCCAAGATCATGCCATCCACTTGATTCCCGGAAGGGGCCAATTAACGTGAAGCCATATAGATACCCGTACTTCCAGAAACAAGTGATGGAAAAATTGGCAAATGTTGTCTGAAGGGGTTATTCACCCAAGTACTAGTTCGTTTTCATCACCTGTCTTGTTGGTTCGCAAGAAGGACGGGACTTGGCGTTTTTGTGTTGATTATCGGGCGCTAAATGCAGTCACAATTCGTGACAGATTCCCAATTCCAATTATTGATGAACTTTTTGATGAACTCCATGGGGCGCAGTTCTTTTCAAAGCTTGATTTGCTCTCGGGGTACCACCAAATTCGAGTTAGGCCCGAAGACGTTCCAAAAACGGCATTTCGCACGCACGAGGGGCATTATGAGTTCCTCGTGATATCATTTGGGTTGTCCAACGCCTCCTCCACCCTTCAAGCCACCATAAATAGTGTATTTCGGCCTTATCTCCGGCACTTTGTTCTCATATTTTTCGATGACATTTTGGTATACAGTCCATCGTGGTCTGCTCATGTGGAACACCTATCGCTGGTTTTGTCATTGCTGTTAGAACACAAATTGGTTGCCAAAAGGTCTAAGTGTTTGTTTGAAAAAAAACAGGTGGAGTATCTGGGACACCGTACCTCATTTCATCTTCTGGGCTACAATTGACCCATCAAAAATTTCAACCATACAACAGTGGCCCATTCCCCATAATGTGAAGGCTGTTCGAAGTGTTTTTGGATTGGCAGGATACTACCGGCGCTTTATACGCAATTATGCTACTATAGCCAGCCCATTTACAGATTTGTTAAGGAAAGAGGCCTTCCTTTGGACAGCCAAGGCTCAAGGCTTTTACCACTTTGAAGGCTCAACTTATTAGTACACCGGTCTTCCCACTGCCAAATTTTGCAATCAAATTTATACTTGAGACCTATGCCTCCAGGGTGGGCATAGGGGCTGTATTATCTCAATTGGGTCATCCCATAGCTTTCTTTAGTCAGAAGTTGAGCCCTCATATGCAGCAGGTCTCAACCTACCACATGGAAATGTTTGTCATTACACGGGCTGTCAGCAATTGGCGTCAATATTTATTGGGTCACCTTTTTGTAATTATTACAGACCAACAGTCTCTTAAAAACTTAACTGAGCAAACCATCCAAACACCCGAGCAGCAGAAATGGTTAACTAAGCTTGTGGGCTTTGACTTCAAAATTGTTTATCGACCAGGTCGATTGAACCAAGCGGTTGATACCTTATCAAGGCCTACTGATGGAGCATTACAATCCTTTACGATTCAAACTTGTAATTGGGCCAGTGAACTTCGAGAGTTGGTTAGAATTCATCCAGAAATGATTGCCATAACTCAGCAACTGCATGGATCTGCCAATACAGATTACACTTTGCGAGATGGACTTTTATTCTTTCGAGGTCGCCTAATGATACCATCTGATTCGCCTATCAAATTTCGTCTTTCGGATGAATTCCACTCTTCACAAAAGGGGGGACATGCTGGTGCGGCTGGCACATTCCATCGACTCTCTTCTAATTTTTTTTGGAAGATGATGCGTCCAGATGTCAAGGAATTTGTGGCTCTTTGTCAAGTTTGCCAACAAATGAAGGATTCACATCAATTACCTGCTGGTTTACTCCAACCTTTGCCAATTCCAGAAATGGTGTTTGAAGAAATAACCATGGACTTCATTACTTGTTTGCCTTTCTCCAAGGGTAAAATGACTATCATGATAGTCGTTGACCGACTTTCTAAATACGGTTATTTCCATGCGCTTCCAACATCTTTTTCAGCCCAAACAGTGGCGATTGCCTTTGTTGCCAACATTGTGAAATTACATGGGCCTCCTAGAGTAATTGTAAGTGAACGTGATCCCCGTTTCCTTCATTCCTTTTGGCAAGAACTTAACAAACTGCAGGGCACCACTTTGGCTATGAGTTCGGCATATCATCCACAATCTGATGGTCAATCCGAAGCTCTCAATAAGTGCGTCGAATAATATCTTCGTTGTTTTGTCGCTGATACTCCTCATGAGTGGGTCACGATGCTGCCTTGGGCAGAATTCTGGTATAATACAACTTTTCATACTTCAGCTGGATTAACCCCGTTCCAAGTATTGTATGGTCGCGAGCCTCCTTCAGTTGCTAGATATATTTTGGGGAATTCTGGGGATGATCTTATCGAGAAATATATGTTGCGACGTGATGAAGTTCTGTCAGTTTTGAAAGAGAACTTGGCAAAGGCACAGGCCAAAATGAAACTTCAAGCAGACAAGAAATGTATGGATGTTAAGCTAAAAATAGGTGGCTGGGTTTATGTTAAACTCAAGCCGTATCGACAATCATCTGTTCGTTTACAGACATATCACAAATTGGGCCGACAGTCTTTTGGGCCCTTTCAAGTTATTAAACGAGTAGACACTATGGCCTATAAATTAAAATTGCCTGAAGAGTCACGCATCCATCCAGTCTTTCATATCTCAGTCTTGCGTAAGTGTAATGGCCTTCCTAATCAATAAGTCATTCCCCTCGTCGAGTCCAACCTATCCAGTGCATCCAATTCTCCTGTGTTGAACCTTGAGGACAAGGTTCTCGATTACGGCGAGGTAATGTTATGGACCCATAGCCCACCAATGAATCTGCACCTTTTGTATTAGAGCCAGCTCAGAATATTGCAGCAGAAAAAGAGAATTCCATAGGCCTTGGACCTGAATATTCTATGAAGCGCAACAAGAGAATCAAGGAGCCCAATAGGCTATTGAAGGATTATGTATGAATAGCCTCCCTAGCAAGTAAAGGGAGGACAGATGTCAGGATGGTATAGGGAAGCTTGGAATATTGTTTGTTACATATAGCATTATGACCTCAGTGTAGAGACAAGCATGAATTAACCTTGATGCAGTCTCCCTCTCTCTCTCTTTCTTATGTTCTCTGTTCTCCCCATCAACCCTTCTTTATCCTTATCAGTTTATCCTTACCAGTTTATTGTTGTTTATCAATTTTCCTTTCACCTTGTAATAGCAACATTATTAATGAAACCCAGTTTCCTTAGTTATTACTACTAAGTGTTTATTAGAAGATGACTAATCCTAACAGAAAGTGTGAATATCAAATAATTGTAGAAAAGCGGTTAAAGAGTAGAAGTGAAAATATCTTTAAAAGTGCTTATGCTTTAAAGGTCTCAAAAGAATAGCTCACCAAATAAAAACCAGCCACTAAATTGCTCATTCCACATAGAAATTATCATGTCCAAAAGTGCTCAATTCACACAAAATTTTCAGCCTATTCATGTACTTAAAACTACTTTTAAAAAAAGAAAAAAAAATGAAGATTAAATCAAACCTTTCACTTGCCCCGTGCAGAAATCTTGCTTAAATACAAATAACTATGTTTGTCTAGCTCGAAGTTGCACTTTATAATTGAACGCTTGGCTATACCCAAGAATTCGAGCTAAAAAGATTTCAGATCATAAATTTACCACACTCTTAGCAAATTTGCACAGATCTCTCAAGTATTATGGAAAATAAAGGATGCAAAAATTGGTGACAATTAGGACAAGATGGTGGTAGGTAATTAAAGTGGGTAAAAAGGCAAAAATAATCTGAGAGGATAATCTTTATGTTGTGCCTTACCACCTTTACCGACAAGTCTCTATGAAACAAATTATACACTTTAATTTAATTTACACTATGTCATAGTGTTTTCACTTTACATAAAGTAAGCTTTTTCCTACTCTGAACTCCACTTTCTCTAGGGCTCTAATTAGGTAAATACAGTTTAAAACTGGCGGGGTGGTGAAATATTTAATTAGTCGTTTGGCCATAGATTTCAAAAAATAATAATTTGAAATTGAATTGAAAAATTGTATTTAAAAATTAAAGTTGCATTAAAGTTAAAAAAGTGGTTTAAGTAGAAAAATTATTTTTCATGGACAAACAATTTTTTTTTTTTTTGGGAAAAAAGGTAACCCACTTTTTATGGCCGTACGGGGGCTTAGTTTCAAATTGTCCCCAATTTCGCGTAGCTACCGGATCGTAGCAACTTTGAAAACTATGACTTGAATTCCAACAAGGCCGATACTAGGTGAACTCCTCAAATATGGAATTTTGACAATTAGAGTTATCTTATGGAAGATAGTAGATACTAGCTTGGTGGATTAACTAAAGTGCACACAAATTTATTCAGATATTACTGTTATTAAAAGAAAAGTTTCAAACGTCTTTATTGAAAAGAAAGAGAAGAGATAAGCACTAAATTCTTCAGGGGAACTACTGTTAAGATAATTAGCAACTAATGACATTCATGCCAGGCGTTTTACTTTATCAATATATGACTTGATATTATAGTTTTCTGCATTTAGTTTGTCTATTGCCATTGTAAGATAATGTGCTTTCTCATGCATCTTGTTGAAGCACATGTCAAATGGTTACAGTAAGTTATTTATGCTTTTCTTTCATAGCGTATGTCAAATTAATGTACTGTATTACTTTGTGCGACGGTGGTTTGGGAGGGGGGGGGGGGGGGAGGGATTTAAATCTTGGTCTTCTTTTTGTGTGGTAGTTAGGTATTGGGGATCTTTCGAGTCAATTATAAGTTCTTTATGATCTCGTGCAAGGTGTCATGAAATAAAATGGGTCATTATGATTTCGTGCAAGGTGTCATGACATGAAATAGTATATTGGCAAACTTGTCCGTGGTTAATTTGTTTAGGATTGATGCATAATTATTATTATTGTTCAAAGAGAACTTCTATGAAACCAATCTCACGTCTTAGCATGTGCTTTATATCTGTCGCATACTGATTGCGGTGGATGCACATTTTTTGTACACCAACTTTCTTTTTTACTAGTTTCTCGATACATGCGTTGCACGTGTATACCATGTCCTATATACACAATGTTGTACATTAATAGCAATGTTAAAATAAAGTTTGACTTGATGTAAATCTGAGTTTTATATATGTTGCTAATATTGTGTTGAAGGTGAAAATTAACGCGACAAATTGATGTTCGAAAGACATTGTTTTTTCTAATTTATTGAATATTCAGCTTGGCTATTTTTTCTGCACATTTCTCCACAATTCATATCAAACATGCGTAACAAAAATAGTTAGTAATAAGTTTTAAGATACATACTCGAACACCGTTTGTTTACTTATAAATTACATATTGAAAAATACAAAAAGCTCCCTTAATCTTATACACCTTTATGAATAAAGTCAAATGACATCTCTTTGATTAACTCTGTCACTGTTCTTGTAGCCAGCATCAATTGAACTTGGTATATATTTCTTTTGAAATTAGATTGGTCTAATAGCTGACGGCGGAAGCATAATTGTTTGATAAACTTTATCTTCTCTATATTCTTTGACGGTAACAATAGCAATTGTGTTTTGAAATAATTATCTTCTTAAAGTTGCCTGTGCTTCTCTGAAAAATTGAAGTCTTTGCATTTTCTAATCTAAAGTACATGTCATGCACAAAACCTTCCTTCAACTTCATATGTTCATCACACACACCTAATAAAAGTATTTATGTATATATCAATATTCAATAATGGTTGGAATTTAAATCTCATCAAGGAATATGAAAGGTTTAATTATGCAATTCCCAACTAATGATAAAAAGGACGACTACAAATTAAACACGTACATACTGGAAAGTAAGTTACTATCAGGATACAAACTATAACAAATATTATAGATTAGAGTATGCAAAACTTTATCATGGCAAAGACTTAAACTGAAATAGGGCGTGAATATACATGATGTTGACCCTAAAAGAACTCATCAAATAGAACAAATAGACCAGTAGGAAAAGCCTTTTTTTTAAGGGAGTCATATAGCAGCCTGTGACTTGATTAGGAACAATAACTGGAAACCTAAACAGGAAAATATAAGAATATTGCATTGAATTTCAAGCTAGTGAAAGAACTTATATACTATAATGAACTCTCAATTGGTTTTGTCTGTCGATGCAAAATCTCACATGTCTTGAGTGGAAGGCGTATCTGGAGATTACTAAAGTCATCAAGGCATGACAGTTAAAGTTCTTACTACTATTAAACATACACATGCAATATTTTTCTTCTTATAGGGAGTTGTTTCACGTGGACTTTTGCTTTTGTTCAAGTTATATATTTCATACATAAATTATATCCAGATGACATTCTAAAAAGGAAAGACGAATAAGTATAATCTAAAACACAATCACCTAAGCCTCGTCTCAAAAGATAGATTAGGCTATTTAAAGAAGAAATATGACGTGATCGAGCAGATGTTTAACAGTTGATATAATCCATCAGTAACATTGTAAACACATCAACGTCAAATATTCTATTATACAAAACACAATAAGAGATGAATATGAAATGTTAAACGCAGAAAAGATGACAGTGAATCAACTTTGATATTAAGCAAATTGATACAAAGATTAGTATGACATTAAAATTTTAAGTAAATGGACTTTGGTCGCAATTACCTTTTCTAAACATTTACCTTTCACCCTTGACTTGTTAAAAAGATTTTAAAATGAAACAAACATCAATCTAAAATTCAGAGGACTTGAAGAATTTACCTAGTGCCTCAGTGTTAAGAACCAAATCATACTTAGAAGATGTCGACTCTATTGGACCTATCAATTAACGAAAACCCAACAATCAATTAAAGGGGAAGATAGAGATAATATCAGTAGCGTAAATTTGATTAGAGAAACATGCATGCAACTAACTTGAAAGGATATAAATGTACCTGGACCCTGGTTGAAGTATCAGAAGGAACAATTACGCTGAGGCCGTCAGTGGTTGATCAAAAGATGTAACCAATTACAATATTTTGAATGAGGTTTCTTTGCAGATTTAAAGAAAATGTGCAATTAGGATTCATACATAATCTGGACATTCCCTCATATCAATAGAGGTAAGAGCCGTTGTTGTCAAGCGCAGCGTCTTTTGGCTTTTGGTGTGCGGGTGCATCGTTTTGTTTTGCCGCAAGTATTCTGGCTAAGCACTCTTTTTTTGTTTTTGTTTTTAGTTTGGCAATTTTGGGTTTGAAAAAGGCAGTATGGAAATTTGCAAAATTATGGAGGCATTTTTGTAATCTGACTTTTACCTGTTTTGAGTACATACTTTTATAGTAATATGATTATAAGTATGCATCTATATTAGGCATCCTATGTGGAGAAAAGCTCACTCCTGCGTGCCCATGCAAAGTGGTGGTTCTTGTCTTTCTTTTCTTGAAATTAGAGACTATTCATTGAACAATTGTGTTAAAGATAGATGATTATAAAATCGTGTAGTGAGGACCAGAAGATACTTTATTTTCTTGGTTGTGGAGGAGACCACAAGATAATCTTCTACTACTTTGAATGGAAAATGAAGGCAGATGGTACTGTATGACACATGCTATAGTTTCTTAACTCATCCATATTGAATGGAAGCTACCCTACTATTTTTTTATTAATCATTTAGTGTCTAGTACTAATTACATTGAAACCCCAATTATTTTGAATTTATAATACATCAAGTCATTAAAAGGAGAGCGCTTTTTATAAAAATTCTTTTAAATCTCAGAACTTAAAGCCGAAATCTCTAGCTAAAAATGGAGGAATTATATCCATCCCACCACAACCGTTCTAGGAGGCTACACTACTTATTGGACTAGTTTTGTACGCATGCAGGACTTGACAGTAGGAAAAGAAAAGGCAGATGTTCGGCTTTTTTATCAAATCTTCCTGAGATGTTTGTTGCTTCATGTTTCACTTTTGAAGGTTGGGACTAAGGGAGAAGGAAACTTAAGTGAATCAAGATGCCCAATAGAGCAAGAAGAAAACACAACGAAAAGAAAATGCCAATCTGCAATTTTTTAATAATGTACCAACGGAGGGTGCTGTGGAATGACAATCTCTCAACATTTAATCAGGGTTCTAGCTTCGGAGTCATAGAAATGGAGAAATTTAGGTAGAAAGTGTTTTATCCCCTTTAATGAGTTTTGAGTTTATTTGACGTGAATCTAAATTTTCAGGTCGATAAACTTTGAATATTGAATATAAAATTAAGAAAAGATAAAAAGATTAAGGAACTAATGCATATGTGCCACTTCTGCGTTAGTGGCCCCAGTGCCCCTCTCTAGCCCCCACAAAGAGATACTCGAAAAGAAGAAAAAGCAAAAATTATGTAGTGAAGCTTTATATTGATCCAACAGATACCATTATCTGCTTTATATTGGGTGACATGCAAACGCCCTGAAATAGAATCATCAAAAGCGTTACTATATACCCATAGGCGCTAGTGGACTACAAACGCACGAAAAAGGGACCAATAACAATTTTCTTTTGCTAATTAGTTAGTACTACCGATACCATATATGCATTAACATTAAGGCACAGCTAGTACGATCATTCTTTATTTTATTTTCTTTACTTCACATCTACTGTACAATTTCATTGGACGAATAGGGGAAGCTAATGAAATTTTGATGATTAGCAAATCATAGGCTCATGATGCTCTTTTAGGATCAACTTTCTTAGATTTTGTGAGTTAAAGCGAAGACAAAAAGAAATGTCCGGAAGAAATCAAATCATATTTCAGACAAAAAATTAACAAAGAGGTTCTCTTCTTTAATTCTTCTATCCACACACATTCCAGATCTTGATGACCTGCAGTCATGAAGCACTGTTATAAATTAACGAACAATTACTTGAGCAATTTCATTTAACCCCTTTACTTTTTATAAAATGAAAGCTCGATAGTGCATAGAAATTTTCCACTATAAGATTATGTTAACAAACAACAATAGATCTCTTTATAACAACTCTAACATGATAACTGAAAAAAAAGAAGAAGAGAGTATTAACCTAACTATAATAAGTTAAACTGCATATACATCATATTATGGCATAAACTCAAAATTAATTTTTCGCTTCTGCATGGATTACATTATCGGTTTGATGCGGGATTTGGCCCGCTAGGAACTATATGCTCACCATCTTCAAACTGTCTAGTAGCATCACAAGAAGAAGATCTGTGAGGATTTCTAGGTCTCTTTCTTGGGTGAAAGTTTATTGCAGCTGAAAATGAAAGATCTGAATTGTGGGAGGAGGGTTTAAATGGATCATCATCATCAGAAGTAGAAGATTGAACAACGATGAGGAAAAGGAAGAAAAGGGTAAGTAAGAAAATGAAAGAGTGAGAGTTAAATGTGGAGATCTCAGAGTTTCTCAATGTTGCCATGCAATCATTTTACAGTGGGAGAAAACCCTATGAAAAATTCTCTTAGCCTAGCTCGAGCTATATATATATGTGACAGTGAAAAGAAATTGGGACATATACATATTTAAAGAGAAGTACTACTGAGTTTAACTCTAAATCATATATTCGCCACTGAACCACAAGATAGAAAGAGTGGAAGAAGCTTGCAAAGAGGACTGGAGAAGCTACAGCTTGGAGAAATTAAAGGGGATGAAAGCTGGAAAAAAGGAGAGCTTCAAATGGATTTGTGTAGAGAATTGGAATAACAAAGGAACCTACTTAACATGGTATACTATATATGAAAGGTGCCAGACATTGACTCTGGCGTCCTTGCTTTAATTATTTTTTGAATGTTGCTTTTGAAAATGTCTAATTTTTCTTTAATGGATGAATTTAAAGACATCTAAGGTTCTTTTATTTAACTATCATGTATTTGTTATTCTGTGTTCATTAGTTCGACTAATCCATATTCACACCAACTAAATTTATTCCTTTCCAAATAATAATCTCGCGCGAATTCTCTAGCTAAAGCGCGCGGAGGAATTCCATCATTGTTTGTATAATAATCTCGCGCGAATTCTCTAGCTAAAGCGCGCGGAGGAATTCCATCATTGTTTGTGTATCTTTAATTCTAGCATCTGTTTGACTTAATTAGCTGAAAACCTTGTCTACGAAGCATCTACTCATGTATTGTACGTAGTGGAATGTGCCGAGCACCTCTAGATATTATAGTTTTTATTTTTCTTTTTTTCCTTTTTCTTTTTTCTGTGTTTAGGTTAAGGATAATATATGTGACATCTACAACAACATCACTCCGTTTTCAATAGAAAACTATAAAATCGGTCGTTCCTAACCTACCATTCTTTTATACTAACGGTGAAGTATTGTTTCATCACATGTTAAAACACCCTTAATAAGTAGTGTAAACACCCTTAATAAGTAGTGTCCGCTTAAAAAAAAGAATTCTCGAGTGTCTGTAACAATGGTGGCAACACGTGACAGTCGAATGACATATTCTCGAGAAGTTATATGACGGTCATGTGATGATGCATCGAATATTTGCAAGAGTGAATAACTAATTAGGTCCTTGTATAGGTCGATTGTGTTCCCAAAGGGACAACTTTAAGAGAAATATATGAGGTTTGGGACCCCGCCAGAGGCGGATTTACATGTGATCGGTCAAATTATTTTGTTAAATATTTATTCTATAATAATAAGCAAAAGGAATATTTTGCTTATAAAAATTAAGAATGACACCACTGGCAAAGATGCACCAACACGTTAGTTGGTTATGTGCTTCAGCTTTAGCTTTGATATCCAGAAAGAACAAAGCTTGAATCAGACTCCGAAGCCTCCTAAGAAAAATCCTGGAAAAATTATGGTTATCTTTGTATTTGAACCACATAGTGTTTACACAAAATCAATAAAATTAATCGTAATTGTAAGAAATTAGAGTAAAAACATAAATATATATACTACTGACAAATATGATATGGCATATATGTATATGAAAGACACTTGTCTTGCATTCATTGGTTTGACTAAACACCTGGTGCATATAAGTCTTTTACTCAAAAATAAATATCTAAATAAAATTTTTCTAGAAAACAATATGAACATAAACAATTGCCAACACTGCTTCACGATAATGGAAATTAAATTTTGACTCAGTATATGATGTAAATGCTCAAAATTAACAAAGTTGTCGACACAAAATCATTTGTGCAAGTTTGCCTACACTGCTGACGGACGTCATCAATCTCAGAGTGCCAAATTAGTTCCCACTTATCACGTCTCATTTCTACCGACCATTCCCCCATTTTCTGCGGAGAACTTCAGTAGGAAATGAAATACATGCCCCCATCACCTTTTCCTCTCTGCCTCCAGCTAAAAAAATGTCTCATTCACATAATAATCAATTCAATGAGATTGTAATTAGCCAAATGTATTCCCATATCCTATCTATGTACCTCTTTATAGAGACCATTTTCCATTAACATTCTTGGGTCCTTTTGCATACTTGAAATTTGAAAGACCCGTTTTTTCTTTCACAATATTCCTTAGAAAATTTTAAAGGTGTAATGCTATAAAGATGAGACTTTTATAGCAAGTAACCTTTCCATAGCCAATAGACCCTTTTAAGGAAAGAGGAGTCTTCAAGATTTTCCAAAAACAATAAATAGCATAAAGATTGGAGAATTTGCTTCTTTTTTCTTTTCCATTCATTAGAATTTGAAGCCATTCTTTACAAAGTGTGGATCATTTTACTAGAATAATAAAAGATATGAGTTGTTTTTCATGTTTTTCATCCCATGGAACATCTAATAAAAAGAGATGTAACAAAAGAAAAGAACAATCTACTGCTGTTCATCCTCACAGAGAAAATCTCACGCCCCCAACGAAGCCAAAGAAGCAGCCGAAGCCGCATTCTCACCAACAACGACCACATGCACAACCTGGTAAGCGGGAGTAGATTCAAGATTTAAATTTAATTCTAAATTCAATATTGATTAAAATTTCATTAATTTGTCGTATATTTCAAACAATGTGACGTAACTATTGGGTTCAGCCGATGTCACGTTCTTTCCGTAACAACAGAGTTGCATGGCACCAAACAAATTTCTCCATGCTCCTCCACTTCTTCTATTCAAATAGTAAAGGGTTATGATAAATCGTTTCTTCCAAATTATAATAACATCTATATATAACAATCATATATGGATCCAAGATTTAAAAGTAATTGGTTGTGTTTAATACTTATTATATAAGTATATGTCTTTCGACATATTTTTCATTTTTTTTGTATATATGGTCAGAATATGCGACCACGCTGAATTGGGTTGGGTTCATATCACATAACCTTTCTCTAGCCTAGAATCTTATATTGACCAAATGGTGGATCTAATTCATTGACAAATGAAAAAATCTGTTGTTTAAGATGATTTCCATCATAGCCTATTATAGCACAATTGTGAACCCAAGCTAATAGAATATTTTATGAAGGTCTCATTTCCTAATAAATCAAAATCTTCCAATTCACAGAAAATGTAAGATATCTTCCAGCTGAAGCCAGAAACCAACAGGCTACTAAGAAAGATGAAGAAAACAAGAATATTGCAGCTCAAACTTTCACTTTCAGGGAATTGGCAACAGCAACAAAGAATTTCAGAAAAGAATGTTTGATAGGTGAAGGTGGATTTGGACATGTTTACAAGGGTCGCCTTGATAAAACTGACCAGGTACTTCAAAAGTTCCAATATTTTTTGATATTATAATTATGCAGTGGCAGAGCTAGAAATTTAATAAAAAAAGTTTGATGATGCAATGCCATACCAAGGTTTAGAACCTTAGATCTAACACAATTTTCAAGCCGCCTTTGTCTCTACTGTAAAAGATTAAAACTCTGTTTAAATTTTGCTAAATTTGCACATTTATTGGCGAAGAGAATTCAATTATACCCCTTTGGACACCTGACGCCCTATACAGTCAAGCATATATCTCTATAATAGCCAAGCTTTCTTTGGAAGCGAATTTTCTTGTTATACTGTAGTTTATATTCTCTATAACAGCATGTCGCTACGGAAACCAAAAATATCTGGACAAACGACGTCATTATATAGAGGTCTCTCACTATATAATGCTTTGGACCCTAAACTTGCGCTAATCTATTGTTCATTTTTTCTTCAGATTGTAGCAGTGAAGCAACTTGACAGAAATGGATTACAAGGAAACAGAGAATTTCTTGTAGAGGTGTTGATGTTAAGCCTTTTGCACCATCCAAATCTTGTTAATTTGATTGGTTATTGTGCTGATGGAGATCAAAGACTTCTTGTGTATGAGTATATGCCATTGGGAGCATTGGAGGATCATCTATTTGGTATTTATGTTTCTTCTTACCTCCTACCCTATTATTCCTGCATTAGGTGCATTTATAAAGATTTACTTATATACATCGACACTTAATTTTTTTTTACCCGTTTAATGTATTTTAATATGTTACGGTAGCTATCACTATTATTAATTAACTCCAATATGGGTTGTTACCAGTAATTTTCTTTTAAATGATATTATATTTTACACTATCACTATATAGAAGAGACTTTTAACGTGTATATTGTGATAGTGCACTAGCATTTTTATGCTAATGGATCAGATATAAGTCAATCAATTATTTGTCCTTCACAATCACACCAAAAAGTTGTAAACAGTAATTGTAATCTTAATATCCAATTTGCCATATATATGTATCTATTAGCTTTTCATATTGAAGCACTACATTTGGTATTAAACTAATGTTTTAATTTCTTTTAGATGTTCCACCAGATAAAACTCCACTAGATTGGTTCACAAGGATGAAAATAGCACTAAATGCAGCAAAGGGTCTTGAATATTTACATCATAAAGCAAATCCACCAGTTATTTACCGTGACTTGAAGTCTTCAAATATATTGCTGGATAATGAGTATAATGCAAAATTATCTGATTTTGGCTTAGCAAAACTTGGACCTATGGGCGAAAGTTCTCATGTATCTTCTAGAGTTATGGGAACTTATGGTTATTGTGCTCCAGAGTATCAAAGAACTGGCCAATTAACTGTCAAATCAGATGTTTATAGCTTTGGTGTTGTTTTATTGGAGCTAATTACTGGAAAAAGAGCAGTTGATCCTACAAAGAATGGGAATGAACAAATTTTAGCTGCTTGGGTAAGTGAAACATTTATCTCTTCCTATGTGACTTTTACTTTAGGTTACATCTAAAGTTCAATCTTTATACATTTTTAGGCTGAACCAATATTTAAAGACACAAGTAGATACACAGAACTGGCTGATCCACTTCTTAGAGGAGATTACCCAAAAAGAAGTTTCAATCAAGCAGTTGCTATTGCTGCTATGTGTTTGCAAGAAGATCCAGCAGTTCGTCCTTTGATCAGTGATGTTGTCACTGCTCTCAATTACCTTTGGGCTGAATCCGAAACCGGATTGGGTTCGCCAATGTCTCCACCATTGCCTGTTTCAGATCATGAAAGTCATGATGAAGACAAAATTACATCTACAAAAGAAAGAGAGAGAGCAGTTGCAGAAGCTATTGAATGGGGCTCAAATTCAAGAACCCAAAATGAAAGAATATTACCATAGGCATCTACATTCTGTTGTGGCATATGTAAAATTTTGCGTAAGCAGTGTCGGATTACTGTTGTAATTCGATTTGTAAGTGAGTTTGAGTCTAAGACTATACTGGTCTTAAGGCTTTATTTCATAACTCAAATTGATATTTACTTTCTAATATTAATCCCAAGGGGTGTGTATATGTAATTATTAGTATTAAAAGATATTTAAAAAAATTGTGAAGCAGTGTTGGATGACACCACTTAACTATGTACTCTATGGCACATTCTAGTTATTCATTTCTTTCTAATCGTCCTCATAGCAAGGCAGTCTAAGCTGCTGCTTTTCCTGCAAGTTCCATTTTCAGTTGACTTTAAGTTTTATAGAGAAAATGGTTGAAATGGTCCTTAATGTACGAGAATTGCTTTATTTTGGTCCTTAATATATCTCAATGTTGAAGTATTAAACTTGTTCACATTATCCTATTAATTATTTCTAGTATGAACTAGCAGAATTAATTATTTTTTAATATGAATTAAAAGATTAGATTCATTAGGAAGATACATGCATTAGTATGAATATACTTATGTATTTTGGAAGAAGTGAAGTGTGGACAAAATTAAGAAGGTATGTCAACACTAGGTACTAGGTAGATACATTGTGTTGTTTATCTATAAATAGCCATGTAGTTCTAGCCATTTGAATAAGCTCAAGTTGAGAGAGACAAAGAAGAATAATTTCCTCACTTGTCTTCAAGAAAGAGAGATTGTAAGCAATAGAGTGAAGTTAAAGAAGAATTACTTCCTCTATTTATCTTAAAAAAAAAGATTTTGATTGATTTGAGAGTTCTCATTCTTTCCCCAAATTATTTTTCGAACATTTGGTATTAGAGCGAAAGTCTTTCGGGACCTGTGAGGATTTTGAATTTTTGAAGTTGAGAGATATTCTTGAAAATTTGAGAGAACTGAAAATCATGTCTTCATCAAATTTCTATTTACCATCCGTTCCAGTATTTAAAGAAGAGAACTATCACATGTGGGTAGTGAAGATGAAAGCTTTCCTCCAAGCTGCTGATTTGTGGGAAGTGACTGAGTCAGAAGTAGACCTACTTGAGTTGCCTGAGGATCCGACTGTTGCTCAACTCTAGAACTTTAGAGCTGAGAACAAGAAACGACCCAAGGCTTCGACACATCTACATGTTGTTGTATCAGAAGAAATTTTTGTGAAGATTATGTCTTGCCCTACTCCCCAAGAAATATGGGAGAAGTTGCAGACAGAATATCAAGGGTCGCAAAAGACCATAAATATGAAGATTATTACTTTGAAGAGGCAACTTGAGAACTTGAGAATGGAAGAAACTGAGACTGTGAAACCATTCTCAGACAAGTTGATGAAACTTGTGAATCAAATCCGAATACTAGGAGAAGATCTTCCTGAGGAAAGGATTGTCGAAAAAATTCTTGTGAGTTTGCCTGAAAATTTTGAATAGAAAATCTCTTACTTTGAGGATTCTAGAGATATTGCAAAGATGACTTTTACAGAATTGATTAGTGCTCTTGAAGCACAAGAACAAAGAAGAATGATGAGATCACATAACGAAGATGGTCTTGAGCTAGCTCTGCAAGCCAAGTCTGTGATCAACCGAAGCTCTTTGAATAAGAGCAAGAAATTTAATGAAAATGGCAAGGACTACAAAATGAAAGATGTAGCTCAATCTTTTTGCAATCACTGCAAGAGAGATAACTACAATAAAACTGATTGTTGGTACCAAGAAAAGACTCCACCACCTTTGAAATGTAGATATTGCAAAAAGAATGGTCACATGGAGAAGTTTTGCTTCAAGAAGAAGATACAACATGAAAAACAACCACTTGAAGAACAAGCAAATTTTGCAGAAAATGAAGAGAAAGAAGAATATGCAACTTTGCTATTTGCACTCCAGTAGGAAGAAGATGCTGAAATCATGTTTTGAGAAAATGTGAATCAAGTTTAAGGGAGGGTGTTGAAGTATTAAACTTGTTCACATTATCCTATTAATTATTTCTAGTATGAACTAGTATAATTAATTATTTTTTAGTATGAACTAAAAGATTAGATGCATTAGGAAGGTACATGTATTAGTATGATATATTTATGTAATTTGGAAGAAGGAAGTGTAGACAAAATTAAGAAGGTACATCTCCACACTTGGTACTAGGTAGATACATTGTGCTATTTATCTATAAATAGCCATGTAGTTCTAGCCATTTGAATAAACTCAAGTTGAGAGAGACAAAGAAGAATAATTTCCTCACTTGTCTTTAAGAAAGAGAGATTGTAAATAATAGAGTGAAGTTAAAGAAGAACTACTTTCTCTATTTGTCTTAAAAAATGATTTTGATTGATTTGAGAGTTCTCCTTCTTTTCCTAAATTATTTTTCTAACACTCAGTTGGGAGATATAGTCCTTATTGTATGAAAAAATGTGAGATATTTTGTCCAAACTCCGAAAGTTCTCTTCTCTAGGTCAAAAAAATTTGTCAACCACTTTCCCAAAAAAAAGAAAAGAAAAAAAGAGTGAGATAAACATTTTCTCTTGCTGAAGAAGAACCCAACTTTTTAGAAAATTCAAATAGTGTCGGTGTTGGTAGTGTGGTGTTTAAGCACGGTAGTGGAGGGAAAAATGTGGTGTGGCTCCTTGATTTGACATCAACAATGGCAGTGGTGGCGGCGATGTTGGTCAAATTGATGGTGCATCATCTTAAGCTAAAGAGACGCTATGAATTTGACTTTGATTAGGTGATTCAGCTGGAATTTGTGTTGTGTTTCTCATGTGGATTTCAGAATTGAAAGATTAATATGGGAATATCATTCATATTAAGAAGAAAGTCATTTTGGGGCAATGATTCTTCTATTTTTTATCACCACTCTCATTGTAAAGACATTCGAATTAAAGGTGACCAGTATAGCTTTAAAATTGTAAACATTATAAACTCTTGTAATAAGAACAAATAGAGAATATTATCACGCTATAAGAAAACACAGTAAATAGTCAGAAACATCACTAGTATGTTTAGAACTCAATAAACTCAAAAAAGAGGAGAACAAAACTGAAAAATAAATCAACTAAAATTAACAAGGTCATTTTTATGAAATAAAGCTCCAGCAAAACCTGGGAATTAGAAACTTAGACAGTATTAGAAGACCAAAGCCACCATAATTTAATTGCCGGGATAATGAGTGGGAGCTAAGTCGGTTTAATATGGAAACTTTTATTTTTAACAATATTTTTACTTTCTTTTACTATCATTAACATAAAGTGTTTAAACTCCATATGAATACAAATGATACGTAAAGTGAAAAGTAAAAGATTGACCTGGAGAAAACAAGTTTCCACCTAATTTTAGAAGAGCACGTGAGCTGCACATAGCAAGATGTTAAACTTAACGGTCTTTTTTTAAAATTCTGTTAATTTAAGTGTTTTGGACCAAATGTCTCACATTTTTATATACATTAAGGACTATATCTCCCAAATGGATATAATAAGGACCAAAATAAAGCAACTCTCATATATTAAGGACCATTTTGATAACTTTTTCAAGTTTTATACATTAATGAAATAATGTAATAATTTTTATACTTAGGGGTACTAATTTCGAATCTTTATACCATCTACGTCAATTCAAGAAATTCAAAGAACAATTAGTCCAAGTTGCAGGGAACTTTCTTTAATCAAGTAAATCTTTAAAAGCTTTTTATACAATCGAAAAATTCTACAACAAAGTTGAACCGAAATACTGCAACTAAAAAGAAAAAGGCCCTACATTAAATAGCATGGTAATATATTTAAATTAGGTCTAACACACGTCTTTTAGAAGTCCTTTAATTATCCCAGAGATTAGGAAGGGCGGAAAGAGACAACTCACGAGATTTTGCAACTAGAAAAGGAATTTCTCTTCCCTCTACGTTCACTTTCTCGCTATAGCTCATAAGGAAAAGTCAATTGATACGGTTTTCTTCCTTAACTTAATTAGTAGGACCTAGCGTCTACTTCTTCCACACTACAATGTGAAAGGGAAAATAGAATTGGATCAGTTTTTACTTACCAGATATCACGTTGTCTAAAGAGCGAAAACAGTTTATCACGTCTAGCCATGCCTGATTAATACTACATATTCTCTTAAATCTAGCAACTGCTAACTATTGATGCCAAACAGCGGGTTAAACCAAGCTTGGACGGGTTAAAACAAAATGTACAAATTAAAGGGAAAAGGAAACCAATTATGTCCTAGCTAATCCATAAAAAGTTACTCTCAAGTAAACCATCATCATCTTTGAACTGATCTGAACTATGAAGAGGATCAGATTATGCTGCAATGTGAAGCTAGTTGCTTCACTGATTCAATAAGGAAGAAAGGTTGTATTGATACATTGATCTAGTTAATATGTATTGTAAAACTGTATCAACTAATGCCTAGAGGTAGGTATATATATATACCAGCTAGGTTGATTCTAGAAACACTACTGCTACTCAGCTGAATGTATACGCTAACTGCCATAACCACTAACTGTCATAACCACTTTTTAAACTTGAGTAATTACTAAACTGCCCCCTTCTTAGTTAGTTAACTATAGCTTACTTTAACACTCCCCCTCAAGATGAGGGTGTAAACACATTTAACACTCCTAGCTTGGAGCACAAATAGGAATGTTGCACTGTATTCAGTCCCTTAGTTAGAACATCAGCAGGTTGATCTTTTGTAGGCAAGTACTGAGTGGAAATTAGTCCTTGCAGGATTTTCTGTCATATGAAATGACAGTCTATCTCTATGTGCTTTGTTCTTTCATGGAACACTGGGTTAGCAGCAATTTGCATAGCTGCTTTGCTATCAGAGAAGATCTTGATTGGTAGTTCACACTTGACTCCTAGCTCAGTGATCAACCAGAATAGCCAAGTCACCTCTGCAGACATGGATGCCATGCTTCTGTATTCAGCTTCAGCTGAGCTTCTTGAGACTGTAGTCTGTTTTTTTGATTTCCAAGATACTAGTGAGTCTCCTAGTTGCACAATGTACCTGTTATAAATCTTCTTGTGACAGCACATGCTGCCCAGTCTGCATCACAGTAGGCTCTTATCTTCTCAATAGGATTGCTTGACATTGAGATACCTTGCCCTGGCTGACTTTTAATGTATCTGATCACTCTCATGGCTGCATTTAGATGGGATAGTTTAGGCTGGTGAATGAATTGAGAGAGTGTTTGTACACTGTAGGCAATGTCTGGTCTGGTAACAGTCAGATATAGTAGTTTACCTATGAGTCTTTGGTGTACATTTGGATCTGTGAGTAGTTTATCAGTGGTCAGGTTTAGCTTCAAATGTTCATCATGCTCTCTGGTGGTGAATTTTATATTTGGATCAATTGGAGTGTCTGCAGGTTTAGCAGCACTCAACCCAGCTTCAGAGATTAGTTCCAGTGCATATTTCCTTTGATGCATTAGGATCCCATTACTTGACCTGGCAAACTCAATCCCCAAGAAGTATTTTAGTTCCCCTAGGTCCTTTATCTTGAAAGCCTGCTGTAAGCTTCTTTTAGTCTCTTCAATCAATTCCAGTTTGTCACTAGTGATGAGCATGTCATCCACATAAACTAACACAACTACTACGCCCCAGTTGGTTTTCCTGATGAACAATGAGTGATCCAATTGACTCTGATGAAACTGCATTTTCAGTAAGGCTTCTAACAATTTTGCATTCCATTGTCTAGGAGCCTGTTTAAGTCCATATAAGGATTTAGTGAGCCTACATACTTGATTCTCCCCTGGCTCTTAAATCCTTGAGGCAGTGTCATGTAGATTTCATCATATAGGTCACCTTGTAGGAAGGCATTGTAGACATCCATTTGATAGATGCTCCAGTGTTTAGAAGCAGCTATGGACAGAATTGTCCTGACTGTTACCATCTTCACCACTGGTGAGAAGGTTTCTTGATAATCTATCCCTTCCTTTTGACTGAACCCCTTTGCAACTAACCTTCCTTTGAACCTCTCCACTTCACCTGAAGCCTTGTATTTGATTTTATAGATCCACTTGCAACCTATTGGTCTTTTGCCTGGAGGTAAAGTGACTATTGTCCAAGTCTTGTTGTTTTATAGTGCCTCAATTTCTGTTTTCATTGCTTCAACCCATCTTGGGTCCTTGACAGCTTGTGAATAGGTTGTAGGTTCAGTTTTAGTTGAAAAAGCAGCTATGTAAGCTTGATATCTTGGTGAGAGCTGATCATAGGATAGATAGTTGTTCAGAGGGTATTGAAAACCTTTATGTACTCCTAAAGACACAAAATCCTTCATCCACACTGGTGGGTTCTTAGCTCTGGAGGGTCTGACAGTGAGCAGTTGAGGTAGTACTGGTTCCATCACTGCTTGAGGTGGAATTAGTTCTGGTGCTGCTTGCTGCTTTACAACTTCTAGCTCAACAGGCTGAGGTTCATTCTCAAAAGCATGGGGTTGAAGATGATGCTCAACTTCTTCTTCTACAATATGCTCAGCTCCCCCTGGATTTAATTAAGTGATAGCCTGAGGTTCTTCATCAAGTCTGTCACCCTTTGGCCAGCTGTCTAGAAATAGTGGGCTTGATTTGTTGCTTTGCTTAAAAGGGAAAATATCTTCCCTAAAGCTAACATCTATGTTCACAAAGAAAATGTTATGTGTTAAGTCATACAAGATATATCCTTTTTGAGTCTCAGAGTACCCCATGTGGACTGCAGCCCTGCTTCTAGTAGCTAGTTTGTCATGTTCATGTACTATCTTAGCATAGCAAAGGCACCCCACTATTCTGAGATGTTCCATAGATGGTTTCTTATGAAACAATTTTTGAAATGGTGACATGTTCCCAATAACTTAAGAAGGTATTCTGTTGATAATATAAACTGCAGCTTGAACACAGTGGCCCCAGAATTTAAGAGGAATATTTGCTTGAAAACTAATAGCTCTAGTAACCTCTAGTATGTGCCTGTGCTTTCTCTCAGCTACACCATTTTGCTGAGGTGTGTAGGCACATGTTCTTTGATGAGTTATGCCTAACCTTTTGAACATTTCATCACATACCGAGTTTAGGAACTCAGTTCCTTATGTCTGTTCTTATAGGTCTTACAGAAGAATTGAACTGGTTCCCTATTAGGCTGAAAAAATTCTGCAGTACTACACAAACATCAGACTTCAGTTTCAAAAGAAATATCCAAGTCATCCTTGTATGATCATCCACTATAGTCAAGAAGTATTTGTTTCCATCAAATGTAGCAGTTTTATATGGACTGCAGACATCTACATGAATCAAGTCAAAAGCTCTAGTACTACTAACAGAACTGCTAGGAAATAGAGATCTTGTTTGTTTTGCACATGGACATATTGAACAAGTATCTAACACCTTACTAATGCTACCACTATCAGCCTGAATAATCCTTTTTAGCACAGTAGTTGAGATATGTCCAAGTCTTCTATGCCACAAGTTTTTGTGAGTGTTATTCACTTCTGCTGATAAGCTGGTTGCCTTTCCTACACCTCCTTCTTCTTTTCCACATACTAAGTACAAGTCATTTTTCTCTTTACCAATCATCTTCACCTTCCCATTGCAAAGATCCTGAAATATACAGAAATGTGAAAGAAAGTGACTGAGCACCCAAGGTCATTAGTTATTTGTGAGACAGACATTAAGTTGTACTTGAATTGAGGCAAGTGAAACACATTTGTTAAGGTACTAACCTGTGTAACAGTGCTAGTTCCAGTATGTGTGACATAGGCAACAGCTCTATTAGGCAAGAACACTGACTTAGGATTAACTAGTTTCTTTAAGTCTTTATCTAGCAAATTAACATCTGAGAGCATGTGATTCGTAGCCCCTGTGTCAATGATCCAATATTGCCTAGAATCTGAGACTAAGAATGCTGTGCTAATACCTGCTATATTGGCAGCTGCAGAAGGAGCATTGCTGTGTTGATTACCAAGAAGCTGCAGTATCTGTGCATACTGTTCTAGAGTGAAACTTATATGTTGTCCAGTGGGCTGGCTAGAACCACTCTCATTCTGCACACAATAAGCAGATGGTCCAGTCCTTCTTCTCTTCTTTTTAGGATGAAGTTTCCAGCAATATTCCTTGTTATGATTAGTAAGTTTGCAGAAGTCACAATAGAGATTTCTTGACTGCTTCTTGTAGTTTTGAGAAATTTTTTGTACATTCTTCCTTTTTTAGTACAAAGCCACCTGATCCAGCCCACCATAGCTGGTGCAGCTCCAAGATCTCCAGTGTTACTCACTCCCTTTTGACTTTCATCACCAATGATCATGGCATAGGCTTGGTTTACTGTGGGAGTAGGAGTCATTAGTAGTATTTGACTCCTAGCTTGAAGGTATGACTCATTTAACCCCATAAAAAATTGATACAACTTTATCCTCTGCAGATACAACTTAAAATCCTTAGATTTCTCACAGCCACAGCCAGGGGTGGGAACCAAAGCTTCAAATTCATCCCACAGATCCTTCAACCTAGTGAAGTACACAGATACAGAGTTTGTTCCCTGGTTCAATGTGCCAATCTCCTTGTGCAGTTGAAATGTTCTCGAGTCATTAACTTTATCAAATCTTTCTTTCAAATCTTCCCATACTAACTGGGCATCAGAGGCATACACTACTCCACCCAAGAGACTACTAGCCACAGAGTTCATTAACCAAGAAAGTACAATGGCATTGCACCTTTCCCATTGAGTCCATAGCCCCTCAGGATACTGCTCTTTCTTGCAAGAGCCATCTACTAAGCCAAATTTATTTCTTCCTAAGAGGGAAATTCGCATGGATCTACTCCAAAGTGAGTAATTCTCACTACATGTCAACTGAATTGACTCTAAGGAGATACCACTAACATCATTTGAATGTAAAAACAGTGAGTGATTATGATCTATTACTAGGGCTTCACCATTTTGGGCCATTTTGTTACAGCGGAAGTCAAAGATTACACAAGAATCAAGAAGTAAGAATTTGTAGTGATGAAGAGAAGAAGAAGTTACCAGAAACAATCCTCAAGAATCTATGACTTGAGTTGCTCTGATACCATGAACTGATCTGAACTATGAAGAGGATCAGATTATGCTGCAATGTGAAGCTAGTTGCTTCACTGATTCAATAAGGAAGAAAGGTTGTATTGATACATTGATCTAAAGAGAATACATTGATCTAGTTAATGTGTATTGTAAAACTGTATCAACTAATGCCTAGAGGTAGGTATATATATACCAGCTAGGTTGATTCTAGAAGCACTACTCCTACTCAGCTGAATGTATACGCTAACTGCCATAACCACTTTTTAAACTTGAGTAATTACTAAACTGCTCCCTTCTTAGTTAGTTAACTACAACTTACTTTAACAATCTTCAACTTAAGTTTGGATGGATTTGCAGGCTTATAATTTTATGTTCAAAATATATAATTATATAAGTATCCACACAACCTTAAATTACTCTTAGCTTGATGGAGAGTTTGAGCATGTTAAAATTAGTTGAATCAATAAACAAATCATGACTAACATGTCTAAAGCTATCTTAAACCAAAACAAGTTGAGTGAGCTCAACTAAAGTTTAAAGAGACTAAACAACTTGTATTTTACAAAAGGTGTGTTTGATATGATATAAGTCATTTTACATTTTCTATCCGGAGGGGATATAATATCTCACATACCGGCTATTCCTAAGTCCTAATTAAATCCTAACCACAACAACTATTACTGTTAAAGTATTTCAAACAAACAATAGCACTACTAATCCAACACTGCAAAGAATCTATACATGTTAGAAGAAGCGTGTCCCTTATTCACATCCAAAGATTAATCTTTTTTAGTGTTTCTAAATTGTTCATTAAAAATTTGTTCACTTGGTAGAAGAAGACAGACGAAAGGGATCCAGCACTCCAAAGAATCTTAGATTGTCTATAGCTGTGTAATTAAAAAAATTGTTCACATGAAATTCAAAAAGGAACAAATAATTAATGAGATCTAGAATTTTTAAACAATATGGAAAGCATTTTCAATTACTTACAACAAAAGATACCGGTTGTTACATCTAAAAGCAGTCGCCAAAAAACGGCTACGCCTTAATGATGTTTTTCCTGGAAATTAATAAAACTTGCACCATGTTCACGTTCAAAAAATAAGTAATAGTAAATATTTATAAAATCAATTAGATTGCATTGTTTCGTAAAAGTTCAAAATACTCATTTATTAAATCGTCAACGATGAACATGATTTTATAGATGATAATGCAATTTAAGAGTTTTCATAGTTCTTATCATCTATTTCGACTAAATTTATTTATTTTTTTAAAAAATAATCACTTATGTTTTTTTATGAAACACATGAAGAGGACACACAAATTTACTAGTGTCTAAATAAATCTAATATATGTTCAAGATATGAATAATCCAGACACATGCATTAAGAGGAAATAAGTATAATTGTAAAAGAAAAAAAAAGTAAATATATTGAACTCATACCAGAATGATGCAGATTCAAACTTTCATTATAAGTGTAATCACCCTCCAAATTGGCCAATTAATGATAAACAGAAATAAGAAAGTAGTTAGCTAACAAACATTTTTTTTTTTAAATTTAATCTTATTACCTACACAAAGATAAATTAGTATAAATTTCTTCAATAATTTACTCCGTTTTTTTTTAATGACGATCCGACATTGTCAGTGTAATAAAAGCATCATATTCGGTGCACTTGAAATTACGAGACCATTTCCGACGCAGAGTAATTTTATTAGGAAGGACCAGTGAATGAATTAACAAAGAACACTTGGGAAGATAAAACAAAATTTAAGAACGAAATAACAAAGAAAGACAAATAAATAAATAAAGTAATAAATAACTAAATAAATAGGAGGACAAGTGACTCAGGATTCCTATAAATTCATGGCCAATTAAGTCTATAAAACCCATTAATCTTACGGAAATTTGCAAGTAGAAGTCGAAGCTCATCTAAATTGAAGATTAAGGTGACAATTTCCTTTTCAAACCATTATTTTTCTAATGTGAATTTGGATTTTTTTTTTCTTTGTCATTATGAGTTTCCTACATGATTCTATCGAATTAATTCATGCATGTAACTTCATTCACTTCACCAGGAATGTAAAAAATTAAGTACTTATCTGTTTTAATTTCCTAAGCTACTCAATTGTATCTTTAATAAGAATAAAATATTTAATTTAGCTTTTATCTCATCAACTAACTGGAAAATCATAAATTTAAGCCATGTCAAACGAGCATTAACTACAAATGTCATGAAAATGATTCTCAGAAAACATATTCTGAAAATCATTCTTCATGCCAAAACATATTCTAAATCGAAACCGCATGCATGAAACGGGTGGACTGTTCCCTTCCATGGTTTAGGTACGAACCCAATGTCCCAATCGTCCGACACTCCAAAATCAGTCTTGCTAATTTTAGAACTTTTGAAATAAATAATAAATTGATAAATTAAAAAAAAAAAAAAAAAAAAAAAAAAGAAGAAAGAGTAGTTACAGACTAAGAGTATACATTTTCTGTTTGAGAAAGGTTATGAGTATATACTAACGAACATTGTATTTTTATCGTGCAGTAATCTTGAAAGAACTCAATGGGGACAGTTGCAGGATTTGTGAACATGAACTCCAGATGGTCACTTACTGGTTTGGTTGCACTTGTCACAGGTGGCACTGAAGGAATCGGGTGAATTTCTTGAGTTTTAACTCTATATTAGGTTATCCATGCATATTAACCACTGACAGTAGTGTTAAAATTACACTGTCAGCACAAAGTCAGTTATAATTAGTTCCTTAGTTATGCTATTTACTATTTCTGGCGTGATATAAAGAGTTATATGTTGTAAGTCAATTGAACTGATAGTGTGTGTGTGTGTGTATGTATGTATGTATGTATGTATGTATTGTCAGCATTTCAACTTAGGTGAGCATTCATCTTTATCATGATAAAGTTAGGTCCAGGCAAGAGGGCTCAATTGGATGATCTATTTCCCTGATTGTTTATAATAAAAATATTTTTTTGGTTACAAATAGTGAATCATCTTGAAACATTATAATGAGTAGTAAATAAAGTTCGAATATTTATCTATATCACTTATTCAAATCCTAAGGTCTAAGTATGACATTATTGTACTTCTCCTTTTTTTTTTCCTTGAATTTTTAATGAACTTCTGACTTCATCCTTGATTCTAATTACGTTTAAATGGAATACATGGTTTTTCTTTGGGCATGCAATTGTGGAGGAGCTCGCTCAACTTGGTGCATCAGTGTACATTTGCTCAAAGGAAGAATCAGAACTCAACAAACCCTTGCAAGATTGGGCAGCAAAGGGCTTTCAAGTCAAAGGTTGTGTATGCGATAGCTTTGTTGGGTTGTCTTTATCCTTGATGCTATGGTCATTTGTTAAGTGATGGATGTTGAAGTTGTGAGAAAGAAATGAGAGGAGTCATTTGTTTAGGGAGGGAATACGCTTGTGAGTCAGGTGCAATGAGAGCTTTCTGAAATCAGTTTTGGTTATGTTTCCCCTGATTATGCGAAGTAGAGTAATTTCTTTGGTTTTTGAAATTTTGTAATAAAGTGAGGATTGATAACTTTTGATTTGCACTTTGGGGTATTTCTTTTAATGTTCAGATATCATACTTGAAGTCCTAGTTTTGCATGGGATAATCTTCTTAGCTGGAGCTAACCCTTGAAATTTTTGCTTCATGTTTTAAAAATTGAAATCTCTATGAATAAATGATGTAATATTGGTCTTATATTATGTTTTCCTTTGAATTTTTACGCATGAGCGATGTAATGACGATTTGGCCTCATTTGTTTGTAAAATAGATAGAGTATTTTGGCTTACTTATGAATAAATTTAGCATTGTCCTGATTTTATGTTTTCATATATATTGTAGATGAACGAATTGAGGATAATTTGGCCTTATTTATTTACAAAATGTACATAGTGTTTTGCTCATTATATAAATAAGTACGACCAAATTATAATTATTTCTAAATAGTAGCACTTGAAGTTATATTTTCACAGATGTGCAAAATTAGGCCGATTTTGCCTCATTTATTTACAAAATTGACATAATTTTTTTATTTGCTATATGAATAAATACGGACGGATTAGCATTGATTTCTGCTTTGTGGGTATGCTGGCATTTTTGTAATTGCAAGTTTTATTTAAATGTAAAATAGGCAGGTGCATCTTTGTAATTACGACTTCACTAGATATAAAATGGTGTGACATTTTTGTAATTACAGTTTCATTATTTAATTTAAAGGTGTGATGGTATTTTTATAATTAAGGAAAGTTCTCAATTGTTTAGACTTTTTAAAAGTGCTCAATCTCTCAATACCAGTTCATATTTTCCAATTTGTGTAAATCAACCTGTCTTGATTTGTAATATAGATCCTATGAGAATGAAAACATAAGATTTAAAGTTCAACTAAAAAATTCCTTTGAAAAACTCCGGAAAAAGAACCTACTTAATTAGAGGGTGTTTGGCTAAGCTTATAAGCTGGTCAAACCTTACCTACATATTTGCTAAGTATCAAAAGTGCTTATAAGCCAAAATTAGTAATAAGCCATAAGTTGGTCATTTCCAACTTATTACTTTTTAGCTTATAAGCGCTTTTAGTTTGACCAAGTATTTTACTATTTTATCCTCAAAATATTTTATAATCCATGAAATATAATTTTTAAAATAATATTTTCAACCTTCTCCTGTGCAATATCGTCAACATTCTATGATAACCCAACGAACAAGACAAAAATTTGATTAAATCTAATAGAAATACGCTGGCTATGGAAAATTTTAGTTCATAAGATGAAAGTTTTACGAATTGGGAGAAGAAGGGATGCAGTCGGGTTTTTTTTTTGGGTTGTAAAATGAAAATGGGGTGTATATTTTACCTTTTGTCTTGTTAAATCTGACGTGGAATTAAAAAATGACGTGGATGCCATGTAGGACGCTTTTATATACACGCCCCACAATTTTTCAACTCCCATAACATTTTGTGCTTGGATGGCACAAAAATGCATAGGCCCAGGGAGCAACGAGATACATGGCAGGGTTTAGGGAGCTGAGTGACTTTTGTGGACAAGTTTAGGGAGCTGGCAACCAATTCTGCCTATTTTTTATATTTTATTTCAAATTTTTTCACAAGCGGTTTCAGATTGTATCATATCGTTTCATCACCGTTTCAGACTATTTCAACTATGTTTGAGACTGTATCATATTGTTTTAATGCCGTTTTGAGACTGTATCATATTGTTTCAATGCCGTTTTGGACTGTTTTAATACCGTTTCAGACTGTATCATAGTGTTTCAATACCGTTTCAGACTGTTTCAACATCTTTTCAGACCGTTTCTGCATTGTATCTATAAGTTTATACACCGTTTTAGCATTATTTCATCATGCATCTTCTCTCATTGAACACTTTTCCATTAACATCACCAGCATACAAAATCAGTAGAGAACATACACGCTTTCAAATGGAATAATGAATCACTTTAGGCGTGACATAACTCCACTCTGCCCCCACCCCACCCCATCACTTATCCCTACTTAGATTCCAGACAAGGCATAAATCACAAGTCATTTCATCTCATATGTGCAACCTCAACAACATCACAAAATGGATGAGATACAATGATTGTACGTCTTTTTGAACCAATTCTTTCTTATAAACTTCCAGTGTGAAACTTTATTTACACCCAATACTGCAGAGGCGGATCCAGAATTTGAAAGCAGAGGGTGCCATTTTAATTTAGTGTACACTTCGCAATGACCATAAAGTTTAGTGTGTATTCGGTTAGATTTTGGTTTGCTTTGACTTCACTTTGGTTTAATAAATTTTTTATTTGTGGATATTAAAATTTCACATCTTCTATTAATACTACTACCTATAAAAAGCATTTACAGAGGAAACTCGCACTTCATAAAGGTAAATGACATTTCGAGTAGATAAATCCCACAGGTACAACAAATAGTACAAGTACGAGCATTTTGTATAATCAATAGGAGAATTATAACATTTCCTCATCAAATATAAGTCCGCACAAGTAATTAACAACATTATCAATAAGGTAGTCACATCTCTCCAATTAAAACTAAATTATTACAAGTAAACATTAACATGTCATCACTTTAGACTCCGAGAAAAAGAAATTAAAAGTCACTGAAAATTAGATTAGAAAACAAAAATAAGTCAACAAGGATTAAATCTGACAAGTATATATTAACAATGTTTACATGTTAATTCACTATAAAAAGATTTGGGAAAGAAAAGAGAACAAGTGCAGAGGAATTAAAGAAAGCAGAAATAGAATTAGACACATGTAGTCAGCAAATAAAAATTTTAACTGCAGCTAGCAGATTCGATCCCTACTAACTTAGGCGAACAATCCAACCCTCTGCCAGTGGCACCATAGATGATTTTGTTCAATGGGTGCCACTTTGTAATTTTAACAAGTTCTTTTGGTATACAAGCATATATATGCACTATTTCGACGGAGGTTACCGGGTGCCGTGGCACCCCCCTCCCCTCCAAGTGGATCCGCCCCTGCCAATACGTAATCATTACCAGCAGAGTTAAGTACACTTTAATATGGCTAAGGTCCTAATATATTTCATAATACTATTGAATCATTGATGAATTTGATGACTCTATATCCACAGTTGCTTGAAGATAAAGCTTTTTTGGATGAGGTAATATCAAGAACTCCTCTTAAGCGTCCAGGAGAGGTCGAAGAAGTTTCATCCCTTGTAGCTTTTCTTTGTCTTCCTGCAGCTTCCTACATCACTGGCCAGGTTATAGCTGTCGATGGAGGTTTCACTGTATGTGGATACCAACACTCAAACTTTTCAACATAGTTCTTGCTTGAAAATTGTGCCAGAGTTCCCACCCTGTACCTTTGTAATGTTGTATTTGCTCATGTTCTGTATTCTCAAGTGTAAACTAATGTAGCACTCCTCAGTAAGTGCTTCATGTGTATCTTGGGTGTTGGTTCTTAATGTGATATTGTACTGAAAATAAAACTTCAGAACACAAGCAATAATCTTTCAATGTCAAACTTCAAAACTTGTTGCTGTATCTAATTTGCTTAGTTCTTTCTTTCATGACCCCATAACAATACATCCACTCCAACCCCATTGCGTGGTACTTAAGTCATTGTTTTATGAGTAAAAGATCAACAAGAGGTATAGAACTCAGTGTTTCCCCAAAAGAACCACGATTTATTACTGACTAGCTGATTAAGGGGCATTCGACTGTGAACTATCCTAACATGGCAAACTATGTTCCAACCATCTGTTACATCGATCTAAGTAATGTATATTCACCAGAAATAAATCAGTAAGTGATATTTACCGAAACACACTTCTTGATCTCAGCTCCGAGCAGTACTTGTGTGTCCATATCTTTGCATGACCTTTTTAGTTGCTAAAGCAGCAACTTCTCACTTGCATGCAATGTTCCAGTTGCCATAACCTTGCTCTGAGCATCCCCCAAAGGATCTATAGCAGCAATATCTTTAGATGGCTTATCTTTCTTCATCTCCTGCTCTCCATGATTGGCAGGTTTCACTTCTGAGCTTAATCTGCGCTCTGCATCCTCACTCTTTGCCTTGTTAGATTGGTCACCCTGCGTATTAGAGGACTTGGCAAAAACCGTGGAATGAGAAGCAGGGGCTATTGTAGGTGGTATGAACTGGGGTGCTCCAGGAACATCATTAGCCCTCAATGTCGACTCCAATTGTCGTATCATAGGCACTGCACCAAAGACGAGAACATACAGGGTAAGTCTAGAGCACTAGATTTGATCAACTAAAATTTCCTTATGAAATTACTTGTAAGAGCAAGTGAAGTGCTATTCTCACAACTCCATTACTAAAATTATTCATCATTTCTATTTTCTACCAAGTACAAAGAACAATTTCATCTCAGATAATGCAACTCCGATGCAACAATTTGATTGAACTTGTTCAGGAAACATCACACTGCTAATCTCTGTGTCTAACCTTGATTATCCACTAAAGATGTGAGTAAAGCAAAGATGACAAACTGCCGAATGGAGGAAGTACTGTAAAGTGCATAGGATCACTTACTTATAAGGGCACCCATTGGACTGCTCATAACCTCATTAGGAAGATTCAAAATATCATCTGGAATAGTTGCTCCCACCAAAAATTGAGCAACCTCATGCTGAAATTGTTGCGGTTATGGGTCAGCAAACTATATGTCTTTGCTGTATATCGAGGGCTTATCTCTTGTAGATACATTTCAAAGACATCCTTGGGAACGTAGGTAACTGTTAGCTTGGTTAAGTTTGAAGTTTTGACTGATGACTAAGGAACATATCCAAGGATATGTTTCTTTGAATCCCTGCAGCTAAATAGATAATTCATGCAAAATCATTTAAGCTGAAATATATTTACTATCCTAAGTCTAATGTTTATCTTGATAATTATGCAGGACGAAACGTGATATGAAAAAATTGCATAAGAGTGGATAATGGCTAAAAGGATTTTGGGTAACCTAGGGAAGAGTTCAATTAGGACTCAAACTCTTGGAAGCTTTGGAGTTCTAATTGCTCAAGACTTCTTGGATTCTGAAGCATATAAAACCAGGAGCATTTCAGCTATTGAAAGATACACAAATATAGAGAGAATCGAGCCATAGCATTGAAAGAGTCTTATCTTATTTGTGTAATCAGTAAGCTACAGGGAACTAAGTAAGAAGCTGTTCCTTAGATTGAGTCTTGTCAAAGTTCAGTCTTAGTTCAACTGTAGTAGGTACTATCGAGTTGTATCATTTCAATTCAAGTCGTGTACTTGAAGGAACTTCACTGATCGTGAAAGGGGTCACTAGAGGATTAGAGTTAGTCCTAGGTTAGCAAGAAGGTAGTCTTGTAACCAACTGAGCCTTTTACATAGTGAAGTTCAAATCCTACTTGGAAGAATAGGTCGTGGTTTTTTTATCCCTAGTTAAAGAGGGGTTTTTCCACGCTAACATCGAGTTTTCATTTACTTACAGTTTTAATTCCGCATAGAATACAGTAAAGAAACACATTGAAGAAATTGGTCCTTAAAACAATAAGTGGTGTGTCTTAGAAAATAATAATTGGTATCAGAGCGGGTTATCCTTGAAAAGGTTAACACCTAGGATTAGAATGAGCACATCACAAGAGAATGGTGAGGGTCAGTCAACTGTTAGGGCACCCTTGTTCAATGGAAAATACTACTCATGGTGGAAGGAAAGGATGAGAGATCATCTTCAAGCTGAGGACCATGAGTTATGGGATATAGTTACTGAAGGTCCCATGATTCCAATGAAAAATGATGCTGAGGGAAATGATATTCCCAAAATCATAAGGGAGTGTAATGCTGAAGACTTAAGGCAGTGGGAAAAGAATGCCAGAGCAAGGAAATGGCTTGTCTGTGGACTCAGTCCTGATGAGTGAACTAGAATTAGAGGGTATACCACTGCAAAGAAAATTTGGGATGCTTTACAGGTTGCACATGAAGGAACAAGTCAAGTCAAAAGATCTAGAGGTACACTCCTTTTTGCTGAATATAAAAGTTTTAAAATGAAAGAAGGAGAATCAATTTCTGAAATATACACTAGATTTAATGCTATTTCATCTGAACTTATTTCTTTGGGAAGGGTTTTAACTGTTGAAGATAGAGTTGAAAAAATCCTAACTAGGGTTCTTCCAGATTCTTGGGAGATTAAGGCTTGTGCTATCATAGAAAGCAAAGACTTACCACCTTATCTTTAGATGAGCTTATAGGTAATTTGAAAACTTATGAACTAACAAAAAAGGTTAAGAACATAGGTGAACCAGTTAAAACTGAACCTAACCTAGCCTTGACTGCTGCTGATAAACCTATTGATGATAAGGAACTGGTCCTTATACCTAAAAGTGTTCAAAGATATTTGAATAAGAAAACGGGGCTAGTGGATAGGGTAGGTCTTCTAACATGAAACAGGCTGGAGAATGCTTTAAATGGGGAAGCATGGAGCACTATATCAGCAAATGTCCAGTTATGGAAGAACAATGGAGGAAGAGATATGTTGAGGAAAGAAAAAAGGCTAGGGAACAGGTCCGGAAGAAAAGTGGAAATCCCAAAGCAATGGTTGCTGGTTGGCAAGACAGTGAGGATGAACAATCTGATGATGATCTTGCTCTAATGGCTCTTGAAGACTCAGATAATGAAGAAGATACTGAGGTATTTGTTTCTAAATGAATTTAAATCTTTAAGGGATGGCAAAAATCAACTGCATGATGAAATTGAAAGTTTAGGAACAGAATATAAAAGGCAGTAATTAAAAATGACTCTCTGAAAAGAAAAATTAGCATGCTAGAGGAACAGGTCCTCACACTTGAATCAACTGTTCAGGAACTGGAAAATGAAAAATCAAAGACAGTTGAAAATGGTAAGGGCATTGCTAATTCTCATCAGATCATTGCTGAAGAGAAATTAAAAGTCACAGTTGATGAACTACGCAAGAAAGATGAAAAGTCAAGATTTTTGGAAGAGGACTTAGTTAAAACAAAAATAGAGTTAGGAAAAACTGTAAGATGGAACAAGTCCTCTGAAGCACTAGAATAGTTATAGGAAAATCATAGTAGTAACAGAAAGGGTATTGGATTCATGAAATCACAGTCTTCACCCAAATGGGATCCAAAGAGTAAGTACCTATCACTTCCTGAAAATTGGTTATGCACTCATTGTGGGAACACTGGTCACTTGAAAGAAAATTGCCAATATCTAAAAATGGCAGCACAGAAGAACAGGTCCTATAAACCAGTTCAAAACTCTGTGACAAAGAAAACTGTTCACACAAAGAAACCATTACCATTCTGGGCTTGGAGAGATCTGATTCATTCTTTTCTCAAGGAAAGGAACCCAAACTAGTTTTGGTTCTTAAAATTAACCCCTAGTTTTCTTTTGCAGGCTAGACTGAAGGAGAAGAACCACAAATGGTACATGGACAATGGTTGCTCAAGGCATATGACAGGACATAAGGAACTGTTCCTTTCACTCTCAGCCTTTCAAGGAGGAAGTGTTTCCTTCGGTAATGGTAAGAAAGGGAAAATTATTGACATTGGAAAGGTAGGTAGAGCTGATTCACATAGTATAGACAATGTGTTTCTAGTAGATACGCTGAAGCATTGCTTATTGAGTATATCTCAATTGTGTGACAAAAGTAATAATGTTAATTTTTCATCTACTAGGTGCATTGTGACAAACCAAACTTCTGGAGAGATTATTTTGCAGGGAAATAGACATGGAAATATTTACAAGGTAGATTTGTTGACACTATCTGATGGAAGCATGAGTTGTTTAAGTGTTGTGCAAAATGATCCCCTCCTATGGAAGAAAAGACTTGTCCATGCTAGTCTTTCACAACTGAACAAGCTTGTTTCCAAGGATTTGGTGATAGGTCTTCCTAACATAAAATTCAAGGATGAAAAGGTATGTGAAGCCTGTGCCAGGGAAAAGCAGGTAAAATCCTCCTTCAAACCAAAGAAACAGGTAAGTACTACCAAACCTTTGGAACTGGTCCATATGGATTTGTGTGGACCAATGAGAACAATGAGTCATGGAGGTAAGTAGTATGTTATGGTATTAGTTGATGGTTACTCCAGATTTACATGGACTATATTTCTTGCATCTAAGAAAGAAGCTTTTAATGCATTTTTAATTTTTGCTAAGAAAGCTCAAAGGACTCTAGATAGTCACATTGTTGCATTAGGTCAGATGATGGTACTGAATTTGAAAATCATATATTTTTCAATTTTTGTAATGAAAATGGCATTAATCACAATTTTTCCTCACCTTGAACTCCACAACAAAATTGTGTAGTGGAAAGGAAAAATAGGACCCTAGAAGAAATGACAAGGACTATGCTAATATCTGAAAATCTTCCACAAAACTTTTGGGCTGGGGCCATTAATATTTCATGCTACATAATCAATAGATGTATGACAAGTCCACTAATATAAAAGACACCATATGAGTTGCTTAAAGGAAGAAAACTAAATATTTCTCATCTTGGGGCTTTTGGTTGCAAATGTTTCATACATAACAATGGGAAGGATGCCTTAGGAAAATTTGATCCTAGAAGTGATGAGGGAGTCTTTGTTGGTTATTCTTCAAATAGTAAATCTTATAGAGTCTTTAACAAGAAAACATTAAAAATTGAAGAAAGCATGCATGTTAAATTTGATGAAACTGACAGTTTAACTCAAGAACAGGTATATGAGGATGAAGAGGTTGGAATGCTGAAACATGGTGAAATTGATCCACAAATGCAGACATTAGATGGGGATATTGTGAGAAATGAACTGCAAGGAACTGTTTCTCAGGACAGAATTGAGAAGAGTAGCACAGAAACAGAGGGAACAAATGTTGGATCCACCTCACAAACTGGCAGTGCTACTCCCTCAGGAACTGTTCCTCAGCAAGGAACATCTGAAAATAGTTTGATACTCAAGACTTACAAGTATCAAGGTTCACATCCTGTGGATCAAATAATCTCATATAAGGCTGCTGGAATACAAACTAGATCAGCAGTTAAAAAATCACAATCTGTGTGCCTTTAGTGCCTTCTTATCTCTTGTTGAACTCAAAAATGTGAAAGAAGCACTGAAGGATGCAGATTGGATCAATGCTATGCAGGAGGAATTGAATCAATTCCAAAGAATCAAGTTTGGCATCTGGAACCCAAGCCAAGGAACATGTCCATAATAGGAACAAGATGGGTTTTCAGGAACAAACTTGATTAGGATGACATGGTAACCAGAAATAAGGCTAGATTAGTTATTTAGGGGTATAGTCAAGAGGAGGGGCATTGACTATGATGAGACTTTTGCTCCAGTTGCAAGATTGGAAGCAATAAGACTTCTTATAGCTTTGCTACATTCATGGAATTTACTCTACATCAAATGGATATTAAGAGTGCTTTTCTGAATGGTTACTTGAAGGAAGAAGTTTATGTCAAGCAACCCCCAGGTTTTGAGAATGAACAGTTCCCTGAACATGTGTACAAATTAGACAAGGCCTTGTATGGACTCAAGCAGGCACCAAGAGCATGGTATGAACGTCTATCGAAATTTCTACTTCAGCATGGGTATAAAAGAGGTAAAATTGATAGCACATTATTTTTGAAAGAAAAGGGTAAGCATATCTTTATTGTTCAAATTATGTAGATGATATAATTTTTGGTGCTACTTGTGAAAATTTAAGTAAGAAATTTACAAATTTGATGGGGAGTGAGTTTGAGATGAGCATGATGGGTGAACTCAATTTTTCTTTGGGTTTATAAATTAAGCAAACCTCAAATGGAACTATGATCCATCAACAAAAATATGTTAAGGAATTACTTAAAAGATTTGATATGGACAATGCTAAAGAAATTGATACACCTATGGTCATTACCACAAAATTGGATCTTGATGAACATAAAATTTCAGTTGATAAAAAATTATATAGGGGCATGATTGGTTCCCTACTATACTTAACTGCTAGTAGACCTAATATTATGTTTAGTGTTGGTTTGTATGCTAGATTTCAGTCAGATCCTAAGAAATCTCATTTGAAAGCTGTTAAAAGAATATTGAGATACTTGAAAGGAACAGGTTCCTTGGGCCTTTGGTATCCAAAAGGTGGTAATTTTAATCTTGTTGGATATACTGATGCTGACTATGCAGGTTTCCTTGTTGATAGAAAGAGTACCTCAGGTATGACACACTTTCTTGGTGAGTGTTTGGTCTCTCGGGGAACCAAGAAACAAAATTCAGTAGTACTTTCCACTGCTGAGGCTGAATATGTGGCAGCTGCCTCATGTTGTTCACAATTGTTATGGATTAAACATCAATTACAAGATTTTGGTGTTGATGTAGGAACTGTTCCTATCTTCTATGATAACACTAGTGCTATAAACATGACAAAAAATCCAATGCATCACAAAAGGACCAAACACATTGATATAAGACACCATTTCTTGAGAGATAATTATGAAAAGGGTTTGATCACTATAGCATTTTGTCCTACTGAAAAGAAGATTGTTGACATTTTTACAAAAGATTTAGAAAGAGATCATTTTGAAAGAAATAGGTTGGAATTAGGGATGATTAAATTCACCTAAATTCACCAATGCTTCACTTCAAAATTGGCTAGAAAATTGTGCTTAAAATGAATTTTATCCAAGTCAATTTGAAATATTCAGTCCATACATACTTAATTGTATACTCTTGTGCCATGATTTCTTTTTAAGGTTGCTAAAATTTAATGATGTTACCCTTATGTTCTTAGAAATTCAAATTGAACAAAATTGATTAAATTGGGAAGGACAATGATTTTGGTGATAAATTCAGGTATGTACTCTTTATTATTCATGCATATTAGAAGTTTAAGGCTATATGTAACTTGAAATTAAGATAAATCCCACTAGGAATCCTAATCATATCTGATATGTAAAAGTGTCCCATCGGAGGAACCAGTTCCCAATCAAATCGGGTAACTTCAATAATAACGGCTCTCTTTTCGGGAGACTCCCAAGAGTCCTTTAACGGCTGAAATTCATTCAATGAGGTAATAGTTATCGTTTTGCACTCAATCTCCACTACCTATATCACTCTATATATACATTTCTACCTCTTCATTAATTTTTACTTGGCTCACAATTGAATTCTCAAAATTTCAGAAAAAGTAGTGAATTATATCTTGAAACGAATACTAACAATGTATCTCTTACCTGAAAAGTCATCATCCTTCCCAACTTCTGATCAACCACAAATCCCTAACCCTCCTTCACCCATGGACACCAACATACCAAACCTTGAAGTTCCTGAGCCAGAAATTCAGTGGGAAGGACTAGTTTCCACTGCTGAGTCGATTGTAGAACAGGTTGAGGACTTGTCAAGGGCTATGATCATCTATCAGTATCAGGTAAACTATGCCTCTCCTTTAAATGTAGTAGAGAATGAAGGGGACAATGTAGAGGGGTCTGGAACTGTTCCTGATAGGGAAGGTGAAACTGTGAAACGTTTGGAGGCACCCATGCATGGGTCATCTGGGTCTCCAGAGGTTGCTTTTAGAGCACCCATGGAGGATGTGGTAGATGTGGATGATGCTATGAGTGATAGTGATAGGCCAATTATTGATCTCATTAACATAAGAAGTTTGAAATGAAAACTTGCTAGGAAGGGACCCATTGATGATAAGATGCCTGCTGAGATTGCTGAAAAATTGAAAAAGATTAGTGATAGTTATAAGCCAGGGCCAAAGAAACAGGGTGAAAGTTCTTCTACAGCAAAAGAACATGTTCCTTCTGTTTCTACCCCTGCTAGTGGGGTTAGAAGAACAAGAAGTGCAGTCAAAGCTGCAGATGAGAAACTGGCTGCTGCTATGGAAAGAAGCAGAAAAAGGAAGGGAAAACAGGTTGTTGATCCTGTTGATGAAGAAGAAACTAAATTTATAGAAAAAGAGAGAGAGGTTGTGGATGATGGAGATGATGTGATGGAGGATATTGAGGAAGTTGTTCCTCATTCTAAGAAGAGAAAAGTTGCACAGGGGCGTGTGACAAGAAGTTCTGTGAAAGCTGCTGTTGGGAAATCTTTCAAGAGGACCAGGTCCTAAAAAAGAACTTTGGTTGATGAGAGTTCTGATTCTAGTTCTGATGATTCAGTTGTTGGTGAGGACAGTGATAGTGGGACTGAGGGAGATGAGGTTCAACACTGTGTACATGATGATATTATGTCTAGGAAATTTCTGAAAGGATGGGTATTCTATGATGTTGAGGAAAAGGGTATGATGTGGTTGTTACAGAAGCTGCAGCTTCAAGGCTGGAGGGACATGGTCATTCAGATAAAGGGAAAGTGTGCAAAAGTGATGGTTCAGGAATTCTACAAGAATTGTTCCATATAGAGGGACAGGATCACCACATCTGTCCATGACCATGAAATCATTTTGACACTAAGGAACTGGGTGAACTGCTGAGGATTCCATCTGTAGGGTATGAAAGCTACATCAAGAAGGTGTGACCTGATTTGACAAATTTGCCTACTGGGTTAGAAATCACTTGGAAGTTTACTGAAAATGATGAGGAGGAGAAGCCTAGAGCTGTGCAGAAGAGTGAAATGCACCCTCAGCACCAGGTGTTGTTTGAATTTGTGAACAAGATTATGCTGCCAAGACAGGAGAAGAGAGGGATTGCCAGTTTTATGGACCTGATCCTTATGGAACTGCTAGATAGTGATAAGCAGATCAATTGGCCCAGGTTCATGATTCACTTGATTAAGAGGGTTGTTACTGGGAAGAAAAAACACTCATTTCCCTTTGGGTTTATCCTGACTGATTTGTTTGCCAAATTGAGAATTTCTTTGGAGGGGGTAGTCAATGCTACAAAGAATGAGAAGTTTGGATGTGCTATTCTGATTAGCTGTGATATGCCTGTTCAAGCTGATCCTCCACTGGCTGGTGTTGGCAAACAGCCTTTGAACAACAAGGTGAGGGCATTGAGGCAATAAGTTGTCATACAAGCTGCTGAGATAGCTAGGTTGGAGGAAGAGAGGAATTACTGGACGGCAGAGGCTGATAAAGCAAAGGAGACAAATGAGGGAATGCTCAAACAAATGTTGGAGTTGCTGCAGGAAAAGTCTCAGGGACCTGGTCCTTCCACATCCTGAACAACTTAGCCATAAGCCATCTTTTGTTCAGACTAGTTTTAGTACCTTAGTCTTTTCCTTTTCTAGTTTATGAATAATTTACTAGTACTTACTTGTATCCCCTGATTTAACTTTTTGTTAAAAATGACTTATATTCGATGGCTAATATCATTGTCTTGAAGTTGCTTTAGTTTGAATTATGCTTGCATTTTGAGTTGCCTCAATGGCCATGAACTGTTTATTCTAACACTTGATCTATTCTAACTTATGCAACCTTTTCAATGATGCCAAAAAGGGGAAGAGTAAGTATGATTTTGCATGAAATTTATAACCTAATTGAAAATCTGATTCTTAATGATGAAATAAGTTTCTACTTATATTGCTTTGAGTTAAAGTTGTACTTTAGGACATTAAGGACATGCAACTACGCTTATGAGTTTGTCACCATCAGAAAGTGGAAAATTGTTAGCTTGGTAAAGCTTGAAGTTTTGACTGATGACTAAGGAACAGATCCAAGGACACGTTCCTTTGAATCACTGCATGTAAATAGATAATTCATGCAAAATCATTTAAGCTGAAATATTATTTATTATCCTAAGTCTAATGTTTATCTTGATAATTATGTAGGACTAAACGTGATATGAAAAGATTGCATAAGAGTGGATAAGGGCTAAAAGGATTTCGGGTAACCTAGGGAAGAGTTCAATTAGGACGCAAACTCTTGGAAGCTTTGGAGTTCTAATTGCTCAAGACTTCTTGGATTCTGAAGCATATAAAACCAGGAGCATTTCAGCTATTGAAAGATACACAAATACAGAGAGAATCGAGCCATAGCATTGAAAGAGTCTTTATCTTATTTGTGTAATCAATAAGCTATAGGGAACTAAGTAAGAACCTGTCCTTAGATTGAGTCTTTTCAAAGTTCAGTCTTAGTTCAACTGTAGTGTATTGGATGAAAACTGGCGGCATCCAAAAAAGTGACACGTGTCTGCCACGTGGCACGGGCAGAGATTCCACCGGACAGACATCTAGCGGACAGATAACTAGCCAGGCGGTTACCACGAGCAGACCCAAATCAGCAATGTAACGCTTCCCAGGTCAGCACGATCTGAATGAGAAATTATTAACCCGATCATGTGCGATTACTCAATGAATGTTCATAAAGGCAGTAATTACGATCCAGCGGTTACGTATCCAACGGATACATGCCCAGCGGTTACAAAACTGAACGGACGCCTATCAGACCTATAAATAGCATTCATCCTAAATCATTGTAACATAACTTTACTTTCTGTCTACAACATCAATAAGAATATTCTCTCTTGCTCATGCTCAAACACTGTTCTTTGCTTGCATACTTTGTGCTCTAGTCTTCTAGTGCGATCAGTAACGAGGAACTCTCACCGGGGTCAAACGATCCAACACGGTTATCTCTACTTATTTTATTAACGCTTTAACTTTATTTATCTCCGGTTACATACTGTTCTCATGCGGGAGGTCCATGAAGGTTGTTGTGGCAATCATTCCGGGGGCAAGGCATTAGCCCGCAAATTGATTCGTGCAGGATACTATTGGGATAAGATGGAGAAGGATACGAATGATTTTGTCAAAAAATGCGACAAGTGTCAGAGGTTCGCACATCTTCTTCATCAACCGGCAGAACCACTCCACTCAATAATCTCTCCGTGGCTATTCATGAAATGGGGAATGGACATAGTTGGTGCTCTCCCCACGGCGCCAAGAGGAGTACGTTTCTTGTTGATCATCACCGATTACTTCACAAAATGGGTTGAAGTGGCAGCATACGCGAAGATACGACAAACGGAAGTTGTTGACTTCCTTTAGCATTTTGTCGTGTGTCGCTTTGGAGCACCTAAGGAAATAGTATGGACAACTGCTCACAATTCATCGGCCAGAAAGTGATTAGGTTCCTCGACGACCTGTACATCAAGAGGATCACTTCCTCTCCGTATCATCCGGTTTCCAACGGACAAGCAGAATCTACCAACAAAATAGTCGTTGAATCCCTCAAGAAGCGCCTCGAGCTGGCCAAGGGATGTTGGGTAGTGGAGCTACCTGGTGTACTATGGGTGTATCGCACGACGATAAAGATGAGTACTGGAGAGACACTTTACTCATTAGTGTGCGGAGCAGATGCCCTAATCCTAGTCGAAATCGGAGAACCCAGCCTACGGTATGCACATGCCACGGAAGAATCAAACTCAATCAATCTCTCCGAAGAGCTGGATTTCCTCGAAGAACGAAGAGAACTAGCCCTCGTACGAGTATTCGCCCAAAAAAGAACGAATTGAACAATATTACAATCGGGGACTGCGTGTACGAAGTTTCCAGGTCGGAGATTTTGTACTAAGGAAGGTGTCACAAAATACACAGGAAGCAAATTCAGGGAAGCTAGGCCCTAATTGGGAAGGCCCCTACAAGGTAATCGCCTCAGTCGGCAAAGGATCTTATCGCTTAGTACGACCAGACGGTTAAATTGTCCCAAACAGTTGGAACGTGATTCACCTCAAAAGGTATCACTTCTGAATGGTAAAACGGTTAGTTGCTTTCTCCCTACCTTTTACTTTTGCGACATCTCTTACTTTTATTTTACTTCTTTTAAATGGTACTAACGGCCTGAACAAGGTCAGATCCGTTTAGCTCAACTGGTAGAGCTCGAATTTCTTTAACTTCGCAGCTGTGGGTTCGAATCCCACAACGGGCACACTCCTGGTTTGGTAATATGTGTTCTTTTAATTACGACCAGCCTTAATTCTTTTTATGTTATCACTTCCCGTGTTCCAACATAAAAACAAGGAGGGTGGTAAGAGGCCCCTGTAGGCCAGGTAAGACCTTCATAAAGTCAAAAGACCTTGTGAAAAGGCGAGTTTTTCAAAAACTTTTTATGTGACAAGCTTCCACGAAAATAAGAGAAGTCGTTCACAAGACCAGCTACTCGGCCAGAATTAAGCTACAAATTCCTGCGACAACTTTCGACAATCAAGGCGATAAGCAAAGTTGTTCGCAAAGGCCAACAATTTGGCCAAAAAATCTATCGACCACGACTCGGTCAGAATAAAAATATCTGCGCAAATTATTCATGACTTATGACCTCTTCCTTGGGAAAGGCTGAGTTAAAACATTCAGACAGACTTTTGGAGACTAGAACTTAATATAGTTCAAACTTCAAAAAGCTCCTAAACATAAGGCACGAAGGCCACAACACATACAAACAAAAGATCAAAAAAATTCAGGCTAAATATAGTCATTGAATTAAAAAAGATCTAAAGTTATATACATAATCCTGACAAAATGATAAAGTGCCGAAAACGGCTGACAGAAATTTTGCAGAGTGATCAAAGGCCAAATGGAACCGGCCGAACAAGGATCAGAGAGTCCCTAAGAGACATCTATCCACAACCAACTAATCCGGCTCTCGCCAGATATACAAACTTGCAACCTAAACAAATTTTGGGGGCATCAATTTTTGGGGCTACGACTAGAACTCGACGCACCAGCTCTGTCGATTCTGTCATCGTCCCCTGAATTCTCGTAGTCATCCTCATCTTCATCTTCATCTACTTCAGACTCCTCGGGAGAAAGATTCAGTATTTGTCTTACTCCGCGAACAACGCTCTTTGTCTTCTGCAGCATCTCCTCAACGTTGATTTGCTTAGTCTGGACTTGCCCAAGCAGTGAACGCTTAGCCTCGAGCACAGCAAGCTTTGCCTTGATTTCAGATTGGTCACGCAGGTTTGCCAAATCCTTAGATAACGCGATTTGAGCACTCATCGACTGGGCAACCTGGTCTTTAGCAGCTTGAAGCTAGGCTCTGGCCCTAGTGGACTCTTCATTAGCCCTTTGCAAGTCCATATCGAGAGATCTACGCTCATCGAGAGCACTGTTCAACGAAGCTTTACATTCGTCAAGCAGAATCTCTAGACCCTGGATAGATTGTGCGAACCCTTCTTTCTCTGCAGAAAGACGGTCCTTCTCATTGGTGAGTTCGTTAATCTACTCAATTCGCTCATTATTAACTTTAGCCAATCGATTAACTTCACCCCCAAGGAGACCAGACTGCTCTGCCAGGATCTTGTTCTCCTTCAGCAGCTCTTTCTTCACCTCGAGTACTTGATCGATGTTGTTGATCCTGGAGCAGAACATCAGCTCAGCAGACATCATACTTGACTGGAGAAACAAAAGAAACAAAGTTAGAAGTCTGAAGTCAAATTACTTTCCAACACAAGCGGTAAACACTTACCCGGGCAGAATCGGCGGCAATTGTAAAAGCCAACTCCTCATCACTCATTTCCTTCATTGTCCACTCCTCTCGGGGACCAATGAGTGATGAAACCGCCTTGGCTAAACTGCCCGGCCTGGATATAAAATCAGGGGCTAGCCTCATGGTATGCTTCCTCTCGCAGAACTTAGGTTCCCAAGCCTGTTCAGAGGGGTAGTTTGGACCAAACTTATAGCGCACACCCCTAATATCCTTTAATCCGGTCTAACCATTGATGACTGATCGCCAGATGAGCCTTGTTGTTGATATGTCGGAGTCACCCTCCACTCCAGGATCTATCGTGTCACACTCGTGTAGAACAACAGGCGTCGCCCCCTCAGTGGCCACGTTCTCCAGGTCCTCGAAACGAAAAACACGAGGACCTCGGCCACCCTCTTGGGGAACCTCTTCTCTTATCTCTTCTTCTTCTTCTTCTTCTTCTTCTTCTTCTTTTTCTTCCTCTTCACCCACTTTTCTTTTCCCTTTGTCCGCACGGGAAGGAGCCGTCTTCACCCCGTCATCAACTCGGGGACTCCTTTCCGGAGTACGGGCAGCCTCTTCCTTAACTTTCCTCTTATCGCTCTGAAGATAAGGTTTTCGCACAAGGGGTTCATTAGTTTCAGTCTCAGTATCTGAAACATCAATCACCACCTTGTCTAAACCCTCTCCCCGTGCAGACTAGGGGACTTCGGTAGTGGGCTTTGCACCCTCTCCTGCAGACTCTGGCACATTGGCTTTGGACGAGGATTCACCTCCAGCAGCTGAGGTTTGCCGGCAGCAACAGAAGTCTTACGAGCAGACTTCTTCCGTGCTCCGCCCTCACCTTGGCTCTTCTTCTTCCTCTTCAAGGAACCAAGGCCACTGGATAGAAGCTCCTCACCACCTTCCCTTCAGCGCAGTGCCTCCGCTGAAGCCAGTATAGATGCGACCTCAGCATCAAGATCAACATCGGACTCAGATGGCACGACCTCTGGGGGGGGGGAGGGCAGGGAAAAAGTCCCCATGAGTGCCCAGACCTGCGGAAGGAAGAACGGTAAGACATAGTGAAACCACAAAGGAAAGAAGTGGCTTTAACAGCGGAAAGTTCTCACTGTGAGTCTTCACGGTCAAACCCTTCTGCGCAGCAAAGTATGCCCATTCTCTCTTCTCAGGGGAGAACTCCTTCAAGATCGCCTCAACCCACGCCGTCAGCTCATCGACTGATATGAGCTCGTTGTAGGGTCGCTTGGCGGCTATAAAGAAAAACCAAAGGAGTAAGCAGACGAGAAGAAAAGAGGAAACATGAAAAACTTAAAAGAAAACTCGGGGACTTACGCTTCTTGTTCCAAACCTCGGGAAGAAAAGTCTTGGAGTTGAAGGTCAGGGCTGGGTACGCACGAACACATACTGGTGTAACCAACCCCGGTCGCTTGTGTCCTCGGAGCTATGCACCAAGCCTTGCTCCCACGCATCCTGGCGTTTACAAAGCCGTCTTTGAAAATTTGTATACCATACAAAGAAATAAAATGTTCATATTCAAAAACTTGGTCGGTTTCTGCCGCAAACCAATCCAAGAGTGTAACTATTCTATACACGCTGGGGCACAGTTGCCCCAGGCAGAGTAAATATTCCATGCAGAGCCTCTCAAGCACAGGATGCATGGGTAATTTACATCCGACTGTAAAAAGGGTAGGTGCACATAGCTGTCCGCCCAGCCCTATGTTAAGTAATGTTCTCCGCTTCGGAGACCGGCAAAAGAGGAATACTTGCATCCCAATTGCAGTCTGCTCTAACCCGAGGGATCACCTCTGATGTGATCCCGAATTTGAATCTATACGTCGGCCAAATGCGTATATCTCCATAATTGTTGAAAGCTTTGATGTTGCAATCCTTTTCCAACTCACCCTACTTCTTAGGGATGATCTCCGCAGCAGTGGCCTGAGTAGCCCTAGGCCTGGGGGTGGCTGCCGAAGAACTACCAGCTGCGTCCATATTTTGGTTTCTCCAAGCTTTTGAAGACATAATTCCAGAAGAATTAAGAAATTCGGAAGAAAAGTTGAAAGATATTCAAAGAATTCTCAAGATTTAGCAGGAAGAAAATGAAAGCAAGTAAAAAGGTTTTTTACTCAACAAACCCCTATTTATAGAAGTGAAAATCCGGACCATCAGGTTCCCACAAGACACGTGGAGACTATTGGAGAGGCCACGATCAGATCCGACCATCAAAAGAAGAAGTAGGTTGCACCAACTTTCGAAGTGTCATCATTACCCTGAAGTGCAGCGGTCACCTCGCGAACAGCAGTCGATGTGTGCACGTGATTGAGGCGGTTAAAATCATTATATTTACCCTTGGGACGTGCAGTAGTCACTTCGAAGCAGGCTGCGGACGTGCAGGTGTGCCAACTGCAGTTACTTTTTTACACTGCGCATTTAATCCGTACGTCATGGGGATTTGTCACGTAGCTGATAAGATAAGTACGTCACCCAGCTTCGTCATACAAAGATTGGACTTTGCAAAATGAAAATTCACTCCAAATTCACATCCACTCCTCGAGCAGATACTCTACTCGAGAAGTGCGGGGACTATCTGTATTGGATGAAAACTGGCGACATCTAAAAAAGTGACACGTGTCTGCCAAGTGGCACGGGCAGAGGTTCCACCAGACAGACATCTAGCGGACAGATAACTAGCCAGGCGGTTACCACGAGCAGACCCAGAGCAGCAATGTAACGCTTCCCAGGTCAGCACGATCTGAATGAGAAATTATTAACCTGATCATGTGCGATTACTCAATGAATCGTCATAAAGGCAGTAATTACGATCCAACGGTTACGTATCCAACGGATACGTGCCCAGCGGTTACAAAACACAACGGACGCCTATCAGACCTATAAATAGCATTCATCCTAAATCATTGTAACATAACTTTACTTTCTGTCTACAACATCAATAAGAATATATCCTCTTGCTCTTGCTCAAACACTGTTCTTTGCTTGCATACTTTGTGCTCCAGTCTTCTAGTGCGATCAGTAACGAGGAACTCTCACCGGGGTCAAACAATCCAACACGGTTATCTCTACCTATTTTATTAACGCTTTAACTTTATTTATCTCTGGTTACATACTGTTTCCATATTTTTAATTATCATTAGTGGAAATCACGAATATATTTCTACTCTAATAACTAACGCCATTCATCATTTAAACTCTTAATCTAAACTAGTGATCGTGACTCCGCATATACAAATTTCATTGTTAATTGGCCTAAAATCGGATCTAGGTTAAACATGTAGTAGGTACTATCGAGTTGTATCATTTCAATTCAAGTCGTGTACTTGAAGAAACTTCACTGATCGTGAAAGGGGTTACTAGAGGATTAGAGTTAGTCCTAGATTAGCAAGAAGGTAGTCTTGTAACCAAGTGAGCCTTTTACATAGTGAAGTTCAAATCCTACTTGGAAGAGTAGGTCGTGGTTTTTTGATCCCTAGTTAAAAGGGTTTTTCCATGCTAACATCGAGTGTTCATTTACTTACAGTTTTAATTCCACATAGAATACAGTAAAAGAACACATTGAAGAAAATGGTCCTTAAAACAGTAAGTGGTGTGTCTTGGGAAATAATAGTAACACCAAGATCTATAGCCCAAACAGGAGTATCATATGGTGTCCTCCCAGCTGGAGCATGGAATAACCATAAACAACTACTCTGTGTGCCTACAGAATTCATGAAAAACATCAAAGGTATGTAAGACTAAACCTTTCTTTTAGCAAGGCATGTATCTTTTAGCTTTTGAAGTTTTTCTTAGTTCTAAACTTAGTATTTCTTCTGAGAAACTTGTATGGTACCAAGTAAACCTTGTATATACTTAATTTGGTACTAAAATCCAAGGTGAAAGACGTCCAAATCAACAAGACAAAACGTTTCAAAATCTGGAAAATTGTTTTGATCTTTGGACAGCTGTTAATATATTGATCATAACTCCTTGTAAAAAATTGATATTAAGATGATTTAAGAATCCCCAAAATCCTAAGACATATACCTACATCTTTCATTCAGACCATGAAGTCTATATCTTTCATCTACACTCTGAAAATTAGGTTGAAAGTCAGGACAGTGGTGCTGTCCAGACATTCTATCCGCGGATGAGCTATGTCATCCAGTTGTCTCATCTTGTTATCCGTTTAACATGTTTATGTTATCAGTTTATCTGGGTATCCATTCCCGTGTATAGTATAGTGTTGGTTCTGTTTTGCGGATCATCCAGTTTCAGAGGAAACTCTGCCGAAATTTTTATAAAAATCAAAGAGGTAGACAAATTCTAAGTTTCAGGTTGTGTCTATAATTCCATCCAGAGTTTTCTTATCATTCCTTCGAGTCCATATATATTGTTTCCACATGTGTTATGCCTCATACATGCTTATGCTTATATTGTGATCATGTTATGTGTGATTTGAAGTCCCCCATAGAGGCTGGACATTGGACACACAGTCCGGTCGCGTGTGATACTACCCGTCTGGGGGATACAGCCCCTCTGGTTCAGGCGGGAGTTGAAACACCTAGTGTGACCGGGTGTCATTCACACACTCTGACCAGAGAGACTAGATATTACTGGCTGGGGGGGATATATCCCATAACACCCACCAGGTTTGTTATATACGCGTATATAGCCACAGTATGCACTGCATGATTATACATGAGGCTAGTTCCGGTTTTCAGTTACCTGATTTGGGGGGATACAGCCCATAACGCCAGACAGGTACTAGTTCAGATGTTCAGTTACCTGATTTGGGGGGATATAGCCCATAACACCAGACAGGTACCAGTTCAGATAACAGTTCCGTTTTAGCTCGGTACCAGTTATCAGTTCTCAGTTATCAGCCACCAGTTCTTAGCGTCAGTATCAGTTGACAGTTATCAGTTCCAGTTTCTAGTAACCAGTTATCAGTCATATTACAGTTATTTGTCAGTATAGTTCAGCTCAGTCTTCAGTTCCAGATTCAGCTAGACTTCAGTTTATATTCAGATCACGTTTAGTACGTTCTTCAGATTTCCAGCTATATTGCTATGCTCCAGCTCATATTTACATATCTATATTCCAGCCTTACAGTTTCATTCAGCTATGATATATTATATGTTCATGTCTTACATACTTGGTACATATCGTACTCACGCCCTTTTCTGGGGCGCTGCGTTTCATGCCGCGCAGGTGCAGATTGATCAACGCTTGGACCATGTTAGTAGGCCATCTATCAGCTATTGGAGTCACTCCGCTTACTCCCGGAGTTACTTATCTTTTGGTATGTGTACAGTCAGCCAGCTTGGGTATGTCGGGCCCTTGTCCCGTCCTTTGTATATTCAGTTCATCACTCTTAGAGGCCTGTAGATATGTCCCTGTGTGGTTCAGTCAGTATGTTATGTATGTCAGCTTATGTTAGCCTTGTCAGCTTTTTGCATTGCATAATTCTCATCAGTTAGGTTTATGCTTATTCCGTTTATCAGTTATATTCATGGTTAACAGATTATCAGCAGGATTAGTGATGATCGACACTTAGTGTTGGTCATCCGTCGCGGCCCTAGGTTGGGTCGTGACATACCATATGCCTTTAATAGCTATTCCCAAAAATGTACTAGAGAGCTGACGGGCTAGACCTTGACTTAATTAATAGACATCCAAACAAACCTTGTGACCCTCCTGGCACAATGAAAAGTTATGACATTTAATATATCAGTTCTCAATACGCAGCCCCAACAAAATCAAGGTGAACCTACCAAACATTGCATGTAACTAACACATAAAACAAGATTCACTGTACCGTAACCATTTCTAACAGTCGAGTTTTTCAATGAAGAAAAGCAGAAATGCTATTGAGACTCCTGAAAGTTAAAGAGTTTCTTAGGTTGAGAGGCGCTAGAACTCAAAAAGCTTGGAAGATGATCTGGAAATTCCTTATCGAGAGAAACATTAGAAAACAGAAGTAAACATATGAAAGCAGCCCTCTGCCACTTGAAGCAGATTACCTCAAAGAACAGAACAACAAATCAGACATCAAAACAGCCCTCTCCCACTGAAGCAGACTGCCTCAAAGAACAAGAACAATAAGCAAGACATATGTTCAAAACATGCAATACTAACCAAAGACGCATAATTTTCTTAATGCAGACTAATTCACCATCTAGTGTCAATCAAGGATACAATATGCAACTAAACTTCTCCATCTAAAAAAGAGCACATAGAGAGAAAAAAACAACAAAATATTGCAGGATCATGCTAAGCATCAAAATGCAAACTTTCTTTTATAACTGAAAAATCTCAGAGGCCAATTGGCGCACGATTTAAAACTCGAAGGATAACAAGTCTGCCTTGTACCCTTCCAGAATGTGTAATTCTCTCTCTAATCAACCAACATGTAGTCAAAGCGCAATACTAGAAACGTCAAAAAAACTGTAACACATTGCATTCAAGTATCCCCAAAACCTCAAAGTGAAGATTTTCTGCAAGTATTATCTAATTCTTGACATGTCCATCAGTCAAAATAATGACAACCAGAAGACTAACTAAAGATTAAATCATAACTTTTAAAACCACCCATTTGAATAAATAAGAGGTAATCCTACAGAAGAAGAAAAATCACTATTTCACTGGCTGAATTCAGAAATATATACACATTTATTTGAGTTTAACTTATATGCACCGATAATATAAAGAATTTTTGCACTATCAGATACCTTACCTTTAATTATTGTAGTATGTAAACTAATTTATCCTTTATGTATGTAGCATGTGACATTCTTTATTTTCAATATTACTATGATTATGCGTAGATTATCTTTAAGGTGGACATGATAGTTGAAAAGATTTTGACTTTCGATGTATATAAGTTAAACTTTTTTGGTATAACCATCCGAAATCAAGTGTGTATAGGCCCGCCTTTTAATTAAGAGTGGATGAATCACGTTTGTCACACTGCATGGTAACAAATGTATATAAACATAAAGAACTGGTAGATCAAACAAAATACAATAATTTACTATTAACTTTAAGGAATAATATATGAAATCATCATTCAACTATCCTATATTCCATATTGGAACGAACTGTTTAAATAATGATGAAGCGTAAGTTATTTTTTTTTTTGGGTTAACATAGATATTTCATTAATATTTACCTGTGACGATGAAATTTCTTCTCTTTTGGCGTGGACAATAAAATATAAAAACTGTAATGATTTAACCACCGCCACAGAAAATTCAGATTCTTTTATAGGTACAGATGTGAAGACACAAGATTCGAATCACAGTCCTTCTAGAATGTTTCCAAACAATATTGTCTTGACACGTATTAGAATCTTAAAAGAGATGGGAAGAATCTTATTAAATAAAAGATGCTTAAAATCCGAGCAATTCTTACTTGTCTACATGAAATTTGAATTTATTGTTTGATGCTAAAAACCTTTTTTATAAAGTAAATTTGTATAAGTCATGTCTTGACTTTACGATATACAAAACAATGGAGTTTAAAAGTAATATCGATATATGTCATGTTTTAATCTCCATTGTTATGTGTATTGTAATCCGATAATGACATGGAGATTGTCATGTTTTGTACATTGACGCTCAAAAGCCGTTTTTAAAGATTGGTCAAACATGAAGTATTTCTTTGAGAATTTAGAGTAACAGGAGTAGGTTTCTGATCTTAGATGAGAAGTATTAAAAATAAAACTTACAAAATAACTTGCAAAACGTAAAATTGTTTATGCAGTTTTTTGTTTAATAGAATTGGTTCTAGTATCTTTTTAGTTTTATATTGTAAACTTACAATCATTGCACATAAATAAATATGCCAAAATCGAATCAATGCAATGTGTCGTGAAAATGACAACTGTTTGCTCGTGTAAAAACAGTTTTATGCTACATATGCCATGCCAATGACCTTTCTTTTCTCTGCTTCTCACTTTTATTTAAGTAATAAAGTATGTGTTGATAACAATCATGAGTACCATCTAAACTTTGTCGTACATTATTACATGTTTAGAAGAGAAGAATTCATTGAGCGTTTTGTTTACTCACTCTAGCACGTTGAGAGATAATACTAGTATTTATTTTTGGTCTAATATAATTATGAATATAGGATGAAATAGAAAAATATATATTTTAACTTAAAAAAAAAGTCAAATTTCCTTTGCATGCTTTGTGGTTTTAAAAGTAGAAATGTGATCTGTACCTCTTCTATATTTTTTACAACATCGGGACATTTTTTAACAATGACCAAATTAGAACAGTCACAATTATTTACAAGACGGTCTAATAAAATAATAATACCAAAGTCAACAATTATTCAATAAAACTCATTGGAGAAATTCATTAGAGTTCTGAATATTTTGCGACGAGAAATGTGTCATGCCAACTTAAATGAAAATTACAATTATAAGCTTACTTTATTATTGTTATTTCATTAACAAGAGAGAATTTGCAACTAACATGATTTAAGTCCAGCATGTTGTGCCATGCATTATTATGTACATTGCATGTATGGTTAATTCTTCTATTGTAAACTACATAACTCGTCCACGTCGTAGACGACCTCTTATTGAATGGATGAGTTGTTAATATGGTAAGAGGTGGTTTACATACTTCTATATTTTTGTGCAAAGGATAATTATATTATACTAATTTAGGTTTGGACATAACAGGGAGCTCCGCTGAGCTAAGCAATTCCCTTGCTTGGCCAAAATATTACAAGACATAGTAATACTAGTAATTGATAACGATAACAAGACCAAAGAACAATTTACTTGTTAACGCAACAATGAAATTGAACCACAATCGAAGAAATTTACTCCAAGTCCAACATTGAATTACAAGGATACAAACTATATGCCGCAAACTAGATACCCTTTCTCTATGTGTATAATAGAAGAAGAAAGAAGAGAGAAATTCTTTCAAGAAGCAGAATAAGTGCGTTACTTATTGAGCAGGTTAAATAGAGGAGTAGTTTTTATTTTTTTCATCAACTTTGCACGTTAACTTTACCCCCACTATTAATAGAGGTTGTATTGTTTAAAATTGTCGGATAATTACTTCCTGTAACTCTCCAATATTATCTCCTTCAAATGGATCGGGTCGGGTCGGGTCAGCCCACATGGGCGACCCGTGACTCGAAACTAAAATAATCAACATTAGATAAAGTCCTAGAATAATTAGTACTACCTCCGTTCTAAAATAGTTGTCATAGTTCGGATTTCGAGAGTCGAACCAGTTTATTTTGACCGTGAATTTAAATATATAATCTTTAAGTTTTTTGTAACGATGTTTATATATTTAGAAACTACATTAAAAGTACTATAAGTCGCAATAATAAATAATTCAAAATATTTAAAAGACATATGAAAATATTACGGTCAAAATTAAACTCGTTTGACTCTCGAAATCCGAACTATAACAGTCATTTTGAAACAGATGGAGTACTAGTTAGATCGTTCAAAAACCAAGAAAGAGAACATTGAGGAGGTCGGGCCGTAACAAAAAGCTTCCCTTTCTTGCAGCCTTAAAGTTCATTCTTTGTTAAAAAGTCGGTTACCATGTTTTGTTCCCTAAAACATGCCGCACCATCGGATGGCTCATTTGCATCAGCAACAACATGCATTCATGAACAATTGAGGTGGTTTACGTACTCTGTCTGTTCTGATGTGGCAGCATTTTCTTATTAGTTTGTTCCAAAAAGAATTACAACATTCTAAATTTGGTAACAATTTAACTTCAAAATTATAATTTTGCCATTAATGAAATGATCTACAACCACACAAACATCTATATTTTATTTTAGACCACAAGTTTCAAAAGTCTTTATTTATTTTTTAAATTTCGCGTCGGGAGTACTACTTAAGCGGGAATTATAATAGAGGATTTAGCATAGATTAATAAGGAAATGATTGTTTCAAGTATTAATAATGAACTGGTTGTTATACATAATTAAAATAAATACTTTTTTTAACTAGTTTAGTCCACGATATTGCTTATACAATTATATTTAGGGATAATTTCAGAGACCTCCCTTCAGGTTTAGTTTGGTATCACCGACCTCCACCGTGGTTTACAATATTACGTTACTTCCCTTATTTTCAATATTTTGTAACAAAACTTTTTTAAAGGATATACTTTTTATGTTTTTCCAAAAGTATCCTTTCGTAACACTAATTATTTTCCAGTTTTGTAACATTAATTACTGAATATCAAGTTTTCTAACACAAATTCCTATTTTTATATATAAAAAAATCTAAAATAAAAATGTGTAAAGATAAGATTTAAATTCTCTTTGTTTACAGCAAAGAGTTGAACTTACAATTGTTCCATTCAATGTTTTATTGTGTCTTTTCAGTTGGCATACACTCGAGCATGTGTCAAGTCATAATTATCAAATGAAATATATACACACAAATTCTTTAGTCTTAATATGTGGAAATTTATAAATTTCTTATCCTTTTGCTTTCGCGGCTTCTGTATCCTACTATCCATGGCCGTTGCTCATGAACCTGGAAGAGCTTTTAACCTTCATCAACTTAAGGAAATAAAGTGGCAGATTTAACAATAGTTGATTAAATTAATCTATAGTGGCAAAGAAAATTCCATCTTTTCATTTTCTTGTAAATATTAATTTAGAAATTTTCTTTTCATGAATTTAATTATTTACTTATTCGAATTTAGATGAGATTTTTTTATAATAATAAACTGAGTATTCAATTATTAGTGTCATGAAGGGGTATTTTTGGAAAATCATAAAAAATTTATCATTTAAAAAAGTCTTGTTATAAAAAATTGAAAATAAAGGAGGTGAGTGCAATATCATAAACCACAAGGAAAATTAGTGTTACTAAGCTAAACCTGAGGGGAGGTCTCTGAAATTATCTCTTATATTTATTATACATTCATGTCGACATAAGCTTTATTTTTATAAACCAACATATAACTTAAAGTATATACTATTATTTAACATCGCTAGCCAACCGTTGCATAAGTTACGCAACAACTATTTTATTTCATTTAGGCCAACCAAACACTATACCATCTAAGGTGTGTTTGTACGAAGAAAATATTTTCAATTTATTTTTATGTTTGGATGACTTAAAAGTTTTGAAAACAATTTTCGTAACAACTAGGGGTGTGCAAAACCGAACCGGTACCGATATCCGAACCGTTACCGCTACCAATAAGCATAACGGTACCGGTATAACGGTTATTGGTTCGGTAATGGTATAAATTTCTAATACCGATAAGATATCGGTATGGTAACGGTTTCTATATATCATTACCGTTACCGTACCGATAACCGATAAGGATTTTTTTTTTTATAATTTTATGTATTTTATTTATTATTAGTATATTAATTTATATGTTAAAGTATAGATATTATTGATACTAGTGGCTATTTGTCGTTACAAACATATAAGGCCTGGCCCATTTTGAATTTGTCATTACAACATTCTAAGATGGAGAATGTTGGGGAGAAAACATTGCAGTAGGCGCATAGATGTTGGCGGAGGAAACATTAGTGTAAAATGATAATCCCTTGATTGAGGTTGTTAATGTTGATAAGTAATATTAATAGATGTCTGTTTATGGAAGATATGAATGAAATTTACCTTCTTTTGGCTAATTTTCTTTTCTATAGGTTGTGCTGCTGCTTGTAACAAAAGTTTATAAGTTGTACATTTAAGAGTAAAGCAAATCTTTTTATGTGCTTTTCTGAGATTTCTTATTAATCCAGCAAGCTTTCTTTGATTACTTTCTTTCGTAAATCTGGATTATTGTGGCTTTGGTATACCGCTTACCGAACCGTTAACTACCGAACCGTTAGCTACCGATAACCGATAACCGATAACTTATCGGTACGGTATTGGTTTTACATAATTACATACCGTTAACCGATATACCGTTACCGATAAGCTTAAAAACCGTACCATACCGTACCATGAACATCCCTAGTAACAACTGATTTCCCTTCAATTGGAGGTAAATGATTTTTCATTGTGAAAGTATTATTTAAATGTGACAACACATTTAGTGTCTCCTTCCATCACCCACCCCCACCTCCTACACTACCCCCACCCCTTTTAATCCCCTACCCCTACCACCACCCCTAATGCCTAACCTCAACCTATCCACCCTGCCCACCCTTGCCCTACCATCCCTTTGCATCCCCTGCCCCACACCTCCTGCAACCCCACCGCCCCACCCATACCCCCCTGCATATCCCCTCCCCTTCCCGCCTTTATCCTCACTAACACCTCACTCTATCCCTTATTAGTAAATTAGTTTATTCTTCGAAACCGAATCGCAAAAAAAAGTATTTTTCAAATATTTTTCATGAAAAATATTTTTCTTCATACCAAACAAACCCCTAGTATGAAATTGTTTGTCAATAACATCAATCATACTACCATCTAAGGATACTTTTATTAGTGATGCCTATATTTTTTGTCGTTGTTTGAGTTTTATATATTCAGTGCTCCGACACTCTCTCTATTGCCCGACTAAATCGAGCTCGGTCATATATTTTTACTTTGAAGAGTAAAGCAATTAGTTATTTATGAAGAAACCGAAAGGGACAATAAAAATGCAAACTACCATCCACACCAATATTTTGATAGTTATTACTACTTCTATATAAGCTGTTTCAGAATTTTGAAAATAGATTCGGAAGAAGTATACTAAAGAAAACAATGCACAAATAAAAATATTAAAAATAAAGAAAATCAATGACATCAAATAATTAAAACCTACTATTATAGGTGGAATTTGCAATACTAGGGATCTTAGTGTGTGTACGCTATGTTTCTACTATTTAAGTTGGGAATTACTTGTTGATAATGACGTCTTGACAGAAGTGGCTAAATATGAACACGTTACGTAAAATATCACTCGCCGTTACACTCTCAGCACCGCTTTGCTTACGTAAACACTTGTTCGACTTTTACCCTTTATTAATTGAACGGAATCAACGAACCACTTATCCAACCCTGTTAAACATTGGAACACTTCCTCCCGAACCTAGTCAAAAACAAGGAAAAAGCTACTCCAAACCTTAGGTTTGTAAACCTTACTTGACAGCCTGTTCTGTTTTGCTATTTTCAGCTTTTCTTCTCTTTGATGTTTGTTACGTCTTCCGTTCATAGGAAATTAATATAAAATTATTGAGGTCAGTAAATAGAGGTAATATGGTCAAGTATACATAGTATTTTTTCTTAAGGATCGTGAAACGAATAAAATAAACACTTATAAAAAAAAGGGGTAAACGATACATGTTAAACATAAAAATAAATTAGCTTACTTTCCATTCTATCATAAATGAAAAATTATTATAGTTAAAATATTATGAGATGTTTTAAAGAGTCATACGAATATTTTATAATTATATAAATATTATGATATATCATAGACAATAAATTTCAAAAGGTTACTTTCTTCGTCCCAATTTATGTTACATGTTTCATTCAGTTCAAAATTTTAAAGAGAAAGAAATGTAACCTTAGACTTGTTACGCTGTTCGACTGAACTCTTTGGCTCCGCGTCCACCGAAAGTCGGTAACCTTCGTCACCGTCAGCATTTGGTACTCTCTCGATAGCTTCAAAGGGCAGAGCTTCAAGTGACTTGTTAGGGCCGTCGAAGAGCAAAGAAAAAAGTCACTCGAAGCTCCTCTGGCGCGCCCTAGCCGAGCGGTCCTCGCCTGCACAAGGTAATTGGTTGGGGAGAAAAAAGACTTCCCACCATAGCTTGCAAACCCTCAGGTGGAATGGAATTAGGGACGCTTGCTTGTGCGCCTAAGACTATCTCCTTCGTCTGGGAGAAAGCCCGGGGAACTGGACTATGATTCTTCTTTTACATTACGGAGAAGTCCATTCTCGTCATGATCGATCCACGTCCTAGCCTAGTGCCCAGCTTGCTTAGCTTACTAACGCGAAGGATTTTTTCGTTGATTGCACGAGCTAGCCAGTCAATCCAGCTGTTTTTTTGCTTGGTGCGCCTGACTTATAAGTAGCTTAAGCAAGACAATTGAAGTTTCAGTCGTTATAAATGATGTCATTAAAATAGTAAAAAAATTAAAGTTAATTTATTATTTTTCTAAAAAGCTAGATTGTTATTATTTTTCCGACTTATAAATAGACGGAATCACCGAACGACATATCCAATCCTATTAAACAACCAAACCTGAGGTTCGATAACCAAACTTGACAGGCTGTTTTGCTATTTTGGGCTTTCTTCACTTCACTTGCCTATTAGTTAAATTTTTCTTCGAACTCTCTCTTTCTTTCCTTCACTTAGCAATTTTTACAAACCTATCAATAAATAATTTTCTAAAAGAAACCGTTGAATTTTCTCTCTAAATTACGCTTTTACGGTGAATTTTGCCAAAATAAAAGTTCAAATAAACTGTAATTAATTCAATTTTATGATCGTGTGAACCAATTCCTGTTACGCTACTTTAATTCAAGCTGTTCTACTTGAATTACTGTTTTTCAGGTAATTTTTAGCTGAATTATTTTTTTACTTGTTTTTTAAGCTTATTTAATTTGTGAACTGACTTGTGAATTAGTTAATTTGTGTTAATGTTATAATTTTTGAGTGAAAGGTTAATTATCGGTGAAGATTTTGCCTTTTAATTGTTAAATTTTGTTAATTCTCTGTTTTTTTACGGTTGATTTTTTGTGAATTAGGGTTCAATAATGCTGGATTTGATCTTCGTAAAAGGTATTTATCTGATGAGAATTAATTCGATTTATTTTATTTTATTTTGCTGGTAATTTTGTTGAATTGTTTTTTATGTTATTATTGCTGTAGCTCTGTGATTACTGGGAATATCGGTGGTGGAATTTCCGGCGATAAAGTGATCGAGTGAAATCATGGCGCAGAGTAATTGGGAAGCTGATAAGATGTATGTAAATTCCTCGCTAATCAGCTCATTCAAAATTTTCATTTTTTTTTTGTGTGCGCGCACGCGTGTGTTTTGAGGCTGGAATGTGAAATAGTTAAAAATTCTTATTCATGTTTCGCTACCAATGATGGAAAGATTAAATTTTTTTTTGGTGTCTTGCCAGCTTACAAGCACCTCGACTATAACTCCCACCAGGATAGGTACCGATTAATTCTGCCCACAAAGGCTTAGGTTGATGGAAGGGAATTACCTAGTGTTTTTGCCTTAGCTGGAATTTTAACTTGAGAATTCATGGTTCTCCTCCTCCATAGGCCACAGTTGGGTGTAGATGAAACGACTGTATAATTAATTGCCAAATTCTCAATATAGACAAAAAGAACAAACAAAGTTTCCCATCTTTCGAGTTTGTAGTTGAGGGGGATCCCTCTTTGTTTAAGAGTACAAGTTGTTTACACCTATGACGTTATTGATTTTTGTTGTCTTGCTAGGCTTGATGTTTACATTCATGACTATTTGTTGAAAAGAAAGCTGCATAATTCTGCAAAAGCTTTCATGACGGAAGGGAAGGTTGCTACAGATCCCGTAGGTAATGATGTTAAAACAGTTCTCGAGGTGTTTAGTTCTTTCTTTTCTAATTGTTTCTATGTTGTTTCACTAGTCACTTTGCAGAAAGTTTCACGCTTATTCTCCTTTCCCATAGCTTCTACTCGCAGTTTGATTTTCTCCATTTGAGGTGTTCATAACGATTTCTCTTTTTTTTGTAGCCATTGATGCACCTGGAGGTTTTCTTTTTGAATGGTGGTCCGTGTTTTGGGACATTTTCATTGCACGGACAAATGAAAAGCATTCTGAAGCAGCAGCAGCGTACATAGAGGTTTGTTGAATTTATTTGATGTGTCAATTCTCACCCTAAATAACATTAGAAGAGGTTTTATGGCATTTTAATTTTACGCTGGCTGAAGCACTTTGTTTTGTCTGGTTTGATCTCTAGACACAGCAGATGAAAGCCAGAGAGCATCAACAGCAGCTGCAGATGCAGCAGTTGCAACTCATGCAACAACGAAATGCCCAGTTACAGCGAAGGGATCAAAATCCGTCCCTTGGTGGTCCTATAAATGCTATAAACTCAGAAGGCATGATGGGGCAACCCTCTGCTAGTGTTTTGGCCATGAAAATGTATGAGGAACAAATGAAGCACCCTCACTCCTTGGACTCAGAGACTTCTTCACCTCTTATCGATCCCAATAGGATGGCTCTTCTCAAGTCTGCAACTAATCATCAACGGTATGAGTATGCAACCTTTTCTGGCCGCCTCTTTTGCTATTGTCGGATTACTTTAGTAGCCTCTATTGACTTGTTGCATGCTTTGTCTGAATATCTGTACCTACATTTCTTCTCTGCTGATTCAGCCAGTTGGTTCAAGGCAATTCGGGAAGCATGTCTGCAGCATTGCAGCAAATGCAAGGGCGCCCTCAGCTGGCAGCAGTAAGTAGTTGAACTTTTATTTCTAGTTGACAATGTCTATTTATTTTTGCATTTGTTTGGTTATTGTCTTGGACCGAGCTCAGCCCAATATCTATGGAAAATATGTAGGATATTAAAACGGAAGTTAACTTGAGTGGTACTCAGAAATCTTTGCCCATGGATCCTTCATCAATTTACGGACAAGCAATTCTGCAATCGAAGTCGGGACTTGGTGGTGCAGGTACTATCTCTTAGTTGCTTAACACCCTTTTGTCTACCTACCAACTAATAATCTCTAGTCACTAACATTTATTTCTGTGTATAAAATGCACATGACCTGAGTTAGGCATATTATCTTATTTATCCTTGAAATGAAGCATGGAGTTCTCTTAACGAACCTTTCAGTTCATATCTCTGCAAGGCAAACATCCTTAAGATTAAGTGTGGAAATTACCATATATTTTCCCACATCCGTGAAGCATTTATTTGCTGTAATCTCAACTCTGTCAATTCTTTCATTTGATGGCTGCCAATCAAGTGGATGTTCCTCTCCTTCATAGTAAAATTCATGAATGATACTGCACTTTCACTTTCCAGGATATCCTGCACTTCCACTTTCCAGGATATCCATGTTGGTGCTATGTAGATTTTTGGATGCGTAATTTGATACTCACATGTGACATGACTTGTTTATTCTTGTGTGTTACTTCTGATTCTTTAGCATATGTGGTGGACATAAATCAAGTGATCACCATTGGAAAATATTTAAGGATGCTGCTGTTATGTCGATTAATGTTTTGACTTCCTCGGGCGGAGTTGTCAAATGCACTTGATACATGGATATCTGATTTATATATTTACCTTTTGCTACCTTTTGCTAAATTGTCTAGCATCTCAACCTTCACTCATTTGTCTTTAGGGAGGAACAGTTGGTGTGAAACTAGGAAGATTTTTAAGTGAGGTGTCTTATGGACATCAGTATTAAGTCCCTTTTTCCCAATTTCTTTTTAAAGGTTTGTTTTGTGGATTTAATCGTTCAACACTTTCTGAGAAGTTCCATTTATTCCCCTCTCTAGTTTCTCATTTATGCGAAGTTGGGCTTGCTCTTGATTTTTTTTTTTTTGGGGAGATGGTTCTATCACAATTGTTTGTTGATTATGTTGGCAACAGTCGGGTAACTTGTTCTTTCATTTTCTCCTGGTGTCAGGCTTGAATCAAGGTGTAACTGGTCTACCATTGAAGGGTTGGCCGTTAACTGTAAGTTACTAATTGCTTTTATTCATCTTGCCAGTTAAATGTCTACTATCTTGATGTGCATGCTCCACTGCTTCGCTCATTGATTTTGACAGGGAATTGACCATTTGAGGCCGAGTATTGGTTTGCAAGTACAGAAGCCCAATTTACAGACCCAAAACCAGTTTCTTTTGGCATCGCAACAACAGCAGGTTCTCGCACAAGCTCAAGCACACGGTAACCTGAATTCCCCTAACTATGGATATGGTGGATTACCAAGAGGTAACTTCAACACAAAAGATGGTCAGCCACCAAGAAATGATGGATCCATATGCTCTCCTGTACAGTCAAATTCGCCAAAGGTTAAGTCTACACTCCTAAATGAAGAACAATATGGGCATTGCCAAATTATTTTGCCTATGCTCCATCATATGCAGTCTTAGAAACTATTCTAGACAACCGAAGTACACGAATTTTTTTTCCTCTTCCACTCCAAACTTTGATGTGGTGTTTAGTGAAAAAAATGTCTGTGTTTTCCTTAGGTGCTTGTAGTTTTTCATCTAAGAGTGGATAATAAAGAGACATAATGCAATTGAAATTTGTCCTTGAAGGCAATGCATACAATAATGAAATTGCTGAAGCAAATTCATACAAATAATGAGAATTTGCCTGGTTGGAATAACATAAGCTTAATCATGTTGGAAAATCTCCAAATCTGGACTATCAATTTTTACAGAGAGAGTAGTTGTATCCTTGCTACGGAAGTCGTTCTTTTTGTCAAGGCTTCTTAGTTGAGATGTTCGCTTCAATTAGAGTGAAACTTTTTAGGAATCTCTTTGCTGTGAGGATTATTAGGGATGTGCTACTGGTAAGCCATAGAGTCTTAGTTGGACCTGTGATTTCCTTGCTGTAGGAAATTCTCTAGAAGCTACAGCGTGGATTGATGTTAACAGTTCTTGCTTACCTTTCCTGGGTGTGCTGGTATACATCTAATTTAACCTACCCTGGAGAACACTCGCCCCTCCACCCCCACCCACCCGCCACCACCGCTTAAAAAGAAAAGAAAAAAAGAAGAAGAAGCTAGGCCCTAAACTGTCATGGAGTCGGAGACCATTCAACAAGTGAGCAGCAGGCTGTGCTTCACTGCTTTCAGATTCTTAAACTTTGAGGTAGTGCTTAGACCTTCACATTTACTATATGCCCTTCAAGTAAACATTTTCCATGTTATGATTCAAGAAAAATCAGTAAAAACTGTGAGAGAATTTGTTGCCAAGGGATTGTACAGTTTAATGTTTCTTGGTTCCTAGCTACCGAGGTGAGTGGATTATATAGCATAAGGCTGATATAATTGAAACCAATTGAAAACTGATTATTAGAAATTAGGGCTAGAACTCAACCAAAATGTGATGAAACCGTAGCTTTCGGCGAGGCGATAGCACTTGTTTTGCTACTGGATTGTACATCTTTCAAAATAATTGCTATCATTGCAGCTGTCTTGAGCAGTTGCCATGCCTTGCAGCTGTCCTTGAGAGCGACTCTTAAATTGTTCCGCACTGGCAATTGAGTGTGTTTTTTTTAACGATGATGTGTCTTTCTGTAGATTCAAAGAATGTTCTACTCTAAATTGCTTGTGTACTAATTACTTGTTTTTAACAGATGAAGATGGCACAGATGCAGCAATCTTCCTCTCAACAACAGGACCAGTTGCAGCAGCAACAGCAGCAATTACCGCAGGTTAGCTAGTGTTAACATCACATTTTCCCCAAAAATACTTTCCACTTACCAATTAAACACTTCCCAAATAAACTGACTTCCGTCATACCGAACACACTTTAAATTAACATCTGATTTTAGCTTTGTTGATATCTACCAACACCCATGTCCTTAAAAGTCCTTCTAATGATATACTTTATTATTTTGCATTTTGCATGCGTCCTCTCTCTCTCTCTTAAATTTTTGACTGAGTTTCTAAAAAATTTGAATCACCTAACCTGTCAATGCAAGGGAAGAGAAGTTTAACTTTCTTCTTCATGTGGTTCAGAACAGCAGAAAAAGGAAGCAACATTCGTCTTCTGGTCCTGCCAATAGTACTGGCACTGGAAATACTGTTGGCCCTTCACCAAGCTCACCAGCATCAACTCATACACCTGGTGACGGGATGACTAGTGCCAGTAGCTTGCAGCATGTCACCAGTGTGTCCAAAGGAATGATGATGTATGGAGGAGATGGAGCTGGTGGCATTGCATCCTCTACAAATCAGCTGGTAAAATTTACACTTTCTCATGCATGTTGTTTGTATGTTATAGTTCTGAACATCTGTTACAATTGTAATGAAGTATTTAGTTATCGTATGTCCTCCAGGATCTTTGAAGAATATGAATTGAGTTTATATCTTTCATGCACTTTGAAGTTTAAACTCATGTTACATTTGAACTCCAATATTCTTTATCCGTGATATAGGATGACTTGGAGACATTTGGAGACATTGGCTCCCTGGAAGATAATGTGGAGTCATTTTTATCGCATGATGGGGGTGATGGAAATATCTATGGCACACTGAAGCAAACTCTTCCTGAGCACAAACCTGAATCTTCTAAAGGTGATAATGCAATTATGACTGGCGTAAATGCTTTCTTCTTGTTTTTGTTGCAAGTTTACTAAGAGGATAAATATCTCAGGATTCTCCTTCGGCGAAGTTGGTTGTATACGGACAAGGAATAAAGTTACTTGCTGTCATTTCTCATCAGATGGGAAGTTGCTTGCTAGTGCTGGACATGACAAGAAGGTAGAGTACACTTCCATAGAATCTTATATCTTTAGCATGTAGGTAATTGGGTGGAATGTTTCATTTCGTTCCGATAGAGGATGTGCTTTTCAGTGGCTAAACCTCCTTTCTCTGTAAATACTTCACTAGTCAGTGAACATTTTCTGCTGCTCCACTTCTTCTTTCGCTAAAAGCAATTGTCCTTATGAGATCTTTCCTGTGTATTTGTTAGGCTGTTCTGTGGAACATGGATACCTTGCAAACAGAGACTACCCCTGAAGAACATCAATACTTGATTACAGATGTCCGGTTCAGGCCTAATTCAACTCAGCTTGCAACTGCATCATTTGACAAGTCTGTCAGACTGTGGGATGCTGCGAATGTAATTGCTTAGACATTTTCTTCTGAATAAGTATTTCATGTTTACCATGTTGAACCTTTTTGCTTGATGTAGTGGCAGGCCTTACCTCTAGGCATACGACATGACACCTAATATGACATCCATGCTTTTAGATAATCTGGGTGTCATGTATCATAAACAAAACCGATCTATAATTTACCACATATTCATCAATCAATGACCCTTGTTGCATTTACCCTTTTGCAGCCTGGCTACTGTTTGAATTCATATACCGGGCATACTTCTCATGTTATGTCACTGGATTTCCATCCAAAAAAGAATGATCTATTCTGTTTCTGTGATAGCAACAATGAGATTCGCTACTGGAGTATTAATCCGTTCACATGTACTCGAGTGTCAAAGGTTTGCCCTTACTCCTTAGTATTCATTATGTTCCTTTTTTTAATTTGTAGTGATAATTTTCCATTGAACTATCTTCAATTTGTCTCTTCTATTTGTAGCAAGGAGGCAGTGCACAAGTGAGATTTCAGCCAATAAATGGCCATCTGCTAGCTGCCGCATCAGATAAGGTGGTTTCAATCTTTGATGTCGAAAATGACAGGCAACTGCAGTCTTTCCAGGTTTGTCTTTAACTTCCCTTTTTGGCAGGTTATATTGACTATTACTAGAATAATTTATGTTTTTGGCACTTCTGTATTCTATGGATGTTCCAGCCAGTTATCGACTTCCTAAGCAAAATGTGTGTGTTTATAGGGACATTCTGGAGTGGTGAATTACCTGTGTTGGGATCTCAATGGTGATTTACTGGCATCAGTAAGTGAGGACTCTGTCAAAGTCTGGTCATTAACTACCGGTGATTGCATCCATGAGCTAAGTGCCAATGGAAATCAATTCCATTCTTGTGTATTTCATCCTAGCTATTCAGCTCTATTGGTGATCGGAGGAATGAGGGTAAATATTATTCTCCTTTGCGCATTCTATTTCAATCATTTTGAGACGTTAACTCTGTTAGCTGGACATGTTCGATCCAGTCAAACTCTTGAAACAATACCCAACACTATTTGCCAGAGGGATTTGGTCCGCACAACATGTAATATGTGGGTTAGACACATGGCTTAGAACCCTATCATAGACAAAGCCTAGTATATAAGTGGAGAAGGGCAAAGGGCGGGTCTATTATCCACCGATTTTCGAACATGAACATGTCCTCGAGAATTTCTGTCACGAGGGAAAAAGCTTACCCTAGACTTGTCACTTTTCAAATCTTGTTCTGTATGCTTGGCTAATCGAAATTGAACAATTTTACTAATACTTTGTGAATTCATGCTACAGTCTTTGGAGCTGTGGAACATGGTTGAGAATAAAAGCATGACAATTCCTGCCCATGAAAACATTATCGCTGCTCTTGCGCAGTCACCTGTAACTGGGATGGTTGCTTCAGCAAGTCATGACAGCTCTGTGAAGTTATGGAAATAAACGAAGAAGATTCCGTATAAGGATGTCACCGTAGGAGCGAGTGAACGTTAGCTCCCGCATAACGGGGTTAGGGAAAAAGTCCGCATCTGTGTAGTAGTGTTGTATTGTTTCAAGAAATATCCATTTTTCTGCTTGTTAGTCACTTTATAGAGTTTGGTTTGCTTAAAGCAAGTTGAGCACAATGTGCAAATGGTTCAGTAGTACTAGGGGAAGTGTAACAGCTTATGCTACTGTTCTTGGTGATTAACAACTAATAACATGATAAAATAATCCTACTCTTCATAATCGAACTAATGAAGCTAAGATCCGACTGCCACTGTTGTACTGCGGTATTTAGACAAAACTTTATTTTGAGCCTCGGCGTAAGACTAGTGAATAGCCTTGTTTATGTTTCACAAATAGGTGGGTCTACATTATGGGTGTGTACAAATATGGACAAGCGTCGCACCATTGAAATTTTGTTCTCCAATATAGACTTTTTGGTGTAATGCCTTTTTTCTGCAATCGAATCGTCTCCATGAAAATTATTCATTACTCTTTGCAGTAATCACGAATTGCCTCCATGAAGAAACGCATTCATTACTCTTTACAGTACTTACGTTTACCCGTCTTGTTACCTTTCGAACACGTGGATTGAAGAACCTTATATTTGTGTGTATTAACCATAAATCGAACTGTTTGGGGGGAAGTTTGAAGAAAACAATTTTTATTTATTGATAGTGGTCAAAATTGGCATATTACCAAGTTGTTGCAGCTATTCATAGATACGTCATTTCGTTTGCCTTGCTGAATTCTCTCCTTGAAGTGAAATACAAACGAGCGAAACTCGACATTCTTTTACAACCAAAAAAGAAAAAGGAAACTAGAATCCATTAGAAGTACAGAAAAGGATCTTATGGTTGATAAAACAAGGGAAGAGAATTCTTTGCTTTGTAAACATGGAATGTATCCATAGTCGATTTATTGGAGATGAGATTATTGCTCAGAGGTGCATGCTATACGATAGATGAAGTGGTAGAACTTTAGTTCAGCTGCCTGTTTTTTCCTCGCCATTTAAGCGCCAGCCACTTTTTTGAAACTTTTATAACCGCGGCCATAAGTTGAGGCCACCTTCACTCAACTTCAGACCCGTAAACATGCTACTAGTCCTGTAACTAATTAATATGATATATACATTATACACTACTAAATGTAAAAGATAAAATATACTATGTAAATGTTAGAGGAGGTTATTCGACTCTATATGTTGTAGCAAAATTGGAAAGAAGATGATGACTAAATGGTGGTTAGTTTGGTAGGAATTGAAGAAGTGGGAGGAAAAGGTGCAACCTGCAAACTATATGTAGGACTTGAGGGTTTGGCAAGAAAAATGTATAATTAGGGGTAGCCGGTAGGAGTGGCGGGACAATGATCTCATCTTGAGATTAGATATACTAGGTTATAAGACTTCAAGGAAAGTCGATCTCAGATATATTTCTTCCAAAAATTTATCATTATCAATTTGTGACCAATGTTCCGTCTAGATTACTAGGACCAATAAAAACAAGAGAAAATAATTCCCACGCTATATTTATTTTATACTCCTATATCTTAGTCAAGATTAATTAATCTGAAAAATGCTTCTACCTAACAGACCCTTATTTACCTCCTTCATTAATATTGTTAGGCTTATCCGGCACCAGTCTATACTAAAAATTTAGGCAGATAATCTTTGAAGGGAATGGAATTTTTTATTTTCAAAGGGGAATGGAATTGATGAATGTGGAAAAAGTGTACGTGCATTCTCTCTTTAATTCTCGCTCTCGCTATATATATGTTGAATGAAGCACATTCTTTTTAATAAGTCGTAAGAATCTACCTATACTTGTTAAGTAATATAATATTCAATCCAAGCCATTACCAGTGTTAGTTCATGAAATAATGGACATTGTTTCATCTATGGATAAGATTGTAATATCCGATGAAGAGGAAAATTCCTTGATGAGGGCTATGCACATTCCTTCTGGATTTTTCCTTAACATGGTTTTGAAAGTTGCCATTGAACTTGGCTTGTTTGAGATCATTGCAAAATCTAGTCAACTATCATCCTATGAAATTGCAGCTCATCTCCCCACAAAAAACCCTAAAGCACCACTTGTGCTTGAAAGGATTTTAAGGTTTCTTGCTAGTCAATCTTTTCTCAAATGCAACATTACCAAAGATGATGGTGGGCATATTCACACATCATATGATTTGACACCTCTGAGCAAAAGTTTAATCTCCAGTAAAGATGGGACATCAGTTGCTCCCTTTTTACTACTGACCACCGATCCTGTATTTGTTAGTTCTTGGTATGATTTCGGATGTCTCAATTTTTATTTTTATTTGTTTTGTTTATATTTATGTGATGCAAGTGAACGTTTGTGAAAAAACTGTATGTACATTGTGTGTTTCGTCCCCTTTGCTTCAAATTTCATGACATGAGAATGTTAATTGGATATTATGATGACTTCGTGTTAAGGTTCCGTTTGAAAGATGCAATTCTAGAGGGTGAAATACCATTCAACAAGGCCCATGGTATGCATGCATTTGAATACCATGAAAAAGACAGTAGATTCAATGTGGTGTTCAACGAAGCTATGCAAAACCTCACTTGCATTGAAACGAAGAGAATTCTTGAGTCTTACTTTGGCTTCGAAGGAGTAAAAGAGGTAATAGATGTGGGAGGTGGACTTGGGGTATTACTTGCTTCTATAGTTTCCAAATATCCTAATATCAAGGGTATTAATTTTGACCTACCCCATGTCATCAAAGATGCTCCTACTTATGCAGGTAACTTTGAAAACCTATGCACATTTTTCCTTTACCAATCATTTTAAAAAAGGATTTTATTCTTGAATTATTTGTCAAGCTCATTAGTCCCATAAATACAAATTTATCATCAAAAATAAGGAAAGAAATTGCTGTATTTAATTGATATTTGGAGAAAAAAGCTTTAACTGATATTTCTTTTAGGCGTAGAGCATATTGGAGGAGATATGTTTGAGAATGTCCCTAAAGGGGAGGTAATCATTCTGAAGGTTAGTATTCTTGTCATATTTAGTATTATTGTCATTACGAAGGTTAGTACTTAGTATTATTCTTGTCATATTAACTTTTATGCTGACACTGAAAAAGACTTCTATATCAGGTTAATTTCTCTAATTTTTCTAAAAAGTAATTTATGGTGTTAATTTCCTATAGTAAGCTAAATTAATAATTGAGAAAATAAGGGAGGCAACTTTGCTATAACATGTTAAATTATTCTTCATGCCATCTTTATATAAAAGTTAATTGCTCTTCTTTGTTTTTTTCTTTTTTTTTTAGCTAAGGCAGATAGGCCAAAAAATACAGAGCTATACTTTTTTAACATTCTCGACATTCTGGTTGAGAGTCGCTTGGCAAGTACACGTATAGTGTCTCTGACTTGGTTACGAACATACATATATATATAGGCAGTACTTCATGATTGGGATGACGACCATTGTTTGAAGATACTGAAGAATTGTTGGAGAGCTTTGCCAAAAGATGGTAAGGTTGTGGTGATAGAACAAATACAGCAAGAAAATCCAGAGAGTACTAATCTCCTTTCTAAGCATGCACTCAGCACTGACATTTTAATGGCGACTATGCTTGCTGGAGGGAAAGAAAGAACAAAGCAAGAGTTTGAAACCTTAGCAAAAGATGCTGGATTTGCTTCTATGAAAATTGTATGTCGTGCATATTATTGTTGGGTCATGGAATTGTTAAAATGTTAGACTACTTTGAGCTATATTGCTCGGATGCTACAATAAAATCGTATATACGTGTCTCGGACTCTTCCGAAATGTACTTCCTCATTTTTATTTTGTTTGTCGTAGTTTGACTAGACATAAAGTTTAATAAAGAGACGAAGGTTTTTTAAAATTTGTGGAATTAAATAAGCCATAACATATACATGGGCGGACCTAGAGCCTCTAAAGGGGTTATTGATACCCCTGTTGACACCCAATTTTGTCCCGGATTTTAATTAAATATATAATTATTTTAAATTAAGTTCAATTTTAAAAATTGCAAGTAAATAATTGATTTTAAAGAGAAATGGCCAAAATTGTAAAACCTGCATTCAAATCCTACCTACTCGCGCAACCCCTTCTACCTATTCAATTATCCTAAGAGGCTAAAATTGTGAGGTCTAACTCATTTCCAGCCCAGATATGCAAAATATATATATTAAGATAAGCCCCAATTTCGGAAAATCCCAGATTCCCTTTACCAAACCCACAACCCGATTCCATTTCCCTCCAAAATCAAAATTTCCCTGGTCCCCCCAATCTCCAGCTCAGCCATCTTCGTGCAGAACTTATCCATTTCGAGCCGTTGGAGGTTTTTCTTGGTATTTCACAGCTTGGAAGAGCCCTAACTAGCTCATATAAAAGCTTGCAAAAAATTCAGGTCTAAAAAGGAGCAGCGGGGGAGACTTTTAGAGAGGCAGAATGTACAACATTTATACATAATATTTTTTTCCAGTTTCGACTTGTCTTCTAAAAAAGTTCAGAAATTACAGTCATTGTTTCTGCCGAAGTTTCAGACTAGATTTGTTTCGTGTCGTCACTTTGCTACACTAGTCGTCGACCTTGCTCGCGTCGCTTGGTCGAGTCGCGTCATAGCTTCAGTTCATAGCCCCTCGTTCACTGCCCTGCAGCAGGTAAAATCTTAACTTTTCTTGTTTTTATTGTTTTCTATATCAGTAGTTAAGGTGTTTCTCTATTAGTTTGAAGAATGGAATCAGTGTTTGAGCATTGGATTGCTGGATTAGTATGAAATGAGTTTAAGTAAAGCTTGATTCTTTGTTAACTGTGCATTTCCCTTTCCCTCGTTCTTATTTTTTTTTTTTAAAAACCTGGAGCTGCTTAAAGATGGAAACTAGCAAGGCAAAGTTTGAATCTTTGTGTGTTCGAAGGTATAAAATTGTGTCTTTTGTAAAAGGAGGCCTTAGGAGTGGAGGTGCTTTATAGGTATTTAGCTTTGTTCTTGGTAGTGTATTGGGTTAAATCCATCGTCACCAAAGTTAATGACTTGGCGTCCACGTAGGACGGCGCACAAACGACACATGGCTGCGAATGGATATAAAGGCAATGGATAAGATCGAGGAAAAAAAGTTACAACGGACAGATAAACAGTCGCCACGGCCAGAAAAGTCGCAGCCCATCAATCAAGGCAGTTCAAAATAGGAATCTTATCCACAAACAACGCAACTGCTCGACCAAGGAGTTACAACTGCTTGTGAACGGACACATAGCTGCCTATATATTGTAATCTAAGTCACGAGCATAGAATCGAATGCTTCTCTGAATCTACACTTGTATTCAAACTATTTACTAGCATTCAATACTCTATCTCCAGCGAATATTTATTACTATTGCTGATCGAAAGATCTTCTTTATTATCTCGTTAACTGAATGTCATAAAAGAGTACGAGGAAGGGAATTTAATCAAGTCTGAACGGCCTGAGCACGGTTCCTTTTTTCGTTCGATTATTCATTTATTATATCGCATTAATTGCCTCTTTACTCTTCCGCATTTATTACTGTCATTTATATTTACTTCATTAAGAGCGTTTTAATCTCGATTATTGACCGTGACTCCGCTCTACAAATTTAATTGTAAATTAACCTAACAAAATGGAACTACGGTTAAACAATTTGGCGACCACAGTGGGAGCCGGTCAATAACTTCCGTAGGTTAAATCGCTCGTCGTATTTTATTGTCTATTCGTTTTTCCTTCGATCGCTGGTTCTCCCCGTTTTCTTTTTGTTGAAATGGCAGATAACAACTCGCACAACAACGTTCCTATTGAAGAGCAACAAGACCTCAACGCTGCGGAGCAGATAAACCAGAATCTGGCCGGAGACGAGCAGCAAGATGTTCCCCTTGCAGACGACGACGTGATCCCCATCGCAGAGGACGAGAATGTGCTCCCAGCGGAACAGGAGAACGAGCACAGCCAGCAAGGTAGCAGAAATAGCCGCAATCCTAGCCGAGTAAATGTCGATCAGGGAGCTGGAGGATCTAGAAGACCCAATGGCCCAAGGAATTCGAGGAACTCTCAAGACGTTATCCTCGAATTCATACGGCAACAGGCTGAGATCAACAGGCAAATACGGGAAGCTATCGACAGCCTGCGAGGGCAGAACCTGCCAAACACGGGAAATCCACCCATGGGACGTCCAAGGGATGCTTCACCGTCCCATGCTTCGAGGCGAGCAGAAAATCAGAATGCGGGTTCAGCGGTGCCAACTGAGATGAGCGAAGTCATGGAGGCCCTCACCAAGCAGTTCAAAGAGAGTCAAGAGGCTCTGCAGCGCTCTCTTCATGAAAGGATCGACCAGATCCCTGGCGCACCACCCACTTTGAAGAAAGTTGACGTTCAACGGTACACTCAAAGGCCTTGGAAGAAAGAAGCAGCACCAAAGGCCATCCCCAAAACATTCAAAATTCCAAACATACCAAGATATCGGGGAACAACTGACCCCAATGATCACTTGATGATGTTTAGCAATTTCATAAAAGCAAGCGATCTCACCGACGAGGAGATCGAGTCAGTGCAATTAAAGAAGTTCGTGGAAACCTTAGCGGACGGCGCTCTACGGTGGTATTCCATGCTGCCACCAAATTCAATAGGATCTTTTGCCGAGATGGCGGAGTTATTCGTCAAAGCACACACAGGCGCTCAGAAGACGGAGACAAGAGTTGAGGATATCTTTGAAATCAAGCAGCTGCCTGGGGAGTCTCTCCGAAAGTACGTAGATCGCTTTCAGCGTGAGCGTATGTTGCTACCCAAGGTTCCAGATCGATGGGCAGCTATTGCATTCACCAACAGCTTGGACGTCAAGAGTTCTGAGGCAACCAGGCGACTGTACGAATCCCTGCGAGAATATCCTGCGGCGAGCTGGTCGGATGTCTACAACCGTTACAATTCCAAGGTACGTATAGACGAAGATAAATTAATTGGCACAGGTACCCGAGGACGGAGCCAAACTCGCACCAACGGCGCTGGGGGAAAGATCGAGACGGATAGGCCAGATGCACGGCACGAGCCATACCCCAGCCGGTCACGCAACAACTCAAACGGACGCGGTCGCAACAACAAAGGCCTGGCGAGGAGCACTGATTCTGCCTCAACTTCTAGTGGGATCCCAACCCTGCCCGTCTTCAACATCGGAGCGGTCGAGCTTGTAGCAGTGCTCGAGGAGATGAGCGAAAAGGTCAAATGGCCCAAGGATATGAAGGGTGACCCCAGCAAACGCAACAAGAACCTATGGTGCGAATTCCATCGCGATCACGGCCACACAACGGATGACTGCAAGGCTCTAAGGTATGAAGTTGCTAATTTGTTGAAACAGGGCTACCTCAAGGAGTACTTGACAGAAAAAGGGAAGCAGACTCACACGAAGGCCCAGCAAAACAAATCAGGACCTCCCCGAGTGTCTTCTCCAAAAATGACGGTCAACGTCATCTCTGGCGGAATTGAGGTTGACGCAGTCACATACACAGCAAAGAAGTATGCCAAAGTCTCTATTACGAAGACCAAACGACCGCGACTTGAGGATACGATGACTTTTGAAGAAGCAGATGCAGATGGCTTGCAGTTTCCTCACATGGACGCTTTAGTGATAACGCTGCGAGTAGAGGAGTTCGACGTCAAGAGAGTGCTCGTTGATCCAGGCAGCTCAGCAAACATCATATTGTCTCGGGTCGTGCAGCAGTTGAAGCTATATGATGGGATTGTACCAATTTCTCGCGTTCTCTCAGGATTTAACAATTCCAGCGAGAAAACGTTGGGAGAAATTACATTGACGACCCTGGTCGAAGGCGTCATGAGACGGACAACGTTTCATGTCATTGATGGAGACATGGCCTACAACATAATCCTTGGGAGGCCATGGATACACGACATGCAGGCAGTCCCGTCAACCTATCACCAAGTGATGAAATTCCCTTCAGAGTGGGGAATACGAGAAGTTCGGGGAGAGCAGCGTTGCGCTAGAGATTGCTACTCAGTCGCAGTCAAGCTCCCCGAGGAAACAAAATAGCAATTAAAGAACCCGGGAGCAGAATCAAGCAACGTAGCATCAAACTACCAAATCCCGGAATTCATATCAAAATTGGATGCACGAGAAGAGTACGCGCCAACCATTGAAGCTCTGGAACCAGAAGAACTTTTCGACAACATGCCTGAAAGGAAGGTATATTTGGGAGCAGAGCTGAACAAAAACTTACGGAAAGACATCTTGCACTTCCTCAAAGAGCGACACACCACCTTTGCGTGGTCACATGAAGACATGACGGGAATCTCCCCGAAGATTATCTCTCATAAGTTGAATGTGGATCCATACTTCCGCCCAGTGAAGCAAAAGAAACGCCAGCAAGGAGCATTCAGGAACCAAATCATAAACGACAAAGTTGACCTCTTGCTCAAGATTGGCTCTGTCCGAGAAGTCAAATATCCAGATTGGTTGGCCAACGTGGTCGTAGTGGCGAAGAAAAACGGCAAGTGGAGGGTCTGCATTGACTTCACTGATCTAAACAAAGCCTGCCCGAAAGATTCTTATCCACTACCTCAAATTGACCAACTAATCGACGCAACGGCCGGGCACGAGGTGCTCACATTCCTTGATGCATATTCAGGCTACAACCAAATCTTGATGAATCCCGACGACCAGGAGAAGACCTCTTTCATTACTTGCCGAGGTACGTATTGCTACAAAGTAATGCCTTTTGGACTTAAAAATGCAGGTGCAACCTACCAACGGTTAGTCAACCGGATGTTTCACGATCACATTGGCAAAACCATGGAGGTTTACATCGACGACATGCTGATCAAGTCCAAGCGAGCAGAGGACCACTTGGCTCATTTGGAGGAAGCCTTTCGAATCCTTGATCAATACAACATGAAGCTCAACCCGGAGAAATGCGCATTTAGAGTGGGTTCAGGGAAGTTCCTTGGTTTCATTGTCTCCCAGCGAGGGATCGAGGTGAACCCCGCCCAGATAAAAGCAATAGAAGCCATCCCCGACGTACTTCACAACAGAAAAGATGTAATGCGGCTAACCGGAAGAGTAGCGGCGCTGAGAAGATTCATCTCCCGCTCGTCTGATCGGTGCAAAAGCTTCTTCGACGTGCTGAAACAAAACAAGGAGTTCGAATGGACCCCTGAATGTCAGCAAGCTCTTAAGGACTTGAAGCGGTACTTGTCAAGCCCGCCTTTACTTTCAACGCCACAACCAGGTGAACAACTATTACTCTACCTGGCCGTATCTGAGTCAGCGGTAAGTGCAGTCTTGGTGCGAGAAGACAAAGATAAGCAACTACCAATTTATTACATCAGTAAATCTCTATTAGATGCTGAAACACGCTATCAACCTTTGGAGAAACTGGCACTAGCATTGGTAATCGCTGCCCGCAAATTAAGACCTTACTTCTAAAGTCATTCAATAGCTGTAGTTACTACCTTCCCCCTACGTAGTATCTTGCATAAACCTGAATTTTCGGGCAGACTAGTAAAATGGGCAGTAGAATTAAGTGAATTTGATATATCTTATCAACCCTGAGTAGCAATAAAATCTCAAGCTCTAGCAGATTTTATCGCAGATTTTAGCGCCACCATGTACCCTGATGCTCAGCGTGAGGCGGTTCTTTTCGCCGGATCCGAGCCGGGGACTTGGACCTTGCACACCGATGGATCTTCGAGCGTGAAAGGGTCAGGGCTAGGCTTAGTCCTCACCACTCCCTCGGGTGAGACCATCAGACAGGCTATAAAATGTCCTTTTATTACTAACAATGAGGCCGAGTATGAGGCCATAATTGCAGGATTGAAACTAGCTCGAGATTATGGAGCAGATAGGATTCATCTCAAGAGTGATTCCGCCCTGGTCGTCAACCAGATAACTGGAGGTTTTGTTGCAAGGGAGTCTCGTATGCAGAGGTACCTTGCCCGAGTTACTGGTTTGCTGGCACAATTCAACAATTGGGAAGCCACACAGATCCCGCGAGAGGAGAATCATGAAGCCGATGCCTTGGCCAATTTGGGTTCAGTCGCAGAAATTGGAGCAGCAGGATCAATGGCCGTAGCTCATCTCCTATGCACAACAATCGATAAAGACGCAATGGAGGTCAACACGACCAATCTAACTTGGGAATGGAGGAATGAGATAATCAATTACATATTGCATGGAACCTTGCCATCAGACGTTAAGGCTGCTCGAAAATTGAGGATAAAGGCTGCCAGATATACAATTATAGATGGCACCCTCTATCGAAAGACTTTCGCAGGTCCACTCGCCAAATGTCTGGGCCCCAGCCAAACAGAGTATGTGATGAGAGAAGTTCATGAGGGGTGCTGTGGAAATCATTTGGGAGGAAAGGCGCTTGCGCGAAAACTCATACGAGCAGGTTATTATTGGGACAAGATGGAGAAAGATACTAACGAGTTTGTCAAAAAATGCGATAAGTGCCAAAGGTTTGCGCATCTCCTCCATCAACCGGCGGAGCCCTTGCATTCAATCATCTCCCCGTGGCCGTTTATGAAGTGGGGGATGGACATCGTTGGACCACTACCCACTGCGCCTAGGGGGGTGCGTTTCTTGTTAATGATTACTGACTATTTTACAAAGTGGGTTGAGGCCGCAGCATATTCGAAGATACGTCAAACGGAAGTAGTTGATTTCCTGTGGCGTTATGTCATTTGTCGATTCGGAGCACCCAAAGAGATTGTCATGGATAACGGTCCCCAGTTCGTGGGTCAGAAGGTCACAAAATTCCTTGAAGATCTGCATATTAAAAGGATTACTTCCTCCCCGTATCACCCAGTGGCAAACGGGCAGGCGGAATCGACCAACAAAATAATAGTGGATTCACTCAAGAAGCGCCTCGAGCAGGCCAAAGGGTGTTGGGTGGAAGAACTCCCCGGGGTTCTTTGGGCATATAGAACAACCATGAAAATGAGCACCGGGGAGACGCCCTACTCTTTAGTATATGGTTCCGATGCATTGATCCCAGTCGAAATTGGCGAGCCAAGTCTACGATATGCCCATGCAACCGTAGAATCTAATTCAGTCAACCTCTCCGAGGAATTGGATTTTCTGGAAGAACGCAGGGAGTTAGCGCTAATACGAGTAGTGGCTCAGAAAGAAAGGGTGGAGCAATATTACAATCGGGGACTGAGGCTACGTAACTTCGAAGTCGGGGACTTTGTATTGCGCAGAGTCTCCCAGAGTACGCAAGAGGCGAACGTCGGCAAACTTGGTCCAAACTGGGAGGGTCCGTATAAGGTGGTTGCATCAGCTGGTAAAGGTTCATACCGATTGGCACGACCAGATGGATCGCTTCTACCCAGCAGTTGGAACGTGACACACTTGAAGAGGTACTACTTCTAAGTGATACAGGGGTTAGTGTTTCTATCCATTTTTACGTTGCTTACATGCCTTCGCTCCCTTTTAAGTTGCTCTGTTTTCTTATCTTTGTCTAAATGGTACTAACGGTCTTCAAAAGGCCAGATCCGTTTAGCTCAACTGGTAGAGCTCGAAGTCCTCGTGCTTCGCGGCTGTGGGTTCAAATCCCGCAACGGACACACTCCTCTTTTGGTTATATGTGTTCTCAGATTCAGCGCTTTACCCACTGTCTTTTCATGTCTGAAATTACGAAATTTCGACATGAAAACAGGGGGGTGGCGAGGGCCCCAGTAGGCCAAAATCCCAGCTAACACAGGTGATCTTCGAGCAGAGCAAGGTCATTCGTTAAGAGCACGGCTAAACAAAATCAAGTAAGTTCAATAGAACTATTTTACTTGTGCTATATTATCTCCTACGTCTTTGCGGCCAGCATCCGCTCAAGTCCCACGACTTTACGACCAGACAATCTTGTGCTCTGACTTACGACCAAACAATCCTACGTTCTGGTCATTAGGTTACTTGTCCTTTTCAATAGAAGTAACAGGGCAGTTTTAACCAAACCAAACCAAATTTTTTCGTTTCTCTGCGAAAAACTTTCAACTGTCAAATATGATAAGCAAAGTTTATCGCAAAACCGTCTTACACGGTCAAATTTCGATCAGCCAGAACGACCTGATTTCGTTCAGCCCAGAAGGCCTGACTTCAGTCATCCTAACTAAGGGTAATTTAACCTGGTTACGATCATATTTTATTTCAAAACATCTGCGCAGATTAAACCAAAAGGGGTACTCAGACACTAAGATTTGAAACATAATCTTGACCTCTGAAAACTCCACTAAGCAACAATCAGCATTCATGTGAATAAGACTTGAGAGACTAAAGATGGTCGTCAAAGCCTCAACCAATCAAACAAAAGAGGAAAACAGCCAAAAAAATACATTCATAAATCCAACAAATTTAACAGAAGGACTAGACAAGGCATCAATCATCATGTTGACCAGGGTCCCGACCTGATGCACTAGCCCCATCAGTCGGATCCCCGCCCAAATCTTCATCTTCCTCATCTTCATTGTCCTCACTGCCTTCATCGTCCCCTTCGTCTCCATCATCATCAGCTCCCACTTCCATGCCCAGGACTTGCTTGACGCTGATGATGGCTGCTATGGTCTGATCGAGGACTAAGTCGACATTGATCTGGCCGCGCTGCATTTGGATAAGCAATTTCTTTTTGGCCTCAAGAGCTTCTAACTTGGATTCGATCGTATAACGATCCCGCAAGTTTGCCAAATCCTTCGTCAGTAGCTCTTGAACCTTTGCAGATTCTGCGACCCGATTTCTGGCCTCTTGTAGTTCTCCTTGAGCAGCTTGAGATTCAGCCTCAGCTTTGTTCATATTCCTCAACATCAGGTCGGAAGCGTCGCAGATACTTGCCAGAGTAATTTCCTTCATATTGAGCTCATGGGCAAGTTGGGAGATCTGACGGCCTTGCTCGTCCATCTTTGCTTTTAGATCTTCAAAAGACAACACAAACCTGTCATTCTCATCTAGAAGACGGTCCCTTTCCTCGAGGAGTGCGCTTATCTTGTCGTTAGCTTCAGCGTTGGATTTCTCCAACCTATCTATCTTATCCTCAAAAAAGTCGCGTCTCCCCTCCAGGACCCGCTTCTCCCCGATCAGAACCTTTTTCTCCTCTTCTAAGGCCTGATTTGCCTGGAGAACCTCCAAAAGGTCTTTTTTCAAGCCAAGGACTTGATCTTGGTTGTTCAACCTGGAGCGAAGCATGAGCTCGGTAGCCATCATACTCGCCTGGCAACAAGTAGGAAATACACAGATAGTTAGGACTAAGGATTTTGACAAAAATAAGGAAAGTAAAAGCAGGAAACATTACCCGAGCAGTATCCTCAGCAATCGCATAAGCCAACTGCTCATCGTTCATGCTGCGCATGTTCCACTCTTCACGAGGGCCGATCAGGTTGGACGTTACCTTGACTAAGTGGCCAGGCTTCGTCAAAAAATCCGTGTCTGGGGGGATGATGAAGTCACACTCCCTCATGCACGGCCTGGGCTCTCTCGCCTGCTCCGAAGGGTAGTCAGGGCCAAATTTGTGGCGAATACCTTTAACAGAGTACGCACCAATCGTACCTCCCAAAGATACTCGCCTGGTGAGCCTAGTTCGAGAGACCTCGACGTCGCCTGTCTCGCCGAGGCCCAGGGTGTCGCACTCCTGCAAATAAACTGGCGCCACCCCGTCAGTAGCCAAGTTTATCATGTCTTTATAATAAAAAACCTGGGGTTCAGCCTCCCCCCCAGCCTTCTTCCGATCATCAACCTCCTCACCTGTCTCACCCTTCTCCTCACCCTTCCCCTCATCATCTTCTCCCATCGGCTCCTTGCCTGGGCGCCTGTTGCTGGCCTGCTCAGGCTCACTTTGTTGACTTCCAGCCCGTTCAGGCTCGTTTGGCTCTGAAGCCTCAGGAAAGAATGCAAAACTTTCATGCATTCTTTCCTCCCCCATTTCCTCAGCCTTCTCTCCCTCCCCATCACCAACTCGGGGACTTTCCTCGAAAGCATAAGAGGAAATCTCTACGGCTCTCCTCTTATCGCTCCGAAGATATGCCCTCCTCCTCTGAGTCAAGCCCTCATCGGGGACCTCTGAATCTGACAAGACAACCACCACGGGCTCAGCTGATTCAGGGGCAGCCGCCGAGCTTTTGATGCTTTCCTGCCTAGACTTGGGGGTCTCAGCAGCAGCTACAGTGGTCTCAACCGTTTTCTCAGAAGACTGAGGGGTCTTGCGAGCTGTCCTTTTCTTCTTCCTGGGTTTACTCTTTTCAGAGTCGGTTTGCTTTCTCTTCAGGCTCGCAAGAACCTCCTCGCCACCCTCCCTAGCTTTGATAGCTGCTGCAGTTTGAAGGATAGCAGCCGCCTCATCGTTGACCTCCGCCACAGGATCAACAACCACCTCCTCGGGAGGAGGAGCAGGAAAGTAACTACCACCAGTACCTAGGCCTGAAAATGGAAACGTATCAATACCGTAATAAGCTCTGCATAAGTTAGTAAGAGATTCAAGTAGACATCCTACCGTGGGTGCTGGGGTTAGACAAGTGCTTCAAAGAAGCATAGTGAGGCCATTGCCTCTGCTCGTGGGTGAACTCTGTCAGAATTGGTTCAACCCAAGCAGACAACTCCTCCTCAGTAATCAGGCCATCATAGGGAATCTTGTCAGCTAACCAACAAAGAATGGAAATTAGAAAGTGCAGATACATAATTCAAAGAATATTCAACACAGATACTCGGGGACTTACGAGTTTTGTTCCAGGCCTCGCGGAGATTAGTTTTGTCGCCGCGTGTGAGGAGTCTGGACTGCACATAAACATACCGGTGCATCCAGCCCCTATCCCCTGAGTCCTCGGATTTGCTCACTAGGGCTTTTCTCCCCCTCATACGGGCATTAATATACCCATCCCTAGCAACCTGAAGACTGTACAGAGCAATGAAATGCTTAAACTCAAAATCCTGCTCGGTCTCGTCGGCGAACCACTACAGCAGGGTAACGATCCTATAAACGCTGGGGCACAACTACCCCGGGCAGATCAGATAGTATTTACAGATGTCTTCTATGACAGGGTGCAGCGGGAACGTATAGCCTATCGTGAATGGATATGTGGATATAGTCGTCCATCCAGGCCTCACTGAAGTAATATTTTCCGTTGGGAGGGGGCAAGAAATCATAACATCATCATCCCACCCGCAATCTGTCCTAACCTTGGGCAGAAGGTCAGGAGTGATTGAACTCTTGAAACGGCTTGAAGGCCATGACCTTACGTTGCCGTAATGACTAAACGAGCTGACTGAACAGTCATTTTCAAGGTTTCCCCAAATTTTTGGGATCACATCGGCGACTGAAGTCGGAGAACTCGTGGGTTGACCAGCCGCTGCCGAAGAAGTACTAGCTGCAGCGTCCATATTCAGACTCCTCTTAGCTTTTGGAGACATTTTGATTAAAAGATTAAGAAAATTTGTCGCGTTTCAAGTTTTTTGCTGGAAGGTTGTTTGGAGCTCTGAAGGTTAGTATGAAATTTGGAATGAAGTAAAAAGACTTTCAGCTGGAAGAAATCATATTTATAGGGTTCGCAGAACCCACACGTGGCGGACATCCACACAAAAGATAAATCGATCCAGCCGTTGGAGAAAATAATGAAATAAAAATCGAAATGACGGTTTTTTCGTCTTGGGACGTGCAAGACGTGAGTAGGCGCAGTTCAATCATCACGCCTGCAGTCTCGGAACACGCAACAGTCACTTCTTCAGTAAAAAGTGGAGCGGAATGGACAGCTTGCACGTTTTATCTTTAGCAGAGCATTTAATGCACACACCAAAAGGATGTCAATCAGTCAAAAGCTTTTGAGAAAACATTTAATACTCATACTGAAGGGATAACGATCAGTCCAACGAGCAGTATCTAGTAAGGAAAGATCAAAAGAGTTCATTCCCACTCGCAATTTGTTTTCCACTCCTCGACCAGATCCTCTGCCCGAGAAGTGCGGGGACTATCTGTATTGGGTTAAATCCATCGTCACCAAAGTTAATGACTTGGCGTCCACGTAGGACGGCGCACAAACGACACGTGGCTGCGAATGGATATAAAGGCAATGGATAAGATCGAGGAAAAACAGTTACAACGGACAGATAAACAGTCGCCACGGCCAGAAAAGTCGCAGCCCATCAATCAAGGCAGTTCAAAATAGGAATCTTATCCACAAACAACGCAACTGCTCGACCAAGGAGTTACAACTGCTTGTGAACGGACACATAGCTGCCTATATATTGTAATCTAAGTCACGAGCATAGAATCGAATGCTTCTCTGAATCTACACTTGTATTCAAACTATTTACTAGCATTCAATACTCTATCTCCAGCGAATATTTATTACTATTGCTGATCGAAAGATCTTCTTTATTATCTCGTTAACTGAATGTCATAAAAGAGTACGAGGAAGGGAATTTAAAAAAGTCTGAACGGCCTGAGCACGGTTCCTTTTTTCGTTCGATTATTCATTTATTATATCGCATTAATTGCCTCTTTACTCTTCCGCATTTATTACTGTCATTTATATTTACTTCATTAAGAGTGTTTTAATCTCGATTATTGACCGTGACTCCGCTCTACAAATTTAATTGTAAATTAACCTAACAAAACGGAACTACGGTTAAACAGGTAGAATGTTCATGCTTCTTATTTCTGTTTAAGGCTGGTGTGGAGGTGATGTTCAGGAATTTAGGGAGGTATTGAAGGTGTTATGCACGATGGTCTAAAGGGAGAAAAGGGGTGGCAGGTTTGGTGAAGCTTGTTTAGGATAGCAGCAGGTCTTTGGTTTGGTTTCAAGGTTGTTTGTGGTGTGAGTGGATGCTCAAGAATGTTGTTGAATTTTGTAGTGCAGCAAGTAATCATGGAGGGTTGCAGCACTAGGTGCAGGTTATGAGAGGGAATTTGTTTTGGTTCGGATTGCTCGGTTGAATAAGCCTGATAGAAACATAAAGGGTCCATGGAAGTATGATGAGAGCTTAGCGAGTTTGCAGGTGGTATATAAGGGGCTGTTTTGTTGTTTCTGGCAGTGAGGGGATCTGCAGGAATTCAGGGAGGAGTATAGGAGTGGTAGGTTTGTTGTTTTAGTATCTGCATGTGCGTAAATGAGTTAGGTAGGATGGTGTAGGGTGAAGGAGGTGTCTGTCAGGTTCTGTGAGGAAGTAGCATATTGTTCTTAGTTGTTTGATAGATGTTTAAATCTCTAGGTGCTATAGGTAGTTCAGGAGAGGTGTAGAGTGTCTTGGTTTGTAGAGAGTTTGAGGTTATTCTAGAGGTCTTAAGGAGCCCTAGTTATTTTCTATCTAGACCCAAGTTCAATTTTCTTTTAGGTTCCTGTAGTAGCTCTATAACCCCTGCTGCTTAGCTTTAAGCTCTCATTTTTCTCTTGATTGTTTTTCCAGCATGTAGTCATCAAGTCATGCTCCTCTTGAGTCTCTTTAGTATGGTTTTTCCCTGTTTGTTTGACTTGAATAAGAGCTTGTCGTGAAAGGCTGAAATCCCATTGTTGAATTGAATAAGAAATTAAGTTTCAGTCCAATTTTTCAAGGGTCTCTTATAGTATTTTATTCTGCTCTATTTTAAAGAGGTCTGTGTACCCTTGTTTTGCTATGAAATGTATTTTGAATTTGGTGGAGAAAGTCTAAAGCAAAATGCAGTAGCCATGGATTTTGATGTCTCTTTAACTATTATGAAGATTGATGATTTTACATGCACAACTCAAATCTGTATGAATAATATGCTGCTTTTCCAGTTATCTTAGATCTCAATAGTGAAAAGTTGAAGGTAATGGTGGAGTTCTGTTCAGATTTCCATTGTCAAGGTTTAATCTTTGAAATTTTGTATGTCCCTAGATATGGCAGCGGGGCGGGGCGGGTGCGGGGCGGGTTGAATCTTAACCCGCAAAAGTTAAACCCGCCCCGCCCCGCCCCGCATAGCATAGCATTTTTGCCACTTCTCGCCCCACATTAACCCTTTTTTATTTTCTTTTTGTTAATTTTATGAATTAATTAACGACTTTTTCAAGTATTAATCACTTTATCTTAGGTAAATTATCATAGTAGTTTGGGCAATAATTATATTATTCTAATGATAGATTTTATACATACCCATATGTATAAGTTTGTTATAAAATTAAGTCTTTTATATATAATGTAAAAGTAATAAAGTACATAACATAATTAAATTGACTAGTTATAAATATTTTAAAATAGGTTCTAGAAGGATTTGTAAAAAAAAAAAAAATAATTAGATAAACCCGAAACCCGCCCCGCCCCGCCCCGCCAAAATTTTAAAAAAATTTGTCCCAACCCGCCCCGTCCCGCAAATGGTATTAACCCGCCCCGCCCAACGTAGAGTAAAACCCACCCCGCCCCGCCCCGTTGTCCATCCCTATGTCCCATTATGTCTAACTTGCTACTATTACATCTTTGAACGTCCTGACAAAGTAAAACAAATGAGATGCCCCTCTTTAAGTTGTTTCCTTCGATCTTTAAGTCGCTTCCTTCAATGCATTTCATTGTCTGCTACTTATCTGTTAAGAAAAGAAGAAGAAATCATCTTTATCTTCAACTATACTAAATTGATTTGATGGAAGTTTCTGGTATAGCAAGCTTTTGCTTGAGATTTCTTTTCTTTTTTTTTTTAAAAAAAAAAAGCTTCTCTGAACCAGTTTAAGTTTATGATCCGAATGCACTTTAGTTAAGTAAATATTGGGTTTTCCTTGAAATTACAAAGTTTATCTCTCTTACTCCCTCTATATACCTGCTAGCAATTTCATCATGTAGGAGCAGTAGATTTTTTCCATAAAGGTAAAATTTCATGAAAAGTACTTTAAGTTCTGGTGATGATAAGGTGCAATCCTCAATAGGATTAACACATTCATGGAAAGTGCATCTTTAGTTGTTTCAGTTTGTAGTTAATACTGGTTTAATAAAGCTACTACTGATAATATCTTTAAGCTAAGAGCTCTAGTCTTTAAAACTTGGCTGTCTGTTATGCCATGTTCAACTAGCGCCACTTCCAAGAACATAAGCACTTTTGTGTCATAGATGGAGAAATATTGACACCATGTAGTATCCAGGTACATAACTAGCTAAATTACCCAATATCTAACTGAACTCACTTTTGTTTAGACATAATTTGGATATACATCCTTCTACTATTGCCATCCTCTTAGCAAGAGCATTTATACTACTAGGTTTTCTTGCATTTTACATTGTTCCCAACAGATTCCTTAATTAATTATGTCCTCTGTACCATTCGCCAAGTTAGTGTTCTGAGTTGTTATGTGTTAAGTTTCATGTTTGGTCTAAATCATCATCTGGATTGGTTTATTTTAATTTCTCTATTAGTTTCTAATGTCATGAATTTATATCCCGACTTAGATTCTTTATTGCTCATTCTTGTTTCCTGCATATTGTCATGAAATGACTTGGAAGCACAAAGTTGCAAGCTTGAAGTTGCTTTCTGCTGTGATGAAAATTCGTGTCTTTTCCTTTACATTTACTAATCTTTATCTTCTTATTTTTCTTGCATAACTACCTTTGGGATCGAGTTGGTCAAAACTCAAAATTGGGGTGGCTTGCTTGCATTGGAGCCGTTTGGGGTCAAGTTCGGTTCGCAAGTCGAAATGATTATTTTCAAGGCTCAAATATTGAGTTGCATTTCCGGGTTCTTTTTTTTACTCTATTTTTCCCCGTTCCCTTAGAAAATGCATGTTGTATAGAATTTCCCCGTAGCCCGACTAGAAGCCGTGTAGGATAGAAATTGAATTTGAATTGTGAATAATTATTGTAAATTATTTGAATCGCTTTATGAATACATGGTATCCTTTCTTTGCGAATCGCCGATTATTTTATGAATGTTAAGAACCATTCGTCAATTAATGAGTGCAAATCAACATACAATTAAATTGTACCCTTTTTATTTATTTTTATATAAATTATTTATTTATCTATTTTGTTAAATGCTTAATTGTTAATTTAATCAATCAATTAATTATTTATTTATTTATCTATTTTTTAATTCATTATTTATTTATGTATTTAATCTAATTTATTTAATTAAATTAATTGATTAGTATAATTATTCATTTATTAGTTTAATCAATTTTAATTAATAGATTATTTATTTATTTAATTAATTAATTATTTATTTAATCCTCTAATCATTTATTACCTATTATTTATTTACCATTGATTATTTATTATCTTTATACAATTTTATCATATTTTATGTATTTTATTCTCCTTTATTATTACCCCTCATTTGTTTATTTATTAGTCTATTTATTATTCCTTCGCTTATCATTTTTTTTCCTTTTTCCTAAAATTCTTAAGTTCTTTAAAATTAATAAAAATTCGTGAAAACCGCCGGATTAACCGCTTTTAGCGGATTTTCGAAAATGCTCTCGCAAGGGATCTTCTTTCGAATTTAATAGAACCACTTACCTAAGAATCTCTGAATTTATTTAATTTCCTTTTAAATAAGGAATAAAACTGCACTCGTTAATTAAGGTTTGGTTCCTAATAATCCTTAAATTAGGTGGCGACTCCAAAGAAAACCCTTTGGAGTCTCCATTTTGTTGAAATCAAATCCCGATGCATACTTGTGTGCATTTTTTAGGAGGGTTCAACAACCCCTTCGCCGAAAAATTAACAGAATATGTAGATAAAAAATTATTTTTATAGAGCTATATACTACTTTTGAGTCCTCCTGGCAACAAAAGATTCTGTAGTCTAGTGGTGAAGGGGTATCAGACTTATAGTTTAGGTCCTTAGTTTGAGTCCCATGCCGTTTCAAAATGGTTGTCATAGTTCGGATTTCGAAAGTCAAATGAGTCTAACTTTGACCGTAATATCTTCATATGTCTTTCAAATATTTTGAATTATTAATTATTGTGACTTATAGTACTTTTTGTGTAGCTTCTAAATATATAAATATCGTTACAAAAAACTTAAAGGTTATATGTTTAAATTTACGGTCAAAATGAACTCGTTTGACTTTCGAAATCCGAACTATGACAACCATTTTGGAATGGAGGGAGTATATTTTTGAATTCCCTTAGTGAAAATCCTGCGTCCGCCACTGAACATATATACAAGTGGCAATCAACTTTAAATCTTTTGATTTTTAATGGTCAACATTGTACTTTTCCCTGTAATGAGCAAATCATGTACATACACCAATATGATAACCAACTTCTCTCCCTGTCTCTTGGTAAATAGAGAGTGGTCCAGATAGCTTTGTTTGTATCCTGAACCTTTTAGTGCCTCTCTCAGTTTGTGATTCCATTGCCTTGATGCCTGTTTAAGTCCACAGAGGGACTTTATCAGCCTGCATACAACATTGCCCTTCTGGTGATGGAACCCCTTTGGAAGTTCCATATATACTTCCTCATATAAGTCTCCCTGCAAGAAAGCATTAAAGACATCCATTTGAAATATATCCCAATACTCAGATGCTGCAAGAGCAATTACAGCTCTCACTGTTACCATTTTCACCACAGGAGAGAATGTTTCCTGGTAATCTATTCCTTCAGTCTGACTGTATCCCTTTGCCACTAATCTTGCCTTGAACCTTTCAACTTGACCATCAGCTTGATATTTAATCTTGTACACCCATTTGCATCCAATGGTTGATTTTCCTCTTGGAAGTTGCACCAGCCTCCATGTACCATTATCCTCTAGAGCTTGCACCTCTTGTTTCATTGCCTGTATCCATCTTGGATCTTTTACAGCTTCCTCATAGCACCTAGACTCAGTGTCAACAAAGAACATTCCAAGATATGCCTTGTATGTTGGTGAAACATGGTCATAGGTCACATAGTTAACCAGAGAGTATGGTGCCTGTGAGTTTGCTGTATTTGTCACATAATCCTGCAACCATATAGGTGGATTAGAAACTCTTGAAGTCTTCCTTGGCTCTTGATATTGTCACGACCCAATTTCCAAGGGCTCGTGATGGCACCTAAACAACATTTGCCTAGGCGAACCAATGAAACAAGATGCGGAAAAGAACAATAATGTGAAAAGATCATAAATGGATATATAAATATAAAAGGGTGAAGTCCAAAAGAATATATCCACAAAATAATTTGGAGCATTCTAAGAGTGACTCAATAAAGTATGAATATACATCAAAAAAATCTGAGTCCTATCTCTAAGTGACTCCGGCGGTATGCCACCACGGTCTGTGTGGTCGGCTCACCTCAATCAAAAGTCTCAGAAGCCTCGGGAACCGCTAACGTCCGGGCTGCTGACTGGATGAAGGACCTGCGCACGTAGCAGAGTAAGTTATGAGCCGAAGCCCAGTAAGATCACCGACAGGCCCGCTAAGGTACCCTTGCGGGACAAGTCGCTACATGCATCATAAGCAACAACATACTATAGTAATCATACAATAAAGTAGTGAAATCACAAATAGATGTAACACATTCCATACACACAAGTAGTAACCAGAAGTCCCAAGGATTATGCCCATCCAACGTAAGGCATAGGTCAACTCAGCGGTGGTTTGGAGGTCCAATCTCTACTCCCGTGCCGACTAACCTAGACCTACGATGGACTAGCAACACCACTACTAAGTATCAACCATATACCGTGACCCGAAGTTACTATCACAATCATAAATAAGTACACCAACGACCCATAGTCGTTGGCTCATCTCAAATCTGTCTACGATCGCACCACACCCCCTGTCAAGTGCGTCGTATCTCAGTAAATCAAGTGACCACACCACACCCCCTGTCAAGTGTGTCACATCTCAAAGATCAAGTGTCCACACCACACCCCCTGTCAAGTGTGACACATCTCATAGTATAGGCGACACCACACCCCCTGTCAAGTGTCCCTCTAACAGTATTAATATCCACGACATTAATAACAATAACAGAAATAATAACAGAAATATTAATAACGATAATATTTCACAGTCACCGTAACCCAGGTTGGTTATGCTAGCTGAACGTAAGGCGAAGGTTAACCCGACCACAGTTTGGGGGTACAATCCCTACTCCCATGTCGTCCAACCCAAGGTTACGTATAGACAGCACTACCCAACCCGGCATATGAACAAATCAAGTACCAATATCATACAAAAGCCGGCAAAATCCTCGGCAAGACATTTATCATGACATGCCGGCAACATCCTCGGCCATGTCCCAAGTTCTTGCTATCTAAGCATGGCGTAACAAGCGTTACTACGATATAAATTTAAGCTACCTCGACGTAGCGTTTAGACCGGCACATACCTCGGTCGAGTCACAATCTCGCTATTTATAACAAACAATAATAGCAAGTAATTCACATCATTAATCCTAACCATTGTTAGGTATATATATATATGCGTACATGAAGCATACTAGCATGAAGGAAGAATCCACAAGCACAATAGAGGTCAAGTCTCACTTACCTCTAAATTCGGGCTCAAATGCCGGGAAGAATCTCCTTTCCCGCTCGCCTTGTCCGCGAAGGACTCTCCACTAGGTCTATTAAGACAAGATATAGCACATATGAGTGCTCAATTATAGCTATTTAAGCCTATAGGCATCCTAGGGCAAAAATTACCAAAATACCCCATGGTAGGGCCGAGCCCTAAATTTACAAAATGTACTTTTCCGGACTCCCCACGCTCCCGTGAGTCCAAAAGTACACTTAGATTCCACATGCGAGCCTTGCTCAATGTCTTTCCCCAATTCTTAAGAATCTAGGGTTCTAACCCATTTCCAAGAATCAACCCTTTGATTCTTGTGTTAATCAACATAAAGATGGATTGAAAGGGCTTACCTTAAGTGTAAGTATGATTGGGTCTTCAAGAAATACCCAAAAATCGTCTCAAGAGCTCACCAAATGATTTTTATAAGTTATGAACCGAAATGGCCCGAAATGGCCTTTTTATAGCAGTTTTTTTTTGGCCTCTGTGACAGCTTCTTTTGAAAAAATCATAACTTTTGATAGGAATGTCCAAATGACCTGAAACGGATGCCATTAGAACCACAACTCAAAGGGCTACAACTTTCATGTTTTGAGATTTTCCTAATTCATTACGGATTGGCCGGAAAATCAGCTTTTATCCGGCTGTTTGCGCCACAACAGAACAGAAAAGTCGCACCAGATTTTCTACAGTTTTAGGGGCAAAACGGGACTCTACGAAGCTCGGAATGATCCCAAATTTTGCACACAAGCCATAAAATACTTGGGTGACGTGCTCGTCAAGACAGAACTCAATTCGGACCTCCAGAACTCAAAAAGTGGTTCCCACGGCAAAGGTTCAATTTTCGACTTTCGCCAAAATAGGGAAATTTAACCAAACGACCTCGGAATCCAATTCCGAAAGTTGCTACAAGTCACAAATGACTATACGAACCCTCAGAATCCAATTCTGAAAGTTGCTACAAGTCACAAATGACTATACGAACCTAACGGAACTTTCGGATCTCTCATCGGAGCTCATTTGCTCAAATCGAGCTCGGAAACCTCTTTTAACTCTTTTAAACTTCCGAAACGGGGACTTTATCAAAAGTCCTATCAAACGAGGTCCGTTTTCAATTTTGAAGATTGCTACATATCATAAATGACGAGACGGACCTAACGGTGCGCTCGGATTTTCCATCGGGGTTCGTTTACTCAAAACGACCTATCGAAACCCCAAATTCCTTTCCGGAATTTCATAAACGGATCATTTTCTCGAAAACCTATCAAACGGACTCCGTTTCGACTCAGATTTCACAGACGGGTCATAAATGACCTAACGGAGCTTTTGGGACTGTCGACACGCAAATCGAGGTCCCGGATCCCGTAACGACTATTTGAGGGTCGTTACATTCTCCCCCACTTAGACTCTGGGCCGTCCTCGGACGAGCCTAAGTCTAAGGTAGGATCCACACACTAGCCACGGAGCTGGCACAGATTTCGAGGACCCCTCGGTACCACCCGAAATCAATAAAACTTAAAAATGCAAATTCAGGCTTAGAAAATACAAGGATTTCATACCTGAATCATCGAACAAGCGCGGATGCCTCTACGCATCTCGGACTCAAGCTCCCAAGTGGCCTCGGCAATGGAGTGATGCCCCCACTGAACTCTCACAAGCGGGATCACCTTCGATCTCATCTTACGGACCTCTCTAGCCACAATAGCAATAGGCTCCTCCGAATAAGCTAAGTCGCCATCTACCTCCACGGAAGCCATATCGATCACATGAGACAGATCGTGAACATACTTCCGGAGCATGGACACATGGAACACCGGATGAACAGACAGAGAGGGAGGCAAAGCCAGTCTATAAGCAACGGCGCCAACGCGCTCCAATATCTCAAAAGGCCCAATGAACCTAGGACTGAGCTTGCCTTTCTTCCCAAATCTCATAACACCCTTCATGGGCGACACTCTGAGGAATACCCGGTCCCCAACCATGAACTCAAGATCTCTCCGCCTCCGATCTGCATACGATATCTGCCGGCTCTGAGCCGTGCGGAGTCGATCCTGAATAACCCGGACCTTATCTAAGGTCTGCTGCACCAAATCGGGCCCCAACACCTGGACCTCACCAGACTCGAACCAACCGATAGGCGAGCGACATCTCCGACCATACAATGCCTCAAACGGAGCCATCTGGATAGAAGCCTGATAGCTATTATTATACGCAAACTCTGCTAGCGGCAAATGGCTATCCCAATGGCCTCCAAAATCAATAGCACACGCCCTCAACATATCCTCGAGGATCTGAATGGTCCGCTCAGACTGGCCATCAGTCTGCGGGTGAAATGCAGTGCTGAGATCGACCCGAGTACCCAGCTCTCTCTGAAAAGATCTCCAAAACTGAGCTGTGAACTGAGCACCTCGGTCAGAAATGATAGAAACAGGAGCACCATGCAATCTCACAATCTGCTCAATGAAGATACGAGCCAGACGCTCCGAGGTATAAGTAGTCCTCACTGGAATGAAGTGAGCCGACTTCGCCAGTCGATCAACTACTACCCACACCGAATCATGCTTACCCACGGTCAGCGGCAAACCAACTACGAAATCCATAGTGATCTGCTCCCACTTCCACTCGGGAATGGGCATAGACTGGGTCACCCCGGCTGGCCTCCGGTGCTCATACTTCACCTGCTGGCAATTCAAACACCGAGATACATAATCAGCAACATCCCTCTTCATCCCTTTCCACCAATACAGCTCTCGAAGATCATGATACATCTTCGCAGTACCCGAATGAATGGAATATCTCGAACTGTGAGCCTCTGCCAAAATCATCTGCCTCAGCTCCACAATGGCTGGAACACATACCCGGCCGTTAAGCCGCAAAGCACCATCATCACCAATCACGAACGAGGACACTCCCCCACTCAGGACCCTGTCCCGGAGAACTCTCAGATAAGGATCCTCGAACTGCCTTTCCCGAATCTGGGAAGCTAAAGACGACTGAGACCCCACATATGCAAGCACCCGGCCTGGAACAGAATCATCAAACCGAACCCCACTAATGGACAAAGCCTGCAACTCACGGGCCAACGGCCTCATATCAGCATCAAGATAGGCGAGGCTACCCATGGACTTCCTACTCAAGGCATCGGCTACAACATTAGCCTTTCCGGGATGATACCAGATAGAAAGATCATAATCCTTTAGCAGCTCTAACCAGCGGTGCTGTCTCCCGTTCAAGTCCTTCTGAGTGAACAAGTACTGGAGACTCTTATGATCGGTGAATATCTCACATGGCTCGCCATAAAGATAGTGCCTCCACAACTTCAGTGCAAACACGACAGCTAACAGCTCCAAATCATGGACATGATAATTCTTCTCATGGACCTTCAGCTGTCTCGAGGCATAAGCTATCACCTTACCCTCCTGCATCAGAACGCTACCCAGGCCAACACCCGAAGCATCACAATATACGGTGAATCCCCCGGATCCACTAGGCAAGGCCAACACTGGCGCTGAAGTCAACAGAGTCTTAATCTTCTGAAAGCTAGACTCACAGGCATCGGACCACAGGAAAGGAACATTCTTCTGGGTCAACTTCGTCAGAGGTGCTGAAATAGAAGAAAACCCCTCGACGAACCGCCGATAATAACCTGCCAAGCCTAAGAAACTCCGAATCTCTGTAGGAGAAGTAGGCCTAGGCCAACTCTGAACGGCCTCTATCTTCTTCGGATCAACACACACCCCATCCTTGGTCACCACGTGACCTAGGAAAGATACAGAACTGAGCCAAAATTCACACTTGGAGAATTTGGCATATAACTGCTGATCCCTCAGAGTCCGAAGAACAACTCTCAAATGCTGCTCATGCTCCTCCCTGCTCCTCGAATAAACCAAGATATCATCGATAAACACAATGACGAAGGAGTCAAGGTAGGCCTTGAACACTCGGTTCATCAGATCCATGAAAGCAGCTGGGGCATTCGTAAGCTCGAAAGACATCACCAGAAACTCATAGTGGCCATATCGGGTACGAAAAGCAGTCTTGGAGACGTCCTCGGACTGAATCCTCAACTGATGATACCCCGACCTCAAATCAATCTTCGAGAAGAAGGTAGCACCCTGAAGCTGATCAAACAAATCATCAATACGCGGCAAAGGATACCTATTCTTGATAGTAACCTTATTCAGCTGCCGGTAATCAATACACATCCGCATAGAGCCATCCTTCTTCTTCACAAATAATACCGGGGCACCCCATGGAGACACACTGGGCCTAATGAAGCCCTTATCGAGCAAATCCTGAATCTGCTCCTTCAGCTCCCTCAACTCAACAGGAGCCATACGATACGGGGGAATAGATCTAGGCTGAGTGCCTGGCAATAGATCAATGCAAAACTCTATCTCCCGCATAGGCGGCAAACTCGGCAAATCATCAGGAAACACATCCGGATACTCACAAACAACCGAAACTCTATCAAGGGATAACTCCTCTGCCCGGACATCCCGAACTGAAGCAATATATCCCTCGCACCCACTAGATATCATCCTCTGCGCCTCCAAGAAAGAAATGATCCTACTCTTCGGAGAAGGCCTGGAACCTCTCCATACAACCCGAGACTCACCCTCTGCCCCGATCGTCACGGACTTGGCATGGCAATCCAAAGTCGCATGACAGGAAGCCAGCCAATCCATGCCCATAATGACATCGAAATCAGACATATCGAGCAGCATCAGGTCCACTAAGGACTCTACACCACAGATGGAGATCATACACTGCCGATAACCCCTATCTACACATATAGAAGACCCGACAGGGGTGGCAACCATAAAGGGATCATCTAAGAAGACCAGATCCCTGCCCAAGCAAGGGGCAAATCCCGGCGACACATACGAATAGGTAGACCCCGGATCAATAAGAGCATAAGCATCGCGGCCACAGACAGAAATAATACCTGTGATGACATCATTGGATGCCTCAGCATCCTGACGAGTCATAGCATAGACCTGCGCCGAGCCTCCTGAACCCGGAGCTCTCTGAGACTGCTGTCTAGGAGGAATCTGAGAAACGGGCCTGGCGGCCTGAGGACCAGATGGTACCATAGCTGCGGATCCCTGGCGACCTGATGAAACATAAGGGCAACTCCTGACATAGTGCTCTGGAGACCCACACTCAAAACATCCATCACCTCTACCTCCTCTACCGCCTCTACCACCTCTGCCATGACCACCTCCAGACGAACACCTCCCATGATGCCTCTGATGGCACCTCCCGCACTGCGGCGGACCAGACTGCGAAGAGCCACCCCGCCTGTGGGATGACTGAGGCCTCGGGGTCTCTGAAGAAAAATCCTGGGCAGGCAAAGCAGCAGCCTGGGGCCTAGACTGAGAACGGCCCTGATGACCCTGACCCCTCTGAGCGGATCCACTATACCCACCAGACTGACGCGATCTCTTGGCCGCCCTCTCCGCGTCAGCCCTGGCGAAGATATCCTCCATCCGCCACGCCACATCAACTATCTCAAAATATGACTTGTTATCCATATCAGGGGCAACAGCTACCTGCAAGCGGGGATGAAGACCCTCAACAAACCGGAGGACCTTGTCCCTCTCCTGAGCCACCATAGCCGGCGCAAACTGAGACAACCACAAGAATCTGGTGTCATACTCTGAAACAGACAGGTTTCCCTGCCTCAACCCCTCAAACTCGCGCCTCTGAGCATCGTGCTGACTCTGGGGCACGAACCTGCTCATGAACATAGACACGAACTCAACCCAAGACAAAGGAGGGAGGTCACTAGACCTCTGCCGCATCATAGAGACCCACCATGTCTCCGCATCTCCCGATAATTTGAAAGAAGCACACTGCACCCCTAAGGTGTCTCTAGTACCAAGAACTGTCAAAATCTTCTCACACTTCTGAATGTACCTCTGGGCAGTACATGTAGCTGAGGTACCGTCGAACTCTGGAGGCTGAAGCTTCATGAATGACTCTATCCTCTTGGCAACCTCCTCAGTGCCCATAGGAGGAGTAGAAATAACAGGACCTGCCTGAGGAGCAGAAGCAGAAGGCTGGGCAATATGATCAGGAGCAGCCTCAGAAGTAGGCGTGCTCATAACAGGTGTGGTCGGCTGAGGAGCCGAAACAGGAGCTGCAACATCATCTCTGACAAGGACCTGATGGCTAGACAAGGCCATCAGTCTCATATACTCCTCTGAAGAGATCACAACGGTGCCTGGCACAACAGCAGGCACAGGGGGAATAGATGCTGACAGAGTCGCTGCGGACACGCGTCCTCGCCATCTCATACAATACACGAAAAAGGGTCAGCACCTATATAAGCTACTCAGCACGAATAGAGATGAAACGAAGGGAAAACATTTCCTAACATGCCCTTGTAGCCTCTCGCTCATAAGTATGGTCGACAACATACCCATAAGCAAGACTCTACTCAGACACTGCTCCAAGACTCCTAGGACTCGAATTAGAACCTAGGGCTCTGATACCAAACTGTCACGACCCAATTTCCAAGAGCTCGTGATGGCACCTAAACAACATTTGCCTAGGCGAACCAATGAAACAAGATGCGGAAAAGAACAATAATGTGAAAAGATCATAAATGAATATATAAATATAAAAGGGTGAAGTCCAAAAGAATATATCCACAAAAGAATTTGGAGCATTCTAAGAGTGACTCAATAAAGTATGAATATACATCAAAGAAATCTGAGTCCTATCTCTAAGTGACTCCGGCGGTATGCCACCACGGTCTGTGTGGTCGGCTCACCTCAATCAAAAGTCTCAGAAGCCTCGGGAACCGCTAACGTCCGGGCTGCTGACTAGATGAAGGACCTGCGCACGTAGCAGAGTAAGTTATGAGCCGAAGCCCAGTAAGATCACCGATAGGCCCGCTAAGGTACCCTTGCGGGACAAGTCGCTACATGCATCATAAGCAACAACATACTATAGTAATCATACAATAAAGTAGTGAAATCACAAATAGATGTAACACATTCCATACACACAAGTAGTAACCAGAAGTCTCAAGGATTATGCCCATCCAACGTAAGTCATAGGTCAACTCAGCGGCGGTTTGGAGGTCCAATCTCTACTCCCGTGCCGACTAACCTAGACCTACGATGGACTAGCAACACCACTACTAAGTATCAACCATATACCGTGACCCGAAGTCACTATCACAATCATGAATAAGTAGACCAACGACCCGTAGTCGTTGGCTCATCTCAAATCTGTCTACGATCGCACCACACCCCCTGTCAAGTGCGTCGTATCTCAATAAATCAAGTGACCACACCACACCCCCTGTCATGTGTGTCACATCTCAAAGATCAAGTGTCCACACCACACCCCCTGTCAAGTGTGACACATCTCATAGTATAGGCGACACCACACCCCCTGTCAAGTGTCCCTCTAACAGTATTAATATCCACGACATTAATAACAATAACAGAAATAATAACAGAAATATTAATAACGATAATATTTCACAGTCACCGTAACCCAGGTTGGTTATGCTAGCTGAACGTAAGGCGAAGGTTAACCCGACCACAGTTTGGGGGTACAATCCCTACTCCCATGTCGTCCAACCCAAGGTTACGTATAGACAGCACTACCCAACCCGGCATGTGAACAAATCAAGTACCAATATCATACAAAAGCCGGCAAAATCCTCGGCAAGACATTTATCATGACATGCCGGCAACATCCTCGGCCATGTCCCAAGTTCTTGCTATCTAAGCATGGCGTAGCAAGCGTTACTATGATATAAATTTAAGCTACCTCGAAGTAGCGTTTAGACCGGCACATACCTCGGTCGAGTCACAATCTCGCTATTTATAACAAACAATAATAGCAAGTAATTCACATCATTAATCCTAACCATTGTTAGGTATATATATGCGTACATGAAGCATACTAGCATGAAGGAAGAGTCCACAAGCACAATAGAGGTCAAGTCTCACTTACCTCGAAATTCGGGCTCAAATGCCGGGAAGAATCTCCTTTCCCGCTCGCCTTGTCCGCGAAGGACTCTCCACTAGGTCTATTAAGACAAGATATAGCACATATGAGTGCTCAATTATAGCTATTTAAGCCTATAGGCATCCTAGGGTAAAAATTACCAAAATGCCCCCGGGTAGGGCCGAGCCCTAAATTTACAAAATGTACTTTTCCGGACTCCCCACGCTCCCGTGAGTCCAAAAGTACACTTAGATTCCACATGCGAGCCTTGCTCAATGTCTTTCCCCAATTCTTAAGAATCTAGGGTTCTAACCCATTTCCAAGAATCAACCCTTTGATTCTTGTGTTAATCAACATAAAGATGGATTGAAAGGTCTTACCTTAAGTGTAAGTATGATTGGGTCTTCAAGAAATACCCAAAAATCGTCTCAAGAGCTCACCAACTGATTTTTATAAGTTATGAACCGAAATGGCCCGAAATGGCCTTTTTATAGCAGTTTTTTTTTTTGGCCTCTGTGACAGCTTCTTTTGAAAAAATCATAACTTTTGATACGAATGTCCAAATGACCTGAAACTGGTTCCATTAGAACCACAACTCAAAGGGCTACAACTTTTATATTTTGAGTTTTTCCTAATCCCTTACGGATTGGCCGAAAATCAGCTTTTATCCGGCTGTTTGCGCCAAAACAGAACAGAAAAGTCGCACCAGATTTTCTACTGTTTTAGGGGAAAAAAACGGGACCCTACGAAGCTCGGAATGATCCCAAATTTTTCACACAAGCCATAAAATACTTGGGTGACATGCTCGTCAAGACGGAACTCAATTCGGACCTCCAGAACTCAAAAAGTGGGTCCCACGGCAAAGGTTCAATTTTCGACTTTCGCCAAAATAGCGAAATTTAACCAAACGACCTTGGAATCCAATTCCGAAAGTTGCTACAAGTCACAAATGACTATACAAACCTAACGGAACTTTCGGATCTCTCATCGGAGCTCATTTGCTCAAATCGAGCTCGGAAACCTCTTTTAACTCTTTTAAACTTCCGAAACGGGGACTTTATCAAAAGTCCTATCAAACGAGGTCTGTTTTCAATTTTGAAGGTTGCTACATATCATAAATGACGAGACGGACCTAACGGTGCGCTCGGATTTTCCATCGGGGTTCGTTTACTCAAAACGACCTATCAAAACCCCAAATTTCTTTCCGGAATTTCATAAACGGATCCTTTTCTCGAAAACCTATCAAACGGACTCCGTTTCGACTCAGATTTCACAGACGGGTCATAAATGACCTAACGGAGCTTTTGGGACTGTCGACACACAAATCGAGATCCCGGATCCCGTAACGACTATTTGAGGGTCGTTACAGATATGGTGCTGGTTGAGCTGGTACTTGGTCAGGGACTACTTCTGCCTCATCAAGTTGAAACTCATCAAGGGCATGATCATTCAACTCCATATCATATATCTGTTCTTCAATATTTTGCATTTGTTCTTGATGAGGATTATCCTGTTCTACCATCTGCATGTCAAGATCATCTTGTACTTCTTTAATATTATGCGCCTCCTTCAGTTCATAGCCTTAGTCCATATTGTGTCGTAATGATGGTGTAGGAAATAATGGTGAACACTTCTCTTTATATGTTTTGAAAGGAAATATACTCTCCTTGAACATCACATCTCTGCTGACTATCAAGTATCAACCTTCTGTTGCTAAGATCATATAGGATATAACCTTTCTGAGTAGCTGAATATCCTAGCAATACACAAGCACTTGCCCTTGGGGAAAACTTGTTCCCCTTTGGCAGAATTGTGACATAACCCAAGCATCCTATAGTTCTCAAATGTTCCAGTGATGGTTTCTCTTTATGAAAGACCTCATAAGGTGATCTCCCATCTAAAACCATAGTGGGCAGTCGCTTAATCAGATAAACTGCTGTTAATATGCACTCACCCCAAAACCTGATAGGGATGTTTCCTTGAAATCTCAATGCCCTTGCAATCTCTAAAATGTGCCTATGTTTCCTCTCCACCACTCCATTCTGCTGTGGAGTGTGTGGACAGCTGCTTTCATGAATTATACCTAGGGATTCAAACAATGTTCTGCATTCCTTATTAAAGAACTCACCACCATTGTCTGATCTAACCTTCTTTAGCACAGTAAACACATCATTTTTCATTCTGATCAAATATACCCAAGTCATCCTTGGACAATCATCAACCAACCAATGTCAAGAAAAATCTGTTTCCATTATGAGTAGGATTTCTGTAGGGTCCCCATACATCCATGTGTATCAAGTCAAAAATTGCAACACTTCTAGAAGTACTTAATGGGAAATGAAGCCTAGTTTGTTTAGCTAAAGGACAAACTATACAATTGTGCTCAATGCCAATTCCCTTATTTCCTAACAATCCTTTTAAGATATTTGGAGAAGGGTGTCCCAGTCTTCTGTGCCAAAGTACTATTATGTCTGCTTGGCTTATTTTTGCTGTCAACAGTTGTTCTTCATTATTTCTTCTGCTTCCACTCAACTTTTCATGTAGAAAGTATAAGCCATTGCTCTCTTTACCAATCCCTTTCACATTCCCATTTGAGAGGTCCTGAAATATACAGAACTCAGGGAAAAAAATAACTGAGCACTTCAATTGCTTAGTTAGTTGTGACACTGAGAGTAAATCATACTTGAATTCTGGTATTACTAACACATCCTTCAATGACTCTTACTCATTAAGCTTATAGCTACCATTGTGTGTGACTGAAGTTATATGACCATTTAGGAGATGAACATTTTTCTGTTCTGCATTACGGAGTGATGTCATATTTCTGAGTACTCCTATATCTGAGGTCATATGACTAGAAGCTCCTGAGTCTATGATCCATTTGCTCTTCCTTACTCTGTCATTATTTACCAGAAAAGCATCACAATGAACAATATCAACTAATATACCTGCCATGTATGCTGTACTATCATTATTTTCCTCCTTTTGAAGCAATCTCATCAGCTGATTGTATTGTTCTGTAGTAAAAGTTTGTGGTGCCATCATCTGCACACCTTGAGTTGGAGTCCTATTGTCCATGTTGTCTGCATTGTGGGAGCTATTCCCTACATTGTATTGCTGTGAATTGCCAGAAGCATTTTCCACCAGGGATTGATTTGCATTCACTTGTCCTGGACCTGCACTTCCATGTTATTCCTTCATCTAGGTCTGTAATTATCAGGGTAGCCAATCACCTTCCAGCATCCCTCCTTGTCATGGCCTTTGATTTGACAGATGTCATATCAGAGATTAGGGTTCCTTCCTCTTGGTTTATAGCCAGATCCTCTTCTATAATCCTGACTGTAACCACCTCTAGTGTTCTTCTTGTAATATGGTTTATAACCTGGTTTTCCAGCATAAAGAGCAGTAGGATCATTTAAATCATTGTTAACATGTGTTCATGCAGTCATTTTCTGACTCTCATCTGAGATAACCATTGAATATGCCTTGTTTACATTGGGCAAAGGATACATCATCAGGATCTGACCACGAGCCTGTCCATATGTCTCATTCAGGCCCATCAAAAAGGCAAACAGTCTTAGATACTGAATGTGATCTGCATAGATCTTAGATTTCTCACAACCACAACTTGGTGGAGGTATGATAGCATCAAATTTATCCCATAACAATCTTAGCTTTGAAAAATAGGTAGAAACAGACATAGTGCCTTGATTAATTGTGCAGATTTCACGATGAATATGATAGATCCTTGATCCATCAATTTTATCAAATCGCTCCTTCAGATCTCCCCAAACATCAGCAGCATTAGTTGCATATACAATTCCACTAAGCAAATCATTAGAAACTGTGTTCCTAATCCATGATAAAACAAATGCATTGCATTTCTCCCACTGTTCTTCATATCTAACATTGTAATCACTCCTTTTACAGGTTCCTAATACAAACCCTAGTTTACTCTTAGCTCGCAGAGATATTAACATCGCTCTACTCCAAAGTGAATAATTCTCAGTACGTGTGAGCTGGATCGAGGTTAGGATTGAACCTGGAGTATCCGATTGATGTAGATACAGGGGATGATTCTGTTTTTTCATCAATGAATTCTGGATTCTCCATTGTTGTAGCTTGAACTGGTGCATTCGCCAGGGAAGCTGTATAAGACCACGCTTGTACTACGCGTGATTGTTTCAGTGATCATTGTAGAAGAATCTAGAAGATTCTAATAGCTCTGATACCATGAAGAATTCATAGAACTGATGCATGGGAATGAGACCTAGCTGAGATATTTGGGGAAGAAGTAGATTCTCGTTAACTGTAAATGAATGGAATACACACTATATATAGAAAGTACTAACTAACCTACTCTAACTACTTGACAACTAACTAACAGCTCACTATTAATTAACTATGTACAGCTGTCAATACCTACTGACCAAGCTAACTAACTACACGGCTAGCTGACTAACTGGTCCATGGTCTGCAATATGTACGAGCACTGTCCTTCTTTCTCAAAAAAATTCTCTCATGTACCGCTGAAACTATTTGGCTACTAATCATACAACTAGAAATGTACCTTTTTCTGACTGACAAACTCCTACTGGCTTAAAGTAGTCGGAGATTTCCAACCGAAACGGACCAGAAAATTGGTATATTAATTTTTGAATTTTTGTTCTTATTTTCTGACCTAATCGGTTAGTAAGTTTTTTAATTTTTTTTTAAGTGCATCGACCGAGTTGGTCGGAACCCATGTGATACTATACACGCAGCCCTTTTCTTTTTCCTTCACTTTCTTTTCCTTTGCTCTTTCTCCTCTCTCTTCCTCATCTCTCTTCCTCTCTAACCCGATCCCTCCTTCCACTCTACCAGTTTTTTCCAACCAATCTAGTGAAATAGGTAAGTGGTGCCTCTTCTTTTCTTAACCAATTTCCTCTTTCCCCAAAATTTGTAAAACCATAACCTTTTTTATTGGTGTAGAAATTGAAAGAAGTAGTAGCGTGGACGGTGAAGTTCAGCGACTGTGGACTCCGGCCATGTAACATTTCCGGCAGATCTCCATTTTTTTTGTGAAAATCGATTTAGTTCACAATATCAAAGATTATAACATAAAATGTTTCCGGGGTGTAATGAAACTACATCTATAGCCCTTAGTTCTAGTTCATGTTAATACTATTAGCTCTTAGTTCTAGTTCATATTGATTATTATAAGTAGAAGCTTCACTACTTAGTGAACATGAAATGAGTTATACTCCTTTATCAAAAAGAAAATAAGTTATACTCTGTTGACTTTGTGTTCATAAATTGAGATGAACTTATTGAAGTGCTTCTAGCAAAAGAAGTTGACTTCCTGATTGATTGCTAGGTTGATTGCAACATTGATTTGAACAATGTCTTTGAATGAAGAACATCAATGTAAGCCTCATATCTTGTCTATGGTTGTAGTTTTAATGGAATTAATAATGTTAGTGTAGATACAAGCTACTTATTATGGGTTGTAGTTTTATATTCAGCTCCTATAGTTACTTTATGTGGAACCTCATACTTGAAGAAATTTAGTTATCTTTATTTGTTGCTCTCACTTGAAATTCTTGGTAGTTCACTCAGTTAATCTTCTTAATATTTAAGTTCACTTGGATTTGTTTTTGTTGAATTGTGTTGATAATTTTGTTTTACAGGCTAAAATGCATCAATCTCTTGAAATTTTCCACAAAACCAAACCACTTGGTTCTTTTTACAAGTTTTTCTTCCAAGTAAGCCTCATTCTTGAATTTATTACTTATGTATATGCTTTTGTTACAGAAATTCAATTTTTATTTTCGAATTTTTCTTATTTATGATGTGGTTTTGTTAAGCTCTTGTGTTGGCCTAAATCGAGATAGGACAACAAAACGAATTTGTATTGGGTTTAACTGGTAATTTGCTTGTATCAAAGTGATGCTCGAGCTAAAGTTAAGTTTGAACTAGATGAAAGGCTCGAAAAAGTAAACGAGGCAAGGAATAAGCTAAATGACAAACAAGACAACGAATAAAAATAGAGTCGAATCTTGTATTGTTTATGTCATTTGTTTACAAATGAACCCCATTTATAATTAGGGAAAATAATGACGTTATAAATGTCATAAATGTGTCTTTATGACCATTACTTCGTATTTGATCGTGGTAGACTGGCGGTATTCCCCTTAAATGCTGAAGCAACGGTCGTCAGTTATAAAGATCAGGCCTCATATGATGAGGCATCGTTTCCATTCGAGATCATGTGATTACAGAGTTTTCTTCGAGCTCGACACTTTGGGCATGTTTCCCCTCATCTCTTGGGATGATTTCCCTAGGCAAAGAGACATGCAACCTCTCCTCGTGAGTTTTCCTCGTGGAGTAGACTTTGTGTTATACTTCGAGGTCTTGCTCGAGACCTCGGCGATTTTCGTCCAATACAGATAGTCCCCCCACTCCTCGAGTGGTTGCCAAATCTATCAAGGAGCGGAATGAACTTTAGGCAGGAGATTGTCGTGGCTGCTTTTGCGCCGTGAATTTTGAAAACGATAGTTGTCACTCCATATTCCCATCAATCATGCGTGGCGATCACTGTTTGGGCGCGTTTTCATGTTTTGTCTTACCCATGCGGCTGTAATCATGGAGTTTTAGCCTATATATAGCCGAACCTTTTCTTCTTCTTTTTCTCACTTCTTTTGCTTTTAACAGTAAAATTCTTGAATCTCTTTCCCCATTTTCACCCAAAAAATCTTAAGAAAAATATCTCAACAGAATTTTCCAAGTTCTTCACCTTCCTTCATTAATACCATGATTGTTGATGGGGAACTAGTTAATGTTCCTGAACCGCTAAATCTTGTCGTTCCTCCAGACTTTAACATGGAGGACCTTTCTTGTTCCAGTGGTATGGATCAAGAATAACGCCCAGCTACGGCTGAGGCTGCCCAAGTAGTTATGATGGAGGATGAAGAGGTTACCATGAAGAATGTTGGTGATGATGGACGTTTCTCAGACGACTTAGAACTTAAGCCTTACCACGTTACCTTTTCCAGAATCGATCTCTCGAAGGACTTTGTTATGCAGCCTTAAATTAAATCGGAGATTATGAGAAAAAGGAACATTCCTGTAGGGGATACGCCGAGCTTGATTACTCAGGCGAATATTCATCTAGTTCGTTTTGATTGCAATTGGGGCCCCAAGGTGAGGGTTGGTATCCCCACCCCCAAGAGCCGAGTGTGTGATCAAGTTGAAGGGCGTTCCTTTGTTTTCACTTACGATTTCACAATCGGTTTTTCTCTTCCTATCCCCAAGGTGTTGGACACTTTTTGCCGAACTTACCAATTATGTATAGCCCAGATTGGTCTTGGGATGTGGAGGCACGTTTAATGCCTCGAATTTTTGAGTAAATTAGCCGGGGTACCTTTCAGCCTTGATCATTTTTATACCTGTTTTCTCCCACCCTTCATAAGGACGGAGTCGTTCAGCTCAACAAGCATGGCTCACACTCGCTGGTTACAAAAAGTACGGACCTCGATGACCGTGGGTGGAACGAGCGCTTCGTCCTCTTGCCTACTGACCTTTTGTCTTCGAAGCCCGATTTTCCCGAGTAGTGGAATCGAGCACGTGAGTGTTTCGCTTTTTTTTTATTTTTGCATCACTTTTTTTTTGACTCTTTATTCTTGTCTTTTTAGCCGAGCCGGTTCCAATTATTCGTCCAAAGAATTTGGCTCAATGGGTTCAGGCTATTATCGATGCCAAACCTAGGTCAGAGAGGTCATGGATGGTTTTGGCTGCTTTGGCTGAGAATCAATGGGCATGCAAACGACATGGTGAATTATTTTTTCAACCAATGTTTTAAATCTGGTCTAGTTTTTTCGAGGCCTTGTGTCTCGGCGTCTCATTGTCTCTTCTTTGTTGTAGGGCTCCCCAAGAGGGCGATTGCTGTGCCGAAGGAGAAGAAACAAAAGAAGGAAAGAAAGGATAAGAAGGAGGAAATTCCCGAGGTCGGAGATGCCCTGAGCTCTTCAAGATTTGATTGGGAACCTCTCGAGGGGAAAAAGGTGGAAAAGGAAAAGAAGAGGAGAAGAAAAGAACAGCTCCCGAGGGGTCACCGAACCTTGGGGCCAAAACAGATCGAGTATCTTTCGTCTTGATTTTACCCTTTGTTTCGTTTTTTTGTTAATCAGCCCCTTTCTTTCTCCTTTCAATTTTTAAAAAGAATGAGTTATCCTCTAGGGAAACTCCAGAAGCAAAACGGGCTAGATTAGAGCTTGTCTCTTTCCCCGAGCTCACTCCTGCCGACGAGGCAGAGAAAAGATAGGATGAAGTTGTGGTTCCCTCTACTCATGAGCCTGAATTGGTTCAAGTTGCTGATAAAGACATGAGGGATATTCATCCTCCGTCTTCGGCGACAATGGAAGTGGATGATGCCCGGCCATTTCGAGTGGGAGACAAGACTCCTCAAGCTGCTTCCGAGCCTGCTCCTGATGTGTCTTCTTAGAGATAGTTCTGTTACATTGAGATTCCTTCAGCGCTCTGTCTCCTAGATGGCGATATCCAGGTCCCCATCAGCCTCCGTGGACTCTTAGGCCCTAAGGAACGTGATCGCCTTAAGGAGTCCCACATTTCTGATTTGATAGCTGATACTGCTCAGCACGCCATTCATGTACACTCTCTTCAATTTTTCTTTTTCGGTTTTGCGTTTGTTTCTTTCCCTGACCTTTTGGATCAATTCTATCAGGGCTTCTGAGATTGAATACAGACGAGATGAAAACCTTCGACAGTTAAAGGCAAGATGGAGGCGAGAGTGAGAGAGCAAGTCTCGAGGCCCAAGTGAGTGGTCTTGAGTAGGAGTTAATGAATGTGAGGCTCGAGTTGGAGCAAGCTAAAAATGCTGCTAATAAGTCCGGCCTCAAGATGATCAAATCCCTCGAGGCTAAATCTATTTTTGAGGAGAGGATAGCATTTTTGAAGAAACTTTGCAACGTCGAGCTGAAGAAGATAATAAACGAGGCTCAGTCAACTATTAGTGAGAGGGCCAAGAAATTCCATGCTGACTTGAAGCAAAAGTTTCTTAAGTTGAATGAGATGGTTGGGGAGAAAGAGGAGTTGGTCAAGGAGAGAGATTAGCTCTTGAGCGAAGTTAAGTTTTTGAGAAGCAAAGTTTATTCTCTCTCCTCGAAGCAGGAAATGAAGAGGACTCGGGCTAAAGTTGATAAGAATTGGGCCGTTATTCAGACAAGGCTGAAGACTCTGAAGGAGTGCCGTGGTGGGGTTGATCTCGATGCTGAGATCGCCAAGGCTGAAAACGATGCCGTCGCGGCCCAGAGGTTGATGGAGAACCTCCCTTCAAGAAACGAAAGCTCGGACGAGGGAGGTGATGACTCCGAGGCGGAGGCTTAGAGCAGCGCTTTCGCTTCTTTTTTGTTTATGTTTGGTTAAGGCCTTCGTGCCGTTTATTTTGTAAATACTTGGGCCTTCGAGCCCTTTTATTAATAGAAATTCTCTCTGTGGAAATATGTGAATTTGCTTGCAAGAATTTTTTGTACTTTTCATTGTTTCGAGCTAGCTTAGGACGACGTCTCGCCCTCGAGCCGTAGGCTTAACTTACGATTAGCTATGCGTATCAAATGAGAATAAAAAGTTATTGAATCGAAGCTTATTTCGTTGATTAGATACGTCGTCATGCTTTTATTATAATAAATGTCTAGTTGTAACAGGACTTAGATGAAAAAAGCTGTAAGATCATAATAGCATGAATTTATTCGAGCAAGTCCCCAAGGGTGATCCTTGGCGAGGTAATTGCTCGTTCCCCGAAGGCTTTGCCTGGTGAAGTCCCCAGTTTTCGACTCTTTGCTTGTTGTCACTTCCTTGGCCCGCCTGGGGCGATCGTACTCTTCATTGCGATTGAATAACATACCCGTGCTATTCGTTGTTCTCCTCGGATGGCTCTTACTGCCCATGGAGTTGAAAACTTGATCACTTAATGCAGGGTTGGTGGCACAGCCTTCATTTCGTGGATCCAAGGTCTTCCAAGAATGACGTTGTAGGCTATGTCCTCGGCCATAACCTGGAAGGTGGTTTGCTTGTTAACTCCCTCTGCAGTAGTTGCGAGAGTTATTACCCCCAAAGTCTTTTCAATGGAATTGTTCAATCCTGTTAATATGGTTGCCTTCCGGACGACTAGGTCCTTCAACCACATCTTTTTTATTGCTCCATAGTCGATGATGTTCACCGAACTACCAGGATCAACTAGAGCTTGTTTGACATCACAGTCATTGATCCTGAGCGTGATCACTAGCGTGTCATGATGAGGGAATATCATCCTATCGCAATCTTCTTTGCTGAACATCATTTCTTTGCTTGACTCACCAGCTCTTGTTCTTTTCTCTGCGGCACTAGATGATTTCACAATTTTTTTTTGCAGCGGCAAAGTTTATTCCATTTACCTCCGAACCCCCAGTGATAACATTTACTACCCTCTTTGGTGACTGTGCTCGGGGTGGTTGCTCTTCTCTTCTATTCTTCGAGTAGTTGTGTTTCCTTTTGTCAGTCAGATACTCTGCTAGTACCCCTTTCTTGAGCAGATGAGCCACCTCGAGACACAATGTTTTACAATCTTCACTTGCGTGCCCGTAGCCCATATGAAATTCACAATGTTGCGTTTGGTCTCTTTTGCTCGGGGTGTTCTCATGTCTTTGGGTAGTCTCACTCCTTGGTCAGTCATCCATTTGATCGCATTCACCAGCTCGGAGGTTGATATGTTGAAGTTGTATTCAGAATTTCGAGGCAAATCTTTCTCCTTGGATACCAGAGACGGGCCTGAGGATTTTTGGTTGAGGATGATCCAGATTTTCCCCCAAGTCTCTGGCTCACGTGTTGATACCCCCCGAGGCATTGACTTACATGTTGCTTTTGGGTTCCGTGGTACGGTTCGTATCGATTTTTTGAACTCCCTCGCGGTGCATCAGCGAGTCGAGAGGACTCAGATCGAAATGGCCTCGTCCCGTCCTTCTCTACTCTGCTTCCTTGAGCCTGATCTTTGTTGTGGCTCGGTCGTGCAATTCATCCCAAGTTCGAGCTTGCCGCTGCTGGAGCACTTTCTTTAGCTCAGCGCAACCTCTGAATTGCCCATGTTAAGGTTCTTTTCAAAGGCCATGACTGCCAAACTGTCATCCATCTTTGGTAAGTCCATCACCTCGACCTGAAAGCGTTCGAGAAAGTCCTTAATAGGCTCGAGGTACCCTTGTTTTACGTCAAAGATATCTTCCTTTCTTTTGAGGATCTTTTGGGCTCCAGTGTGATCTTTAATGAACATGTCTGCCAATTTGTCGAAGCTGGAAATGGACACGAAAGGGAGGAGTATGTACCAACATAACACCCCTTTTTCCAAGGTGTCGGCGAATTTTTTCAAGAACATGGATTCTTTTTCAATTGGGGTTAGATCGTTGCTTTTAACCATGGCCATATATTAGGTAATATGGTCAACTGGGTCCGTCGTTCCATCATACTTCTCAATAATTTGTAATTTGAAATGTTTTGGGACGGGTGCTGGAGCAGCTTCAGATAATGCTCCTACAGGAGGTGTTAGACCGATCGGCGGGGTGGATCCGTTTGGGGCGTTAACTCAATCAACGGAGCTAAATTGTTCGTTGGGATGGGTGTTGAGCCAGTTGGGTGTAATGGAATTCCACCATTGGTCTCGGTGGCACCCACTGTCTGATCCGGCACTTGGATAGTCATGTTATCTTGACAGTATCCAACATTTTATTTTTCGATGGAAAGTTGAAACTATAGACTTTGGAACAAACATTATTACCAGCTCCCCACATACGGTGCCAATTTGTGTTGGCCTAAATCAAGATAGGACAACAAATCGAATTTGTATTGGATTTAACTGGTAATTTGCTTGTATCAAAGTGATGCTCGAGCTAAAGTTAAGTTTGAACAAGATGAAAGGCTTGAAAAAGTAAACGAGGCAAGGAATAAGCTAAATGACAAGCGAGACAACGAATAAAAATATAGTTGAATCTTGTATTGTTTATGTCGTTTGTTTACAAATGAACCCTATTTATAATTAGGGGAAAGAATGAAGTTATAAATTTCATAACTGTGTCTTTGTGGCCATTAATCCGCATTTGATCGTGGTAGACTGGCGATATTCCCCTAAATTGCTGAAGCAACGGTCGTCAGTTACAAAGATCAGGCCTCGTCTGACGAGGCGTCGTTTCCGTTCAGGATCATGTGATTACGAAGTTTGCTCTGAGCTCGACACTTCGAGCCTGTTTCTCTTCATCTCATGATTTCCCGAGGCAAAAAGACATGCAACCTCTCCTCGTGAGTTTGCCTCGTGGAGTAGACTTCGTGTTATACTTTGAGGTCTTACTCGAGACCTTCGCGATTTTCGTCCAATACAGCTCTATTGAAGTTTAAATGAATCTTTAGTTTTGCTTTGTATATTAAGAAATAGCATGCATAAGAACATTTCATATGAATATTGTTAGTGTATTTAACTTGGATTCTAGAGTTAAAACTGAATTCGGAATTTAGTTTATAAGTCGGAACAACAATGCCATTTAGAAAAGATATTAAACGAGTAGAAACAAGAATAGTTGTACTTGTAGATATTAAATCAGTTTATAGCTTGATAAATCTTAACTTTGGATTTGTACTTTAAATATTTCCATCAGTTTATAGCTTGATAAATTTGTGCATTTCAAGATCTATTTAATCTGCCGTTTATGTTATTTTATTATCTCTTTCATCGAGACCAAATATTTCATGGATAATGAAATTGAAGACTCATTTGAAAGTGTTCAAGACGCCATGAATATCAAAATCGAAGACTCACTTGAAATAATTCAAGATATAATCGAAGACTCAAGTGAAATGGTACCAGAATTAAACTTGAATGAAGAAGTTGAATCTGTTGAGAGAGAAGCATTACAACAAGTTGTTGGGATAAAGTTACATATATATCTTTCCAACTTCTATTAAGATGTTACTATGAATATTCTATTAGAATGTTATTAGTAAATTTTTAAGTAGTACAATCTTTTGGTGATAACTTTATTGGAATGTTATTAATAAATGTTGAGGAAATAGAATCTTTTGGCTACTCTATGAGAGTTGTTTAGACTTGTTTATAAGGAATTGTAGCTGGATATTATTGGATGCCGCGTTGTTTTGAATTGACACGTGGTGACTGCTCTAATTGTAGGTTTTATTTTGCAAGTTTTAATTAAATTCTTGATCAGAGCGATAGGGTTAAAAAAAAATTTCAGATTTTCTCATTTTCAACTGATTCGGTCGGAATTTTTTTTTCTTTTTAAAAAAAATAGATTATGAACATTTCTCACCAATTTTGTGGGAAATTTGGAAAATAAATTAGATCAAGAACATGTCTGACCGAATTTTCGACCAACAAATTTCATTGGTGGTAAACTCATAATTTCTGACCGATTTTCGACCGTTCTGACAGTCGGAAAAGGGCATATCTCTGATAGTGATAAGTGGCGTAGATATATAGAATTTAACGTTAGTGTACATATTGAACGAAATCGAATAACAATATCATATTGATAAGTGCAAGTCAAATACATATAGTCATGCTGGTTTTAATGCCAAAGTGAGGTCGCTGATCGGAAATCAATGATGAGGTCGCTGATTAGAAATCAATGATTTGTGATTCTCAGCTTGCAACTTCTTTTTTTCTAAAACAAATTAATCTAGAAAACTACATCGTCTCAAGGTTCAACGAAAAAAATGAAAGATACAAATCTAACAAACGCATATTAGAGATTTGAGAACAGATTGACTGTTAGATGTACGGGTTTTTATCACATAGTATCTTATAATATTATTATATAAATTTTTTATTTTAATGGATTAGTTATAGATGCATTCAGCAATTTTTTTAAATGGTGTACATCGAATGACATCTATAATGTTGAAGCAGTAGTATCACATGAATCCTTCATAGATTGCTGTAAAGAGTTCATATATAAATCTTCCTCTCCTTTACCTTGTGGCGTGTGGTATACCTTGAAAAATCATATTTTGGACATATATCTTCTAGCTTTTGGTTGGGTATAAAAATAGATGACTTATGGTAGTACCCGTAATTTTGGGGCATCTTTTAATTTTATAATTGTATCTAAAACACAACTACGCAAGTAAGAACAAACCAACAAAATAGAATTATTAATTAATTTGGAACAGTCAGTTAGGAAAGGCATGATACACAATAAACGTATATAAAATATGCAAATTTTTTGTTCTTATCAAGATTACTTTACTACAACAGAAACAAAAACTTTATTAGAGGATTCGAGCAATATAACTTCAAGTCACTAATGCTTGTACAATTCGATGACCCAATCACAACATGCACGAGACACAATTTTCATAGTAGCAAATCCAGCTTCTTTTGCTAAGGCTTCAAATTCTTGCTTTGTTCTTTCTTTCCCTCCAGCCAAAAAGTTCATCATGATCATGTCAGTGGTGAAAGTATGCTTAGAAATAAGATTATCCACTGGATACTCTTCTTTTATTTCTTCAATTACCACAACCTTACCATCTTCTGGCAAAGCTCTCCAACAATTCTTCAATATCTTCAAGCAATTGTCATCATCCCAGTTATGAAGTATCAACTGCATTCAATTGGTTTATTAAATATTTCAAATAATATATACCTAGTATAAATCTATATCTATATCTATCTATACTATATTAAAAATGCGAAGGCCCTTAGTAAATGTTGATTGAACTTTTTGCCCTTTACTAAAAGACTCTACAGTAGATAAAATTATCATTTACTATTTTCTTAATTTTTATTATTATTTAATGTTCATTCACTACAAAAAACATGCACTTAGCAGCGGTTTTTCTGCGCGGTTTGGTCCACTGCTGCTAAGATTTCATTTTGCAGCAATTTTACAAACTGCTCCTTAACTAAGAATATAGCAGCGGTTCGGAAGTTATGTAGCGGCGGTTTTGGCGAATATTGTTTTAGCGGCGGTTATGTGAGTTTTTCTAGCAGTTTTCTACAGGGTACCATTGTCCCACATCGGTGATATAGAGCAACTTTGTACTCTTTATAGAGCAACCTGTTCACGGTTGAACGTTTGCTACGGTTGGGCTTATTCGGAATTGGGCCTATTCTGCGATACACTACACGGAAGCCCACTGTACTAATAGGAGGGAAGATGATGGTCCATCAATCAGTCACCCATTTTAAATAGGTTTTTTACACAAATATACAAATTTTCACCCTTAATTACAAAAAAATAGAAATATTTCTCTAATTACAATGCATAGCATTATTTTTCTAACACATTTCACTTTCACTTCTCATTTTTTCCAAATTAAAAATTCTCTCACTTACTCTCTCTTTCTCCGATCACCCCACACCCACCACCCCAAGATCTGGTTCATCTTACAAGCCTAGGAACCAATACTATTGTGATTTCTGCCAAAGAAAAGGGCACGCTAGAGGATATTGCAACAAGTGTAAGGCATATCAAAAGAAGAATGGATCAGGGGGATCATCTCAGCTATCATCTCAACACAATAATAGCTATAACACTATGCCTACAACTAACTATGTTACAGACACTACTGTGGGCACTAATGCACATGCAGATGCATCCTTCTTACTATCATGGGGACTCTTTCCATGGGCAAGTCCCTATGCATCCCTCTCCTGGTCCATTCTCAAGCCCTGCTTCACTACCTGGTTCATACATCACTTATGGTCCGGCAGCTGTTCCAACCTTTACACCTGAGCAATATCAACAGATAATGATGATGATAGGCAAGGGAAAATATATGGATGCCACACCTCAGCACAATGCAGCATACACTGCTATATCATGTATATCTATTTCACTCTTGTCCAGAATGAAGTATAGTAGCTGGATTGTGGACACAGGGGCCTCAAACCACATGGTCTCTTAATTAGAGTTGCTGTGGACATCTCACCTCTAGCAAATAAAGGAGCAGTTCAACTACCAACCGGAGAAAGTTCACTCATCACTCATACTGGTTCTGCTATGATTTTTAAAAATATTAAGATAGATGGAGTTCTCTATGTTCCAGGATTCAAATACAACTTATTATCTGTATCTCAACTTGTCAAGCAGTTGCATTGCTCGGTGGTTTTCACCCCAACTGGTTGTGTTTTTCAGGACCTCTGTAGTGGGAGAGTCCTGGGGACTGGTAAGTTGAAGGATGGCTTGTTTTTCTTAGCTGAAGATGGAATAAAAGAACAAGAGCAACCATTGAAACATTCCCCTGGAGCAATTCCTGTGGCAGCAGCTACTTCAATAAAAATGGATGTCTGGCATCAGAGGCTGGGGCACATACCCATGGAAGCAATGAAAATAATAGATAGGTTTAAGCACATGAAAATGCATAATGATTATTTCTGTCCAGTATGTCCCTTAGCTAGACAGAGTAGGGCTTCTTTCCCTACTAGTACTACAAGATCTGCATATGTGTTTCACCTTGTGCATGCTGATGTTTGGGGGCCTTATAGAGTGCCTACCTACAATGGGAAAAGATTTTTCCTAACCATAGTTGATGATTGTTCTAGACTTACATGGATCTTCCTAATGAATGCAAAAGATGAGACTTTCCCTATCTTTAAGAACTTTCTTCTTATGATCAAGACTCAGTTTCATTCTTCCTTTAAAGTGCTCAGGACAGATAATGGGTCTGAATTTTTCAACTCTGACATGAACATGTTTTTGACTGAACATGGCATAACACACCAGAGCTCTTGTATTTACACTCCTCAACAAAATAGAGTTGTTGAAAGGAGGCATAGGTACATACTGGAAATAGCCAGGGCCTTAAGATTCCAAGCAGGCATTCCACTTAGATTTTGGGGTGAGTGTGTATTAGGAGTTGTTCATATCATTAACAGACTTCCTTCCACAGTATTGGCAGGCAAATCCCCATATGAAATCCTCTATAAAACTGTACCTTCACTGGAACACCTCAGGGTCTTTGGCTGTTTGGGATATGCTGTTGATGTAAGACAACATGATAAATTTTCAGCAAGGGGCATTCCTGCAGTGTTCCTAGGATATTCTCCTACACAAAAGGGCTATAAAATGTATGATTTGCACTGTAAGCAACTCTTTGTCAGTAGGGATGTAATCTTTAAGGAGCATATCTTTCCCTTCAAGCAGATGAAAGAGAGTCCTGATCCTTTATTCCCAGTACTGGAATTTGTTCCAAATGACAGTGAGTCTGTAGATGATGTGTGTCATCCTCCTTCTCCTGAGCATGTTCCCCTCATTCCTCCTGCTGTGCCTACTACAGAAGAGGCATCACCCTCTACTCCTGATGGCACTCTTGAAGACACAGTAGATTCTTCTCCTGATCCCACTGCCGAGCAATCTCAGTCTGATTCACCAGTCCTGACTCATTCAGACAACACCATTCCAGGTAGTGGTTCCACCTCTGTGCCCACTCCTATCACTAGCCCCACAGAAATGCAGGTCCTCCTAAGTGGCTGCAAGACTATATTAGCTTTCCTAAGGCCAAGAGTGCTTGTGCTTACCCTATTGTTGATTACTGCTCTTATGACAACATCTCTTCTTCTTATGCAACTTGTCTTCAAGTTCAATCTGTAGTCACTGAGCCTAAGACCTTCCATGAGGCTGCTCAGGACCCCAAATGGGTTGAGGCTATGCAGCAGGAAATTCAAGCTTTGCAAGATAATCACACCTGGGATTTGGTTGACCTGCCTAGAGGTAAACATGTCATAGGGTGCAAATGGGTGTTCTAGATTAAGTACAAGTCAAATGGTGAGATAGAGATGTACAAAGTCAGATTAGTGGATAAGGGCTATAGTCAACAGGAAGGTTTAGACTACAGAGAAACTTTTTCTCCTGTTGCCAAGATGGTGACAGTTAGATCTGTCATAGTTGTGGCTGCCTCTAAGCATTGGAACATCTATCAAATGAATGTCTACAATGATTTCTTACAGGGTGATCTCTATGAGGAAGTGTACATGCAGATTCCTCAAGGTTTTGGTTCCAAGGGGGAGTATAGTCCTAAAGTATGCAGGCTCAGAAAATCTTTATATGGCCTTAAACAGGTCTCTAGGCAATGGAACCTAAAACTAGCTGAAGCACTCTTTGAGCTTGGCTTTACTCAATACCATTTTGATTTTTCCTTGTTCACCTATAGGAGAGGTTCAGACCTGGTGATCATCTTAGTATATGTTGATGATCTATTGGTCACTGGTTCAAATAAAATATTGATACAAAAGGCCAGAAGCAATTTGCAAAAGAAGTTTAAAATGAAAGACCTTGGTGAATCCTGGGCATAGAATTTGCAAGGAGCCAGGAGGGAATTGTAATGAATCAGAGGAAGTATGCCCTTGAGCTCATCTTAGACTAAGGGCTAGGGGGAGCTAAACCAGCATCCACACCTTTGGACTTTAATCAGAAATTGACCTCAGTAGTCTATGATGAATTTCTGAGGAAGCTGAATGAGAAGGAAGGAACTGATAGCAAGAGTTCACAGTATGTTGACAAGCCCTTGGACAATGTTGAACCTTACCAGAGGTTGGTGGGCAGACTGCTTTATTTGACTATGACAAGACCTGACATAGCTTACACTGTACAAGTGCTTAGCCAATTTATGCATAACCCCAAACAGTCACACATGGATGCTGCTTTAAGGGTGGTCAGGTATGTTAAAGGAGCACCAGGGCTGGGGCTCTTAATGAGGGCAGGAGAAGCAAGTGCACTGAGTGTCTATTGTGACTCTGACTAGGCAGCATGTCTTGAAACCAGAAGATCTATGACTGGGTATCTAGTTAAGTTTGGACAATCCTTAATTTCTTGGAAGTCCAAGAAACAGGACACAGTGTCCAGAAGCTCGGCAGAAGCTGAGTATAGAAGCATGACCTCAACTGTGGCTGAGATATGTTGGCTGACTGGTCTTTTTAGAGAGTTGGGAATTCTGGTAAAACAACCCAGTGCCATGTTCTGCGGCAGTAAAGCAGCCATACAAATAGCTGCAAATCCAATTTTCCATGAGAGGACTAAACATATAGATATTGGTTGTCATTTTATAAGGGAAAAGTTACAGAAGGGGCTGATCTGCACTTATCATATTGGCACCAAAGAGCAACTGGCTGATCTGCTGACAAAGGGACTAGGGAAGGCACAACACCACTATCTGATGAACAAGCTGGAGTTAAAAATGTGTTTTTACCCTCCAGCTTGAGGGGGAGTATTGACAATTGTTGATAGTTAGTGTAGATAATAGTAATCAGTTAGTGTAGCTAATTGTAGTCAGCTAAGTAGTTAAGAGAGGTAGCTTAGTGTAGTTAGTTGTTATAACTAACTTATCTTATGTGGCATAGATGAAGTGTTAGTTAGTTAGGAAAGGTAGTTAATGAGATATTAAATATCCTACTTATGTACATGTACAGTTCAGATTTCATTCAATACACAGAAAATATTCCCCAACATTCTCTCTCTACAATTTCTCTCAGTCTTAGCTCACCGAACTTTCCCTTTCTAGAATTCTTTCCTCAATCTCATTTCCATGGCTGAAATGATAAAGCTGTACAAAATTTGACAAAATTATAATAACGTATTGAAGAACTTTTGTGAACTGGCTTTCTTACATTATTGAGTTGGTTAAATAGAATCAACATTTAATTTCTATTTAATAATCATATGCATTCAAAATTTGTTCTAATTGATAATGGGGTATGCATGTAAGTTCACACGCAACGCATGTACCCAGAGACTAATAAATTATATGTATGTTTCAATTTTTCTTTAATACATTGACGCTTACCCAACTACCCAAAAAAGAAAGACATACAAGTATAATAGAAGTACTAACCTTAACCAAGATCACCTCCCCTTGAGGAACACTCTCAAACATATCTCCTCCAACATGCTCCACACCTAACAAGGAGAATATTTCAATATCTCTTTCAAACAAAGGAAGTCTAAATTGGCCTTTTCAGTTAGGGAAAGTCGAGTAAAATACTTAAAAGGTCACTCAATTTTGAGAAATGTGTGACCAAAGTCACTTTGCTTTGAATTGTACTAATAAAGTCACTCAACTTTGAGAAATGTGTGACCAAAGTCACTTTGCTTTGAATTGTACTAATAAAGTCACTCAACTTAAGGTAATTCTCACCAAAAGTCATTGTAACCAGATTTTGCACAATCATCTCACCGAAAATCTGACATGGCATTTTTATTTTTAATTATATATACATGTGGCATACTTTATTTTCCATATAAGATTTTATAATAAGTTGAATACTTTTCTAAGGATTTGGAAAGTGTTCTTTTAAATTATTACAATAGTAGAATATTGTGTCATTGCTAAATTTCTACGGGTACTGTCGAAATATTAGCTTTACTACTCTTTCAAATACTTAACTCTTTAATTAGTTATGGTTAGAATCATTATTTTTTTCAAATCTATTAGTTAAATATATATTTTATATAATAGATAATAGGTAGATTAGTTAAATATAATAGATAGTTAAATATATATTTTATCTAGTGTCTCCATGTTCTCAATTTCTTATTTGGATGAATGACACTTGGCCCTCCTTAAAACCAATGTTCTAGATTTAATAGGGTAAATAAAGGTATTTAACTATGGTTTGGACAAAATATCTTTCTATTTCAAATTCATTTTATCTTAAAGAATCCTATAATTTAGCAGCAAAAATTACATTAATTGTTAAACAAACTCATCTTATTTTAGATATAGAAGTGCAGAAGATCTATGTGATTTCTATAAGTATTATGAATTGGTCGGAAAGATTCTTTCCAAGATAAAATGTGAATAACTATGAGCAGAATATTAGGTACTATCTTCGCAACTAGTTTTAACTGATGTGATTGTGTGAAAAGAATTTCTTCGTATATTGTTATTTGAGTAAATTGATATTATTAAATCTTGTCTTGTTAATTGATACTATTAAATCTTGGAAAATAAAGTATGCCACATGTATATATAATTAAAAATGAAAATGCCATGTCAGATTTTCGGTGAGATGATTGTGCAAAATCTGGTTACAATGACTTTTGGTGAGAATTACCTTAAGTTGAGTGACTTTATTAGTACAATTCAAAGCAAAGTGACTTTGGTCACATATTTCTCAAAGTTGAGTGACTTTATTAGTACAATTCAAAGCAAAGTGACTTTGGTCACACATTTCTCAAAGTTGAGTGACCTTTTAAGCATTTTACTCGGGAAGGTCTGGTTCCTTGTGTTCTTTTATTTTCTATTTTTTTGTTAAAGAGTTTATGCATTTTACATGATGACTGTGCATGTAAGAAAAGCTTGTACAATCAGGTTAGGTTAGTTAAAGGGGAAGATTTATTGACAATATATATATATATATATATGTTAGAACGGATTAAATTGTACTTATATATATAAATTTAAATCCTTTACTGAAATCTTGACATAATGCTTTGCTATATATGTAACTGAAGAATTATAGTTTAGTGGAGATTCATATAGCCGGCTCCAATTTATTTGGGTAATGGTGTAGTTACATTGTTGTATACTCTATTGCTCAAACTTCATAAAAATGATGTCGAGCGCAAGTTAAATTTACACACAGGATAATTTTTAAGAATCCGACACTAATACAACAACATTCTTGGAGAGTCTCAGAATCGTAGAATATGATTCCTAATGCAATATTTAAGATGTCAGCGAAGAATGTATAGGTTTCAAAGTTACCTGCGTAGGTAGGAGCATCCTTAATGACATGGGGTAGGTCAAAATTGACACCTTTGATGTGGGGATACTTGTAAAGGATAGAAGCCAGAGATACACCAAGTCCACCTCCCACATCTACTACCTGTGTTACTCCTTGTAAGCCATCATAGTGCTCAAGAATTTTGTCCATTCCTAAGGAAGTGACATGCTGCATAGCTTTGTTGAACACCTTGTCAAACCTACTGTCTTTTTTCATGTATTCAAACATATGCATACCATGGACCTTTTTGAATGGTGTTTCACCCTCTAAGATTGTATCCTTCAAATGACACCTTTATCATGAAGAAGAAAATTATTTCCTCAATTAATTAACACTATATATGAGATTTATGAAGACTTTAAATTAAAATAATAAAAGTATACTATCTAACAGTTAAATTTTTAGATGAGATAGTTACAAATAATATCACAACATGATATTTCTTGATGATTCGAGTGCCACTATCAACCATATAAAGAAGAAATATATTTCACGTACTTGTCTCATAAAAAAGTGAGGCTCACATGTAAAACATAAAGAGCATGTTTAAAACGTAATTAAGTAAGTTATGATATTTTTAACTTAAAATTTTAGATAAGATGGTCATACATTATGACAAAGAGAGTGGATTTGAGAAAATTTCAATCCATACCAAGAATTAACAATTATTTGGTCGGTCGCCAATTGTAATAACGGAGCAAGTGATTCTCCATCCTTAGTAGAGACTAAATAGTGTATGCTAAGAGGTGTCAAACTGTATAATCTCTTATTACATCCATTATCATCCTTGATAATGTTGCATGTGAGCAAGGATTCACTAGCAAGAAACATTAGAATCCTTTCAAGAATAAATGGGGCTTTAGGATTCTTTGTGGGAAGATGAGATGCAATTTCATAAGAAGATATTTGGCTAGATTTTTCTATGATCTCAAATAAGCCGAGTTCAATGGCAGCTTTTAAGACCATGGTAAGGACTAAACCAGCAGGAATTTTCAAAGCCTTCAACAAATTTTCCTCTTCATTGGTTATTACAATTTTATCCGTAGACGGAGCCATGTTTGCTTCTTGAATTAACACAGGTAGCATCTCAAAAGAAAGTTGAAGGATCAAATCAGAAATTTAAACTAATAGATGAATATAATTAAGAACATGCTTCATCCTATATATAGATGGAGTGCAAGCTGCACTACCGTTGCCCCCTTCATTGATTATTACCCACTTGAAACAAGTAATGAACTAGTTTTGGCATTATTGCTTCGAGTACAAAAGATTAAAAATTTCTGAGTATAGTTGAAACAAGTAACGGATTAGTTGAAAGTAATGAATTTACTCTCCTCTTCATTGGTTACTACCCACTATGGTTGCTAAACCCTTTAGCCTTGCCTTCCCTACACGGCCACGCATTAACTCACACTACTATTGAAGTTATTTAAGACTTTAAGTTGCCATTTTCTAATTTCCAAATTTACTACTTCCTCCGTCTCAAATTATTTGTCATCTTCACTTTTATACGCCCTGAAAAATCATTAATAAGGAAAAATTATTGACTATTTTACCCTTATTCAATCTTCATTGGTATTTGAACAATTATAATATTAACCAATAAGTGAGATCTTTGTGGTCTTCAAGACATTTACTACTATGGGTAAAATGGAAAAAAAAAATGGAAATTATATCTTGAAATCCTAACTGGACAAATATTTTGAGACGACTATTTTTAGAAAGAATGACGAATAATTTAAGACGGATGGAGTATTATTAACTTGAAGAAAAGTTACCTTATATAGTAACTATGTCATTTAATATTCATTTGAGAATCAGCTCTAATTTATTTGCCCATAATGGAGACCGTAATCTTAATAATTACTCGTGTCTATGCTAGGTGCAATGCATGTAGATTTTTAGTCAAATATTTATGAGTAAAATACTTAAAAGGTCACTCAACTTTGAGAAATGTGTGACCAAAGTCACTTTACTTTGAATTGTACTAATAAAGTCACTCAACTTAAGGTAATTTTCACCAAAAGTCATTGTAATCTGACATTGCATTTTCATTTTTAATGATATATACATGTGGCACACTTTATTTTCCATGTAGGATTTTATAATAAATTGATTAACTCAACTCTTGATCCATAACCCATTTTTCGGATCTGGCTCCCCTTTCAAAATGGATGGTCTAGATTTAAGGAAGTAAAACTAAGTGTTTGACCATGGTTAGAAAAATATATCTTCCCATTTTAAATTCAAAGCATCTAACCTATCTTAAATTTAGCAACAAATTTCATCCCTCCTCCTAAATTATTTTTCGGTCTCCAAAATTTTCGTTCATTTATTTTTTTAATAAGACTTTATTTTTGCTAATCCAATCTCAAACATATAGCAGAAAACCAAAAAAAGTATTAAATTATTTGCAAGTGATAACATCATAAGAAATAGAATTAACAAGACAAGATTTAATAATGTCAATTTACTCAAATAACAATACGCGAAGAAATCCTTTTCACACAATCACATCAATTAAAACTAGTTACGAAGATAGTACCTAATATGTTTCTCATAGTTATTCATATTTTATCTAGAAAAGAAACTTTCCACCAATTCGTAATACTTATAAAAATCACATAGGTCTTCTGTACTTCTATATCTAAAATAAGATGAGTTTGTTTAACTATTAATATAATTTTTATTTAAAATACTTCTTAATTTCTTGAGTGCACATTTAAACTAAAAAAAAAGGGTTAAGTTTGAGATGATCGAAATTTAGGTTTGGAGGGAGGGGCGGGGGTGAAATTTTGCTGCTAAATTATAGAATTTTATTAAGATAATTTGAATTTAAAATAGAAAGATATTTGTCCAAACCATAGTTAAATACCTATATTTACCCTATTAAATCTAGAATATTGGTTTTAAGGAGGGCCAAGTGTCATTCATCCAAATAAGAACTTGAAAAATTGGAAACAAAGATAATGGAGAGGAGCCCAATCTCATTTTTCCTATCCACCTATTATCTATTATATAAAATATATATTTAACTAATAGATTTGTAAAAAATGATGATTCTAACCGTAACTAATTAAAGAGTTAAGTACTTGAAAGAGTGGTAAAGCTAATATTTCGACAGTACCCGTCGCAGTTTAGCTAGGACACAATATTCTATTATTGTGATAATTTAAAAGAACACTTTCCAAATCCTTAGAAAATAAATCAATTTATTATAAAATCCTACATGGAAAATAAAGTGTGCCACATGTATACATAATTAAAAATGAAAATGCCATGTCAGATTTTCAGTGAGATGACTGCAAAATTTGGTTACAATGACTTTTGGTGAGAATTACCTTAAGTTGAGTGACTTTATTAGTACAAATCAAAGCAAAGTGACTTTGGTCACACATTTCTCAAAGTTGAGTGACCTTTTAAGTATTTTACTCCATATTTATATGACAAAAGTAAATTATCATATGCAAAATAATAAAATGGGTGTAAAGCAATTGAAGTGAAACGTACGATAATATTTTAAAAGGGTGAAAATTATTTACACTCCCCAACTTTATTTTAAAAATCAAATTTCCCCCCTTAACTGTGGACAATTGTATTTTTCCCCTTTTATCTTAATTGACTTTTAAAAACGCCTACTTTAGCCTTTTGATTATCATACGTTTATATTTTTATTTTTTTTATTATCTTGATATTTTATTTTATGCTATGGACTTATCTATATAATGAATAAATACTATTTTCAAACGAAAAATAGTAAGAAAAGACAATCAAGCATATAAGTAATGACGTTCAATGTAATAAATGAGAAAAAATACAAAAGCTAGGATAAATATAATTTACTTGTATCAGTATTTTTATTAATTCAAATAAAAACTAAAATAGTAATCTATTGCTTGATAAAAATTAAAATGGAGTATCCTTCATAAGCATATAATTAATGTGTGCAACACAAAAAAAAAAATTAAAAATGCCAGTTGATCTGTAACAAATTTCAAAATATTATTCATTCACTTTAAATGAATTTTAAATTAAAATTTATAATAGTCAAAACTCAAAAATATATATAGATGCTAGAAAATAAGAGAGTAAAACTTTTAAATAAATAGAGACACCCCTCCCCCACTATGTAAGTATATTGTAACGACCTACAAATCTCTAATCCTGACGGATATTTATTAAAGTCCTTTGATTAAAAAAATATAAATACATCTGTACAATTTTTTTTTTTTTTTAATCAAGAGTCAACTAGGCATTGCACCTAGTGACCATTTTTATTAATAAATAAAAATAAATACAATGTCTTACAATATGTGCACCAAACAAGTGCAATACAAAAAGAGCGCCTAAATAGTGGTAAGATAGCATCATATCCAAACGCCGCATCCACTTCATTGGGTTGAGCATTATAAAATGCTAATACCACCAATCGAAATGAATTAAACGCCTTGATATAATACTTTACAAAGTTTACCTCACTACTTACGTGTAATAATAATCTAATGTAATAGCTAATTAATGAGCTACTAATATAAAGTTGTATGACAATGCGAGTAATCACATAAAACCAATGTAATAACTCGTTCTCGTGAGGATCCAAGCACGACGAAACCATTTTCAATCCTCGAAAACACCCCATGCAACGAACAAAAGAAGGCAGAAAATTAGCCTTGCGCCGTAGAGGGCGCGCCTTGATTAGGTATGTTGTGGCATCAATTACGCAAAGAAGAAGTACTTCGACGACACAAAATCTAACTTCATAAGATTATAGAGATCAACCTATAATAAATTGGGAAAAGGTCATAACATAAAAGTTGTAGCTCTTTGAGTTTGGGTTGTAATGCCACAAATCTCGTGCCATTTGGACATTTTCGTAAAAAGATATAAATGTTTTACTGAAAGCTATTTGGCAAGGTACAACTTACGCATCACAGAGTACAATCAGCGCAAGCTGTTGGGCTTGTATAAATATAAAATGGGCAGCTCATTTCTGGGCAAAAATAATGAGCTAGGGCTTGATTTATGGAAGATGTTGAAGCTTGAGACTTTGTCTATCAACTAAGAAGTTTATCGAAATGACAAGTCCAAAGTGTATAGGGTATTCCTGCTCGTGCTTCTCAAATTATAGTATAGTTTAAGATATCGTCCCACAGAGATTGGATATTCTATGCTACAGACTTGGAATATTTTGTTTACTATTTGAGAGAATCAAGCTGATGAAAGTTGAGATTTTTAAGTTTAATTTACTTTAACTAAACAAGACAATTTTCGAAAGATATCAAATTTTAAAAGAGTTGGGAATCATTGAATTCACTTGATAATATTTATAATAAAATCTCAATTTTGTAACACGTATTTCTCTAAAGAATAATTGCTTATTGCTAATTCAATTATGTTTTGCTCACTAAGAAATAATCAATTAATAAAACACTCCGTGAGGTTACGTAAAATCAATTGAGTTAAAACTAGTGACGATTGAACCGAAATAATTTTCTTGCTTGAATTGTGCTAAAAAGTAGTAAAAATTTCGTGAGAATATTTTCACCAAAAATCAATAATCTTTCTTACAACAATTCCTCCGTGAGAATTAAAATTGAGGTAATCAAGATTACGGGTTTGGAATGATAAATTACTAAAAATTACTTTCACACTATTATTTTATTCATCGGTTATTTATATATTAATTTTGCTCCGTGAGAATTACAAAATTAATATATCAATAACTTAGACATAAAATACATAGATGTGATAATACTTGTTAAGTAAAAAATATCATTCTAGCACAATATGAAATCAAATTGAAAGTTTCAAGCCAAGTATGCTTTAAAATTGAGATAATATTATAAATATATCAAGCTTCATCAACTATCCCAACAAAAGAGATTACTCCATTATGGAGTAACAAAAACTAAAAGGGAATTTAAAAAGACTAAAAATATTTTTACTACAAAGAGAAGAAGAGAGAGACCAAGAATAATTCTTGTCTTGCTAGAGAGAAAAGAAAAAAATAGTTACAATGGATAAAAAAAAGGCTTGTCCTTCTACACAAGAGAGAGTGGCTATTTATAGCCAAAGATGACTCCTCACTTATGGCAAAGTGAGATATAAATTGCCCAAATAATATCTCTTTCTCTTCAAATTTCATGTGCTAGCTCTCACTTAGGCAAATGTAGATGGCAATGTAGTTTTCTACCTTCACATCCCATGTGCTAGCATTCTTCAATTTACTTTGGCAAAAGTGGAGAACAAAGTAGCTTTTTCTTCATTCTTATCCATGTGCTAGCATTCTTCAATTTACTTTGGCAAAAGTGGAAAACAAAGTAGCTTTTTCTTCCTTCAAATCTCATGTACATTCCCAATTTAGTTGCTACTTTGACAAATGTGACTTTTTCTTCATTCTTATCCATGTGCTAGCATTCTTCAATTTACTTTGGCAAAAGTGGAAGACCAAAGTCTTCTATTTCACACATGCTAATTCCACATTTGCTATTTTGGAGTTTGTTTGTCCAAAGTGACTTTACTTCTTTCCTTGCTAGAAATCTCCCAAACAAAATTACTTTGGCAAAAGTGGCTTCTCTTTTCAAGCTTCTTTATTTTTATTTTTTTTTCTTTTCCAAGTATTTCTTTTTCCTTTAAAGAATTATTAGAAAATATGCGAGGATATGATATAAATATTCATGTATTATTTTAAAATATTTCTTTTTCATATTAAAAATACATGAATAATTTATATCCATCAAATTCCACCACACTTGAACTTTTGCTCGTCCTCGAGAAAAAAGAAATTTTTTTTTTTTTTCAAAAGCTAATGACTTTTGTAGGATATAAAATGTGTTCTAAAATAAATAACCTTCATTATGTTCAATGCAATTATCCTTTTTAAATTCACCAAATTCTTTACCTTGTTCTGAATTTTGGTTTGATCAACAAAAGTTTGCATTCTTCTCCCCTTGAGTTTTTCAGAATTGATTGTTTTATGACCACTTATTTAAGTATCATAGTCTTGTCCATAGGCTTGCTCCTCATATTTATCTCCACTAATATAGATACAACATTGATTTTTAAAATCTTTTTAGGACTTTTCTTGGCTTGTAATATCAGGCTTCAGGCTGGTAGGTTATAAGGATATATTTATAGTGACTTTTCTTCTTCCACCTAGGAGCAAATATTTCTTTCTCAGTACTTCCATCCTTTCTAAGTATTTTCTATTTGTATTTCCTTTTCTTTGTACTATCATACACAATCACATATTCACAATAATTTTTTTTTCATCTTTTTTTTTCACAATATTTCTTTCCTTCCTTTTTTTTTCTTCCTTTTTTTTTTTTTTTTTTGATTTTTATCTATGCTCTTTCATAGCTGGAAAAAATGATAACTACGTCTATATGTGTACATAAGGGAATATACATAGAGACTTTTTTTTTTTAGTAGAGAGAGTGTTTGAAAAAAAAAATATAGGATCAAGGCTCAAAGAAGGGTTGTAAGTGGTAAATTTTTACATTTGGATAGAGATAAAGAGGTTTGAATTGTGGATCGAAGAAGGCCTAATTTCCTTTTCTAAAAATCAATGTCATCCATTATTTCGCCTCGAAAAATATTTAGAGCAAGTTCTAGCCAAGTTTAGTGAATCTACCTGTTTTTGTGATCATAACTTTTCTCAATTCCAATGATTTCCAGAGTTGAAGATACATTCTCTTGCTTTCACAAAATCAAAATTATCAACACGAAAAATTATATGGTGAAGATAAAAAGAAATAATATTGAATACAATGCAAAGAGTTTATTTTGTTAATTAGTATACCTACAAAAGATCATAAAAATATTTTATAAAACATATATAAATCAGAACAATCCTTCCCCTCACTTGAACATTTCATTCTCCTGGATGAAAAATGCATTTCAGGACGAGTTAAACGGGAAGTAAAAGAAAGAGTTTTTTTTAAAAAAAAATAAAAAAAATTAAAAAAAAATAAAAATACAATAATTAAAGTAGAAAATACTGCTTAATAAGTAAAATGTAAATATTTTTGGCTTTCAAATTTACAATCACAGAAGAAAGCTTGAAAGAAACTGTGATCACACATATTCTATGTGTAATAGACTGACTAATTTAATACCTTAATAGTCATGGGGTCCTAGTTTAAATATAAACCAGAAAATTACCTGCGCCATCATTAGATTTGCACAATTAAACGGTTAACCAACCAGTAACTTAGGCATACCGATCACCATGGAGTTGCTCCTGTATAGGTGACTCTGTTTTTGTAGAGGCCTTCATAAGATGTTCCGGTTGTACAATAATCTGGATATTAACCAGATTAATTGGTTAAGCATTTATTATCCAAATCTATGTTGGACTTATGAGGCTCCATTGCTTCACCCTCAATGGCTACGGGTAAGGAACCATAGTTCTGAGTTTAACGTCGCCAGCTCGACGTAGTAACTGTCACTCATCAGGCTATCATGGTTACCGAAGGTTGTTTCTCAAAATGCCCTCCAAAGTACAATTTCAACCTATGACCATTTACCTTAAACTTGCTACCTCCATGGATCTGTTGAATTTCAATTGCTCCATATGGGGTAACATCTGTAACATTGTAAGGACCTGTCCACCTGGATTTCAGTTTTCCTGGAAATAGCCTAAGTCGGCTATTGTAAAGAAGTACTTGATCTCCAATTCTGAAACTTTTTTGTCGGATCAAGTTATCATGCCATTTTTTTAGTTTTTTCTTTGTAAATCTTGACATTTTCATAGGCTTCCAATCTCAGCTCTTCCAGTTCATTAATTTGAAAAAACCTATTTTTACCGGCAGAGTTTAGTTCAAAATTTAGTGCTTTTAATGCCCAATAAGCTTTGTGTTCTAATTCTACTGGCAAATGACAAGCTTTTCCAAAGACTAATCTGTATGGAGATGTTCCAATTGGCGTTTTGAATGCCGTTCGGTATGCCCATAGTGCATCATCTAATTTTAAGGCCCAATCTTTTCTTGAGATTCCAACCGTTTTTTCAAGTATTCTTTTTAATTCGCGGTTTGAAACCTCAACTTGCCCTTGAGTTTGAGCGTGGTATGGTGTTCCTGTTTTGTGAATCACACCATATTTTGTCAGTAAAGCAGAGAATTGTCTATTCATGAAATGAGTCCCTTGGTCACAAATGATGACTCGAGGTGTGCTAAATCTTGTAAAAATATTTTTTCTGAGAAAATTACACACAGTTCGAGCATCATTCTTTCTTGTGGGAATGGCCTCAACCCATTTTGAAACATAATCCACAGCCACCAGGATATATTCAAAAGAATGAGATGAAGGAAAAGGTCCCATAAAATCTATGCCCCAAACATCAAATATCTCACATACCTGTATTGATTGCAATGGCATTTCATCCCTCTTGGTAATGTTACCTGTTCTTTGACATCTATCACATTGTGCAACATAAGCACGCACATCCTTAAAAAGTGTTGGCCAGTAGAATCCAGCTTCCAAAACTTTAAAGGCAGTTCGATTTGCAGCATAGTGTCCTCCAACTGCTCCATCATGGCAATGATACAAAATCTTGCTCATTTCTTCCTCAGGTACACATCTTCTGATAATATTATCTGCACAAAGTTTAAACAAGTAGGGATCATTCCACATATAATATTTAGCTTCAGATATGAGTTTTTTCCTCTGCTGGTAAGAGAAATCTCGGGGTGTCCAATTTCCAACCAAGTAATTTGCAATGTCTGCAAACCAGGGTGGTTGAGTCACAATTGAGCTGACAGAAAGTATATGTTCATCAGGAAACTCTTCTTTTATTTCACACGACGCATGAGGAGGGGTCTCTAATCTAGACAAATGGTCGACTACCTGATTCTCAGTTCCCTTTCTATCTTTTATTTCAAGGTCAAACTCTTGGAGAAGTAAAATCCATCTTAGCAATCTAGGTCGGGCATCTTTCTTTGCTAAGAGGTATTTTAAAGCTGCATGATCAGTAAAAACAGTGACCTTGGTTCCTATCAAATAGGAACGAAACTTATCGAAAGCAAATACTACTGCCAGTAGTTCCTTTTTCGTTGTGGCATAATTGAGTTGAGCCTCATTTAATGTCCTACTGGCATAGTAAATGGGACGAAAAATTTTATCTTTTCTTTGACCTAAAATAGCTCCAACTGCTGTATCACTAGCATCACACATGATCTCAAAAGGTTGGTTCCAGTCTGGGGATACAACTACAGGAGCAGTTGATAATTTCTCCTTAAGAGTGTCAAATGCTTTTAAACAATCACCTGAAAAATCAAACTTAGTATCTTTCATCAAAAGGTTAGTCAGAGGTTTTGAAATTTTTGAAAAATCTTTTATAAACCTTCTGTAAAAACCTGCGTGTCCAAGAAAGCTTCTAATGCCTTTGACAGTTGTGGGAGGGGGTAATCCTGCTATAAGATCAATTTTAGCCTTATCAACTTCTATCCCTTTAGCAGTGATTTTATGTCCTAAAACTATTCCCTCAGTAACCATAAAATGACATTTCTCCCAATTAAGAATCAGATTTGTTTCTTCACATCTTTTAAGAACTAAGGTCAAGTGGTAAAGACAATCCTCAAATGTTTTGCCAAACAGTGTGAAATCATCCATAAAAATCTCCAAAAAATTTTCAGTCATGTCTGAGAAAATTGCGGACATGCAACGCTGAAATGTTGCAGGTGCATTGCATAAACCAAATGGCATTCTCCTGTATGCATATGTTCCATGAGGACATGTGAAAGTTGTTTTATCCTGATCTTCTGGTGCAATTGGTATCTGGTTATACCCTGAATATCCATCAAGAAAACAGTAAAAATCATATCCTGCTACTCTTTCTAACATTTGATCAATAAATGGTAAAGGAAAATGGTCTTTTCTTGTGGCATCATTGAGACGTCTGTAGTCAATACACACCCTCCATCCTGTAACTGTTCTGGTAGGTATGAGTTCATTATTTTTATTTTTAACAACTGTCATACCTCCTTTCTTTGGTACCACCTGAACAGGACTTACCCAAGGACTGTCAGAAATAGGGTAAATGATACCTGCAGCCAAAAGTTTAATTATTTCATTTTTAACAACTTCCTGCATTGCTGGATTCAATCTCCTTTGGGGTTGGACTATTGGCTTATAGCTATCCTGCATGAGGATTCTATGTGTGCAAATAGCTGGACTAATGCCTTTGATGTCTGCTATAGTCCACCCCAGAGCTCCTTTATGTGCTCTCAGTACTTCAATCAACTTATGTTCATGTTCTGCAGTCAGAGAAGATGATATTATTACTGGAAATAATTTGGGCTCAAGATAAACATATTTTAAATGAGGGGAGAGTTTTAAGTTCAAATTTTGTTTGAATTTTTTTTGACTGTGTCTCTTCCTCTTCCTCAAAAACATTTTCCAATATTTCAGCTTCACTTCTCATTGTGGCATCATCATCGTGTGTGGTGCCAGATTTAGCCAAGCATCTTTCCATTGAGTCTGAAATCAATTGGTCATCTTTGAATTCATCTGCAAGATCACTAATCATGTCAATTGAAAAACAAGAAGTCGATGTCTCATCTCCTGAAAATTTTATAATCTTGTGCATATCAAAAATGACTCTTTCTTCATCAACTCTCAAAATTAGTTGTCCTTGATGGACATCTATGATTGCTCTACCTGTAGCAAGAAAAGGTCTACCTAAAATTATTGGTTCATCAGGACACTCTTCCATTTCAAGTACAATGAAATCAACAGGGAAAACAAACTTATCTACTCTCACAAGTACATTTTGAATAATTTCCTTAGGTCTCTTAGTACTTTGGTCTGCAAACTGAAGAGAAACAACTGTGTTTTTCATCTCACCAAGATCCAATTTTCTATAAATAGAAAATGGCATCAAATTTATTGAAGCTCCAGAATCACAAAGTGCTTTTTCAAAATATACTCCTCCCAAAGTACATGGAATCGTAAAACTTCCCGGATCACCGAGTTTTTGTGGTAGCTTATTTTGAAATATAGCACTGCATTTTTCAGTAAGCATTACCACAGAAACTTCTTCCAATTTCCTTTTGCTTGACAAAATTTCTTTCAAAAATTTAGCATATGAAGGCATTTGTAATAAAGCATCAGTGAATGGAATATTAATGTGAATCTGTTTTAAAATTTTCAAAAACTTTGCAAATTGACTATCAAGCTTTTCTCTTTTCATCTTTTGTGGAAAAGGGATCGTCACAGGGAGAGGAGTTATTTTTTCAAAATTCTTTTCTTTCTCTTCAGAGGATGTTTCAACATTCTTACCCTTGTTGATTTGTTGTTCTAACAAGTTCTTTTCCTTCCTGTCTGCATAAGGTTCATCAAGATTCTTACCTGACCGTAAAGCAATGGCCTTAAGGTGTTCTGTTGGATTTTTCTCTGTATTGCTTGGTAAAGGACCTTGAATTTTTTCAGACACAAGAGTTGCTAGTTGGCTTACCTGAATTTCCAAATTTTTTAGGGCAGAATTTTGGCTTTCCATTTTCTCGTCAGTGGCCTTAATGTACTTGTACAAAAGGTCATCAAGACTTGGATGGGCTTGTTGAGGCCTTTGCTGATATGGAACTGTCTGCTGATATGGCCTGAAATTTGATTGCCCGCGATTTTGATTCTGGTAACCTGGTGGGCTATGTACCTGTTGCTTCTGGAAGCTTTGAGAGTTCTCAGCACCATTTGGATTGCTCCACTGGAATCCTGGATGTTTCTGTGCCATTAGACTTCCTAAAGGGTACGGCTTGTACCCAATGGAATTGACTTGTTCATCATTCTGAATGGTTGCTTGGCACTCATGATTTTGATGGTTTCCTCCGCACATGTCACAAGCCTCAGACTGGTTGTGTATTCACCTGAAAAGATTCAAACTTTTGTGCCAAAGAAGCAATCTGTTGTGTTAGTGTATTTAAAGCATCTGCCTGATTTACTGTAGCGGCCTTTTTGATAATTATACGATCAGATGGCCATTGAATGGCATTCTCAGAAATCTCATTTAACAATTGCAATGCTTCAACTGTGGTTTTACCCATTATGGAACCTCCTGCAACTGCATCTATCACATTTCTAGAAGATGGTTTTAGCCCGTGATAGAAAATGTACAACTGCATATGTTCAGGAATGTCATGGTGTGGACATTTTCTTAGCATTGATTTTAATCTTTCCCATGCTTGATAAACTGACTCAGTGTCAGTCTGCAAGAAATTAGATATATCTTGTCTTAACTTTGTTGTTTTAGCAGGGGAAAAATATTTGTTTAAAAACTTCTGAGTCATTTGATCCCATGTGGTAATAGACCCTTGAGGTAAACTTCGCAGCCAAGTCTTGGCATCGCCTTTTAAAGAAAAAGGAAATAGCCTTAACTTGATTGCTTCAGCAGGTACTCCATTATATTTAGCAGTTTCAACTAGTTCCAAGAAATCAATTAAATGACTATGTGGATCTTCACTTGGATCACCAGTGAAAGTACAAGATTGCTGGATTGTTTGAATCAGGCTGGTCCTGATTTCAAAGTTGTTTGCTGCCACCGGTGGTTTCCTGACACTAGATTCACAATTGAAGTGGTCTGGTCTAGCATAATCCCGTAGGATTCTATTTGCTGGTCTTGGTGCCACTTCATCAAACTGCTCCTCTAGGTGGACTGGTGGTGCGACTCCCAATGGATCCACACCATCTCCAAGTTGGTGCTCCATTTGATCACGAGTTACGCTTTGAGAAGATGATGGTTGTCCTTTCCAGCGCACCCGCAAAGATTTTTCAATTTCAGGATCGTAATTGACCAACTCTTTATCAGAGGAGCGGGTCATAAACTAATTGAAACTTTTAAAGTAAAAGAAAGAGAGAGAGAAAAAAAAATATTTAGTTCCTAAACAATTGCAATGGTAGCAGTACAAGAAAATACTAAAAGAGAAAATTCTTAATAGTAATAGCTTAAAGTGAACAGCAGCAGTAGTAGTTATAGTAGTAAAAACAAATACATATAGTATAAATAATAAAATAAGAGAAAAAAATGATTGAAAAAAACAAATAATAAACTGTCAACCGGACAACGAAAGATAATAAAATACAATAAAAACGGTGGCAATAGTGAAAATAGTAATAGTAACCAGTAATAGTTATAGGTAGTGTTATTAAATTAGTGGGTAATATTTATAAAACTAATGCTAATTGATAAAGCGAAAAGGATGTAATGAATAAAGCAATGACCCGTGTACAATGAAAATAAATAAACTTATACTATATATAGATATAGGAACAAAAGTAGTATTTAAAGTTTTTTTTTTTCAAGATAACTATTTCATTAACTTATAATATTATTATAGTAAGAACAAATAAACAATTATGATAGAACTGGAGACAACACTAACAATAGATGTACTAAGAAACGTGGTGACAGAACACTTAGGTAGATGTACTGCTTAGGAGAAACAATTAGTGTACTTTAGTGTTAACAACAATAATAGTTATACTAGTATCTAAAACATAAGGCTAACAAAATAAAGAAAGTAAGAATAACAATAATACTTATAGTAATAAAAACACAAACGTGGATGGCCAAAGCAGAAAGTAATATTGAAAAGAAATGCTTAGTATAATTAGTTATATGACATATTATATATAATAAGTAGTAATAGTAAGTAATAGTAACGACAGTGAATGATAATAACAAAAACAATATATACTAAAAAAAATGAAAATGTTAGAAGTAGAAAGAAAAATGTTAGAAGCAATAGTTAGTATAGTACTATTAGAGGTAACAGTTAGTAATAGGTAGTTATAATAGTTCTTAGTAGATTATGTTAATAATTAGTAATATTAATAAGTCCTCAAATTAGTAACCAAATATTTAGTCCGAAGTAGATGTATGCCAATCCCCGGCAACGGCGCCAAAAATTTGGCGAGTCCAAAGTGTATAGGGTATTCCTGCTCGTGCTTGTCAAATTATACTATAGTTTAAGATATCGTCCCACAGAGATTGGATATTCTATGCTACAGACTTGGAATATTTTGTTTACTATTTGAGAGAATCAAGCTGATGAAAGTTGAGATTTTTAAGTTTAATTTACTTTAACTAAACAAGACAATTTTCGAAAGATATCAAATTTTAAAAGAGTTGGGAATCATTGAATTCACTTGATAATATTTATAATAAAATCTCAATTTTGTAACACGTATTTCTCTAAAGAATAATTGCTTATTGCTAATTCAATTATGTTTTGCTCACTAAGAAATAATCAATTAATAAAACACTCCGTGAGGTTACGTAAAATCAATTGAGTTAAAACTAGTGACGATTGAACCGAAATAATTTTCTTGCTTGAATTGTGCTAAAAAGTAGTAAAAACTTCGTGAGAATATTTTCACCAAAAATCAATAATCTTTCTTACAACAATTCCTCCGTGAGAATTAAAATTGAGGTAATCAAGATTACGGGTTTGGAATGATAAATTACTAAAAATTACTTTCACACTATTATTTTATTCATCGGTTATTTATATATTAATTTTGCTCCGTGAGAATTACAAAATTAATATATCAATAACTTAGACATAAAATACATAGATGTGATAATACTTGTTAAGTAAAAAATATCATTCTAGCACAATATGAAATCAAATTGAAAGTTTCAAGCCAAGTATGCTTTAAAATTGAGATAATATTATAAATATATCAAGCTTCATCAACTATCCCAACAAAAGAGATTACTCCATTATGGAGTAACAAAAACTAAAAGGGAATTTAAAAAGACTAAAAATATTTTTACTACAAAGAGAAGAAGAGAGAGACCAAGAATAATTCTTGTCTTGCTAGAGAGAAAAGAAGAAAATAGTTACAATGGATAAAAAAAGGCTTGTCCTTCTACACAAGAGAGAGTGGCTATTTATAGCCAAAGATGACTCCTCACTTATGGCAAAGTGAGATATAAATTGCCCAAATAATATCTCTTTCTCTTCAAATTTCATGTGCTAGCTCTCACTTAGGCAAATGTAGATGGCAATGTAGTTTTCTACCTTCACATCCCATGTGCTAGCATTCTTCAATTTACTTTGGCAAAAGTGGAGAACAAAGTAGCTTTTTCTTCATTCTTATCCATGTGCTAGCATTCTTCAATTTACTTTGGCAAAAGTGGAAAACAAAGTAGCTTTTTCTTCCTTCAAATCTCATGTACATTCCCAATTTAGTTGCTACTTTGACAAATGTGACTTTTTCTTCATTCTTATCCATGTGCTAGCATTCTTCAATTTACTTTGGCAAAAGTGGAAGACCAAAGTCTTCTATTTCACACATGCTAATTCCACATTTGCTATTTTGGAGTTTGTTTGTCCAAAGTGACTTTACTTCTTTCCTTGCTAGAAATCTCCCAAACAAAATTACTTTGGCAAAAGTGGCTTCTCTTTTCAAGCTTCTTTATTTTTATTTTTTTTTCTTTTCCAAGTATTTCTTTTTCCTTTAAAGAATTATTAGAAAATATGCGAGGATATGATATAAATATTCATGTATTATTTTAAAATATTTCTTTTTCATATTAAAAATACATGAATAATTTATATCCATCACCAAATTAGTCAAAAACACCAAACTTTGCTAAAAGATGAATTTCCAATGTTTGGATGCTTTGAGTGGACTTATTTGGAGGGATTTGAGCGTGAAAAGATGATTGTGGGCTAGTTAGCAATCGTCGACTGGAGGTAAGTGGTTTACATCCCTTCTTTGGTGGACTTTCTCCACATTCAGGGGCGGATTTACACAGATAGCACCGGTGTCTTCCGACACCACTAGATCGAAAATATTTGCGAAATATATTTATAATTATAATAAGTAAAAACAGAAAATTTGGTTAAAAATGAAGAGGATGTAACTATTAGATCAAACGAACTGGCAGGCGAGCTTGTCGAAGCTCTTCTTATTCAACTCTGAGGTCCAGAAATCAAATCCTATCAGTGGTAGTTTTTATTTCTATTTTTTTAAGCTAAATGGTTAGGTTTACTATAGTAATCCTACATAAGGACTGCCAACTAAACCTAAACATATTAGGCCACAATCAAAACTAATTGAAAACTTGAATTCATTGATAGTGATTTTATTTTTTGTTCACTTCTTTAAATTTCGACACCACTAATAAAAAAATTCTGCGTGCGCCACTGTCCACATTGGATGTCTATGTATATGTTCCATACATGTATGGCTGCTGAAATGAGCATACTTACTATGCTAAGACTATTTTGAAAAGTATGATTACAGTTCATTACTATTTCTTGATTTATTATCGTAGCTCGATGTAGTTCTTTGCATATTATTATGGTACGATGTAGTTCCGTACATATTATCATAGCACGATGTAGTTCCGTGAATATTATTTTGGTACGATGCAGTTCCGTACATATTATCATAGCACGATGTAGTTCCATGCATATTATTATGGTACGATGTAGTTCCGTACATATTATCGTAGCACGGTGTAGTTTCGTGCATATTATTCTGGTACGATGTAGTTCCGTACATATTATGGTAGCACGATGTAGTTTCGTGCATATTATTGTGGTACGATGTTTCGTACATATTATCATCGCACGATGTAGTTCAGTGCATATTATTATGGTACAATGTGGTTTCGTACATATTATCGCAGCACGAGGCAGTTCCGTGCATATTGTCGTAGTATGGCGTAGTCCCATACATATCATTAAGTCACAATGGGAGTGTCTTGGTACTTTGATGACTGGGTATGAATATTACTTGTTTGCTAATTAAATGATTTTGGTTTTACTTTTTGTTACCTTGGAGTTGTTTGAGTTTTCATATATTTTCAACTAGTTATTCTACTTGGAGCCCTGTCCCCACTTACTGAGTCCTTTTGACTCACCCACTTTCTTTGTTCTTTCGTATTATTTTATATTCGACAGATTCGATACCAAGTTCTAGCAAGCATTGTGGTAAACGGAGTTGATCATTCTTTAATCTAGCGGTGAACCACTTTTGTCCTGTGGTGACATCTTTCCTTATTATTTTTATGTTAGTATTAATGGGTATATTTCTAATATTCGGAGATGTATCACCTTATTGACTCCTTAGATATTCATGATTTATGGGAGGACTTAGAACATGGTTGTAAAAATCTTAGTTGTGTATTGGGTTTATATATCATACTCCGCTATTCTTTTCATAATTTCTTTTTTTTTCTTCTTTTGTTTGGTTATTTCATATGCAAGTGAAGTATTTTTCAAGAGGGGTTCGCCCAATGAGTTGGGTTTGGGTGCCCGCACGGCCTATAGGATTTTGGGCCGTGACAATTGGTATCAGAGCCTAGGTTCTAGAGTCCTTATGAATCATGAACAGTGTCTATTAGAGTCTTGGTTATGGGTATGATAACATCCGTACTTATCGACGAGAGGCTATGGTTACATTTATGAATCTTTCCTTCTTTCATTCTTTAGTCATGTGTTGAGGCTTAAAAGTGAATGATTTGAATTCCTTGGAACTATAATACGTCAACAGTGAAGATGTTATAAAGATTTGGAAGACTTCATAGTATGTGTTGACATTTGGTTTAGAGGCAAAAGCTCGGAAAAAAATGGTGAAAATGTATGGCTTTAGCCTATCTTAAAGATAAGTTAGTGTAGATATGGAAGGGAATTGGTTTAGTAATATCAAAATCTAGAAGAATAGTTGAACTATTGAGGTATCTTTTAATAAGGAAAAGTAATTTTTGTCATCCTTGGAATCCGCATAGAATTCACTTAGTCGTGCTACGCTCGGACGATGGTGGTTCGCAATGCACTCGTTAAGGGGAAACTAGGCAAGCTTGATAGTCATATTTCTGTATGCTAAGGTATGATACAAGTTCTAATGCTAGTTTCATCACTCAAGTGCATGATGAGAAGGTCGTTCAGAATAATATTTAATTCTTGTACAAACCTTAGCATGGGTTGTACCCAGTACAATAAGAAATTTATGAGATTTTTGTATGTTAACGTTAGAGGAAGTTGTAAAATTCGTTCCCTAGCTATCTTTTTGGGTGTATCTCAAGTGGTGATGCCTTTGGAGGCTGACCAAGGTTTTTGTGCATCTTAATGGTTTTGGTATCATTGATGATTGATGATTTTGTTTCAGATAAGCCATTCTGAGAGTTTGCTCGGGGCTCGGGGCTGAAGTAACCATGATGGTTATGACTTCTCAATTGATCGATCTCGAGGTAATCTACGATAAAGGATAGGGAGATAATGTGTTGCATTATGTTCATCTGCTACTTTATCTTAGTTTACATCTACCTTGATCCATGATGAATTTGGTAATATGGGTTCTCCAGTGTGCTTCTCTCTGGTGAAATTTATTTATTGTGAAGCTAGTCGGATGGTGGATTCAGAAGTTGTACATTCCTTGCATATAATTGGGTATAGTGGTGTTGAAACTCTATCAGACGAAAGCTTGTTGGTTTTATTCAAGGTTCCGAATGTGGTTTTTGATAAGTTTTGTTGGGTTTCCTTCATGATTTGAGGTTGTGCAATATTGCCATTCCATTCTTCGATGAATTAGTATGATAGATTCACTTGGGTGGGAATGTTGCTTATGTTATGTCCTTATAACTTTCGGCAGTGTAGATAAGAGAAAATAGTGTGGAGAAGAGTGTCCAAGTGAAGAAGCGATTGCCTTTAAGGATCATGGTGATGACATAGTCAAATTTATAGTTGTATTGTCTATGCATTCTTGTGATGAAAATATGGGTACCCCAATCTTAATAGTCATTTGGAGAAAGTGTGGTATTGTTGCAATGTTAATTCTGCATCGTTGTCTTCAGCTGGTTGAGGTTCCAATTGATAAGATTGTTTGGTGTCATCATGCATTTGTATCACTTATATCAGATTGATATATTGGTTATTCAAGTTTGTCCTATCTTATCATTTTTGTGATACTTAAGGTCTTCAGTGGAATCTTGCTCATATTCGCAGCAGAGCAATAATTAGTTCTAGTGGATTATGAATGATTTAGTTGATATTGTAAGTGAATATGGTGTGACCTTGAGGTTATTAAGGATGAATATCAAATCTCCGAGGGTGAGACTTTGGCTCCATTAGTGGATCAGTATTTGGATAGCATGATTAAAGCTTCATATATTTGTTAGTTTCTTATTTCAGCTAATCGGTTGGTGTGTGATGTTCGAAATTAGATATGAAGTGTTGGAGAGAAAATGATTTAAGAATAATTAATGCTTATTTCTTTGGGAAGGAGAGTGACTTCAGCTTTGGCATGTTCTTTCATATATATTTGTGAAGAACCTTGATGACTTGTTTGAACCCTGAAGGTGGATTTAGTCTAGTTGGACTGAAGAGAAATGATCAAGACTTAGAATCTTGAAGCTGGATTGGTAACCTTACAATATTTGATCGCGCTGTTGGTTTCAGTTTATGGTTGTTGGATGGGGCGATGTTTCATGAGTAAGAAGTGACTATGTCTAGTTGTATCAGAATAAGTTATTTATTGGTCTTTTAAGTAGTTGATGATGTCAAAGTAGGATACTCCACTCTTGATTTATAATTAGTTGTAGTCATATATTCTCTCGCACCAAGCAGTGTTGGCCATGTGTAGTATCAAGTGAATTCTATACTGAATGAGATACCTTTTTTGTTTTGTTCATAAAAAGAAATCTAAGTCTCAAGTAATGAGAAAGTTCGAGTTAATTAAAGGATTATGATGTGTTCATATATGCAACCTATCAGAAGTGGAAATCATGGTACATGAAATATGTGGTTGATTGTTGTGAAAGTTTAGTTAACTCATATAGTTTGGTGTATCATGCGGTTCAGAATTTTGGTGATGATCATTGTTGCAATTTTTATTTTATTATTATTTCAAGACCGAGGTGGATGTTTGGTGATGTTTGTTGAATTGTTTTATATGTGAAGGTAGAGTTGTTAACTCTTGGTATTGTCCATTTTCGAGAACCTAAATCGTGTTCGAGAATGGCTTCTAAGCTCTAATTGGTCTTGGTCATCTGAATCCTTTGGCTAGAGAGTAAATGTTTTCCTAATAAAGGTGGAAACGAGTTCTAAGAATCTTGAGTTACTCTCATTTTCAATATGCATAAAGTCGAGTTGAGTTCAGTTATTGTGTTCACATTTGTAAAAGTTTGCCTATTTGTTTAGTTGAGCCTCGATCTACATAAGCGGCTTGTAGAGATGCATGTTTTGAAGAAAAAGAGTTATGAGTAGTTCTTAATTTTATCAATTTATGACAGATTGAAACGTCGAGTTGGATTGGGAGAATTAGTATTATAAGTTTGAGTGCTTGGATTGAGTATCTTATTGCTTGTGTCGTGGACCAAAGGTTAGTCCGGGTGGACTATTCATGCTCTTGAGGTTATGCATAGGTCATGCGTTTCAAATCTTTGATATGAGTTATTATCCTTGGTAGAGATTTTTAATGACGACCAGTATTGTCAGACTTGTCAGACAGTGCCATTTATGGCTTCAAGTGGTTGGTAATGTTATTCCTGGGACTGTTGGAAGCAAAAAATGTTATATTATAGCTCCTATCATTTTCTGGTAGAATGTGGGAAAGTCTAATTCATTCGAACAATATTGGTTACCTCCGGCTAGTCAACGATCTTGCCAGGCATTTATAGTATGGTTTCGTGATAACAGTGGAAAGGTGTGTATCTCTTGATATTTTGTCATATGAAGAATAAATGCAACGTTTAGGCATATGTTGAAGGTTGGTGTGGTGCTTTCACACTCATTTTGCTTTGTGTTGTGATAAGTATATCTAGATTCTTGGTGCATTCATGCTCCATGAGCGTGTGTTGTTACCACGTTGGATGTTAAGGCTAAGTTGGTTCATTTGGACATGAACTGATTTCATGGTTAGTGTTTTTACATGTTTCATGGGTGGTCTTGTATCATATAAGATACATATGCATGTTTTCTTTTTCTGGATTGATGCAGGTTGGATTATATTATCTATACCAGGCCATTTGTACTCGTGTATGTACACTGAGTTGGCATCTATCTCTATACTTGGTTGAGCATGCACATTGAGATATTAATGTCATGACTGATATCAAATGAGTAATGCACGAAACATATTCTTTGGAGAAAGTAATGCCCCACAGTTATTTGGATCAAAGAAGTATCACTTGACCGGTTGTATGGCATTGCAGAGTCGTACAGATCTCATTATTTCTTTGTATTGCATTATTATGCTATTTCATAGTAGCAATGTGATTATTTAGTTTCTGTGAGGCCGTGTGGCGCTCTGTTATTATTATGACTCTTATATTGTTATTTATGATGCTGGTTGGACTGTGTATCCTTGAGACTATTGTTATGTTGATTGAATTTTTGGAGGTCGCGCAATTATAGGGGAAACTCTACCGAAATTTTTGGAAAGTCAAAGGACTTAGCCATATATGTGGTTCTTTTGGAGTGGGGAGACATGAGATATGATTGTTAAAGTAATGTCCAAGTGTATTCCAGTATATTGAGTTGATTGTCGACTTTGAGAAAGACTTCTAGACTCGTTCGAGGACGAACGAGAGTTTAAGTGGGGGAGAATGTAACGACCTACAAATTTCTAATCGTGACGGATATTTATTAAAGTCCTTTGATGAAAAAAAATATAAATGCATCTGCACAATGATTCGGAGGTTTTAAGGATATGTAGGAATGTAAGAAATTAATTTGGTATGTTGTGGCATCAATTACGCAAAGAAGAAATACTTCGACGACACAAAATCTAACTTCATAAGATTATAGAGATCAACCTTTAATAAATTAGGAAAAGGTCAAAACATAAAAGTTGTAGCCCTTTGAGTTTGGGTTGTAATGCCATAAATCTCGTGCCATTTGGACATTTTCGTAACAAGATATGAATGTTTTACTGAAAGCTATCTGGCAAGGTACAACTTACGCATCATAGAGTACAACCAGCACAAGCTGCTGGGCTTGTATAAATATAAAACGGGCAGCTCATTTTTGGGCAAAAATAATGAGCTAGGGCTTGATTTATGGAAGATGTTGAAGATTGAGACTTTGTCTATCAACTAAGAAGTTTATCCAAATTGGTCAAGAACACCAAACTTTGCTAAAAGATAGATTTTCTATGTTTTGATGCTTTGAGTGGACTTATTTGGATGGATTTGAGCGTGAAAAGATGATCGTGAGCTAGTTAGCAATCGTCGGCTTGGGGTAAGTGGTTTACATCCCTTCTTTGGTGGACTTTCTCCATATTGGATGTCTATGTATATGTTCCTTACATGCATGGCTGCTGAAATGAGCATACTTACTATGCCAAGACTATTTTGAAAAGTATGATTACAGTTCATTACTATTTCTTGATTTATTATCGTAGCATGATGTAGTTTCGTGCATATTATTATGGTACGATGTAGTTCCGTACATATTATCATGGCACGATGTAGTTCCGTGAATATTATTTTTGTACGATGTAGTTCCGTACATATTATCATAGCACGATGTAGTTCCGTGCATATTATTATGGTACGATATAGTTCCGTACATATTATCATAGCACGATGTAGTTTCGTACATATTATTATGATACGATGTAGTTCCGTACATATTATGGTAGCACGATGTAGTTGCGTGCATATTATTGTGGTACGATGTTTCGTACATATTATCATCGCACGATGTAGTTCCGTGCATATTATTATGGTACGATGTGGTTTCGTACATATTATCGTAGCATGAGGCAGTTCCGTGCATATTGTCGTAGTATGTCGTAGTCCCATACATATCATTAAGTCACAATGAGAGTGTCTTGGTACTTTGATCACTGGGTATGAACATTACTTGTTTGCTAATTAAATGATTTTGGCTTTACCTTTTGTTACCTTGGAGTTGTTTAAGTTTTCATATATTTTCAACTAGCTATTCTACTTGGAGCCCTATCCCCACTTACTGAGTCCTTTTGACTCACTCACTTTCTTTGTTCTTTCGTATTATTTTATATTCGACAGATTCAATACCAAGTTCTAGCAAGCATTGTGGTAAATGGAGTTGCTCATCCTTTACTCTAGCGGTGAACCACTTTTTTCTTGTGGTGACATCTTTCCTTATTATTTTTATGTTAGTATTAATGGGTATATTTCTAATATTCAGAGATGTATAACCTTATTGACTCCTTAGATATTCATGATTTATGGGAGGACTTAGAACATGGTTGTAAAAATCCTAGTTGTGTATTGGGTTTATATATAATACTCCGCTATTCTTTTCATAATTTTTTTTTTCTTCTTTTGTTTGGTTATTTCATATGCAAGTGAAGTATTTTTCAAGAGGGGTTCGCCTAATGAGTTGGGTTTGGGCGCCCGCACGGCCTATAGGATTTTGGGTCATGACAATGTATCTCACTCACATATTGAGAGAGAGATTATATACATATTTGATGCACTTAAAACTAAAATAACAAGCATGTAATTAAAATAGTGGTAGATTTTATAATAAATTTATATTATCTTATTTATTATACTAATGAATATAAATTAGTCTTATAAAATAAAATATTATCTTTAATTATAGGTAAAACATTTTTGTTAAAAAAAATTAGATATAAAAAATATATATTACATGGATGGGGATAAAAAATATTAAAGGAAAATTAGATATTGTGTTGGGTAAAGGGGGGAGATTGACTATTGTTCATAGTTAAGGGAAAAGTTTGATATTTAAAACAAAGTTGGGATGTAAATTATTTTCACCCTATTTTAAAAGTCAATGTTACTTTCATATTACATTAACATAAAATATAAAATATGCAAAGTGAATACAACAAATCATTATATACCGACAAAGAACTATAATGTAACGCAAAATTCTTCATTGAATTTATGCTTCATGCCAAATGGTGTAAAAAATATTTATACTATTATAACACTTGTCAGATAATTTCATGAAAATATCGGTGAGAAGCACTAATTTTTTTCGATAAAAATGATAACTAATTTGCTATGACATGTTAAACTAATAAACACATACTTAGTCTTGCATTATTGATGATATTTTAAAATGATAAAACTTGTGTCTTCTTCAACTGGCTGCAAAAGTGAAATTAAGAAAGTCTTGACTAAGACCAACAACTCTTAAGAATGATTAAATAGTTGGATAAATCAATTCAAATATAAGTACTTGAAGAAATCGTTGACCATGTTAAGGTATAATCCAGCAGGAATTTGCATAACCTTCAACAAAGTTTCCTCTTAATTCATTGGATATCACAATATAATTAATCCCTAGAGGAAGCCATATTGTTAGGTTCTTGAATTGACACTGGTAAAATATGCAGTGAAAGTTGAGGATCAAAATTGGTGTGACAGGAAAAAGCTAAGGCTAGTTTGGCATATATAGTGCAAGTGTTCTTTTCCCTGCATTTTCACTCAATTCTTTTTTCCTCATAGACAATTAAACTTTTTCCTTTATTAGCTTATTTGAGGTTTTAATGCACCTAAGTCTACTTGTTAGGCGCACAAACTGTTTTATTCCGTCAATAAATTTATGAAACTTGAAGTTTGTTTACTGTATATGACGGAAGTGGTCTCTTTGAGAGTGTTTAGGTGGTACGTGGAAAGTTCTTTCCGGATATACTACTAATTACATGAGATTAATTATATTATTGGCGAATTAGACGGTGTGTTTTGAATAGTAAAGATGAATAGCAGCTAACTTGGAGTTATAATTAGTTAATAAAGTTGTAAAACTTAACCCATATAAGTGAAGGATGTCATTTTTCCCCTAATAACTAAATATGTTACCTCTTCGTGATTACCAATTACGCAGAAAATTTTTTTTTTTGACAAATGACTTCCGTCCTACCCGATATTAAATGAAAATGGTGTTTGCAAATTCCTTCTATCTTTAGCTATCCTTTCTTCTCCTTTTCCTTTTTAATTTTGATGTTAAACGAAAAAACAGAAAAAGGGGGGAAAGCACATAGATTTTTGTTTGCCAACGGGCTGCATTTCATTGCATGCGTAGCCTCACCCCTAATCCTACACCATCCTTACCAAACACCTATTAAACATGCCCATATCTTGCAATGTTAATCCCACACTATCCTTACCAAACACTTATTAAACATGCCCATAATCTAGCAATGTTAATCCTACACTATCCTTACCAAACACCTATTAAACATCCCCATAATCTTGCAAGATATATTAACATTGATACGCACAATCTGATAAAAAGGCTCGATTATTTTCTAAGTGACTATATGGCTTATAGGATAATGATAATAGTTTATGCACCAGTTACCTTTAGCTGAAAGAAATTTTTTGAGTAAAATTAATACATTGTTGCCTAAGAAAAACAATGTTACAAAAAAAACTTAAATGGGTTGGATATATTGTCAGTTAAAATAAATACTTGAAGAAAAGTCAATTTTAAAAAGAATAATTACTAACATCTTTGCATATCAAAATGCTTGAAAGAACAAATCTCAACTAAAAATATACTTTAAACTTTATAAATAATCTTAAAGCCTCTAATTAATATTTGCCTCTTGTATACTTGCCCAAGTAAATTTCAAGAGTCATAAATATTGGATGGTATGATTCTCTTCACTAGTTAGAGTTACAATTGACAGGTCAAAAGTCACCCTAAGATTAATCCATCTTGGAGCAGTATCCTTCTTCTTCAAACAAGATTTCAACTCAACTTTGTTATAATTTCTTGTGTAGTACTGATGGCAATAGTTGGTTACTAATAATGTTGAAGTAGTACTATCACATGAATTCTTCAGTGAGTGCTGAGAGGAGTCTTCATATCCATTTCTATTTATAATCAAAAAATCATTTCTTAGGTGCTTGGTAGTCTTACCAGCTGATGTCTTGAGAGGTAAATTTTGATAAGTCAAACGAACAAGCGGCTTATTAGAATTTGTCTTTAAGCCACTAATTTTCTTGAGCTGCCCCTGATTTGGCCTTTTCCCCTTCAAAAGATCGTAAATTGTTCGTGCAGGAACTATGTAGAACACTTTGCCTGGATGCAACATTGCTTCGGGCTTAACAACGATCCAAGGGAACTTGAAGACATCAGGGCGCGCAATTCAGTGCCTAGGATACTTCTTCAGGACATCTGCTGCAACAATAGGTTCTGTATGAACCTCTAATTGCTGCCAGGACGCACTAACTTTAGCAAACCTTTCTCCTTTGTTGAAATCTCCATTTTTATGGCGGATCCAATGTAGAATCGTGAATTCAGGTTCGACAAATCTCAGTACTTTGGACTCTAATAAATTCTGGATCCGCCACTAATATTTGCCAAGTTTCCTATGGCCTATGGTAGGCTAAAGAAGAAAGGGGAGGGAAAATAAGCTGCTATATATGATCATTTTTATAGTCTGCTTTGGTTACAAGCTACAAAAAAATTTGGCAAAGGTTACAAGCCTATGACAGGAGTTTGACGATTTCTTTGATGACTTTCTTTTTTGTCTACCTTAGTTTATATTTTGTCATCTATGAGGAAGCAAATGGCTGCAGTAATCTTGTTCTCATCTTTCCAATGCAATTCAAAAAAGGACAACTTTGGTCTTGGGAGAAATCTCTGTTTCTTTTAACGTACCTTTTAAGTTGTTTTTGTAGGTTCCTAAAGTCCTCTCTTTAACTTAATACAGAATTTGAATAGTAAGTAAAATAATAAAAACAGAAGGGAAAATAGGAAACAAGAAGAGATCAAGGAAGTGACACGATTCTAATACAACAAACAGCAAAAGTCAAGAATCCAAGTTCACAAGACAGAATGAGAACAAAGAAAAACAAAGCCATCCTCACTACCACAGAAACTGATATATTTCAACTCTTCCAAGAATTTAACCAAGAGTTGTCTGGCTAACAAAGGAAAGAATTTTGTTCTTCTGACGTCTCACTGATTTGGATTCTTATTCTGATCATCACCGTACTCAATCTTCAAGCTGACTGTTTGGTGTAGAAGTGGATGCCAACAGCTACACCCAAAATAATCACAGGAACCAAGAACTTGAGGAGCTTGATGATGAACTCTGATGTTTTGTCCTGGTTGTAATGAGGCTGCTTAGGAGGAGTGTACTCGACCTTTGATGGAATGGTTGCAGAGTCAATATCACCTACATGATACTCATCCAACATTGCTCGAGCGCTACTGCTATGGCCGACGTCCTCAAAATCATCGGTTGCATCCTTTCCTGCAGAAAGAACAATAATCAAGAGCCCATAAACAGTGTCATCTACAACGGAGACGGATCGAGGATGTAAACTTAAAAGTTAACTTTTTATGATTAGCACTGAACCCATCGTATTTTTGAATGTACAGCTTCAGAGTTTATGTTTGTTAAAATTTAGATCACGCAACCACAGACATGTTTCGCATTGGAAATACTAGATTTCAGTCGATACCATAACCCATAAGCTACAGCCTACATTCGCTCTGTTCAACAGGATTACATAGCTTTTGTACGGAAGTTGTCTGGCATTTCAGGAGATGACACAATCCAGAGTTTAGTGATGTTCTACTGAACTACACATATTTAAGATTAGAAAAACTTTTCAAGTGTTTGCTGCAGGAATAAAGAACTTTTTAAACTAGTTTACCTGTTGCAGACAATAAAACGTCATCACCACCTGGGTGGTCTTCCAAGAATTTTGTCACATCATACACCTGTTCAAATAAAATGCAGCATATGAATAAATTGACACACTTGGAAATGAGGACAAAAAATAAGAACGGGAAAATAGAGGTAGAATGCAACACAAAGCATCATTTGCTGCCAACTTTGATAAATAATCCAACACTTTTGTTACACTAATTAAGACTATTCAATAACAAAGAAAGTAAATAGCCGAAAGATTTAATAAGTCACTTAAATACCAGGTTTTTCTATGATTACAAGTCTGAAAGGTAGATGTAAGTTTTTGCAAAAGAACATCTTCTGGAAGGGCCTTAGAGCTTCAATGAGGGAATGTCCAATAAAGCTAAATGTTGACTCCGAAATCTCAAGATTCAAGACAAAGGGTGTGTTTGGTATGAAGGACTATTTTCCCTTATTTGGTTCCCTAAATTCTTGAGAAATTATTTGCTTAAGTTTCAAGAGGAAATCCTTGGCCCATGATTTGTCCTCTCTTTTTTCAACACACTTAACCCACCCTCACTCACCCCTTGTCCCTCCACCCCTTTTCCCACGCCTACTCTCCTACCCCTGACTCTTAATCCCCCACCTACCTCCTTGTTAACGCCCATCCCTCACCCCTTGTCCTCCTCTACCTTCTATTTCCTTACCTCACATATTCATGCAGGAATTTTGCTACTACACATTTTGTGAAACACATCTACCAGCATTATTGCCTCAGGACAAAATGAATTGAAGGAAAGAATGGAACCAGAATGCTCCACTACTTACTTCACTCTTTGATGTCTTTCACCTCTCAAAATATGTCAAACTACCAAATCTAGAAAATATTTTCTACTCACCTACAAATGCAAGAAAATACATGAGAATCACTTATTATCTCTGGTGCATTTGGCATGAAGGAAAACATTTTCTATAGCACAGAGGTAAGTGGAGAATGAGGACGAAAATGAGGAGTCAACAGGTAGGTGTAAGACATAGATGGGGTGGAAGCCAGAGGCGGAGCCAGAATTTCAACTTTATAGGTTCTCTAATTTAGAGCAATGACTTCAAGTACTTGTAGTTGGATTTCAAATATAATATTTGTACATAATAAATGAATTTCGTAACACAAATACAATGTTCGAGCAAAAGCTATTGCGATCGACCGAACCTGTATCTAGGCTTCTGCCTACACCTCTAGTGGAAGCAAGCAGGTGGTGGAGGATTATGAGCCAGGTAGAGTGGATAGAGCATCAGCCGAAGAAAGAAACAACCCTTTACCATGGGCCAAGGAAAACAATTTTTCTCACAGATATTTTGTTCAACAAAAGAAAATAGCAAAAACATTCATTCATATTAAACACACCCTAAAACATTCGACTCGCTAAAGTGAAAAGATTTTGTTAACTTTGTGACTTGAATTATATTATATTTCGTGGATCCAAATCGTGACTCGGCCCAAAAAGTTGATGTTATATTAATTTTAATATTTTCTGTGAGGCATGTTTGGCCAAGTTAGATTGGGGTTATCTTAGGGGACTGTAATTGGGATAATGGAAAGCTCTCTCTCTCCTGATGTCCCGAGGACTAGGTATCTTGGCCAAACCTTATTAAATCTTCATGTAGTTTTCTTCTTCTCTATTCTCTTTGTGTGTGATTATGTGCTAGTTTAATCATTTATTCTCAACCAATGCAATTCCATAAAGAAGTCCACGAAAATGGAGCTTGGCACATACATATAGCTCTTCCCACTAAGAAACAAACATAGTCTCACATTTGTTCAGGAAACTAATCATGCAATCTCAATCAACAAAACAAGAAGATAACAGCAAACAAGATATGACCACCCATCCCCAACTCACCCCCCCCCCCCCTCTTCGGCCCTTCTTTCTCAAATATATAAGTGATAAAGATTACAACAACAACATACCCAGTGTAATTTCACTAGTAGTGTCTGGCGAGAATGGGGTGTATGCAAACCTTGCCCCTATCTCGAGTGAGGAAGAAAGACGGTTTCCAAAAGACGCTCGGCTCAAGAAAGCATTTTTGAAAACAGATTTGGAACAACATAAGCGATTGTTGGATTTAGAGACTACCCAAGGGGTGCTCTTAAAGTCTATCAAGGTAAAAGTTAAGTTACCTAGTAGAGGACAACCTATAAGAGGACAACTACAGTATATACTATTACATATACAATGAAACACCCGGAGAAAAGATGTACTTTTCACTCTTCTCTCTATCAAAATATTTAGTGTTTAGACTGTGGATAAAGGAGTTGCTCGGTTCTAGTGTTTAGGCTGTTAGTAATTTCAGCCGTGGTCAAAATCCTACCTCTTCTGCTAACGAGAATAACAAGTAAGTTCCATGTTTATGTTTTTGATGTAATTTATTCCGTATAGATTTGTGATTATAATCCTTCAGTGATAAAGATTGAATCTTCTTAAAAAAAAAAAAAAAAAAACTTTTTGAATAGTAAAATGATAAAGATAGAATCTTTAACAGATGTAAGTAAATTAGTAATTCAAAAAGAGAAAAATTATTACAAAGATGATAAGATGAGATTAGTATTACCTTGCCACTAATAATGAGCCAACAATCCTTTGAGTTGTTGTGCTTAGAGACCTCAGCTAAAGTGTATTGCTTAGTTTGAGCACCCATTTAAAGATACAAAAGATTAATTAGATTTTGATTTTGAGTCTTCAAGTCGGGAATGTGGGTCTTTGCTAGAGGAAATGAATGGAGTGGCAGTGTCAGAGGTTGTTTTTTTGGGTTAATAAAAGAGAGGGAAAAGTGGTTGATTTAAGGGGTTGGTGGTGGGGTGTGTGGGGGTTGGGGTTGGTGAACACTCTGATGGAAACCAAAGGAGGCAAATTAGGTAGACAAGTCCCTCCGTCACATTTTACGTGTCACCATTTAACCGGACGCGAAGTTTAAAAAATAGATGTTTGACTTTGAAAAGTTTAAATTTATAATTCAAAAGTAAGAAGGAAAATATTAAAATAATTAAAAAAATTGTGGATAGTTTTTAAATTAGTTGTCAAATAAAAATATATAACATTCTTTTTGAGATAGACTGAAAAAAAAAAATGATGCCGCGTAAATTAAGAGGAAGTAGTATTTTTTAATGAATTTAATATTTACATCAAATCATTAGAAGCTTATTATTTACTAGTTGATGTGTACTTTTATTTAAATTTGTAATGTTAGAATGATTATATTTTACAGTATTTGATAAAAACATTCGTAACTTGCAAGTACTACTCTAATCAAAAGATCGAAGGCTTTTATTGGAGATAAGTCTACGAACTATGATTGGGATTTTTGACTTTTGAAGTGTTAATCTGGTAGGGCGATCGGAACTAAGATGACTTAAAGATCATGTTAGGAAAGGAGAATTTGGGGAAAAAGGAACATTCCTAGACTTGACATTATAAGCACTACTTTTATCAGCTATAACAGAGAAACAAACTTTGTTTAGTTAAAGCGAATATACTACTTGTACAATTTACGTAATTTATTACAGTAAATTATCACTTTAGATTTGTTATGAAGTGCAATCTTACTATCATTGATCAACTTTACCTGACGGTATATAAAAGGAAAAATCTACAACCATCCTTAGAACATCTAAAGAGTGTTCAACTAAAAAAATGATTTGGTCTGTTGAATGACGTGAACGTGATATTCGACCATACAAGTTACACCTAAAAATGAAGATACCTAACTTGCTAACTTATTTATTTACTTGTCAGTTCTTATATTTTTCAAATAACAGGGATTTAACAGCTAGGAAGCAAGAGGGTTTAACCATATATGTGCAGGCATTATTGTTCTACACAATATATATTTGATAGTAATACCAAACTCCACAAAAATCATTTTGATTTTAAACTATATATCAATAAGTTAGCTGCATCCACGATTCACAAGGCTGAACAATATATATGGATTCTGAATTTGCAATTTGGCATCGAAATAATCTTTCCCCTTTGTGTATGTATGGATCGGATTTACACTTTATATAAAATGGAAAACATTTATGGGGAATACTGTTCAGGGGCATAGAGGAAGATTTATTTTGACCTAAAGTTACTGGTACATCTATATTTCGCATCCAAAATATTGAGTTCAGATGAACTCTTGCTCAAGAGTAGCATCTGCATCTACGATAGATTAATGTACTTAGACTCGACATGTGAGCTCTTACATGGGATAATAAATAAAAGAACCCCTCATGTTAACTCATCAATCAGTCCAACGTGGCGTTCTGTTTCGATAGTATATATTGTTAACTGTCCTTTTTGAAACTTTCGATTCAGACAAATCATGAAACTTTGCCATGTTTTAATGAAAAGAAACATTATCAACAGATCGTATATCAACATATTATATTCGCTTTGCAACACATAGCTGTTTTTTAGGAGTAAATGGAGTGGGCAGACTATTTCTAAAGAATGGTGTTTAAAACAAATCGGGAAATGAACAACTACCAACTACAGTAATATGTTTACATTTTTTTTTTTAAACATTTATTGTTTGGTACCAAAAGACTCATATCTTAATTACTACTACCTCCATCCCAATTTATGTGGCGGTGTTTGACTTGGCACGGAGTTTAAGAAATAGAAGTTGACTTTGTAAATATTCAAATTTACCCTTAAAAAAGTAAGAGAGAGAAGATTGTAGTAATCAAAAAGTTGTTTGTGGCTTTTAAAATCAGTAGGGTCCAATAGGGGTAAAATAGAGATAGTGTATTAAATAGTTGACAAATAAGGGAATGTGACATTCTTTTTGGGACAGACAAAAAGGAAAGTGTGACACATAAATTGGGACAGAGGGAGTAGCATCCTAATTTGTCTGCTTCAGAAACATCCAAGACAAACAAACAAACAAATTCAAAATGCGCAAATAGTGTACTTATGCATAATGTGGGACAATGACTTTCGTGGTCCAAAATAAATTTTAGAATTAAATAATTTTCAAATATGAAAAAAAAAAATACTCCTTTTAAGATAAACTAAAAAGAAATAGTAGATATTTATTCTGAAACGAAAGAAGTAGTTGTAAAGTTACATGGTGGGTATAGCCAAGTGCGTGCATATTCTGCAGAAATTGTGGATGTGAAGCCTCTTTCCTTTTTATCCATTTATATATTCTGCTATTTAACTAGTCAAATCTAAAGTATAAGCAATTACGACTACTAATAAATAAAGCTTGCGCTATGTGTTTATCCTTTTGGTTGAGCCACATCTTGCGATTGATAGCGAGAAAAAGATACATGTCAATGTCGGCCATAAGACAATAGAAGATGGACTTTAATTTTTGCCTACCTATTGACATCCGCACCTCATCCTCCCTTTCTTCGTAAGATTGCTTCCTATTCTTCATTCTTTGAGAAAAGAACCTACGGAGAGGGTTGATTTGCCGATGAGGAATTAATATATTGACTCGCAAGGCAGCACATGTCTTTTATCCCTCTTTCTTAAGCAATATTTGTCCCTTGAATCTCACATTCTCCCAGAGAAAGTGAAAGTATTGTATGGGCACGCGCTTAGTCCTCCCTTTCTACGTAAGTACTGCTTAAGAGGTGGTACTTGTCTTTGACTCCTCTATCTAGGTAACACTTGCCTTGAATCTCACATTCTTCCAGAGAAAATTTAGTCTGCGTAGCACTTGCATTTCCAATCTCTTACTGCATTCTCCCAGATAACTTGAAGTGTTGCCTAAGCAATACAATACTTATCACTTGACCTCTTCCTTAAAGATAACACTTGCAAATTGATAACATGAAGTGTTGCTTACGGACCAAGCAGAGGGCATCTTACTAAAACCATGTTAAACGGGATTAGACTCTCAAAATCAGTTAATTTTGGGGACACTGGGTGAAAATTTTTGCTCTACCACTCAATTTAATAGCTAGCTAATTTTGGACGTCCTAAGTGAGTTTTATCCATTGTTTCAGAATTAAGGGATTTTTACCCCACATAACCATTCCCAACCCTTATCCACTTTGTGTAACCATATTTTGTCCTTTCTTTCTTTTCCTAGCATATTTATTAAATATAATTTGATGATATAAATATTTAAAAAATATAGGACAAATATATATGTGATAGAAGGTATATATACAAAATATCAATCTATTATTTTTGATATTTTAATTATAAATTAAAATTTTAATATAAATATTGTGGCTATATTATGTTAGTGCTAAATGACTTGTTAATATGAAATATTGTAGGCTATCTACGTGGAAATCCCCAGAATTAATTGAGGAATAGCCAAATTACCCTGTGCACACTTACACACATTTTTTTAAGACTAGTTACATTACAAACATCTGAGAATTTAAACAAAACTCCAGTAAAGAAATCTGGAGTTTAGTTCAAAGTTCTAGAAAAAATTTCGGGAACTTCATATTGAAAGTCCTAGTATTTTTTACTGGGACTTTTAAGTTCAAAAGTCCAAGTATTTTTTATTGAGATTCATATTTAAGTGATTTTAGTTTAAGATATTGGGATTTTCTGGCTAGTTTTCCAAAAGTTTTGAAATCCTGACTAAGTTTCATTTAGTGCGGTGCAAACAGACTATGGGGCCAAATTTTTACCTATGGTCATAGCCAAATATTTTCACTGGGTGCACTGCCCTCCATAAGAAGTGGTTTTTCAATATTGCTCCCGTTTAACAATGTTTTAGCAAAATACCCTTATGTTGGCGCGGGGTCAAGTCTTCAAGACACAAATTTGTAAGTATTGGCATGGGTTCAAGACTTCAAGGCAAGTGTTGTCTTGTCAACACTTCAAGTTATATGGCGAGAATGCAGGAAGAGGAAAGGGCAAGTGATGCCTTTTGAATACTTACGAGTTGCGACGAAATGCTGGCACGTGTTGCCTTTTGCCAACGCTTCAAAGGGAAAGTATTGGCAAATAAAAAGGTGTCAAAGGCAAGTCTTGGCCCCGTACAAAAAAAAAAGATAGGGACATTTTCGTCCAAAATTTTTTTATTAAACTTAACGGATGTATATTTTCAAAAATCATGTTAAGTGCGGGCATAAAGACAAGTAAAAATTTCGCTCAGGTACCAATTTTGCTACTGGTCTTTGCTTTGAGGCCACTTTTTTATTGGTTTTGCATGAAAGATCACTTTTTGGAATTTTAATTTTGGTGGGTTGAACTTCATTCAACTTCAGCCCACACAAGGGTTGAAGTTCAACTTCAACCTACAAGGATTAAAGTTTACGCATCTATGCCTAAAAGTTCAATACTTGCGTGTTGAAATTGAACTTTATACTTTAGGCATGTGGGTTGAACTTCAGCCCAAAAAGTTTGAACTCCACAAAATTGAAATTCCAAAAAGTAGCCTCTCATGTAAAATCACTAAAAAAAATAGCCTCAAACCCAAGATCACCGGCAAAAGTGGCTATTTGTGCACTTTGCCCAAAAGGCATGGTGTCATATTTTTGCAAAAAAGGACGTCATAGCCCACCCCATATGGGCCTTGCACCACCCACCACCAACTACCAATCCCCCACCCCCACCACCGCCCATTACACCTCTACCACCGCCCCTCCCCCTTGCTACCACATAAATCCACCCACACCTACCATCCAATTATCCTAAAGAAAAACACAAACAACACAATTTACAATTCACAATTCACAATTCATAAACTCAAAAACATCCATGTCTACCCCTTCTTCTCCCCCACCACCCCTCCTCCTCCCACCCCCAGAATCCACCTACCCTCACCCCCAAATCTCCCCAATCCCATCACCCATAAAAAAAGTTCAACCTATTCCATGGACCCATCAAGAAACTTTCAACTTAATCCAAGCCTATCAAGAAAAGTGGTACTCTTTAAAAAAAGGCCAATTAAAAGCTTCCCAATGGGAAGAAGTAGCCATTACAGTAGCAGCTCGTTGTGGGTTCGATGAGCCATCAAAATCAGCAACCCAATGTCGCCATAAAATCGAAAAGCTTCGAAAACGTTATCGGGCCGAAAGACTCAAGCCCGGCCCGAATTCTTGGCAGTATTTTGGGCTTATGGATCAAATGGAACGTGGGCCTTTACCTATTGCTGCACATCCTGTTGCTATGGTGAAATGTCAGCAGAATAATTCGAATAGTAATGATCATCAGCAAGGGTATATTCTTGATTCTGATAGTGATGAAGTTGATGTTAATTTTATGAAAAATAAGAGTAGAAGTATTAATAATATTCTTCTTGGTGGAATGAGCATGAATATGGATAACAGAAATGTGAGTAAATTGGTGAAAGATCGGAATTTTGTTGGTGAAATGGGCATGATGGGTGGTGTGAATGTTGTTGATACTAATAGAAATGTGAATAGGATGGCGAAAGATCGGAACTTTGGTGGTGAAATGGGCATGATGGGTGGTGTGCATGTTGTTGATCATAGAAATGTGGCGAAAGATCGAAACTTTAATTATATGAGAAGTATGAGGAATAATCCGATGAATGAGAAAAGACAAGGATATTTTGAGAATGTGGAAATGGAGGATGAGGAAGAGGAAGAAGTTGATGAAGAGGAAGACGAAGAAAGTGTTGGAGGGAGTGAATTGGCTGCGGAAATAAGGAGTTTTGCTGAAAGGTTTATGAGAATGGAGCATAAGAAAATTGAGATGATGAAGGAGACTGAGAGGTATCGAATGGAGATGGAGAGAAGGAGAATGGAAATGATTCTTGAAACACAAAGGAGTCTAGTTGATACTATTACTAGTGTCCTTGGAGCGAATAAGAAAGTGAAAATGTCTCAAGAATTTTGAGCTCATTGGTTAACATTTCTATGTGATTGAAGAAGTATTTGACGATAAAATACATGGGATTTCAAGCTTTCAACTTGCACATGTTGAGTATATAGAGATGTTCATGTTTAGGGGGCATCTTTGTGCTTCTAACATTTGTTCTCTAATAAGTCTTAGGATAATAACTATTTATGTTGCTTTCATAAGTAGAATTGTAGATCTGCTATTTGCTAGGAGTTCAGATTTTCTGGAGAATTCAGTCTATAGGCATGATTTGAGTTAACCTTATGTAAATTCAGAATATCTGTAGTTGGTGTTTCAACATCAACTATGCAATAAGATGGATCTTATTCAGTTGTAAACTTATGGGTACTTTCTTTGTTCTAGTTTGCTTATTACTTATGTTTTCCAATTGGTATCTGCTATTTGTATGACCAACACCAGAGATCAAGTTGTACGTGAAATATATTTTGTATGACCTGTGGGATCTTAAATTGGGGATAGCAGCAGTTTATGTTTAACAACGTTTGGTTGTTAACCTGTTATAATTTTATAGACTAGGGAACCCGCAACCGCTACTTTTTGGGTGCGCTCTAGATACACCCCGCTCCTTGTGCAATAGCCATAACTTTTACGGTAAGTATGGGCATAATCGTTGCTTGTTGTTTCTTCTGTTGGCGTCTCTGAGGGGCTTTATTCCTACATTCGTTGTTTGCTCTTACTGTCTAATTTGTAGGCAGTCATATGCAATAGCATTGATTTAGTGTAGGTAATTTTGTTTCCTATCAGCCGTTGCCCTGGCTTCTCCACCTTGGTGGGGTTAAGGTCTAGCGTACATCTCACCCTCTCCATATCCCTGGGTACGTTGTTGTTGTAGTCTTTGCCCATTTGACATGGTGCTTTCTTGGAGACCATACCCTATGCTGTTGATGAAAACATTTCTGGGCAACTTTTTAAATTATGTTCAATGTTGGATGCGCCAAAAAAGTGAGCAAATTAGCAAGCTTGTCAAAATGAAGCAATACTAAACCTCAAGAGTTTAAAGGGCATTACTTGGATTTTACACCAGTTCAGAAATGTTCAAGGAGTTGACATTCGAAGTTGCTGAATTTCCATTGCATGAAATCTGCCAAACACTCTATGCAATCGCATGTGCGCCTTTTGCATTGCCGTATTTCCCTAAAATGTATAATATAATAGTACTATACAATACACACCGTAGGAAATTATATGTTGGCTACAACACCGTGACGTATTATGGCTATACCTTTCGCTCTGACAGGCTTTACCAGTCATATGATACTGCATTTTGACATAATCTGGACTATGCAAAAAGCATGATGTCTGCTTGGGTTTCTATTTGTTGATCTTAGTCGCTTTGCCGTGGCCATGCAACCTCAAATAGTAGACCAAGATCCAATTTCAAGTACCTTGAGTTCAGCTGTTTCAAGGAGTTTTATATACGCGCGACAAAATCCTGTTTCAAGATTTGCAAAGTGCCAATGCAAACAATTTACAAGAATTGCACAAGCGCCCATGAGGGTGGGCATGATGAATAATGACTGTCATGAGAAATGTGGAGTATACACATGCCTAGTATTTACAAGATTTCCCATAGCCTTTGGCCATAAAAATGATAGCTAATCCTCTTGAACAAAAGGGCTATAATACATGGGATAATCTACGGGGACAAAATCGAATAGGGCCCCCTCAGTGAGCAGGTGGAACAAAGGGGGGAAAAGAAGAGAGAGACCCTGTACACCTACCTGTATATCGGTCCCTACCTTCCTGAGGCTCTAGGGAAAAAAATACTATACAAAACCCAATATTTAAGCCGATGATCCTTTATGACAGCGAAACCTTGAAGTTCACCATCTCATCCTGATTGATCCCCTCATGTAAAACGAGCTTCATCTGAATAACATAATAGGCAAGAATCAACAACTAATACCACATATTATGCCATGCCGAAAATAGGGTTGAACCTATACTATCTCAACCAAAAACCAGGGATGCAAGTTTATAGGAGCATGTCACTACTTTTAGATTTATCTTCAAGGGATCTGATCATGCACAATCTTGCAAGTGTAACACACGTTGACATTAATTATGATGCGTGAGTAGAAACTTGTGTTCCCTCCAGAGCATATTTCTTGCTCTTTCAAGATCAAGAACAGCTAATTGGGACAAAGAAAATTTACCTGTAAGTGGCTGTTTCAAAGGCATGCCAAAGGAAATGACAAGCCACGAAGGAGTAATCCTTGATCTTTTGACTGTGCTTCAATCCATTCTGGATTCATCAGGCATAGCAGACAAACTTCTATTCCCTGCTTGCGTAACCTGAGTCTGATCAGAATTTTGCAATGGTGACAGCTGCTGCTGCAGCAACTGGGGCTCAGTAACTGGCGAGGGAGGATGTAACTGGGAAAACTTTTGTTTCCATTGAACATTAGCATCATGCCCAATAGGAGATGAGCTGCCTGAAGATTGTCTTCGGCCTACCCCTTGGGTAACTTCAGGCACTGTCTCACTGCCAGCAGAATTTGTTGGAGTCCCCATTGAATCGAGTGATGGATCTGCAGCCTTCACTTGAGTTGCACTTGGGGCAGAAACCTCTACGGCATTAGTTGACTCGTTGCAGTCCTGAGAGGTCGCATTACCTATAGGTGAAGCATTGCAAATATTGCGCTGTTCACTTTGAGGTACACCAGACTGCAACTTGATTGGTCGATCTGGATTCACTGACCGGTTCCGTTGCAGCACCCTTTGCAGAGCTGCTTGACTTTTTATCAGCTTTGGCTGCAGTTGCACCTGTGGTTGTGGATGCATCAACATTCGGTGGTTGGAAGAGTTTACAACTGAGGATGGAACAGATTGGTGGGGCGAATTAGGACCCAATACACTTGATGAGGCAAGACCTTGATTGGTATTGTCAGAATTAGGGGGAATTTGCTGCTTTGTAGATGGAGGCACTTGGCCAGAAAAAATCTTAGGGTGGGGATGCTGTGTCTGCCTCACTTGCTTTGCAGGCCGAACCGGGCTGCATCCTGACGCTGCATACACTCCCTGACCTTGCATTAACTGAGTGGCTCGCTCATCTTTTTCTACAGATTGATTCACTTGATCTGTAGGAAGGCCGTCCATCAGAGGGGGATCAATCTGCACGTTCTGGTGTATCATCATTTTCCCTCTCCCAGCTCCCTTCAAAACTTTAGCTTGTTGTAGAGACTCTGACTGCTGGCGCTGTGGAGGATGGTTCCTGCTAGGATTTTGAAGCTGTTGAGGTCCTGTCTGATGTGGCCTTTGCTTGCCTACCTGAGTAGTAAAACTACTACCCCCAGTTTGCGCAGTTCGTCCAAGGCCATGAGCCGGAAATGGATGCTTTAGTTGATGCTGTGGCATTGGCGTCACTGAGGCTGGGGATGCCAAAGGAGAAAGTGATGCTGGTGGAGAAGAAGTCTGAGATGTGATATGAGGACTATTTTGCAATGAAGATGATATAGGAAGATGGGGCTGCGGATGTGCGAGTTGTTGCTGTTGCTGTTGCTGTTGCAAAAACCGCTGTTGCAGGTGCCTCTCTCTAGCTAGACGAATGGCATAAGCTTGATGTTGCGCATTAGTCGCATGACCAAGCCCTTGAAGATGAGGATTATGAGGGCTATGCACAAGTGGCTGCCGTGGAGATACAGACTTTGGTTGCTGATGATGAAGCGGGTGTGATGAAACAGGTGAGGAGGCAGCCTGGTTGGGGAAAGGGGAACTTATCCCACCAAAAGGAGGGACTCCTTGACTGTTTCCTTGAGAGACCTTTATCTGAAGCTCGGGAACAATCATTTGTCTCTGAGCTTCCTGATTCTGCGAGGGCTGCAAGAGCAAAACATGTATACAGTTATTGTACCAGATCCCCAAGGAGGTGATAGTTAAAGTATACAAGCAGAGACAATCAGATGCACGCACAATGCCATCAGAAAATGCAGAAAATTTGTCAGGCAACAACATGAAGATATTAGAGCCCGTTCGGGTGAGCTTATTATAAGTACCTTATAAGTTACTTATAAGCTACTTTTGAGAAGTTAGAATTTTCTAACTTCTCACTTTTGGGTTATTTTTAGCACATAAGTGCTTATAAGCTCATGGCTTTTTGAGTTACCAAACACTCATTAATGAGCTTATAAGCACATATGTGCTTTTAAGCTTACCCAAACGGGCTCTTAGTAGTGCAAACTATATCGCAGAACACTAAAAACTTCATTCCCTTCTTCATATAAAGGTAGATATACTCTCCAATGAAAGCCATGACATCTTAAATTCTCAATGGAACTCATACAAAGCTAACTGTCTTCACCTTCTCCAGATTGTCTTTTTCCTGAAGTGGCTAGAGATGTGATTTGTAACACACATCCTACCCCTGCTTTGCTCATCCCTAAAACCCCATCAACAAAGAAGAGAATCACTTCTTTTTTCTTTTTTTTTTAATAATGGTGGTGTCTGGGCCACCTTAGGCGCACCTACACTAATTCCACCGGATAGGCAATAGTTTCTCACTAGTAAAAGACCCTAACCAACAAACAATTCATGTTGGAGGACTATCTTTTTACTTCCAGCTTCAAATACTGACCAGACTGAAACCGTGTCTGGTACACTTGTTAATTAAATTAGCAGACCAAAGAGCACATACGATGGATGGAGATGTTGTAATATAAATTTGAAGTACATATCAACCAAAAGCAACAAAAACTCTCAAAGAAACTCACTTAAAACTTATTTTAGAAACCTAAAGTCGGAATTTACTGGTGAAACCAATATAGTGAAACTGAAAGGTAGCTTCTAAACTTTCTTGCAGAAGGAGAATGTATCTTCAAGTTTTAAAAGCTCGAAGTTGTCATACATTAATGAGTTAACAACTGCACCAACCTGAAGCAGAAAGTCAACAAAAAACAACCGACTAAAGCTATACCAATGCTCCAACAACGCAGATGTTCAGCAGAAGAAAAGAGCAATTTCCGGCCAGAAGCTGACTTACCCGCATCATGTGCAAAACATCACGAGGTCTCAACACTGAATTACCCTGATTAGAGCCTACCCCAGAATGCATGTTCGCACTGCCTGGCATAGCTACAATCCCAGGGGAAATCATGCTCCCAGAATTCAGCATAGATGATGATGCAACTCCTTGAAACCTAGGCCTTGCCATTGGCATACCTCTATTAAGCCCAGACATTGCTCCCACGCTGTTGCCACTGGAATGTGCACGAACAACACCACTATTACTGCCTGCAGGAGCTCCAGGAGCAGATATATTGGACTGCATATTTCTCCCCGATAACATTTGATTATAATGCTGCAATCTCTGCTGCTCATCAATTGGAAAAGAGGCAGGTCTCGGAACAGCGTATCTACCATCCCTGGAAGCATGATTAACAATATCAGCACTTCATGAGGGAATTAAAGGAGCCAATACATAATTCAAGCTTACACCATCTGTTACCTGTCCGAAGATAGTGGACTTGGTGATGACGGAAAGCTGCTTCCAAGAGTCAAATTGGGGGAGCCTTGCGCTCCAGAATTTGCACCAGATGCAGAAAGCATTGATCCTCCACCCTGACTGGAGATGGATAATCCACTTGAGTGTGGACCTTCGAATCCAACAGAAAGGAAATCTGGACTAGACGAAGGTGCATCACACAGATCCAGGGGCCTTCATTAAACCAAAATAGTGGACCAGTAGGAAGAAAAAGAAAGAGTTAACATCCAAGCTCCAGTATTGGCATAACCGGAAAAGGTTGACCTCTGATATGTACCCAAGATAAACTTACGTAAGAATAGGGCCTCCATTCAGATTATTTGGACAAAGTTGGGAGAGAGCATGCATGTGAGAATCATGAGGTTGCTGGAGTTGCTTTAGGTCATGCTTATCAGCCTTCAATCGAAAAGGAAACTAGACATTATAACAACTTGAACTCAGATGTATGGAAGGCAAACAATAAAGAGAACAACAGGTTACTCTCCATACATCAAAATATTTGAAGAAATAAACCAACATTCTCTTCCCCTAACACTGCAAATATTTGCTCTCATGTCCAATTATACCCAATTCCCCGCTACGCACTAGGATAAGCCAAACTGAGAGAGACTAATCTGCAATCCTAACACCAAGATTTCTTCGCAACAACATTGATATCTTCTGAATGGATCTGGAAATTAAACATGACATATCTAGCCCCCATGAGGGTAGCTTACTGATCAAAGAGCTGAAGTAACAACCTCAGCAACCAAGATTGGAATACTACGAGAATCCACACTAGTTGAAGTCTTACAAAAAAAATTAGAAAAAACTTTTTGCAGGAAAGTCCGTACAAAAACTTACACAACCCGTTTCCACAAATACTGTTTTGCAACATTTAGAAGGAAAAGAAACTACTAGAAATGCCACCTTAACTCCAACCATTTCGTAATCAAAAGACTTAAAACTTATGACAGCATCTAGATTATTCTTATTGTAGGTGTGCCAATGTTTATAAGATATTTGGTGTTTCCTTTTTTTCCTTCTCTGTAACACAGCAGAACTTTCATCAAAGTCTGGACCAAGTCCGAAGTATACATACTATACGAATGATAATATGTCACAAAAGAATGTCCAAACTATCCTTCACAAAACACAAAAAAATTGCTGGCAAATTTGCATGTTATCAAATCTTAGGAAATTTGCCATGTTATAAAATCTCAGAACATTTCTTTGAAGTCTGGACATAATTAGATAAACCAATTTACCTTCATAAAAAAAATTAAACTAGGAGCTCAATTTACTAGACTTCTGAAAGACCAACGGTACAATCTGTGCTTATCTGGGACATGTATGACCTAAAATATGACAAGGACTATACTAAACTATAGCAAATCACATTATGGAATCCTATGACGCTGCACAATATTGCTGAAGATGAAGGCTAAACTAGCCGATTAGAAGTGTAAATTTACCCAACACTACCAATCAAGACAATTTTCTGGATAAATGCTAGAGCAAGAACATACCAGAGTCTTCCGTAAAAGATATTTCTTCCCAATCAAGATGATCTTCTCAAAATGAGATTTGAGTGTATCCTCTTCCATTGGCCCGTGCAAACGCTGAAACAGCTGTCTGGCACTTCCCTGCATGAAGTGGGGCATGTTGATTCAAGTTCTTTTTTTTTTTTAAGAAAGTCAAGTTCTACTGATTTACTTGATACAAAGCTTTGAAATCAAAGAAACAGAGGAGGACACTATCTTGAACCTTGGGAATGCCAGGTAATGTTGAGGGATATGGTTGAGAAGATCCTGAATCTTCAGCGCTATCCGCGCCATCACCATTAGTTCTGTCCATTAGCATTTTATGGCGCTCCTTGCACTCATTAGGTTTGCGATATATACACTGCACGTATTGGACATGAGTGAAGGGTGATAAAAAGAGCTAGGATAAAAGGAAAGATGCGACACAATAAGCACGTCAAATTGGGACATTTGAAAGCGTGTACACAATAAGCACGTTAAATTGGACATTTGAAAGCGAATACTAAGAGAGTAGTCTAGCTAAAAGATAGTATGAGAACACATAAATGCTGCTCACCTTGAATTGCAAGGTATTGTTGATAGCATCACTTACAAGCTCCCAATTTGGACCCATGTCGTGCACCAGGACAACAAGTGCCTAAATTTGAAGTCAATTTCTTTTACACACATGCTAGCATGAAGAAGTAAAGTAGAGAAGAAGGAGAAGGTCCACAACAAGGGCATAAGAAACCAACCTGGTCCTCAAATTGTGACCATTGACTTCCTGAACCAGGTTGCCCAGCAGGTATCTGCACAAGAAAGTAGATGATACAGTTTTGTTTTCTAGACATGATCAAATTAATTTTTCTTTTATCAGCTACATAGTCGTACTGGTATTCATACAAACAAAAGGAAAAACTGAATGTAGGAAGGAGATTTCTAGCTTAAATGAATGGAAGTACCTTCAAGGTTTTGGCTTTCCTACTCCTGTCCCTTCCACTAAGCATCCTAATGATTTTATTTGGGTTGGACATGTTACTCATCTGGGAAGCAACTGGAGATGGAATAGATCCACCAATAGGGGCACTATTCTCAAAAGAATTTTCAAGTGATTGTCTCAGCATCTTTGGCTTCTTTGCATTATGTTGACCAAATAAACCTTCAAAATGAAGACAGCCCTTTAACATAAGAAGAAACATACTCTATATCAAGCTATGAAGCTGATGCAGGTTAGAATGAGATATACCGCTGCTACCATTTGATTCAAGTTGACGGCTCTCCAATCTCTTTCGGGAATGTTCCCTCTGAAATCAAATAGTTCATGATAAACAACAAGCAGGTTGGAAAAAAGGAGTAGCTGGTTTCAATTTGCACAGGAATTTTTGGAAAAGAGAACGAGATTGAAAAAAGCGAAGTAGAAAAGTTACACAATAATTCACCACTAACAGAAAAAAATTGCAGAAAAGGGGAAAAAATGGATTGAGGCACCAAGGTTAGAAAAAACAAACTAAATCATAAGGTTATTGCAAGATTGGTATAAGTGGATCATTTACTACTGGAGGTCTACTGACTCTCCAAACCCCCAACCTACGTTAGGAGGATCAAGAGTGTTTCCACACATCTCACCAGTATGACTCGAATGTTGGACCTTTAGGTCTACTAAGTCCAATATATTCACTTTTTGTTTTTGATAAGTAGTTCAATATCATCACTGAGCCACAATGTGGAAAGGAAAGAAGAAAACCACCTGGTTGGTTTGATAATTAGAATCAACCTGCCATCTCTGCCCATATGCAGAACCCTGCAACAAAAAGATTGCAAACAAAGTTGGAATCCTAGAAAGGTACGCATGCCATAATTCAAATTCCTTAAATTGTCTTCTGAGACTTGGAAATTAATCAAATACCAGAATCTTTGGTTTTTTCTTCTTTTTAGGTTTTGAAACTTCAGCAGAGTCGAATAATAAATGCTTTTCGTAGTCTCCCACGGATTCGACCTCCAAACTATGTAATATATGTGATCCAGCATGCAATGTACTCTGATCATCCTGAAATGAACTGGTATCACCACTTGAAGCATCTGTTTTGGTTGTCAACTCAATGCATCCAGCCGTTGCATCAAAGGGACTTGGAACTCTCTGCCTAGAAGCAGTACGCACACGTTTTGTAGGAATAGACACATTAAGACTGCTAGCCGGCCGTTTGCCCAGCAGCACAGATTGATGAGTGCCAACTCTATTTTCCACACCCTGTGTAAATAGCACATTGGCACCATTGTCATATGGTCTTCCACTGTAAGCCTTCAGGTGAATCTTCCGTGTCTTCTGGGAAAATTTTGATGATTTGCTACCTTCTAAGGAAACTGACCTATCAAATGCACTTGTTTCTCCTTCATCCACTTCATATGCACAATCTTGAGATCCAATTATGCATACACAAACAGAGTTGTCAGGATATGTCACCAATAGAAAAAACTGAATCGCAGGAGGCAACCACCAAGAAATTAAAAAAGAAAAAGAAATAGAAAGAAACCTGCAACTGGATCATACGCAGACGTATCAACCTCCTCTTGAATACAACTACCAATCTTCTGGAAATTTCAACAATACACCAGCATCAACAAGCAAGAAAAACATAAAAGCATACAACTAAAGCTAACATTGTCCTTCTTGGGTACAGGTTGGATTGTATACAGCTAAGTTGCAACTCTTTCTATTTTATCTCAAACAGCCCAAGTCCATACGTGTGAAACAATACATAAAAGATACAGCCAAAGCTAAAATTGGTGTCTGAGATTGTTAGGTCGCGTCTTGTTCGACTTTCAGATGCACCAGTCCATAGGTGTGAAACCAAAAGAGATTGAAGGTGTTAAAAGGGGACAAAGTAGACCAAAAATTGATTGAAAGGAAGTCTCAAAAAACCTACAATCTCTTATAGAGTTAGCATATAGATAGCAAACGATCTTTATAGGCAATACCAATTAGTTGGAAATATGTTTTGCATGTTTGTGAGCTTAATGTAGGTCTAGGGCTGGCAATATGAGCCCATATTTTCATAATCCACCCATTTGACCCACATTCTAATAGATTGGATGACTCATATTTCAGCTGGGTAGAATTTGGGTTTCATCTCATCCTTAACCCACAAAAATATGGGTATTCATAGTTATCCAAATTATAACTCATATTTTCTATATGGGCGAGGAGAGTGGAATTACAAGGAGAGTGTATTGTTCTGCAATCTTATACGGGGTGGGGTGGGCAGGTAGAATCTGAGAGGGGGTGGGGGGAGGAGAATGGATTCTATGAGTACTTTCTTTGGAAAATCACAGGTAATTAATTACTTTTGCAGCTGCTCATTTTTAGTAGAAAAATTTTCTGCTATATTAATTTTCTAACTCACTACACATTAAAGTCTACTTAACTTGTGGATAATTATTCTTTCCAACTTACTAAAAAAGGTGTTAATGATAGAGCTAAATGATCGTATTAAGACTAATCTGATGCACTCTATGAGAACATATATTAAATGTTTGTTATAACAAATCCATCGAAAAACCCATAATAGCATTTCGATTAAGAAACAGACTTAGTTCTAATTTTCTTTTAACTCAGACCAAAAAATTTTGTGAAATAACGTTAAGGTATATTTTGTTTTTGGTAAAACAAATTGTACATAGTTTACTTAGAATTACTGTAATTGAGAGTTATACATTGCTTTTGGATCATAAAACGGGTTGGATCCACATTTTACCCGATCCATATTTTACCCATAATAATATGGGTGGGTAGATACCCAACCCATTTTTGTCTAATCCATTTTCAACTCATCCAAATCCAATCCAACCCATCCATTTGCCACCACTATGTAGGTCATATGCTTTCTAGGATTCTTTTAGCCATGTTAGGGATTTTTACGCCAGTCGAAAACATAGAGAACTTATAGTACTTTTTATTTTGTATAATATTAGCTTAAGATGAATTTAAATAGCGAAAGATCAGTGAACATTCATATAGATGACCCCAACTTGTTTGAGACGGAGTGTAGTTGATGGTTTGTTGTTTATCTATACATGGTAAACTAGGAATAGTTATCTTTGAAACATATCACCAAGGTTGTTTGTTGTTTATCTATACATAGTAAACTAGGAATAGTTATCCTTGAAACATATCACCAAGGTTCCTATTGTTGCTATTACCAGTGCAAGGTACTTTATATTGCATATTTTTCATGCACCTTTGTGTTATGCCAGCATTAAATTATCAAAAAATCAATGTTAGCCAAAGAAATTATAGTAATTTGACTAATTTCCATGAAAGTGTAAACAATAAATACTACCATAAAACAGAGCCATCTTAAGAAAATTGATCTAACTTGGCTTCCCTTACTCCAAGGCCCAAATATTCCCCCACTACATAAACTAACTTCTTTAGCACGTGCATCGTTTGTCAAAACTTCAATTTAAAGAGGATGTGTCACATGATAATATCAAAGAAAGCAAGTATTACATTATTACATATTTCCCCTCTGTCCACTCATTACTTTAGGTATTAGCCCCTTTGGCGTGAATAAGAACTCAACCATAAAAATGGCTAATCGAACAAAATACTAGAAACAATAGGATGACTCCATTCAAGGCCGATCAGAGGTAACTTTAGTACCAAAGCAATGTCCATGTATAGTTGGATTCCCGTCATGGAAAGTCTTTGGAAAAAAAAAAAAATTGAATGACTGATTTTGATTCGACCGTACTTTTATATATATTCACAAAGGCCAACCAGCTGCTATAAATGGAAAGCATAAGGTGCTAGTCAACAACTCAGAAGATCAAAAAACAACTCTGGCAACATAATGATGGTCTATGTATGGTGGCTTTAAATTAGCTTGATATTCAATGGGTAATGCCGAGCACAGTGAAGGAAGCGATGTACAGTTGAGCTTTTAGATGGAGGAAGAGGATTCCAAGAGCTTGGATGGTTGCTCCTTTAGCCATTATGTGGGTTCTATGGAAAGAGGAATTTGCGGGCTTTTAACGAGATCGAGAAAGACTTTGTTAAATTACATAATATTGTGTTACCGTTTTCTTTTTTCTTTCTTTTTGGTGTACCCGTGAGGTGCCTTTGTGTATAGATGTTTTGGTGACTTTTGTAGAGAACTACTTAGTGATGTAGGTTCTCTACCTTTTGGAATATGGCTTGTATACAGTATTTTCCCCCTTATTAATAAAATCTTTTATTTTATCAAAAAACAAATATGCTTACTTCACAGAGTAGCACACGAGATTCGATAGACTTTCTGTAGGCGTCCATTGCACCAAGCGGAACAGGGTAGAAGAGGTTCTCCTGTATGAAAGATTATGAAGATCAATTAGAAAGGATAAGCAATAAAATAAGGAGCAAAAGTATGATCCCAAGAAGGAATTGACTGAAGCGTTCAGAATAATGTCTTAAAATCCTTTCATGCCGCGACAAAACAAAATTTAAAGAGATCAGCAGAACACAACAACATAGAGGAGGATCAATTCAACATGTAAACATATCCGTACCTTGATCAAATTGTCTTCGCATGATGTGTCCATAATTCCCAAGTCAGATATCCTGTCCGGAGTCAATGGCGCCTCAGCTTGAATTTCCGGAATATCTGAGTCATTGTATTTCAAGAATCTCATTGCGTATTCGCTGATAGCAAGAGCATTATCACTTTTAAGTCTTGGGAACTCCATTTTTTTGCTTTTCCCCTGCCATAATAAATGAAATAAGCGTTACAAGGACCAACACTACCGCCCTTCTCTCTCATCCATAGAAGAAAAATCCACAAAAGAACTTCAACATTCAGTTAGCAGTTTACCAGAGCATCATCATGCTCCAATAGTAATTTTATTTAAAATCAACAAAATGGACAGCTAATATTGCCAAGAAATCAGATCACATCTGCTCTTCTATCCAAGCAACTTTTATAAACATAGCCAGTGTTAGTTCATCCTATTAAATATGCATGAACTTTACATACAATGTACATAGTAAGTAAATCACAAAATTTAGAAGCCTTGGTCAAATCCCACTAAATAGCATACACACACTAAACCAGTTATAAGCATGCGAACAGACGGAACATTCTTCTCCATGCAGGCATGTCTAATAAGAGATCATTAAACTTCCATTTTATGGAGCATGTGGAAAGCATGCATAATCATAAAGAGACTCATGTATACAATTTTAACCTATTGGTGCTTCCTGTCTTTTTCCTAATCATGTTTAAGCGTCTGCTCTAAATCAGAGGATGCAAAATGCCTGCATCTGCGTACAGCAGGCACTAAAAAGCGCATATCATATCAACTAATCCATATGTAGATAAATATGCATACAGAAATGAAGGGAGCTATTGCTATACAAACTAATAGAGGGATTAACCCGGTGAACATAAAACAATTAACTGACGGCATAACAAAGACTGTTCATGAGCTTTTTTCCCTCCATTTTTTTCCTGAAAAGCTCACACACGCTTGGTTGAAGCACTCTGTATACCTCGACAGAACGCCAGAAATCCATGGCAGCTTTAGCCACGTTGTAAGCCACCATTTTTTGCTTCCAACTACAATTTCGTTCTTGGAATCTCAACCGCGAGCTAAATGCAACTTGGTGACTTAATTGACCTGCAGCTGTTATCTTCCAAAGACGTTCCTACATGAAAAGATATTCTAAATCAGGAGAGAGGCATATGGGAAATAAAATCTAAAGCAACCTAGATCCTGTTTCAATGATTCAGGACTGTGCATTTATTTTCTCAAAAAAAAAAAAAAAAACTGCATTAGATACACAGCTAGAAAAGCAGAAAGGTCAAAGAGAAATTAATAGAGCAAGGATCTACAAAGCTCACACCTGAGAAAAATCATTTGCCAACCAAGCCATTTCTTCAAGTACATAATCCCATTGAGATTTTCGACGATTATCCATTGGACAGATTACAGCAGACAAGTCTGCAATTCTCTTATGCTTTGCCTGTTTGATACATTACATTAGATCTCCAAAATCAGATAACAAAGTCATAGCAAGATTTATAAAAGCACGGGTAGTCAAGGATGTGAATTATTTTAAAGGTTAAAAGAATAACCTCTATACTCTTTGCCTCTTCCAAGATCGAGTCTTCCTCACCCAGGATCCTGGAAGCTTGTCCCTCAGTAGCAAGATTTGAAACTGTAGGCTGCAATACACACTCGGAATGCTTTGGCATACAGGAATCAATCATACTCTGAATTCCGACACTACAAACATTTTGGGGGTTGGATTGATCACTTTTGAGAACACTACATTTTCTAACCATTTCCGTTTCAGATGGGCCAACTTCTTCCATTCTTTCCGTGAGAAGTTTATCTTTTATCTCACCTTTAATATCAGATACGCTACTAACAAGTGTGTCTGCTGAGCTAGGTACGCATCCATTACTTTGGTGACCAGAACTAAAATCCTCTTTATTTAAACCACTATTCACATCAGCTTTCATCTCATTCTTTACCTTATCATCTCTTCCAATAACTGGCAACCCTTCCGGCATTACCAGTTGTCCATTTAGGTCGCTGTTAGAATCAAGAATACGCAGGTTGGTACACATTTCACTATCATTATGTCCATCTAGACTAAGGTTAGTCTGGGTGCAAGAAGACTCTGAATCTAAACCCTTTGTGCCCATTGCCGTAGCACTATTATCAGCTTCACTTGGGAAGCTTTTCTTATTATCATTCCCATGACTGAACCCATTCATTTGAACGGGACTAGCTTGATTATCAACCTCTCTTATAGCTATATATGGCTGACAATCAAGACCAGCAGACTCTACCCTTCCCTTTCCCAGTGACAATTCAGGCCTTTCAGGAGCTTCCTGAGTAGGCAGTTCCTGGACAGCAGTAACTGAGTTCTGACCATGCTGGTTATCCAGTAAATTTCTGGATGTACTAGCATCAGGAACAGTATCCAGCAAATCATCTTTATTAAAGTCGGAAGTTGACTCTGCGGCTTTAACACCATTTACTTCCAATTCCAGCTGATTATCAGAAGGCATAGTCTTGAGAGGCATACCACCATTTGGACTAGGAGGCCGTGCAATGTTCAAAGAAGAGTTCTGGTCCTTATCTGAATCAGAAACCAATCCATTTACATCTTTGGAAAATTGTTGTGAAGGCAAAGCCGTGCCGTGACCCCCACAAGCTATATCAGTTGAACTTGATCTAGCACTGTCACGATTTGGTCGCGGCCTGTATCTTCGCTTGTATGCTTTTCTAGGGACACCAAAAGCAGTAGACTTGCCCGTTTCGTTAGCATTCTGACTTTCATCTAACTTAGAGGACTGCCCTGATGGAGTAATATTGCTAATACTGGGATGTCTGGAGCCCCTATCACTACCGACAAATTTATTTTCCCCATCAAAAAGCATGAGATTGTCAGCACTATTGGGTTCACAAAGTTGAGGAGCCCCAGGTTGACCACTACTTTCAATAGAGTCTCCATGAGGTGAAGTGGTAATTGCAAAACTACCTTTTACTTCGCTGCAGTGTGAAAGAAAAAATAGACAGCTGTAAAAAAATGAAGAATTTAGAAAAGTAACACAAGTGTCTGACAAATTACCTGGTCACGAACTGATCTGGATGTTGATCTGTCAGTGAGGTGGATTGAACACTAGGTGAAGCAGCAATCTCAAATATGAAATCCAGGGGATCACCACCCTGCAATAAGAAGTATCAAGTCATGTCAAAGCCTACAAACAAAGGAAATATGAATATCTAACAAGAATCAAACTGCCTTTCATACTTTCTCCAGAAATTCTAACTGCCTTCTCTTTTCATGTTGGCCATCAAATTCCTCCCTGTTAACAACAAGAAATCTCACCATAAGCATGGACAAGGTATCATCAAACTACGCAGCTTGAAGAAGCAGAATATACTAGCATTACCTCAGCTGTGCATGAACTTTATCAATTGCTGTGCTCCGCGGAGAAGCTTTGGTACCAATACCAATTCCGCCTTCAACAAATCCTCCCATTGAATCAACCCCGCATTGACTACGAGATCAGATCCAATACTACATCCATGCATTCCCTTCTAAGCTAATGTGTGTTGCCCTCCATTCACGAAAACCTCAATAACTTCATACAAGTAAGAGAACAGTAAAGATACCATCCAGGATTTAAAATAAAACCACCAAAAGTAAGAACTGTATCATTACACATTAGCGAAACAGTACGCCTTCATTGGCTATCATAAGGGAAATGACTTGCTTTAAGAAGATATTTTGGCTATAGCGTACATGAAGAATACTAGTTTCTAGACTTCCATGAACCAATGACATTATGGGTTTACAGTAAAGGACGTGCAATTAGAAGAACACATAAGCATGGCCCAATGTGTTTCCTAGGACATAGTTGCAGTGCTGCTCTCCCTTCCCCTCATACCTTGCTTACCCAAAAAGTTGTTAAGCCAATAACAGCAATTTTCCACTCGTGAAATTGAGAAGGTTCCTTTGAACATAATAAGGAAAGTACAGATATCAAAAGCTCTGATTATTATTTGAATTTGTTAATAAAAGCTCTCAGCAACTGTTCAAATAATGATGATCGTAAGATTAATTGCACCCGTTTGGACATAGAATTTGGGCATTTTTTCAAAACAAATTTTGAAAACAATGTTTGTTTATAGATTCTGGCCAGTGTTTGGAAAATTTGTGAAGATAGGTTTTCAAATTCCATTTTTGGGTGAAAAAACGTTCCCACTCACAAAACTTCAACTTTTTTCCAAGTAAAAATGTAAAATTGCATGTCCAAACACAACTTCAAATTCCAAAAACTATTTTTCAACTCAACTTCAAAAATTCATTTTTTCAAGTTTCAACCAAACCTATGTCAAATCACTAGCTTAGTTGTCAGTCAAATATTTGCGCTAAGACACGACCAGGCATAACCAATAACGCTATACATCATATCTAACACACTCAGTTTTTATCCCAGCATAAATCAACACATTGGCGCAAGTGAATATTTTTTTGATTAGGAGACACCATTATCTTAACTCACTATATAGATCGGAGAGAAGGTTGAATGCATATCGGTGATCAGCATATGGTTACCATCCAATAACACCTCCTTTTCGGAAGAGGGATAAAAATCTACCAATATGTTTTATAAGGAAACGCAATTATAGCAGATTTATTGCAAATACATATGACGTAATAACTGCTCGAGCAAAAAAGACATACTTACAAAATCAACTTCAACAGAGTATCTACAGTGAAAATTTTTATGTTTGGTGGCGTTGGGAGGGGAAGAAGCAGCACATAACCACAAACATGCAAGATACAAATACCCATGGAACAAATCTGTGAAAGTTAACACAAATAATGGTAAATGTTTGGAAAGCTAGACACGTGGTAGATAATCACCTAAAACTGAAGGAGAGATATCAAAAATTAAACTCTTCGCATTTGCCTAAGCCTTGGTAGGCAGTTACTCGGGTGGGCAGAGCTAACCGGTACCTACGTTGGCGGAAGGTAGCAGGTGGAATAGCCGAGACACGCGCAAGTTGGTGTTCACACCCCCGTAATCAAGAAAAAAATAACTTACTCAAAATGCACATTCTCAAATGGTTTTGCTTTTTTACATTGTTTATTGACATGATAAAAGGAAAGATTACGCATTCGAATGCGCATGCATTTATACGTCTTCAATTGTTCATATTCGTAGTCCATAAATATCTATCTACTAAATGATTCAAGTTACCAAAAAGTATATCTTGAACTCTCACACGAGCGTGGAAAAAAAAGAAGTTCATTATGCTGCATGATTGTACAGTAAAGCTTCAAATTTAGCATTTTATGATTAAATGCTTCAAAATATTAAATAAAAACAGTTAAAAAAAATAATGGCTCACAACAACAATAAATTCACACATTGAATTAAGCTCTACTTAACAATTGAAGCAAAATGCACAGCCATATATGGACAATTATTAACTTCAAATACCCTAATTTAACAAATAAACCCTAAAAAATATTCTAGGGTTTGCAGGAAAATGGACACAGTTCAAATTCTAGGGTTTATAATGCAAGTAAACTAAAATCAATACCTGAATTGCAAATAGTTAAACCCGAATTGCAGATTGAGGCAAGTAATTGGATCGACCCGAAAATTTTCTCCAATTTCTAGGGTTTGTATCTTAATTTCAAAGGGGATAGAAAATTAACAAGCTATAGAAAAATTTAACTTATATTTGTGAAAAATACGAGCGTATAAATACATAAAATACGAATTTAATTCACTGAAAATACTCCATGGATCATATCTTGTTCGTTTTTGATGAATTTTTTTCTCTTTCTTCGTAAACTATTCGTTTTTCTAATTGTGGGCTGGATATGCAAATTCGGGTCAATTTGGGCCCTTTTTCCCTGGCTAAATTTATAATTTTCAAAACTTGATGTCCTACTATAGTTACTATTCTGCTTCTTTTCTTCCTTCTTTTTCATTTTTGGATTTTTCTTTTTATTTCAATTTTGGAATTTAGGGTATCACATTTAGTGTGTTTTACCAATTATTAATTTATTATCATTTGATTTATAACATTCTTTAAATAACTATCTTATTCGGTCAAGTTGCAGGCATCTCGAAAGTTTGTATTTATTGCGATTTTAATTCAGGATTGTGTCTAGATTTAATAATACGTGTCTAGATTGTGTTATTATTGAGATCTGAAGTCTATATTTTAATGTCTCCACACGCTACATTTAATGATAGATCATACATTAAGCGTGCTAATTTATATAATTGTTTCAGATTGTAATCTCCAATGAAAAATATAACTCCATGTGTATGATGAATCTTGTGATATATGGTCGTAACAATTTAAAATAAAGTCTTTGTGTCATGAATGTGTACAGTAAACCAACATGTTATTAATTAACTTACGGTAAATTGAATCCAATATCTGTGTATCATCCCTTAGGAACATGTATGCGCCTTTTGATGCATACGATTCAAAAAGATTGTCAATTAAAGTATTGATTGTAGAATATCAACCCCCACATGGTTAGATAGATCAACTTGGTAAGGATTAACGTTTCATATATTTTTATGGCCGATAACTATAAGCAATTTTTACCAAATAACGAAAGTTTTGGACCAAAATTCCCAAATTCGGGGTGGGTATTAATACATATTCGATGCTAGCGTTAGTATATTTTGTGTATCTAAATATTGAGTGGCATTAATATGTCGTTGACATCCACTGGTCAAACTACACAATTACTTAGTCAATTCAAATACTTAGATCAAATTAATTTGTGTTTTACTGTTACTCACAATGTGTATAAGGACAAAATTATAATAAAAAACGTAGAGATACTCTTTGTTTCTCAAACACTTCAAATTTTTATTGCCCAAGTATGTTTAGTAACTTTCTTAACTTCATTTATCATTTAAGCAGATGCAATCTAAGGCTAGATAGTAGATATTGTCATCACCCAATCAAAATGATGCTTGTTATCTACTAGACTTCAAAAAAGTACCCACATCATCGTCAAGAACACATACGTTAAGATAAATTTATTTTGATTATGTTAGAAAACTTTTTTTTTCACAATGTTATCTTTCAAGTAGCTTTGTTGGATAATTATAGTATATGCATGTTTAATTTCCAAATCTTATGATGTATAAACAAAGTACCATTCACATCTTAGATTCTTACAGAAACGATAGAGATTTAAGACTAATCACAACAGGAAATTTCATTATGGATCAAGACACAAGTTAAAGGTCCAAAAGCCGAACAACATATCAGAAAAAAGAATTACCGAGAACAAAAGGTTTCGACACTTGAAATGGACATGATGAACTATGATCTCAAGAATCATTAAATCAATGCTAGATTCATCACAACATTCCTTTTATCTAATCTACCTAAAGATTCTCCTTGTTTTCTTCTTGATTTTAAGACTTTATGGTTTGTGAAAATTCCCTCCACGGGCTGTTTGTGCTGCTTTTCTCGTCGCTTTTTCTTGAAGTACCTTTTACATCCCTGCTAAAAATATATTAGGTAAGCGCTCGTGCTCCATACATTAAAAATAACATTCACGTCAGGTAGGGGAGTGCAAAACCGAATAGGTGCCGAATCATTACCGCTACTGATAAGAATAACGGTATCGGTATAACGATTATTGGTTAGAAAATGGTATTAATTTTCAATACCGATAAGATATCGGTACGGTAACGGTTTCTATATGTCTTTACCGTTACCGTACCGATAACCGATAAAGTTATTTTTAAAATTTTTATATATTTTATTTTATTTATTATTAGTATATTAGTCATTTAAAGTTTAATTTACAACTTTAATTATAGGTTAAACTTCCATTATTATTATTATTGGTGGTTATATGCCAATACTCATACACTTTAATTATTGGCCCGACCCATTTTATAATTGAATTTACTTTCTCGAGTCATTGATCAGACTTTCTTTTTTTTTTTTTCTATTTCATTATTTTGTGTTATGTTAGCAAATTGTTAAGACTTGTTGATTACACTTATTTAGTTAATTTATTTGGGTGTTTTGTCTGTAACTTTAGTGATTGTTTATAGTAATGAAAAAGTCCTTACCTATGACAACCATCCACCAAGAATTCGTGCATTATTTCAGTGTACCCGTTCCCGAACCGTTAACTGCCGAACCGTTAAGAACCGATAACCGATAACTGATAGTTTATTGGTACGGTATTGATTTTATATAATTATATACCATTAACCGATATACCGTTACCGATAAGCTCAAACCCGAACCGTACCGACCCATGAACACCCCTAACGTCAGGAACATCAATTAGCCATGCTAAAAATCAAGAATTTAGTGGATAGAAGGCAAAGAAGGAACCTTTCTCGTCGTTGTTCAGGGGTTAATTGAAACGACCTCGGTCAGTCGTTTCGAAAGTTAGGACTCTGATTGGCGTGTCGATAATTTTAAAATATTCGTAATGTCCACTAGAACCTGTCTGTAAAATTTGAGCTAAATCAGACCTCGTTTGGTAGGCATCGGAAGAAGGTTTCAGTTTTTATTGGCAATAAATATTAAAAAGAGATTTTCGAGCTCGGTTTTGCTGAATGAGCTCCGATTCGAAATCCGAAAGCGCCGTTAGGTTCGCATGATTATTTGTAATTTTTGTAAACTTTCGAAAGTGAATTTCGATGTTGTTCGGCTTGTTTCCGCTAAAATACCGAAAGTTAAATAATTTGACTTCTTTTCCATTTAAATTCGTATCTTGAGTTTCGGGAGTCCAATTTGAGATCCGCCTTCGCGAGTATGTTACATATATTTTGTATAACTAGTATGCAAAAGTTGGAATTATTTCGAATATCGTAGGGTACCGTTGTAATTTTTATCGTAACAGCGAAATCAAAAAAAAAGAAAAAAGAAAAAGACAAAAAAAAGGGAAAAGGACAAAAAGATTAGGCGGCATGGTATTGATATATATATCATTAGTTTCAGCAGTTTAACGAAACTGATAAGCAGAAACATTGAAACAAAAAAAAATCAAATGACGCAGTGGAAAAATGCCAGAAAATGAGAAAAAGAGCCAGAGGAAAATAGTATTTTTACCCCGAAACATTCAGGTAATGATCCTAATGCATTATTTGAGTTTATTACGTGTGTTTGAATATGTTTTAATGGTAAACCTTGGAATATTAGACATCGTTTTAATAAGTTCAATTAATAGTTTAAAGGGTCAAATTGACCCCGATAGTGAAATTGATTATATATCTGTACTCAGTGAGTTATGGGCAACATATAAATGTAATTTATTTGGGGTTTGGTTATGTGACCTTAAACCCTGTATATAGGCCTGGCCTGCGTATTGCGTATGCGAATAGGGTATCAGGTTCCTACCTGGATTGCCCTAAGATGTGAGGAATGAAGCCTTTAGCCTAATGTGATATATTTTTCTGCTTATTGATCACAGTGGGATCGTTTGGCAATGAATTCAAAAAATAACGCGGTTGTTGGTCGCAATGCTAACTTTTGAGAGAGGTAAGTGTTTATATCCATTTCTTTGGAGGCACCTGGCTTCGTGGATTTTCTACCACGTGTTCCTTACGTGTGTAGCTGCCGATAGGCGTACTCATTACGCCTTAGCTTTGGATTTACATTGTATATTATATTTTATGTCCTATTGTTGGTATTACATTGATAATCTGAGCATTGTACCCTGGCTGTAAGTTGGCATCTACTTCCCGGCTGTCGATGAGAGTCTCGCGCCGGTGAAGGGTTATTATTGCATCACATTGCATTCATACGCATTATATGACATTCATATGCATTACATTGCATATCATATTGGGTGCAGGAGTATTCCGCCCCCAGGAGTAGGAGGATTCCGCTCCATTGTATCATATTGAGGGTAGGAGGATTCCACCCCAAGAGCAGGAGTATTCCGCTCTTATGTCAGATATTGAGTGCAAGAGTATTCCGCCTCAGCTTTACATTATAACGGGTGCAGGAGTATTCCGCCCTAGGAGAGTGCAGGAGTATTCCGCCTCTGGTTTATATTATATCGGGTGCAGGAGTATTCCGCCCCAGGAGCAGGAGTATTCCGCTCCAGTTGGTTATCAGATTGGATTCTCCTCGAATGCAGGAGTATTCCGCTTCGGGGTGGGATTACGGGCACATGTGACCCTTTGCATCATATTTCATTTCATTTCATCTCAATTCATACCATTGTGTAGTTTGAGGTACATGACTACTGTTCTGCTTATTTGTGCATTGCTTATTTGTTGATATGTTTCTGGCACGCATCCTTGGTTGAGTTTAGAAGTCCTTACGTGTTTTCGGTTGTTATCTGGTTCTGTCTTTTTATAATTTAAATAAAAGAAATTTGATCTATTTGCTTCTTCTCCCTGGCTAGCTATCCTATTCTTTGAGGTGGCTAGTCTGCCCCACTTATTAAGTCCTTTTGACTCACCCTTGTTTGTTGTTTGTTTTTTTTTTTTTGTCTATCTATTTCGTTTCGGCATGTTCGCTCCAGGATTGAGTTCGCCACGTTGTGAAGGAGCGTAGACGACTTCAGCTGTCAGGGTGAGCCAGCTTTTATTTCAGATGGCCACCAGTTTATTGGGTATCATTTCAGTTGCAGTTTGCTCCCTTCAGGAGGTATTTGTCTTCTTTTGTACTCTTAGATGTCTGGTCTGGATAGCCCTAAACCTAGTATGTTGGGTAGTCAGCTGTAATTTCTTTTGTACAGCTTAAAGGTATCAGTATGTCTGTATTTTTTTTTTAGTCTTGTCCTTATTTATGAATTGTTATATTTATTTTCCTGATTTAATTGGTAAGGGTTCGCCCGACGGGTCTAGGGGAGGATGTCGGGTGCCCGCACGACCTAACCGGATTTCGGGTCGTGTCATTAATCCGTCATGTTTAGGTTATTTGGGTTTATGGTTGCCCTGGCTTGTGCCCTTTCGCGATCTCTATCTCTTTGATTTCTGTGTTAGCTTAAGTTAAGGCCAAAACAGGTAGGATTAAGTTAACGTATGTCAACATCTAACAAAAAATATAGGGTTCTTTGGACCCTAAACAATCAACAACACGAACTGCTCGGATGCATAGGGTCAAACTTCAACCTCTAAATTTCTTAGCACATTCATTGAATTTTTTAAAGTATGTCTTTAGTCACCTCTAATCTTTGATTGATAATAATGGAAAAGGATAAACATTAAGAGGCAACGATATGCATGAAAGTAAGTAGATAACATGAGAATTACACTACAAAAAGTTGTATGCCTTCTCTCAAGTTTTAGCTTCCAACAACACAAAAAATTAAATCTTGTTTATGACCAGGCAAGTATGATAGAATTATAAAATCAATAATACAAGAACTACACTAGAGAAGGCTTTAACTGTTTTTTCCTTCTCCAAATGTATGAGAGCAGCCAAACAAAGAAACAATCAACTTTTTTTTATGAATAGACACCAACATAAGGAAAGATCAATATATAATATAATAGGTTACCCCACAACAAAGTTCTATTAAGCCTCTCACCCAATTTTTAGGAAACCCAACACCTAAAAAAGGTAAATACTTACCCACACTGGGTGTAAACACCCAGCCAATAAATGCACGATATTTGTTTACAAATACCCTATCAACACTCAACCATGGTTAATTATTATACAATCTCACCTCATTAAATTACTTTGCCATGGTTAAATGATATGATTAGGTGTATAGGAATATTGAATAGATAAGTACAAAAAGTACTCTTTTTATATATACCCCAAAAATAATCAAGGATGTAGTCTAGTGATCAATGGAGTGCCAGGAGAATAATAAGGCCTAGATTCTACTGTAAACAAAAAATGCTACGAGTTGATTTATTTTCATCCGTCAGCATACTGGAGCTGGACAAATTGTCAAAGTTACTTGGTACTAGTACGGATAACAGATAATCAATGATAGTGGAGGGGCATGTAAGCTGCTTAGACAACACAATTATTTGATACAATGAAGAAGAACCTTGTTTATGAATAGGCAAGAAAATAAAGTATCTGCCGGTGAATAATTGAAGTGCTGAAGTGCGCGGAAGTGGATCCAATAACACCATCATTTTAAAACTAATGAATTAAAATAAGCCTTGTTTTGTCAATAGATAATGGAAAAGAAATAGAGAAAAGCTCAGTGTGATGTAAATCGAAAAAAAGAAACATATCATAAGGATATGGGATACTTTTTATTCTCCAGAAGCCAATCAAATATCAAAATGACAAATAACTCATAAAATGATCCTGTAATCAAACCAAAATAACTTCTTCTTTTTTTCTTTTTTTTTTTTTAAGAAAAACCATCATACCATGCATACTCCCAAAATGATTCCAACAATTGAAAGAGAAGAAAAAAGTAATTAAATAAATGATTCATACAACAGAAAGAGATTTACCTGATTGAAGGTATACGAGAATTTGTTAAATTAAAAATGTCGCATTTAAATTTGGGAAATTTACAAAAACGCCCATCAAACTCTATTTATTTACATCACCATACCCATTACATTTTTACCCACAACTTATTTACACTGTATGCCCATTCCACTTAAAACACCTTCTCTCTCCCCTGTTACCATCATTTTTGCCTTGTTTCTTTCCCACAAGGTTATTCTTCAGCTCTTTCTCCCAATTTCATGTGAGTTGTTTATTATTTTTCAATCTATTACTGAAATTGCCAAGAATTCTTCATTATTTTCAAATCACGTCATCAATTTTTTTTTTTAAATTGAACGTGCTAATTCACTATATCAAATCCTCTTTTTTCAAATTGTAGGTCACATTTGATCTTTGCGTGGTGCTCTATTTCTGCCTTTTGTAGTGGGGGTGTGTGTGTTTGTATTTGTTCCTTGTTTGATGGTGTTATATGTGGATCATTGCCCTTCTTTGTCAAACACGACAATTTGTAGGAAAGTATCAGACAAAATGGACAAGAGAATCGGAAAAGAAAGGTCGGACAATAAGAAGTAATATTAGGTACAAAACTTGCCTACGACAACTTGTTTCTATACACAGTGCGGACCAAGAAAATGGTTCTCTGTAGAATTAAAACTATGATGCCATGGCAAATGATGAGTTTTAACTTTCGTTTTTGTTATTTCAAAGGAGCATCAACCACATGTTACGTAGCACTGAATCCACAAGTGAAGGGGGTAAGTGGTGAATATTTTCAGGACAACAATGTGGCTACCCCGACAGCGATGGCTAGGGACATTGATTTGGCTAAGAGACTTTGGGATTTTAGTATGGACTTGGTCAGAGTAACATATATGTGCTCTTTGGTACATGAAAATGGATCGTTACTTCACTCAATCTCTCTGTGTGTGTGTCTCTTTAATATCTACTGGTGGTGCATATATATCAGTGAATTCAAGAATTCAAAATGAGAGCATCAATGGGAGAGGATTAGGGAAAATTTTAGGATCTAGATAAAGCTAGTTTATCCATGTACTTTTTTTAACTGTATATCCTTTTTTGTATATTGTATACAGCAATGGTATACCACCTTAATTGTGTAACAGTAAGTATTTATGTTTTCAAATTTTTGTTGTGTTTCATTTTTATAAGTTATATACAAACGCTTTGAGCTTTTTCTAGAAATGTTTTCAATCACACATTTCTTGATATTTGAGTGGTGTTGACTTGCTTATTCACTGCATTGTTGACATATGTTAGTCTTTCAATATTTTGTTTAGTGAGAGTAGCCAAAGCTGTTGGGACAAATAAAAGAGTATACCATCGGGGTATACTGGATTCTATAAGGGTATACAAAATAAAATCTTTTCTTTAAATTTTTTATTTGGATTTTCTTCTGTATACCTTTCTAGTATACAGTATACCTGAATAGTATACTTATTTAGCTTGTGTAACTAGGCTTGCCTGCTAGGTAAGTATACAAACACTTTAAGCTTTTTCTAGAATTATTTTCAATCACAAATGCCTTGATATTTGAGTAGTGTTGACTTGCTTATTCATTACATTGTTGATGTTAGTCTTTCAATATTCTGTTAAGTGAGAGCAGCCAAGGCTAGTGGGCCAAATTAAAAGAGTATACTATTAGGGTATACTAGATACTAGAAGGGTATACAATATAAAATTCTTTTCCTTAAATTTTTTATTCAGATTTTCTTCTGTATACCGTTCTAGTATACAGTATACCTAAATGGTATATTTATTTAACTTGTACCACTAGGATTGCATGCTAGAAAGGTATACAAACACTTTGAGTTGTTTCTAAAATTGGTTTCAATTACACATTTCTTGATATTTGAGTAGTGTTGACTAGCTTATTCATTACATTGCTAACATATGTTAGCATTTCAATATTCTGTTCAGTGTAAGCAACCAAGGCTAGTGGGACAAATTAAAGGAGTATACCATTGGGATATACTGGACAGATTTTTTTATGTATACCTTTCTAGTGTATAGTATACCCTAATGGTATACTTATTTAACTTGTGCCACTAGGCTTGCATGCTAGAAAAAGATACAAACACTTTGATTTTTTCTAGAATTGTTTTCGATCACAAATTTCTTGATATTTGAGTAGTGTTGACTTACTTATTCATTACATTATTGACACTCTGTTAAGTGAGAGCAGCCAAGGCTAGTGGGACAATCTAAAGGAGTATACCATTGGGGTATACTAGGTACTAGAAAGGTATACAAAATAAAATCTTTCCTTTAAATTTTCGATTCAGATTTTTTATGTATACCTTTTTAATATACAATATACCCCAATGGTATACTTATTTAACTTGTTCTATAAGTTAATATATGTATTGCATCCTTAAAATTCAAACCAAAATTCAATTGTACTATGCATATACAAAGAAAATGATATGACTAATAGAATCAAAAATTGAAATAAAAGTTTTTATTTTGCATACCTTTTAGTATAGAGTATACCTCAATGGTATACTCCTTTAATTTATTCCATAACTTAATTAGCATCGGGCTATACTACATAATAGAAAGGTATATAGAAGTAGATAATTGATGTTATCTTATAGGACAAAAGAAAGTATTACACTATTGGGTATACTGTTCACCAGAATGGTATACTAAAATAAAATAATCTCCGGTAAAGGAGAATACTATTAAGGCATATTATATAATAGAAAGGTATACAAAAGAAAGTGATCTATGAACATCATAACAATTAAGGCGGTTGGAGGATGATGAGCGAAGTGCAGATCTTTGAAACTAATCCAAGCAAGTTATCTGTAACATTTTTGTGCAAAGACAAAAGGTATAGCAAGTAATCCTACAGTTTCACCTTGAGAAGGCAAAAGAAACTAATTGCACCTCAGCGGTGATAGTTATGTTTGCAAGGGAAATTTTATTCTACCAGACTACAGGCATAATAGCTAGCCAAACAATGTTGGAAAAAAATGGTATGTTCATGGGTGACATACAAAAGGTGCAGTAGGAAAGGAAGAAAACATGTTGGACTTAACAACATTTGTCATCATTAACAACATCATCAAACCAAAAATATTTAAAGAGATATTGCTCTATCAATTGTGGCAACAGAATCTGTGCTTAACTGCAGTCGATTGGCAAAAACAAAAAAGCTCAGTTCAACAGCTTGACTTACACCACTTAAAACAGTAAACATCAAAAGTCATATAACAAATTACATGTTATGACATTCATTATCACCGGATCCTATAAATGATAAACTCCACAACAGAGTTGAAACCAAGATCTACTAATCGACTGGAAAGATGAAACAGAAGCTGTCCAATCCAGATGCATCAAACACATAATCTTCATGATCTAAGCTAAGGCGAACACACTTCTTAGCTATAAAAACCAACAATAACATCTCTCAAGCATGATTACAGGAATAAAGCATGACACGTGACAGCCAAAGAGAGCATCTGTCAAGCGTCACTAAGGGAACCAGAATGAAAGATGAGACAAATGCGACTTGACTTGATCGAGAAAACCACAATAATTGTATCCAAATGAATATTTTAACGTGAATCCCTTTCAATTCTTATAATAACAAGTAGAAGTGTGTATCAATAACAAAGGAACCATCCAAGATACACTTGTTAAAGTCATACACAAAACTTGAAATGCCCAAACCAATCAACGTTTACCAATTAGTTGGTTTTATTTTATAACCCATCGCACCTAATCCTTAATAAAAGTATCTTCACACTTGCGCCAAAGCAGTAATCTACTCCTACTAGTATTTGCTTTCTTTATTTTCCTTTTGGACTAAAATGGCAATTTCTATAGCTGCCAGAGCTGATACCAGTGCTTTGATTTCTTCATCGCTGAAATGCTATTCTTGTGCTTTTTAACTTTCATACTTGTTTTCCTTGCAAGTATAAATACTCTTTTCCTACAAATAAAATGAAAGAGAAAGTTAGATAGAAATTAACAGTAGTATGTAAGTGCAAAGTAGGAAAAATAAATTTACATTGACATATATTACATAGATTTCATAGAAACACATTAACTCAAGTACGTAATGAAATGTAAAAATGAATATAGTAAGAGTTCACATTTCTCGTTTGTTGTAATTACTTAGAAAATTAAAAAACATTATTTTACTTAGAAAAACAAATATAAGGGGAGAAGAAACATTCTTCATAACCTAGTGTACGTTTTGTGTGTGCCTGAATGTCAGACAAAGTTTGAAAAGAGGATGAGTATGCTTCTGAACCCTGCAATCCTTCTAGGGATAGTTATCCAAAACGGACTATCCCTACGATGTTGATCACATTAGTTAGGAATTTTGGAGGTGTGGAGGGAAGATAATGATAGACATGCACTTTATCAAAAAGATAATGATGGACATTCAAGAGTTTTATGTTGAATATAGGAAGCTAATGCCAAGAAGTAAAGGCATCTCATTAAGTTGGCAGCGGTGGAATGTACTCAGAGATCTTTGATCTTTTTTTGGCTTTTATGCAATCTCTCCTGCATCCTCAAACCTGATAAGCTCTTTTCAAAGAGTGCAACTCTTATAACTTTTGTTGCTTACACTAAATTCTTCAAACCTAACTAATTAAACCAACCACAAACTAACCCACAAACACGAACGAAACATGAACATTTCTATTCTTACCATGGAAAAAAGTTCACACTAAACTGACTGGTGATTCCCTGAGATAACTAACTACTGCAACTTCACCACTCTAGAAAACAGAGATTAAGCAGGTAAACAAGTTTAAACTACTAAAACAACTACTATAGCAAATTTCATACTTAAACTCATGAACCAAAGATATTGCTAATCAGGCACACGCACACACAGACAACTAATTTTTATTACTAGACAAACAACAAAGTTACAAACTATCCAAGTTTAAACCAATCCAATTTCATACTAACACAAGTGTACAAACGGATACTAACACCAAACTAATGACATTTTATTACTAAACAATTTTAATCAAACAAATAATACATGGGGAAAGAGGAAGAGGTATTTCTATAATTCTAACCTGTCGTCGCCAAACCAGAACAAATCTTTGCCACTACCTCTCTTGGATCAGCTCACACCACCACTGCCACTGCGTATTTGCAGCTTCACCATCACATCGACACCACAGAACACTACCTCGCAGCTGTTGCCCTCATCATTCCCAACAAAAGATTGTTGTCGCCACAACAAACCACTACTTTACCTTTGCATCATCGCCACTGTCAAGTCCGATGCCATCAATAATGTACCACGACCACCACACTACTCTGCCAAAATAGCCTTGCCAACATCATTTCATTACAACATCATCATGAAACAAAATCAGCACTTACATTATGTTTCTTATTGCCAAAATATACCTGCACCTATGCTAAACTCGATATTGTATAAACCAAACAAACAACACATTAAACTTAAACAACTATAACCAAAATGAAATGAAGGAAAATGACTGGGATTTACCTCTAACCCATTGAGCAAAATAGCATGGTACGACTATTTCTTCATCATCGCTGCATCACCATGGTCTGTTGTGTCTCCGCAATACCGGACCTATGGCAGCTTCCATCATCGTCGTTGTTGCAACACCACCACGTCGCCACCAAGCTAACGCGTTGTTGCTGCAAAATAACCTCGCCACCATTATTTCATTACTGTATAGCAATTGTCTCATCTTCACCACGAACTTCGCTGCCTTTCCACCATGGAATCACAAAAATCATCATCACAACCTCGATGTCGTTGGACCACTGCTACAACAACAACATCATCCACTAACAAACACCACGGCGTCATAATTTCTATTAATGTATAAGTTGAGGGATTTTTAGGGGGGAAACGGGTCAAAGAGCGTAAAAAGGAGAGTGAGATGAACCCACTAATGTATAAGTTGATCGGAAAAAGTTAAGGATTGCCGGAGTTAGGGTTTTGGCTGACTTCAAAACTTCGATCTACGTCTATCCGCTAATCTTTTGAGAAAATTGAGGCAAAAAATGGGTAGAGAAAGGCCAGGCGACTCGGAAAAGGTAATTTTTTTGCCGGAAGATGGTGGTCCGAAGTCGCCAGGTGGTGGTTGGCGGCGACGACGCTCCAGAGTTTGATTTAGGAGATGGGTTTAAGGGATTTGGGGTATTTTGAGCAGAATGGGTATACATGTAAATAAAATGGGATGGATGGGCATAGCGCATAAATAACATGGGATGGATGGGTATTCCGTGCAAACTAACTTTATATGGGCATAAAAACATAATTATTTTATTTTTATGGGCAACCCATGTAAAAATCCCTTTAAATTTGAGTACAAGCTTTACCGATAACGGAATGGTTAAACTTTAGTAGTTTGTTAATTAAGTAAACAACCCATAATTTTTGAATCATTTAATCATGATAGATCTACATGATTTGGTTAAATACTTGTATGGGTAAGTATTAACCCAAACATAAATTAGATCCAAAATAAATTAAGGACTCGTCTACAGTCTACATACTATACACACACATTAAAATAGGCAAGAAAAGGCAAAATTAAACAAGAGTATGTTTTGGTTGACTTCTTTTTCATTTGATTTTATTGCAGTGCAAAATTTTAATTACATACCATATTAATAGATAACTATATATTTCAAACTTGAAAATAGATTATAACATATACAAGCCAGTTAAATTAGCGCAATAATTGATGATAATTCACCAATTAAAAATCAGAGACATCCTATTATAACTTGAAACATAGAGAAATTATCAATTATAACTGGTTATCTATAACATCCGAAGCCTGCTGGTGATATTGTCCGATTTGGGTTAGACCCGCCCGGCTTTAAAACACGTCACTAGGATCTAAGGCATGTGTACTTAAATACCTAGGATCATTCGTGTGTTATGCCGATGTGGAATACTTAATCCTTAGCTGGGGTTTCACATACACCCCCCTCTTATGGACTCAGCGTCCTCGCTGAGGTTTGCCCCGCATACTCGGAATTCGCCTAAACTTAGTTGAACTTCGACCAACATCGACAAGTGGCTCTGATACCATATATAACAGCTCAAGCCCGCTAGTGATATTTTCCGCTCTGGGCTTAGCCCTGCATGACTTTAAAATGCGTTACTAGGGTTTAAGGCATGTGTACTTAAATACCCAGGATCACTCCTGTGTTATGCCGATGAGGGATACTTAATCCTTAGCTGGAGTGTCACATAAATTGCACTAATAATATAAACAATATCTGTACATACTGTCATGATACTTATCTTAATAACATTTTCTCTATCTTCCCTTTTTCTTAAAAGAGTTTAACTAATATGCATTGACGATATAAATTTTTCTTTATACTATTGGATAATAAAAGCTTATTACAAGTAAATTTTCAAGTTATTTATTTTGTTTTTATATTCTCAATCCTAATACTCTTTCTAAATAGCTAATTTAGCTTAGAAAATTGGCTAATAGTTGAGTCACGATGGTAGAATTGACCTTTAAGAATCACAATGATAAAAACTAGCATGTAGTTGGTATCTTGGATAATAAAGTGAGGACACAGATTTGACTTGGCCAAATTATTGACATGTCTAAGTTTTAAGTGTAAAAACAAACAAATAAACTTGAACTTGTAATAGGCTTTTATTACCCAACAGTGTAAACAAAAAATTGACGCCATCAATGCATATTAGTTAAACTCAAACTGGAAAAAGGGTTATTATAAGCAAGATGATCATGATACTAAGGTTAATGGAACTACACAGTTATGAGATTTAATAGTTTAGTAGTTGCATAAGATTTGCACCACTCCCCTAATATCTGATCTTATAATGTCTTGTATCTCTACTACTTCTATATCTATGTTAATTAATGGTGTTCCAACCAATTTCTTTAAACCTTCTCGAGGTATACGACAAGGGGACCATTTATCTCCTTATATATTCATTTTATGTTTGTTATCTCGTGGAATTGATAGAGCAATAGATTATAATTCTTGGACCCTATACAACTATCTAGACGGGGTCCTGAAATCTCGTATATTTTTTTTTTGTAAGATGATATTGTTTTAACAGTAGATACTTCTACTAAGTCCATTCATACTATTATTGATACCCTTAACCTCTTAATTGAAGCTTCAGGGCAAAAGATGAACTTTGCAAAATCTAAAATATTTTTTTTCTAGAAATTGTGATATACCTACTAAATCTTTTATTTTAAGTTCTTTTCAAATGACAGAAGGGAATAAATTTGAAAAATATTTAGGTTTTCCTATAATACATTATAGATCATCTACTCAAGATTTTCAATTTTTGTTAGTCAATTTTAAAACTCGATTAGCGGGTTGGAAATCTCATATATTAACTATGGCAGGTAGAACGACTGATTTGCAGAAATATGACATGGGAGTCATTGGTTTGCAAAAATGCCCTTGCTAAAAGTGGTTCAGAATAAATGCCCTCCATTAGTTTAATAAAATATTTTTCGGACAAAAATACCCCTAACAACTAATAAAAAGACCCGCACAGTCCCTCCTCTTCCTTTTCTCTATTCACGCTATCTACAAACCCTAAAACCCCATAACTTTTACAGATTCTCTCATTCTCCTTAAAAGCATCGCACGCTTGCATAAACCAACGATCAAAGTGTTGGCATATTTCAATTGACCGTCAAAAGGATGATACATACACCTTTTTCCAGATAATACAGACAAACATCCACAAGACTTCTTGGCAATAGGCAACTTGCATAGATTTCTTGGTAATTGCGAAAACTTTAAGACATGTTGGCAACTTGTCTCTGCAAGTCTTAGCTAAACCAAGAGTTTAAGCTCTTGTGCAATGGCACTTTACACAGATTTCCTGGCAATTGCCAAGACTTCAAGCCCTATTGTAGTGGCCAACTTGCAGAGAAAGTCTCTGCAAGCCTTGGCTATTGCCAAGAGTTTAAGATCCGGTGCAATGGGCACCTTACAAAGACTTTCTGGCAATTGCCAAGACTTCAAGCCCTGTTGTAGTAGCCAATTTGTAGAGAAAGTCTCTGCAAGTCTTGGCTATTGCCAAGAGTTCAAGGTCTGGTGCAATGGGCACCTTGCACAGACTTCTTGGCAATTGCAAAGACTTCAAGCCTTATTGTAATGGGTAATTTGCAGAGAAAGTCTATTCAAATCTTGGCTATTGCCAAGAGTTCAAATTCTGGTGCAATGGGCACCTTACATAGACTTCTTGGCAATTGCCAAGACTTCAAGCCCTATTACAGTGAGTAATTTGCAGAGAAAGTCTCTTCAAATTTTGGCTATTACCAAGAGTTCAAACTCTGGTGCCATGGGCACATTGCACAAACTTCTTGGCAATTGTCAAGACTTCAAGCCTTGTTGCATTGGGTAATTTGAGAGAAAGTCTTTGCAAGTATTGGCTATTGCCAAGAGTTCAAGCTCTGGTGCAATGGGCACCTTAATTAGGAAATTAAAGTGGAATCTAACAAAAGAAAAATAAAAACAAGATTGAATGAAAGTTACGAACATCGTCATTAAGGGTCAACTTATCACTGGAAAAATCGAGAACCCAACTTCTTTTATCAATAGTAACACCACCCAAGTGATGTTACCAAATTCTCTGCAACTTTTAGCAATAGCCAACACTTTAAGGTCGGGTGGAAGGGGGCAACTTGCAGGGGAATACTTTGCGATATGGTGCAATAGGCAGCCTGCAGACAAAAGTCTCTGCAAGTATTGGCAATAGCCAAGACTTTAAGCTCTATGCAATAGGTAACTTGCAGAGAAAGTCTCTTCAAGTCTTTGCAATAGCCAAGACTTTAATCTCTGTGCAATAAAGGCTACTTGCAGAGAAAGTCTTTGCAACTAATGGCAATAGTCAAGTCTTTAAATTCGCAATAGCCAAGACTTTAAACTCTGTGTGATAAAGGCTACTTGCAGAGAAAGTCTCTGCAACTAATGACAATAGCCAAGACTATAAGTCATGTGCAATGAGCAACAACGATATCTAATTGCTATTGCCAATTTAAGAACCTTAAAATCAACTTAATCAGCATAAAAAACAAAAAAAAAAATCATATTAACGTCAAATTTAATTCGAATCAATCAAAATAAAAAAAAAACTTACAGATAAGTATATAAATAATAATTACCAAAAAAAAATACAGAAAAAAATAAATACAAATAAAGGATTAGGCAAAATAAAAATTACATTATAACACAAATTAAAGAAAAATAATAAAATAAATATAACTTTACAGATTCCCTAATCTCACACAAAGAAGAAAGAAGGAAAGGAAGGAGGAAAGAGAGAAGGAAATTGTTGAATGTGAATTAGGCTTAGTCAGGGGTAAAATAGTCATTTCACGTAGTGAAGAATAATGTGGAGGGCATTTACTTAAAACATGTGCAAGTGAGGACAAATTGGTAAGACCATCTAGGGGTGGGCATTCGGTTTTTGGTTCGGTTTTTTGGTTTTCGGTTTTGAAAAACTTAAATCCAATCCAAACTTTTAGTTTGGTTCGGTTTTCCTCTTTTCAGTTGGTATTTTTCAATTTAGTTTTCGGTTTTTTCGGTTTTGTCATATAAGACAAACTTTAAAATGAAATACTTGAAAGAATATAAATACAAGTCAAAATATTAAACATTAAATCTAAATCATAATTCTAGATAAACAGAGAACATGAATCCTGGGTAAAAGGAGATCTTGCCATTCAAGAGGTAAAAATTGATTGAAACTTTTGATGAAAGCTTCACACGTATTATACCATAATACAAAGAGGTTAAAGTATTGAAGGCATACAGTATTGAAATATTCAAACTCTAAAACCCTTAAACAAGTTTAGGTTAAGAGATAATTTGAGAGCCTTTCTTTGTGTGTGTGTGTATATATATTTTGATTTTGTCGGTTTTTCGGTTTCTATGATTTGAAATCCGAAACCAAACCAAAACTCCAAAGTTTTCATATTCCCAATCCAATCCAAACCAATTATTTAAAAATCCAAACCAAATTAAAAAACTAATTCGGTTCGATTTAGTTTTTCGGTTTAATCCGAATTGTGCCCACCCCTAAAACCAGCGCTTATGGAGGGCAGCACATGAAATTTTTTGGAGGTAGAACAACTCTTACCCACGCTACTCTCAACTCAATACCCAATCATGTTATGCAATTCACACATGTGCCTAAAAATATCATTTGCAAACTAGAACGATACCATTTTTTTATGGGGTTCAACGGGAGCAAAAGCGTAAGCTTCACTTAGTTAAATGGTCTATTATTCTCTGTCCAAAAGATATGGGAGGCCTGGGCATTCAATGTCTTCATCATAAAAATCGTGCTCTTCTAGCAAGCTTAGCTTGGCATCTGTAGTCTAATAGAAATTCCTTTTGGACTTTAATTTTAATTTCAAAACATTCTTCATTTACCTCATCTAGCTCATCCACCACTGTTTGGAAAAATGTTTTAAAGGGTTGGGATGCTTGTAAGCAGGGTTTGCTTTGGCGTCTGGGTTCTGGCTCTCATATAAACTTTTGAAATGACCCTCGGATCCAACCCGGTGTCTTAATTCGTTCTCTCATAATGGATTCTATTCCTTTAACTGAAAACTCGGCTATAGTATCAAAATTCATTTCTAACTCTTCTTGGGATCTTTCATCATTATCCTTTACACTACCAAACCAAATCCTTTCTCAAATTGAGGCTCAATATATTCCTCAATTTATACCAAAAAATGACGACAAAATTATTCGGGGTCTCTCCTCGAATGGAAATTTATCTGTCAAATCAATGTATGACCATATACACAAAACTGATCAAACCTTAATATACCCAATAAACTGGATTTGGAAAACACCAGTTCCTCCTAAAATATGATTTCTTTTCTTTGGCTTTGTTGTCACCAACGGTTCCCATCAGCTTCCTATCTATCCCATATTAACATAATAGCATCTTCCAATTGTCATTTTTGTCATCATGAAACTGTTAACCACATGTTTCTCCACTGTTATAATGCTAGACAATTTTGGGCTAAATTGAATCTCTTCGATATTGTTGGTAATATTATTATGTCTAATCCTAACCCTTGCTACAGGATATATCAAGCTCCAAATCATATACCTCTTTATAGTTTTTTCCCATTCTGTTTATGGTATATTTGGATTACTAGAATAATAATGTTTTTGATAAAAAATACACCCACCTTACTACCGGGTCAATTATCACTCAAGCTTTTGAACTTTTTTCTTAACTAAGTACTCATGCAGTACTCGAACTTATTCACAAGTCTTGGTTAAATGGCGTCCTCCAAAACCAGGAATATACAAACTAAATGCAGATGGTGCAGTTAGCACATCTCACCCCCATTAAAAGAGGATTAGGTTGTGTTTTTAGGAAATCTTCATGCGATTGGATTATGGGGTTTCCAGATTTAACTCATACTGGCTCACCATTCCATATGGAAATTCGTGTTTTACTTACAGGACTTCGACTGGCACTCCTTCATAATTTAACACCCTTAGAAATCAACATGGATGCTGCATAATTAGTCCACATACTTCAACAGCGAGATAACATAACTGATTCAAATATATATTGTATGATTGCAGGTACCTCCTCCAGTAGTTGGGTAGCCCCCAGATAACTCACACATACAGGGAGCAAAACTAGTTAGCTAACTTTGGTATGACGATGGACCCTTCGGATGCATCGACATTTTTTGACTCACCACATTTTTTGCTCACACCACCTATGCAGCAAATAAAGAAGGACAACAATTTCCTAGACTTTCTACTAAGCAAGCATCAAATATTAGTAGTTTTTGTAATCGTAATCCTAAAGCTGCGACTATGCAGCATGCTACTCTTTCTGCTCCTCTAGGAGCTTTAACTTTACATTCAGCTCTTCCTAGTCATTATCAAGTGTCTATGAGCACTACTACATGTAATATGGTGCCTCTTGGCAATTAGGGATGTCAATGGGGCAGAGCGGGGCGTGCCTTGACCTGCTGAATTTTTGAGCCGCCCTACCCTGCCTCGTTTGTCCATTTTTCAAAAATTTTCCCCGCCCCGCTCTGCTAAGCCCTGCCCCGCCCTTTTTGGTTTTTTTTTTCAATTTATTTGTTCTATTTTGTTGTTTAAGTTAAAAAATCTGTACATTCAATTTTTTCCTATGGAGAGAGTGTGATATATGATGAATAATACCTCAAAACTTACTGTTTCACATGTTCAGAATTTTGTTGTAATTCTTTTCTATTGCTCATCTTAAGTTATAATATTTTTTTTTTGAAGTTTACATCAAATATAAAAAGTAGCTTTTTCCTTTATGAGTGTGAGTCAGGTGGCTAACTTTTTTATTTCCAGTATTTGCTACTCATATGACATAACCCAGAACTAATAAATAAATTGGTGATTCATAGAAATAAACTACTCCTAAAACTAAAGGAACAATAATAGAATGTAAAAACAAAAAGAAGTAAAGAGTAGCATATTACAGCAACTAAAGTGCCATTTTGGTTCCCAGTTTGTAGTTAAAAGCCCAACCCTATGACACCTGCCCCGCCCCATTTATTAACTCTTGAAACTGTGCCCCGCCCCCGTTTAAGTCTTCCCCTGCCCTGCCCTCCCCCTGCCCCATTGCCACCCTATTGGCAATCTATCTCCCCGTACTGTGTTACTTTAAATCAATGCATCATCTTTTTAGACAAAAAAATAAAATAAAATTGCACCACTAAGTAGAACTACACTACTAAAATATCCGGCTTTTTCGACCGTCGGATTTCGACCGAAAGTCGGTCGAACCACTATTTCGACCGACATTCGGTCGAAGAAATTTTTCTTTTTTAAAAAGGCTTCGACCGAAAATCGGTCGAAAGGGCGGTCGAAACCCCCGAAATAAATCACGGCATAAACCCCTTTCCCCATTTCATCTTCTTCCCCAAACACACATATACTCTCTCAACTCCCCCCCCCCCCAACTTCTATACCCGAAAACCACCGTAACACACCCTCAAATTCAAAAAAAAATATTATATTCTACCCTCCTAAACACTAAATATAACAACAAATTCAAGGTAAATTCTTAGTTTTAGTGTTAATTTAATTATTTTCTAAAACTAAAACCCTAACTTTTTAACTCAATTTTTTTTGTAGTTCTTAAGCATATAACTAGTGGGGAATCATAATTAAGTGCTATTGGAGCACAAATCAACCTTGAGGTAATTTTTTTTTAATAATCCGATTTTTTTTTTAATGTCGGCCTATAATGTTGCATATGTAGTTAATTATTAGTAAATTAGTTTATTGTAGTTATTGTTGATATCGAAGAACTTGTTTGGTGTTGTTAGCTCTTATAAAGTTAGGTTTGTGTTGTTTGGGATTGTTGTAGTTGTTGGGGATTGTTGGAATTGTTTGGTAGTGGTGTTTGGAATGTGTTGTTGCTTTGGTATTGTTGAAAAGATGAACATATTATGCCTAAAACGAATAAGTTTTTGTTGGTTTGAATTGCTTTGATAATGGTAATTAATAGGGTATTAGAAGGAAATATTGTTTGTTTTGGGCATTTTATCAAACAAGTTGCGAGCATTAACAAACCCGACCACATTAATCTTGCTATAGTGATTACAAAAAAGTGGCAAGTTAAGATAAAAAATTTATTGCGTTAGGCAAAGCATATGACATGAAACTTTATAATTTAGTAATTAAAAATTGATAATCTTATATTTAAAAAAATCATACATATTGTTTCTCAATCTTGAAATGTTTGTGTAGATATGGACATTAATCGACGTCGTTTGTGGATGGATAATAGAAATTCTCCCGGGCGGCGGGGGTTGAGGCCTTCGTTTGTAGCGGGTGTTAAGGAATTTCTTGATAATGTCCGTACAACAGACGATTATTTAAGGCATGGCAAAATTAAGTGTCCATGTGAAAAATGCAAATGCGTAAAGACACAAGATTTGACGAAGGTAGAGATACATCTTTATAAGAAGGGGTTTATGCCAAATTACTATGTTTGGTATAATCATGGAGAGCCGTGGGATTTGTAGGAGCACCTTCAAAATCTAGAAAATATTCATGGCGGTAGGAGTTCTCCGGTTGTGGAACCAGACCTTAATAATTATAGAATGCAGGATATGGTACATGATGCTTTTGGGATGTACCCGGATAATGATCCCATGCAGCCGGGTACATCACAGCCAAACATTGAGCACATTCCCAATGCTGAGGCAAATCAATTCTATAAACGGTTGGAGGAAGCAAGTCGTCCATTGTATGAGGGCTCGGTGCTTTCCCAGTTGTCGGTTGCTCTTAGATTACTAAGTATCAAATCAGATTTTAGTATTTCTCAAGCTGCCATGGATTCCATCATTGGCCTTATGAATGAACTCAATCCGACTAAGATGGCCTTACCAACTAATTATTACTACACTAAGAAGTTGGTTTCCTCGTTAGGCCTTTCTGCCGAGAAGATTCATTGTTGTGTTAATGGTTGTATGTTGTATTATAAGGATGATACAGACCTCGTGACATGTAGATTTTGTGTGGAGCCTCGATACAAGCCTGAGCAAAATCCTAAAAAGAAGCCGAAGCCTGTTAAGTCGATGGATTACTTGCCCCTTACACCCAGGTTAAAGAGGTTGTATGCTTCGATGAGTTCTGCTCCTCACATGAGATGGCATCATGATCGTACCAAGAAGCCGGGTATTCTATCCCATCCGTCTGATGGTGAGGCTTGGAAACACTTTGGTCAAGTATATCCGTCATTTGCTAGTGAGCCAAGGAATGTAAGGTTGGGTCTATGTTCTGGTGGGTTCACCCCTTTTGATGTCTCCTCTACGCCCTATTCTTGTTGGCCCGTATTTGTCACTCCTTACAACATGCCTCCCGGAATGTGCATGACCAGTCTTTATCTGTTTTTGAATTGTATAATACCGGGGCCACATAACCCGAAAGCCTCTATTGATGTATATTTGCAGCCTTTGCTTGATGAGTTGCAGATACTTTGGCATGAAGGAGTTGAAACCTATGATATATCAATGAAACAGAACTTCCAAATGTGTGCTTCTTTGATGTGGACTGTAAATGACTTTCCAGCTTATGGGATGTTATCTCGGTGGTCCACTACAGGTAAGCTCTCTTGCCCTTACTGTATGGAAGATACAAAATCCTTCACTTGGAAATATGGAGGTTAATGCACATGGTTCGACTGTTGCCGTCGATTCTTGCCAATGGAACATCCTTTTAGGAATAACACTAGTGCATTTATGAAGAATCAGGTTGATTTTGAGGAGCCTCCTCGAAGGTTATCAGGCATAGAGATATGGGATAGGGTTAAGGAGCTTCCTAAGGTAACTGAAGAACTGCCATCTAAAGCACCTGGTTATGGGGTTGAACATAATTGGACTAAACAGAGCATTTTCTGGGAGTTGCCTTACTGGAAGGATAATCTTCTTCGCCATAATCTGGATCCAATGCATATTGAGAAGAATTTTTTCGAGGCTATCCTTAATACTGTGATGGATGTCCGAAACAAGACAAATGACAACTTGAAGGCACGGTTGGACCTACAGCTATTTTGTAGGCGACCTGAGTTACTGGTAATCCACAAAGGCAACAACATTTTCCTACCAAAGGCTTGTTATACATTCGATGAGGATAAAAGAAGAATGATTTGTGAGTGGGTGAGTAATTTAAGGATGCCTGATGGATATGCGTCAAACCTAGAAAGGTGTGTTGATATGACTGGCGGAAAGCTGCATCACATTAAAAGCCATGACTGTCACATATTAATGAAAAACTTGCTCCCAATTGTATTCCATGGAAAACTTGCTCCCAAAAGCCACGAGTCAAACTATTTGGGCTCGTGTGCTACTGCTCCTTCAAGCTCTGCTGATCCTGAGGAAATGGCTTGGGTGAAAGAGGAGATCGCAGAGCTCAAGAGGCAAAATGAAGCTATGCGCATAGCAAATGAGGCTCATCAAAGACAAATGCAAGAAATGTTCCAAAAGCTCCTTAAGCGCTGAAAAAAATACAAAGAAAAGCGAAAGAGCAGACGTCGACACAATTCGTCGTCTGAGTCTGATGCCGGGTCTAGTTCGGGTTCTAGCCAGTAGTGATAGTTGAACCATAAACTGTGTGTTAAATTTATTTGATAATTGTACTATTACTGATGTTGATCGACTTGTTTCTATTGTTTGGCTTGTTAGCCTTGTTGTTGAATATCGTTTATGAATCTGTTTTGGCTGGTTTTGCTGCATGTTCTGGGTGTTGCTGAATTTACAGGTGGTGTAGGGCTAATTACAGATTTTATATTGCAGGTTTTTACAGATTTTCGACCGATTTTCGATCGACAAGTTGGTCAAAATATTTTACCAATATTTCGACCGAAAGTCAGTCGAACAGGCCTGTCGACCGACTTTCGGTCGAAGAACTCGTTATTTAAAAAAAAAATACACGTTCTCCGATCGACTGTCGGTCGAAAGCCGGTCGACCTTTCGACCGGTGTCGGTCAACACTGTTTTTTCGACCATTATTTATTCGACCACCGCAATCGGTCGAAATGTCGACCGTTCTCCGACCGATTTGGCTGTCGGAAAAGGCGGTTTTTCTAGTAGTGGTATATGAACTTGTATACTATCATGCCACTAAAGAAATACTTATACGTTACCTCATATAGGAAGTGAAATTTGGCATCTTGAATATAGGGTAGCTTACCTAAAACAACAAGTAATTGTAAATTGACAATATTAGAACTCGAACTAGACTCGGGATTAGACTCGACATCAAACTCTTATTAAATAATGTAATTTTTATACTATCAAATCACATTTGCATTATATTATTGGCTATTTAACTAATTTTCAAGATCTCAAGTCTCACTTTTAACCTATTTGCTACCAAGTTTGGTGAAACTACCCGAAGAGAAGACATGCATTCACCAGATAATAAATTGAGCAGGTTTTATTTGTTCGTACCTAAATTATTCGTACTCTTAATTGTTTTCTAGAACTCGACTATTTTATAGAATTTACTCTGTTGAACGATACACGCGTTGTCGTGTGGACCTTTTTATTGCCTTTTTAAATTTATTAATTTTTGAATAATATGTATAAAACTTGGTTGAACTCCATATTTAAAACTAACTTTTTATTTGCTAACAATAGCGGAGATTAGCGTAGTTGAAACAAACGTTCATTAATTGCAACCAAAAGAAGAAACAAAAAGAAATACTCAATTGAAATTCTATTATTATTTCGGCTAAAAATAATGAAGCTCTAGATAACTTTTTCACATTTGACCGAAAAAGAGAAAATTAATATACTATTGGAATAAATAGCCATTGCATATAAGAAAAAAATGGAGGGTTGAAACTTCATTATTTTGGCTAAAATATTTTTATTTGTATAAGATTAATGGAGCTTTAACCAAGTAATTTTTATTGATTTAAGGAAAAACATCGAAAAAGGGCCAAATTTGCCCCTCTACTATGGTTTAGGGGTCACGTTTACCCCTCGTTAAAATTTTGTTGCAGCAATACCCCTACCGTTACCATAGTACGCAGATTTACCCCTCTCATTAACAGACCTCCACGCTGGACGACATGTGGCTGCCACATCAGTGCCTAGTAGAGGGGCAAATTTGGCCCTTTTCAGTTGTTTCTAAAATCGTGTCTGGACTAAGTTTCAATACTTAGAGAAAAGTTTCGATTCTTAGAGGAGTCATTATAAGAGAGAAAAATGTGCTAAAAATGGTAAATAAGATATTTTGAGAGAAATACGGAATTAAAATGATACTCTCTTCGGTTTTGTTCCATAAGAAAGATATACTTTTGAATTTTGTGACAAAAATTATCTTTATTAAAGATAAAATAAAAGTTTAATAATAATATTATTTCCAAATAAATAGATATGTTCTTTTTAAAAAGATTAAAAGGTAAAATATGTTACTCCTATTAAAGTGGATAAAGAGTTCTTTCATGTATTTCTGAAACGACCTCGGTCAGTCGTTTCGGAAGTTAGGACTCCGATTGGCGTGCCGATAATTTTAAAATATTCATAATATCCATTAGAACCTGTCTGTAAAATTTGAGCTAAATCAGACCTCGTTTGGTAGGCATCGGAAGAAGGTTTCAGTTTTATTGGCGATAAATATTAAAAAGAGATTTTTGAGCTCGGTTTTGCCAAATGAGCTCCGATTCGAAATCCGAAAGCGCCATTAGGTTCGTATAATTATTTGTGATTTTTGTAAACTTTCGAAAGTGAATTTCGATGTTGTTCGGCTAGTTTTCGCTAAAATGCCGAAAGTTAAATAATTTGACTTTTTCTATTTAAATTCGCATCTTGAGTTTCGGGAGTCCAATTTGAGATCCGTCTTCGCGAGTATGTTACATATATTTTATATAACTTGTATGCAAAATTTGAAATTATTTCATATATCGCAGAGTACCGTTTTAATTTTTGTCACGAAAAGAAAATAAAATAAATGAAAAAGGAGAAAAAGACAAAAAGGAAAAGAAAAGACAAAAAAATGGAAAACAAGGGAGTCAGTGAATGAGCTTATATAGCTCATTTCGATAGAAACAGAGAAAGAAAAGGGAGGATCAAAACAGAGAAAAATGAAATGACACAGTAGAGAAAAAATGTCAGAAAATACAAAAAGAGGCCGGAGAAAAGTAGAATTTTCACCCTAAAACATTCAGGTAATGATCCTAATATATTATTTGAGTTTATTACGTGTGTTTGAATATATTTTAGCGGTAAAACTTGGAATATTATACATCGTTTTAATAAGTTCAATTAATAGTTTAAAGGGTCAAATGGACCCCGATAACGAAATTGATTATATATTCGTACTCAGTGAGTTATGTGCAACTTATAAATGTAATTTATTTAGGGTTTGGTTATGTGACCATAAACCCTGTACATAGGTCTGGCCTGCGTATTGCGTATGCGAATAGGGTATCAGGTTCCTACCTGGATTGCCCTAATATATGAGGAATGAAGCCTTTAGCCTAATTTGGTATATTTTTCTGCTTATTGAATAGAATGGGATCGTTTGGCAATGAATTCAAAGTACAAAGCGGTTGTTGAGTAATTGTGCTAACTTTGTAACAAGGTAAGTGTTTATATCCATTTCTTTGGAGGCACCTGGCCTCGTGGATTTTCTACCATGTGTTCCTTACGTGTGTAGCTGCCGATAGGCGTACTCATTACGCCTTAGCTTTGGATTTATATTCTATATTATATATTATGTCATGTTATTGGTATTGCATTGAGGATCTAAGTATTGTACTTTGGTTGTGAGTTGGTATATACTTTCCAGCTGTCGATAAGAGTCCCGCGCTGGTGATGAGTTATTATTGCATCATGTTGCATTCGTATGCACATTGCATCATATTGAGGGTAGGAGGATTCTGCCCTCGGAGCAGGAGGATTCCGCTCCATTGCATCATATTGAGGGTAGGAGGATTCCGCCCTCGGAGCAGGAGGATTCTGCTCCATTGCATCATATTGAGGGTAGGAGGATTCTGCCCTCGGAGCAGGAGGATTCCGCTCTATTGCATCATATTGAGGGTAGGAGGATTCCGCCCCCGGAGCAGGAGGATTCCGCTCCATCTATTTGGCACATGTGACCCTTTGCATCATATTTCATTTCATTTCATTTCATCTCACTTCATTTCATTTCATCTCAATTCATACCATTGTGTAGACTTGCGGTACATGACTATTGTTCTGCTTATATGTTGATATGTTCTGGCACGCACCCTTGGTTGAGTTTAGAAGTTTCCTACGTGTTTCCGGTTGTTACCTATCTATGCCTTTTTATAATTTAAATAAAAGAAATTTGGTTTATCTGTTTCTTCTCCCTGACTAGCTATCCTGTTCTTTGAGGTGGCTAGTCTGCCCCACTTATTGAGTCCTTTTGACTCACCCTTGTTTGTTGTTTGTTTCTTGTCTATCTATTTCGTTTCGGCAGGTTCGCTCCAGGATTGAGTTCGCCACGTTGTGAAGGAGCGAAGACGATTTCAGCTGTCAGGGTGAGCCAGCTTTTATTCTGGATGGCCACCAGTTTATGGGTTGTTATTTCAGTTGCATTTTGCTCCCTTCAGAAGGTATCAGTCTTCTTTTGTACTCTTAGATGTCTAGTCTGGATAACCCTAAACCTAGTATGTTGGGTAGTCAGCTGTAATTCTTTTTGTACAGCTTAGAGGTATCCGTATATCTGTATTTTTATTTTAAGTTTTGTCCTTATTTATGAATTACTATATTTATTTTCCTGGGTTCGCCCGACGGGTCTAGGGGAGGATGTCGGGTGCCCGCACGGCCTAACCGGATTTCGGGTCGTGTCAATTTTAATTTAAATTTAAAAGATATTTTTCAATTTATCACAAAAGGTGATTTTTGCTATATATTGACTTATTAACTTTAGTTTAATCTCTTTTCCTTTAATGACATATTTTTTATAATATTAGAAAAAATAATAATAGAGTTTTATGTTTAAAATCACAAATTCTAGAATTCAATCATGATATTAAGCTAGCGTTTGTCCATAACATTAAGCTAGCGTTTGTCTATAGCAAAAGTCACTGATAAATTGAAAAAAATTGTAAAGCAAAAATAAGATGTCACAAGATGTATGTGTTCTGAACAACTCCTTGACAATTGCTGGCGCGTAGCATGGTAACAGAAATTGGTTGTTTTATAAACTCTATAATAATACATAATATATGTTATTAAGAAATTGATGCAACTTCTGCGCCATTATGAATTACGTATAAGTTTTTCATTATAATTAAAAGAACAATAATACAATTACATGTCAATACAATCAGCATCCGACTTTACCTAGTTTATAAATTGAATTTAAAAGTATGTTATAGTTTTTCTGAATAATTACAACTAAAAGGTAAAATGTTCATAAAAATATTTATTAATTAGGTAAGCTTTATTCTTAAAGGTACCTACCAACTGAAATGCTTTGGAATATAGAGGCTAAAAATATATCATTAAATGAAAAGTGATTAAACTAAAGTTAATAAGTCAATATACAGCAAAAATCACCTTTTGTGATAAATTGAAAAATATCTTTTAAATTGAAATACATGAAAAAACTCTTTATCTACTTTAATAGGAATAACATATTTTACCTATTAGTCTTTTTAAAAAGAACATATCAATTTATTTGGAAATAATGTATTATTAAACTTTTGTCTTATCTTTAATAAAGATAATTTTTGTCACAAAGTTCAAAAGTATATCTTTCTTATGGAACAAAACTGAAGAGAGTGTCATTTTAATTCCGTATTTCTCTCAAAATATCTTATTTACCATTCTTAACACATTTTTCTCTCTTATAATGACTCCTCTAAGCATCGAAACTTTTTCTCTAAGTATTGAAACTTAGTCCAGACACGATTTTAGAAACAACTGAAAAGGGCCAAATTTGCCCCTCTACTATGGTACTGATGTGGCAGCCACGTGTCGTCCAGCGTGGAGGTCTGTTAATGAGAGGGGTAAATCTGCGTACTATAATAACGGTAGGGGTATTGCTGCACCAAAATTTTAATGAGGGGTAAACGTGACCCCTAAACCATAGTAGAGGGGCAAATTTGGCCCTTTTCCAAAAAAACATACATAATTGAAATAGATAGTTGCTTGTAAAGAAGAAATAAAAAGAAATACAGAGTTGGGAGTTGGGACTCCATTGTTTTGGCCAGGTATGTCCTAAAACCCTGTTTGGCCTGTCAAAAACTATTAATTTTAAAAAGTACTTTTTTCATAAGCTTGTAAAAAGAATGGAGTGCTTGCCAAATTTCTTTTAGATTTGGCCCGAGACAGTAGAAGTACACAGTTAAAATAAAAACCATTTCATCTGGAGAAGAACTCTTTTTTTTAAAATGCAAAGTTTGGGATAAGTACGTATTGATATAAAAGGTCGTTTGGTAGCAAAGTAGGTTAACCAACAAATAAATAATTTTTTGAATTATAATTATGGGATTGTTAATTACACCTTTCAGGTGGGATATTTAATATCACCACTTAGATATAAAATCTGTACTAGTATTAACTAATACATGTAATCAGACATGAGATAGATATAATCTCAAATTTTATACCGAGATTATAATTTCAATCCCTTGTATCTAAGGATCCCTAATAGTTTAGATATGCATGGTATAAAACATGTCAACTTTAGGAGATAGTGAAGTATTCTTCCTAACTGTTATACTTATAAGTAAGATTCATTCAAATTTATTGACAGTAGATCATAAATTTATATTTTTCAATCCACCCGCACCTTTTATTCGAAAAGGGGGAACAAATCAAACTTCTTGTTAATATAAAAGTAGAAAAATCACTTGGATGTAAACTATGATGAAACAAGTCGTGCAAACTCAGAAAAGATAACTAAATACTAAAAAAAAAAAATGGAATTTATAAGAAATATACGTTGGATATAGCGTAAGAACCATCTTATAACAAGAGTAAGAATTTATTTTCAAAAAATTAACCCCTTTAATTTGGTATTATCCAAAATTGAGTCTGAAATTTTCAAGGGCATTTAGGTCCTCCTTCTTGAGTCGTCCAATCTCTATAGCATGGACAACAATCTTTCTGTCCAAAAGTACCAGGTGGAACACATTGGCACCAGTTACAACACTTGTTACAAAACAATAAACAATTGTTCTTGTGAGATGTTTCTGAACATCGTTGATCACATGCACTTGAACATTCTACAAATGTAGACAAGAATAAATTTAGTTTCTTGAAGTATAGCTAATGAGGAACTTAACTTATATACAATGATGGTGCAAACGTGTAATCGGTAATATTTTAAGATGTGCTTACCAGATGTAGGAACTGGGCAAGTGTTTGAACCAACTGGAGGTTTTGCTAGAAGTGAAGCATCAAAACTTTGGCCTGCCTGTTTGTAAAAGGACAAAAAGGAAACACTCATCAAATCATTGTTTAAACGATAATTTATGCCAGATTAGCCTGACTAGGGTAACAGATATCGCATGAAAAAAATTACTATGCAAAGGAAAGTAGTAAAAGTATGCACTCACCAGAGAAACTTCAATGAGACACAATGAAGCAACAAACAAGAGTAGCAAAATAGCTTGAGATCTTTTCGAAACAGCCATTCTTGAAGTATATGGAATTTTCACTTGATATGTTATTTTTTTTCTTTAATGAAAGTTATTTCATGGAACCTCTTATAATATAGCACTCCTATATGCAATGATGAGGAATTTAATAGTCCTAACTTTACAGAATATGGTAAAATAGATATCCTTCCTAAATATACCACGGTAATAAAAAAGATTTGCTTAGTATTATTGCTCGCCACTAATCACTGCACTAAATTACAAGATCAATCTTTTGTATATTTGCATTCTTATAAATTCAAAATCCTACACTAATATAGAATCTAAATGGCGTGCCCAAGATAGTGAATTAAAATTAAAAATTAACGTGGTTAGGTGATACATTAAGGTGAGAATAAGTATTACTCCTCTAGCTATAATTTAGTCATAATAGTATGTTAAGACATGTATCGTGTATTCAATTGATTGATGTAAACATACGTCTTTGCCTGGATTGTAGTTGCATATAAGGAAAAAAAATTGTACCAACTTCGTGATGAAGAATATTGCTAGAGATCTTTGTCATAAATAGTAGGATATGCAAATATTCATCACAATAGGGCCGTAAGTACAGAATTTATGTCTTGAACAAAGGGTTTTGTTGCCGAAGTAAAAAAGATTGAGATTGCGAACACACTATGCACGACAAATAAATTATTGACACATGTTTTTACAATAACTAATACAGTAATAACTAATAACTACATGATTCATGTCTTTCATACTCACTTTTATCACTAATTATGGTATTAGTATGTTCATCTGATGCAGCCCAAAATGGCCTAAACGACAACCATCAAACGCCAAGCTCGAGAGCACAAGAGTTACGAGTCAAGGCCTCCGGAAACATCTTGAAGATCATGCATTGGAGCACCAACGACGAAGGAAACCAGTGCAGGAAACAGGGCAGCACAAAACAGGGCAAAACAGGGGAGCACACTGGGAGCTCATTGCCTGCCGAAGAAGATTTGCTCTGCGCGATCGCGAAGAGTAGTTGATTGCCCTGCGCGACAGCGCACCATTGCACGCGAAGGCGAAGCTGAGGATGCTGGAGATCGTGAAGATGCTGAAGACTTGCGCGATCGCGAGCCCTTGGCGCGATCGCGATGACTTGGAGAGATACCTGCGCGATCGCGTGACTCCTTGGCGCAATCGCGATGCCTTGGAGTTGAGCAGCGAGGCAGAATCAGCTTCAGGGGCCATTTTTGTCCAAAACTCAATGTAATTGTATATATAGCACCTTAGCTCATTTCATTAGGAAGTTAGCCATTGTTTAGAAGAGAGAATTGAGAGAGAACATTGAAGAGGCTGAGCCCTTCTTGTTTGATCCCGAGGCTCGTGTATGTCTCGACTTGGAACCTATGGAGATCGACACCTAGTTTGATTCCATTGTAAGGTTCGAGTTTCGCTTCTCCCTTTTGAATTCAATTAACGTTAGTGAATTGAATTCGATTCTTTCTTCTATTTCTTGCCTTCCTAGTCTTCGATTTCTTGTTATCTTTATCGCTTCCGCCTTGTATGTATCGTTGTTTAGTTTCCGCGTGTTTTGCCTGTCACGCCCTAAAAATTAATTAATTGCCCGAGTGCGGGGTTTATTTATTCAAAGGCTGTGACTGGTGTTCAAAAGGTACAAAATTATTTAGAGAACTTAGAGTCGCCACTTAACATAGTTATAGGTGTGCCAAGTCACCAAAGTGGTGTACCTAGAACACCTTTTGACTCGTCTAATGGTCTGCGTCAGAGATTTTGGGTAAGGTCCTCAGTTGACTCTCGGGAAGGTATTAGGCACCCTCGAGTCCTGTGCCGAGCACAGTTGCTTTATTGTCGCATTTTAAATTTATCTAAATATGGTTGTTATCTTTTGCCGTTGATTTGAATTTACACTTTGATTCAGAAATAAATAAAATGTATTCCGCATTTCCAACCTCACAAAGGACTGGTCTATTTTTAAAAGACTTTAGTTAACTTTAAAAAAAATAACTAATTTAGAATTGGTTTATTTTTCGTGTAATAAGCGGACCACAAGTCACACTTATCGTTTTCCTAATCTGCGCTTTAATTGAATTCAATTGCTAATTTTATTAAGTGGCTAGTTGTAACTCCTAAATTTGCCTTTATTAATTGAAACGTGAGTTACAAATTCCATTTTGTAAATGTCGTATCATATTGGACCTTTAATTAAAAAAGTGAGCTATTTGTTAAAGCGGGCTTACCTTTACAAATTCAAACAATCAAGTTTCTTTCATTTCAACGCAAAACTATATATACGCATTTATATTCAAACCATTTCATATTTTAGCTCAAGCTATATTCAAACCATTTCACATTTTAGCTCAAGCTCCAAATTTATTCCAAGTGTGTTTGAATAAATTTAACATTCCAGATTGCAAATTGTCCAAAGCAGTCCCTTGTTTTAATTCCTTAGCCATATCTCATTTATCCTTTGTTTGATTTTTCAAAAGTGAAACGAAATTCCTAAGTTTGCCTATTTGTATCAAAAAATTGTTTTTGAAAACTAAGCAATTGCAACACAAGTCCAGATTCCAATAAAAATGTTCTAAGTGTCCATTTGTCAAAAACAGTCCAGATTTGAGGTTAAAGCCCATTTTTTTTCTCTTTACTTACCAAACTAAACAAAGACTAAATTGTCATTTCACAAAAATAGCTACTTCACCTAAACTGAGATTTATTTAAACAACATATTACTTCAAAATTTAACTATTGCTCTATTTTTTTTAACTCCTAATGAAAACGTGGCTGGTTTTAAAACTTACTTACGGGCCAAGGATAAGCCCACTTATTAAAATATCCAAGAAATATAAATGAGCCAAAATATATTCATAGTTCCAGCCTTAACATAATAACATACAGAGTATAATATAAGCAAGGCTAACTTTTATGAGCTGATTCAGAACCATTACTTGTATATTTCAGACTTTAAACATGATAAATACATACAAGAAGCAAGTCTGGAAATTTACCTATGAGTTGGTCCTCCAAAGAAACAATCATACCATCATTTTGCTTGACCAAAAGCCAACGAACAACAGCAACTAAGACAGCCCTTCAACACCCTTTAACTATGTTTTGAACTCAAGAATTTAGATCCTAAAAGACTCCTAAAGTAGCACTCTTTTAGTGCTAAATTCTTTTCCTCTCAAAAACTCACTATTTTCTTTTTTCCCACAAATTTCAGATCTATTTTTTTTTTGTTGTTTTTCAGCTGGTTCCAGATCTGATTGCTGTCTTAAAATGAGAGCAAAAGCTCTATTATATAGCCAAAAGTTGAGTGGAAAGTTGCCTTAAAGGTACATGGCCCATGCCCCCCCACTTGAGTGCTTTTAGTCTCATTTTTCAGCAAGTACAACAGCTATAAAAGGACACTATTTCAGCAACTCTTGGCTGTCCAAAAGCTGAAATTGTGCAAGAAAAATGTCCTTTAAAAGGACACCCAAACACTCATTATATTGACTAAAGGACCAGGACAAACTAAACACCCTAAATCAGCCCCAAACTAACTAAAACTAAACTAGAGAGCAACCAAATTCTAACTAAAACTAGAACAAGTTCAATTGGATTTCATATAGTCCAACTATCAATCAATTCAAGCCAACAAACCAAACTAAGCTACAAATCTAAACAAAATTCCAAACCTTAATTTATAGACTAAACCAAAACAAACTTAATTTAAAATAAGGACAAATGAACTAAATTAGTGTTTTGATTCATTAACATGGAAATTCCGAGACAAGACAAACTAAACATTGATTTAAACTTCTTCAATTTGAATGATTAAACAAAACTAATAACCTATCAATGTGTACGAGTACAAAGCTATGATTTGTATGTTAGCAACTAAACCATTTCATAGCCAAAATTACTACTTTTTTATAACTAAACATGATCTAACAAAAACAAAGACTAATTATGTCTAACCCGATGAGTCGAGATATAGCCGAAGCTGCAGCGACGCCCTCGCCGTTGCTGCCTCGCATCCACTGTTACAACTGCGTCGCTTATGTCAAATCCTTCACTGCCTCACTGCCTAGCTTGTCCCAAAAACGCCATCACAAAATAAATTCCCACAGCCCCCCGGATTCAAACAATAATACTCCCTCATCACAGAAAACAAGCCCGCTGCCCTGCTGCCTCGTCGAACATAACAGCCCCTCCATCAACATCGTCATCGCAGCCTCGCCTCACTGCCTCGGCTTCACTGTTTCACCCCCAAAATAACATCACATCAAAGCCCTTATATGATCGCACCAAACAGCCCGTACACTGCCTAATCACAGCCCCTCCATGGTTTCAAACTCACCATCATTACATCAAACAAAATCTGTACCACTGCTGCTATTACTTCATACCACCCAAAAAATATTCAACAACAAACATCATACCTCCCTCCAACGTTGACAAAACAGCCCCCCCCATCGTCATGCCAGAGACAAAAAAAGAAAAGAAAATAAGAAGACAGAAGAAACGGGACAGAAATGGGGTACAAGGGGCGGGGTTTTGGAAGATGAGGGTGATGGGGAAAGTGGAGAGGGAGACAATAGAAAAAGAAAACTAACAAAAAAAAGTAAAACTTACCGGATTTGAAGTTTGGCCGAATTTCAAAATCCGATCTACAAAAATCGGCTACGAATTTGAAGAAACCGAGTTGAGAAATGGAATGGGGTGGTCGAGATCTTTTCGATGATATATTTTTCTAAATTTTCCGGCCACCGGAGGTGGTGGCCGGCGGCGGCAGACGGTGGAGGTAAGGCGGAGTTTTGGTGGAGCAGTGGAGGGTCAGTGGTGGCGTGGGATTTATGATTGAGAGAGAGAAATTTTGGCAGCATTTCATTAGTCTTAGGAGACTTGTGGAGTGTGTGGTGAAATATGTGGGAAAAAAGGTTTATGTACTAACTTTGAGGGAGAATGAGAGCCATTGATCAAAAAATGATCTAACGGCTGTGATTGAGGGAGACTAATGGGTGGGCTTTAGAAATTGGGCTTGGACTCAAAGCTAATTGGGTTTCTCTATGTTCTTATTCAATTGGCCACTACACTTAGTCCATAAAGCAATTACACAATTAAAATATTTAATTAGTTAAATAAAGCAAATTAGTTAACTAAATAAACTTAAAAATACATAATATCATACTAATCACGTTATCAAAGAACAATTGCATAACTAAACATTAAAATTATTATCATATGTTTTCTACAAATTGATTAAACGTTAATGAGAAAAATCCAGGAAAATTAGGCAAACATCTCAGAAAATTAACATGGCTCATTTGAGCAATTTTTATTTATTTAGTGCCAAAATTAGGTGATTACATTGCCCTGCATCAGTTGGTATCAGAGCAAGGCTCGGGTTATGTTCTTACAAACCCCCCCTTCCTTGTTCAACGTGTTAGTATCGTTATTGTGTTGTTGTTTGTTCTTGAATATTGAAGAAAAACAAAAAAATTGAAAAAAACTAGAAAACTTGACAAAATTTGGTCGAGCGGGTTGGATACGAATCCCCGAATGTTAAAAAGTAGTGGGGTTTGTTCCTTGTTGTATTCCCGTCGTTTTGATACCTATATCTCGTGTTTTAGTTTCACGATTCAAAAACTCGAAAATCAATTCCAAAAGTTGAAAATTTCTTGAAAACGCTTCAAACTTGAATCGAAGCTTTGTTAGAGGTTTAAACCCATTGGGATTTGGTTGTTATAGTTGAAAACACCATCGGGTATCGTTGGGACTGAGTAAAAGTCGAGTCGGGGTGATTTTGTGTGCCAAAACTGAAGTTGCAGTCGAGTTTCTGGTTCTGCACTGCAGACCTGCGCGATCGCGCAGGCTCTCACGCGATGGCGCTGGGAAAATTTTATCCCTTCGCGACCGCGAAGAGATAGGCTCCGACAGCGAAGAGAAAAATTAAATTTTTTGAAAATTTGTTCTTCGCGATAGCAAAGAAGAAACAATTTTTCAGATTTCCAGTTTTGGGACAGAACGTTCGCAACGGCTTCCAAACAGTTTCCAAACATCTAAACTCCAATGGACCATTAAATATGATGAGTTTGTAGATCACAAACAAAATTTCATCCGATTCCAAATCTGTTTGGTGCCAATTCGAGTCGGATCTTTTGTGTCCCGTTTTCTACCGTACCTCTTGGTTAGTGTTTTGAAGGTTATTGGCCTACTTGAAAGACACTAATCCTTTAGCGTATTAGGTATTCGTGCGTAGAGGAGATTAGAATTCAAAGAAGAGTCGTAGAACTCCTTTTGGCCTCAAGTGCGCACTTTAAATAGCCATCCGTACATCGAGTCTCATTAATTCCACTCCGAACTTTAACTTGGACATGCTAGTTGTGATTACCTTGGTTCCCAAGTTGACAAGGCCTCGCTCTTGAGTGTACATATATTGAGTGATACACGTGAGGGAGTGACTTTTGGGAGGTTTTGTTCTTTGGTGATTGCTACAATGTCGGACAATGATGATGGAGTAGATTATGGCTCATGTGGCGATGATGCGAGTTGCTATGACTGGTATGGTGATGATGGAGACTATGGTTCCTACGAGGGTGATGAAGGCCATTACTATGATGATGGAAACCATGGCTCCTATGTTGATGAAACGGTTCACTATGATGATCGTGAGGTTGATGACGACTATGAAGCTCATGAAGATGAATTTGATGAATCTAATGCTTCTAGTCAAGAACCCGAAGATGGTGACGCTTCAAGGTACATTGATCCTACTTATTCTACTTGTGATGAAAATGAGCATGATAGTGACATAGATAGAGTTGATGATGATGTTGAGTATATGAATTGTTCTTATGCATCTTCTCTTAGTGTTGCTAACGGTGTGCAAGGGAGTAGTAGTGGACCTTCCATTAGTATGGGAGGCGGTGGTGGTTGTTCCATGGGGAAGGAGAAGCTTGTATCTTCTAGGTACGCTAAGCGACCTAATGCTTCTAATTTCCATGTGGAGGTTGGTTTAAGGGATGGTGTTGCTTTTGCTACTAAGGGCTTGAATTGTTCTTTCAATGCTTTGAAGGGTTGTAGTAGGAGTAGTACTATGGGCTATGGAACCAAGGCGAGAGGCACTTATGGGTTCCATGGCGAGGTTCCTTCCTTGACTTCCAACAACATTGCTAATGTTGGGAGAGTGATTGGAAGTGGAGATTGTCCTAGTGGTGTTGCCACTAGTGGAGGGATAAGGAAGACCCAAGTTGTTGGTGTTGACACTCGTGGGCATTCAAGTTCTTTCTTGGATGCATCTCTAGGAAACTTGGGTAGGAGAAGGTTTGTTGTTGGGGTAAATGGTATTGGAGGTTACTTGCTCAAAATTGATGATACCGATGCTAATTGCATTAGCACCTCTTTGGTTGATAAATTGAGGATACTTACCATGCCGTAAGCTAGAGGGTCCTTATGAGTATGAGGGGGTGTGGGTTTCCAAGGAGGCTCGGGTACTTCTATCTCATAGGAATTATAGTAGTTATGTGTGGTGTGATGTGTATCCAATGCAACATGTTGATGTTTGGCTAGGTGAGCCATGGTTGCAAGACAAGAGTGTGCGACATAGTGCTATGAAGGATGCGTATCTTGTGAGCATAGGGCAAAGGGTTTATGACTTTGTGCCTTATCGGGCAAGGGGCCAAGTACTAGTGCACCTTCTTTGGCAATGCAAAGGGGCAATGAGCGAGATCTTCATTCCATGGGTAAAGTTGAGCAATCAAGGAGTCCTACAATTACAAGAAGTGGTGGGACAAGTGCTACAAAGGAGTTGATGAATGTCAACAAGGTGAACCAACCACAAGTTGCAAAACTAAGTGGTTCACCAACAAAGAAGAAGGAGACCTCAAGCGATGAGTCTCCAAGTCCTAAATTCCGGGTTGACGTGAAGAGTCCACCTACTCCGGCTATGGGTATTCTTGGGCCTCGTCCCAATTCACCCGAATTTGAGAGACAAAAGATAGAGAGGAGTAAGGGAGCGACCGGTGACAACTCTCGAGTGGAAAAAGGAGAGATTGTGTTGAGTGATGTGAGAGAGTTGTTGCCACCCGAATCTACACCCAACCTTGGAAAAAAAATGAGGGAAAAGAAAGAGGGAAAAAGAAAAATTGAGAGTGAGGACACCCCTTATTCTAACCTTAACCCTTTATATTTTTCTTCTATGTGTTTGAGTTCTTGTGCAGGGATTCTTGGAGGCAAACCAATGGAACCTCAACCATGTTCCAAGATGGAAAGACAAGGTGAAGGAGATGCCAAATGTGAGCTACAAGGTGGAGACATTCATGACACTTCAAAGGTATGTGTTAGTTCTTCCTCCCTTGAGCATGATACTTCCTTGTCTTGTGACATTGTTTGTGAAAACTCTAGGCTAGTTGATGATATGTATGATTACAATGTGTTTGCAACTAGTGTAGGGTCTTTGGGTCAACTTGTGTGTGAAAATGAACCACTAGTTGAGAGGATTGAAAAGCCACATCAGGATGTGAGCTCGGTTTTCATTGAACCTCTCTTTAGTGAAGATGTTGAAGTTGACCTTGTTTGTGAACCTTGTTATGACACCCCACCCATATTTGATAAAGGTGAAGATGAATTGCATGATAATCTTATTCTTCCCTTTGAATGCTTAATTGATAATGGTGGCATCTTGTGTCGTAGTGAGGAGAGTTGTAACCTTGAGGGGTCTCTTGAGAATGAGATCGATCGACTTGTGTTCGGTGACTCCTCAAGTGTCGATGTTGTCTCTAGTTTGAGAACTTCACCTTTGCTTGCCAATGAACTTGAAAAGTGTGCCTATGTTAATCCTTTGTATGAGGGCAACTTCAATGAAAATGGTGAATTGTATCAAGCTAGAGTAGAGTATGAATTTGGACCTCCGTGGATTGGAATGCCTAACTCTATAGATAATCCGTTGTTTGAGACCTCCCTTGGGAGTTTGTCTAGTGACGAGGGTTATCTTGGGGGAGTATTTGGAGGTGAGGAGGTACATCTTGGTGTGTGTAGGAGTGCTTCTAAGAAGGGGAGTGGAGTAGTCGATGTTAGTTGTGCATTGAACCATTTTACTTACTCCATCCCATATGTTGAGCACACCTTGAGTGTTGAGCATGCCAAAGCCGATGTGTCACATTGTGATAAACTTGATTTGGAGGCTTGGTGTGTTGATGGTAAGCTTAGGGGTCATAGGACATTTGATTGCTACATATTGCATGACTTTGATCTCTTTGCTTGTTTTGAAATTGGGTGCTTGTTCTTGTCGAGCCAAGACCTTGTTGTCTCATTTGGGGACATACACTTTTTATTAGGTATTGATGCTTGGCTCTATCACAAGAGTGTGTTTTCAACACTACTTGCACTTATTCCTTGTTAAGCTAACCTACTTGTGAAGTAGGAAATTTTAGTTGTGCTTGCTTTGATTGTAGGTTTTAATGGTTTGATTTCGAGGACGAAATCCTTTCAAGAAGGAGAGGATGATGCAGCCCAAAATGACCTAAACGACAACCATCAAACGCCAAGCTCGAGAGCACAAGAGTTACGAGTCAAGGCCTCCGGAAACATCTTGAAGATCATGCATTGGAGCGCCAACGACGAAGGAAAGCAGTGCAGGAAACAGGGCAGCACAAAACAGGGCAAAACAGGGGAGCACACTGGGAGCTCACTGCCTGCCGAAGAAGATTTGCTCTGCGCGATTGCGACCTCAGCTGCGCGATCGCGAAGAGTAGTTAATTGCCCTGCGCGACAGCGCACCATTGCACGCGAAGGCGAAGCTAGGATGCTGGAGATCGTGAGGATGCTGAAGACTTGTGCGATCGCGAGCCCTTGGCGCGATCGCGATGACTTGGAGAGATACCTGAGCGATCGCGTGACTCCTTGGCGCGATCGCGATGCCTTGGAGTTGAGCAGCGAGGCAGAATCAGCTTCAGGGGCCATTATTGTCCAAAACTCAATGTAAATGTATATATAGCACCTTAGCTCATTTCATTAGGAAGTTAGCCATTGTTTAGAAGAGAGAATTGAGAGAGAACATTGAAGAGGCCGAGCCCTTCTTGTTTGAGCCCGAGGCTCGTGTATGTCTCGACTTGGAACCTATGGAGATCGACACCTAGTTTGATTCCATTGTAAGGTTCAAGTTTCGCTTCTCCCTTTTGAATTCAATTAACGTTAGTGAATTGAATTCGATTCTTTCTTCTATTTCTTGCCTTCCTAGTCTTCGATTTCTTGTTATCTTTATCGCTTCCGCCTTGTATGTATCGTTGTTTAGTTTCCGCGTGTTTTGCCCTGCATCATCATCTTAGTTTATTACTTAAACCATGGTAAATCGAAGTGTAGATAAGTTTTTCATGTACTCTGTGCCTATGCTGCTGCACCTAATGTACTACTACTTCGTTGTGTCACCGGACACAGGTCACAAATGGAATCACACAAACATCAGCCGCTTGGGAATTATACAACCACAATCTTCTTTAACATGATTCGAAACATACCTCAGACCCAAAGATCCATAACAATATACAAAAGCAACACGGTTGTTTACTCGAGAATGACATTTCACATTTTAAGAAATCCAGCTAGACAAGTAGATTAACATTTCAAGATCAGCTTGTTTTGAAATAAACAAAAGATCATGACAGGTTTAGCCACAATTAAGTATCTAACCCAGCATCATTAACTCATGTAATTTTCCATCTCCCTTCACAGATGCATAAAGATATAAAGGACAATACCAGTCCTGTTGTTAACAAATTCCATTGACAAGCCATAGATGATGTTTACATAGTTACTTACATTGCACTAAAAGAAAACTGTGAGATTATGCTTACAATGCCTGAGGGATAAGTATCCAAAAAATATATTGGCCTGATTGATTAGAAGGCAAGACCTCTTTCAGCAATTGAGCATTAAGAAATTGCTAGTTTATCTAAATAGATAAGTTATCCATCTACAAACCTAATATACATGGAGATTTCACATCATGTGAGATTGCTCTACTCAGAACTCTCCCCATTTAATCACTAGACCCATTCACTAATCAACTTATGCGCCAACCCAAAAACAGTACCATGAAATTGCTCTTTCAAAGGAACTTGAAGCAATCCCATGCAAAATTTTCAAGAAAAAAAGAGCATTTTAATATCACCCTTTAGTTCTCATGATTGTAATGCTTCCCCTTCCACCCTCTATGTGAATTTTTGTCTTGCCAATGACGGGCTTCCCAGAAAAAGCTGATGTCGGATAAGAAGGTGGGTCTTCATTGCTTTGCTTTGATTTAGATGGTGGAGGAGTGTGTATCTTCTTGTTAATCTCTTTCAGGGTCACATCTCCTTGAACACTGCAGGGTTTGATAAAGCCAAATGGGTACACTACAGAAGATGCACCTTTTTCCGGAGTTTGCATGTATGAATTCCTACCTGAATGCATAGTCAGTTGAAATTAGAAGCCCGGGCAGGCAAGTTCACCATGTGTTTTCATGCAATCTAACTGAAGAGAAAAACTAAACACTGAACAGCCTATGCTATTGTTAATATTATATCGAGGGGACCTTTCCACAATGTTATGAAATTTCAGCTGTTTGAGACTTGACTATAATCTAATTAAGTATATCCAAAAATAAAGTACTAACCTCTGAAAACAACATTTCCACAAGTATGAACAGGATTGCTTTTAACTGTAGTTGTCTCACACTCTGTGGGGGATTCGAGCATATCTGCAACAGATAAGCTGACATCAATCAAACATTAAACAAGAATAGCATGAAAAGGAAGAAAAAATACCATAACATAAAGTAAGAAGGGCCACAGACTATAACGAAATAATGGAAAGAAGAAAGAAAGAGAAAAGAAAATTCAGAGGAAAGAGAGAATATCTACCCATTGTGTCAGCTTGAACATCAGCTACTTCAGATGTGTTCCTGCTAAACTAAAAATGTGTTAGAGCACACCGTGCATAACTAAAAGCAATAATGAGCACGGAGAGCTAAGGATGAGAAAATACATAGCCTCAGAACCAAGCTGCAAGTCAGGATCATTAAAGCAATCAGTAACCCATTCTTCAGATGACTCATCCAAGCCTTCATGAGCCGAAGATGTTGCACCATCTAGAAAAACATATTCTGTCAATAGGGAAGTCAATAATGTTAAGCAGATAAATTTAGAATAATGTTGCAAAGATTGACCTGCATATTCGCATATCCAGTCTGACACCTCGCATAAAGCATCTTCAAAATATGCATCCCTCTCCTGCATTATCCAATAATGTAGGTCACTTTTATGATAGAGTAATTGTTTCTGCCTCAGATGCATTTTGTCTTACTTAGTACTCCTATCATAAATATGTAAACAAAGCAGAATTTGAAGGTGCATTGTCGCATGAGGTGACCCAATTGCACTACCAATCTGTTGGCTTAAGAGCATACTTGTGATTTGACATATTAACTGTTTCACGTGTGATCGACACATTTAATAATGCTAAAGTACGATAAGTGTGCTTTGCTAGATATCTCAAAGCACATGCTAAAGGTAGTTGTAACCTTTGATTTTAAGCAAGTTATTGGAATCTCTTCATTTGAACCAGAAGCATCCAGGATCTCCGAGTCAAATTGTAGCATCCGTCGTCTTTTTACCACTTTAAAAGGTTCTGTGCACTGCTCCAATTCCTTGCTTGTTACATCTGGATAGAACCACTTAAATCGGGTTAAAATAATTCAACTTCGCTGAGTACTAGAAAAGTAGAGATAATTGTTATATTTAGACCGTTACCCTTGACATTTAAAGTCACGTCACCACAGCCCTTAACTGGAGTGGTCACATCATCAAACATGTAGGAAAGGTCTTCCTTATTTTCAGTTACACCAGTCCACAGACATCCCGATACGTCTGCTTGAGGCTTTACTCCTGTTTAAAATGGCTGACTTAACTCAACTATCTTTGTCACTTAAATTACTAGGGACAGCTGCTAAACTTACCAAAGTTCTCACAGTCTTCAAGATAATTTTCCCCACATTGCCAATCCCATATCTGCCTGCGATAGTTACATTACAGAAGACAATGAATCCGTTCAATTCTAGACTGTTGTTATAACTATGATAGACGTTTGTACTACCTATCAGCATGTAAAAGATTCACTCATTCTATGATGAAACAAGCATTTATCTTTAAATCTACTGACAAGGATGAAAATTTATGTGTTGATCAATAATATGGGAAGCAAAACGGCAGAAACATAAACGCAGAAAATCTGTGAGACATAATCATCCATGACGCACACAACATAAGCATAAAATGGAGTCACTAGATGAAATTAGCAAGTATACACAAGATATAGACAGTCAGAAATATAATAGAATTTAAGGAAAAAGGATAGAAGGCCATTTCTATTTACCATCAATCATCCAATGCAAACACAGTTGAAATAAATGATAATTGGATCGTCAACTAAACTAAAGAAAAAAGTACACCCTTGCAATAACATCCAGAACCAGGATTCTATACCGTTTCAGGATAGACAATGGAACTTCAAAAACTTGGAAAAAACATTTATTTTGATGGGTGTGTGCATGTGAGTGTGAAATTTAACCGCTTCCTTCATAGAACTACAACCGCCTATCATGAAAACTGATTTTCCAATATAACTGAACTGAAAAGCACAAAGTCCAGCAGTTCAATTTCAAGCGATTTCACATTAGGACTGACAAAGTTGAACTACAGAACTGAACCATCAAGCTACGCCAAAACGAGATAATACAATAACCAAGTGTATTCATACACCAACTCAATCCCAAGAAAGTTGGAATCGATTATATAAGTCATTACTGACCATGTTGCTCCATTTAAGCAATAATGCGATATATTCATACAAACAACAACAATGCATCCAAGCAAGTTGGGGGTTGACTATATAATCATCGACCACATCGTTCCATTTAAGTAGTAACCCAATATATTCATAGAACATTCCAGGCAAGTTCGAGTTAGTTATATAAATCACTGGCCATGTTGCCCCATTTAAACAATTAATCAATATATTCATACAACGCCACAATTCCAAACAAGTTGAGGTCGACCATGTAAATCATCACTGACCATGTTGCTCCATTTAAACAATAACCCAATACATTCGTATAACAACTCAATGTCGAGCAAGTTGGATTCGACTATATAAATCATCACTGACCATGTTACTCCATTTAATCAATAACCCAACATATTCACACAACCACTCAATGTCGAGCAAGTTGGAGTCGACTATATAAATCATCACTGATCATGTTACTCCATTTAAGTAATAGCCAACATATATAATCATTTGGGGTTAAAAAAAGACATGACATTAAAACATAACTTTAAGGTACTGAAAAAAACATAGTACCTGTTAGTATCGAAATCCATTGTTACCCTCCGTTAGTCTAACTGTTGAAGATTGAAAAATGGATGAATAAAAAAGGGGAGTTAGAGAGTAAATGTGAGAATGATGGGTGATGTGGTGATTGATAAGTATATGGGAGAAAGTGCCGGTTAGGGGGTTTGCTTTGTCTTTGATAACTACAAAAAGCTTTCTCCGTTCCCGTTGGTCTACAGTTTTTAGTGGGTGGCCAAATTTATTAGATTTATATAGCACCACTATCCTAAATACTTGTCCATAACGAGCGCTTATACGAAATTATATTGATTTATCATAGCTGCGTAATTTAATAGTGTAAATTATACATTAATTAACTTAGGTTAGATGATAGAACTTTATTTTCATACACATGATATAAATTCATTGACTTGGTGTAAATCGTCGATGTAAGTACGTTGTTCTGTAACGTTACTGGTCTCTTGATAGTCTTCTTATATTCTAACATCTACCACAAAACATAAAGAACAAATAAAATAGCTGTATCTTAATGAAAATCTCGAGTTAGAGTCCTCGAAATTGAGTTTAATAGTAGGCCTTAAGGCCAATTTGAATTAGTTGGTCAATTTGATCTACATCAAAATAAACTTTCATATATGTGCATTTGAACTGGTCAGAGTAGGTGATAGCTCTATTTGCATTTAAATATATTTCATTCGTTTCAATTCATGTGACATAGTTTGAATCGAAATGAACTTTACGAAAGAAATGAAAGACTTTTGAAAACTCGTGATCTTAAAAGTTAAAATTGTCATAATATTTGCGTGATTATAAAACGTTTGAAACTTATAGCGTAAAATATGCCATAATATTTGTATGATTATAATAGAAATTCTTTTCATTAAGTGTAAAATTATAGTTCCAAATTTAAATATACATCCTTATTTTTGAAACGAACTAGAAAAATAGGTGTGCCTCATAAATTAAAACAAATGAAATACTATTAGATTTGACGTGAAAAGTTACTTGTGACACAGTATGAATTAATAAACCATATAGTGTAAAAAAATTACTAATATAACATGGCACAAAACTTAAACTAAATTAAGTATTGGCAAGGATGAGTCCATTACAGGAAGTATAGTGGGCTCTCAAAGTCCGTTATTGATGGGACCATTATTCTTTGTCTCCCAACATTATCTCCCCTTCTTTCGTTTTGTTTTGTGTGAGTTTTCAATAAAAGTGGTCCTTTAACCTTTTTTTTTTCAGCAAAATATAATACTCGTACTATATATAATTAGAGCAAATAAACAATAAACTGTCTGAAAAAAAAAACAACTGACCGCATGAGTTGCAAAAATTGTTCTGCGAGCTGTTTTAAAATGTATACATAGTTAAAGAAACAAAAAATGAGAATCCCTGTATACAAATAGTATCATTCTCATTGAAGACCGAGCGAGACTACTCTTTTTGTTTCTGACAAGGCATTATTGTCTAAATACTTACATTTTTTAATAGAAATTGGAAAGCACGAGATCATACTCTGCGATGGTTTATTCTCTAACAGAGATCATATATTATAAAATAAACTATAAATGCTGGTCCCTTTTTTATTATTTGTACAATATTCAAAGTCCTGGTTCCAGCTTATCTGTCAGCACTTAAATTCTTTTTTGGCAGGCAGGCGTGTAACTTGTGAAACTCATCAAATGCTTATCCTTTCAACCAATCTTAAACTCATTGATTCAACTAATTTGATTTTTAGCTAGTATGTTGAATCTATTTTGATAATGATAATGATTTAATGGTATTGAAGGAATGCTGTAACAACAAATTTCGAAGTGTAGAAAATTCAAGACAAGAAATAGTGTAATAAAATTTTGTATTTAATATCAACAGAAGATGCGGGTTACAATCTTTAGAGTGTCACTAATTTTGTAAATGACGTCCTCTGATTCTTTTCCTCACGAACTTTGGTTCAAGGGCTCGGAAGCTTGATCTTGAACTTGATGAACTTTGGATTTGATTTCAAGAAGCTTGATCTTGGATTTGCTGTGCGTCATGAACACTTTGACGATCGCCACGAACAAGATTTGAGATTCAACTTCCACGAACAAATGATTTGAACTCGTGCACGCCGAATCTTGATTTGAACTTTGATTTGGATTTGAACAGGGACGTAGATCGTGGCCTCCGTTGTTAAACTTGAACAAGGACGTAGATCGTTGCCTCCGTTTGTTGAACTTGAACAGGGACGTAGATCACAGCCGTAGAAGAAGACTTTGAAAGCTTTCCTTCGAAGCTTCTTTGATTGCCCTTCAGTTTGCTTGATGTGCTTTGCTTGGCCTCCTTTGATATTCTTCCTGCTGATCTCCCCCTTGATGTCCTTCTCCTTCTTCAAGTTCCTCCCCTTTTGGCTTATGGGAGCTCTCTATTTATAGCGAAATTGTGATAAGCCTAAATATATTTGCTTTGATTTGATTGGTTGATTTTGAATTACAAACCAATCTCTTTATCTTTGGGATAAGCTTTCATTTGATTTACCAAAACTTATCATTTGTACACTTGGCGCATTTTGATTGGCCATTTCATTTGATTTGGCGCCACGTCATTTGCCATGTGGTATTTTATTTTCTTAAATTTAGGAATTAATCCAAATTTCTTATGGAATTAATTCACCAAAATTTAAATACTTACAAATGCCAATTAAGGAAAGTCTCTCCCTTGCGTTCCTAGGAGACTGGATTAAGAACTATATTGTTGAATCTGAATTAATATAAAAACATCGCGTGTCAAGCTTTACTTTCCACACTTTATTTTTTGGAAACTATATGTTCATCGTTAACATCTTTAATATAAGTCAACTATTAAATCTCTTAAGTCGACTAAAATTTTGTAAAGCAACAATTCAGCCCCTTTCTTGTATCTTTTCATCATATATCAATAGCGGACCAAAAATGTTAATACCTAAGGGATTAAAAATTAGAAATTTACTTGATATAAAGGGAATTCAACAAGTTTTATAAATACAGTACAATTTATTAATGGAGGAGAAGCCCTACCTATCAGAGGTTATTTTTAGGGGCTCAAATCTGAAACTTTTGATTAAGGTAGATTTGATCAATTAGCCCGACCACGTCTCTTAGTGGTGTCAATTGTATTTTTATATATGAAACTATTAATTTTTGTTAAATAAAATACAACTGTTTGGTTCTGAAATTAAACTGAAATGATATTGGTTTCCAATAACGAAGAAATGGACTTTCCATAAGTTCCAAAAACAAAGCTTAGCTTTTTTTTTTCTTTTCCCACCTTTTTAGTTTAATCGCTTTATAAAATTTTAAGACACCAATTACGTAAAAATTTTCTGTAGGGGACTGTTTGGCGCGCGCTAATTGATTTGTAGCCGTCAAAAATAAATTCGCTGAGAAATAGCCACCTTCGGACAAATCCCAATATAAATACTGGGGCTTTGAACAATACTGGGAAGCTTCGGTAAACAAACCCCAATATAAAATACTGGGGCTTTGAACAAGTTTTGTTCAGGGCCCCAGCATTTTGTTATGGGACTTTGTATAAAGCTTCAGTCCCATAACAAAATGCTGGGGCTGTGAACAAAACTTGTTCACAGCCCCAGCATTCTGTTATGGGACTGAAGCTTTATATATAAAGTCCCATAACAAAATAATGGGATTTATCCCTTTGATGATACTTTTTTTATGGGAATGAAACCCATTATTTTGTTATGGGATAAAGTCCCATAACAAAATAATGGGACCTTTGAACATGTTATGGGACCTTTGAACATAACATAACAAAATACTTGGACTTTGAACAAGTTTTGTTCAAAGCCCCAGTATTTTGTTATGGGACTAGTCTGGGGTGTTTTTCCAACGCTAATGGAGCTTAAGTGTGCGCGCGAGCGAATTTTTGACTATTCTTCAATGAATTTTGAAACGGTGGATAGTTCCCAAGGAGCGCGTCCAAAAATGGCTACTGGTCAAAAATTTCCCACCAATTACTCGATAATGAAACATATATATATTGGGCATGTATGTACATATCAATAGGTGAAGGCTTTCGGGTTTTTTACATAAATATACAAATTTTCACCCTTAATTACAAAAAATAGCAATATTTCTCTAATTATAATGCATAGCATTACTTTTCTAACACATTTAACAATAATCTAACACACTTCACTCTCACTTCCCATTTTTCCCAAATTAAAAATTCTCTCACTTACTCTCTCTTTCTCCCATCACCCCACGCCCACCCCCACCACCCCAATGCCGTAACCCCCACCCTAACGCCATCAGCACCACCCCACCACCATTACCCCCACCACCTCCATTTCTATCTGTAATTTGAGAAGATATTAGAGCAAAAGAAGGCAAATCCAGTTGCCTTGTTTCTTTCGTCAGCCATGATGTTGAGACATCTGCAGTTTCCTTCATTTGCAGATGGGATAGTGACTTCGGTGAAACATGTTATTGCTCAAGGTAAATACATGACCAAAGAACTTGGTGGAGATTGCACCACCCAAGAAATCACCGATGCTGTCATTGCAAATCTGGACTAATTTCAAAATCACTTCTTTTATCTCTTGTGTTCTCACGATTATTTCGCGAGATGTTTTCTATTCATCATTCTTGTGATGACTTTAATTGCTCCGTACTTCCGTGATGCAGCGTGCCTTTCGAGGTAACATATCCCACAAAATAACGTGAATCTGAGTGGAAATATTATAGTAAGAAACATGAAAGCCAAGCTTATATCCATTTATTTCTTATAGCATGTTTTTTATAACGAATGTTAAATAAATTTGAAACGACGCTGAATCAGCGCTGATACAGTGTTGAAACGATACAAAAACAGTTTGAAACATCGATACAGTGCTGAAACGATACAGAAATAGCTTGAAACAGTGCAGATACAGTGTTGAAACGATGCAGAAACATGTTGAAACAATGCAAATACAGTGCTGAAATGGTGCAGAAACAGTTAGATACGGTGCTGCAGAAACAGTTAGAAATAGTTGAAACGGTGCAGAAACAGTTAGATACGGTGCTCTAGAAACAGTTGATACGGTGCTGCAGAAACAGTTAGATACGGTGCTGCAGAAACAGTTGAAACGGTACAGAAACAGTTAGATACGGTGCTGCAGAAACAGTTGAAACAGTGCCGAAACAGTTGAGATACGGTGAGATACAATGAGATACATCGAGGATGGGATGAGGAAAAGTGAAATTGGAGGAAATGATAGGAATAAAAGTGAAATTAGGGAAAATGGTGGGAGGAAAAGTGAAATAGGGAGAAATGGGAGGAGCAAAAGTGGTAGTGGGGAAATGTGAGGAAGAATGTAAGGGTTTGGTATGTATGAGAAAATATTGCTATGTTTTGCTATATTTGTAATTAACTTGTGTTTTCCTCATATAGGGTAATTTTACTAAAATGTTGCTATGTTTGGTAATTAAACTCTAAAACTTGTAATTTTATGTAAAAAATCCAAGGCTTTATTATCAATTTGTATTTGTTGATATGGATCTTAAAGGCCTTTGTTACAGGTGATGCATGTGGTTATCAATAGAGAAAATTATGTGGCATGAACATTTAAAAGAGTCCTTTACAAAAAATAGACATATTTTTCCTTTATTATGATTTATAGACATTTAACAATATGTCATTTACTTTTTATAGACATTCTTTTTTACTGAACACTTTCCCTCTTTTATGCCTATTTTTAGGAAAATAGAATAAATCACTATCAGTTATATTTAGATGTGATCTTATCTCACTTATTAAAGATATTTATTAAAGTATTTAATCTTTTCTTATGCTGATAGAAATAAATCTAACTAAAACATCATTCAATTAAATGAGAAAATATTGGGTCAAAATCTGAATATCATTGCATGATAAAATGTTCATCCCAAGGTATACTTCTGCATATTTTATTAATTACATATTGCATATTCATTGCTTTAAAATATAATATAATGATATTATTATATAAAAAATATTATGTTGATATAAATGTATTATACTCTGCATAATTATGATAAAAAGTTTTAATATACAAAAATATTTTTACATATAATATTTTATTGATATAATTGCAATATATTCTGCATATTTATGATACATCGCAATATATAGTATATTGATATTATTATACATATAATATTTTGTTGATACAAGTGCAATATATTTTGCATATCTATAATAACTATGTGGTTTGAGTATTCCCTAATAGATATAGTGTGAGTATTCCTTATGTATTACTTATATGGTAGAATTAAGTTGGTATTTACATAATTATAAGTGTGTGCATAATGAATACCAAAAATTAACAAAGAATGAATACCAATAAAATATGCAAAATGTAAAACACAAAATATATACGAAATATATAATAAAGATATGCATTTTATGTATACGAAAAATATATGCAAAATGTATACATAAAATATATGCAAAAGATATATATTTTACAATTTTTAGGTGATAATCATGTGATAACAATTAATGAAGAAAGAGAATGTGGCTGATGATTGATATCCCAAAAAATAGCCAAAAAAATAGGCACAAATTTAAACTTCTTTTGTTGTAGGTCCACTATTTTAGGAAAATAATATTTGTAAACATATTAATATAGGTAATTTTGGCTAGCTTTTGTTTAAGAGTTCATGTGTCTATTTGAATGTATGGCCATATTTGATTTTGGCTAAATATGTTATCTATATAAGCTAATGATAGTTTTCCAATTTTCCTGTGTTTCAAATACAAAATCAATGAACATGTTACCTAATCAGTTACACTAAATAGAATCAAAATTTTTGCTTTTTTTCCATTACTTTGATTTGACATTTTTTTTTACCATTTTGAGTCTAATCATTTCTTTCTCGAGAAAGGAATTAAAGCATCAACAAATAAGAAAATAAGTTAAATTGGATTTTTCGTGATAATCCGAGAAATTGAATGTTCGAAATCTTAAACCTGGGTTCCATAAAGTAAAATTCTAATTACTTTCAGATAGTCAAAGAAAAGGAGAAATTCAAAGGTGGAGAAGTTTTCATTATCTTTGACCATGCATCCAATTAAGGAAAAATAGGTAGAAAGGTTCAAGTTAATTACAGTATTTCATATTTGGTGGATCAAGTGGTCAACTGTCTGATAATTTATTTATTTACTACAAAAGTAATGTAAAGTTCTAGTTAGATAAATATTACCATACCATAAATCCAAACATTTACGCATAAGTTGGCAATATAAATTTGGAGTTTGTAACATTGGAAAAAAGTATGTAGTATTATCATTTCTCTGATGACAAGTTGTATTTCTCTCTCGATGGCTTCTTTTGGGTTGAATATAATTATTTGTCTTTCGATGTTACTAATTACTCTGTCATTAGCTGATGATTTTTATCAAAACTATTATCCTTTATGGGGTCAAAACCATATATCTGTAATTAACCAAAATAACCAAAATACTGAAGTGCAACTCCTTTTGGACCAATCCTCAGGTATCCAAAAATTGTATAATTCTTGTAAATTATTGTTTATTCATTTGGTGCATGTCCAATGACATCAATCATTATGTGTAAACCACACTTTTGGACCGCTATATACTATAATTAGTAAGCACTACAACTATTTTTATATTATCTTATTGAGTCATATAAATGTTGCAAATTAAATATCAACATTTAAATATTACACATGAATTAATACATGTTGCAAAATCATATATCAATATTTTATTTTACAGTTGAATTAAGTGTCAATAATTTAATGTTTACTGCCGATATATAAATAATTTTAGTTATTTACGACTGTTATATGATGCAGGAGCTGGGTTTAAGTCCAAAGTACAATATGGATACGGAATATTTACAATGAGGATAAAGATACCAAAAAACAGAACCATTGGCGGAGTTATCACAGCTTTTTACGTAATTAATATTAATTTTTTTAATGTGTATAATAAATATATTCTATGAGTATATATGAATATGATTTGGTTGATATATTTGTGAATGGCAGGTAATTCAAGATGATCAATTAGCTTCAGGGAATCATGATGAGATTGACTTTGAATTTATTGGGACAGAAGGCAGACTGCAGACTAATTTGTTTGCTAATGATATGGGTGGTAGAGAACAAACCTTTCTACTTCCTTTTGATCCTTCTGAGGATTATCATACTTATCAAATTCTTTACAGTCCACACCACATAGTGTAAGTAATTATTCTCATATTTTTCTCTATTTTTATTCATATTCTCCAAGAGCTCTAAGTGGATGAGTGAAAATAAGAATCTTTATCTAAATTCTCAATCAAAATTAAGAAACTATAACATTAATAATTGGGGAGTCATAAGATTCTTTATTTACCATGTTTTTCTTAAATATATTATTAGTACTTTGAATTATAAATTATTACTTATGACTTATGATACTTTTTTATGTATAAAATATTTAAATATTTTATGTTTAAATTCACAATCAAAATTAAGAATTTTGAGTTTTGTAGTATGCACTATTCCTCATAATGTGGAACACGGGGAGCAAGTTACTAATCAATGTTTATCTTAGTAATTTACATGTAATTACTTACTCCTAGTCCACTTTAGTGTTACCTCTAGCTTGTCCATATTTTTAAAGAAATATGGTAAATTAAGATAATTTCGTATTATAAATGTGTCATTTGACTATATTGCCCTTTATCTCTCTTCTATTTTTTGTAAACTGAAATAAATGCTATTGAAATGAGCCAGCGTAAGTTGGAAAAAAGTAATTAATATTTTCTTGATTTTATAAAGTCACTTATTATGAACTATTTTAATGGCACTTAAAATGCGCTGGAGCGAGTATCTTATAAGTAATCTTAGTGTAAAAATATTTACATCATCCTCATATATACTTCTTCCATATCAAATTATTTGTCCGTTTCACTTTTACACGTCCCTTAAGAAATCCTTAATGAGGGGAGATCATTGACTATTTTACCCTTATTTAATTTTCATTGGTATTTGAACAATTAAAATACTAACCAATAGGTGAGATATTTGTGGTCTTCAAGATATTTACTATTATGGGTAAAATGGAAAAAAATAAAAAATTTTACTTTAAAATCCTAACTTGACAAATATTTTGAGACGTCTATTTTTAGAAATAAGGACAAATAATTCGAGACGGAGGGAGTAGATCGTAAACTTAGTAATGCCCTACTCAATAAAGGATTTGAAGGCATGCCCCACTTTTTATAGAAGTTCCGTTTTGCTATCGTGAAGGGTCTCATAGTTTTAGTATTCCATTTGTCCCATGTTAAATATGTTTAATTCACTGCCTTTTTTTTAATAATTTAAATTATTAACTAAATTAATTTTATGTACGCTCCAAATTATTTTTCAAAAAACGAAAAAAATTGAAGAACTTATGTCCGAATTCATACTGAAAATGATGTAGTTCGTTAATCCACTTACTAATATTCTAACAGCTGCATTTACTTGTTTTTCTTGATCTTTTTAGGTGGTTTGTAGACAACATACCAATAAGGGCATTCCAGAACAACACAATGAGAGGTGTGAACTATCCATCAAGACCAATGTGGGCAGAATCAAGCCTATGGTATTCAAACGCTGTGAATTGGGCTGGACCAATTGATTGGAATCAAGAACCCTTTATAGCCCATTATCAAGATTTCAACATTTCTACTTGTCCTAGTTATCAACCTGTTGGTAGTTGTATCATGTCCCCAGCAGTTCTGAAAACCTGGAATACTTGGAACAGGCCCAAAGTAGACCTTCATCAGCTGCAACTTATGTGGAATTTCAGACAGAAACATATGATTTATGATTATTGTAAGCATAGGGGAGCTAGGTACCCAGAATGTCCTCATACGGCCAACTAGGGAATTTTTCTCTTTTTAGTGCATCCATTGCGCGGCAACGCGAATCCAAATTAGTTGTATTAGTGGATATCATATATTGAATGGTTTACACATACACCAAAAAAAAGTTGATTATAACTTCTTATCTTATTGTCAAATTAGCATATACATTACAAATCATATATACTTATTCTATTTAAGTGGATACATGTTAGATTCATAACTAGATGACATAGCTTATGACTTATGAGTGTGTTTGTATGAGTGAAGTCATCTTCAAGATAAATGTTTGGATATAGAATCCGCAATTTAATGGCTCCAAAATTTGGCAAAATCACATAAATCAGTTATCCTTATCCATGCTATTTTTAGACAAAAATAGGCGACGTAGCACTATCAAAGCCGAGTTACTTGAAAAATAATCCAACTGACGAACTCTATTAATATATCCTGTTAGAAAAGTTAAATGTAATCCGAGTTGCTAATTTTTGCAAAATAGCCACTAGATTCAATTAGCAACTCGGCAGTTTCAAACCAATTTACAACTCGGCACTATTAACTAGGTGCTAGTTCAGTATGAGAAAAACAAGGCACCAGTTTAGGAAATGGCAATTTGCAAATATTTTATGGTACTATGCCCAACTTGGGGAGATGGTGGGTCATCATAGAGAAAGAAACGTTAATGTTGAACGACAAAGTCAAACAGAGATGTTAACGAGTACTCACGACTCAGCCTTACCAGACTTGGTTATTGATTTAATAATAATCATCCGATATTCAACTTTATTGGTTCGACTAATTCAGATTCAGGTCACTTATAATACATTAAAAAGAAAAACACACTTTATCATGATGGTTTATTCACGAGGTTTGAACCGAAATATCTAATTAAAAACATAGAGATCTCGTATATTCCGGCATATTTATTTGAAGTAGTCTGACTTGGTTATATTTTATTCATCTTCTATTCTTTTCTTCTATATATTCAGCTGCTTCTACTTATTATCAAGACCAGCTGGCTGACCTACCACCCTAACATTAAACACCATTAATTTATTTTATAACGAGTGAAATAACCTTATAAGAAACCAAGTCAAACGTAAGATAAAATATTAAGGTAATATATAGTAGTATATGTATATGATTTCTTTTATGTCGAAGTGACCTTTCTAGAAAAGTTCAAAGAGCAAAGAGCTACATTATGAATAGTATGATGATAACACTTCTAAGAGCTACTTTATTCGGTCAATTGTATGTCGTGCTTTCCTTCACTTTCAGTTTTCTTTCTAAATTTACAGAGAGGAGATTAAGAAACGATCTATTTATGTTGTGATTGTTAGGCGGTTAATAATGATGTAAAAATTAGTCTAATTAATAATAATGCAAGATTTGTTGCTACGATACAGTACTAATTAATACGTAAATTGTTCTGCGGTGATTATCTAGTTTAAATTTTTTTTCTTAATCTTTAGATACTTTTATTCACATGCTGCCCGTATCTTATTTCACATGATATTCCTAATAAACTATGAGTAATACATACATTCGGAACTAATTATACGATGTTTCATTTTAATCTTTAACTCAGCTAATGACTTCCGCTACCGCCTACAAGTATATTTATTTCTCTATAAGATTATTGTATTCGAAATACTATGTTTATATTTTATTACGTAAGCATGAAAGAACGTGTGTTCTGAAATCTTACAAAAATAACCAAAATAAGTTGTCCACTACATATAACTAGGCATTATTTTGTCAAGTTATTCGTTTGCGAACTCGGTAAAAACTTGTTAGGAAAGTTAAATATAATTCAACACTTCAATTAAAAGCCGAGTTGCCTCTTTTTTTACTACAACAACTAATAATATTGTACAAAGTAGCAACTGGTGCTATTATTGTCGAGTTATAATTCGACAGTTAATAGCGTGAAATAGTGTGGAGTTGGTAATTTGGAAAAGACGACGAAACAAAGACTTAAACAGAGAGAGGGAGAGGCGAATAGTCAACCATTACCAGCTGTGGCAGAGTCAATGGTTCATAAAGTTCTCATTTATATATTCTATCTTACAATTCTTCTGCCTCTGCACCTCTTTCTTTCTTTCCTTCTCTCTCTTTTGAGTTATTGGTTTTTCTTGCAGAGTTCTTCCACTGTTAATTGTTGTTTCCAAAAAGTTTGGTGAAGAGTAATGGCAGTAAGTTATATTTTCCCTTGACTATGTTTCTTGATTTTATAGCTCATGAGTTAATTGTTCTGCTATCTTTTGGCTGAAGCCTAATCACTTGTATGGATCTTTTTCTTTTAGTACTTTAATTAGCTTTATAGATGGATTAAGTTTTGTCATGTTAGTACGTTTACTTGAGGTCTAACTTTAGTTTGTCTTGTCGAATATTTATATGGCAGTAGAAATATATGTAGATAACTTCTAGTGCTAAAGAAACTTTTTTTCTTATTAATAATATTGGATTGAGACGATTTAAAGAGAGCGTAATGATCGTGATTATTCATATAGCTGATCCAAACTTGCTTGCTTTTTTAATTGAGCATAGTTTTGGTTTTTACTGTTGTTGTTATGTATGTGGATCTCTTTCTAGTTGGTAAATGTTTTGGAGGACTCAGGAATTGCAGATACTATAAGAAATTTGGTTTTTCTACTATGAAGTAATATGTTTACAATGATCCGTATTGTATTTATTAATCTCTGTCTGTCCATGGATTAAAAACTTTGTTTTCCTTGTTTTAATTTTATCTCATATAGTGAATCCAACAAGGAGTTGTAATCTTTAAGATGTTTTCATTTGAAGTTCTTATCTTCTTGTATAACTAGAACTAGAAAAAAATGGATATTTGCTATTTATGATCAAGAGTCGACATCTATATCAAATGACGATTGCATGTAGTTATCTTCTAGCTGATTTAATTGTACCGTCAGTGTATAGACACTAAACTCTTAATTGTTACTGCAGCGTGCTGAGCGTCCAAATGTGCCAAAGTTTGGCAATTGGGATAATGATAGCAACACTCCCTATACCGTGGTGTTTGACAACGCGAGGAAGAATCGTGGTGGAAAGATGATAAATCCAAATGACCCTCAAGAGAATCCAGACATGTTTCCTGAATTTGCCCCTTCAGCTCCCAAACCTAAGCCTAAAACTCAAACAGAGGAACCAGTTAGACAAATAAACACACGTCGAGTGAGTAGAGAAGAAGGTGACATTCGTGCGAATTCTTCTGGCCACAGTGAGAAGAATCCAGGAGGGAGAGTAGCTATTGAGCCAACTCATCAACGTTATGGAGGTCGTGGATCAAATTCTGGTCGACCTGCTAGACAAGGTGCAGGGTCGAATTTTGGTGTTGAGAAATCACCACTTCATCCACAATCCCAAGCAAAGGGCACAGGACGAGTGGCTGCATCGCCTGCTTGGGAAGGAAAGAACAATTCATATGATAGTAGCCATGGTACTCCTGGAAGATCATTCGAAAGTGCTCGTGCTACTCCTGGAAGATCATTCGAAAGTGCTCGTGCTACTCCTGGGAGGAACCAAGTGAAGCAAGAAAGTGTATGTTTCATATCTCCCTATTCTATTTCATGTTGCATCATAGACAGCGGTGTATGTAGCCTATATTCGATAGGTTCAACTGAACCTATTTGACAAAGAACATAGATATATGTGTGAAAATTAACTAAAATTTCAACAACTATATATGTGATAATTGAAGGGAGTATTCAAAATTTTCATCCTATTAACTCTGAATTCTACATCTTCTGGCAGAGCGATAGAGGAGCTGTAGTTCCAAAGTTTGGCGGGTGGGATGAGAACAATCCTGAATCTGGAGAAAACTACACAGAGGTTTTTAACAAGGTGCGCCGTGAAAGGAACGTAGATTCCGGAAATGGGCTAGGGACTCCTGGTAGAACATCCTACAGCACACAAAGGGATCAGCGAAACGAAAAACAAAAGGTACAATAATTATTGAATTGTGAGACCTTCTCATCTAAAGCTTAATGTTAAAAAGACACTCTTATTATATGTCAAAACGCCATCTCATGTGTGAGCCAAATTCTTTTTCATGTGCCAAAGGAACTACTTTTCTATGATACCAAATTAAATAACGTGACCTCTTCATCTAAAATTTTTAGTTGCTAGAAAAGGCACACATCTAATTACTTATTTACATATGTCTCAACTCTCAACAATAATCTTTTTGCGCTTTGCTGTGATGATCAATTTGTTTTTATTCTTATTCTCTCATTTGTATTCCGCAGAGTTGCTGCTTTCCTTTTTGGTGAACAAGATGGCCTTATTTTTCCGGTGTTCCGAAGCTATAGTTGATGTGTATATAGATCAACAAAACCCTGTGCAATGGCAAACTTCTGTGTTAAGAGTCTTCTTGTATTGATAATTTTTTGGCTAATAGTTTCTTGTCTTTGTTATGCTTTATTGCTTTCAGTTGATTTTGCAATTATGTTGTGTACTTACAGTGATAATTGAATTCGCTTTGTCTCTAACTTGTTGATACTTTTATTAACCCCCCCCCCCCCCCCCCCTCTTTTTTCCATAAGTAGTTTTAGTTTTGCAATAACATAGCACTTCAAATAACCGACACCAACTTGCTTGGGATTAAGGAATCGTTTTGTCTTATTGCAATTTTTGTTTTCAGACAAACTGCCCCTTTCTTTCAACTTCTGTCTTCCAGGGGAAGGCAATATGCTAGGTACAAAGATATCCTATGTACAAACGTAGAATTCAAAACAATCTGAATTAACAAGAACAAATGAAGCTACCAGCAAAAGATGCATGTCAACAATTACATGAAGAGTTATAAATTACATGAAGATTGTTCCCATAATAGTACGCTTTTTCCTCATCCTGTCTATTTTGCTTAAGCAGTGTACAAACTTGAAAGCCTCATCTCAACCAAAATCTATCCAAAGCCCCAAAAGGAAAAAAGAAATAAAAAAACGAGAAAAAGAGGAGCATCAAAATTTGCAAAAGACAAGAAAAGAGACCGGATCACTGAAATTGAACAAGAGTGTAGAGAAATTTTAAGAAAAAGAAAGCTCCTCCACTGAGTCTTTGGGCTACAATGAATAACCAAACCTCGTACAGCTTATATCCTTGCAGCCTTCTTTCTCCATTCAGTTCTGCCCCTATTTATTTCAAGTCCGTCGGTTGATAATCTCAATAAATGCAAGAAGCTCTTGTTTATATCCTTGGAAGCAGTAGCAGATCCATTAGCCCCAGCAGCATCCTCAATAGGTTCAACGCTCGTAAGGGAATCGACCACATCATCATGCTGACATTCACGCCTATAATCTAATGTGATTGTTTGCAGTTCATGTGTATCAATGATTTCTTGAGGCATACTCTGCCACAGAGACGAGTTATTTGTTAGCAAATGGCAGAAAGCAGTCCATAGATGTAAACTATGCAATACTTCCCTTACTGACTTTCCTTAACAACACAGATGATAAATAGACTTCAAAAAGACCCACCAACTAAGTCTCCAGACTAGTCTAACTATCTATCACAATGAAGAGCAGCAGAAGCTCTATCAAGAAGACATCAATAGACACCTAAAAATCTATGTAAAAATGTTAAAGTTATCATGATAACAGCAAAAAAAAAGGGTTCAGTGGGGAGAACAGTTTTAGTTACAAGATATCGTATATATGGTCAGCCGCATCCATTTATTTTAACAATAGATGGGAACCAGCTACAAACCTCAAGAACCCATCCAATGTAAGTGACATTGTTTACATGTTGATTCATGTCCAGATCAGCTCTTCGAGGCTGCAAAAAATAAAAATAAAATAAAACACTGAATATTCTGAGTGCTTCTAAATAGAATGCCAGTGAACTCAAGAATTTAATCTGATACCTACCACCAGTCCTAGCTTGGAATACTCAGCGGGATCTCCAAGTTTTGCTATTTTCCTTAGGCTGCCATTGTTCTCCTCAGGAAAAGCTAACCTAGTGAGCCGTATTCAAAAGAAAGCGATGTTATATTCCTACCATCCTCACTGAAAGAAGAGGAGAAATTTTACACGAGAGGCAGAATACTGCAATATCCATCTCTGAACAAAATCACATGCTCCCCACCTCATTTGGTGCCCATTATCAGTAATATTTCTTCCAATAAAATGCAACACTCAAACTTATATAACAAAGTCATGGTCACAGACATTGCAGAGCATATACAACAGAACAGACAGGAAACATTCACAAAACAAACTAGAATATATGCAACATAAACTATGTTGGGCCAAAGGAGGGGGAAGATACAGGGGAGGGGTAGATGTTTTAGTTTTCCCAAGCTGTTTGGTAAAGGTGGAACGGGAGGGAAAAGATTTCGGTTTCCTCCTACTAGTCCAATTTCAGAAAGGTGGCACACCTCTCAGAAAAGTTTTCTCCGTATGCCTTAAGTTATTCAGGAAAGGTAGAAGCAAAGTAAAGACTGTTAGTTCGTTCTTGTTGAACTGCACATTACACAAGTTTTTGCTATGCATAAAATCAAACAACACACTAGAGTTTGCACAGTTACTGAATACTGATATGAGTTGACAAGTGTATTTTAAAATATCACAAATATGAAGAACTGGGAATTAGAACTTACTCTTACAGTAATTTAATAGAAATTGCTAAAGGTCCTGGTCACTTTTCATGCTTTATGATAGTAATAAAAATTTCCATCAATTTAGATCTAACTGAAGATTAAAGAAGTAGAGAACATGCTTTCTCAGACAGATAGAACCATAGGACAGCAGACAAAGTGATTAGTTTCATTCAGTACTGACATTTTTCAGCAGACTATATTCTCATTCAATTGATCAGTTACCAGTATATTTTACAAGAATAATTTACGAAGGAAATTACAAGTTCCAGGAAAGGGAAGGGAAAGAAGATAAAGAAAAAGAGGAACACAAGTCTACCTCAATTCTTTTGGAAAATAGGTCTCTAACTCATCACGAACTTCATCAACAACTTTTTGAAGCCGTCTTGTGTCTTGGTTCATCATGAGCCACTTGCTGCAATCAGAGATCATAACATCCTAATTTAAGTTTTGTAGAATAAATGACAAGCAATATAGGAAAGAAAGGATTTATGAAATGTCAAACTGTGGAATCTGAGACTAGACGCTAGGGAGATAATCACTGAGACAGCCAAAGTGCAGATTTTTCCATAAAAGAAAAATATAGATTCGTGCTGGTTTAGAACCTAAACAACTCCATGGAGGTCTTTTGAGCTTTTATGCAGTAACTTACACGAAGAATTCGTTCGTTCCAAAAGCTGCATTTTATGGGAAATGTATTTCAAGGCTGGAAAAGTTTTTAATAGCCAAGTGACACGGAGAATACTGGACCACACATGTGAGGGATGAGATACTTAAGAGGTAGGAATTCATAGGAAATCAATATGTACCACTTACATTAAGTAATTGCAACAAATATACTTTAAAGTCCAGAAAACTGCATGTCCACTAGAAGATGTGCATTAAACAAGAAATGCATATCTGTTAGTGCTATCTATATTCTCTGTTAGCCTGTTAGGCCTATTTATGGAGTTTATACTAAATCGTGCACCTGGTTGCTCTTCCAATGACTTCACCAGTAGCATAGTCTTTGAGAATCCAATCACGTCTAGTCCCAATCCTGCCTTCACTTTGGCACCAGGTCTCTATCTCAATGACATCACTCCTGTTCCACATCACAGGAAACGTCAATTGTGGCTAACAGCCTTGTCGAATAAACCATCATACTGAACATTCGTAAAGCTAGAGAAGGATTACCAAGCAGGGTACTTATAGATCTCAATGTATAGGCGAGCAGTAACCCATATGAGATGCAATTTTCTCATGGTAAGGGTAGTTGCGAATCCATCAGTTGAAAATCCAACACTTTGAGCATGGTTGCATCCAACCTCCTGCATAAAAGAGCTATTAAGTATCCTTACGCCCAAATAAGTATAACTGATCAGAGAAAAGGAAAGTCAAAAGATAATTATTGGACCACTAATAGAGGAAGACAAGCATTGATTAACACAAAAACCCGATAAAGAATCAATAAAGGCAGACCCGCAACAGATTGGCGAAGTTTCAAAAATATAAATGCATTGACAAATCAAGATCTCATATTCTGTAATATAGTTAATTAACACAAAAAAAGAACCCAGAAATAATCAATCTTTTCAAAAAAATAAATAAATAAATAAAAATTAGACCTGCAAAAGATTGGCTTCGAGAAATACACATGCATTGACAAATCAAGAGCTCATATTCACTTGAAGAGTTGATTAAAACAAAAAACCCATAAAAAACTGATCTTTTCAGGAAAAAAGGAAGACAGACCTGCAATAGACAGTGGTGGATGTAGTTCAACAACTACAATAAGTTTAGTGCTAAGAACTTAACCCATCAATTCCACATACGGGATCCGCCTCTAACAATAGATTGGCGATAGTTTCGATAAATACACATGCATTGACAAATCAACAGCTCATATTCACTCAAAGAGATTATTAACACCCAAGAAAAGAAAAACAATGAAAGTTCAATCTTTTCAAAAAATACAATAAGTTAAAGTGCTAAGAACTTTATATAAACCCATCTTTTGGGGCTCTTGAATCCGTCTATGTCAATAGATTGGGCGATGGTTTCAAGAAATACACATGCACCAACTAATCAGCATATTCACTTAAAAGTTCAATATTTTTTTAGAATATAAAAGTGCTGAGAACTTTAAGTAAACCCATCAATTTTAAATCCTGAATCTGCCTGAGTTAAATTGGCGATAGTTTCAATACATAGACATGCATTGACAAATCAAGAGCTCTAATTTACTTAAACAATAGATTAACACAAAAAAAGTCCATAAAAATCAAATCTTTTCAAAACATACAATAAGTTTAGAGCCAAGAACTCTAAGTAAACCCATCAACTTCAAATCCTGAACCCATCACCCACCTCTATCGATAGAGTGCCGAAGATTTCAAGAAATAGACACATGCATCGGCTAATCAAGAACTCTAATTCACTTAAGCAGTTAATTAACACCAAAAAACCCACAAAATTCAATCTTTTCAAACAATACACAAAAGTTAATGCTACCTATCAAATTCAAATCTTAAATCCGACTATGTCAATAAACTGGTGATATACAACAACATATCCAGTGATATCCCACAAAGTGTGGTCTGGGGAAAGTGAGGTGTAAGCAGACCTTACTCCTACCTCGAGTAGGTAGAGGGGCTGTTTCCGATAGACCCTCGGCTCAGTAAATTGGCGATAGATTCAAGAAATGCACATGCATTGACAAATCAAGAGCTCTAATTCACTTAAAACAGTTAAATAACACAAAAAATAAATAACCAATAAAAACTTAATCTTTATCAAATAAAAATATAAATAAAAAGAATGAGACCTGCAAAAGATTGGCAATAGTTTCAACAGTAGCAGTTTTATTAATACCAACTTCATAACATCTAACAATAAACTTCTCTTTATACGACATTCCATCTTCTGTTAAACTCCCTAGCCTTAACCGATCCGCAAGACTCGGTTCATAGACAACTGGTTTACTATTTGTCTCATTATTTGTAGCTACAGCAAGAACCGGACCGGTTCGGGCCGAAGAAGAAATGATGGGTTTTTTGTAAGGAATTGAAACTGGATTGAAGAAACGATTTGTGGATTGAGTAAAAGGACAGTTCAAGGCACAAAGCATCCCGCGTTGCCGCAGAGTGCGGTTTGTGGAGTGAGTGTTTTCGATAATGGTGGTGGCATTAGCATGAAATGATGTCCCTTTTGACAACATTGTTTGTAACTAAGATTTTGTAAAAGCGAAAGAGAAAGAGAGAGAGAGAGAGAGGAGTGTGTGATTTGGGTGAATTGTGTGAGAAAGATTGAAGGGAGTGCGACTTTGTGGTTTATGTTATCACAGTAGTGGTTGTGTCTGAGTTTTGTTTTTTCTGTGTTTGCGTGTCTTGTCTTCAACTGATTTTGTCGATGTGATCGAGGTTCAAAGCCCCCTTTAGACTGACAAAATTGAAATATGCCACTTGTTTCCTAGCAAATTTTACCTACCTGGCCCGGCCCGACCCTGTTTGGGCACGAATTATTCACTTCGGAAATTTCGGGCCGGGCTGGAAATTTCAACGAATAGAAGGGCGCTGGTCACAATAAAATTGCAGAGAATGGACATGTCGAAGGACTGGTTTAAACGTTTGTCCCGCTAAATAAAACTAAAAGAAGTGACCTTTTATGTCTTATTTTTGTAAATTTCCCGGTCACGATCCAAACACCTTGAGGAATTTCCTAGACCGAACTTATGAAGGATTTGAGTTGAGTCGAGCCTTAAAGCAGTCAATTTCTCCATCTACCTGATCCAGGTCCAACAAACGAATGAGCTGGTCCGAATCTTACTCCTAGAGAAATTATTTGAGACCAATTAGGTAATCGGACTCATGAAATACTTCAGCGAATCGAGTCTTAAAAGGGTCTATCTTTTTACCAACCCAACCCAGGTCCAACAAATGAAAGAGTTTGCTCGGATACAATACCTTAAAATTCTTTGGACTAATTAGTAACTAGACTCAAGAACCACTTGAGCTAAGTCGAGCCTGGAAGGAGTCAAGTTTTTCACCTACCCCGGTGCAACAAAGGAAAAAGCTAGTGCAGATCAACCCCTTTACGAAATTTCTCGAGGATCAATTTATTAATCAAACTCACGAACCACTTGAGCTGATATGATCATTAGAGGGGTGAATTTTTGAAGTAGCCTAACCCTGATAATGAAAAAGATTGTCTATACCTAACCTTTTATAAATTTCTTGTGATCGATTCGATAATCAGATTCATGATCCACTTGAGCAGAGCCGAGCCGAGCTTTAAAGGGTCAATTTTATTCATTTAACTAGAACTGCTAGATGTAGTGGTGGCTTTAGGAGCATCTAAATCAAATCAATAGATATAGGACGAGGGTTTCTTTTATTACACTTTTAAAATGCTTAGAGGTGAGAAGCTGAGCATAGTTCATCTCAGTTTGCAGATGATCTACTACTACTATATGAGGGATTTATAGAGTTTTCTAGAGCTTCAAAACTACATGCCAATAATGACAAGAGTTCTGTGTACTTTGGAGGTGTCATTATTGATATTCACGTTGCTATACTAGATAGGTTGAGCTTTGTCAAAGCAGAACTTTCATTTAAATATCTAGGTGTGCCTCTCAACACCAAGAAATTGACAGTTGCTCAATACCAATGCTAGAAAGGATGTTGTAGAAAGTGAGCTCACGGACCACTAAATTTCTATTATATGGAGGTAGAATCCAGATGATCAAAAGTGTTCTCATTGCTACCCAGCCTTACTGGTCACAACTCTTCATTTTATCTAAGCTAACGTTTGGATATAGATTTGGTTGAAACTTAGAAATTTGAGTTTTTGGATTTGAGTTAAAAAATAATTTTTGAAACTTGAATTTGTGTTTGGACATAGAATTTACTTGAAAAATAGTTAAAGTTTTGTGGGTAAGATAAGACAATTTTTTCAAAAACTCCCAAAAAGTGGTCTTGGCCACATTTTGATTTTTCAAATCTCTTTTTCAAAACTTGATAGAAAATTGATCAAAAAGTATGTCCAAATAAAATTTCTCCCAAAAATCCCCAAAAAGTGCTCCCAAGTATAATAAATAAACGGGAGAAAGAAGATAATGCAACATATTGAAAATATTTGTAGGAAAGTTCCTATGGACAGGAAGTGCAAGCCCATAAAAAAAAGGACTACTAGTATTTGAACTCTGCAAACCTAAGTCAGCTGGTGGTATTAATTTGCTAAACATCCAGGTCTGGAACAAAGCAACAATAGGGAAATTGCTATGGAACATGTGTTAGAAAAAGAACAAATCACAGGTATAATGGGTTCATATGTATTATATAAAGGGCATATCAGTCTAGGCTAAATGAAACAATGATGTTGAATGTTCCAGAAAATTCTAGCAACTAAGCAGTTCCTACATGACATAGGGCATGATAAGTCTCAGAGCTATGAAATCCTATTCTATCAAGAATGTACACACTCAAGCAAGGGAACAATTCCAGAAAGTGAGTTGGAGAAGGCTAACATGTAACAACCTGAACCCAAGCAAGATGTTATTTGTGTTGTTGCTAGCTATTCACCAGATAAGGCTATCCTGTAACAACCTATCCCCTTTGTACTGTGAAAAATGAAAGTCATACTCATTCTTTGAGTGTGACAAATCTAAAACTAGTTGGGGAAAGATACTACATTGGATGGGCATTCAAAGACCAACCTTGCAGTGGTAGAGTGAAATACAGTGGGCAAATCAACATATGAAGGGGAAGAGTGCAATGGTCCAGATATACAAAATATCTCTAGCAGCTACTATATACCAAGTGTGGTAGGAAAGGAACAATCGTATCTTTCAAGGTACAAAGTAGGAACATGTGCACATAGTTAGACAAATCATCCAGGATATTCATCCTAGAGGTTCATCACATATTAGATTGCAGAAGTATCTCTTGTTGCTTAATTTTTATCCAGACTGAGGTTATATATAATTGTTATGAGGCTTTATTAGATGTATACTGATGTAATAGGTCGGTTAGCTCTAAATTAGCAGTCATTGCTTGTGTGTAGTACAACAATTGATGTCGAGCAGGATAAGGATTGTCCATGCCTGCTAACTATGTTTGAGCTATAACGTTTACTTGGTAATAAAATGATTGAATTACCAAAAAAAAAAAAAAGAACTCAACTTTAATTTATATTTGACCATATAAATTAACGTGGATCCAAACTCCACTTATAAGATAACACCGGATATGTTATTGTTGTCATATAAATTGATGTGAGTGTAAAGGCATAATGTATAAAACACACACAAAAATATTTTCGAAGAACATTCATAATTTTTTGAGTAAATTCCACTTATACCCCTCAACCTTATAGGTTTGGAAACAATACCCTTTTCACCTATTGAATGAGACATTAAATCCCTTGATCCTAAATCAATGGTAAAAATGAGTTGATCTTTGCATGTATTTTCTTAAGGTCAAAACTAGCATATTCAAGTAATAATTATTATATTTTAAAAATAAAATATATTGAGTACCTGAAAGTATTCTGATTATTGTATATAAATGCATTAATTAAATTCTATCTGATTATTGGAAACAAATGCCAGTTCATTGGGAGTGGATATTTTAATCTATATATCTACATAACAACAATATATGGGGTTGAGATCCCATCCATTACACTTTTATTCAATTTTGTTCAATACACCTTTAAATTTTTGCCACATGTCCACTACTTTAATCTAATACAAATCTTTTTTTCTAGCCGCAAACTCTCTCCTTCCTAGATGTAAAGTGTAAACCAACTTCCTCTCAGCCTATTTCCATCTTTGAAAAACCTCAAGCATGGAGAATAAGGTCTCCACAACTGACTACTATAATGCATTTTGCAAGAGGTATCAAGAGCAATTCTTTTCAGGGCACAAACACAAAATTATATTTGCCATAAATGTGAATGAAAGAGTCCAAAATTATACTCTAATTGAAATTTTTCAAAAAAAAAAAAAAAAAAGACATTAAGACCTTTTCTTATACAGTCCGTTGATGGGTAAAACAAAAGCTAGGAATTTCTAGCGAAATAGCAATTTAGTTTGTTGTTTCTTTCTATTTGTTTTTATGTTATTTTTTTATTTTTTTATTTTAAAGAAGTTTCACAGTTCTGCGTAAATGATTGTTTCTTTCTTTTGAAAAATTTTATGTTCTATTATCATTAACAATAGAAGTTTTGAAGTCTTGAGGTAATACTCTTTATTAAATGTAGAAAAGGTAGCTTAAGCAAGAATAGTGTGTTGGTGTGTAAAGTCAATAAATAAATAATAGCCATTAAATTGGGTAGTTGACATGTGGCAAAAATTTAAAGGTGTATTGAACAAAATTGAACAAAAGTGTATCCCATCCATTACACTTTTATTCAATTTTGTTCAATACACCTTTAAATTTTTGCCACATGTCCACTACTTTAATCTAATACAAATCTTTTTTTCTAGCCGCAAACTCTCTCCTTCCTAGATGTAAAGTGTAAACCAACTTCCTCTCAGCCTATTTCCATCTTTGAAAAACCTCAAAGCATGGAGAATAAGGTCTCCACAACTGACTACTATAATGCATTTTGCAAGAGGTATCAAGAGCAATTCTTTTCAGGGCACAAACACAAAATTATATTTGCCATAAATGTGAATGAAAGAGTCCAAAATTATACTCTAATTGAAATTTTTCAAAAAAAAAAAAAAAAAAAAAAGACATTAAGACCTTTTCTTATACAGTCCGCTGATGGGTAAAACAAAAGCTAGGAATTTCTAGCGAAATAGCAATTTAGTTTGCTGTTTCTTTCTATTTGTTTTTATGTTATTTTTTTATTTTTTTATTTTAAAGAAGTTTCACAGTTCTGCGTAAATGATTGTTTCTTTATTTTGAAAAATTTTATGTTCTATTATCATTAACAATAGAAGTTTTGAAGTCTTGAGGTAATACTCTATATTAAATGTAGAAAAGGTAGCTTAAGCAAGAATAGTGTGTTGGTGTGTAAAGTCAATAAATAAATAATAGCCATTAAATTGGGTAGTTGACATGTGGCAAAAATTTAAAGGTGTATTGAACAAAATTGAACGAAAGTGTAATGGATGGGATCTCAGATCCCATCCATCACACTTTTATTCAATTTTGTTCAATACACCTTTAAATTTTTGCCACATGTCCACTACTTTAATCTAATACAAATCTTTTTTTCTAGCCGCAAAATCTCTCCTTCCTAGATGTAAAGTGTAAACCAACTTCCTCTCAGCCTATTTCCATCTTTGAAAAACCTCAAGCATGGAGAATAAGGTCTCCACAACTGACTACTATAATGCATTTTGCAAGAGGTATCAAGAGCAATTCTTTTCAGGGCACAAACACAAAATTATATTTGCCATAAATGTGAATGAAAGAGTCCAAAATTATACTCTAATTGAAATTTTTCAAAAAAAAAAAAAAAAAAAAAGACATTAAGACCTTTTCTTATACAGTCCGTTGATGGGTAAAACAAAAGCTAGGAATTTCTAGCGAAATAGCAATTTAGTTTGCTGTTTCTTTCTTCAATTTAGTTTGCTGTTTCTTTCTTTTTGTTTTTATGTTATTTTTTTATTTTTTTATTTTTTTATTTTAAAGAAGTTTCACAGTTCTGCGTAAATGATTGTTTCTTTCTTTTGAAAATTTTTATGTTCTATTATCATTAACAATAGAAGTTTTGAAGTCTTGAGGTAATACTCTTTATTAAATGTAGAAAAGGTAGCTTAAGCAAGAATAGTGTGTTGGTGTGTAAAGTCAATAAATAAATAATAGCCATTAAATTGGGTAGTTGACATGTGGCAAAAATTTAAAGGTGTATTGAACAAAATTGAACAAAAGTATAATGGATGGGATCTCAACCCCAATATATGTGTGTGATTCCACAAATAGAGTTTAGAGATGGTGGGGATATACGCATACCATATTCTTACCTTGTGTGGGATAGAAAGATTTATTATGATATAAAAAAACAGGAAACCTCTATGAAATGTTGATTGATGTATTCCTTCGTAAATAAATTTTATATTAGACAAAATTATAATTTTAATTATACAAAATAACTTTAAATGAGATAAAGAGCTTGTTTGGGTGGGCTTATTATAAGTAGTTTATAAGCCAAAAGTTGTTTATAAGATACTTTTGAGAAGTTAGGATCCTAACTTCTCACTTTTAGCTTATTTTAAGCACAAAAGTGCTTATAAGCACACTGTTTTTTGAGTTACCAAATACTCAAAAATCATATATGTGCTTATACTACTTTTAAACTTACCCAAACCGGGCCGTGAGATATGGCTTGGTAACATAGTTTTAAAAGTTATTTGAAACTAAGCCGTGAGATATGAAATTGATAATATGACTCCAGCAAAACTTCACTTGTTGGAGTCATATTTTCGAGCAATTGATAATATTCATTCTTAGTTGATCCAAATGATGGGTAGTACTCTGAAATTCTCCATGGGAAAATATGAATTTTCCATGTGGTGTCGATCTGCTTCATTTCAATTTTGGAGTGACAAAATTGCTAACTTGCTTTTCATTTCGAGCAACTCTATTGGCATTCATTTTGATGAATTATAACCTCTGCATTTCGGAGCATGTTATTGCCGGTTGAAGGCATGTCTTCATTTTAACCGACAAGAAAAGGTTCAACTGTTTGAAATTTTTCTCTATGAAGAAAAAACAAACAATTAATGCAAACAGAAGAGGTGATAATGTTCATCCAATTCAGTAAGTCCCATACGCGACCAGTTAAATGGTGAAGTACAATTTTCAAACAACTTTATTGAACAGAGAAAGAGCGGATGGATGTTGTCTCCCTTAAGACTCATATGAACAGGATCGTGAAACAACAAACCATATACACAAAATTCCCGCGTTCCATTGGTAAACTATCTGGTACATAATGGGTGAATCAATACGCAGTTGAGATGGCGCGGCAGCAAAAACAAACTTAATTCCTTTCTTCTTATCATACTTTACATTGAAGAACCTACTGTAGGCACTTTTCAACAAGGGAACATGTGTTGCCAGCATTGAATCTTCATTTCGTTGCGTAAGATCTAAAAACCATCGAGATCACCAGCATGAAGTTCAAGAGTGACAATATTGTACGCAGTAAAAACATTTGAGTTTAGAAACCATGGATTGTAAATATCATGGTCACTATCACTAGGAAGGGGTAATATCAATATGTTACTTTTAACAGGTCTATATATGTCATTAAGCCTTTCATCCTGAATAGACTTTTGGACTATCTCTTTGCCACCACAATCACAAGCACAAAACAGTGAAAATTAGTGTTAAAGGCATCAAGTTCATCCCAGATTTTTTTGATTCTGGTGAAATAAGAAGAAACATTATGAGATCTTCGGACTAGATCATTGAGTTCCTTTTGAAGGTGGTATAGTTTGGCACCATTGGATTGGTCATATCTCACCTCCAGATCTGTCCAAAGATTTTTAGCAGTCTTAGAATAGATCACACAGTCATCTATATCTTTAGAAAGAATGTTAAGCAACTAGGATAGTACCATATCATTATACATATTCCAAGTAGGATATTCAGCTGAATCAGTTTTTGGTGAAATGCAAGTACCATCAATGAAGCCAAGTTTATTTTTGGCTGAAAGGGCTATGAGAATGGATCTCTTCCATCCTCCATAACCTCTCCCATCAAAGGGTGTGTTGAAAAGGTTCATGCCTGGATAATCCGAAGTATGGAGAAAGAGAGGATTAGTTGAATCCATAGCAGAAGTTTGGTGAGATCTGCAATAGGAGCAGTAATAAGTCCTGCTTCAGTTTCAGAGAGGGGTGAGGTATTGTTGTTTGTGTTGGTTGAAGATGAAGAAGCCATTAGAGCTTAAAAAATAGAGAATAAAAGAAAATTTATTCTTTATGAAAATCAGAGAAGCTCTGATACCATGTAGAACGAGAATGGAAAATTTACTGCGTATTTCATTAACAAATTTTGTACATTATTTACACAAGAACAAAAATCCATGAAATTACCTAGCTAACCTTTAACAGCCTCTAATCAAATGTGTCTAGTCATCTATTCTTGCTATCCAAGTATGCCTACTCATCTATTCTAGAAAATTCTAGAAAAATTCCTTTATACAATGCTAATTCTACTACAAAGTATAATTGTTATGCTATACAAAAGTAATTACAAAAATACTTGTCTAAAGCTCTTCCACTTGTAAGGGCCAGCAGATGAATTTAAACTTTGTCTTCAGTCTAATTGGCCCATGTTCTAGCAAGTCCAATAATTTCAACCCGATCCAGTCTTAGAAATCATCGAAGTAACACTTTGTTTTATCTGTTGAAGACCTTTCGTCTTTCTGTCATTTGGTCTTCCTTCATTGTCATCTTCTTTCTCCTTTCCTATAATCAAATCAGGAGAAATAATGTCTTTCCAACAAGTGATGAGGAGTTTGTTAGTCAGTTTTAGAGTTTTAGGGATCATATTGGGATTGCTTCTTTTACACTCCGTTTGGATGGTTGTTACCCATCGTTTCATAATGTGTTGTATTGTGGTGTATTATTGTGTGGTACTGTATCATATTGTGTTGTACAATGTTTGGATAGACTGTATTATTTACCGTAGTTTAATAACTGAAAATAAGGTAAAAGATAAAATGAAAATATTAAATAATAAGTGAGGGCATGATGGGTAAGAAAAATAGGTAACGACGCGATCCCACCAAATCGGTCGTTACATAAAGTGACAGTTTTCGTGGTTACATAACCATGGATTTAACGATACCATATAATATTGATTAAAGAAACAACCAAAATAAACGTCGTACCCATGGTAACAATACAATACCATACCATAGGTTACAACCATCCAAACAAGCTGTTAGGAAATTCAGTTTTAGTTAGAACTCTTTAAACATGTTGTTTTCTATTGAATGAATAAATTCTCTTTTGCTGCATATTCAAAGTAAACTAGTTCCCTTTCAATAAAAACTCTGCAGTACTCTCTTTAAATTTTTTCTGTTATTCAGCAAACTTTTCTTCTTTAAAAACCAACAATTTCCCTCTAGAATTAGAGGCAAAAAGGTTATATATAAAACAACCAGAGGAAAACAACATAAACTAGAAGAAACTGAGGACCACAGAACAACCTAGTTAATACTATTTCACAACATAAAACATAACGGAAAAGATGTAGATGCCATTTCGTCCATAAGTAGGACATTTAGGACCCGCTTATAGGCGCCTCTTAACTAGTAGAATAGAAATAATTAAATGCATATACAGTATTGTATTTTCTAAAATATGATTTCAGGTGTTACAGTTAAATTTATATTTAATTGAGCCACAGACGACCGTTTTGTATCAAAATCCAATTGGTTGATTGTTAAATTATGTTCACAAATTAGTTCTTTCAAGATTTATCTAAGAGCAAAATGGAAAATGAGAAAAAAAACTGAACGGATACAGTCAATAGATGATAAACGACAAGTAAAACTAACGATATGCAAATTAGCTGATTAGTTACACAGATGGTATATAAACGAACAAGCTAACTGAATAGACCAACGCTATGCGATAGAACGAAGTAACGTAATAAATGCTTAGGAAGTGAACGGACAACAGCCACAAATAGTTGATTAATTATACGAACATAATAAACGAACTGCTTACTTGATTCGACTAGACTTAGGCGATCGAACAAACAAACTAAACAAATGCTAACAGTCAAACGAATAATAAATACAAGTAATCGATTAATTAAGGTAAATGCGTTCTTCAGCTAGTGATGTTTAAGATTAACGATTTTAACTAGGACAAATTGATCAAAATGATAGCAATAATCAATAAGACAATGGAAATATCGATAATAAGCGAAACAAGAAAAAAATAAAGCGATAAGCTCATTGAATTGATCGGCGCTCGTGCTCCAGTGATGAAGGTGAACTTTGTCTCCTCCAAAGCAAAGCAAGATTACATCGGTGTAGTAGAACATGAATAAAGTGACGATAATGGCTAAGAGTGAATGTTCATGTGACAATTGCTAAGAGGGAATGCTTGTGTTCAAAAGAACGTAAAGATACAAGGGGAAAAGAAGGGTCTTATTTATAGATCGAGACTCTTAACCCTAACTAGACTCTTAACCCTAACTAGACTCCATCACCTACACGTTTGTCCATCAGCAGATAATAGCTTTATCCACATCCAACGGTCTCCGAAAATAGCGGAATTTGGTTGATCATACTTATCTGCTCCAACAACTTCCTTGTCTTCGAAAGACCTAATTTCGGTCGATGTTAAACAGGCAATCACCCTTAGTTGTCGTCTACTCTGTAAATTCTTTGCTGACTTGTCTCCGAAATTTGCTCTGAGCTTGCCACATCATCAATCGGACGCGTGTCGTTACGTGTCCAGATGAAATCCAGCCAATACAAGTATACTTAATCATAGTTAACACCATTTTGCAAATGACTTAAATAATAATAATAATAATATAAAATACTTAATAACTTGCTTTTCATGGGTTACCTACCTTCTTATGTTTTTGACGCTTTTTTTTTTCCTAAATCTCTTAGCTTACTTTTTCTTTTCTTTCTTCTTTAACCTTGTGTTGTAATTTAGCAATAACAAATTTTACGTGCATAATATATGGACAATTTTAATCCACTCAATAAAGCTATGACATGAAAGAAGCTTCTGAGGCCATAAAGTAACAGTAGGGTGAAGTGAAACGTACCTGCTAACTGCCAATTACGATTACGTTATGCTATGTACTCTCAGTCGCATAGAAGTTTTTGAATTACTCTTTGATATGCGATGAAAAAATAAAGAAAAGAAGAAGATGCAGCAAGAACAAGAACGCTTGAAGAAGAGGGCAGTCCTATAGTCTAACGTCAGTTCCGTACTTTGAGAATCTATATATATATATATATATATTAAAAGGAGTATTCTAGCCAACCATATTTAGCCAAGTGGCATGTCAATAAAAAGACATGTGTTAGTTTTTAGGACAAAGTAGTTAAATTAGGTGTTTTAGTTAGAAGGTGGTTTTTTTGAATTAGATAAGTGAAATATGAATAAATATTAAGTGAATTAATTAGATAATTAACTGATTCCGTTGTGATTAAACATGCGAGTGCAATTTTAAATGAATTTAAAGTGAACGTGGTCTAAGCATTTGAACTGCGAGTGTAGTTTGAAATCTTATTTAAAAATATAAATAAATCCAACTAGAATATTATCCACACAAAGCAGTTAAATAAATTCAAGAATTAATAAAGTACAAAGAACACTTAAGAGATAAAGACTAAAGACAGTTTTCATTGCGTGAAGAAAACTGACCATTTTTCCTTGATTAGACCCACGTTCCACATCCACCTTTTCCGGAAAACCCACTAAACTGCTTGATTTATTTTTATTGTGATGCCATTGTTATATTGTATTTTTGCTGCATTATCTCCTTCAAAAGTTTAGCACTATTACTTTGTTTGGCAATCTATTATTGGATTACAAACCCCAATTATACATCGCTCCCTTTTCTAAAGGAGAAAAAAAAAAAAGAATTGGATGAATATCAACACAACATCCAAGTGGGTAAGTAGAGATTTAGAAGAGGTGCAAACTTGGAATCAAGAATTATGAATGATAGCAAAAGGTCTGCAAGTGGGGATGATGCGCATTTGCGTTCTCCTATACCTTTTTACGTTTTCATTGTTCACTTTTTTGTGATTCTTGAAATCAAATATGGAGTTTTGCTATAAGTTGAAGTATACAAATTTATGCACAACAATGTTATGGTTCCGATTAAAGGTTCTATAGTCTCGATGTATTTTTTTCCCATTTACTATGCTTCATCATTGTTCCTTTAGTTAGCATTTCACTAAAAAATAATTGTAATATTGCAATTCCAGTTAAGTAATGGATTGCGGTATTAATTGCCTATGATTCGGTAATCTGATAAATAATCTTAGTACGTTAGTGCATTTATTCTGACATGGTAAAATATAGGATAGTAAAGATATCGTTTACTATGTCATTTAAAAAAGTCAAATGCTTATTGAGTTTTCATTTTGTGAATTTAGTTTTAAAAGAAAGATTAGAAATTACCTTCTTTTTTTTTTTTTTTTTTTTTTTTTTTTTTTTTTGTAGTGCTTTGGAAGCCAAGCTTATAATTTAGTTTTCTATCAATGTGGCATGTACTATTCCAAATGATCCAATTATTTTTGCCTTATCATGCTTAGGAGGAGAATATAAGCCATGTTTACATGATCCAATTATTTTTTGCTGGAACTATGTTATGTACACAAAAATTATAAATAGTAAATATCAAATTTTTAGCGGCGTATTATTAAGGAAAAACATGCATTTCTTTGGCTCCTTCTAATTCACTTTAATAGCTTACAGAATTGAATGAAAACATAAGATCAAATTGTTTCAGGATGAAAGGTATGGTATTAATCCTTTTATAATTAGATCAACATGCATGTATCTAGATTTCGTATATGTATTGAAAGCTATGATTGATACAATTACTTTATGTATACTTTGTGTGTGTGTGTGTTTTTTTTCTTAATTATTTTAGATAAAATAATTTAACTTAATCAAGTAATTTTGTAGGATTTCTTGCAATATGACCAAAAGCGCTTTTGAAGAAACTAGAGGAGAGGGTGAAGGACAGAAGACAAAATGAAAGTTCAAATTTTGAAAAATAATTTAACTCTTATGGCCTTGAGGTATATCGCCCGATTCCATCTGCTTGATATATTAGTATATGACTACAATATACTACACTAACAAAAGCAGAGCAATTTGAACATTAAGTAAAATTAATATAGTGGTGGTATTAATTAAATGCAACTTCGTAATACTGTTCTTATGAATAAAAAGGTGATGACTAATAATGCAAGCACAGTGGATGCAAAATTCTGCACAAACATTATTTCAGAATTAAAGCAAACGTTCGCAATTATATAGTGATATCACATAACAATGACATAGATATCACAATCTCTCACGTATCGGAACTTTACATCAAGTTATAAAAATGTATACATGCTATGAGTTTTTTTATTATCAATGAATCAATATTTTAATGTGCTTTAGTTTTAAATATTTCTACTTATGCTCCACAATTGAGTATTGACTAATTCTTCTTCGCCCGTAGGAGATTCTTAAAGCCACAATAATGCAACCAATTGAGCTCATGAATCAAGACTTTTAAATTGAGAAATTTATGTTATAATGCATTTAATTGTTCAATCCGTTTTTTATGGTTGTCTAATGATCGACATTGATTAAGCAATATTTCAATCAAGTATTTTTTTTAATCTAACTATTTGTATTTTGGGTTTCATCCTTTTCAGGATAAATAGGAATTTGGACATTTTGTAGACACAGAAGTAGAATACATTTTTGGAATATTGGAACACAATTTCAAAAGTCTTATTTGGAGAAATTGGACACCTTGAATGAACTAACTGTTTTACATCTTTGTATAGTGTAGATTGATAATAGAAAATAGGATATCAAGGACATGAATTCTTATTTCGTATACCAAAAAATATTTATTAGGATTAATTAGAGAATTCTCAAGTTTCTATTCTCATATAGGTTGATTATATTTTTAAGTTTATACATTATGCTTAACTGATCCAATGTACCGGTTGTTGAAAAATTTGCTAATACATTCGTGGTGGTTTTCTACAGAGTTGTCATGGAGCGTATAAATATAAATTGAAAGTTTGTTAATAACTACATATTTAGGATTATGAGGTAGTTAGTGCATGGCTTGATACATCTATCAAAACTAGATGGGTCGAAGTATAGACAAATGCTTTATTTTAAGATTTTCTTTTTTATCTTGGATTTGTTTCTGCGCCATGTTCTTTTAAATCTCAGGCCTCATTGTTCATTATATTTATAACAGTTACACATATAACAAATACTAATGGAGTTGTAAAGTTGAAGATAGAAAAATGTGGGAAGGAATCTAACTTTAACTCATGAATTGAACTTCATGTGTAGTTTGATGTCCCAACTAATCTTATTTTAAGATATTCTTTTTGCTTTTGGATTGATTTCTTCTTTGTCTTCTCTCTTAAATGCTAGACCTCAATTTATGTTTTATTACTTTGTTCAAGCTTTTGACTATTACTACGAACAAATAACTATACAATTTAAGACTCAATAGTAAAATTTACATATTTGCTACGTGTATATCCAATTTTAGTTTCATTTGATATTTTCCGCGCATCGCGCGAGTACTATATTAGTGTGTATTAGTAAAATCAAAACTAATTTAAAATTTTATTTAACTTAAAGACAGATGATTAAAACCTAATCTAATTTAAAATCTGAATATTTGGTACAGTAATGTAAAAGTTTGCTGAAAGATAATTTTTCATAAATTGAACGTGGGAAAATAGGGTAGTTTTCACACGTACGGAGAAAGAAAAACCGTCAGTGTTTATCTTCTTCAAATAGAGTAATTTACTGCTACTCCGCCAAAACTTTGGTCATCTTCTTCCCCTTTGCTGCTATAACCACTACTCATTAAAATGACATATTAAAGGTCTTTGTCTTTTGGTTAATTCTTACAACTGTTTTTCTTTGATTGTAGGGTTGTGCGATAATTGACTCTATTCAGGTAATATTTGCAAACTTTTTTCTATCTTTTGAAAATGTGCCCAACAACTTTAGTTTGGTTTTGGTTTTCTTCTGTTGTACTTTAAAGTTTAAACAGATGGTAAATATTCATAAACTAACGAACCTGTCAGAGACCTTACCATGATAAAAAAAAAATTATGGTAATAACTTTTGTACATTTAAGAATCAAGTAACCACTTTGAGTATCTTTTTGGTTTCGTATGTCACATGTGGTTTTTAAACCAATGGCTTTGGTATGGCATCAATAGAGAACAAAAAGGTTTTACGCTACATATTTCCTTCTACGTTTGGTGATTGATCATATGGTCTTACGATTATGTAACTTACTTCCCGACAATGTGATTCGTTATACTTATACAGAAAATATTGATCCCATAAATGGCAGAGTGTATTGAAAATGAAAAAATAGTTCATCCTTTTTGTGATATAATGAATAGTCAGTTTTAAATAGTTATTTTTTTAAACTAAGTATGCATGCATATATAAGCACTGTTTTTGATTATGAAGTTTTCCGAGTACAGGCAAGGGTTAAAGAGGCAAGTGATGCCATGTCATCCTCAATATAATACTTCAAAAGTCGGTACATTAACAGAACACATGAGTGCAAGTTTAATGGAGTAAGTTCCTTATATTTCTTTATGCTCTTCTAAATTCGATGGACTACTAATATTCATAATTGTTTTCATCATCTTTATTATTTTTGTTTACAAGTTACCTCAGAACTGGGTTTAACGTTCACCAAAATGTATATATATAACTTCTTCTTTTACCCTTTTCAATGATTATTTATCTTCTGTTGTGTTTAGTATGTTATTGCATTATAAATAACTTTAATAGAGCGTAACTGGGATCGTAGTAAAAAATAACTTGAATAATAAGTTTAAAGAACAAATAAGAAAAAAAATAAAACTCTAATAAAGAATACCATTATGTGTTTCAAGTATTTGTACTTTCAAAAAAGTGTCTTACTTATTTTGTTTGCTTGGTGTTTGTACTTACAAAAGTGTCTTATATTGTTATCTTTGGTGTTTCTGAAAAAAAAAAAAAACTTCACATACCATTCTTGACTTTCTCATATATTGTGTTTCAGAGTGTAGGTGGTCTGATAGTGTGCAGATTAAGAAGCCTATCAAAGTTTCATCTCCAAAATATGCTGAATATTTGTCGGTAAATATTACTTACAATTTTCTAACTCACATTTCATCTTTAGTAAAAAAAACTCACGTTTCATCTACTGCCAGTCACCCTAGTCTTATCATTTTGTGCATCTTCTGGAATAAGATTTGATCAGGACTCCATATTAGCAATGAAAGTGATGTATATACCACCAATAACATTGGAAACATGGCAAAAGTTTTAGTAGGAAGATAATATATACTGCTTCAAATTCTAGCATATTGTAATATGTTTTTCATATTTTATTTTAGTTTGTGACTAATATATATCTTTTCTGCTAAATTTATGAGATATTTAGCAAGCTATGAACACATGACATGGGACTTGCAACACGTCAACCAAACACATGTTTTGGAAAATGTCAATGGATAATGGACGTGTTGAAGAAGTTTGCTTTTTCCAATCCAGAGGAATGAAACTTTCTGTTGATGTATGGTGTCTTTTGATAAATGAAATGTAGGTGTCCAAATGGTTCTTGATTGCTTGATTTTAATATGAAAGGGTAAACTTGAAAAAGGTAAAGGAATCATGTGACTTCAAAATAAAAATGTCTTTCAATTTCATTTATTGCTTATCATTTGTAATAGATTTGGAAGCCTGAAAGAGAATACCAAAATATTTTCTTTTTTATATTTTATCCTCACCGTATTCATTCTAATGTTTGGTATATCTTCGCTTTTATATCAATTTTAATATGTAAAAGAGAGGAGGACAACCATACATATTGGATAATTAAGCAAAAAAAAGGCTGAAAACCTTATATAAGTGTATAATGAAATATGTCCTGTAATGTAACGCAACTTAAATAACACTCACCGTACATATGATTTGCTTATATAGAATCTCCGATACAGTATAATATTTACATATATTTAATTTTCATGCTGAACTAATGTATTTTTCAAATCAAGTACTAACCTATGAATGACTATTGGGATCGACTGTTTCATTCTATAATAATCATATTGTAATTTATATTAAGGTAATAATACGTACGTGTTGAGGTATAACTTTCGTAGTTCCAATCTATTTTTGAGTCTCAATGGCTCTCCTGAGTTGTTTTACTTTGAGCCATGTTACTAGGTATTTTGTAAGGAGAAAATAAACGAATTTGTTTACCAGCGATCCATGCTAATATTTAGATGAATTGTATTACTGTTGTTTCTCAAAATCATAAGATTATCTGGTATTTTATGGCTAATTCTTTTTGTGTGTTAAATAGTTTTTATTAGGAGGAAAAGAAACTAAACACGTATAATATAGTTGGCATGGAGGATCAAGAGTTATTTTACATTTTCACTTACACTTTTTGTGTAACTTGCATGTTTGGATAGTTGGACTTAAGTTGTGGCAAGCAACCCAAATATCTGAATTTATGATCACTATCTTTATTCACATAATTCTCATGATTTCTTTACTTATATAAAAGAAATTAAAATGGAAGTTTTCATAACAAAGGTTATCTCGGGAGTTTTGCAAGAATATCATGTACAAGTCATTGTCCATTCGAGGGTTTAAGTATTTTATCTTTTATATGTTTTTATTTTTTTTTTATCATTGTAATAGTTTGCTTTGTCTAGTAATGTTGTTAGCCATATGTTAACAGGACATTTAAAGATTATGCATCTTCATATTAAAAAAATTTCTTGAATATATTAATACATGAGTTTGGAAAATTGGAGACTTAGTTAATTTAATGATAAAATCACAGTTGAAAAGAAGTTGATCTACAATATTATTAGAAAATTAATCTGCAACTTTTATGCATAACATTGTTTATTTATTTTTCTTTTCATTTTGTTTCTTTTCCTAACAAGAGATCTTTTGCATTTCAACTAAATATTATTTTAAATCTATTCTTCAGTTATTATATGATCATGTTATTTTAGTTAGTCAATTCATATTGTTTGCGTCACAAACTATATTATCATTAAACTTTTTCTATCACAAATTATATAATTATTTTGTATTCACCAATTTTCTGTCTTTTGAATAAATGCATCATTAATTAGTTCCACATTTTTTATCGTAGAATCATTTAGGGCTAGGGCTTTAACCAAAGAAACAAATAGAAAACCCCAATAATAATCACCAAAATAATATGACAATTTTATATTTGCTACTTTAATGCATAAAGTTTGCTATAATATGTTTAATTAGTTTAATCCGCGCATCGCGCAGGTACTATACTAGTTTGAGTTAATGATTATTACCTTTTTTTAAGAATTTAATTTTATTAAAAATAAGACTCTAAATTAGTTTAATTACCTTCCTATGGTTAACTTAACTAATGTACACTTATGCGGGTAAGTTTTTACCCAAGTAAAACCCTAAGAACAATAATACACCTATATTCCAAATGGAAATAAAGACGTATGCAAATATACTGCAAATTCTTATAAGATTTCTTCACCTAGTTTGTAATTATTGATCTCCCAGTTGAAAAGTCTATTATATAGATTCTCAGCACAGATCTTTTTATGGTTTATTTACCATGCACTCAAATCCAGTGCTGGTGAAGGAGAAGGAAATAATCCAGTCTCCACGAGGCTTAAAAGTTCTCGTCATTGATGACAATGCTGTCTGTCTTAAAGTTCTTGGTTTCCTTCTCAGAAAGTGTGGCCACACAGGTTAGACACAATTAATTAGTTGTGCACCATGATTCCGAGCCAAAGGTTTCAGCATATTGTCATATATATATATATTTCAACTAGTATATGAGTTCTAATTTGGAGTTGTCTGGTTCTAAGGTTTTATTCTCCTATCCCAAATATATAGTTTACTTTGCATTATTTTTTGGAAATACTAATTGTATTATTAGTTAAATTCGTTAAATTCTTTAACAAAGCCGTCGGATGACTCAAAGGTATCTTGCAATAAGGCGTAAGCAATTTGGTAGTAAAACATACTAAATTTTGTGGGATGTTTTGTTTAAATGATTCCTATGTGGTGTAGTTTTTTTTATCAATCTTCAGTTTGCTTATGATCTTTTTCTTTCCATGTTTGATATAGTTAATGCTAGTTTGTGCACCAACTCTTAACTATGGTTCTACTTGCATCTTCAAATCATCTCAGCAGTTGTGTTGGCATTCGTATATAGTAGGTGTTTACTTTTTTAAAGCAGTTCAAGGGATCTTTAATATTTCATTTTTTCCGTGAGTTAAGAGCTTTAATTTTTTTTAGAGGAAATAAAGGTTATTTGGGAAAAAAAGAACAAGTAGTACTGTAATTTTTGAAGCTGTTAAAGGACAAAAAAAATAGTAACAAGTTATCTGTGAAACAAAGGAAAGAAAGGGGAAAAAGTTTGATTTTAAGCAATAGTTATCAGTTCTTTTAGCTTATATTTTGTACTAGTTGTTGATATTCTGGAATTAAGTGACATTAATGTTTTCTGCTATTTATGTTTGTTCACCTAAAAATTAAGGATTCAAATCACCATCTAGTGATGCTAATCTAATGAGTAGATAAGTAAGTAAAACTCTAAATAGTCAATTTGTCTTGAATATTTTGCAGTTACAACTACAACAAATGCGGAAGAAGCACTTGAGATGTTGAGAAAGAACTCAGAGAATTTTGACATTGTCATTACTGATATTGTTAGAGATGATATTGATGGTTTCAAGTTGTTGGAAGCTATTGGCCTTGAGATGGATATTCCAGTAATAAGTAAGTGTTGATAAAAAAAAAAGATAAATATACTAACAACCCCAATTTCTCTTTTTCTTTTTGTTACATTCCCCTTATTCTTTTGGATTTTACAACTTTTATATGGTGATTGAATTAAACTTTGATATGGTGATTGAATTAAATTTCAGTGACATCGGCAAGTAGTGAGACTAGAACAATTGTGGAGGCAATCAAGCATGGTGCTAGTTCTTATTTTGTGAAGCCTGTAAAACTGAAGGATATCGAGGACATTTATCAGCATGTTAATAGTAAAATCAAAGAGGATCATAATCCTATATCAGGCAATGACACAAATGAAGGCGTCAAAGATTCAATCACATTGCCTCTGAAAAGACACAAGAATAGCATCTTCCAAGAAAATGAAGAAACAGATACTCAATCGAGTGGTGAATCGTGTCCTCGAAAGAAAAACAGAATGCAGTGGACTCATGAAATGCACCAGAAGTTCTTGAATGCTTTTTATCAGCTACAAGTTGACAGTCATGATAGTAAGTTTCATTATCTAAATAATAACTTGTAATGTGATTTATATTACTTTCATGTATTATACTACATCATTGGTTAGATAAAATTATTGTGGCATTAATTGAATGCAGAAGTAGCTCCCAAGAAAATACTCGAAATCATGAATGAACCGGGGATCACTAGAACACATGTAGCAAGTCATCTTCAGGTAACATTGGACCTCTTTTACAAAACATTTCCCTTATTCTCTATATATCTTTATTTTTTAGACCAGTAACTAACGAATATTTTTTTTTAATTGTAGAAGTATAGGAATGTCTTAAAGAAGCAAAATGGAAACGTGACCCCTTCAAGCATAACAGGACAAAAATCAAGCAACAACTTTACAAACCAAACACCTTGTTTCATGCCTCGAGACCAATATGAAATTTTGCTTCATCAAAATGTATGTGCCATGGGGAACTTTGTTCCTATAAGTTCCTATTCCTATTCAATGCCTGAGAATCTTGTTTCTGATCCTATGTTGGCTAACAATGCTATTTCTCAGTTTGATATAAATGGTCTCCAGTATCATCATCATTGTAAGCGGAGAAAAAAAGATGATGAGCTCATGCACATTCCTCATGATTCTTCAAATTTTGGTGCTGGTCAGTTCTATCAAGATCATGTTTCACGTGATTTGCAACCAGTCATTTCCACTTACCCATATTCAAGACTTCCTGCTTCATTGAATAAGATTGGTGCACCTTATTGTATGTTTGGAGATGTTTCAGCATCTCTAATGACATCTACTTTCCCATTTGAGTCAACTGGCCGTGTAAATTCTACGCCTGGTAGGTAACTTTAATCTGTTGCCTTTCTTTAAATTATTATTTCAAGACTTGTCTATTTCTTCATTGATTATGGTTGATCCTTTTTCATAGAGGATTATTATGCACACTGACATTTAAATTTGTTTAGCACATGTTATTGCTAGCGTAGAAAATGTTTTTTTTTTCTTGTACCTCAGCTGGTGTAGAAAATGTTGATATTGAAACATGTTTATTTCCCCTTTTTTTTCTCTTTTTTCCCCTTCCAATTGCAGCCCAGCTAGACGGAGGGGGTTTTGTTAGTTCTAATGAAAGAGGGGTTTCTAATGGAAGAGGGGTTTCTGATTTTGGTGAAGGAGCCAATGGTTCTCCAATTAACTTTTATGGTGTTCAAATAGATGGCTTAGCAGGGAATGACCAAAGTAGATTTTCTCAATTTGTTACTGATGACTCAGAGAGACCAAACAATGCCTATGAGAATAATTGTAGTTTCTTGGATGATGACCTTAGTGCAATGGTACAACAGGTATTGACACATTTTCCTTCCACTCAGTGCACAAATTATCTCTATTTCTAAAAATGGTCTCCAATAAATTAGAATAGAAAATTTTCAGTTGCAACACATTGCTCATATAAAACTATACAAGGTAGAACAGATCATGTATAATATAGCATACATGTGTGTTCAAAGACATACAAGGTTTCAGGAAGTGAATGCAATTTATTAATGTATTATATGTACGCATTTTTTCCCATCCGTCTAAACTTTGCTGGTCTCAATTACCAAATTCTTGATTGTGGAAAGTAGCAAGTAAACAATAAGATAGTTGAGATGTGTGCAAGCTAAAAGAATACCATTCTTGGAAAAAAAAGTTATTCTACACATGAATGTTTCTCTATCTTTTTCTTTGAAGTCTATTGATAAATTGTTTTATGTAAACTTAGAATGAAATGTTGTATGACTTTGCAGTTTGGGGACAATTCAACTCCAACATTGTGAAAGGATCTAAATAATGGTTGCAGAAAATACTTTGCAGTTTGGGGACAGTTCAGCTCCAACATTGATCTAAATAATGGCGGCAGAGAAGAATGACACAACTTGTATTAGTATTACTTTATAATTAATTAGTTATCTACTACTAGTTGATACTGTTGTCAACAACAGGTCAACATACTGAAGTAGCTCAGGAAGTCAAATTAATTATAATTTCTATTTTGTTTTAGTTCCTCTAAATCTTCTGAGTCTGCATATGAAAAAATATTTAGAAGATATAATTGTTCATTGAGTACATTTTCCCCTTTTAAAAAGATTTAGTACATGTTCAATTGTTAGGTTGCCATTGAACCAATTATCTATGATTTCAAGTCCCATTTCTTGAAAATATTTCATTATTATACCTTAAATAGAGGTATCGATCATCAGGAATGACACACACTTATGAAAGGATACACAATATTGTCATCCTAGAATGAGGAAATGGAAACAGTTTGAGAAGAAAGCAAATATTGATCTTCACTAATGAAGAAAGACATCATGGTAGGTAAAATCTCAGCCAGCACACATCAAAAGGTGCAGTTTCCATTAAAGCATTATACTTCGAGATTGAGCATAAGGTGAGAGGAACATAATTTTATATCTGTTGACACCTAGTACAAGCTGAAATTTCGAACATCCTGCTTCATCACGGTGTTTAGGTACGTGCATTAATTTGATATATTCCATATAAGTTTGGGATGAAAAGAAAAGCAGAAAAGCAAAGCAGAAAAGCTCAATTTTACAACATAAAGGAACCCCTCTGGTTGCTGACTCAATTTACTTTGGGGTAACTTTCTACATCATGTAGCCTCTTTCTTTCTTTGTAATTATTTTAGTTCTTAAAGTTATAATGATTAAATTACAGTTGCAGTTGAGTTACATTCTCATGATTTTTTAAAATAAAGTAAAACATTTATCTGGCACATTATGCAAAGTTTATCAATAAATGTAAAGTACTATATATATCTGTTCGTACCTAGTAAAAGATCTGATATCAATAAATGTCAATAGTGTCCGCAGTTTGTTTACCATCCTGCAAAACAGAAATGTTGAGTTTATCATTAGCAAGCCTTGATCCAATTTAGCAGTAACTAACAATTTAGATTACCTTGAGTACAATTTTCTGATGCACTGTTCGTATACCCAGACAAATCCGAGGCAAAGCCTCACTATTGACAACCAATAGGTGGTTTGTGGTGAAAAGGTGCCATGTTTTTCTATTAAAAGGTGTGAAGAAACCATTTCTCATTCACACTTGTTGAAAAAACCCAACAAAAAGACTAAGGCTATAAAATGGTAGATCTTTCTAAATTCTTGACTTGGATAAAATATGGTATGGCTTACAGTCTCATAGATATATGACTTAATAAAAACTAATCAAACAAATTAAGACTGAAAAATCAAATGAAGCCAATTTTATTGGTTTGCATAGAGTAAATAATATAACAAACAGTTGCATCAAATGAGATGAATATAATCTGCAGAAAGAAACAAGTCATTTCTCCGGAGTATTATTTACCCAAGAGGACACGCTATCGAAAATTTCCTTTGTTTTCACTTCCTATTACACATGAATCCTATGTCGTATGCCTATTTTGCTTCATCAGCAAACAGAACTATAGGCAGCAGAAACTAGCCAATCTTTAACTAGTGAAAGCGTTGGACAGCTGAAGATGCCTCTGGGATCTCTTCTCATAAAGTCCATAGAATGTCATTGAAGTCCCAGTAAAAGACCAATAGCCTGTAGCACCTGCTATCCCGTGAAATGGTCTCATAGTCTCCACAAATATCTATCATGGCAAGCTGCCTTTGCTTGATTTTTCTCTAGCTTTACAATATTCCTCTGCAACGTAGTCTCAACATATAATTACAGTGTAAGCCCAAAAAAGGAGAGCATAATATAAAGAATGATTTTAGAATTTGTCAATCAGAACATCCATCTAGGTGATGAACTTCCTGCACTTTGACGGGGTTTAGTTGGTGGCTCCAAGCTGTTCCGTTTCTTCATGATTGAAGCTACTGTCGGGCTGTAATAGTCATTACTCCTTTGAGAAGTTGCCCCTTGGGAGTAGACCTTTCTTCCTTGCATAATGTTCCTTTTCTGTTCTTGCATTGGCCTACGAGCTGCTGAATTTTTTGAAACCGGCCCCCATCTATTGTAGTTAACACAACTTTGGCTTCTTCCTACTTGCTGAAACTTTCCCCCTTTAGGACTCGGATAGTTTCTGCTTTCAGCAGTTTCTGCAGAGTACATTGTCGTCTCTCCATCACTGCTGTATCCATTTTGAGCTTCCAATACCTCTATGAGACAGGTACTTGATTGAACCTCACTCTGGGCCCCATTTACAGATCCAGTCGAGGAAACCTCAGCGTCTGGCACGTGGCTTGGCTGACCAATGTCACTAGTCTTTTCTTCTCTCACTTTATTGATACAATTATTATCAGAGCTGGACAGGATCTTTCTGGCAGGCTGCGGTGAGCCAGCAGTTTTTGCAATCTTTGGTGGAAAATTAATATCCAAAAGCTGAATCTGAGCACTTTCCTTCTTCTTAACTGGTGTTGAAGTTACCTTCCGTGACTCGAAGATTTCAGGAGTTGGAATTCCCTGGACATGAGTGATAGCATGCGAATCAGTAGTTAATGCTTGCTCCTGCAAATTAGTGGCAACAGCAGAACAGCTTGGTCCAGGTTCCTCTCTAGGTCTCGACAATCGGGTCGAAGATGATGGTGTCTCCTCATTTTCAGCTTCAGCTGACTTAAAAACACGCCTCATCGTGAAGGAAGCACAAGAATGCTCACTTCTTTGACCAGCAGACATCAACCGAATCAGTGGTAACTTGGGTTTGTTGAGGTCATCAAGGCTTCCTTCCCAGTGCTGGTTCAACCAGTCACATATGATAGGGATGGGTATACCAAATTGCATAGGAGAGTCTTTCCATGATGATAACGGGGATGGTGAAGTTGATGAGGATTTTGAGTTAGGAGATGTTGCTAGCTTCATAGGGTCACATACCATGAAGGCTAGATTGCCATGAATATCAAAACCAGCTGAACCTGGCCTCCAAGTTATTCCATCAGTTGACAGCTTTATAAGATTGTCAGTAGCTATTATCACTTTTCCTTCACCAACAGTCAACTCCTTTTTCTCGCTATAACCTAACAGGTAAACAACATTACCCAGATCCAGATTAGGTTTGGAACAGGTTTTCAGGTAGTGAGGTTGCTGAACATGCATGTTTGTGTCTCCATCAATGACATCAAGGCCCACTATAGTCAGATCTAGTACAGAACTTGTAATAAAGAACCTGCAATTAAGGTAGATGACTAGGTGCTAAATTTCAAGATGAAGTGGTCAGCGAAAAGAGAAAAAACTTGCTTGAACAGGGATGCAAGTAAACAAGACTGTGATGCATCAAATCTTTAATTTTTAATAAGGTAAGAAATATTATTAATGGTGGGAAACCCCTTATACAAGCCTATAACAAAACGTAGAGAACCTGCACAAAATATGGTTCTTGACAAACACAGAATCTTCTGAACGACAGGAGGATCTCATGGGTGCTTAAAAAGAAACTAGAAACAAGACTGTGTCAAATTTACAAAATCATTTTTGACCCCTTCAAAAAATTGTGTTATTCTCTCCTTCCATATCACATGAGGACTAGAGCGATGAGTTATCTTTTTTAATAACTGAGAAGTCCTATTTTCTACAACTTCGAAACTCTGCCGCATGTGATTCCAAGGCGGACCCATAATCCACTGAAATTCGGAGCTATAAAAGAGCGGATGACATATAAGTGTATGATAACCTCAAGTAAAACAGCAGAAGTGATGGCACATGCACGGTAATCATTAAAGTTGCTCTTCCAATAGATCAAAGCAGTATACATACACAAACATGCAACAAATGATTCATGTAATGATAAACTCGAGCAGAGACCGACCATTTTACGAGACTAGATATTATTACTGCATCAACTACATAAAGGTTCACTAAATGGGTTACATATTCTTGGAAAACCTAAGTTGAAAGTACAGACTCCAATCTGAACCCATACTAGTGTCAGTAGTGTGATTGCTTTAGTTGGAGGAAAAAAATGCTCTTTTTTAAATTAAAAAAAAGGTAAATGATTTTTATTAAGATAGTACCAAGATGGTACAACTAGATACAAGTTACTGGAGTTCTGCTACGAATTAGAGAATACTACTCTCTTCCTCCTAAATATTCCAGAAACTCCATATATTGGTCTATGTTTGCTACTACAGTACTACACCAGAAAAATAGATTAAGAAGACATTTTTTTTTGTTCTGGAGATATCACTCCTTTGTCCTTCAAAGCATGCTTTGTTTCTTTCTAGCCATAAAGTCCAGAATAAGCACATAGGGATAGTATTCCAGATTGGCTTCAATTTTTTTGAATACTCTGTCCCATCCAGCAATCCAACAGCTCTCTTATCCTTAGGGGCATGACCCATGAAATACCACAAATATTAAAAAAAAGATCCCAGCATTGCCTAGAAAACTTGCAATGGAGGAAAAAAAATGCTATTGATTTCAGCTACTAGTTATGATAGACTAAATTTTGAACTGATAAGCTCCTTTTGCTTGACTTCAAGGCGCACGTTACAGAGTGAATCCAAGATCAAGAACCCATCTTCCACCGCCAGAGCTACGTATACCCGCTTCTAATCATCAACAAGGGAATGCCTGCTGGAAAGATTATTTCTAGGACTATCCAAACACCGGAACATATTCAATTAAATCAATCTTGTGAGCAAATCAGGGAGCTCTTTGACACATTTTCCAGCTAAAGCGTGTCACAGACTGTCCAAGCTTCATTAGCTGGCATATAATATTTTCACTAATGTTTCAAGCATATTCTTGATGGTGGTGAGAACAATAAAGGTTGAACAGAAATGCAGGTGTGGGAAGCAAACTGTTTAAATTATTGGGAACTGTCATTCAAAAGACAAAGATTGGAGCTTGATAGTGAGTCATTGCCACATCAAGATGTCCCCTCAGTCCTGATGAAGAACACCACTTTGATCGGTTCCTAACTGGCTGTAACTGATGGCTGGTCAATGATTAGATAGTTACAATAACAAACATTCCATTGCAATCAAATCTGTGTAACCAACATTCATTGATTAACTACCGGAATCCTAAGTTAATGGTCAATAGACAAAGTACCAAAAAGGAAAGCTTTCACTTTTTGGAGTCTAAGCAAACAAGGAAATGCTTACAACAACAACAACAACAACTACGCCACAATCCCAAACTAGTCGGAGTCAACCATAAGAATCATATGCATTCATTACACTATATAAAAAAACAAAAACTACAATATAAAGAATCAAACCAGGCTGACCTGTGAGGGAAAAGGCAAGCAGCGACACCATTTTGAAGGCGGATCTCAGCAGCTTCAGCAGCAGCAACAGAAGGTAGAATAACATGTGTAGTAAGCAGTAGATTCCTATGGATCAAGAAACCAGTCCCACCCACAGCTATATTAGCCATTGCAGGACCTTTTCCAGAAAAAATGGTAGCTTTCATTTTCTCAGACTTGCCACCTCCATTACAGAAACACCAAGATTCCACTAACCCCACCATTTTGTATAACTTTAAATTCAAATGGGATTCTTTTGAATCAAGAAAAGATTGTAACTTTAGATCCAAAGTTGAACCTGAATTAGTATTTTAGCTCAAAATGCCAACCCTGTTACAGAAACACCAAGAATCTACCAAACACCACCATTTTTATAGCTTCAACTCAAATGTGGTTCTTCTAAATCAAAAAAAGATTGCAACTTTAGATCAAGAATTGAACCTGAAATTACATTTTAACTCAAAATGCCAACCCCATTACAAAAACGAACTTTACAGAAATAGCCTCCCTAGCCAGAATACATATATCATACATGAAATAAACAAAACAACACCATTGTTATAGTTTTACTTCAAATGGGGTTCTTTTGAATCAAGAAAAGATTACAACTTTAGATCAAAAATTGAAAATATTGCAATTTTAGCACAAAATGGCAGTTTTGGACATAAGCCAGGTAGTTTCACACAGGTCAATAAGGGGAGTGGTAGCTATCATTGATAGATAGAAAGAGAGTGTACTGCAGAGAAATGGGGGACAAGTAGCTCAAAATAATGCTTAAAAATGGGATTATTTTTCAAATGCCAAATATAGGGGAAAATGTAAATGTCTTGTCAGAGATGAGCAGGTGACAGGAAACTGCAGACATGGTAAGTCTAATTTTATTTATTCTTTTAATCAGTCAATTCAAAATTTTAGAATAATAAGGAAAAGATATTAGGCACAATGTGTAAAAGATTAAATAAACAAAAAGATTGAATTAGTTTAATCAACAAAATGAAACATAATCAAAACTAATGCTAATATAGTAGTAGTGGTAGTAATATTATTCTTCTCCCTTCTCCTTTTCCAGATCATGAGTTTATTACATTTACGTTGTTCACGTTTTTTAAAGAGTTACTATCTATTTGTGAATTTTGTTTTCGTGATTTCAATAATATATAGTATAGCTTTAGAATGTATAATGTATAATTTTCTAAAAGAGTGAATGCACGCTTTCCTGCTTAGATATTAGCGAGTCCGTTTGTGGTGCTTAAATCAAATCAAATATTTTAATATTGCTGACTAGAAATTAAAGTGAAAAGATATGATTAAACGATAAGTATGTAGTATAACTAAAATATGTACTTTATTTATTATATCGATGTGAAACTTTATCAGGTTTCTACGTATTGTTCCTGAGAACTGAGAAGTCATGTATTATGGCCTAGCATAAGAGAATATTGCAAAAAATCGTGAATTTAGAGGATTAAAGGTCTCCTCTGGAATATCAGATAGAATTGGAGCGATACGAAGAAAATGAACAAGAAGAATTAATGTTATAAGTAGTAGGTTTATTTCCAAATTCTGCATAAAAGAACTGGTAAGTGTTAACTTCCTTTCTCATCCACAAGACATGGGATTGCCTTTACTTTCAAGTACCAAGTATGATGATAACTAACCAAGTGTGGTTACACTTCACATGAAAGAGTCCTATCGGGCAATAATTGATTGATTTGAACAGCTCAATGCTACACTCATAGTTGCCCAACCCACCGCCTTTCACATGCATGGCTTGCTTCAACTAATTTTTCCTCATCTTATTCTAATCTTTGTTTTATTTGTTTATTTCAATACTACTAATCAATGGAAGATCAAAGGTCAACAATCTAGATGTTCAATGGAAATACTGAGTAGCAGCATTTTGTTAGTAAACTTTCTATATAATCATAAGAGTAGAAGACAAAGCTAAGCTATAAGAGAATTAGGTTAACACTAAAATGTAAACGGAAATAGTAGTAGGTCCAAACATTCCGAGTTTTGCGTTTCACTACACCACCTAACCAACAAAGAGCAACACACATGAATACTTAGTAACTGGAAACTTCAGAACCGACAAAAATCAAGAGGAAACATCCTGCAGTGTCATAGTGGTTTCTTAGAATGTCGTTTTCGCGAGTTACACGATTCAGAAGGTTCACTCCATATGAGAACAATTTACACTACTTCCTTCCAACAAGAGAGCAAACAACAAACAGACACATTCTAGATATAAACACTTGCTACTTAAGCTCATTACTTCAGGAAATTGTTTCAACTGCCCTCAGATTTCTCCAGTGCTGTCAAAGGAAAAAAGGCAAAAGGTTAACAGCAGGCTATTGAGAAGAAATAAGCAATGCAGCACCTTGGAAGATGGAAATAACGAAGAATGTTATAAATTTTAGCAGCTAGATTAGTTAGAAACGAACTCATGAACAAGTGAACCCATCAAAAAAAATGATCACGTTGGACCTAATAAAGTGATTCAAGTTCATCATTAATTATAGTGGAAACATAAAGATAAAAGATTAGATACTACTTTTATCTGATTTTCCCAAGTACGAGTACAGTTTTTTCTAATTGTTCTTTGATGACTGCAGCAGCTTGACCATGTGAATTAGCATTTCCATATTGAGTTGGTCTTAAATTGCAATGTCTGGTGAGTTGAGTGCTTGACCTAAGAGAATAGAGGTAGCACGACTTCCGTAGGTCTGGTCAACGGGACATGTTAATAGGGAATACTATGTTCTATTGCTATAGATAGATCGACTGACTGTCTACTGGAGTGAAAGGCATCCCATTGTCATGGTAATAAGTTTGGTACTTCCATGATAAAGAGAAGGGGACTGGTGAGGTGTCCTCCTTCGCTGGAGCCGTAGTTCTATCATTAAACACAATAACTCTATACAGAGATGATAGAATATATTTACAGCCTACAGGTTATCAATCAACTCGACAGAGGGCTCCTAGTTATCCTAGAAGAGGTTGTATCAGCTGAATACACAATTCAGAGAGGAGGTAAAAGACAAAAAACAGTAGTTTATTCAATGTTGGTGGTATCTAAACATTCAGCAACTGAAAGTTAGTTTAACTCTTCAAGTTCACATGAAGATTTATGATCTTTAACCTTAATACAAAAGTAAAAGAGCTGGATGATTATTTCTTAAGAATTTTACGTGTAATTATTGCGAAAGCCCTCTCAATGACAAAGCGCAATTCAAAGGAAACTCCTAATAATCATTGTCAATCTTGTAAGGGTTATTCGGGAGTTGCAATAGAATGAATTCGAAATTGTTAAGGAAATTATTACATGTAATTATTGTGAAAGCCCTCTCTATGAAAATGCACAATTCCCTTAATAAATTAGAATACATTCAATTGCAACTACCGGAAAACCCTTACAAGATTGACAATGATTACTAATAGTTTCCTTTGTGCATTTTAATTAGTTAAGGGCATTGAAAAGGATTCATTAGTTAAAATTATAGTCCTATCAAACGGCAAAATAGGCTAGGTACAAATATTTATACACCAAAATCAAGCCAAACGATTTGCAATGCCACGGAACATGTGTGGACCGTAGTTTTTAACTGGCAAACATCCATAAGTTTTTCAAGCATACTATGTTAATCATATCAATTCACTACATTAGTATAATTTGTAAAGAAGAGGAGAGGTTAACTTACTATTATAGTTGAGAAGCTTCTCAATGAGGTCAACATGTGTCATCAGCATTCTTCGACAGCAATATCGAACCAAATTCAGTGCATCAAGTGCATCCCTGCATACAGAGATAATACATATAAAAAAATGATTCATAAGAAATTAACTGCAAGTAGAAGGTTGGTACAAGTGTCTACCAGTTTCTACTTTTTTAACCGAAAATCCCCGAGGGATAGTAGTACACGGCTAGAAACATGGTTGATAACAGGTTCACCCATCTATCCTTCTCTACTTAAACACCAGGCTTTAGTCTTAGGGTGGGTTCAAAACCATCCATCTACCCTTCTCCACTTAAATGTTAGGTGTGTCTAACCACAAATCATGCTTTACGCTCTTACCACTAGTCCAAAGCCCTAGCAGCTATCAGTTTTTTTTTTTTTGGGGGGGGGGGGGGGGGGGGGTTAACAAAACTCACCCTTCAGAGTAATGGGAGGGGGGGGGGGGTTAACAAAACTCACCCTTCAGAGTAATCAGCTTGAAGAAGATCAAGATATTCATCCCATTTGTTTCCAATTACCTAAAATATACAAACATTAACGAATTTTTGCACAAATACAGTTACATAGAAAAATCACTCTACAAAAAAAAGTGAAAGAAAAGCAGCTTATAAATAAAGAAGAAGAAAGAGAGATTACCTTGCCACAAGTGAAACAGCGCACTGGAATGATCATCTTGCTAAAACCCTAGTTTGAACTTGACAACTTTGAAGCTTTTGGCAGCTATATGTCCTACATACGAGATTTTTCAGCTGAAATATATAGCGCGTAAATGGGCCTGGGCTTTCAGATCCATGCCCTTTTGGAAGTGAAATTTTGATGACTAACCAGTTTTCTCACTACTTAGAAACAATTGGCCACCATTTACAAACTTTTGGTGACTTATAGCCATGAGCTTTTCCTGAAAAGTATAAGAATTTTCTTAGCGGGGTCTAAACTATGACATCAGAGCCAAATTTGTAAATTTTATGAAAAAACTTGCACTTCTTACGCCATGTCTCAGCGAATAGCCTGTTTTTATGTAGTCACTTTTGGAAAACCTTTGCAAAGGCAAGACCACAAGATCTCAAAGGTTGAAGTTAGACTCCATTTAAACCTAATTAGGTCTTAATTTTTGTCCTCTAAGTTTCCTTCAACTTCAGATCTTTTGGTGTGAAATTGAGCTCAACTTCAGACTAAATATGAAGTTTACTGGTTATGTTTGCAAAAGATTTTAAAAAGAAATTGCGTCTTAAATATTGTGGAGAGAATATGTTGCGTGGCAAAGTTCCTTTTTCCTTTTAGGGAGATTTGACAAATAGCTACTTTTACACATACTAATGAGAATCAGTCACCGTTTCAAATCATTTGAAATCAAGTCACTCTTTAATAAGTCATCAATATTTGAACAAAAATACCCTCCATATATTAACGGCACACAACCGCTCATTCTCCATACGAAAGCACGTCTCCTCTTTTTTGAAGTTCATGATAGTTGTCCTAAAATTTCAACTTATACCGAGAAACTCCATATTGATGCCTTAAAAGCTCTGTTTTTGGAAAGAATGTAGATGCATGAAAGTCGATTAGAGCATAATATTAATAATGGACGGAGTTGACGTTTGTTTAAACAACAAATTAACCATCCTTGAATTAAACGGGATGTGACTTCATTTAACTTTGTTAGTTGTTCTCCTTGGTGTTATATCTCATTCCTAGGTACGCTGGGAAACACCAAAACACACACCTTCTAGTCCTTTATCCCTTCATTGTCAAAGCGAAACTCTCAATGTTGAAATTTCGAGCACGGGTAGAGTTTTATAAATTTATAAGAGTGAAACTTTATGACAGATTATGGAGTTTGAAGTTGAACATTGAAATTTCAAGACAGTTAGGAGTACAAAACTAAAACGGTAGGATAATCCTGACGTACGAACTTAATCGACATTCCAAAATGGTGACATGAAGTTTAATGTAGATAGAGAGCGAAACCATTTCGCGCTTATTCTTTAACTATTTTACAAACATCAATTATTTCAATAGCAGTTCTAATAAGTAGTGACACAGGTAATATTTTTAGACCCACGTGGTGTCTCGACAAAGTTGATGGACATAAATTGGAAAACAAAATGTCTCTTACAATCTCCAAATTTTACACTGAACATAGAGTTACAAGACAATGACAAAAATTTGAACATGTCACAAACCATTATTAATGCAATAATATCCTAGCAACTTATTTTCCACCGAAACACAAACATTTTCAATGTTCCAAACATCCTTTTTTATCCTTCAGTGCTTAGCTATAAACTCAGCAATAGCTTCAAAAAGTTTCTCAGTTGCTTCACCAGTAACAGGATCCATATCAACAGCAATCTTATTAAGATAATAACTATGTCCAACTCCTTTATTAATCACCAACTCAACATCCTTATTCCCATTTTTCAAAAGTTTGTAAAATTCCATTTCAGTATCTTTAATCAAATCCTTATCTGCAACACAGTATAAATAGGGTGGCAATTTTAGCTCCGCCACAGCCTGCGCCGCATTTCCCATCGGACAAGTTATCGGATGATCCTTATTGCTACCTGTAACGGAGAAACAAAATAATATTAAATGAATTAATCATTCTAAATAAGAATAACAATATTGTTTAATTGTCTTAAGTTCAAATATCAGTTGAGATAAAAGCATTAAGTGATCTCTTTTTATTTGTCGAGTAGCTTACTAGCTGAAAGTACGTGAAATTAATCGAGATATGAGCAAACTAATTGGAGCCAGAGGTTATTAAAAAAGTAAAATAAAATTATTTTAATTGTCAACCATACCTAATGGTAAAGCAAATGCTAAAAATTTATCCACCATTTCTAGGGTCAGAAACGGTGTTTGCTCTTGTTCTAATTCCGATTTGCTCCGTTTTGAACGTACGAAACCTGGATGAATCGGAATTGCTCCGGCGAGTTCCATGGGAGATAAGTCGCCGGAGTTTTCACCGGCTAGAACAGCGACTTCATGAACTATATTTCCGCCGGAGCTATCTCCGATTAGAAACACTCTGTTGAAATCACCCTGATTACTGAGCCAGGATTCGTAATTTTTTTGGCGGGAAAGGTCCCGGAGATAGAGTAAGGCGGCGTAACCGGCGTTAATGGCGGCGGGAAGGCGGTGCTCCGGTGCTAACGGGAGGTAAACGGAGACGATGATTGATTTCGCCACACGCGCTAAGCGCGTGTAAACTACGTAGTACATGTACCAGTCAGCTTGGCTAATGCAAAATCCGCCGCCGTGAAAGTGAAGAATGATCGGTAATTTGTCGCCGGAAGTTTCAGTTTCCGGTAAGTAGATTCGGAGGCGGCTGCCGGAGTTTTCGTCGGAGATTATGTCTTTTACGGCGACTCCATTGATGAAATTTTCGTGAGGTTGAACCGGGTCGGACATGAATTTGAGTTCGGGTGGGCCGGTCCAAGTCCGATCCACTGACCCGTTTTCGTAGACTCTAAGCCAGGGGGTGACTTCATCTATGACTTTCATTTCATAATAAACCATTTTTGGAACTTTTGCAACAATGAACACAATTTGAAGTGTTTTTTTTTTAAAGTTAGCAGAAATTTGAAGAAGTTTAATTTGTTGGGATACATTTTAGTTTGATTTTGCATGGCTATTTATAATGGTGAAAAAGTGGGTTGTTATATGGGAAATTTCGAAGGGTTTTACAATATTTTTATGGGTTTTACTATTTAAATAATGGAAAATTCAATGGTAATTCAAAAGCAATTTCTTAATGAGTCAAATTTCACATGTAGAAAAGCATACTTGGTGGAAGTCAGCCATTCTTTTAGTGGAAGTCATACTTGGTAGTTAGGGACCATGGTTAGCCTTGTGTACACTGTACTACAAAAGAGCTAGGTCACATATACTTCGAAATATTTTCGTATTATTTGAAATTGCTCAATTTTAATTTTCGTTACATTATTGGTTCATTAAAATTCATATCTTAGCAAATTGTCTTAAGTTTGCCCTTATAATTAACGACGTTTTAAGGAAAAGTAAATTGGCTTGGCTTTATACATCCAAGCTCCAAATTTGCTCACTTGTAAGTACATTATAAGCAAGTGGGGTTGTTAAATGGAAGTTTCAAAGGGTTTTACAAGAAAATTCAGAGTTTAGATAATGGAAAGAGGAATGACAATTCGGAGGCACTTACCTAACAAATGCATAATGAGTCAATTCCACATGTAGACAGCATACTTGGTGGAAGTGTGTCGCTCAGTACTAGTAGTAGTTAGGGTCATTACTTATTTCGAGAAAAGGAAGATAGTAATATCGATAACTATGGTTGTTTGAACTTTATTTGGTCTACTGCAGAAGAGTATGACCATATATATTGAAGGGAAAATGTTCGAAGTTTGCGTTTATAGTATTTGAAATTGTTCAATTTTAAGATATGTTATACTTTCTGTTCATTAAATATCCTTACAATTAGCAAAGTGTCTCATAATTAACCTTGTAATTAATGAAGCTCCAGTGCAATATGTGTTGGCTCTTCGAGAGAAGAAGTCCAAAATTGTCTTGCAACTTTCGCTTATGATTTAAAATTATCTTGAAGTTGGAGTTCTAATGAAGGGTAAAGGAAAAAATAACTTTTTTCTGACATGGAAATATTAGACAGGAATCTAGTTGAAGTTACAATTGTTCCATATCGAAATACTACATAAGCTACGGGTACATTTGTTAAAGTGAAGTTTCAGGTTTTACAAAACTTCTAGAGTAGGTAATGGAAATAGGATGGCAATTCAAAAGCATTTTCGTGACAAATTCATAATGAGTCAATCCACTTTGAGAAAGCATACTTCGTGGCCAGTTAGGGTCTTGACTAATTTGACGAAACGATAAGATAATATAATTTACATAACTGTGGTTGTTAAAGCCACAATTGGTTCTACTAGTACTAATAAGGATTTAGTTTGAAAAGAAGTCCGATTTGTTTACTACTAATAAGGCATTAGTTTGACCTATATTTGTTTAGACTTGGACAAGCTGTTTGTTTTCAACTCAATTCGTTTTAATTTCTTTCTTTCCAGTTTCGCTTTATAATTTATGGTATATAAGAAATTTTCAGTTTGGCTATATAATTTTTTCGATCTGAAAAATGGGTTTTTATGCCTACAGAAGTGTGAGAAATACCAATAGCCTTGGCAAGTGGCAACTGCTAGCAAAGACCAACTCATCAAGGCATGTTGCAGGGTTAGAGAAAGATTGCGATCGTTCTATCTTAATTAAAAGTTTTGGGTTTAAATGTTGGAGCTAAAAAAATTCTTAGTAGTGAGTGCTTTCTTCTTCAATAGGTCATACGTGCACAAATTCAAATTTGTCGAGTCCATTGCACATACGGGATACTAAACACCATATTAAAAAAAAAAAAAAAAAACTAAAGCGAAGAAAAATTATACCAGTGCATTATAGGAGTTAAGAAAAAATGTGAAGATATTTGAAGCTTTTGGATTTAAACATGTTATATCATTTGTTTGGTAAAAGTTTTTTATTAAAGATAAATTAAGAAGTTCAAAGTTTAATCATTTATAAAATAGAAAAAGTTTGTTATTTCTTCTAATTAATTAGGGAAAACCAAAAGTAAAAATTTGATCTTGTAGCAAGTATGGTGAAGTGCACCAAAGGCCATTTTTGGCAGTGGTCTTTGGTTTGAGGCCACTTTTTTTTATTGATTTTACATGAGAGGTCACTTTTTGGAACTTTAATTTTTTTGATTGAACATCCCACAAGTTCAACCCACAAGGATTGAAGTTCAACTTCAGCACACCACAGGGATCGAAGTTCAACTTCAGCCCTTAAGGATTGAAGTTTACGCATCTATACCTAAAAGTTCAGTCCTTACAGATTGAAGTTGAAACTTCAAAATTTAAGTATGAAGTTCAACCCACAAGGTTTGAACTTCAGCCCACAAAGATTGAAGTTCCAAAAAGTAGCCTCTCATGTAAGACAAATAAAAAAAGTAGCTTCAAACTAAATACCAGTGACAAAAATTGCATGTGGGGTGAAAACTTTACAGCAACTATGCACCGCACTAAATAAAAATTAACCATCATTTAATAACTTTTAGAGAAATAGTCAGATTCAAGAAAGACAGAAAATTTTAGTACTTTTTACTTGGACTTTTGAACGTTTTAGTTCAGAAGTCCTAGTAAAAAAATACTGGGATTTGCTAAATATGAAGTCCCTTTAGAAAATAGTTGGATTTCAAAAAAATTAGTTCAAAAGTCCTAGAACAAAATACTTGAGACTTGCTAAATATTAAATTCCAATATAAAAATATTTGGACTTATGAAAATTTTATTTTAAAAATGGCAGTACAAAATACTTAAGACTTCAAATATGAAGCTACACTAAAATTCCTTGGAACTTTTAGTTCAAATTCTCCGAGTATTTTTTTTATGGCTAGTCTTAAAAAAAGAATATTTTTCAAAATCTCAATTCTAAAAGTTTCTAATTATTGGCTGATTCTCATTAAGTGGTGCAAAATTTGGCTAGTTAGCAAAATTACCCGGAGTACTGAATATTTTGAAGAATAACTATTAACAGTAAACAATTACAAACTTTTAGAAAAGTAACCAACTTTTTGAGAGCACACATTTTTTAAGAGTAGCCAAAATAAACCCAACAAATTACCCAGTAAAATTTTGCTGGGGTTGAATTCAAAGTTTCAGGAAATTTTAATGGAACTTCATATTTGAAGTCCCAGTAAATTTTCCCAAGACTTTTGAACTAAAATTTTTGAAGTCCAAGAAAAATTTTCTGGGACTTCGTATTAGCATTCTCCAGATTATTTTAGTTCAAATTCAAGGAAAATTTTCTGAATTTTTTCGTATTTCTTGAATATGGCTATTCTTTTCAAGGCTTCCAAAAGCTGACTAGTTTTCATTTGACGCGATGTAAACTGACTACGGGTTTAATTTTTGCCAATATCCCCATTTAATAGCCCAAATGGTGTTGTCAACTTTCAGCCCATTAACACTTATCCACTACATTTATAAACCTTTTGAGCTGCCAACAAATAAAAGGTTTTCAAAGAAGCTGAGCTTTGAGGAGCAAACACAAAATTAGGGTTTGGTATATCTCACCGTTTATATTTTTCCGATCAACAACGATGATTTACGACGTGAATTCGCCGCTTTTCCGATCATTCCTCAGCCAGAAGGGTGGCGCCTCCGACAAGAGGTACTTTACCTATTCTCTTTTTAACTGTATATTGTAATTAGGCTTCGCAAATTTCACTATGAGAAAGCGTGTTTGTTTGTGGGTTACTCTATCGCCTACTCAGTAGGTGTTAAAGCCCGGTATATAAGTGGAGAAGGGTAGAGGGACGTGACCAGTATCCACTGAGTCGAATCATGCATATTGGGCCTATGGGATTTCTTGGTTGTGTGAAAAGCTTTTTTTAACCTGGTTAGGGATTTGTATGTCGATAGAAAATGTATGACCTTGAGTGTCGGAGACTATAATTTATTGAATATTGGAATGAGATTAGGGTTCAAATGGTGTGAAGTAGCTACTGAGAAATTCATATAGCCGGCCCCAACTAACTTCGGATTAAGACGTAGTAGAAGTAGTTATTGTTTCTATAGAATTTAAATAGTACCAAAAGGAGTTGGGAAGTTTCCCTCTTCTGATAAGAATCTGAAGCTTACAGTGGAGATGATGAGAGATTTACCTTCTAAATGTCATGTATTAGAACAAACACATCGCATCTCATGATTTCTGGATGGATACATCTATCTTGTCAATTATTTTTGTTTTTAATATGACTTGCTTTAAAGTTGATCTATAGAGATTCTTGTGAAGCAAGCTGCTGCGTGTAGCTTCAGCTCTTCAATTATCAAAATCATCAGATAGTGTCTAAAATAGCTTATAGTGCTTTTAATGGGATTTAAGTGCAATGAGAGAATTGTTTGGATCTTTCCTAAATGGTCTTTTCTTTTCGAACATTTTGTTGCTTGCGATATTTCACTTCTCAGATAGAGTGTCTGAAATTTCGTAGGGTGCTTTTAATGAGTTTTAAATGCAATGAGAAAATAGTTGGGAACTTTCCTTAGGAGTATATATTTACTCAAGCAGAGCTCTTCTATTATAAAAACCACCAGAGAATTTCTAAGATGGCTTACGGTACTTGTTAGTGGGTTTCAAGTGTAACAAGAAAATCTTTGGTAGCTTGTGTAAGTGGCTCTTTGATTGGTTCTTCTCGTTGTAATGTAGTTTCCATGTCAACTTGCATTGTCCCGGACCTCCAAATAAGGGGAAATTCATATTCTCATAGTCAAAGTCACTTCACTGGGTTGCAACTTTGCATTCTACTTTTCTTGTTTTTCTTTAAACTTCCATCAAATTGCAGGGTTAAAGTCTGATAATAGGGTTTCAAAAACTCTTTTGTATAAGGTTTATGTAGTTATTTCCTATGTTTTGCCTCTTTTACACTGTTACGCATGTAAACTTCATGTAACCTGACATAGCTATAGCGCCGCTGACATGTGTTTTATTTGTCTAGGAAAACAGAAGAGCAGAAGCCCAAGGAACAGAGGCCTAAAGCAAGTGAAAACAAGCCTGTTATGAATGAATGAGAGCTGCCAGATGTAAACTTTAGAATATCTAAGATCTTGTTTAGCAACTCTTTTAAAAGATATGTTGAGCATGTGCTGTATTTGACATTTGGATAGGTCATGTTATAAGATATTTGATCTGGTACTTCTGTTGGTTTTAAAACCCTATCTAAGCTATGATTTGGAATGAGGATCAAGGGTTGGTTGCAGTTAAGTTGACCACCTCCTGATCTTGTGCTTTCGGTCACATCGACTTTATCCGCCTTGTTTCTCAATATAAATAATTTGGTTTGTTGAAAATTCCAAGTTTTGTTCAGAAACCTCGACCAAGAATATGTACATAGAAGGATTTCTTACATCATTTAGATGGTGAGAAGCTCATGTTATGTTGGTTGCTTGGAGCCTCAGACCACCTAGGTTGTATTCTGAAGAAATGGATAGTTCAGGTTAGCATAGGTTTTCCTTTTTGTGGTTCGAAGAAGCTTAGGTCGTAAGAGGATGACTTGACATTAGTGGAATCTTGGGAAGCTAGTGTGAACCATTAGCTCAGAAGGGTAGTCTAGTTCACCTTACTAGGAGTAGTAAAGAGACAACGATTGAGATTCCATTCAGGACATTTAGGTACAATTTTGACTCATAAGGTCAGAAAACTTGTTAGAGGATGAGAAAACCTTGAAAGGTCGGTCCTTTCCAAGTAGATTCTTCTTTTTGTGCACCTGATTTACAGGGATTGAATGGTTCAACTGGAATTGGATGACCGGGAGGCAAGTGAGAACTCAATGCTTAGTTTAAATTGTGGCATTTTGAGGTCATTTTCGGGTGATCGGCTCGTGAAGAAGCTAAGTTTATCGCTTCCCCGACCGACTCTCCATCTCCTCTGTACTTTATCCGTTCATCACTCGAACTGTATAAGGCAAAGAATCATCTTGTGTACAATCTAAATACATCACACTAGCGATGTATTTTTATTTACAATTATAAGGCATAGTTTACTTTTTGAAGTCATTAACACACAGCTTACTCTACAGTATATAAATAGTTATCTGCCGTTGACATTTAAATAATCAATTTTAAAAATCTTTACACTTCAATGCTAAAAATCGAATTTCACACCAAGGCAAACAGATGTTTAGAGAGAATCATTTTCCATTATTCCCGCCGCATTTACCATCTCAATCATACATTTTCTCCCTCTGTTTACAATACTTAATGACAGAGCACAAGATTCTTCTTTTACTTCTTCTTTTCCATTTCTCCTCCATCTTCCATTTTTCAATCTTCCCTTTCATCTCCACTAGCCTTTAGAAAACAAAAATGTGTGAGCTGTTCTTATCTAGTAGTTGTACTACTTCTACAAAGCCTCAAATTTCATGTTTTTCCTCCAACGTCCTCTTCTTTTTTCCCTTCATTTTCTCTCACTCTCTTTACTTGTCTCCTACCAAATGTGACTCCTTTTCCAACTCGAACTCAGAGACATCCGGTTAGGGATTCCTAAGGCTTGAACTTGAGACGTATGTTAAAGGCTTTAGCATTACCATAATTGATCAGGATCTGTACTTAAAGAGATAAGTTAATTCAGCTGAAATGGAGTGTACAAGGGGTACCATGGAGAAGAAGATATTGGACGATTTCTTCAAAGAACTGAATACGCTCGAAAACATGACATGGACCGAGTTTGTTGAAGAGAAGAAAATTGAACCGAAGAGCATGAGGAGAGATAAAGATTGGAAAAGGACACTGGCAGGCAAATTTTATGAGGAAAGGGACAATGCTAGTGGTGGCAATGGTGAAGGAATGGATTTGTTGTGGGAAAAGTATGAAATGGAAGCCATAAAGAACAATGCAAAAAGAGATAGTAATACAAAGAAGACGATGAAAAAGAAAGGAGAGCTGAAGAGATATCTAAAAGAAGCAAATGAAGAAGAGATAAATGAGCAGCTGTGTTGCGTAAAGGCACAGAAGTTCTCTAGGAAGATGAATTTGGGAATGGGAAGGACTAATCTTGTGAGGATTTCTAAGGCTATTAAAGAGTTCAGATGGCTATACCATGTGAGCAAGAATAACAAGAAGGTGCATTGTGGAGAAAGATTCTAGAGTAGTGAAATCATTTAAAATTATTGTCCGATGCATGAAGCTCCCCACAATAGATTTATTGTACTCATAACCTTATATTTTTGTAGGAAGCTGTTTCTGTGGCTTGAGCTTTGTGATCTCCTGATCACACCACGACAACTTTTGCCGTTGCCCCAAAGCTCCCGTCAGTAGGAATATTACTTTCTAAGAATGAAGTTAGCAGGTGAAAGAAAACGTTTGTGGTAGTATTATATGTTTGTCCAAGAAACTTTCACCATTTGCTAGAATTAATCAAATTTAATGCATTGTAGATGATGCATCTGATTCTGTACGAATCTGAAGGTTAAAAAACAGAGCGAAGAAACATGTTTTTAGAAGCTGTGCAGAGCTACTCATCTATATTTTGGGCTTCCACTTACATGAGTCTAAAGTATGATAATTTCTAGGACTACATCCTGAAGTCCTGGTAAAAATACATAACTTAAACTCCTTTCTTATAACACATAATGTGATTCATATACGAATTGCCTAATATGTTTTTGACACATAATCATGAAAAATCAGCTGAAAACATAACTGTGTTGGTCATTTCATTGTATCTACTTTACTCAAAAACAGTCAATACTTGCAATTAGCATCAAGCGAACATGTGCTTGCATTTTGCACAAGCAAACAATTTTCCAGGCACAGCGCCCTTAAGTCCCAAAAAAGATTTAACATAGAGTACGTATAACCTGTAACTCATATACAATTTACCAAATGAGCTTTTTACACAAGAATCATCAAAGATTAAGCAGAACGCATAAGATGAAATAAACTGTTTTCTACTACCTACTCTAATCAAAACAGTTAAAACTAAACTCTGCTTTCAATCAGCATCAGTAAAAAGTCTCACTTTTTGTATAACCTTGCAATCTTAATCGCCAGCATCATGAACTGTCAAGTCACTGATCTATTTATCAATATCCATATTATCAGATTTCCTTTTGGTACTTCTAGTGCCTTTAGGATCGTATTCTTCATCAGAACTACCACCAGATTTCCTTTTAGTGCTTCTAGTACCTTTAGGATCGCACTCTTCATCACTATCATCAATCTTTCCGATTGGCAATTTTTCCAAATTATCATATCTTGGTCTATTCCTTGGTTGCAGCTGTTCTTCTTCAATTGCAATTCCCTTACATTTTCCTTCTCCTCCTCTGATAATATTTTTGCTTTTTCCAGATCCTATAGCAATATCTTTCTTGCTGCTTCCTTCTAATAAAGATTTTTTCCTGGCAATTCCAGCAGTCATGTCCTTTGCCATTTCAACTGCAGTATCAAGCACGTTCCCAACAGAGGGCCTAACTCAACATCATAACATAACAACTGTTTAAGACCATGTATATAAGAAAAACAATAACCCACTACTTAACCAAATACAACAATCTTATATACACTTTCTTGATGACCATGCCTAGCAATTGGAGAATAACATAAACGATAGACATGCATGCTCGTTTCAAGATTAACAATAGAAATATGGTAAACTATATATACACATGCACATTAACCATCTGAATTTCAAGATTAGGAAATGATACTAAAGAATCAAAGTAGTTACCATAATTCTTGAAAGAAATGTACGTACCTGTTGTCAAGAAAGCTTAGGTTCTTTGCTAGCTCGTTTTGGCTAATTTCTATCTGCATATCTTCAATAGTTATTGGAGGATGTCGAACCTAAAATCAAGAAATAAGAGAACATTTTCAAGTCTCACTCGTTAAACCACAGAACTAATACTTGTAACTATTCATTTGAAAAACATAATCATTATGGGAATTGCAGAATAGAAAATTGGAATAACATATTTTAGGAATGGATATATGTAGAATACCTCATATCTGAAAGTCCTGGATTTTCTTGGCATTGTCTTTGTTACAGTCTCCAGATCAAAATCCTGCTGTACATTCTCTTCTGGTTTCTTTCCAGATTTTGAATCCATATTCTTTTCTTCATTATCATTGCCTGATTTTCGTTTATCTTCTGACATGTTCTTGTGTTTCTTGATTCTCTCTGTTGAACTTCTTTGAATAAAGACGCAGAGAGCTAAGAAAGAGAAGAGAGGGAAATGGGAATATGATTTGAACTATTTATAAACAATTTTTTGTAGTATTTGACTGCATGCTACGTTGTGAACTTAATTATGATCACCTTTGTAACTAACTCAAGAAATTGAAGAAATGGGATTGGGACTAAAATAATCAATTCTGTAGTATACTTGAGTATTGCATGCAGCGTCAGAACTTATATATATTACTCCTAATCCTAATACTCACTCGCCTTTTTACTCTTTTTCTGCTGAGTATTATTAGTAGTTTCTTTTCTTTTTTAAATCACTCATTGGAACAATATTAAGCAGTTCACTGATACTGCAGGGGCGGCCTAAGCATAACGCCACTAAGGCCATTGCTTTAGGCCCCCAAATTATAAAGGCCCCAAATTTTAGCTATTTATTATATAATATATATAATTTACATATTATTGTTTGACAATTATATATACATTTTGAAATTTGACTTAAGTTGTTCAAAAGAATGAGGAAATTAGAATAACTTTTTATCTCTCTCTATTTAATACATTTGTTTTACTTTTGGTTTTGATGTTTTGTTCACATAAATTCATATTTTTATCTTTAAAAACAATTTTATGTCGCAATTTTAACACAATCTATCTGTGTAAGCTATACAAATAAGCTATTACGATTCATTTTTACCTAAAAAGGCTAGAAAAAATAAAATATAATAAGTAAAAAGTGCTAGAATCATTGATTAAATTTAAGGCCTCATATAAAATTTTGCTTTAGGCCACCGATTTTGTTGGGCCGCCCCTGACTGATAGTAAGATATTTTGCCTTATTTTCTCGTCCTGTTATTTCAACTTTTTAAATCATAATTTGATCATTTTCTCTGCTTCTTTATTTGTGCGGGAAAGAGGGGGGGGGGGGGGGGGGATATGGAAGAGGTGATGTTGAGGTTTACTTTGAATCCAATACAAAATTCATACTTGTAACGAAAAAATGATGCATGTTATTGCTCAAGTTTAGTTTTAATCAAATGACCACAAAATAAAATGAGATTTTGCTTCCTCAAAATTTTTCCTTTGGATGAGAGAAAAATATTCCTTTGTATTTTTTGCAGCATGATGGTTGAATAGGTTAAATGGGAATAACTTACAGCTATAATCAAATGGATGGGAGTAACGGAACCTTGCGAATCATTTTCTCAATAGTCGTAATTAGTTTCGTTATTACTGATTTAATCCCAAACAATTATAAATCAATAAAGCAAAATGCCAATAATTACAAGACCCTTAGGTGTTATTTGATTTGTAGACAAGTTATAGTGAAGTTATAAGGTGTGGATTGTAAAATGGAGATTAAATTAGCAAAATTATATAGAGATATTTGGTTCACTCGATTGAGAATGAGATAATATATGTTAATTCCTTTTTTTTTTTTTAAATCTCTTCACATATTTTAGCTAGTACACAACAAGATTTAATCAAATTCTGCTGCATTGTAGATGATGCCTTTGATTTTTGTGGAATGGAAAGGAAGAAACTACAGAAAAATATCAAGATCCTCTTTCAATGACCTACATAAAGAGAATGTCTCCAAATTTTGGGTTTCCATGCACAAGCTCCAGAGTAGCAATTTTCTAGTACTGCAAACCTTTAAGTCCGAAAAATTATTTATCATAGAGATTTACCTGTAATTACTTTGTAAGTATATACTTATATAACATAAACTCTTATCTTTAGATGATTAATATACCATTTAGAAGATGTGTTTTTGACAAGAAAATCATGAACATTTAGCATAACACATTAGCTGAAGTGATCCTTTCTTTCTACTTGCTTTACTCAAAACAGTTAAAACAATCCCTGCTTTCAATCAGCATCAGCAAAAATTCACACTTTCTGTATAACCATGTTCTCTAATACACAAACCTTAGTCACTAGCATAAGTGTCAAAGGCACTAATCTATTTATCAATTTCCAAATTATTAGAATTGATCATTTCATTGTATCAAACTCCTCTCTTTAACGCATAATGTGACTCGGAGACGGATTACCAAATGTGCTTTTGACACAATCATAAAAAATCAACAGAAAACATAGCTGAATTGATCATTTCATTGTACCTACTTTACTCAACAACAGTTAATACTTGCAATTAGCATCAAGCAAACATGTGCTTGCATTTTGCATCAATCAAACAATTTCCTAGGACTGCGTCCTTAAGTCCTAAAAAGATTTAACACAGAGTACGTATAACCTGTGACTCATATACTACCATTTACCAAATGTGTTTTTTGACACAAGAATCATCAAAGATTAAGCAGAACACATAAGATGAAATTGATTGTTTTCTACTACCTACTCTAATCAAAACAGTTAAACCAAACTCTGCTTTCAATCAGCATCAGTAAAAAGTCTCACTTTTTGTATAACCTTGCAATCTTAATCGCCAGCATCATGAACTGTCAAGTCACTGATCTATTTATCAACATCCATATTATCAGATTTCCTTTTGGTACTTCTAGTACCTTTAGGATCGTATTCTTCATCAGAACTACCACCAGATTTCCTTTTAGTACTTCTAGTACCTTTAGGATCGCACTCTTCATCACTATCATCAATCTTTCCGATTGGCAATTTTTCCAAATTATCATATCTTGGTCTATTCCTTGGTTGCAGCTGTTCTTCTTCAATTGCAATTCCCTTACATTTTCCTTCTCCTCCTCTAATAATATTTTTGCTTTTTCCAGATCCTATAGCAATATCTTGCTTGCTGCTTCCTTCTAATAATGGTTTTTTCCTGGCAATTCCAGCAGTCATGTCCTTTGCCATTTCAACTGAGGAATGTTTCATCTTTAACTTTTGGTTTTGTGGACTTGATAAATCAATTCCTTTGTTCCTGCAGGCAAAATCAGAATCCAACAATTCAGTTTTAAAGGTACTACTTACTTCTTAATTTCGGGCCCAACTCAACATCATAACATAAGAACTGTTTAAGACCATATATATAAGAAAAAACAATAACCCATTACTTAACCAAATACAACAATAACCCATACACTTTCTTGATGACCATGCCTAGCAATTGGAGAATAACATAAACGATAAACATGATAATAAAAGCATTTGTGCAAATGTCTCGGATAACATAACACGATGCCAAAAACATGATAAAACCTAAGTAATTCTTAGAGTTGTGTTATTGTATTTAGACAAAAACAAACAAATATAAAACACAAAAATGCCCTTACTTGAGAGGGCAACATACAAATAATTAAGAGTAATAAACAATAGAAATATAGTAAACTATATATACACATGCACATTAACCATCTGAATTTCAAGATTAGGAAATGATACTAAAGAATCAAAGTAGTTACCATAATTCTTGAAAGAAATGTACGTACCTGTTGTCAAGAAATTTTTGGTTCTTTGCTAGCTCGTTTTGGCTAGTTTCTGTATGCACATCTTGAATAGTTATTGGAGGATGTGGAACCTAAAATCAAGAAATAAGAGAACATTTGAAAGACATGCATGCTTAAATAATCATTATGGAAATGGCAGAATGTTAAAATGAAAAATATGGAAAGAAAAGAAAATTGGAATAACATATTCTTAGGAATGGATATATGTAGAATACCTCATATCTCTCAGTCCTGGATTTTCTTGGCGTCATCTTTATTAAAGTCTCCAGATCAAAATCCTGCTGTACATTCTCTTCTTCTTCTTCTCCTTTCTTTCCAGATTTTGAATCCATATTCTTTTCTTTATTATCATTGCCTGATTTTCGTTTATCTTCTGACATGTTCTTGTGTTTCTTGATTCTCTCTGTTGAACTTCTTTGAATAAAGACGCAGAGAGCTAAGAAAGAGAAGAGAGGGAAATGGAAATATGATTTGAACTATTTATAAACAATTTTTTGTAGTATTTGACTGCATGCTGCGTTGTGAACTTAATTATGATCACCTTTGTAACTAACTCAAGAAATTGATGAAGAAATGGGATTGGGACTATTATATTTTCTTTAACTCAATTCTGTAGTATACTTGAGTTTTGCATGCAGCGTTAGAACTTATATATATATTACTCCTAATACTCAGCCGCCTTTTTACTCTTTTTCTGCTGAGTATTATTAGTAGTAGTTTCTTTTCTTTTTTAAATCACTCATCGGAACAATATTAAGCAGTTCACTGATAGTAAGATTTCTTGCCTTATTTTCTCTTCCTGTTATTTCAACTTTTTAAATCATAATTTGATCAGTAATGATAAAAGTGTGATTCATTTTTTCTGCTTCTTTATTTGTGCAGGGGAGGGGGGGGGGGGGGGGGGGGGGATATGGAAGAGGTGATGTTGAGGTTTACTTACAAGGGTCCTTTGGGTGGGGGACTTTTAAGTCCCCAAAAGAAAAAAAGGGGACAAAGTTTTAAAAAATTGGGTGAGGGGACACCCTTTTAATTCATACTTAATGTAGATATGTGGTCTCATTAAAATAGCCCCCAAAGTTTTATTAAATGCAAAATAGCCCTCCATATATATAAAAATTCAATATCCAAAAAAGTCAAAAAACCTACCTTTCTCTCCCCCCCTTCTTCTTCTTCCTTTCCCATTTGTTTTGCAGCAGCCGCTGCTGGTTCCCGCCATCCCTCCCCCCCACCCCCCCTTTTTTTTTTTTCAATTTCGCTTCAAATCAACAGCTCCATTGAAGGGTATTTTAAGCTTTTCTTAATCCCAAACCCGATTTAAACCCATTCCAATTCAAATCGAAAAGCTTTTTCCAAATATTCTTTTCCGCGATTTCAACCCCTCTTGAAGATCTGTGACTTTTTCGCTTGAAAGGAGCTCTGGTAAGTGTTCTGTGTTGTACACTGTATAATGCAGTTTGTTTTGCGATTTATGGGTTTCGTTTATGCATTTTATGAAAAATGCAAATTCTGGGCAGCTGATGTGTACGGATGCGAAGATTATGTGTGCACATATATAATATGTGTACACTTATGTAAGAATGTGTACACATCATATTAAGATGCACCCTGCACATCAAATATATGTGTACACATAATATATAATGTGTACACATCAGCTGACGTTGCATCCTTTTTGTTCGTACACTTCAAATATACGTGTATGTGTACACATATTATATTGACGTGTACACATAATAAATATGTGCACACATCAACATATGCGTGTACACATCGGACGAATATTAAGGAACAAAAATTAAGGAAAAATTTCGTAAACGGCAACAAGCTTTACGTTTGTTGCGTTGGCAATGATGTTTACAATGTCGGTACTGGGAATGAGGTTGTTAGTGTCGATCTAATTCAATGGACTTGTTCTTGTCGGAGGTTTGATTTGGACGAACTACCTTGTGCACATGCTATGGCAGCCTTAAGATGTCGATATGGAGGAGCGTTTGAGTTTGGGTACGAGATATACCAATATACATCGGGGTATTATTCTACAAATGCATACATTCTTGCGTATGACGGCTTAGTCTATCCAATGATTGCAAAGGAGTTGTGGAATGCACCACCAGAGCTTTATGAGAGGAAGATAAAGCTGCCTTTTGTGAAAATGACACGAGGAAGAAGGAAGACAAAGCGAATGCCTTCGGTGGGTGAAGCATTCACAAGTAGGAAGGAATGCATGAGAACTCGTATGGACACTCAAATAACTTCCATTTTAATATAGGAACAAGGATTCACCATTGTTGGCATTCAAACAACCAAGATTTGGGATATTCTAGAATTAATATGACAACTACTGACCAATGATAAGGCCAAATCCTTAGATTCTAATGCTCCTTTTGTAGGGAATGCATGAGAACTCGCATGGACACTCAAATAACTTCCATTTTAATGTAGGAACATGGATTCACCATTGTTGGCACTCAAACAACCAAGATTTGGGATATTCTAGAATCAATATGACAACTACTGACCAATGATAAGGCCAAATCCTTAGATTCTAATGCTCCTTTTGTAGGGAATGCATGAGAACTCGTATGGACACTCAAATAACTTCCATTTTAATGTAGGAACATGGATTCACCATTGTTGGCACTCAAACAACCAAGATTCGGGATATTCTAGAATCAATATGACAACTACTGACCAATGATAAGGCCAAATCCTTAGATTCTAATGCTCCAATTGTAGGGAATGTACGAGAACTCGTATGGACACTCAAATAACTTCCATTTTAATGTAGAAACATAGATTCACCATTGTTGGCACTCAAACAACCAAGATTTGGGATATTCTAGAATCAATATGACAACTAACGACTAATGATAAGGCCAAATCATTAGATTCTAATGCTCTAATTGTAGGGAATGCATGAGAACTCGTATGGACACTCAAATAACTTCCATTTTAATGTAGGAACATGGATTCACCATTGTTGGCACTCAAACAACCAAGATTTGGGATATTCTAGAATCAATATGACATTATGTGTACACATATAAACTGTATGTGTACACGTAAAGTTATTGTGTGAGTACATTCAATCATTATAAACATAGAAACATGATAATCATAGATTTCACAAATACAAATACTTTAAGATTTATTCAAATACATATAATCATAGACTTCACAAATACTAAAATTAAGACATAACTCGTATTTCACAATAAAAAGGAACTTAACATTATAGATTCTAATTTTCAAAGCCGGAGCGAGGTGGAGAGTTGGGTGGAGTGTAGTAGATGTCCTTCAAGGACTTGCCCAAAGGTGCTAGGAGTAGTTCGAAAATCCTTTTAATCCTCTTTATATCCATAAGTTGGCGGTCTCTTACTTCAATTAGGGCTTCTTTCATTTCATCAAGATCTTTCTTCAAGTCTTCCATCCTTATAATAGGATGTGAAGGATTGCGTCCTTTCATCTTTATGTGTTATGGACGGTTTATAGGGTTGCATTAGGCTATTTTTATAACTGCCCTAGTTTTATTATCAATGATAACCGTCCGCACATAAGTAATTACCTACACATATTGTTTACGTGTACACATATTTTTGACGTGTATGATGGACTTGGTAATTATCCACACATATTTATTACGTGTACACATATGTTTGACGTGTATTATGGACTTGTGCAAATTACAGGAGTAATTACCTACACATATTTTTTACGTGTACACATACTTTCGATGTGTAGGAAATACCTGTGCAGATTTAGCAAGTAATTTCCTACACGTATTTCTTATATGTACACATAAGTTATATGTGTACACATATTTTATATAAGTTTGAAAGATAGGAGGAAATAGGCAAGTCATTTCAACACATCCACAACAGGTGTGCAAATAAAAGAAAGTTGATCATGTACATCATGCAATATACTAGTCCACGACATCAAAAACTAAATTTAAAAAAATATTAAGATTTTGCACCGAACACTTTCTTCTTCAACCGTCTCCTCATCATCACATCATTGTTATCCAAGTTCTCAGCATCCTTCTCAGCACTATCCAACTCCTTCTCAGCATTGTCATCATTCTGTATTATCTTTCTCAACAACGACTTCCAATTTTTCAAGGCAGCACGTTTTGTCAATTTTTCTTTTTCACCAGCAGCAGTACCAACAAGTTCTCCACCTTCTTCTTGTACTCCACAAGCAGTACCAACACGTTCTCCACTTTCACCACTTTCTTGTTGTCTTCCACATTCTTGTTCTTCTACTACGGGTTTTCCACTAACGCTAATACCTTCTACTTGCTCTTCCCTTCCACTAACACTGGCAACAACATCTACTTCTTCTTCCCTTCCACTAACACTACCAACACCTTCTACTTCTTCTTCCCTTCCACTAACACCACCAACAACATCTTTTTCTAATCCATCCCTTCCACTAGCAGCTCCTTCTTCTACTCCATCCCTTCCACTAACAGCTCCTTCTTCTACTCCATCCCTTCCACTAGCATCACCTTCTTTTTCAATAACCTCACTAACAACTTTTTCAGCAGCCTCTTCTTCTCTATCACCAGTAACTCTATCATTTTCTTTCTCCACTGCATTTTTCTCTCTCTTATTGCATTCTACATCGCCCTCCTTATTTTCACCTACCTGAGTTGCAGAGCCCTCATTTTTTGATCCACTATCTATGAGTGCCGCTTGTTGATTAACTTCTTCAACGATTTGATTAACATCTACAGGTGCACACATATCTATGCTGGCTTGGCTCTCTGATTGGGCCTCATTTGATCGTGCTTTACCGCTGGCAGTTCTAGTTCTTTTGCTAGCATTTTCAGACATCTCGCTTCTTCCATCAGCCTTCCTCTTGCCACCCCTGTTACTGATACCACAAGCCTCCCCATGATGTGTGCTAACCACTGTATCTACATAGCAAATAAAAGGAATAATAGTTAGGTTAAATGAAAACAGCTTCTAAGAGAATTACACATGGTAAGGTGCATATACATTGTTATATGTGTACACATAATGTTATATGTGTACACATCAAGAATATGTGTAAAATAGTAGTGCATTTTTTAAACTTGTGTTCACACGTCAAGAATATGTGTACACATATAACATTATATGTACACATTTGGAATATGTGTAAAATTAATAAACTCTTCTTTTAACTTCTTCTGTGTACACACATCAAGAATATGTGTACACATAAGGATATATGTGTACACATAAACTATATGTGTACACATCAAGAATATGTGTACAGATCTTGCAGATCTATGCCCATTTTTTCAGATATACACTCATCTTTTATTTACACATATGCAAAGATGTGTACACATTCGCAAATATATTTACACATATTTCTGATGTTTACACATAATTTTTTCGTTCGAATCGAAGTCGCGATAAAATTCAGTGTATTCTGGGTTTTCAAAACGAACTTGCACCAGAAAATCCATATATAAACTCAGAAAATGAACTCAGACCAGAAACGAAACAAGATTTTTTAAACGAACTATATTCTTATTTTTTCTTTAAAAAAGTTGAAAAAAACATGTTTTTACTTGATGAACGTAAGTATGCAACAATGGGTTTACCTGTTGCCCCACTCTTGTACTTCTCCGCTAGGTGTTTTGACCCACAATTGTGTTTTCATCTTTTAATATTTGCAAAGCAGTCCCCCCTCCTCTTAATCAGCCCCTTAATGATGCCAAGACAATAAAAGAAAGTGGAAAAGAATTTTGTCCCATTTTATTCTTTAAAGACTTGAGAGGTCCTTCACCTCTTTCTTCACCACTTACAATCTAATACATAATTCATACTTGTAACGAAAAAATGATGCAATATATATGTTATTGCTCAAGTTTAGTTTTAATCAAATGACCACAAAATAAAATGAGATTTTGCTTCCTGAAAATTTTTCCTTTGGATGAGAGAAAATTATTCCTTTGTATTTTTTGCAGCATGATGGTTGAATAGGTTAAATGGGAATAACTTACAGCTATAATCAAATGGATGGGAGTAACGGAACCTTGCGAATCATTTTCTCAATAGTCGTAATTAGTTTCGTTATTACTGATTTAGTCCCAAACAATTATAAATCAATAAAGCAAAATGCCAATAATTACAAGACCCTTGGGGGTCATTTGGTTTGTACACAAGTTTTAGTGAAGTTATAAGGTGTGGATTGTAAATGGAGATTAAATTAGCAAAATTATATAGAGATAATTTGGTTCACTCGATTGAGAATGAGATACATGTAAATTCCTTTTGTTTTTATCTCTTCACATATTTTAGCTACATAACAAGATTTAATCAAATCTGTTGCATGGTAGATGATGCCTTTGATTCTGTAGGTCTAAAGATTAAGAAATAGAGCGAAAGCAACATTTTGATTTTTGTGGAATGGGAAGGAAGAAACTACAGGAAAATATCAAGATCCTCTTTCAATGACCTACATAGAGAGAATGTCCCCAAATTTTGGGTTTCCATGTACAAGCTCCAGAGTAACAATTTTCTAGTACTGCAAACCTTAAGTCCGAAAAATTATTTATCATAGAGATTTACCTGTAATTACTTTGTAAGTATATACTTATATAACATAAACTCTTATCTTTAGATGATTAATATACCATTTAGAAGATGTGTTTTTGACAAGAAAATCATGAACATTTAGCATAACACATTAGCTGAAGTGATCCTTTCTTTCTACTTGCTTTACTCAAAACAGTTAAAACAATCCCTGCTTTCAATCAGCATCAGCAAAAATTCACACTTTCTGTATAACCATGTTCTCTAATACACAAACCTTAGTCACTAGCATAAGTGTCAAAGGCACTAATCTATTTATCAATTTCCAAATTATTAGAATTGATCATTTCATTGTATCAAACTCCTCTCTTTAACGCATAATGTGACTCGGAAACGGATTACCAAATGTGCTTTTGACACAATCATAAAAAATCAACAGAAAACATAGCTGAATTGATCATTTCATTGTACCTACTTTACTCAACAACAGTTAATACTTGCAATTAGTATCAAGCAAACATGTGCTTGCATTTTGCATCAATCAAACAATTTCCTAGGACTGCGTCCTTGAGTCCTAAAAAGATTTAACACAGAGTACGTATAACCTGTGACTCATATACTACCATTTACCGAATGTGTTTTTTGACACAAGAATCATCAAAGATTAAGCAGAACACATAAGATGAAATAAATTGTTTTTTACTACCTACTCTAATCAAAACAGTTAAAACCAAACTCTGCTTTCAATCAGCATCGTCTCGCTTTTTGTATAACCTTGCAATCTTAGTCGCCAGCATCATGAACTGTCAAGTCACTAATCTATTTATCAATATCCATACTATCAGATTTCCCTTTAGTTCTTCTAGTACCTTTATCAGCTCCATGTTTGTATTCTTCATCAGATTCAGCACTAGACTCTTCATCAGTTCCAGGTTTATATTCTTCATCAGAACAATTACCACCAGACTCATCAGTAATATCATATTCACTATCAGCCACATCTCCTTTTTTCAAATTATCCAAATTATCATATCTTGGCCTATTCCTTGGTTGCAGCTGTTTTTTAAAGGTATAAATCAACACTAGTAAAAATTAATGCAGATGGGGCACTCATCAAAGGCGTGGCCAATCCGGAGATCTAACATAAAAGACAAGGATTTAAATCCTAGCAAGGCAAGAAACGCCATATATCCTTGCGTGCAAAGTTACTCCGTATGGTTTAGGTATTCAATGAAATCGAGATGCATAGTGCATATGAGCGTTGTCACATGAGAAATAGAAATAAAAAAGGCAAAGGAGGTAAAGAACAAAGCTCGTGTTAAGCAGCATGCCAATGAGATTGGGTGGTAGCTAGCTGTGGTATTTCTGAGCGTTTCTCAAAGAGAAATTTGCAGAGCTAGTTTGGCACTTTGGCCCCCTCATCATCTCATGGAGATGCTACCAAACACTATGATAGAGCACTATGAAAGGATAAATGAGATTTTGCTTCCTCAAAATATGAGAGAAAAATATTCCTTTAAATTTTTCATACCATGATGGTTGAATAGGTTAAGTGGGAATAAGTTACACCTATAATCAAATGGACGGGGAGTTATGGAACCTTGCCAATCTTTTTTTGATAATTAATTTTGTTGTTACTCATTTAGTCTCAAACAATTATCGATTAAAGCACAATAACAATAATTACAACAACATTATCGATAGGGGTCATTTGGTTTGTAAACAAGTTATAGTGAAGTCATAAGATGTGGATTGTAAAATGGAGATTAAAATAGCAAACTTATTTGTAGGTATTTTGTTCACTAAATTAAGAATGAATACATGTAAATTCCTTTTTTGTTTTTTGTCTCTTGACATATTTTAGCTACATGACACGAATTATCAAATTCTGTGTTGTAGATGATGCTTCTAATTCTGTAGGTAACTAAAGGTTAACAAACAGAGTGAAGCAACATTTTTGGTGCAAGCTCCAGAGTAACCATTTTCCAGGACTGCAAACCTGTGGGGAAAAAAAAAAAAAAAAAAAACTACTGTAGTATTTATCATAGAGATTTACCTTTAATTACCTTATAAATACATATAGTATAATTTAAAATCCTATTGTTTAACACATAATGTGATTCAAATACCGTTTACCATATGTGTTTTTGACGCCGAGAAAATCATGAACATTTGCATCACACATTTTCTGAAGCAATCCTTTCTTTCTACTTACTTTACTCAAAACAATTAAAACCAATCCCTGCTTTCAATCTGTAGATTTGTGTATAACCATGTTCTCTAATACACAAATCTTAGTCACTAGCCTAAGTGTCAAAGGCACTAATCTATTTATCAATTTCCACATTATCAGAATTGCCTTTAGTACTTGTAGTACCTTTATCAGCACTATACTCATTATCATCAGCTTCACCACTTTCACTATCAGCAATTGTTCCTTTTTTCAATGGTTCCAAATGATCATATTTTGGTCTTTTCCTTTGTTGCAGCTGTTCTTCTTTAATTGCAATTCCCTTATTTGTCCCTTCTCCTCCTCTCATAGCAATTTTGCTTCCTTCTGCTAAAGATTTTTTCTTGCAGTTCACTTTAGTCTCACTCAGGTTCACTTTTGTCTGCACGGTTAATTTCGGCTTCTGTGGATTTTCTCTAATGATTGGACCTGATAAATGAGTTCTTGATATTGATCTGGCAAAAATCAAAATCTTACTTAGTAATTTGAATATCAAAGCGCTAATTTCTAAGATGCAATTACCCACCTAAGATCCAACAGAGTCCAGGGGCCCTTTCAGAATGGATAAGATGGAATCATAAGACAAGGAAACTTCTAAGTTTTTGTAAAAAATGTATCATAAGACTCTAACTGATTGTGATGAGGTTTGCACCTCCTTAGGCTTTTTTTGGACATCTTCTATCATTTTAATTCTAGTTTATATCTAGCTACACAGTCTAAAGCAGAAGGTGGAACTTTACCTTCTAAATTATACAAGTTAGCTAAGTTAGTTGGCAAATTTTTTGTACAGAATTGGGGTTGTCCAATTCACATATAAGAGTTGAGGAGGTAAGGTTGTATGTCCCCCTCCATAACACTCTCTTCTTTTGGTCATTAATCTACGAGTAGGGGTCTATGCCTAACCCATGGCATTTCAATAAATAAATGAAAAGGAGCTAATTTCTAGTCTGATTGCTAAGGTTATTCACTAAGACATAAAACAATTTTTGGTCGTATCATATATAAATAAGTGGACTGACACTCCCTATAATACTACCAACTTTATCCACTATAACTCCGAAACATACATATCAATGTGGCTTTCTAACTATTACACTAAAAAAATAGTTTTGTGATTTTATTGTTGTATAATGGATAAAGTACAGTTATATAATGTGATAAACTAGTATTTATAACGATTAAAATTCAGTAACCATACATAAAATCAAAGTAGCTAAGAAGTCTTTAAATGATCTAGTAGTTATAATTCTTGAAAGAAATGTACTTACAGTTGAGCAGTAATTCTCTTCTTCAATGGTAGATGGTCTATGCTAATTCTTCTTCTCTGATAATCAAGATTTAGTAAAGGATTTCGACTCTCTGTACCGCAGCTAATTACAGCCTAAAATGAAGAACAAAATTAAGTAAAAGATCATTCAACTCAATCGTTCAAAAATTGCAGAATGTTAAATGAAATAATGGGAAAATAAAATTGGAATAAAATATTCTTAGGAATGGATATACAATGTAGAATACGTACCTCATAAATAGGGATACTTCTGGGTTTTCTTGGCGTTTGCTTTAGTAGAGTATCCAGATCAATTTCATGCTGTGCATTCTCTTCTTTTTCTTCTTCTTTTCCAGCTTTTGAATCCATCTTCTTTTGTTTATTATCATTGCCTAATTTTCCTTTATTTTCAGACATATTCTTGAATTCCTTGATTTTTTTCTGTTTTAACTTCTTTGAATAAGATGATGGGGTGATAATGATAGTGATGAAGTTGTAGAAGAGTTCGGGGTTGGAAATGGGAATATACTAACTTTTCAACTATTTGTAACTAACTAAATTCTCTAGTATTTGATTGCATGCTGCATTATAAGCTTGTGATCTCCAATATAACTGATTCAAGAAATGGGAATATAATTCTTTTTAGGAATAACTATTAAAATGTTCAACAATATCTTAGCATTCATATTGCCTAAGCTAAGAAAAGGACCAATAAACGCAAACTATCCAAATTTGACATAAAATAGTTCAGATTAAGGTTTAGTCATTGTTGATATGCTTTCATGAGGTTTGATGTTTAATAGAAGTCGTGTCAATTTTGTTAACAGTTACATATACATTTTCATAGGTTTGATATTTCACGTGAATCATATTAGTGTAGAAATAAGTGTGTCTAATCTAATTTTTAAATGCAGGTACGCCCGGAAGATATTGGTGAATCCAGCCGTACGGTATATCTTTCGTGAAGAAAATATGGTAGTCACTTTTTGGCAAAGCAAGTTCTAAGTATGAGGAAATGAACAAGCTAGTTATTTCCTTTCGTGAAGAAAATATGGTAATCACTTTTTTGGCAAAGCAAGTTCTATGTATGCAGGATATGAACAAGCTAGTTATTTTTTCCTCGCCAACAAAGCAATCCCATAAAGCAGACCCAACCAGATAAAATATGATGTTTACTACTAGATCTTTTTTTTTTTTTTTTTTGGTAAACGTTTACTACTAGATCTATCTCTACTAATGCTTGTAATAGTCTATTATCTTTTGGTAATCAAACTGTACTTCAAGGCAATGTCTTACACGGATGCTACTAATAGTCTAACCCTAGTATTAGACTATTAGGGGTCGTTCGGTTCCAGGTATTAATATTTAATACCTGCACAAAACTCATCGTTAATTTAGCGCAGCGTTCGGTTGGTTTTTGTGAAATTTTAATACCCGCATAAAATTAGTACAATGTTTGGTTGCGTTTTTGTATATTCCGCATTATTAATACCCACATTATTAATGCGGGAATCTATGTATTATTTTATGCGGGGTAGAATGTGGTATTAATAATGTGGGTATTAATAATGCAGTATTAAAATTTAAATGACAAAATTAACCCTCATAATAATAAGGATATTTTAAAATTTTATTTAAGGAGTAAATAAATATTTTAAATAATAATATTTTTTGTTAATTTATAATATATCAGTGATTCAACAAATAATCCCTACGCTATAATATATGCGTGGCTAATACCCACATTATTAAACCCCATATAACTAATACACGTATTATCAATACCCACATTATTAATACACACATTATTAATACCCACATTATTAATACCCGCATTAATAATTAATACCCGCGTAAAACAAAAGTCAAACCGAGCGACCCCTTATTACTAATGTAATGATGCTATAGTATTAATAACATCTACCAGTTTATTAAAAAAAAAAGGTGTGTCAGGTTTAAAGAGTTGCTAAATTTAGGAATTATCATTTACTAGAAATTTGGAATGAAACAAGTGTAGGATTCTTATGCGTGCTAATTTGAAATCGGGACGTAATTACTATCTTTTTACTATATTGATTGTTGTTGAGAATACCCCAACGAAATAATGTCCCATAGTTCAATTTACTATGTTTAAGCCAAATAAGCTTTTTTTCCTTGTCCATTTAATGTCTGGTTTTTTGCATTATAGGCCTGATTAATCAGGTTAAGAAAGTTACGCTTTGGAAGGGTAATGGCTCCATAGTCGCTATAGCATGCATCCTATTGCTGCCAATTAAGTTAGTTAACTTAATTCTTCCCATGATACATCTGCATATGTGCCTTAACTCAATGGTTAGGTAGGAAGTTAAATGGAACTTGTTTCATTAGTCCTGATTAGTTTCGTCATCATCATACTTACTATTCTAAATGTGCCTATCACCTAAGCAAAATGTAAAAGACCTAAATGCCCATGTTGCCTTAACAAATTACTAATACTAATACTGTTATTATTTTAATAAAACAGAAAAAAAAATTACGCGCCTTTCCCTGTATAATATTCCTGCTTCTCACCTGCCTAACTTTGGCCAACTCTTGAGCTGCCCATCTCTTCAGTATCCAGAATTCATTCACCCTCATCATGTGTAGGCGATTCGTTGAATGTAGACGTCGATTCTCTAGGCCTTTTGGCCTTACATTTACTTTAATGATTCACCCTCATCAACAGCAAGGTCTGGACAGTTTCAATTTGATAGTCACTCTATATAAGTTGGATGGAACTGCTTTGGTTTATTCTCTGTATACTTACCAACAACTGCAGCAGCTAGGTACTATTGTTAACATTGCACAATTTAACTGTCGATCAATTCTGTTGACATTTTGAGCAGTCATTGTGTATTCTAATTTGTTCCCTGTTATTTTTTGCTACAGCCTTATTGCCATCGTTCATAAGGAATTGGGTACGAATCCGAAACCTTCGCTTTTGCTTTGGTACAATTGTTGCTTATATGTTAGCATTCCAGAATTTAAGCGTCGATCGATTCTCTTGACATTTTGAGCACTCATTGTGTATTCTAATTTGTTTCCTATTATTTTTTCCTACAGCGTTATTGCCGTTGTTCATAAGGAATTGGGTACGAATCCGAAACCTCCGCTTTTGCTTTAGTACAATTGCTGCTTATATGTTAGCATTCCAGAATTTAACTGTCGATCGATTCTCTTGACATTTTGAGCACTCATTGTGTATTCTAATTTGTTCGTTTAAATTTTTTCCTACAGCCTTCTTGCCGTACTTCATAAGAAATTGGGTATAAATCCGACACCTTTGCTTTTACTTTAGTACAATTGTTGCTTATACTAGCATGAACTTTGACATCTCCTCCTGTATTGCCAGCTAGAGTTGCCTTAGTCCCCAGGTTCTGTTTGGTGTAGTCGTTTAGACAGCGTCGCAGCCTTAGTGATGCTGAAGTAGCATCGTAGATTATTTAAGCTGCTAATTCACTCTTTGGTGTCGTCATTTAGACGACGTCGGAGTCTTTGTGCTGTTGAAGTAGTGTCGTAGGTTACTTGAGCCGCTAATCCCCTCCCCTCCCCCCCCCCCCCCCAAAAAAAATGTTCGCTCCCGTCTATAGACACAAAAGAACCATGATTTCTGATGACATTTTGTGAAGCCACAGTGATCTTCCGTTTGCTCCTGACTCTTTCCTGCAGCCTTCGTTGTGGTGTTCGTCACGAATCGGGTATGAGCTCAACTCCCTTACTTTTTGTTTAGCATAATTATTACCTATGTTCGCGTGTAGTTTGTCAAGTTAACCTCCAGAATGCTAGCCCTGCTTGCTTTACTCAATTAGACGGCGTCGCATACTGACTATCGTCGAATTACCATCCTAGGCTACCGCAACCGCTAATTATGCTCACAGTACCCTACTGTTTCATTGTGCCCCAGTGCTGTGTTCATGCCCCCTTGCAAATTTGTCCCTTAAATTTCTTAGGTGTCGCAGCCTTAGTGATGCTGAAGTAGCGTCGTAGATTGCTTAAGCCGCCAAATCACCCTTTGCTGTCGCCGTTTAGACGACGCCGCAGCCTTTATGCTGTTGAAGTAATGCCGTAGGTTACTTAATAAATGCGCAGGGTATTAAATAGCATACCAGCAGTACCACAGTGCACCTGAAACATAGAAACCTACTGCCATATCTGAAAATTAAGATTCTAACACATAAATATCTCTAATAACTAGAAAGTTAGGCATCTGTTTTAACGTATGTTCTGTTGCACCAGCAGCACTCATGCTCAATACTGGATGAAAACATAATGGAGCTAGCAATATGTTATCATTACTAGATGTACCATTTTTTGAAACCACTTTAAGAAGAATTTGACTGGCAACTTGTGCACAAGAATCAGACTTCTCTTCCTTTCTTTTGGCCATATTGTCTTTGAAAACATAAAATTTCATGTTACACAACAGAACCATGATTTCTGTTGTCCTGCAGCCTTCGTTGTGGCGTTCATCACGATTCGGGTATGAGAACTACCATCCTAGGCTGCCGCACCCGCAAATTATGCTCACTGTACCCTGTTGATTTAGTGTGCCCCAATGCTGAGTTTATGTCGCCTTGCAACTTAGTTCCCTAAATTCCTTACCTTACAGCCTTTTTCCAGTTCTTCATAAGTAATTGCAGGTGAATTGGACACCTTCGCCTTTGCTTCAAGTCGCATGAACTAGGTACCTTAGGCCGCTAATTCGCCCTAATTTGATCGCTGCCCTCTGAAGGCACAGTAGGGCTGTGAATCCTGAAAACGTTGTGCGACGCCACTGTAGCATCGACTATTGATTTGCTTATGCCCGCTATCCTGTTTGCCTTCGTAGATTAGACGGCGTCGCAGCCTTACTATCAGTCAATTAACATCCTTGGATACCCAAGCTACAAAATATGTTCATTGAATACAGTCTTTTCCTAATGTGCCACGATGCTGTATTTATGTCCCCTTACCATGTGAAATCTGCATATATAGAGCTTCCACTTGGTTCACAGGCAGCGTGTATCTCAATGGCACTCGAGCTAGATAAAGGAAAACAATGCATACCTATTAGTGAATTGAAACCATTGCAAACTGAATGGCTTATTAAAGTGTTGGTGCTGCGGCGAGGCCCAAAAAGGGACTATAAGACCTCCAATGGCGAGGGTGTTATCAGATCCGTCATATTTGTCGATGAAGAGGTAATAGTCATTATTTCCTTTCAACCGCTTACGAATCACTTACCGCCCTCCTGCTATAAGTAACAGTGCTTCATGATTAACATGCGCCAGGGGACGAAAATTCAGGGAACCCTTTTCAACGAACAAATTGAAACATGGGAGGACGACTTCAAACCGCTCCAGGCATATTACATTGAGGATGGGAAGATTTTCACCCCAAAAGCCAACTACCTATCCGTGAATCCTGACGTTGAGATTTCGTTCCGCCAGCATACAAAGGTCACTGAATGTGACACTGATTTTAATACTCAAAACTTCGCTGCCGGTTTCATCCCCTTTGTCGAGGCTGCCAGGATGCCCCTCGGTACCCTGTTTGGTAACGTGCAACAACCCTTGATACCTAGCTTTGCCAGCGTTTATTGCTACTTCTCGCCTGCACTAACTAGCTATTTTTTTCAGATGTCGCCGGCATTTTACTAGATGTGAAGGTACTCATTGGAGAAGGCCGCAAGACACGGCGCGAAGCAGTAATCACCGACGATAGGTTGGTACTTTCACCCTGGTTTGCACAATTACATCCTCTAAGTGGGACACTGTAGCTTAGACTATAACTCAAAACGGTAATTCTCAAATCCCAGTTATAAAGTTGAAGTTGTACTTCTGTGGCAGTACATTAGATTTTAGGAGAGGAATTTACCTCTTCTTTAAAGTATTTGAGTGTTATATGTCCTCTTAATGAGTTTCTTTCATTTTGCTTATGTAGATGGTAGTTCCTCATGGGAAATAATCCCTATATACACAGACTTCACAAGCACACATCATTGGAAAAACAACTTCTTATAGGCAACACCAAACCAATACACCCCTCTCAAACTTCAGGGCCCCTATACCCCCTAATCATTTCACAAACCTGGACAAGGACGAAGAAATGCCCTTGCAAACAATGAACAAAGCAGACCCCCCTAAAACGTCTATACTCTCCCTGCTTAGCTTTTCTATAGCATCCAAACACTTGCCATACAGTCACCTCTTATTTTTTACAAACCAGAAACAAAAGAAACCACACCTACTGCATTCATACTCCTCCTAGATCCCTCCATTTTCCTAGAACACCCTAATTAAACTCCCTAATTTGTCTTTTGAACATAACACTTTATTGTCCAGATTCGACTAATAACACATATAAAATGGTAAAACTTATGCAAGTACCCTTTATTGGCATGTACAAAGATTAGAGCCCTTACTTCTCCGTACAGTTTTTGAATTTTTTTGCTTTTCACTTAAGGTTAAAGTCTTGGTAGAAGTTAGTATCCACTATGGTTCAGACTTAATGATCAAAGGTAACAGACCACTCGACTTGAAAACCAAAAACCATAATTATTTGTTAGTGTCGGTTCAACAGAAAAATTAAAGAAAACCCCCCCTACTGTCAGTACACCTTTAACCTTTTTCCACACATATGCGCACCACTGACAGAATAACTTAGGTCATAAGGTTCTCTCTGTATTATGTAATTTTATGTTGCATTTTTTCTGAAATCTGAATGCATCGACACGGATTTGCACTGGTATTATGTATACTTGCTTGCTTGCTCGTGTTACTGTCCTAACTGAGTATGACTCATACGCCACTTTACTCATGCTTCAGTTTTAGCAATATACCATTTGCCCACATCTTACCTCCTTCGTAGGTACGACCGGAAAACAGTAACCTTGTGGGGAGACCTGGCTGAGATCGAGGGTGCTCTGATGGCTAGCTCTAAACATGACAACCCCGTTGTTGCCTTTTGCAATATTAAAGGCTCCATTTACCAAGGTATATCGCTATGTTGCATTTGTTATATCTATGACCACGTCCCCTTTATGTTTAATCAGCAGGAGTTGTTGTTTCTGGATTTTCAAGTAAAGACCTCTCACTATACCCTCCGCTCCGCAGGTGAATTCGGACTTTCAACTACTCCAGTTAGCTGTGTGCTCATTGAACCAGATTTTGAAATAGTCGATCATCTACACAAGTGGTATGCCCCTGCAATCGAAACCATATTCTTTGGAAAAACTTAAATTTACAATATGCCCCGTGTTGGTACTAACAAATTTCACCTCTCAGGCATACTGCCATGAAGGCTTGCAGCGTGGACATACGATTCATGCCAAGTAGACTAATGCAAGAAACAACTAGGGTCGCTCTAGCTGATATAGTTAAGCCAGCATCTTCTAGCTTCAAGGTATGTCGCCCCAACTAACAGCGTTCGCATAGTGCTTTCAGTGCTTTTGCTGCGTAATTACTACAACATTTTACTGCTGCATATACACTAAAGTCCTCCATTCTTTATCCATAGGCTCAGTACTATAGGTTCGTTGCGAAGTTAATAAATATCAACAACCTGGATGACCTGTGGTATGCTGCGTGCAAAAAATGCTACAAGAAAGTAATTGTGAAGAAAAGCACTGCAAGTTGCGAGTACTGCAGGAAAAAGGATACCGATTACGAGAACAGGTCGGGTACATTCCCTTCTTTACATATCCTGTAATCAAATTGTATTTATTTAGTTCACATAATCTCATTGACTTATAGTATTACTGGTCTTTTACAATAACTTAGATGGTCCAGTTCCTGATGTCGACAGGCAATATGAGTGACCCTGCATATTTATCAAAAACCAATAGCCTAGATAGTTACACCTCTGCGGATTAGTAATATTGATAGGATCCTCATAACTGCTTGCAAATTTCATGTACCAGATATAGGATGAAGATTGTCGTTTCGGCTAAGGAGGTTGAAGATACTGTTCTTACACTGTTTGGGGGTGCACGATTCTTTGTTGGATGTGACGTAAATGACTACATTCAGTCAACATCAGAAAAGGTAAATCCTCGCTTCAGCTTATCAAAAGCTTTACTTGCAGCCTTGCTGCCTTCGGATTCCCTTGTCTTGGCATTTGACACGCTTTTTGGTTCCTCATCAACTGTACAGAAAGGGAAATCACCGTACTACCGCAGGCTGGAGCAGAGCAAGGGTAAAATGTTCAGTTTCCTCATAAAGAACCCGCAAAGTCTGCCTGTTGAGGATAAGAACCGAGACTTGATAGTTGAGGAGATGCACGAAGCTGAAAAGCTCGGTCCTGCAGAAGTGGAAGCTGAACCTTCGGCAGCAACACAAGCACCCAAGCGAGCTATTATAACTGGGGATACCAAGGCAGAAGAGACTTTAACTGTTGATAAGAAGCTTAAAGGGGAAAAAATGTAGTCTACTGCAGCTGTAGCAAGCTGAACCAATATTAGTTATTAGTAAACGGGTCTAGAGAGTCTCCTCCCTTTGTTTCCTTAGGAGCAACTTTAGCTGGCCCCCCTGCTACTTTGTCGTTTGCATTTCAATATTAATAAATATTTGTTTCCCTAAATTGTGTTTGCTCTATATGCTGTTACAGTGTGCATACAGTTATTTCTGGAAACAACTCTGCTTGATTCGCTCCAAATCACCAATGCCTCCTACTGTATAGGTAAAATACAAATTTACGCCGCTAACATCAGTACCAATACCACTATCTAACAACGTATCGCAATACTAAGTGCTAATTTGTCGCAAAAAAAAAAATACAGTATTACTCCCTAACGCTGCATTACTTGATACAGGCCGTAACACATGATAAAGAAATGGCAAAACAAGGTGCGTAATCCTTTTAAAAATTGAAGTTACATCATCTTCAACCCCCCCGCCTAATTAACTTTATTCCCCTTAGATCAAACCACTACACGACAACCTGAAGGAAAAAGCAAATCTTCTAACACCTCAACTGCCTCCATATCAAGTGGGAGAAAAAACGCTGCAGAAGAAGTCAACGTACATGGTAAGCCTTACGTAGCCACATAATTCTAGCCATGAGAAATATAATCAATTATGAATACCTGCGATTGAACATAGTTATACGTGTAGGCAGTGAAGGACAACCTATTAGTGTTACCGAAAAACAAATTGAACAGACACCGGATCAGCCGAATAGGACACTCTCAGCAGGTTAACTTTCCGAATCCTGATGCTACGTATTTGAACTTATACATTCGTGATGTGTGCAACTATAGAAAAAATTTCTCTATCCATTTGTTTATTTTTTTTTTGAAAACTTAAGATGAAGTGATCCCGGCTAATTTTGGCATATATTCATAAAAGCCTAACAATTTTCCTATGTTGAAGTCTGGAAATTAACAGAACCTATTTAAACTTGCTCTCTAATGGAGCATATCACAGCAGTCGAACAATTTAGTTTTGTGAACAAGATACTTAGTTTAATATCAGCAAGAGTATATTCATGGAAGGCCATTTATACCAGTTGACACGACAAACATGCTGAAGCTTAGGAGGCTTTAAGATGAAGTTTTAATACCCAACAGAGCAATTTTACCATGGGACTGCTATGTTACATTCTACTGGATGAGCTTACTTAACAAATTGAATACAAAAGACAAGAGGATTGAAACAGGTACTAGATAGGAATTGAGTCTGAGCTAATAACAAGAGTAGCAAACACACGAGATTAGAACTTATGCTTGAAATTGGAAGCCTGGACTCAAACTAATAGCTCAATCTGAAACAATAAGCTAACAGTTTAGTCTCAGAGGCTTCATACATAGAAACCAAAGTATTAGCTACTGCTTATGAGAAGCCTAACTGCTTCCCCATTGAAAAATAGGCAGATCAACCAGATTTAAATTTAGTACACTAAATAGCAAGGTTCCTCCTAGACTAGGCTGAAGCAACATCACCCCTGAACACTCTACATAACCTGCAACAACCAAAACCAACCGCTGGACCCCTGCGATGGCCTAACTCATCTGACCCATAGAAATGAAGAACCAAAAATAACCAGACCAATCTGCAGCCCCCTGAAACAGTCCCACTGCTTCCTAACTACTCCCTGCATATTATTTGAACTCATCAAACACCTTGAACAGCCTCCAAAACCCCTCACAGACATCTAGACACACATATCACGCCCACACACAGATCTGCCTTTCACAAATTCCCTCAATTCCACTCCTAAACAACCCCTGGACCCTGACCCCTTAACAGCTACCTAAAACCTTTCTATCCCCTGCAAGCACCCCAAGAGAACCTCCTTTATACACACTAATTTAACATACCAGACCAGCTGCACACTCTAATCAGAAAACAGAACCAGAACAGGGCTAAAGCTAAAGAAATTTCAGAATGCTAACAGATCTTAAGGAAAAGCTTGAAAGGCATCAGGATACATAACACATTGCAGGGAACAGGACTTTTCACATACAAATCTTGCTTTTTTTCAAAACAACCGTGATAACATAATTGTACTCTACTATATCTTGTGCTTTCAATCCGACAAACCTGTTAGCTTTACACGACAGCAGTCCAAGTCTTCCTTCATATTAAGATTTCCCCCTTATTTTGTTAAAAAACACTGCCAGGACGAGCGATGAAAAGGTTAAACAGATACCTATCGCTCAACCAGTTTGTACCCAATGCACAGAATGAGGAAACACCTGCCACCAAGAAACGTCGAATAAACTGGCTGTCTCGGGCTTTATCGGCAGAAATTCAAATCCCAGGTAACATTACATTGATCGCTTCAGAAAACTTTATCCCTGTACTCACAGTTCTATATTACTTAGTTGCTTTAGGCATTAATTTTTTACCTATACTCTTAATCTATCTGTCTATCAATAACCAGGTACCAGTACATATACCCTTGCACAATCAGACCCCCACAAACTGAAAGCGGTGCCACAATGTGTCTACTGTAGTGCTAAAAGGTTCGAACATGAACCTCCAACCTTCTGTTGTGAAAGCGGCTGTATCAAATTGGCAAGGACTCCTGCTCCACCTGAACTATATGAATTGCTCACGGCTCAAACGGATGACGCAAAACAATTCCGCAAATACCTTCGGGCATATAATAGTATCTTTGCTTTTACATCTTTTGGTGTTAAGCTTGATAAGGAACTAGCTTCATCAAGGAAAGGGGTGTATACCTTTAGAGCACAAGGCCAAATTTATCACGATCTACCATCTCTTAGGCCGCATGATAATAAGCCGTGTTACTTTCAGCTATACTTTTTTGACACAGAAAATGAGTTGACCAACAGGTTGTCTATACTGGATGACGGGGTCCTGTCAGCTGATATTGTTACGAAAATAAAGCAGGTAATGTCCGAAAATCCATATGCCCAAATATTCCGGCAATTGAAAGACCATTCCAGTTTTGAAAATCTACAGCTCCGGATTGCTGCAAATGCAAAACTTGATCAACGAGTGTATAACAAACCCTCGACCGAGCAAGTTGCAGCTATTTGGATAGATGGAAACAATGCAGATATTCCGTTTGAGCGACAGATTGTTGTCCACGAACACTCGGGTAACAGACATAGAGTGAAGCACTACTTTGGTTGTTATGATCCATTGCAATATCCACTACTTCTGCCCAAAGGAGAGTCAGGTTGGCATCAAGGAATAAAGAAAGATAAAAAGCCACGCCAAAGCTGCACTATTGTCGAAACTGATGTCCCTAACTTTGACTCAGCAGATGCTGTGTTTGCCAATGAGGCCCAAGGTAATCTACGTTTTCAATATTCATATATCTGTATTATTCAAAACTTTTATTTACTAATAACTGTACTGTGATTTCCTAACCATATTTCACTAAACGTCAACAGATGTACATCGCGAATCAAAATCCGCAGTATCTTGCCGAGAATATTATTGTTATAAATTTCAAGTGCGGCCCGAGGACAAGTCTGTACTACTGCTGTGTGGGAGATTATTACAACAATTTGTTGTGGACATGTACATCAAACTTGAAACAACAAGGCTTGAGTTCTACGGAAATGAACAATCGAATTTCAGAAGAGAGGTTTTACAAGGCATAGTTGATAGTATCATGGCAGGTGAATACAGAGGAGATAAAATTGGCCATAGAATTTACCTTCCTGCATCTTTCATCGGTGGACCAAGGGATATGCGCAAGAGATACATGGATGCAATGACTTTAGTACAACACTATCGATCTATTCATAACTATTACATGCAATCCTGAATGGCCAGAAATCACAGAAGCATTAGCTGCAGGTCAAACACCTCAAGATCGTCCTGATTTAGTAACACGAGTTTTTAGAGCAAAGTTGCAAGACCATAAGGACCAAATATTCAACAAACATATCTTTGGGATTGTTGCAGCTCATGTATTTGTCGTTGAGTTCCAGAAACGAGGAATTCCACACATACACCTCTTGCTCATCCTTAGGGAAAGCCACAAGATTAAAACAGCTGATCAATATGACAAGTTCATCTCTGCAGAGATACCAAACAAAGATGAATACCCGTTATTATATGATATAGTTGTCAGACACATGATGCATGGTCCTTGCGGTCCAAAACATCCTTCAAATACATGTATGAAAGACGGTAAATGCAAGTACCACTATCCCCGACCGTTCAGCAATAAATCAGCTCAAGCAAAGGACGGGTATCCTATTTATAAAAGAAGGAATGATAATCGGTTTGAAAATGTCCGGGGAACCAGAATGAATAACCATTGGGTTGTACCATATAACCCATACTTGCTAACAAGGTACAATTGCCATATTAATGTGGAAGTCTGCTCGGGAGTTAAGGCGATAAAATACCTCTACAAATACATCTACAAAGGACATGATAGATGTGCGGTGTACATTGAATCAGAAGACGGGGAAAAAATCATTGATGAGATACAAAATTACCAAGATGCGCGCTGGGTTGCAGCTCCTGAAGCACTATGGAGAATTTACCAATTCAGCCTTAGTGACATCCAACCGCCTGTTATTAACCTACAATTACATCTGCCGAACAAACAAACAGGTATAATATTATATACCATACCTATGTACAGCTCCTTAGTACTAATTATTTATTAACTAACCATATGTCGCCAATAGTCTACTATTGGAGCAAGCGCAATTTGCAAAATGTCATTGCAGGAGAAAATGTCGGTCGCACAATGCTTACCGAATATTTCAGCATGTGCTGCACCCATCCCGAGGCACGAAAGTACCTATACAAGGAATTTCCAGAGCACTATGTTTGGAAAGCACAATCCAAGACGTGGACTCCACGGAAAAAAAAACAGTTGTTGGTCGAATTGCAACAGGTATGCGCCGCACTAAATTCTAAAATCATTTACACTTCTACGCGTGCATTCAGTTATCATTATTAGCTGCATAACTTTGTTCAAGTATGCTAGATACGGTTTTCTAAACAGAACTAAACCACTGATGAGAAGATTCAGTACATAAGAACCTTTTTTGATTCATAAAAAAAAGATAGATGCAGAGGATATATAACAGTTAAACACTTTTCAGACGAATAACCGGGAAAACACTTCTTGCTCTCCCATCGAAAGCCTTGATACAACTTATCAACAAGCCATATGCTGACCTACAAGTAAATGGCCTGTGGACACCTAAGTCTAAGCAAAGCAAAAGCTGTTTCATATCAACCTTATTGCTCGAGGTCAATCCTAAAGTTAACCAGAAGCCAACTGTTGACTCGATATTTCCAATTCAATATAAGGATCTTCACATGAACAAAGGAAAATATATTTACCATTAGGGGACCTGGGCGAATTATGGTGTATCCAAGGCCGGACCTTCGTAATGAATCTTCAGCAGCTTTGAAAAAAAAAAAGAACCAGGGAGTCAATTTTAATCCTAGAAACCACATAGAGGAAGAGTTTGAAGAACAACTCACCCTCTTGGCTTTCAAAACTTGCTCCCGTCTTCGAAGCAATATACTGCCCGAGGTTCAGATGTTTGGGTGTCTGGTCTGTGCAAATACAAGAAAATTAAAAGTGATACAAAATAAATAAATAGAACGAGCATCTGGCACCTAAATGAGTGAATGAAGGAAATATAATGAAAATTCAGAGGAAAAAGTAAAAGGTAACTGCAACTTACATCCAGATAATTTTTCTATTACTTTGCTCACTACATACACAGTCTTCTGCTTTGGTACCTTACAGAGCTGAAACCGATCATCACCTATAACAAAGCATCTTGTCCTCTTAGGTTCAACTGATGGTAACTGAAGTAGAACATGTCCAACTCGATGCAGCACAGATGGATCCCGAGCTAACCATCCTGCAAAAGGCATTGCCACCATAAAGAATTGATAACTGATATAGTGCCTAGCACTACTACCTAAAGCCCAAAAGATATTCTACATATTTTCAAATATTGACCATCTTAAATTTTCAATTAATCAAAATTTATAAGCTGAAAGTTCACCCTACCATCACTAGATTTATATAACATCACCGATAGTCCTCATTCACGAGAATTTGAGCAATTCCTCCCGTTGCTTTTACACAAATTCCTTCTTGCATCGACAAGTCATCAAACATATCTTGGTTCTTATTTTGGAATTTGTATTAATGTGGACAGTTGAGAGGACAGGTCTACTACACAAAATATTGCCTTTACGGGTGAATAGACTTAGTTTCTCGATTGTATATGCCATTTGACCTAGGCAGCTAACAAGATCACTTAGCTGAAGTAGCTTGTTGACTTGACTGTTTAATCAACATGGCTGCTTATGTGGCAGCTAATGTGAACTGATGACATCGTTGTATGTCGGTACAAAACAAAACCTGGCAATGCGATCAGGTGCCGAGGAGGGTTCTGGAAAATAGGAACGTTCTGGTGAGGCCGATTGAAAATTTTGACAAAATTATTGGAGGCGTTTATGCAGAGTGCAGACAAATAAGTATCAAGTACTAACTGAATAAGTGAAAGATAAAATTATAGGAACACGAATATCGCAGAATAACAGGAGATGACTCCTGCAAGACTTCATTGAACAAATTATTTTGGTTACTGCTATATTCTTTATTTGATGTCTATATCAACTCTTTATAACTGAAAATTGACTGAATCTTTTTGTATATATGAATGACTCAATTCTGATTACAAATATACTGCAGCTTTAAGTTAAAAGAAATGAACTTTATTCCCCTGTCTGCATTTGCACAGCTAATCCAAGAGAAGGAGAAAGATACTATGAGCGGCTCTTGCTAAATCATGTCCGAGGACCTACTTCTTTTGAAGACTTGCTCACCGTTAATGGAAGACAGTGTGAGACCTTTAAAGACGCAGCCAAAGAACGAGGCCTCCTAGAGTCCGATAATAGCATTTCTGAATGCTTGGGTGAGGCAGTCCTTTTCAAAATGCCATCTGCGCTGCGAAGCTTATTTGCAACAATATTGGTTCACTGTAATCCAACTGATGTAAGACGACTCTGGGAAACATACTACTATGATTTGTCTGAAGACTACAGAAGAAATCAGGATTCCACATCCAACGTCCCGCTGCAGCGTACATTGAACAGTATTAGCACGTACTTGCATAGCATGGGCAAAACTATAGACAAATATGACCTGCCCAAAATCCCAGAACAAGCCGAACATGGTCGTCCGTTGGAATGCAGAGAAATTCTTGAAGAGCAGGCCGTTCAGATAACTACTGAAGACATTGAAGCACAGACCAAGCTTAACCCAGAACAGCAACATGCATACAAAACAATTCTACAACGCGTCACCTCTGCTACGCCTGGATTGTTCTTTGTCGATGGACCCGGTGGAACCGGTAAAACATTCTTATATAGAGCGCTGCTCGCAAATGTGCGTTCCAACGGAATGATTGCATTAGCAACTGCAACCAGTGGAGTAGCTGCTTCTATTTTGCCAGGAGGCCGTACTGCGCACTCTAGATTTGACATTCCTCTTCAAACAGATGAAACAACCATCACAAATATGTCAAAACAAGGTGGCGCAGCTAAGTTAATAAGAAAAGCTCGCTTGGTCATATGGGATGAAGCACCTATGGCAAAGCGACAAACCATTGAAACAGTGGACATAAGCTTTAGGGATATAATGGAAAGTGACGCTCCCTTTGGTGGAAAAGTGATGGTTTTTGGAGGGGATTTCCGGCAGGTATTACCAGTAGTTCCCAAAGCGACAAGAGCTGAAACAGTAAATGCATGTTTGGTGAAATCATACCTTTGGCCTTTGATGGAAAAGCTGCAATTCAAGACAAACATGCGCGCAATATCAGATCCAACATTCAGTGATTTCTTGCTGCGGGTCGGAAATGGAGACGAATCAACAATTGGAGATAATTTAATTCGTCTTCCAGATGAGGTGGCTGTCAAATAAGACAGTGAAGAAACTGCCACTGATTCCTTGATAGAACAAATATTCCCAGCGCTTCTTGAAAATGCTGGTTCAACTCAATATGTAACAGAGCGTGCTATTTTAGCAAGCCGTAACGAACATGTTGATTACCTCAACGAAATGTTGGTGGAAAAGTTTCCAGGAGAAAGCAAAGCCTATGTCAGTTTTGACTCGGCTGAAGATGACACCAACAACTACTATCAGGAAGAATATCTGAACACTTTGACTCCGAACGGACTGCCGCCCCACAGGTTCGTGAATATACACAATTCTTTAATTAATGTTCCTAAGTTCTCGAATGCTAGCAACAAAACACCTTTGTTGTTTCCCTACTTTAACCCCTGCTAAGTACAAAAATCAGTTTCGCTTGCTTATAAATAATGTTATCAAACCTCTAACATAACTGTATTACAACTGTAAATGATCCTGTTCTTAGAACTGCAGGGACAAGATCCTTTACCCTCCGAGCAGCCATATGTTTCGGGTATACTTTTTGGTTCGTTAATCTATATTTTCCTTAAATGTAAGCAGCTATTTCTTCCCTATATAGGTTAGTTCTAAAAAAGAATGCACCTATAATGCTGCTAAGGAATCTAGACGCGTCCAATGGCTTATGCAATGGCACGAGACTGATATGCAGAGACTTTGACAAAAACGTCATACATGCAGAAATCATGCTAGGTCATTATGCTGGTAAAAATGTCTTCCTCCCAAGGATTCAACTGTCACCTCCGGATAACGAGGGATATCCTTTCAAATTTGTCCGAAAGCAATTTCCAGTTCGCCTATGCTTTGCAATGACAATAAACAAAGCACAAGGCCAGACAATTTCAAATTGCGGATTGTATTTACCCCAACATGTATTCTCCCATGGACAACTATACGTCGCACTGTCACGTGGTACGTCCATGTCCACTACAAGAGTCTTGGTCATGACAGAACAACCCATACGTCGCATTGGAACATATACAAAAAACGTTGTCTACAAGGAAGTTCTAGGTAAGATAGACGAATGGTAATTAACTATTTTGGTATAATTGTTTACAAAGTTTTAATTTCCTGGTTTTATTCAACAACTTCTGAATTTATGTGCAGTTGAGTAATACTTGCTTGGCAGCTGCCTGAAGAACCAGTGACATAGGACTACATCATCATGAGAAGTCGTCACCTCGAAATTTGTATCATCTTCTATTAAACGGCTACTGCGGTAAAACAATGCATTGTTTGTACAATATTGTATTATTTGGCATTGTTCCTGTTACTGACAGATATAGTCCTTGTGAAGAATGAGTCCAACAGGGAGGAAAAGGGATTTCTCAGAGAGTGGTTGCCCCCTCTGTTTGGCCTATGATTTCTCGATCGAACAAACCAACAACCCTCTTCAGAACTGGAAATGAGTAATACTATATGTTGTTAATGCCTCCAATGGTGGTGATGTAATGCTGATAGCAGTTGTACTGTTCAATAGTCTGTTTTGCGGAGCTTCTACGGCAAGTTTTTGGTTAAATCATCCTCAGGTCTCATCTGTTTCATGAATTTTTTTTTTTAAATTGTCCAGACGCTGATAGCAGTTGTACTGTTCAATAGTCTGATTTGCGAAGCTTCTATGGCAAGTTTTTGGTTAAATCATCCTCAGGTCTCATCTGTTTCATGAATTTTTTTTTTAAATTGTCCAGACGCCTACTGGAAAGTATGTAACAGTTTCCATTATTCCGAAAGAGGCAGTGATGATATTGTTAATCTGGGTCTTAGTACTTTCTGTTGATCACAGACACATGTTGGAAGAATATATCCATCTTTTCTTTTCAGTGATCTTTTTGGTAAACATGCCGAATTGTAGGAAGGTGCATTAATAGATTTGGATCAATTTCTCTGTTGCATTAACTTTTGTTGCAGAACAACAGCACAAGCATACACTTTCTCAAATTTGTTGCGCGAGATGAGTGTCCGTTACTCTATATTACATAGCACTTAAGCCAATATCATCATCCAGAACACATTTACATAGCGCCTGACTGTGTGTAATACATGTAAACAATATGCGTTATGCTTTACCTAAAAGCCAAAGGGTGGTAGTTCTGTTCAAGATCTATGAATTACATAATAGTGCAGGTGGAAGCAGACCTTCTGTACATGGAAGAGAAGTTGGAATTTGTTCGTCTAGAAAATGCTTGATTTTTTGAAACACTATTCGTTTAAAGAAAACTATTTTTTATCCTTTTCAAAATTTGTCTTTAGAATGACTTCAGGCAGATTTACCTGGACAATCTCATACAGTTGAAGACTTAGCGCAATCCTCTAACATTACTGTAGCAGCGTAGCCGACACTATTGTTTACCACTGATTACAAAAAACTTCTTTTCACTATAAATGATTGTTGCAAACAACTGTAGTATATAAATATATTTCTGAAGCGCGGTACAAGTTGGCACACGTCCCTGCTTTGGGTAACAATTGCAATATGAATCATCGCTTACACTTTCAACATAATAATGTTAAATTGCTTCCCAGTTTTCATTTCCCTACAAAAACAAACAGACATCCAATTAGACTGCAAAAATATTATTCATATCAATAGAACGCGAGAATTTTTCTCCCTACATGACGGAAAAAATAACCAAGTAAATGTTGTTTAAAATAGACAAATGTTTACGCAATTACATACATAATCAGATTACTTGAACAAATAATTTCTGAAACAAAAAATTTAGTTAAAAAAGAAGTCAAGCGGATACTCCAGTATCTTAAAAGTTGTAGCTGGAAGTTGCAAGGGCTCTCAAAACATTGAATACCTACAAGTAAATGCAATGGATTTATAACAAGTTGCATTAATCCAAATAGAAACCTCAGATTCATTTATTGAAATGCCGAACATATTCAATGGTCCTTCATGTTGGTTTCCTTAATTTCTGATGCATGCATTAAGAGTTTATAAATTTTCCATAGTAACCATTTCATACTTGGCTTTTCATATGACACACAAATCAATACAATTTAGGATCTGAACTCAAACGATCGTACAACGAATCATATCCATAAAAAGATACTATATTCATTTACTTTTCCTTTTCTATAACTTCTTCATAATAGCTGAATAAATTACTATTCATCTCTTGATGAGTCACTGTGTGAGGTGTCAACTTCTTCAATTTAACCATTAATGACTTCATCTTTTCGCACTGCAATACCCATTATATAAGCTAGGTACGCTTTCGAATTTCTTCAGTAGTTACGAACAGCTGCAGCAGCCAGGTACCATCCTTCGCTAGGTTTCAAACTACCGTTTTAATGAACATTAACTTAATTCTAATTTGATCCTTTAATTCTTTTCCTACAGCCTTCGTACCGTTGTTCATAAGGAATTGGGTATGAATTCGACACCTTCGCTTTTACTTTATTACAATTCCTGCTTATGGTCCCATGAATTTTGACATTTTCTCCTGTATTGGCAGCGAAAGTTGCATCGTCGGTTGCTTTGCTTAGGTCCCATGTTCTGTATTGTAGCGTCGTTTCGACGATGTCGCAGCCTTTGTGCTGCTGAAGTAGCATCATAGGTTACTAAAGCCGCTAATTTACACCAATTTGTTCGCAGCCGTCTATAGGCACAACAGAACTATGAATCCTGTTAACATTTTACGAAGGCACTGTGATTTTCAATTTGTTCTTCAGTTTTACTCCTGCATCCTTCCTTCCGTTGTTCCTCACGATTTGGCTATGAAATCAACACGTTTACTTTTAGTTTAGTATAATTAATACTTATGTTCGCAGCAAATTTGTCAAGTTGACCTCGATAATACTAGGAAAGGTAACATCGACAATTGATATGCTTAGGCCCCTATCCTGTTTGCGTCCGTCAATTGCACAACGTCACAGCATTGTTACCACTGAATTTGTATCCTTCGTTATCCAAGCCACTACATATGTTCAAATTCGCTAGGACCAGTATTTCCTAGAAATTCATGGGTACCCAAAATTCTATCATCTTGTCATATATATCTGCTGCATATTAGGTTGAAACAGTATGTGTTTAAACTAACGCAAATTGTTGTTATATAATTAAATTACACATCACTTGCAGATATAACGATGGCTGAACATTTGGGCAACAACATGTACATCCAAGTTGAAGAGGCGAGACTTAATTTTTTAAGAAAGAACCAATCAACACTGCGCAGCGAATTGCACCAAGGGCCGGCTGATATTCTTATATCTGAAGCGTGTGGAGAAGAAAAAGCTTATCAAAAAATTACGCTTCCAAGAATGAATATTGGACCAAACAAATCTCAAAAGCGAAATGTAATGAAGTCTGATTAAGTAAATCTGACTATCTTATAAATATTATTCTATTAATTCAAATACAGTCTATCGAATAGATCAATGTGTTGACGAACATGAATTATAGGTGATCAACTAATAGCCACTTCATGTGTAGTCCAAAAAAATTATTGGTCCAAACTATTCTTATCCCAAAAAATAAATACGGATATAGTTGCCCAAAGTAAAACTCAATATGTTATAATTATTATTCTAATAAGTCTAATAAGTGTGGTACAATACTTTGCCAACATTCTTGTCACAGCAATTAGCTGCCACGCGCAACGCGCGTTTCCTTCACTAGTTTCTGAATAAGTCTCTAACATTTACGTTATTAATTTTTATGTGATTAGTTAAATTATTTTAACTATTTCTTTATTGATCTATTTAAGAATATGCTATATTTAAAAATGAGTACTTACTAACTTTAAATTGCTCATCTTATACTTAATAACATCCTTCTATAATCGTAAAAATGTCATGCATATCTAAATAAAAAGTTTCAAAATTATCATATTCTTAGCTAGCATTTGACATAGATTTAGTTGAAACTTGAAAATTTGAGCTTTTGATGTTGAGTTGAAAAATAAGTTGTGGAACTTGAAGTTGTGTTTGCACAGACATTTGGCTTGAAAAAAAGTTGAAGCTTTGTGGAGTGGAATGATTTTTCTAAAATCTCCCAAATGCTAGTTGAGACTAGTTTTTGGTGATTTGAAATTTTGGGTTTTAAATGTTGAATAATTTCTCTAAGCAAATAAGAATTTGAAGTATTAATTGAAATAGAGTTCTCAAGTATTATAAACAAACAAGAATGTGAAGTATTAAAATTTTGCCCAAACTCAAATTTTGCGACATAAATTAATACGGGGAGAATAAAATAAATGAAGAAAGAAAAATGCCAATTAATTACAAAACCCTTTTAACAAATACTACCTGTAATTAAACAATTAACTAACGAAAACACTACACTCATAACTCATAAATAAACTTAGATCGAAAAATGGGACCCACATCCAACTCCACCGTCAAAACCACACTCCAATTTCTCCAGTCTTCCAACTATAATTCACACTCATTAAAAAAGTGTGTGTGAAACCCATACGGCTAACACTATATATAAAGGGATACAAATATCACTTCTTTCACAAAATGGCTCTCCGGAGCTCTTCTTTTCCCGATCGGAGCACAACCGGAATCCGCCGTCTCACATTTAAACTCTTCGCTTCATTTCTGAGTATCGCAATATTCATTTTATTAGCTCTCTCTTTTCTCTTCACTTCTTCCTCTCATCCTTCCCATCTCTCCCTTGTAAGCAATTTCTACTTTCTCACTTAATTTTAGCTCCATTTTTTTTGCTTTTTAATTATATTTATTCATATTTTTTTAGTTTACTTAGATCTTATTTAGGCATGTATTTAATTCTGATTTTTTCCTCTATATATTTGTATTTTTTTGCTCAGTTTATTTGTATGCATTGATTTACTTTTTATTAGTCTATAAACTACTGTCGATAACGGTGTGAATCACTTATCGATTTGATTTTACTGTATTTTATTAGTAGCAGATTTTTAGTGAATATATATGTGCATATATTGTGAGTTTTCTAAGATCTTATTCAGGAGAATATGATATAATCATCTAAATAGCCATTCATCCAACCGCTTAAACAAAAAATAGCAGGCATATGTATAATATATATGTATAATTCATGTATAATCAGTGTATAATCTATGTATACCGGCTAGGGAATGTAAACGAAATCTGACCGACTATTTGTGTAAAGTGTTCATGAGACTATTTACTCGATGTTTTAAAATTATTATGTGTGGACATTTCCTCAATTGTTACTGAGATCTTAATTTAGAAAGCTTTAATTGTATCTATTTTAATCTCATGATTCACAAGTTGCTGAGCTCTCTCACATTTTCTCCTTTCTCGCTTTATGTATGAGGATTACTGTCCGTTAGAATACGAACCGTGTGCAACTGGTACTCAGGAAGAAAAAGATCTAGTACTTGTTTATTATCATCTCATGATTTTTCAGATTACGTGTCTCTGCTTAGTTCTTCTAGACTTGTTGTTCAGTTTGTGTGATCCCATGAGGTCTTTATGATTTCTGAGTTTTAGATGCCTTAATTGCACAACTTTTTCACAGATGTGTCTTTATCCGTAAGTAGCTTTTGCATTTGCTTCTGATTTTCTATAAACTGCATCATTTGTGTTTGTGTAGGGAACTTCACATGACTTATATGGAGTTGGAACAATCCGAAGGTCTGTTCTAGCTCTGAAATCTGATCCATTGAAGCCGAGGTTTGATCAGATTAAGAAGCAAGCAGATGACCACCGCGGGTTGGCTCTGGCATATGCTTCCTATGCTCGAAAGCTGAAGCTTGAGAACTCAAAACTCGTTCGAGTTTTTGCTGAGTTATCTAGGAACTTTACAGATCTCATCTCAAAACCTTCATACCGTGCATTATCTGACTCAGATGGGAACTCTATGAATGAGGCAGTGCTTCGGCAGTTTGAGAAGGAGGTGAAGGAACGGATAAAAGTCACACGGCAAGTTGTTGCTGAGGCGAAAGAGTCATTTGATAATCAATTAAAGATTCAGAAGCTGAAAGATACGATTTTTGCCGTCAATGAGCAGCTAACGAAGGCAAAGAAGCAAGGTGCTTTCTCAAGCTTGATTGCTGCAAAGTCTATTCCAAAGAGCGTGCATTGTTTGGCAATGAGGTTAATGGAAGAGCGAATAGCACATCCGGATAAGTATACAGATGATGGGAAGCCTACTCCACCAGAACTTGAGGATCCTAAGCTTTATCATTATGCAATTTTCTCTGACAATGTTATTGCTGCTTCAGTTGTGGTGAATTCAGCGGTTAAACATTCGAACGACCCATCAAAGCATGTGTTTCATGTGGTGACTGATAAAATGAATCTCGGGGCTATGCAAGTTATGTTCAAGATGAAAGATTATAGTGGGGCTTTTATTGAAGTGAAGGCAGTCGAGGATTATAAGTTCCTGAATTCTTCTTATGTTCCAGTACTTAAACAGCTTGAATCTGCAAAGCTTCAGCAATTTTACTTTGAGAATAAGCTCGAGAATGCAACAAAGGATACAACTAATATGAAATTCAGGAATCCAAAGTATCTGTCAATATTGAACCACCTTAGATTCTATTTACCAGAAATGTACCCCAAGTTGCACAGGATATTGTTCTTGGACGATGATATAGTTGTTCAGAGGGATTTGACAGGTCTATGGAAGATAGATATGGACGGTAAGGTAAATGGAGCTGTGGAGACATGTTTCGGTTCATTCCATCGTTATGCACAATACATGAATTTCTCACATCCTTTGATCAAGGAGAAGTTTAACCCCAAAGCATGTGCATGGGCTTATGGAATGAACTTCTTTGACTTGGATGCTTGGAGGAGGGAGAAGCTCACTGAGGAATACCATTACTGGCAGAGTCTGGTAAGACAAAGCTACCTTTTCTTCCTAAAATTACATAGGTAATTGTTGTGTTGTACGTTTCTTAGCATGCATGGATCTGTCGTTCTGATTTATAGAGGAAAAGCATAGGGCTTTCTCTCTGAGTGCATGCTGCACAGACCCATATATACGTATGATAGTATCTAAATATGTAATTTTTCTTTGTACTTTTTCTTCATGTCTTGCTCTGAGTAAACCTCAGCATAGGGATGGCAACAGGGCGGGGCGTGTGTGGGGCGGGGCGGGTCAAGATAGGCTTTTGGAAAAATCTTGGCGGGGCGCGGGTATACATTGTTTACAGTTTAGGTGCAATTGTTTTTACTGTGATGATTTGCATAAAGCTTCCTCTTTCTGTTGGTCGTTGGACCCATGTGATAAGCTTTTATAAGTTGGAATAAAATAATCATAAAAATGTTTTTCTATTCATTCTTGCATATGATAAATAGGTCTTCTTCATTCACAAAAATAGCATTTACACAGTTTCTTCCACATGTAATCTTCTGATGACTTTTAATAATTGATCAGATTAATAAATGATACTATCAGATTAAATATTTTAAGATTTTGTAGCTCTTAGTTACATGTCAGGAGCCAAAATTTAAATAAATTTGCACGTGATTAAGCTTTTTGTTATTTTAAAATATTGCTTTTGTTAGTAAAAATAATACTAATAACCATGTCTTGTCTTAGACTCTTAATGGAGTGAACAAAAAAGGAATACATTTACAGCATGTTTATAGAGATTACAAAGTGCAAAAATTGAAGGACAAAAAAGGTTGGGCGGGGCGGGGCGGGTTAAAATTTCTGCGGGTTAAGCTCAACCCCCCCCCCCCCCCCCGCCCCGCTGCCATCCCTAGTCAGCAACTTAGGTGCTTACATGGTCTGTTTTGAGCTCTTCACAAATCACGCCAGTAGTTGTAGTTGTGTTCAGAAGGCGTTATCAAGCATGCTGTTTTGCTGGTAGATTAACTTAGGGAGGAATACTAGCTGCCACACCTGTTTCCATTAAAGCAAATTTCCCATTTTTGAAGTGTCATGCTGCACTGCATTAGATTAGTTATAATACAATCCGTAATACAACTAGATAGCATTTTAACGAATAGAGCTTCTAATTTTTTGCAGAATGAAAACCGAACCTTGTGGAAGTTGGGTACACTGCCACCAGGTTTAATCACATTTTACTCCACAACAAAGCCACTGGACAAATCCTGGCATGTTTTGGGACTTGGTTATAATCCAAGCATCAGCATGGAGGAGATCAATAATGCTGCAGTTGTCCATTTTAATGGGAATATGAAGCCATGGCTTGATATCGCAATGAACCAATTTCGGCCTCTTTGGACAAAGTATGTGGATTATGAAAATGAGTACGTGCAGGCGTGTAATTTCGGTCTATAAATTTATGAAGTCAGGCGTAAGCCTTCTTGATGGGTTTGACAAGCTATTCCTACAAGCATACCTTAATTTGGATTGTTGCTGCTCTCTTACACGGAAAATTAGTACTCTATAAGGTGGTATTTGGTCTCCAAGTCTTCGCATTTTTTCCCAACAGTAGTTTAGTGTATTAGTTTTAAATTGTTTATACAATGTTTAACGCTTTTATGGACCAGAAGTAACAATAATATAGCAAGTTTTATTGATTCAGAAGGCCACTGTCAGAGTTTGGATATATCATTACTGCGAGTGGTACTTAGCCCCCATTTGTTTATAGTTTTAGGGGACTTTTTTTGGGAATTGTTGAGAGAAAAGCTGCTTGTTTATGCTATTTCTTCAAAATTTCTCCCAAAAAGTCCCAAAAACTCTAAAAGTGCTTAAAGACTGTTTTTGGAAAATTTGAAAAACTACCCACAAAACTTCAATTTTTTTTTCAAGTAAATTCTATGTCCAAACATAGCTTCAAGTTCCAAAAATTATTTTTCAACTCAACTTCGACAACTCAAATTCCCAAATTTCAACCAAATCTATGTCCAAACGCTAGCTTAATCTCAAAATTCATGATTATGCGCCATTTTTCTTGTAATTGGTTCATCAACGTGCAGAACAGGTCTTCTCAGATGCTTATGAAAACAAGCACTATGATAAAAGACAATTATGGCAACAGAACGTTCTTCACATTGTCGACATATACAAGTTTAACCATTATGATAAAAGACATTTATGGTTATAAATAAATTTCCAAATTACCACAAGTAAAAAGTCAACAACTATAATTCAATACAAGAAGGCCCACAAATGACGGGATAATCTCTTGTGGGGGCACAGATACCATATGCTACACAATGAAATCTTCTAAGAACTCTAACTCCTATCTAAACCATCCAATAAACCAGAAAAATAAAAAAGAAAAAATAAATTAACTAGAAGAATTAGCAAATAGAGCTCTTATGGAAAAACATCATATAGCTCCTGACAAAATTTTCTTTTTCATCTCAACCACTCATTTAAATGTCAATTTAAATAATACCAACGCTTGTAACATTCTAAACTACTACTCTTCAAGATGTAGCAGCATATCGCTGTCCTGTGTTTTTGGCTGTTCCATTAGGCATCCCACTAGCACGATTCCCTCGCCCACCTGTATTATCAGTTCGCCTATATCCATCACCTCCACGGTTTGATGACCCACCACGATTGCCACCCCTGTTGCTGAACTCACTTCTTCCATTGAAGTCATCTCGACCATAGCCCCTGCCACCACCTCCATAGTTCCCTCGCCCTCTTACTCCGTCATTCCTGAATCCACCTGCACCTCTTCCAGATTGAAACCTACCTCTGGTGTTACCTGCAACAAAGAAGGCAATTAGATTCACAGGGAAAAGGTAATAGCATCTCTACACTTTCTAAGAATGATATTCATCCATACTGAAACGAAGCCCTACACACTGCACTCCACTATCTGCTTCAATCACATCCATTTCCCCTTATGTATATTAAAAGGAAAAAACAAATCGACGGCCCATTAAGAAATGACATTGCAGCTTCCTCTTTTTCAAGGATTCTTTACTGCAAAAGTGAAAGATCAATTTAATACTCTCCTCAATTGGAATGGAAGCACTAATTATAGAAACATGTCCCCCCTTACACCCAACATGTAGAATTCCTATTGGCAATGCATCTATCATTCTAATCACTTGCAGAGCTCAAGTTGGTTAAACTAACCTCGCGAATTGGTAGACTTCTTTTCTTCGACCACAGCTTGCCGTCCACCAATCAGAACTGGAGAAGCCTGAAGCACAGGAAGCCAAAAAGGAAACTGAGAAGGTACAAATGAAACATGTGAACTTTATCAAAAAAGGAGCAAACGAACAAATCGGATGAAGCATGACAAAAGCAGAATGTACTTGCGTGCATCTCCAACCTAAATGATATTCATACAATGATCAAAGTTACATTATTTTGTAAAATCGAGAACACATGAAATCTTTCAAAAAAGATCTAACAATTCTGTCCCCTTGGAGTAACTTCCATCCCTTTTAACTGCATCTACAAGTTTACTTGGAATGCATAGATATAGCCACACGATCATATTGTCATATTTCCAATAATATTAGAAGCAACAAACAAATAGTATAATTTATGTTAAAGAAGGCATTGAAACAAAACCTATCATTAGTTCCAAAAAAAAGCAGCGTAAAGTGAAGCTCTCAACAGTATGGGTGCTCAACACAACTAATAAAGCAAAGAGCAAACGGATTCTTAGTGCATTTCTTACACATTTCCCAAAGTATTTGTATAGAAAGAAAAAAAATTAGTAACTGGTCCACTACTCAGCCAAACTTAAAATAAACTACATGTCTGAGGGGGTTGAGATGAGATACCTCGATGGCTTTTTGCACAGCATTTGCCACTTCAAATTCCACAAATCCAAAACAAAAACCCGTTTGCTGTCATTCACCAATTAATTGATTAAGGAATCAGTAAATGCAAAGGAGGAACATACTAAACAAAAGAATGCACAAATACACAGCTTGTTCTTTAAATAACAGGAAAATAGCACAAACACACATACCCTGTTGCTTCTGACTTGAATGCCTCCATTTTTTATAGGTCCAAACTTCTTGAATTCATCGGCTAGTAAGGCCACAGTTGCACTCATAGGCAAGCCTTTAATGTAGATTGAGTGGCCATCAGCTGCTGGAAGCAATTTAACGAACACAAGAATGAGAAACAACACATAGTATCAGCAAAACAATATTAATGGGTTCGATGAAAACAAGAATTGGAAGCAAAACTCTGCAGTGCCATGCCTTCTCCATCTTGGTCATTTATGTTATCCATGGCATCTGAGCTGGAAACTGGGCCATCATTTGCTGCCGCAGGAGGCTGATTAACTTGCTCGACTCTCTTTGCCACAGGCTTCCTAGAAGCAGGTGCTGGAGGAGGGGAGAAAGTAGCAGCACTTTCCTTGAGATGCATGACCTGAAACAAATTGAAAATCCCCAAACTAAGAAAGCTTTAATAAACCTCCTTCCTAAAGCACCCTTGACAGAGACCAATAAGACTTGGAAATGATCCAATCTGTCTAAACTACTGGCAGCATTTAAACATGGAGGATTGCTAAGATCCCTTGAAAGTATACACTAAGCAGAAATATGCTTTCAGCTATTTGCTGCTCATGGCCACTTACAATTGAAGCATATGACTTCTTAGGAGCTTCCTCAATTTTGGTGTCAGATTCAACCACCACTTCAGAATCGTCTTGGACTTCATCGACAACCTCAGACACAGGAACTTCCTCTTCAACAATGGGCACATCACTATTCTCAGGTGGGTTGTAAACTTCTCCCACATCAGCTTCTTCCACTGGCGGAGTGCTCTGCTCGGGAAAGTGATCTTCCTGTACTGGAGGTGGATTTGCAACAACTACAAAACAAACACTCCATCAGTTGCTAATTAGGTTATCATCAACAAAACCAATCAACTGTTTCAATTACTTTGCTCTGGGGTGGCAGGAGCCACAACATCAGTTACTGGAACCTGGACCGTATCATGCTGATTGACATTCTCTACATATCGAAACATATCATTCAAGACAAAATACCCTCTGTCTTGTGGTGCTAGGAAAAAAGTTTGGCAGAAATTTCGTATCAGGTTGTCTTTCCCAGTCAAATATCCAGTTACAAGGACATGCACACCGCCATTAAAGGATTCTTGGGCATCCACAGACTTGATCTCTGCTCTGAAGTCTCCATAGTTAAGTGATAGTATCTTATCATTGATTGCCTGTGTTTGACATCAAACAAAGGAACACGACTTCAGCATAGCAAAGTAAATAGACACTAGTGAAAGTCAGAAGATGCTCCCTCAACTAATACTACACTATTTTGACTTTTAGCTTTTCAATGTATGTGCAGAGTGAAATTGAGGCATTAGTTTGTAATAGATAGATTAAAAACCATTTTTTGGAGAGATATGTTGATGTTAATTTTAACTTCACTGGTTATGATTAATGAAATTGATTTGACTGTGAAACATATGCTCTCCTTAAATAAAAATCAGATCAACAAATTGCAAATCCCCTCTCTACTCATCTTTCAATCAATACACTACACCTCATTCTTGCAGAGTTATCTTAGCAGCCATAAAAAGACATGAAGCCACAATCATAAAGAAGCACCTATTAATACAAATTACTCGCAAATTTCTCAAGCTAAATAAATATTGGGGGAGGGGAACTTCACAACATATGGGGAGCAAAGTCTACTTGCACTTACTTGCATTGTGGTAGTAATGCCCATGGAGCCATCATCTTGAGGGCGTCCAAGCTTGCTTATGTCCTGATAAAACCTAAACACGAGCCCAGGCGAATGGTGCAATATATGATAATATTGTTGCACGAATGCGTTCGCCACCTATGTCCAAACACATAAATTCAAATTAACAATAACAACAAAAACAAAGGCTCGGGCCCAAACAAGTCACGGGTCGCCTATAGGAATCCTCATTATCATGTTACTCCATTCAGACTCATCTCATGCATAAATTCAAATGACTATGAAATAATAGAACTTACAAAAAGAAAAAAACAAAACTCAAATGACTACTCGACCAGATAACAAAAGCATAAACGAGCTCAGAAAAAATTAGGGAATAATATCAACACTCACAACTTGAGCGGAAACTGGTGGTGCTGCCGCTGCTGGTGCTGGTGCTGTTGCCATTGTCGAACTCCTATCTAAAGCCCTATTTCAAAAATAGCCATAAAAGTTTAAAAGAAAAACTTAAAAAACGCTCGTGGTCTATTCATTCACATTTTATTACATCACGTTAAGAGATAAACAAAAATACATAAAAAGATGAACTGTATTAAATACAGGTGCAAAGGAAAATACTGCCATTATCCTCAAACTCCTATCTAAAGCCCCGAAATTCAAAATTAACAGAAAGCCTCAAAAATTGCTCGTGATCTATTTATTCACACTTCTCATCCTATCACAAATAGAGATTGAACACGTAAAACGATCAACTTCATTAATCACAGGTGCAGAGAAAAATACTGCCTATATCCTCAAACTCCTATCTAAAGCCTACATTTCAAAATTAACTAGAAAGTAATAACAAATATTGCTCGCGCTCTTCCTCTATTCACATTTCACATATCTAACTACATCACATGTAGAGAAAATTATAAAGGCATAAAAAATAAACAGTATTAAACAGAAGTTGAGCACAAAATAGTGCCTTTATCCTGAAACTCCTGTACTAGAGCCCTAAATTTCAAATTTAAGAAGAAAAAGCTTAAAATTTATGTCGGTACATCGTATATAGAAAATGAATATAAAGAAGTAAAATAGTTGATAATTAAATGAATTAAACAATAAAGTTAAGATTAGTACCTGGATTCGTAAGATCAGGGAAATGTGCTCTGAGATTCTCTCTCTCTGTATATGTGGAGGTGTAGTATTGAAATTTCTAGGGTTTTGCTGTAGACAGAGAGAGTGGTGGATCTCCAAGAGAGAGAGTGTGTGTGCGGGGAAAAAGGAGAGAGAAATGTTATACTTTTGTTATTTATACAGCACCAGTTGTTTATGTATGAAAAAATATGGAAATTCATATAACTCGTAAGTATGAAATTAAAACTAAATAGTTCTATTATTGTTGTAGAATTATTTTCACAAAATAGCAGCATTCATTTTGCAAATGTAGAACATCAACAATCAGTAAGCAAATCCCTTGTGAATAGTTATAAATTGGTCATAGTTTAAATTCTGACCATATGACCACCCTTTTTTTCTTTTATTTTGGTTCAATCCTTATCATCCACTCATTTGGAAAATCAAAAACTTGTTTGCGTGTATGCATGCGTGATTTTACGAACGGAAAATGGTCAAATATACCCTTCAACTATTTGAAATGGATTATTTTTATCCTCCATTTAGATTATGGTATCAAATATACCCTTGTTGTTAGTAAAGTGGACCACTTCTACCCCTCCCCACGAACAACACTCCAGTTGTGACGGAAGAATCTTAAAAGTTACATCTTTTTGCTGACATGGCTACTTATTGGTACACATGTATCATCTATTCTTCCTCAAATTAGGATCCTGATAGCTAGTTTTTTTCCTTGCACTGTTTTTTGTTTCAATCCTTAAGGTAATTTTCGTGGCTTCTTTTTATCATTTCCTCATTTCTTTCCTACTTTTTCTTAAGTTTTCCTTCCAATTCTGAAAACACAATAGCTTTTAATCTAGTCTTGAATCTTAATGAAGTGTTCTTTCCTGTATGGTTTCAAAATGGAGCTGTTTTGTTAAAAAATTAGATTTGGGACCAACTAATTAGTGGGACTCTAAATGATAAGTTTGATTATAAAGGGTTAATTGATTCATTCTCCACCAGGAAAGAGAATAAAAGTTATACATTTATAATTAGAGAAATGTTTATTACTGTACTTCACAATCTTTCCAAGACAGTAAAAGGTACTAATAATGCTTCTTCTAAGAGTTGATTGACTCTATGGTCACTTAATTTTGGGTAATTGGACACCATGATCACTTATCTTTGCTTTGTCTTTCTATGGTCACTCAATTTTGGGTAATTGGCCACCATGGTCACTTATCTTTGCTTTGTCTTTCTATGGTCACTCAACTTTGCCCAAGTAGCTCCTATGGTCATCCAACACAGAAATCCTTACGTTCGTTAAAATTTTACTGACATGGCAACTATAACAATATTTTGGCAAGTTACATAAATAGAAAAAAATTAAATTATTTAAGACCAACCCAATTAAAATTAAACCCCACCCAATGGTTCTTGCTTGAGGTGCCAATTTTTTCAAAAAATGATTCATTTTCTTTAAATCTATCCAGAAAGCCTTCTGGTAACACATTTTCAACGTTAATTTCTTCATCTAATGAAAATCTGAGTACCCAAATAAAGTTCGTCTCACTTAGCTCATTCACTTACAAATGAAACATAAACATACGAAGACTCATTCTTCTTAACGAACCATCGAATAATCCTGGAGCTTTCCTCATTCTCATTGTTGTTTTCATTTCATGAATAAGTGGACCTACAGGTGTGACATTTTCTTGCTTAGAGTTGAGAGATAATCTACATACATCCCTTCGATTTCATTACAAATATTGATCAAAATAATATCATGGGATATTGCAAACCCACTGAAAGCAAAATTTGGTCCCAAAAAGTTGTTCATCTTGGCAGCGAGTTGGAGTTGCTTTGCCGCATAATCCTTTAGAAAAATATGTGAGAATGCAAAATCTCTTGAACCAGTTTTGCTAAACAAAAACAGTATTACTTAAACAAATTGTGAAATACTATATAATAAATCAAAAATTTATGTCACTTTAATAAAAATTTCAGCTTATAGAAAGCGTCAAAAGTCGCTAATTCGTTAAGGTTCATTTGGGTGCTTAGATTTTCATTAGGTGAAGAAATTAACGTTGAAAATGTGTTACCAGAAGGCTTTCTTGATAGATTTAAAGAAAAATGAGTCTTTTTTTTTTTTTTGAAATAATGGGCACCTCAACCAAAAACTCTTGGGTGGGGTTTAATTTTAATTGGGTTGGTCTTAAATAATTTAATTTTTTATATTATGTAATTTGCTAAAATATTTTTGTAGTTGCCACGTCAGCAAAATTTTAACGGATGTTAGGATTTCTATGTTGGATGACCATATGAGCTACTTAGGCAAAGTTGAGTGACCATAGAAAGACAAAACAAAGATAAGTAACCATGATGGTCAATTACCCAAAGTTGAATGACCATAAAAACAATCAACTCCTTCTTCTAATTATATCATTTGTTTTGTCCCTTTAACTATAGTACTGTTTGATTTGATGTTCCAAAAAAAAAAAGAGTTGTTAAAAACTCTGATCTTTGTATGCCTATTTGGTGAAATTTTATTGTTGAAGCAGATGTTCTTGGTCTTATTTTTTGCTCGGCGACTGACTATTGAGGATGTAGATGATGATGAGTTTCACAGAAAATGACAAAAGCTTTAATTTCTTCTTCTTTTCAAATTGATAATCACTTCTGCTATTCATAATTTCTTGAACCCTCTGTATGTGTTATGTATTTTGTTTCTAAGTTGTAACTCATGAATATTTTTGGAATTGTAACTCACGAATTTATCATGACGAAGCAACGATAGTAAGAAATGGATTGTGAAGTGAAAATATTATAGGTGATGAAGAGATTTTTTGAAAATGAGATGGGAAAGTCTGATGGTAAATAGCAGCTATGGTGGAGTTATGGCCAAAGAAGGAGTGAGCAGAGAGATGCGAGTTTTCTTTTGTGATGTGTATTTCCAAATCAACAAAAAAATATTATTTTATGTGGGTTTTAAGCTGACAAGGATTCTGTTAGTAGGGAGGGGTAGAAGCGGTCCACTTTACAAAGGTATATTTGATACCAAACATAACGGAAAGTAAAAGTGGTCTATTTCAGATAGTTGAAGGGTATATTTGACCCTTTTCCATGTTATGAAAATATATTCATCTTCATTTAGTTGTTAAAAAATAGAGCAGTTTCTACTAATCATGACAAATTAAAATACAAGGAAGATGTCATTTTATTAGGGGTACAGAGTTATACTATTTGATAACAACAATTCATTAAGTAATATACTTAGCAATACAATTTTGGCTACGGATACATTGAGCTCGTTTGAAAGAATGGTACTCCAAATCTTTTATGCCAATCGAGGAAAAGAACTATGAGTAGATATTCACATCAAATTAATGGTCGTAACGTTTCTCTTATTCCGTCGTCGAAACAACTTCTTAACCAAAAAGGAAAACAGGTGCTCTACTGGATTTTAAGCTAGTGTTTGGACATAGATATATTTGAAACTTGGGAATTTAAGTTTTTGAAGTTGAGTTTGAAAAATAATTTTTAGAACTTGAAGTTGTGTTTGGACAAAGAATTTATTGAAGTTTCGTGAGTAGTTTTTCAAATTTTCCAAAAACTGCCCAAAAACAGCCTTTGAGCACTTTTTGAATTTTTGAGCACTTTTTGGGAAAAATTTTGATGAAATAACATGAACAAACAGTTTTTATCTCAAAAACTCCCAAAAAATATTCCCAAAAGCTATAAATAAACGGGGGCTAAATATCTTCGTTATTGGCTATGTAACCTTAGAAACTTAAAAATATATTAATTTAATTAATTAATCGCTTATAATTCAAAGTTATAGCTTAGCTCGTCCAGCTAAATGCACCAACTGATCTGCCGGAAAGGTCACAAATACACCTAAAGGTGCCGATTCGCTACACTAATTGATTTGCCGGAAAGGTCACAAATACTCATAAAGGTGCCGATTCGAGCAAGAGCAATAAAATAATCAGTAAAATCCCAATAACACGATGAAAAAGTTATAAATAAAATAACTAATAAAATTGTCAAAACGCGCAATAGAAAACCAATAAATTGTTTCACATACGCACGAATAGAAAAATTGCACAAACGGACTCACGTTATACAAAAAAGCTTCTATAGTTGTATTTTCCCACGCCGCACAACAAACAAAACTTTACATTTTTGAAGCCCCATTTACTTGAAACTTCAAGAACAAGGGGGTATTACAGTGATATGCCTCAAAGGATGATCTACATCAATTCCCCCGGCATGTTCCACAAATTCAGAAGGGGTTAATTGTTTCCCATGACAAACACAGATAATACTAATTTCCTTTCTATTATCATACCTATACAATAACCCTTTTACAGTCTTCCCATTTGGACCATTTCCAGTAGTTGTCACACGTGGCATTCGGGAAAGTAATGGGATGTCACACTTCTTGATTTCAGGCACTGGACTCTGATTTAAAGGAGAAGAAAATAGACCTTCATTTGCCTGTTTTGTTGGATTGGGGTTATGGATTGAATCAGAATAATTGCTCTTATTCGAAGATAAATCAATTTTAGCACCAAAATGTGTTGATTTTTCTACAGTTTGGCCTTGTTCCTGTTTCATAGAAATAACATTACTTGTAAATGGATCAAACTTTGCATCATTTCTCCCGGAAGTACTAGGCTGTGTTCCTTGAGCATTATAACTGCTGCTTCTACCTGCATAGCCACTAACTTGTTAGGATTACGTGTAGTCAATAAATGTAAATATAGATAAGTTTAGAGAAATGATAAATGTAGTTAAAGTTCTTTATAAGTCATCTGTTCGGAGGTGGAAAAGGCCTACAAATTTACAGAGTTTGAAAATGATATTGTGTAAAACTTAATGATAAGGGTCAAAGTTCAATTACATTGTTTCAACCAGCAAAGAAACTAACACAATATTCCAATCGAATAGTACTAATGGGAAAAGGGTACTTAAAACGACAACCAGAATTGAAATTTCAGTGGAGACAAAAAAAGATCCTGATTTTATCTTAGATTTGCCTAGCTTTTATGGGCAGAGTGGTTTATAAAATATACCCCATATACTCGATGAACTAGTAAAAAGATACGTATAATCAAGGTGGCACAAGGAACAGACACCAACTATAGTAAAACAAGAAAAAGGATCTGATGAACTTGACATTAATTAATAGAACAAAGTATATGTTACCTTTAGGAGACGGACTTCGGCATTCTGAAATTGTAGAGGAACATCTCTCTGGAGATCCATTCGACTCATTACTTCTGCATTGGTTATAACACAAATTCCCACCCTTATTCTCACTATAAAACCTGAAACTTCCACAACCCTCCCCCTGTAGCACATTTTTCTCCCTTTTCCCAACATGTTGTCCCCAAAATTCAACTGCAAAATTCTGATTATTTACATTTGGCTCTTGGTTTAGAGCAAGATTCAACCTTTTTGGAGCTTCATACGTGCCACATTCATTGCCAAAACTACAAATCTCCTCTTTTCTACGAAATGTTTGCTCCGAAACCATCATTTCTCTATAAATTGCCCTCTTTTGAGACATTTGTGACTCTAAAAACATTTTATCATCTGTATTGCAGACTTGATCCATTTTCTTTGTGCTATAATTTCCACCAATTGATAATCCTAAGCTTAGTTCGATCCCATTATCATCATCTTCTTCAATACCACCTTTCAAAAACTCCATCATTCTACAATCTTTTCCCATAATTTCATAGAACGTTCAGCTTAATTATTTCTTGTACTTCAAAAAAAAATGTTTGGTCTTTAGGAACAAAGATATAGAGAAGTATATAAGCAGTAAATGTAGAGTCACTGAGGAAAAGTCGCGAAATGGTGACACGTGGCAAGCAAAGAGACGCTAAAGTAAGAGTTGTATGACACGTAAGATTAAATTATTTCAGCTTTAAGCAAGTTGCTAATCCAACACCTCAAATCCCTGCATGGTGTTAATTTGCCACGTGGCGTTAGAATTGTGGCACGTGCTCTGAGGTACTAGAGTTGTGACACGTGTATGTTGTAACAGAAGGGGACGTAATGAGTAGTTCGACCAGGTGGGTGAAAGGATCTTAGGTGTTTCCTATGAATGTGTGCCGTAAGTTTCTGTCTGAGAGAGGTGGACACGTGGCAAACTTACATGAATCTTGTTTTGTTCTGTTTGGGCTCTTGTGAAAGCGACTTGTGAGCTTGACGCGTGGTGGGGCCTGTGTGAAAGTACATGTCATCTAACAGCAAAAGTTCATCCTATAAGCCGAATTACCGATATCTGTTTGTCTTTCTTTTTTCGTTTTTTTTAAAAAAAAATCTTATATTTGATATCCATTTTGAAACTTTAACTATCATGATGTAATATTAAACGGTCTCATCTCAGGAGGTAAAGTGCTCCTCTTTGTTTTCGTAGGTTAATGAATGTGCTTTCATCCCATGTTATTGTATGGGCCTAAATTAGTTTAGGATCACAAAGTGAATTTGGGTTAGAGTAAAAGCAAATCTTCGTATTAAAGTCAAGAAAATGCTAAGAATAAACATAAAATGTGAGGAAATAACTTGATTTCAGTATATCGTAGTGAGTACAAATTTTGCCAGAGTTTCTGTATGTATTTCTGAATGAATACAATGTAAAATGAAGTGCTATTTATAGGCTAAGGGGCCCTTGCCCACGTTCTCCATGACTGATCATGCTTTCAACCCACGTTCTGGATACTTAATAGGAGAGTTAGTGCGCTGAAGTAGTGGGCTGCTGAGCCGCTTGAACCGAGGTGTTCCACCGAAGCTCAAGTGTATGACCTCGGTGGCATGACCTTGCTGTTTGTTGGAAAGGAATGTCATCAAAGCTCAGCTCGCGGCTCGCCTTCGGTAGTGACATTGAAACCTCCCTTCGGTAATTTGATCGCCTGCTTCGGTCATTCTCCTTCGGAGCATCAGCTCGTTTGTACTTGGTTCGTTGTACCGAAGTTCTATCCGAACATGTCAATTTTTGTCCAATACAAATAATCCCCCCACTCCTCGGTTGAGCGCTAGGGTCGCCGAGGAGTGGAATAAATTCAAGCGGGAAGCTAACGTGGCTCAAGCCTATCCAAGAGTTTCAAAAAATTGCACGCCTTTTCGAATTTCTGTTCCACATTACGTGGCTCAAGCCTATCCGAACGGTCGCGCCGACTTTTTCGCTTTCTCCAACATTACATTCATTGCTTCTGCTACTTGCACGTGTGCAATCCCTATAAATACTTCACTTGAGGGCTTTCTTCTCCACTTGACAAAAAAAACTCTTGCCAACAACAAAAAAAGCAGAGAAGAAAACTTCCAGTCTTGAATCAACTTTCTTGATCTCAATCTTCTCCCCAATCTAACATTATGTCAATGGCAACACAGTCTTGAATCAACTTTCTTGATCTCAATCTTCTCCCCAATTTAACATTATGTTAATGGCAACATCTGGACAAGGATCTAGCGATTCCGGCGAGAAAGGCGAGCGTTTTGCCGCCGCGATAATGAGCGGGGACTTTATTGCTACTGTACCCCCGCTGCAGATGATTGAGCCGGAAGATGGTGGAGAAGCTACGTCTGTTGAGACCCAATTTTGTTCTGGAGTTTTCAATTAACGTCTAATTATGTTTAAAATAAGGTTAATTTTTAGAATAAATTAAGTTCATAATTTTAGTGAAAAAGGGCCGCAATCGTTTTTCATTTTAAGTCTTAGATTATTTACGCAATATGATTTTCCCACTTTCCTAGCCCAATTCTAAAAACCCTTACCCTCACCCCCTATAAAATCTAAAACCCTAGCCTCCCACATTTTCATCATCTCTCCCATAACACAAAAAGAAAATCAGGTCTAGGCTCACTCCTCCTAACACAATTCCCCTCTCTTCTCTCTATACAATACATCCACATACACACGGAATACACATCACCAACACCCTCATCTTTTACCCCACATTACATAGATTGAATACACATACACAGTACACACTGGAAATTGAAATTATCAACAAAGGGGTTCGGGGATTGGGGAAAACGGTGGCAGCGAGAAAGGGAACCACCAGTAATAGTGGTGGTGGAGATATCATTGGAAAGAAAGGCACCACCGAGTATAGTGTCACAGCAATAGCAGCGGCGAAACCCTCGCCTGACTTCCAAGCCACCACCACCGGAGCCCGTCGCCGGAGTTCCATTTCTTCTTTGTCGTTTCTGTTGCCGAGTCAAAACTGAAAAGGGGATTGGGGAGTGGTAGCGACGCTGCTGGCGTTGCTCCTCCTCTTCCCTCGATTTTGGCATCGTATTTCTTTTGGTCACTGGATTTCCATTTTTCTTTGACTACTGCTCCGTTTGTTTGTTTGTACTGGTTACTGTTGACACCCAGTTTACTTATAGATGGTGAAATTTAATTTGCTATTGTTGTTGGATTTTGTCTGTTGGTTTTGTGTGTCACTTGATAAACTGAAAATGGCGCTCTATTCACTGCTAATATCGAATTTCATGTCTTGAGTTTCCATTCATACTTTGGGTGTATTTTTTTTATCTCTTGCAGCTTACTTGATTTTTCCACGTCCTGGGATATGTTTCCTATGCTATTGGCTTGATTATGCAGCTTGGCCCTTACTATCTGATGCAGCACTTGGTTGGTTGTTTCTAATAGTGGTGCAACCCCCTTGGCACTGTTTGCTAGTGATTTGGATTGGTACTGCGTTTATTGTTATAAAAAATGCTTCAATTGTTTTCTGGAGGTGTAGGTAGATTGGAACAGATGCTATACTGGGTTGACCATGTTCTTGGATTTTACCGATCTAAACGGATGTTATACTATGTCGCTGGTCTATGGAAATAATTCATTTGAGACCTATGGACTGATATTGAACCGATACTACACTGGCCAATGGAAAATACATATACACGTATTGAGGCCTCAGAATTGATTTGAACATGATATTACACTTGGACAGTCCCGTTCCCGTGTCCCTAAAGCAAATAGGCGATGATGAATGTATGAATTTGAGGCAAAGCAAGTCAAATAGAGTGGTGGGTTTGGTACTTGGCATGGCAACCGGCCCGGGCTCCGTGTTTGCAACCGTACCAACATCCCGAGCCTCTACATGACACGCCATACAAACCTGAGCCTAAATTTTGCAAAACAAAACCCCCTTACTATTATTATTATTATTTTTATTACTATTATTATTATTCTTATTACTATTATTATTATTATTATTATTATTATTATTATTATTATTATTTTATTAATTATTACACTTTATTATCATGCTAATCCAATTTCATTTGTTTGTTTTGCGAGGTACATTGGGCAAGAATATTTGGGATTGAGTTGGCTAAACTCACCAATCGAGATGGTTTGCATTGGCTTGGAGTCGCGTCGGGATCAAGCTCGGGTTCAAATTTTCGACAACCTTTGGAAATTCTAGAAATTCAAGGCTCCCGCGAGTTTTGTTAACTTCCCGAGTTTTATCATTTTGACTCGATTACTTATTTCAATAAATGCATCATTTGTATTTAGACATTTCATGTGTAGAATATTCAATTTATATTAATATTATTTGATTACTTGAGCTATTGTGTTACTTCATGTTTATTACCTTTATTTTGAAGTCGTTATTTAATTTATTGCAAATTGGGGCCATTTTAGCAAATGCGTGCAAGTAAAAAAAAAAAAAAAAAAAAAAAAATATATATATATATATATATATATATATATATATATATTAGAAAATAAGCTTTTATTCGATTAATTATTATTATTATTATTATTATTATTACTTTTACTATTTTAAAATATTTCTTTCGCAAGAAAAACGCACTTGTAAATATTTGAAAACCTAACGGATTAACCGTATTTTACGGAATTTCGGAAGTGCCTTAAAAGCCTTCTTTCGAAATTAACAAAACCTCTTACCTTTAGAATCTCTGAAAGAAAGACCGTCTTTTTATAAAAACGGAGTTTTTGCACGCATTTGTTAATTTGGTTCCCTGTTTTCCTTAAATTGCGTGGCGATTCCAAAAACTCCAAAAGAGTTAGTCCATCCTGTCGATATTCTGGAATTTATCCTTTCGGGGTAATTTTTGGGGTTCAACAACGTCGACAGCTACTGTTTCTAGGCGGCGCAAGGAGAGAGCTGGTCGCGACAAGGAGGAGGTCAGTTATGACATCGCTGTTGAGGTTGGTGGTGGCGACCACGACAATGGCAGGAATAACGTCGAGGGGGATGATGTCACCAGTGCCAAAGAGGTTGGTGGCCCGACAGGCGGAACCGAAGTAAGTAGAGAGGTCAGTGGCCAAAGAGGCGAAGCCGAAGCCAGTAAGGAGGGGTCTTAGGTCGAAGCTGGCACTTCAAAGAAATCGAGGAAGCAGATTCCTCTCGAAGTGGAGATAGACCCTCAATTGGTCATCCCTTCAAATTTTAACAATGACAAAGACTTAAAGGTTCATGCTCAATCCGATGCCCAGAAGGGGAAGAAAAGAAACATATCGGTGCATGTCACCCCAAGTGTGATAACCTAGGATGTGATTGAAACTGTTCGGACCGATTGTCGATGGGGCCCCGAAGTGTAAATTAGGATTCCAGCCTCGCGCTCGGCCGTCTCTACCTATGTCGAAGGGTACTCTTCGGTCTTCACATACCCATTCACTATAGGATTCAACTTGCCAGTTCACCCCATAATCGACACATTTTGCATATCGTACAATTTGTGTTTGGCTCAATTGGGGCTCGGGGTTTGGAGGGTTGTACAAGCTCTTGAGTACTTGAGTAAATTAGTTGGGCTGCCCTTCACCTTCCAACACTTGATCTGCCTTTACTACCCATATTTTCATAAAGCCGAGGTGGTAGCCCTCTTACCTCGGGGATCTTACGCCATCCTGAGTAAGAGCGAAGACCACGGTGACCGAGGTTGGAACGACCGCTATGTGCTCATTCCTACGAGGCTGCTGTCAACCGAACCTGGCTTCCCCAAAGCGTGGAATGCTCAGCGTAGGCTTTATCGTTTTCCCTTCGGCCTTTGATCACCATAGCTTGTGCTTATTTTTCTATTTATGATTTGCAGCTGAAAAGGTTCTAGTCGATCCACCGGGGAATTTGCTTGAATGGGCCGCCAAGGTCATGAAGACAGAGACGCCTCCATGTCGGCAGTGGATGATTTTAGCCGCTCTAAAAGGGAACTGATGGATATGCAAGAGGCATGGTAAGTGATATCTATGCTCATAATTCCTTAAATTTTGCTTTGAATTACTGCATCCCAATGTTCTCTTTCTCTTCCCCTTTAGGTTTCTCCAACAGGGTTGTGAAGGATGCTGAAGAGGATGAGGAAGAGGAAACCGAAGAGAGAAGAGATGGGGAAGGGGAATAGAAGAAGAATAAGAAAGAGAAGAAAAAGAAAGAAAAGAAGGTGATTGACATCACCGAAGGTGTCAACCAAATGGCGAGTTTGGCTAAAAAGCTCGCTGGGGACAGGAAAACTAAAGGCACGGCAGGTCAAGGGTCTTCACAAGGTGATGATATCTTTATAGGTCGGTTTGTATGTAAACGCACTTTTACTTCGTATTATACTTATGAGATTTCTCCTCTCTTTTCCCCAGGCTCCAAAAGGAAGAGGGCCGAGTCGAAGAGAGCCACTAAAGCGAAAGGGCCTTGGGTCGAGGAAGCTGTTGTTCCTACTTCTGAAGTGCCAGCTGCAAAGTGTCGAGGTCTTGTTGATGAACCTAGCGACGAAGAGGTTCATCCAGCGGCTCCCGAGGTAGCACCAGAGCCAACTCCTGAGATGATTCCAGGACCAGGTACCGAGGTCCCTAGGGCGACCGAAGTGATAAATGTGGAGGAATCTGATCAAGAGGCTGTAAAGCGGAAAAGCAAGGCTAAAGCAAACGAGAGCTTGATCAAAAGCATGGTTAAGGCTTCCCGAGCTTCAGCTAAGGCCTCCATCGCTGCACCTCGGGCGTTGGAAATCACTCCCGAGGCCAACCTGCTGGATCCTTACAAAGAGGACGTTGTTGCCCTTGCCGCTATGCTTGGGTCTACCGAGGCTCACGCCCTTCGGAATCTCAGCCCTATGAGTTTGATGGGTGTTTCAGCCGCTTCTGTCCTTCGAGTAAGTTTTCATAAACTTTTGTTCACACGATTTACTTTTCTCTTTCTCCCGATGCTAACTCTTGGGTCTTATGCAGAGCTTGGTGCTTGCGTTGCAAGCTATTCACCTCGAGCGCGACCGAGCAGAATAAGTTCAGGCGGCGACCGCTGCTTGGGGGGAGCAAAAGAGGGGTTTTGTGAACAGAATCACCGAACTGGAAGCCCAATTTGCTACTCTGAATGAAGAGTTGGAGCGCGCCAACGAGATATCAGCTAAAGCTAATGCTGACCTGCATGGGGTTTTGGAATCTGCCGAGGCCATGGTTCAAGCTGTGACAAACGAGTTTACTAATGAGCGTTAAAGGCTAAGCCTTGAAAATGCTCGATTTGAGGCTGAACTCTTTAAGGCCAAAACTGAAGTACTTGAAGCTGGCGAAAAGTATCGTGGCAAGCTGTGGGAGTACAACGCCAAGCTTGTTGGGTTGCAAAGCCAGGTAGATCAAGTGCCTGCTCTTCGGGGCAATATCTCAAAACTTCAAGGAAGAATAGCTTACCTCAACGAGCAAGCTGAAGTCAAAGTGACGAGGGCGAAGTTTGAGGAGGCTTGGGCCGTCGTTAAGACTAGGCTCAGCACACTTGAGCAAGTCCAAGCTGGGCAAATTGTGATCGAAGAGGAGATAACTAAAGCCAGGGGCGCTGCTGCCGAAGCTCGAAAGATTGTGGATGACCAGGGTTCGAATGATGGTGAATCCGAAGGTGATGAGGGGGGGCGAAAGTGCCGAAGAAGGCAGTGAAGATGCCGAACCCTTAGGAACAAACAATTCATTTTTTGTGTAGTGTTTTTCGTTTAGGCCCTTGTGCCTTTTGACATAAGCTTTCGGGCATTCTGATGTATATAGTCTTGACCTTCGTGTCCACTTATTTTTTATGCAAACAATTAGCCTTTGGGCCTTTTAATGACGATTTTGTGTTTCACCTTGTGTTAGCTCTTGTATAAGCTTAACACTGAAAGTAATTTGCTTGCAAGACTTAATTAAATGAAAACAATGCGAACTTAGAGCGACGTCTCGCCCTCGAGTCAATGCATTTAAAATATAACCTCGGTTAGTAAAGTCACAGAAACAAAAAGATGTTGATCAAGTTTATTTCAGTGATAGTATCAACGAGCCATAATCGGCTTTTACAATAAGCCAAGTCGAAATAGACCTTCGGCGTAAAAACAAGTTGACAATATGCCACTATCGGGCGTAATTACAATGTACTAATCTATTCCCAGGGTGTCAGTCCCCGGTTGTCGAATAGGTAGACTTCGGTTGGGAGGCTCAGTGTCGACCTCGGTTGCAACCCGCCTCTTACCACCCCTAGTGTTCGGGTGTGAATCTTGATGAAGATCCGAGCACTGGAAATCGTTTTATCCGCTTCCTGAAAAGGTCAAGCAAAATGAAACGAGGAGCAAGTTAGTACATTTCGACCGAAGCCCTATGAGCATTTTTCGGCTCGAGGCTGTGGGTAAATTTAAAATGATCATTGAATGTCTACCTCGATTAAAAGTAGTACCGCTTTAAATTAGAAATGTTCCAATTTAAAGGTTCGGGCACGCCTTGCAGATCTTCAATTTGATAAGATCATTTTCCAACGATTGCTGTGACTCTGTAAGGTCCTTCCCAGTTTGCGACGAGTTTTCCCCCATTCTTCTCCTTCGTTGATTGGTTCGTAGCCTTTAGCACATAATCGCCAACTTTAAAATCTCTAAGTTTGGCCTTCCTATTGAGATATGCCTCGATCAGCCTCTTTTGTGCAACTAGCCGAACCAAGGCCAACTCTCTTTTCTCCTCGAGCAAGTCCAACTCTATGCGCATGGCTTGCTGATTTGCATTCTCGGTGGTGTGAGCGTACCGAAGACTTGGTTCGCCCACTTCCACGGGGATGAGCGAATCCATACCATAGGCCAGTGAAAAAGGGGTCTCACCGGTGCTGTTCTTTTCTGTTGTTCGCATGGCCCACAATACCCCGGACAACTCCTCGGGCCAGGGACCTTTCTTCTCATCGAGTATTTTTTTAAGATTTTCAATTATTATTCTGTTTGAAGACTCAGGTTGGCCATTGGCACTTGAGTGATAGGGGGTTGAAGCAACTCTTTTAATCCCCTATTGTTTGAAGAAATCAGTGATGGCTGCTCCTATGAATTGTTCACCATTATCGCAAGCGATTTCTCTTGGGATGCCGGACCTGTAGATGATGTTCTTCCTAATAAAATCGATTACTTCTTTCTGTTTGACCTCGGTGAGAGCTCCTGCTTCCACCCATTTTGTAAAGTAATCAGTTAAAACGAGGGTGAACCAAACACCACCTTTTCCCTTCGGCAAGGGACCAACAACATCCATTCCCCATTTCATAAAAGGCCATGGTGACACGACCGAATGTAAAGGTTCGGCTTGTTGATGAATCGTTCGTACGTGGCGTTGGTATTTATCACATTTTTGCACGAAGACCTTTGCATCTGCGCTGATGGTGGGCCAATAGTACCAATCTCTAAGTATTTTGCGCACCAAAGATTTTCCCCCCGAGTGATTGCCACACTCGCCTTCGTGAATTTCCTTTGCTAATTCCAAGCCTGCTAAAGCTGCTTCGTATTCGGCCTCATTATTGGTTACCTTTTTGAAACAAACGGAGTGCCTGATTTTCTCCCCGGTGGGCGCTTTCAACACTATGCCTAATCCCGAACCGTTGGAATTAGTTTCCCCATCGGTATGAAGTATCCATAGTCCTGAAGTCGTTCCTTTTGACATTGAGTTCTCCTTTTCGGCTTCTGGTAGGATCCCAACACTAAAATATTCTACGAAGTCGGCCAAGACTTGGGATTTGATGGATGTTCGGGGTTGATAAGTGATGTCAACCTCCCTGATAATTCAGGTTTGTGCAATATGCTTCTTAAGGGGAAAGTTGAAACTACCGCTATTAGGTGACATTGGAAATAAGGTTGTAGTGTTCGAGCAGTAACAATTAAAGCAAGTGCTAGTTTTTCCAAGTGAGGATACCTGGTCTCAGCGTCGAGGAGTGTCTTGCTCACATAATAGATGGGCTGTTGCTTGCCATCTTCTTCCCGAACCAGCACAACGCTGACTGACACCTCGGATATCGCCAAGTACACCAGCAATGTTTCGCCATCTTTTGGCTTGGCGAGCAACGGCGCGTTAGCCAGATAGCGTTTCAATTCCCTCAGCACTTCTTTACACTCCGGCGTCCACTCGAAGTGATTGTTCTTCCTCAAGACAGAGAAGAATTTGTGGCATCGCTCCGAAGACCTTGAGATGAAGCGACTCAAGGCAGCGATTCGGCCAGTTAAGCGCTGAACTTCCTTCACCCCAGTCAACTCTTCGGGGATCTCTTCGATAGCCTTGATTTTATCTGGGTTGGCTTCGATTCCTCGTTCAGAGACAATGAATCCAAAAAATTTGCCTGACCCTACACCGAAGGCACACTTCTCAGGGTTCAATTTCATGCCATATTGCCTCAGAACAGCAAAAGCTTCCCTTAAATGATTCAAATGATCCTCCATTGGAATTGAAATGCCCTTCGGTTTGAAAAATGCTGGGGCGACATACCAGAGATTAGTGTGTCGCATGTTCAAAGAGTATATTGGAAAATCTATAGAAGTTTACATAGATGATCATTTGAATGGAGGATCATTTGAATCATTTGAGGGAAGATTTTGCTGTTCTTGTAATTATAACCTCGGCTTTTAAAACGGCTTCCTCCAGCCTTATCTTGGAGTAGGCTCGTTTGTGTAAATCTTCCCACTTCAGAACTTGATATTGCTGAAGCTTTTTTCGCAACTCAGCGGCAGCATCAGAGTTGCGAATATTGATACCCTTTTCAAATGCCATGATGGCTAGAGTATCATCCATTCGAGGTAGCTCTATGCGCTCAGCATGAAAGCGCTCAAGGAACTCCTTAAGTGGCTCACTGGGCCGCTGCTTGACTTCGTAAATATCCTCCTTCCTTTGGAGAATCTTTTGTGCTCTGGTGTGGGCCTTAACGAAGGCATTAACCATTTCCTTGAAGGTGGAAATTGACCCTGTTGGTAGGCGCATATACCAACGCAGCGCTCCTTTCTCCAAGGATTAGCCAAATTTTTTTCAAGAACATTAACACGAGCTCTATTGCCGTTAAGTCATTGCTCTTTACCATCGCCATGAACTCAGTTACATGTTCTTTGGGATCGGTGGTCCCATCATACTTCTTTAGAAAGAGGAACTTTAAATTTTTGGGAGTTGGAGCTGGTGCTGCTTCGGGCTTGAATGGCAACTCTCTGTATTGGTCTATGTCAAGCTCATCTTCGGTCTTAGCCACCCCGGGGACGCTCTCGAGGCATTTTTCTACGCGGGCTTCAATTTCTCTGGTCAACCTCTTAACATCGACCGAGGATGTAGTTTCTGCCACGATGGGAAGCGTCCCAAGTGTGTCGTTGTGCTCGGTATATTTCCTGAACCCCCAGACGTGGCCCCATTTAAAGGTCCCCCTATTATTGCGCCCGTAGGAACGAGGGCGGGATGCCTCCATTTGGAGCCGAAGGCTGAGTGCCGTTCGGTGTTGAGCTATTCCTCGCCTCTAACGAGGCGCAGAATTTGGCGTTAATGTTAACTTGTTCATCCTCGCTCCTGAAGAGCTTTTAGCGAAGCAACGACAAAAGCTTGGAAGGCTTCGATCGTCATTGGATATGAAGAAGTGGGATCTGATTGAGTGCCAGTCTGTCCATCGGGAGTTAACTGGCGATCAATCGGATTTCTGCTGTTATCAGCCATATCGTCGTCAAAAGACTATGGGCTTCAACGAAAAAGAACGTTTTACTTTGGAACAAAGCGTTTCTGCTTATATCCCCACAGACAGCGCCAATTTGTATGGGCCTAAATCAGTTCAGGATCACAAATCGAATTTGGGTTGAAATACAAGCTAATCTTCGTATCAAAGTCAAGAAAATGCTAAGAATAAGCGTAAAATGCGAGGAAACAACTTGATTTCAATATATCGTAGTGAGTACAAATATTGCCAGAATTTCTATATGTATTTCTGAATGAATACAATGTAAAATGAAGTGTTATTTATAGGCTAAGGGGCCCTTGCCCACGTTCTCCATGATTGATCATGCTTCAACCCACGTTCTGGACACTTAATATGAGAGTTAGTAGGCTGAAGTAGTGGGCTGCTGAGCCGCTTGAACCGAGGTGTTCCACCGAAGCTCAAGTGTGTGACCTCGATGACATGACCTTGCTGTTCGTTGGAAAGGAATGTCATCGAAACTCAGCTCGCGGCTCGCCTTCGGTAGTGACATTGAAGCCTGCCTTCGGTAATTTGATCGCCTGCTTCGGTCATTCTCCTTCCGAGCATTAGCTCGTTTGTACTCGATTCGTTGTACCGAAGTTCTATCCGAACATGTCGATTTTTACCCAATATAGTTATTTCAATCTCATGTCTTGAGATAGTAGAATATATTATAGAATAAATATGTTTAAAATGTACGGCTTAAAACAAGCTATAAATATATTTTAATATTCTATCCGCCCCCTATTTATATGAAGAAAAACACTTTTCTTGAAATTAAAAAGTTTTGAAAATCATTTGCTATAATTTTTAGTTTGTGGGGGGGGGGGGGGGGGGGTTGTGGGAAATGAGTCGGGGTAGAGAGATTGAGATATACGCATAAAAGCGAGAACACGCTCACCTGTTTACTACTTCTACCTTATACCTCCACATGTGTGTTCTCATGTGTAGGATCATGACCTCGACGATAATTCGCTCTTTTGCATCCTTCCTCCGCCAAACGCCACCCCTCTACCCTATAACCCACAGTATCCCTACTCCAACTCCCACCCCCTAAACCCCCACCCCTACTCTATCCCAACCCCCAACCTCACCCCTATCCCACCAACACTCCCAACCAACAACCCTGGTTAGGAAATTATGAAAACAAAATACGGAAGCCATGCATCTGATTGTTCTCTCTATATGAAATAAAACAAATTATCAAGATTCAGGAAATGGACAGACAATAACAAACAGAACGAATTACTCTTCCCAAACAATCAACGCCCATATCCACAAATCATTCAATTCTAATTCCCTTACCCTTATTATTACTAATAGTCTTATTACCAGCATCCTTGTTCTCCAAGTGACAAATTCTCTTCTTCAAAGCCTCAAGCTTTGATTCCACTAGCGTCATAAAATCTTTCTCCCCTTCTTCTTTCTTGTTAGGACTTTGAGTTTGAGAGTACATATCAAGAACTGCTTTAACTTCTTCTAAATTTTCAGGCCAAGTCTCAAGTTCTCCTTCAGGACTCGTAATAATAGTGCAAGCCTTGATACCACACAGAGTTGAAAGCTCCATTGTTTATCTCTTTATGCATTTTTTTCTCGCTTGAAAAGTTTTGGGGTTGCTTGTTTTCTTGTTTTGGTTTTCTTCTGCCATAGCTTATAAGCTGTTTTGCAGAGTCTAGCAAATTGAAGGAAGGGAAGAAGAGTCTTAACAATTAGTAAGAAAAAGAACGTATATATAGATTCTTTTTATTTCTTTACCTTCTTTTTAAAAAAATATATATTTTTATATTTGTAAAAGATTCAAGTTCTTAAATGTTTTCCCTTTTTCCACGAATGACATGCTTCTGTAACCAAAAAGATGTATACGTGTTTACAACCAGAAGTTTTAAATGCCTAATTCTTTGGGGTCAAACAAAGGGTATTTATCATGCAAGCCTTTAAAGTTAGGCACCCTTGACCCGCGACTGCACCTGTGATAGGCAGCTTCTTGTGATACAGTATTACCCACATCTTTTACTATATACTAGTAATTAATCTCCTGTAAATTGAAAGGACAAAAAGATAAAACATCTTTGGGCTCTCATATCCTAATCCAGTGCTCGATTCATTCAGCATCCCTGAAGATTATGCACTTGATATTTCAGGATGACAAAATGCCGTTCTCCAAAAAAAAAAAAAAAAAAAAAAAGATTGATTCTTTGTCTCAGAAAAGGAAGGAGGGATAAATGATGACTAAGGAGCTCTAAGTTGATCTCACATCATAACTTAAAGTAACAAATGTAACAGTCTTTTGAAACATTCATTAGCGTTTTACACCGGCGTTGGCAGGCGAACGATCAACTGGCCGCTCATGACACTGCAAATCAAGAAAGACAATGTAGCAGAATTGTTAGTACTCATGTACATGAAGTTGGAGGTTAAGATACATAGCAGTGGAATTACACTGGCTACATGACTCACCTCTTAACGTAATAATAGCAGAAATCAGCCAAGATAAACGTTTGAACAATTTCTGCCAAAAAGACCATTGGTATCCAGAAGTAACCGCGCCCAGCCAAGTAAATGTATGCTCCAGCAGTCTCATAAACCTGTATAAGAATAGTTGTAACTCATAAGTCTGGAGATTGTAAACCTTAAAATCACCTTGATAATGGAGAAATGTGTTTTTTGCATGCCATTTGGACCATATTGTTTGCAGAGGCGAATCAAGAATTAATAGTTGGTGGGTTCAGAATGACCATATTGGACCAGCTGCTCTAATAATAGAAATTACAGAGCAGAAGATATCCAAAACTAACCTGAATGATCCAGTGAGCACAACCCAAGAATCTTGCAACACCCAGGGCAAAAACATAATGGGCTGAAAATGGCTCAATTATCTGAAATGCAAGAATGCAACATACTATTAGTTATTTATTCAGGTACGACAGGATTAGAAAGTAAGACATGAAATTTTATCTCAATCATTTGGAAAAGATGAGATATAAACCTGAACATTCTGCATCAAGCGAAGCTGAGGCAGCACTGAGACAGATTCCAGATATACACAAAAAGCCCAAAGCATCCGGTTGACGAGAAGATGAGATGTAGTAGGATGGACAAAGAAGGCTATAACAGCAGCAGGAACTATCTGCGCAAAGGAGTGGCATGGTTCAAAAGCAATATCACGAAGATAACATAATTGACATTAACATTTACACGGAACAATCTCTCAAAGGATGGGACTGCTTTGTGCCAAAACAGCTTTTAATAGAGTTATCATGCCCAAGAAGGTGAGAATTCTATTTTATCTCTCAAAGAATGTCAACAAACTTATCTCTCAGAAAGCAACAGCTAAGAGACACTTCCTTTTGAAACTACGTCTGCAGATTTTGTGTAGTGGAATGAACTTGCCTTTTATTCATTTAGAAAACCACATAGTTATATAGTTAACAAACCACTTCAGCACATACACGTACAGGCCCCAATGTTGGTGCAACATGGAAAGAATATCAACAATGAACTGCGAGTTTTACTAAGATGAGAATATAAACTTTGATCTCAGCAATACAAAGATCACTTAGCCTAAACTAGCACTCATTGGGTTAGTTGAGATATTGTGTGCTAAATCATGTGTACAAGCACAAATTTATAGTGCTTGAATAAAATATGTTGGATCTTCTTACCTCTATTTTGTTTGCTTCCTTTGTCAACAATATAAATGAATCTTGTGGAACTTATAGAACTCTAAAATAGTGTCACAAGGGGGTAAGTGATCATGTGTGGGAGAAAAACAACAAAAATAAAATGATGTTTTATCATGGACAGCGTAAATGAAATCAAAACTTCAGACATGGAATAATACTTCTAATAAAAGTGTCTTGCATAAGCTTAAGAATTACCTAGGAATTAGCAGAAGCCAGAGTTTGATTCAACAACAACCATACCGAAAAGAGCCAAAGGGGAAATTGTATTTACCGGATAATATAAGGGCATGTTGTCCAGATCAGCCATGTAGGATGACTTCAGCTTGAACTTCATCATGTATATTATCCATACTGTTGCCACAAGGGTGATAAAATCTAGCACAGTGTGGATATCTGCTTCCATGATGAAACTACAGTATAATCTTACAGCCAAAAATATAGCTGTAAGCACTTGAGTCTTCAATGAAAGGCCTAACAAAGCAGTAGAAGAAAAAACATCAGACAAACAAAGGTACTAATAAACATTTTTAGGTACACTAGGTAAGAATGACTAGACCTAAACTTTGAAAATTTTGTGCAAATTGAAAATAATCTAAGTAGCACCACAAGTATAAAAAACTCAGTTTGGACTCTCGCATTCTACCTATTATAACATTGTTCCAAAGTAGGAAAATTTCATACAACAGAATTACGCATAATCAGCATTCTAATTTATCATTTCCCCTTTACTATGGACATAGTTACAACATGAAATGAAAGTTTAAATATACTGTATACCCCTCAATGTTAAAAATGAATTAAAATTACCACAAAGTTGGAACTCTGCTGGGGTCAATAGTAAAAAGGAGACTTTTTCCTAACGGCGGTTAGTCCAAAAGATTCACTTGTCAAACCAAAATTGGTTATCAAAGGAGCACCTTGTGAAGACAATCCAAACAATGAAGGGAAGAAAAAAGTATGTGAACCCGTTGTCATAAAGAGCGCAACTCAGATTCCCACGACGAACACCAATTCCGTCCCGTGGAAAACGAAAAAGTTGCTCAATTTTGAATAATAAAACCAATTATTCAATCCATTTCCCCCTTAATATTCAAAGCTCGTGTACACTATCTCATGACTCAAATTGCCAATTCAAAACCCAAAATTCTCTCTCTCCGTCTTTTTTTTTTTTTTTTTTTTTCTGGGGTGGGGGATTACGAGGGATTCGCAAAGGAGCTCTCACAGACAAAACTAACTCAAGTAGTATTAGAATATAAGATGTCAGCAAAGTTAAGTGTAAAAGAAGAACTCTTTAGAGCTGCCACATACAATCCATGTATACCTTAATCCATCTAAATATATAACATGCAGAGAAAAATCGTAAAAGCAAAAGCTTTTCTGGTCCATCTATTTATCTAAAAGTGGATAATAAAAATGTTTTCTCCATTAATTCTATTTTTTTTTTAATAATAGTTGTGTCCAGGCCACTTAGCCACACCTCGACTATTCCACATGTACCCGCCATCCAACCAGTATATATACAACGTAACTCTGCCCACCAAAATTTAGACGGACAAGAATAAAGATTGACAAAAACATAAAAGAATAAAGGAGGTATGAAATTACCAGAGCAAGTTTTGAGGGTGTTCAATTTGTAAATTAAAACCAGGAGACCAATCAAATGAATAGCTTCAGCCATAACAAAGAAATAATTATGATCATGAATTAGTAACTTAAGTGTCACTATTAAACTGATCACTGTTATTAATCCCAAAAATATCTTCACTTTTTTCGATTGTTTTCTTATCCAAGAAAACATTTTTTTCACCGGTGATTGTACCCCTTTTTGACCCATCTTCGATCACCGGAATTTTCTTTTCTTTTCTTTTTTTTCCGGTTTTTTTGAGGAGTTTTCGAAGAGTTTAATGTTATGTTTTGAGGAGTTTTTAAGGCTTTGAAAATGGCGGAGTTTTGTAGTTTCAGTAGGAAAGAGGCTGGTCTACGTAAGACTAACCAATGAAAAATTAACACGTGTTCTCATTTTTTAATGTTTTTCATTTGTTCAAAGTTTTAATATATTTTCTTTATTAGGATAAATTTTGTTGGTGTAACAGATTACTTTAGGACATTAATTTAGTTGGTATTTGGACAAGAATACTTTCCATAACGGATTTGGTGGGTTTTGGTCATCTTCCTACATTCAGTTATTGTTTTAGTAAATATATTGAGTCAAAGCTTGGTCTTTCTTTTATTTGGTCATTTACTAATTTCATGATCTAGGACATATTACAAACTTATGTACTTTAATTTTTTCTTTAGATATTCGAGATTCGAAAATTTACTAATCTGATTAATTTATGAAATGTAAAATCATTTAGTACGGTAAAGTATCCATAAAAAAGATTTGTAATTCTCTAAATATTTTTTTATTTAATCATTCAACAACAATATACTCAATATCAACTCACAAGTGGAGTTTGAAGATGATTTTTATTTAACCAATATATATTTAAAATGTATTGGTTCGTACAAATTTGGATTCATATCATATAAACTCGTTAAAAGGATTAAACGATTTTTACCACTAAAATTTCATCACCTAAAAATTGAATTTGAGACCTTGATAAAGGCTGGAGAAGCTCCAACGAGCATACCACATCCTTTGGATGGTAGAACACCAAATTTTTGCAAGGGACGTTCAAAGTATAACAGTTTCCAATGAAATAATTAAAGTAATTATTTATCTGTTATGTCTTCGTAAGTTTAAAATGGTGTCACATGTTTGGCTGATACAGATAATAGTTGACTGTACTATTTAACACTCATATAAAACACAAGAAAAATCTTCCCTTTGCTTCTTTTGTACATTCGAGTATGTCAGCTTGTAAATGACCTGAGAATAATAAGCAACCAACAATTTTGTAGTTGAACTAAGTCTTTGTATGCTCACCAAAACTGAATCTTCACTTAATCTCTAATGATTAGGTGACTTTTTGTTATGACTGACAATTGAGTCTTTGACACATTTCTTATACGGAAAAGGATCAAAATTGCCCTCCACCTATTAAAAATGTGGTATTTTTGCCTTCCGTTAACTTATTGACCCAATATTGCCACAAACATTATTTTTTTGGCTTAGTTATGCCCTCACACAGACGGAAAGACAAGTAAGCAAGTGACTCAGATTTCATTAATTACGTGGCCACTCCTCATTGGTCCACATGGATCACGACCCAATAACTATACCCATAATCAAATATCTGACCCAAATCCACAGCAATTCTTTTAACCCATCAGATAGTAAAAAACCCTTTCATTTTACCCCCTTTTACCTAGACCCTTCATTTCTCTCTCAAAAATGGCGATTTAGGGTTTATTTGTGAAAGAGAATTTCGCATGTCCGTTGGAAAATTAGATTGATCAAGTGTTAAAGGTAAGTTACTACTACTTTTTCGTTTATTATTACACTTTAAGCATAAATATAGTAGGGTTTAGATGCTGTTCGAATTTATTGAAATCTGTTAATAGTATGTTCTTTTTATAACCTTTACACTTTGAACATAAATATTCACTATGGTTATACTTTAATGTTTGTAGTGGTCTATTTTCCTTTTGTCGATTTGTCTTTGTCGGGTATCTAGGATTTTTTTAATGGCGGGTGGGGGTCCAATGTGTCTTTTATAGTTTTAATATCTTCTGATGTGGTCCTTTTGATTTGTTTATTGTGTTGCATGTTACCCTATTCAAGATGGTTGAAACATTCGACTTAGTATTAAATTATAGAAAAAATTGAAAACTACATCCAAAACTTGCTTATCTTAAAAATTGACTCACGTGTAGAGAAGTTATGATGTGGATCTGTTGTCCTACACAGATATATGTGCAGAATTTAGAGACAAAATAGGGTTTAGTTGAGGTGAGGCATATTCTTTTAACTGACCCCTCTGGTTCTTACTATTTGGTATAGGGGGATGAAGGTATAAGAAAACTTCAATCCCTCCTGTCTAAGAGTTTCAAAGTTGTAAATCTGTTTGCACTAAATAATCCAGAAGTTGCTATTGGCCAGATTACTAATATTAATAGTTTCACGGAAAGTAATATCCCTCCAGTAGATTATAGAACAGATTGTGGTAGTAGTGAAGAAGAGGAATGAAGAAGAAATTGGTAGTGATTATGATAATGAAGAACTAGAAATATTTAGTAAGAAAAGGTTGTGGGATATAGATGACAAGCTTGAAAAATACAAAGTCTTGGAGTATGGCATGGCCTTTAAGGATCTTGATGAAGCTAAACAAGTTATAGCTTTCTATGCAGTTGCAAATAAACGGATCCTTCATGCAAAGAAGAGTGATAAAACTAGAGTTAGTTATGGTTGTCAAACTGGTTGTCCATTCTACTGTTTTATTTCCAAAGATGGGAAAAGATCAAGGTTTCAAAATGAAGAAGTTAAATCAAGACCATACCTGTGATGAATCTTTTGAGAATGGAAGGGCAAGTTCCAAAGTCTTAGCTTATTACTTTAAAGCAAAAATTTAGGGTAACCCTAAATACAAAGTAAAAGACATGACTGTTGACCTGGTGTCACAGTTTAATCTAACTGTGAATAAAACAAAGTTGAAGAAAGCAAAAAAAAACTTGCATTGGACAGGCTGGATAGTAGTTGTTAGACCCTTTGTTTTGTGGGATTCAATCATGGCACGAGTTTGGGCATGTTGCTCGGCCAAGGGCAAAAACATGTGATAAACAACATGATTGATGAACGTTTAGGCAAGTGCGGGCTAAAGTGACTTGGTGGGATCAAGACATGTGTGAGCTGATTGTCAAACCTTTGGTGGCACGACGACTAGACTGCCTAGTATCTTGTGGTTTTCTAAGTGTAGGCAATGATGGCACGACTTCGCTTGTTGGATGGGAAGCGAATGAGGCAGCGAGCAAACGACTTTGTAGGACAAAGGGTGTCATGAAGTGGTGTTGTGATGCCAAGACAAGCATTGACTTGGCTAAGTGTTAGTGCATGACACTTGGCTTAAGTTGGGTCGAATGGGCTAGGTGGGATGAGCTACATGGTTGGACATAGGTACAGACTTGACCGCATATGCTAGGTATGTGAGGGCAGAGGCGCCGAGACATGGGCGACGTGGGTGAGAAACGTGGGCAGTGTGGCCGAAAACGTGGGCAGTATGGCTGGCCAAGTGTAATTTCGTCTCTTATCCAATTGTAAAGCCTTTTGGCTGATCCTTTTTGTATATAAGTCATTGTTATTCATTGCAAATAGAACTTAGATAGAAATGTAGCATAGGCAACAGAAAATAAGACGCCCTCCTTAGGGAATGAGACGTTTGGCCTTGGTGGCTATTCCTTTGTATTTACAGAATAATATAAAGGTTGGGAATTGGTTTCCCCAATATTGTTGTCTTGTTTTTACTTTATACTTGATGCCTAAGTACAAAAATAACTTCAAACGACCCTATAAATTTAACAAAGCGTTGGAAAGACTGGGCCTTGCAAGGGTGAGTGGCTGCCGCACGGGGCAAACCTCGGCAGGTTTTGGTTGTCAAAAACCACCCCTATGACAACTGGTATCAGAGCGAGCAGGTTCTTTTGGTGGACGTGACAGGCTGATCAAGACATCAAGAGAAGGGCTCGGATGGCTTTGATTCAAGGAGAGGCCGTCTAGTACTTAGAAGTGGCAAAACAACTAAGTAAATGAGATTTTTCTATCTATTGTGGGCTAATTTCGAGATAAATCGGCATTCTTGCTCAACGTTTGAGCATGGCTATGTGTTGGACTTGCAAAAATGAAAGAGACAAGATGAATAAATGGGGAAAACGTGTTGAACTTGTGGTATTAGTCGACGGGCTGCGCTTGGGAACGAGATGAACACAAGGCTCAATGTTGTTAGGGTTGTGATTTCTTTGCAAGTGGCGGACACAAAGAGTGGACTGTTTGTCAGAATGGCTTGGTGTGGGCTAACAAAGGCGCTGCCATTACACTAAAAACGTGTAAAGAGAAATGGGAAAAGGCAAGCAAAACGATGCACTTGAGGGCAAGTGTAGAAATGAGACGTTGTGGCATGAAATTGTATTTTCTTTGCATTTTGGGGAGTGTTGCTGAATCTGTTCGACGAGGGCGTTGAATTCAAGTGGTGTGGGTAGTTTGTTAGACCCTTTATTTTGTGGGATTCTGCCATGGCACGAGTTTAGGCTTGTTAGCTCGGCCATGGGCAAAAACGGGTGATAAACAACATGATTTTATGAATGTTTAGGAAGTGCGGGCTAAATGTGACTTGGTGGAATCAAGACATGTGTGGGCTGATTTTCAAACCTTTGGTGGCATGATGGCTAGGCAGCCTAGTGTCTTGTGGTTGTCTAAGTGTGGGCAATGATGACACGACTTCGCTTGTTGGGTGGCAAGCGAATGAGACAGTGCGCAAACAGCTTTGTAGGACAAATGTTGTCATGACGTGGTGTTATGATGCCAACGCAAGTATTGTCTTGGCTAAGTATTAGTGCATGGCACTTGGCCTAAGTTGGGTCGGATGGGCTAGGTGGGATGAGCTACATAGTTGTACGTAGGCACAGCCTTGGCCGCATGTGCTAGGTATGTGAGGGCAGAGGCGCCGAGACATGGCCTGATATGTGGGCGAGAAACGTGGGCAGTGTGGCTGGCCAAGTGTAATTTAGGCCATTATCCAATTGTAAAGCCTTTTGGCTGCTCCCCATTGTTTATTAGTCATTGTTATTCATTGTAAACAGAACTTACACATAAATGTAGCATAGACAACACAAAAATAAGACGTATTCCTTAGGGAAGGAGACGTTTGGCCTTGGTGGCTATTCCTTTGTATTTACAGAATAATATAAAGGTTATGAATTGGTTTCTCGTATATCGTTGTCTAGTTTTTACTCTATACTTGCTTCTTTAACTTGTTCTAAGTACAAAAACAACTTCAAAGGACCCTATGAATTTAACAAAGCGTTGGGAAGGCTGGGCCTTGCAAGGGTGTGTGGCCGCCACACAAGGCAAACCTCGGCAGGTTTTGGTTGTCAAAAACCACCCTTATGACAACTGGTATCAGAGCGAGCAGGTTTTTTTGGTGGACATGACGGGCTGATCAAGACATCAAAAGAAGGGCTCGGATGGCTTTGATTCAAGAAGAGGCCGTCTAGTACTTGGAAGTGGCAAAACAACTAAGTAAATGAGATTTTTCTATCTATTGTGGGCTAATTTCGAGATAAATCAGCATGCTTGCTCAAAGTTTGAGCATGGCTATGTGTTGGACTTGCAAAAATGAAAGAGACAAGATGAAAAAATAGGGAAAACGTGGTGAACTTGTGGTATTAGTCGACGGGCTGCGCTTGGGAACGAGATGAACACAAGGCTCAATGTTGTTAGGGTTGTGATTTCTTTGCAAGTGGCGGACACAAGGAGTGGACTGTTCGTCAGAATGGCTTGGTGTAGGCTAACAAAGGCGCTGCCATTACACTAAAAACGTGTAAAGGGAAACGGACAAAGGCAAGCAAAACGCTGCACTTGAGGGCAAGTGTAGAAATGGGATGTTGTGGCTTGAACTTGTATTTTCTTTATATTTTGGGGAATGTTGCTGAATCTGTTCGACGAGGGCGTTGAATTCAAGTGGTGTGGGTAGTTTGTTAGACCCTTTATTTTGTGGGATTCAGCCATGGCACGAGTTTAGGCATGTAGGCTCGGCCATGGGCAAAAATGGGTGATAAACAACATGATTGATGAACGTTTAGGCAAGTGCGGGCAAAATGTGACTTGGTGGGATCAAGACATATGTGGGTTGATTGTCAAACCTTTGGTAGCACGACGGCTAGGCAGCCTAGTATCTTTTGGTTGTCTAAGTGTAAACAATGATGGCACGACTTTGCTTGTTGGGTGGCAAGAGAACGAGGTAGTGGGCAAACGACTTTGTGGGACAAAGAGTGTCATGACGTGGTGTTGTGATACCAAGGCAAGCATTGGCTTGGCTAAGTATTAGTGCATGTCACTTGGCCTAAGTTGGATCGGATGGGCTAGGCGGGATGAGCTATATGGGTGGACGTAGGCACAGCCTTGCCGCATGTGCCAGGTATGTGAGGGCAGAGGCGCCGAGACATGGCCTGAGACGTGGGCGACGTGGGTGAGAAACATGGGCAGTGTGGCTGGCCAAGTGTAATTTAGTCCCTTATCCGATTGTAAAGACTTTTGGCTGATCTCCTTTGTATATAAGTCATTGTTATTCATTGTAAACAGAACTTGGACAGAAATGTAGCATAGGCAACACAAAAATAAGACGTCTTCTTTAAGGAAGGAGACATTTGGCATTGGTGGCTATTCCTTTGTATTTACGGAATAATATAAAGGTTGAGAATTGGTTTCTCGTATATCGTTGTCTTATTTTTACTTTGTACTTGCTGCCTTAACTTGTTCTAAGTACAAAAACCGATCCTATGAATTTAACAAAGCATTGGGAAGGCTGGCCTTTTCAAGGGTGTATGGCTGCCGCACGGGGCAAACTCGGCAGGTTTTGGTTTTCAAAAACCACCCTTGTGATAGTAGTTATAGTGATGAGTTCAATAAGTTAGAGGGTTATGCTCAAGAATTTAGGCTCAGCAACCCGGGTATTGATGTAGTCATAAATCTGTCCAAGGATGCTATGGAAAAAGGTAAAAGACAATTCTTAAGAATGTATATGTGCTTCCAAGATTTAAAGGATGGGTGGAAAAGGGGTTTAAGGCCTTTGATCGGGCTGGATGGTACCTTTTTGAAGGGTAAAAGCTTTGTAATTCTTCTGGTGGCAGTTGGTCAAGATGCAAGTAACCATTTCTATCCATTTGCTTAGCCAGTGGTAGATAGGGAAACAAAAAGAACTTGGACCTGGTTTGTTGAGCTTCTTAAGCACTCTTTGGAATTGAAGGATGGTGAATGAATCACCTTTATATCTGATATGCAAAAGGTAATAGTTTCATGTCTCTTTGTCTTCTTAATTTTCATTTTGATTTTTTCTTTAAGAAATCTTGCTGCTTATAACTTGGTTCTGTCTTATACTTGTAGAGTTTATGTGAAGCTATTAAGGATGTTTGATCAGAAGCATACCATAGATGGTGTGTGAAACACACTGAAAAAAATTGGACCAAGAAGTACAAGAGTGGTCAGATGAAGCAATACCTTTGGTGGAGTGCATGGAGCACCTATGATGAGGACTTCAACAACAACATTAAAAAATAGGGGAACTAAATATGGCTGGTGTTAAAGCTCTTATGAACTATCCTCCACAATATTGGTCAAGAGCTTATTTTGATACATACTCTAAGAACTGGATGGTGGACAACAATTTTACAGAAAGTTTCAACACTTGGATTGTAGATGCAAGACAGAAGCCAATTATTAAGATGCTTGAAGATATTAGATTGAAGGTTAGAAAAACTCTACTAAGTTCAGCTTATTTTCTTTTATTGTAGTATATATTAAGTTTACCTTATTTATGAACATGCTGAGGGAGAATGAACTTGAAGCAAAAACTTGGAAATACAGCTTCTCAGATTATGCAATGGAGTTGTATAATGACTATAGGAAGATGGCAGCAGTCTGTAGGCTGGATTTTAATGGAGACAGTGGGTTTGAGGTCACTCATAGGACTGATAAACACACAGTAGATCTTGTGGAGAAGAAATGCACCTGCAGGCAGTGGGATGTATCTGGTATCCCATGTGCTCATGCCATAAAGGCATTTCTGTATAGAAAAATTGACCCTGTTTGTAAGATTGATTGGTTTTACTCAAATGGGGCTTTTTTGAGTATTTATAGCCATAAGCTGAAACCTGTGAGAGGAGAAAGGATCTGGAAGGTGGAGCCACACCATGCTATGGAGCCCCCAACTCTAGGTAGGATGGTTGGTAGACCTAGGATGAAGAGGACAAGAGAGAAAGATGAGGCTAGGAAAAGGCAGGGGATGTGGTCTGTTGGCAGAAAAGGACTTCTAATGACATGTGGATATTTTAGTGAAATGGACCATAACATTATGAGATGTCCTTTGGTAAAATTTACAACTTTTGTTCCAACTTTATAATGTGTTTACTGATTTTATAACTAACTTTATCTATTTCTCCACATAGATGCATAGTAAACACAGGAAGTACTTCCAAGATGAAGAAACTTCTCAAGCTGGACCACAAAACATTCTAGAATCTGAGTTCTTCTTCATCCCTACACCTCGAGTTGCAAGCTCATCTACAAGTCAGTCACAACCACAACCAACTAGTCAGACTGCAACTCAATTGATTCAAACATCTAGCCGGCCCTCTGTTGAAGAATCTGACTCAAATTATGAATCTGACCCAGCCTTAAATCTTAAAACCATATCTGAGAGTAGACTAGGTTGGCTGCTAAGATGAGGGTACAAAATACTGGAACAAGGAAAATTGGTTTCGGAGATGCTTCTGCTGGTCCACAAAATCTGGCATACTCTCCATAGAAACTGATTTGGCATGGAGGGAAAGCAATGACTGCACGACAGTTACAAGCTGAAAGGAATCAAAAGATTGGAAAACTCATCTTACTTGAAGAACTTGAAATTGTCATTGTATATTTTTTGGACAGTTTAGTGCTATTGTCAACAGTGGCGGACCCAGGAATTTCACCAAGTGGGTTAAAAAATGAAAAGAGCATATATGTTGTCATTGAGTTTCGATCCCTGGAACTAAATTTAAATCCACGCCACTAAGTAATGTATGTTTCTTTGTTTAAGTGGGTTCAAATTTAAATTTTATTGCCATTTTTTCAAAAATAACCCAAATATACCTATATACATAGTATAATTTTTTGAGCAAGTAGGTTCAACTGATTCCACTTACTCCTATGTGGGTCTGCCCCTGACTGTCAAGTTCATATCTTTGAACATTTTGAACATTTGAAATTGTCAATGTTAGTTTCATTGTTGTGTTGTTTAAGTTTCTTGTCATTTATGTTTTGGTTATGGCATTTGTGATGGCTTGGTTTACGAGTGATATGAGAAGTAAAATTTAGATGGAAGAACTGGTTTCTATGTTATTGAGGTGAACCATTGTACACAAAGCAAATGCAGGCTTAAGTTGTACTTTAGTCTACATCTTATTTCATCGTCGTGCTATTTATGGTTAAGTTATACAGAAAAGTGGCTCATGTATATAGCATCACAAAAAAGCTTACAAAATTAAAATCAAAGCCAAAGAAAGCATTGTTGATTAGTTCACAAACGGCACATTACAGCAGGCCATCCATTATACAAAATCAAAGAAATCATTGGCAACCATCATACAACATCAAATCATAGTCCAAGAGATGACAAGTATAATCTTCATTTTTTGAACTTTAGCTTTCAATTTAGGCACTTTCAATGAGGCAACATAGTTTATTCACTCGATTTCATCTATCATCTTCCCAAATTTCTTGTTTTCTTTGTGAAGGTCATCTACTGTTTTCTTTAACTCGTGAATAACAACATGAGTGCGAACTGAGAATTCTTGATCACGCTATTCCCAGTAACCACAAGAAGCAACCTATTCAAAAAAAGCTACACTTTAAACCACTAAAATAAAAGTTCAAAAATCTGCATAAAATAACTTCAATTAAATTCATGGAATTTTCTGAAAAGGTTCAAAATACTTAAAGCAGGTTGAGAGCACTTAAGGAACCTACGACTAGCATTATCGTTAGTCCAAGCCGTAAATTCTCTTGCCTGCAATCCACAAAAATATTTGCGCCACAACACTTGGCTTAGAGATGAGATTGAAACTTCAGACATTAATGGTTGGAAGGATTGAACTTTAAAACTTAGAGAGAGATGTGTTAATCAAAGGAATGAAAATGGACAATGTAGTAGTAGTGAAGAAGATGGGTATATTAGGGTAAAATAAGTGGGTTGTTGATGGGTTAAAAGAATTGGTATGGGTTTGGGTCGGGTATTTGATTATGGGTATGGTTGTTGGGTCGTGGTCCATGTAGACCAATGAGGAGTGGCCACGTAATTAATGAAATTCGACGCAACTGCTTGTCTTTCCGTCTGTGGAAGGGCATAACTAAGCCAAAAAATAATATTGGTGGCAATATTGGGCCAATAGGTTAACAGAGGGCAAAAGTGCTCCATTTTTAATAGGTGGAGGGCAATTTTGAGCCTTTTCCATTTCTTATATGAAAAAAAGTAACTTGATGTACAACTAACTAAAAATCAGCTGAAATTTCACAAACTTTCAATTATTTTCTCTTTAGAGTTTTCTTACTATTTTGTTTAAATATCTCTCCTTTATTTATTTTTTAGAACACACATTTGGTCTAATTATTCCGACTTCCGTCATTCTTTGTTTTTTTAAAAAAAATTTCTTAGTGAAATATTTTTTTTCCTTTAAATTATGAGCCACATGATGAAACATGAAAAACATATACAACACTTAAGGGGCACTACAAGGATGACAAACGTTTGAAATGAACCTGGTAGATCTAGAACGAATGTTCACATATTCTTATTAAGAAGATTGATGAAAGTTCATCACAAAAAAGGAGGTCATACATATATGTATGAATTATGATGTAATGACATACTTTTCCTTATTCTTCTTGTATATATAGCTAAGACTACCTTCCCTACACAGAGTTTACCTCCTTACTTCATTCTTGAACATGTAGATGGCGACTTATGGTATGATCGTCCTTCCTACCAGAATGCATTGAATTTCCTTAGAGTTGGTAAAGCACAGGTGCCAAACGAGGCATGATAAGTACTTCCAATGGATTTGCCTTAGGCAAAGTTATGCTATTGCCTTCTTTCATATCAACTGGCATATTATCTTGTGTGCTGAAACTAAAACCTTGAATCAATCTAGCAAGTGTCAAGTGTGTCACTTGTGTTGCAAATGTAATTCCAGGACAAGATCTCCTACCAGAACCGAATGGAATAAACTCAAAATGCTGACCAATCACATCAAATTCACAATGATCTTTTAAGAATCTCTTGGGTATAAATTTTTCTGGATCTGACCAAATTCGAGGATCTCGATGTAATTTCCACACATTTACTAACAATCGAGTACCTTTTGGAATTTGATAACTAGCCACATTACAATCTTCCACAGCAGCATGTGGTACTGATAAAGGTCCCGGTGGATATAAACGCAATGCTTCTTTAACAATTGCTTGAAGGTACACTAAATTTTTTATGTCACTTTCTTCCACCCATCTTTCCTTACCAATTTTCATGTCTATTTCTTCTTGTGCTTGATCCATTACATGTTTGTTGTTCAATAATAGGGACAAGAGCCATGTCAAGTGAATTGAAGTAGTATCTGCCCCTGCTAAGATTATATTCTAAAGAATAATGTAATGAAACTTTTATTAGCCTTCGAGGAAACAAGGTAAACACACACGCACAAAAGTACTAACACTAGACTATAAACTTCTGAGATGATCAAACAATATAACGAAATGAAAGTACAGTTTACGTTCCAAAAGAGAAGTGGTTTCACTCATTATTAAGTATCTAATTTGATTAGAGTCACAAAAGGACAACTCAAAAACACATTTTTAAACTCCCCATTGGCTTAATCTCCAAAATTAATGAAAAAGACATGATGCTGATGACTTCGCCTATGGCATTAATATTCTCAACAAGGTCTAATTATTATTTGTGAGGCTCTTAAAATAAGTTCACGTTAGCATTGTTGGCGTCATCTCATGTGCCAACAAAATATTTTTAGAAGCATAAAGTAGTTAATTTATATTCACAGATAATATGATAATAATTTTAAGTCGAAACAATTTAAGTTATAGAAGGTCACTTATCCTACTTTTTGTTCTAATTTTACTTATAATATCTACTTCTGACTTTGTATATTATTTTAAAGAATGTAAAAATATTTTTAGAAGCATTGTTGACGTCATCTCATGTACCAACAAAAATATTTTTAGAAGCATAAAGTAGTTAATTTATATTTGTAATCACCTAATTTTGACACCAAATTCATAAAATTTGCTCAAAAGAAATATGAAAATGCTAAAATTGCTTGTTATGTGTTTAATTGTAATTCTATGTTTAATTGCGATGTTTAGTGTAGATTATGTGATTTTATGTTGATTAATTTAGTATGTAGTGCCTTTTAAATGGTCATTTGTAAAAAATATGTAGCCCAAAACACAAGTCCACTAGCCCAATACCCCATTACCCCATTACCCAAGCCCACACTTCAACTATATAACCTGAAAAACCCTCATTATATCATTTTACACCCTTTAGTCAAGAGACTAGGTTACTCTGCCGAAATCTGGAATTCGCCTTCCACCGTGCCTCCGCTGCTGCCGGCCACCACCTCCGGTGGCTGGAAAATTTAACGAAATATATCACCGGACACGGATCGATCCCCTCTACTCGTTTCTACTACTCGTTTTCCCAAAAGATCAATCAAATGGCATAGATTGGACTTTGAAAGACGGTACTCCGGCGGTCCCCTATTTTTTTTTTTTTTTTGGTAAGTTTCTTGGTTCATCCTCATCCTTTCTCTTTTATCTAGTACATTTCCTATCCCTTTTCCCAAATCTTTCCTTCCTGCCCGTTTCTCTTTCCTTTTCTGATTCTCGATTGTTTTCTTCTTCTCTTTTCTTTTTCGTTCTGTTTGTTGCTTGCTGCATTTGTTTTCTTGAGGGATGTTGCTGGCTGATTGGAGGGGGGTTATTTCAAGTTCACCTTTGTGTTGTATGATGTTGTAACGGTTGTTCTGTTAATGTTTTGATGTGGTTATAAGGCTGCGATGACGATGTTTTGGAGGAGACGAGGCAGTAACGGAGCTGATGCGACGAAACAGTGGTGGCGTAGCTATAGTGATGATGTGATGATTATAGCAGCGGCGTGATGTTGTTTTGCTCGTCGCAGTGAGGTTGAGCGGCTATGCTGATTTGATTTTTGTGGATTGATGGACATGATAAAGCTGTGTTGCAGCAGTTTGTTGGCTCTGGAGATGTTAACAATAGCAGTTTAGCTTGGAAATGGGTTAGAGAACAATTTTTGTTTCCCTGCTTTTCTTTTTGTGCCTAGTTGTTTAGCTTTAGCAAGCAAAAATATTCAAGTGAATGGTGTGCTGCAGTCGTAAAAGTTTAATGGTGACCATAGTGTGTAGGAATCGGCATATGTATGTTTGCTATCCAGATTAATGTCAAGTTTTGGATAAATTTGTTCTTGGTTTGTTTGTTCAAGCATGATTTCACCTCATTTGTTTAGTTCTAATTAAGTGCCGAATCCCACTGGTTTCACGAGTTCCATTCACTGTCTAAGCATTGAATTTATGAGAAAGTGTTGTCTTTTAACTCTGTTTAATGGCACGAACTGCATAAGTTAAGCATGAACATTTCCGAAAAAACTTGTGAGAATGTGAAGGTTTCTGTTTAGTTTAAGTGAATCTTGGTTCCCTACTTTATTCAAAATCTGTATGTATGCATATGTATAAATTTATGCGAATAAGCAGCATGTTCTTTGGTTGATTTTGTTCAATGATAAGTGGAAGTCGCATTTTGTTGTGTCGCAATGAAAGAGTTAAGGACATGGAGATTTTAATTTGCATAATTTGTGAATAAGTTATTAGTGTAGTCTTGTCTTTGCTGATTAGAACTTTGAATGTTCTTTGAATTATTTAATTTTTGACTTTGAGGAATCCAGTTTGGTCCTGGGAAGGTTTTGGTCAGCTTTGTGAAATCTGGTAGATCCTTAGTTGAGTTTAGTTAGGGGTCTGTTTTAGTTTCGTTCAGTTTAGTCAATTTAGTTATAATTTGGTTGCTCTCTAGTCTAGTTTAGTTAGTTTGGGGTTGATTTTAGTTTGTGTAGTTGGTCCTAGACCTTCTAGCTAGTGTAATGAGTGTTTGGGTGTCCTTTTAAAGGACATAATTTCAGCTTTTTGGGACTGTTTGGCTGCTGAATAATGGTCCTTTATAGCTGTTGTAGTTGCTGAAAAATAGGACTAAAAAACATTCAAGTGTAGGGGTGTGGGCTTGTACTTTTGTACAAGTCCATACCCCACCCTTTGGTCTCAATTTCAGCCATAAATAGGGTCATTTATTGCCCTCTTTCACCATCTACCAGCTGAAAACTACACTAAAAGGAGAGTAAAAAACACTTGAAAAAAAATAGAAAGAAAGAAAGTAAGTTTGAGAGTTAGATTTAGAACCAAAAGCCTTTACATCTAAGGTCTTTTGGAACATAAATCTTAAGGTTTTAAATAGAGTTAAAAGGGGCTGTTCCAGTTCTGTGTTATTGCTGTGCGGGTTTTCAAGTCATTTTGCTGGTTGTCTCCTTCTACTTAAGCTGCTGATCATTGGTGTATTTTGGGATACAAATCTTCATTGCTATTTAGCTAAAAAAAAAGGGTCTATACAATAGGTAAATGTTCCTTCAGCTTGTATTTCCTTTGAAAGCTTACTATAGTTGTGTATGAAATGGCTTAAACTTAGACTAATGTGTTCTTATCTTTCTACTTATGTTCACATATTTTATATATGTTGTATGATTGATAAAAATGGGAATAGTATGTGAATTGGTTTAAATGCTTTATACTTGTTAAATCTGGATAAACCTTTAAAGCAATGAGCAAAGATACTTGAATGCAAAGTGAACATGAAATTGCACAATCTGTACAACTAGGCAAACTTAGGATTTAATGTGAAAACTTGCAAACAATGTTAGCTTTTTTTCATAAAAAATCTGGGAAAAAAATGCAGGAACAAACTGCATATGGTTTGCAAAGCTGAGCATAATAAATTGCATAAATATCCTCGTTTTCCTCTTTTTTATTAAAAAAAAAATAGTCACTACAAATTATGATTATTTCTTTTTTTGAAAATGACCTTTAATGCTACTTATTAATGCAAATGGCCAACCCAATGGGTTAGATGTGAGATAAAAATACAAAAATAGGGCTGTTGTGCAAACATTGTCAATGGGCAAGAATTGGGCCAGATTGCAAGGGCAGTCCAATTTAAAGTTTTGGCCCTTAGATTACATTTTGAAGAAATTTAAAAGAAAGTTAGCCATCCCATGTTAGAAAAATTGAAAAGATGGCTATTTGTTCCATTTTGTAAATAGTAGGCTTGTCATTAAAGTTACTCTTTTTTAAAGTTTAGAATAAATATTAATTTTGTTAATATCAATTTTCTTTAAATAACCTCAAATCAAGAGTAACGTGATAAGGCAAAATATATAACAAATATTTTAAAAGTCCAATAGCTTAACCACTACCGTTTAAACTTTTAAACTGAAACTCATTTAATAACAAAATATAATCCAATTAGGCAATATTATAAGTATGATTTGTGATCTATTTATTAGGCTAAAAAAAAAATTGATTTAAACTAATTCTGAAGTTAATTAAATTCTTTTTTAAAAAAAATGACTAGTCCTTTGTGAGGTTGGAAATGCATAATATATTTTATCTATCGTGAATTAAAGTGTAAATTCGTCAAATCCTCTGTGAGATTGGATAAGAATAACACTTTTAAATTTTTTCTGAATCAAAGTTTAAATTCAAATTAACGGCATTAATATAACAACCATATTTAATAAATTGAAATTGCGACAATAAAGCAACTGTGCTTGACACAGGACTTGAGGGTGCCTAATACCTTCCCGAGAGTCAACTGAGAACCTTACCCGAATCTCTAACGCAGACCATTAGACGAGTCAAAGGTGTTCCAAGGTACCTTTTGGTGACTTGGCACACCTTAAAATATGTCAAGTGGCGACTCCGAATTCTCTAAAAATAATTGTGTACCTTTTTTAACACCAGTCACGAGCCTTTAAATAACACCTCCCCGCAGGAAATTAAATTTTTTAGGGCGTGACAATATTCACGGACAACATGATAATAATTTTAAGTTGAAACAATTTAAAATGTTATAGAAGGTCATTCATCCTACTTTTTGTTCTAATTTTACTTATAATATCTACTTTTAACTTTGTATATTATTTTAAAGAACGTAAAAATATTATATGACGATGTCAATATATAAAAGTTGGAACTCTTACCATAACTGTTGCCTTAATGACAGTTTCTCTTGTATAGCCATACATGACTTGCTCATCAATCTTAGAGAGCATCACATCAATGAAGTCTTGGTCATCATATGCCTCACCCTTTAGCTCTCTCTTCATCATATGTTCATCAATCCAACTCATCACAATCTTATCCATTTCTTGAGAAATTTTCTTCATAGACTTAATTCTTCCTTGAAAATCAAACCATTTTAAAAATGGCAATGGAATAACATCTGATAAAACAAATTGCACGGACTCATGCATATATTGCTTGATGATACTTGTGAAATGTCTCCCTTCTTCATCTTCTGATTCATATCTCTTCCCTGTAATCATCTTCATTATCACATTTAATGTCAATTGTTCAAACCATTGACTCATATTTACTCTAACTGGATCTCCCCTGCTCTTCAGAGTTGATGAGTATAGTTCTTTGATGCTAGTTTCGACCTGTTTGAGACATACAGGTAGTATAATTAAGTATTTAAAGTGTTACTAACTATAATAGCATAATTTGCATTCGTGTTTACTCCATATAAAAAAAGAATGGTATGCACACATGAGAGATATGTTGAGGCATAATATAAGTATGTAACTAAATATGTGATCTCTCCATGGTGAATATTCATATGTGATGGTCAAATGATTTGGACATGGTAATTGAATATGCACAAGGTCCTAAATAGTTCAAAATCTCGCCATCATTGAAATATATCTAAGACATTGTCATGTATTTGGTCCATAAAAAAATATCAGGCATACACATGAGGAAGAGCGGTGTATCTCACCAACAAATTAGACTTAGATAAGATGACTACACATCAAGATCTCTTCATGCTTTAATATTGCTAGGTTCAAATCTCTCCGCTACTCTAAATTGTTTTAAAAAATCTCACCGCTTTTAGATAAGATGATTACACATTAACACAAGAAAGCATGAAGAGATCAGGGATCCAAATCTCTCTGCTAACCAGAAATCTAGAAATATAAGATCACGCGCCTGGTCATGAAAAAGATCAGACAACATGCCCCGTTGGGGGTATTGGAACATAATATAATTGATTGTATAACTAAAAATATATTATGTACAACATCTTCAAACTTTTAAATAAGTTTACACGATTTAACAATACCTGAATGATTCGGACATGCTTGAACTGCTCAAGTCTCTTAGTTGAGAGAACTTCTAGCAAGACCAGTTTACGAATTTCACGCCAATAAGGACCATAATCAGCAAAACCAAATGAAGCACTGTTATAACCAAGGTATACAGCAGCACTTGAAGCTGGCCTACCTGCAAGTTCCTTATCATTTGTTGTGAAACATTCTTTAACAGCTTCCCAATTGCTTACCACAATTGCACGATGTGACCCTAGCCTAATAGTAAATATATGGCCATATTTATCAGCTAATTTAGCCAAAATTAGTGCAAAGGGATTTTGGCCGGAGAATAAATGGAGATGACCTATGGCAAAATAAGCACCTGGGATTTCTGGTGGCAGATTTATGGTTTTACTATTCTTGGCTTGAATCTTGGTTTTCCATAACATGTAAAGTGATACAAAAATTAGAAATATAGCCACTACTTGTAGGTGAGAAAATAATGAATCCATTGTGAACAATTGTTGGTGGTATCTATTCTCAAATTTGCAACTATATATTTAAGGAATGAAATAGAGTTGCGTTATTGACTTTTCTGGCATTGATGTTGGGTTTGGCTAATTGGCAGGTAATTAATAAAATCAAAGCACGAGACTTGAAAATATCTCAAGAACGCATTCTTTAATTTGACAAAGACTAGTGTGACTTTTCCCCGTGTCTCTACACTTACTAATGTTATACTTTATTTTATTCGGCTATAGCAGTATTTGATTGAAGAGTAAAATACTTAAAAGGTCACTCAACTTTGAGAAATGTGTGACCAAAGTCACTTTGCTTTGAATTGTACCAATAAAGTCACTCAACTTAAGGTAATTCTCACCAAAAGTCATTGTAACCGAATTTTGCACAATCATCTTACCGAAAATCTGACATGGCATTTTTATTTTTAATTATATATACATGTGTCATACTTTATTTTCCATGTAGGATTTTATAATAAGTTGATTAACCCAACTCTTAATCCATAACCCATTTCTCTTCCACATATTTTCGGATCCATCTCCTTTTTCAAAATGGATGGTCTAGATTTAATGAAGTAAAACTAAATATTTGACCATGGTTAGAAAAATATATCTTCCTATTTTAAATTCAAAGCATCTATCATATCTTATAATTTAGCAGCAAATTTCATCCCTCCTCCTAAATTATTTTTCGGTCTCCAAAATTTTCGTTTATTTATTGTTTTAATAAAACTTTATTTTTGCTAATCCAATCTCAAACATATAACAGAAAATCAAAAACAGTGTTAAACTATTTGCAAGTGATAACATCGTAATGAATAGAATTAACAAGACAAGATTTAATAATGTCAATTTACTCAAATAACAATATACGAAGAAATTCTTTTCACACAATCACATCAATTAAAACTAGTTGCGAAGATAGTGCCTAATATTCTGCTCATAGTTATTCACATTTTATCTTGGAAAGAAACTTTCCAACCAATTCATAATACTTATAGAAATCACATAGATCTTCTGCACTTCTATATCTAAAATAAGATGAGTTTGTTTAACAATTAATGTAATTTTTATTTAAAATGATTCTTAATTTTTTGAGTGCATGCACATTGTCGAACAATAATAAAAAAATTCAAATTGAATTTGAAATAGAAAGATATTTTGTCCAAACCATAGTTAAATACCTTTATTTACCCTATTAAATCTAGAACATTGGTTTTAAGGAGGCCCAAGTGTCATTCATCCAAATAAGAAATTGAGAAAATGGAGACACTAGATAAAATATATATTTAACTATCTATTATATTTAACTAATCTACCTATTATCTATTATATAAAATATATATTTAACTAATAGATTTGAAAAAAAATAATGATTCTAATCATAACTAATTAAAGAGTTAAGTACTTGAAAGAGTAGTAAAGCTAATATTTCGACTGTACCCGTAGAAATTTAGCAATGACACAATATTCTATTATTGTAATAATTTAAAAGAACACTTTCCAAATCCTTAGAAAATAATTCAACTTATTATAAAATCCTATATGGAAAATAAAGTATGCCACATGTATATATAATTAAAAATGAAAATGCCATGTCAGATTTTCGGTGAGATGATTGTGCAAAATCTGGTTACAATGACTTTTGGTGAGAATTACCTTAAGTTGAGTGACTTTATTAGTACAATTCAAAGTAAAGTGACTTTGGTCACACATTTCTCAAAGTTGAGTGACCTTTTAAGTATTTTACTCTTGATTGAACAGAAAATTTAAAGGACACTTACAAAAATACATAAAAGAAGAGATACCTTAATTAACCAAAGGCATCATGAAGATATTTCTTAAGAGGCAAACAACGATTACAAGGATGATACAATTGGGAAATGCAAACTGCATCAGCAAAATTACATATTTTCTCAAGCCAACACACATTTCCTGAACTTTAGAATCAATTCTTTGACGTTTTCTCTCCACTTCAAAGTCAAATTACACATATTCTCGAACCAGGCCATTTTTGAGCTATAGAATCAATTTTTTTGACAATCTCTCTCAAAATCAAGGTCAAGTTACTCATTTTCTCAAGCTAAGATACATTTCTTGAGCTTCAGAATTAAATTTTTTGACCTCCTTTTTTTCAAAATCAGGGTCAAATTACATATTTTTTTTCTCAAGCCAAGACGCAGTACTTGAGCTTTAGAATCAAGTTATTTGACATTCTCTCCAACTTTCAAAACTACACATTTCTTGAGCAATAGAATCAAAATATTTGGGAAGCCCAATGACAAGCTCTTATTTTGATAGCTTATCAATAAGTTGATTCCCTTGAGAGACAAGAACTTCCAAGGCCTCTTTGTTTATAGCAGGTTGAACCAATATTGTCCGCTGAACCAGTTGTTTATAGCAGGTGTTGCTTTCCGGGTAATTAATTCCAATTATTACAAAAAATTACCTACAACTTTGTTTTAGGTGACGTGAAAAATTTACACCATCAATATATACTTGTACGGAAGTTAAACTCTACGGGGTCGTTTGATATGCGGTATAGTATTAGCTAATCCATGTATAAGAGTTTGGATAAGTTAATCCATTGTTTGGTTGGTTGTATAAGAGTTTGTACTAATAGTACATTGTTTGGTTTGACTAGTAGAAACTGGTATTAAACTAAGTACAAACAATATATTGTTTGGTTACATTTTGTCATTTCTGTATTAACAATACTAGTATAAGTTATACATCAATCTATGTATCATTTTATGCGGGTTAGATGGTGGAATAAGAATACATGTATTAACAATACATGGATTAAAATAAAAAATGACAAAAATACCATTATCCATTTCTTCAAAATTCTATTTTAGTAAATATCCTATTTTATTCTCTTAAAAAAATAAATTGTGGATTAGAGTATAACTTTTAATTCAACTAACCAAACATCCCACTAGAAATCATTTCTACATTGTAATTCATGTGTTATAATCCCTGCATAACTTATCTCTACATTGTTAATCCCTGCATAACTTATCAGTGCATTGTTAATCCCTGCATAACTAATTCCTACATTGTTAATCCCTGTATAACTTTGTCTTCCGACCAAACGACCCCACCTATAACTCGTAAACAGGATAACTGAACCTTCCCTTCTGAACTTCACTAAAGAGGACAAGAAACGGCAGTAAATCACAAATGCTGAAGAGTATGTAACTATTCTAGTCACTAAATACTTCAAATTATGCCTAGTCAAAATTCGATAGTACTAAATTTTGGAAAATGAGAAGTATTACCAAAGATTACAAGGAGAATGAAAAAAGAATAAAAAATGAATGAAGAAACAGAAAGAATATTACATAGAGGAATATTAGACTTCACTGGGATTAGTGAAAGGAATCTTTTCTGATATACCAGGGAACATGTTATATATAGTAGGATATAATGATCATATAATCAATCATCTAACTTTTCATCACATAACTAAGCTTCTACTCTAAAATTCAAACTTCTAAATCATGTTCCCTTGACCAGCCTCTCCAAACCATTTACTGGAGTATAAATTTTTTAGTTCTCCTTCACCATTAATTATCATGGAATGACAGTGAACTTATCTGTATTCTCTTCCTACAGTAAATTGAGTTGTAAAACACAAATTTATATTAGTTGTTTGTTCATCCTGATTTTGACCCAAAAAAAGTGTGGTTTGGACCGTTGCTCCCCAATATAATTGCTTAGAACAATAGTTCTAATCTTTAAAACTTAATTTATATCCTTTCTTGTTTGGTAAGACTGTCTGATATTCGGCACCCCACTTGCATAGTGTAAGGCCAAGCTACCATCTCTTGCCTCAAAAGTACACATTTCCTGAGCTCTTGAATCAAACAATTAGACGTTTTCTCTTAAAACCAACAAAGGCAAACCATAATGGAACTTCTTCATTGCTGATTCACAAATTTGATCTCTGGACATATAGCAGATTCACTCTTCACGTTACAATCAGTCCCCTGATGCTGTTGTGCTTCCAATTGCTGATCTGCCATCTTACTCTTCCCTTTCTTCCTAGCATGCTTTTTTGCTGCATACAATCAGATACATTAATTAACTATGCGTTCAGCGATAGTACAGTTAAAAGAGAAGGGGAACAATGTATACCTTGTCTCCTTTTAGCTTCAGATTTGGCAAAGAATTCTCTCCATTCATCTGTAAGGACAAAAATTGGCTCCTCCGCTTCATCTTCTAGGTCCTCCTCTTCATCTTCTAGGTCCTCCTCTTCATCTTGTGTCATTCTTCGAATGAACAACACCAAGATTAGTCAAAATCTATAGGCCTTGAAATTGACAGTTCTAAACAACATTAACATCTAAAAATCACAGTTTCACATGATTACCAGAAAGGATCATGCCAGTATGGTTCTAGGCTCAATTTTGTCCATAACACGTACTTGATTCCCAAAACCTTACGTTCAAGTCCAGGGCTTTGTATCTTTTTCATATGCATATGCTGTGGTTCAACGGAACTTTTCTTTAACTTCCAAAGCATTTCGTATTTATTTACTGCAAGTTTATTTGAAGGCAGAATAGTTGTTTCCCGATTCATTCAACTTTATGCAGCATTACAGTCAAAATCAATCGTTTGGTCCTTCAAAGTTCATTCTCTTTGGGAGGGGGATGGGGGTGGGGTGGAGGGAGGGGAAGAGGTGAGGCCAAAATCAACCTTCACCCCCTTTCCGAGAATAAGCTAAGGACAAAGAGAAAAGTTGGATTAAGCACTTCTCTGTGTTTGGGATGGACAAAACTCCCCCCTCTTTCCGAATTTCATATATTAACAGAACATACACATAAACCACTATTTGCAATCACAGGTAACACACGTGACACCTATTTCTTGACACCTAAATCAATTGAATTTTATCACTGCACATTATTGCAATTCAGAAATTGAGTGAACTTTTGGAAATGTGGAATGGATCTCAAATGTTCTGTTCGTTTGGAGATGGCTGCATGGTTAGAAGATGTAGGAAGACTCCATGAGATGTTATACATCAAGAAGAATAATTTTGTGGGTGAGAGAGCGGAAAAGGGGGAAAGCTAAGAAATTGGGCCCGGGAGTGGAAATGGACTGACTGGAAACTGGTCGGTATAAGGAAACGAATGGAGAGGAAACAGTGGTGAAGGATAAGGAAGAGAGTGTGAAGGCAGAGATGAGCATAGGCTGGAGGGAGCAGTTGATACTCCTATATCTTGTTTCATTATTTGGGATCTCCACAAACAGTTATACATTTTTCTCAAGTTGCTAAAAAACAGCAGAATAAGGCAACTGCACTCTGAAAGTTGTTTAACATGTCCAACTAATGCTAAATTGAACTGAACTTAAGACTGACATTGGCTACTGATGGAAAAATAATTACAAAACAGTGCACAACTGAAAGCTAACATCCGGCACCCTGAGTGGCTGATGTTCATTCTCAGTGAGCAAGCAAACATAAGCTTGTGATAACATTAGCAAGTAGAAGTGTTTTTTGTTCATCTTACTTATCAAAAGATAAAAAATAGAAAACTCAGGAGATGTAGTGCACATATCCAAATTATAACTCACCAAGGAGTAGTTATATCCATACACGCTCACACCATCAATAAATTTAGGTTGTAGATAAACTTATCTACATAAATTACTATAATACCATCACTATCATTGAAGGACCCGTCAGCTATAGCCGCAAAAAAATTTGTTCTTCCCATACACTAATAGAAAAGAATTCCAAGTTTGAAAAAATGACTCCTACACCTTTACACTCTTCCCATACACTAGTAGAGGCGCCCATGGAACATACCAACTTCTAGTCTTTTGATGCTAATTGAGAAATCCATGTGAGCCAGTCGTGCAAATTTCAAAACTTGCTGCTAACATGTCCAAACTTCTACGCTTCCCCACTTAAATACCAGGCTCTGTCTATGTCGGTGTTCTAACCCGTGACATGCACCTAACGACATATCACGCACTGCGCGTGCTTACCACTAGACCATAGCTTTTGGAGCAAAATGATAGGCCATTAATTTGGATCATACCAACATCTAGTCTTTAAAGAAAAATGAAATTTTCAAATTCTAGAGGAAGCAAAATACACTAGGTTTTTCTTCCTATCTACCTAAGTTTTGATGGAAAGAGTTACCTGGTACCTATACGGGTGGAATGTAGCCGGACCAGTCGCGGGCGGACCCAAAATTGACGCAATGGGATTCAAAAAATAGCTGTTTGTCACACTTGGGATTAGAACTTGTGACCTAAAGCAACTTTTGAACTCCTTTACCACTAGACTAACATATTTCCTTGTGGCAAGGGGGTTCAATGATGTATATATAACAAAAAAAACTCGCTTTTACCCTGTTTACACAGTGTAATTTCTCAACGAAGGGGGGTTCCGTCCTTGCACCTACCTAGGACCGCCCCTGGGTAGTACCAGTGGAATAGTCGAGATGCTCGCGAGCTGGCTGGACACCACCGTCATAAAATTCTATGATAGGAAACTATTATCAGTGCATACAAACGGCATTACTAGCTAATCAAAAAATTCAAGTACAATATGTATACTAGCATAATTAGAAATCCGCAACACAAAATTAGGACCTAAGAAAAAATGATTAGAGAAGTTACCTAGAGTCGGTAAATGTTCCATTAGGTTCAGAAATGTGCTGTAGGTTAAAATCTTTGGGCATTAAAGGTGCAGTTGAAATCATTTGTTGAGGATTTTGAGGTAAGTGATTGTTGTGCTGTAACATGTAGCTGTGAAGTGGACAACTATGTAATATCTGAAAGTGCTGATGATGATGTTGATGGTGGTGATGTGGATGATGATGACTGCATGGATTGGCAGCCCCTGAAGGATTTTTCTCCATTGATGATGCCTTTGTTGCTATTTTTCACTTTTTCCGTTCCTCCATTTTTTCAGAAACCCAAGTCGGGTCAACTGCGATGGGCTTTTTTTCCTTAATTGTACTAATGGGCTTTAGATAATGGGTTCTTTACATATATATCCGCCCATCAAGAAATAATTACTTTTAGGTATCCATAACTTTTTGTATCCAAAAATTTAATACATATTAAATATATTTCTTAATATTAATATTAATATTTAATAGTATGATATTTAACTCCCTTAAGTAAAGGAAACAATCAATGGTAAAAAAAAAATTACCATTAAATATGGTAGTTGCACGATTTTAGGCTTAATGATAGAGTCCTATCAACATAATATATATATTTTAAATATTAAATATATATCAATAATATTTAAAATATTAAATATATTAAATGTATATATTTACAATATGAAATATCAATAATATTAAATATATTAAATATCAATAATATTAATATTATATATATATATATATTTAAAATATGAAATATCAATAATATTAAATATACTATTAAATATCAATAATATTAATATATTAAATATACATTAAAAATATTAAATATATTAAATATATATCAATAATATTTAAAATATTAAATATATATTTAAAATATTAAATATACATCAATAATATTTAAAATATTAAATACATATTTAAAAAGGGTAAAATGTACATGGAAAGAAAGAAACAAGAAAAGGTGTACAGAAAAAGTAATTATTCTTGGTCAACGTTCATGGGGCGTAAATTTCCCTTAGATAATTGATGGGACACTTAAATACCCACAAAACTTAAAATAATTACAGCCACTACCCACTACCCACTACTTTCAAATATTACCGGACCTACCCACTAAATTATTTACCCACTCTACCCACCCAAATTTGTATACCATAGTTTATGCAGTATACCATAAATGTATATACCTATAAGGCATAACAAAGTTATACAGTAATAAATGTCCCTCCAGACTTGTATACCATAATTTATGCAGTATACTTTAAAGGTATACACCTATAAAGCATAACAAAGGTATACAATAATAAATGGGTAGGTTGGGTAAATACTTTTAGTTTTATGGGTAGTATTTGTAATGGGTATGACTTGTAAATACTTTAAATTTTATGGGTATAGAGTGTAAAAATCCCATAATTGATTACAAGTTTAGAAAAATTACATATAATTGGAGACATTTTTTACAAAAAGAGATAGGGACAATTACATTGATAGACACCCCGCTCATGAAAATTGTCAAAAAAGACCCTTATTTTACTATCTTACATGACATAGCACCTCCTCCCTTTTTTTTATTTTTTCTTTCACTCCATAGCACCCCTTTTTAAAGAAAAAAAACCCTAGCCCCCATTTTTTCTCTCCTCCTTCCCTCCTTCCCATTTTTCTCTCTTCTCTTCCCCATTACACCTAACCCCGCCGCCATCCCCCCAACCCTTCCACCACTGCCCCACCGTCATCCCCTCTCCTCCAAGCCACCGATGCAGTCGCCGCCGAGGTCACCACCGCCGCAGCCGCTGCTTCTTCTTCTTCTTTTAATTTTTTTTTTTTTTTTTTTTTTTTTTTTTTGCTTTTTGAATAGCAATGTTGATTTTCATTGTATATTCCGATCAAAACTCCGGTGAGAAGTTTATTTATCAAGTTTCTTCTTTTTCTTCACTTTTATCATAAAAATTCATTGAGATCTACTAGAGTTTTATTAAAACTTTTGTTTAATATTTAGATCTAGTGTTTTTCTTGTATAAAACTGTATAGATCTTGGATATTTGTTAAGATTTTGTGTAAAATCTGCCCGAGGCACTATTAACATTATTTTTGTGAGTTTATACACTTTTATACATTTTTATACAAGTTTATACAATTCTGTAAACGTGTGTAAAAATGTATAAATCTGTATATATACGCATTAACAGTATATAAAACGCATTTTAAATTTTGTATAAAGCTGTATATGCGTGTATGAATAATGAATAAAATAGTATAAATTCATATTTGTGAACTTTTTATGGATATTTTGTATAAAATTTATATTTTGTGTATATTTTTGTATTTTCCTTCTTGCATACACAATTTTATATATATTTACATGTATAATTTATTATTTTGATATATTTAGGTGTATAAAATCATCAAAAAATAATTATTTAAACAAATCCACAAATAAAATAAATAAATCCGGTGAATTTTTGGTTTTCCGGCCACCGCCGGCCGGCAACGGTGGCAGGTCGGTTTCTGGTGGTGGGGCAGTGGTGGGGGGGGGGGGGTGAGGGAGTGGCTCCTATGGTTTTTAGTTTAAATGGGTGCTATGTTATGTAATTTTGAAAATAATGGGGTGTTATGTTGTGTAATGTAAAAATAAAAGGGTGCTATGGATGAAATGTGACCCATCATTTGTAATTTTGTGTTGTGGGCTGCCTAGTTTTGAAAATTCCCCATAATGGTCAAAAACTCCTCTACGGCCTAAATTATCACTTATTTGTTAGTTTCATACTTAAACTATGGAGTAGTCGCATTACTTCTCTGAACTAACATTTTTCATATCTAAAACTCTCTTGTGGTGTCAAGTGGATGGAGATTGACTTCACTCTCTTTGTAGGGCATCTATGTGTCATTTTAACATCTACCTTTTAAAAGTAGTTGGTCTTAATTCTTATTTGATGTTTTTCTTTTTCTAAATTTATTAATTTTTCTTTAAAATATAAATCTTTACCTTAGTCGAAAATCCATATTCCCACAATAGCAAAATAATATATATAAACCAATAATTATTGTATAGAATTGAATTTACTCAACCATAATAAACTCAATTGAGACCGTTGCATATTAAAATATTCTTAAAATAAATATTGTGCTCATTAAAGGTTACGTCTTTTAAATTAAATGGTAATTATTGAGAAAATTTAGTATAAATTGCAATTGAACTTATCACATTTTGATTAATTTATTTTTAGTACTACTATTATTCTAAGGTTAATGGGTCAACTAGTTAATTGTTATTGCAAAAAAAAAAAAATAGAGTTTTGAAGAAGAAAAGAATCAATTAGAAAAGAACAAAGGAAAAAGACAAAAATAATAATAAATAAGTAAAAGAATATTCAAATTTTTAAAAGTGGATGCCACATAGATGCTTTTTATTCGCCAAGTTTATTTTTCCATACACTACAAAAAGAGTGAAGTCACTTTCCATGCCACTTGGCACTACATGGGGTTTTAGATATGAAAATCGATAGTTTAGAGGGTAACGTAACCGACCCATAGATTAAGTATGAAACTAATAAATAAGTGATAGTTTAGGGGTTTTTTTTTATCATGATCTCTTTACAAAACATAGCAATATTCTTGACTAATTATATAATATAGCTGAAATTGTGAGTTAATAGTGAAATATAGTAGAAACGGTGAGTTAATTTTAAAATATAGAAAAAAAATTAATATGTATCTCATTGTATTTCACTGTATCTGCAATGTATTTGCACTGCATCTACATTGTTTATAGTTGCATTTACATTATTTCAAGTATTTTTATTTTAATCTCACACAATTTTTTCACTTTTTTTTTTTGTTGTTTCTACATTATTTATGATTGTATCTACATTATTTATGCATGTATTTACATTATTTCTACTTGTATCTTCAGGTAGGTGGCGTCGCGGCGACATCATGCGGCAGCGGCAGCAGGCAGGCTGCAGGGAAGGGGGGATGGGATATGGAAGCTAAGTTTTCTCTTTATTAGTTATATCTAGCAATTTGTATACAAAAAATATCGATATCTTTTATAATATAAATAATATTATAATTTTATTTTAATAATAAATGGTGTATGGTTGTATATAAGTGTTAAAAGCCGAAGCTTTACCCAATGGCATTTCTGGCTACTATAAATTTTCACCACAGTCATTAGAAGTTACAAGAAAGGATCCATATCGATCATCAGGTCCGGATGCTAATAAAACATGATGTTTACCATGAGTTTTTCTTGAAACTTCTAACATTTAGGGCTAATTGAAAGCTTTTTTTACTGGGTTAAAAAATAGGGTTTTTACACTATATACCTATTAAATTCAAAGTATTTACAAGTTCTATCCATTAAAAATTACACTACTTGTAAAATTAAAAGTATTTACCCAACCTACCCATTTATTACTGTATACATTTGTTATAACTTATACACGTATATCTTTAAGGTATATTACATAAATAATAGTATACAAGTCTAGATATGAGTATATATCTTTAAGGTATACTGCATAAATAACAATATACAAGTCTAGATGAATAAATGTAAATAATTTATGGGTAGGACTTATAAATATAAAATTTATGGACAGAGATGGTTAAATATTTTAATTTTGATGAGTAATTTTATAAACCTTCCTAAAAAATACGAGGCAGTCAGCTCCTGTTTTTACTTTTCGTAAGTAGGATAAGATTTTTCAAGTTGACGCCGTCCAATTTCTGTAGATCTCCCATGGATGCATAGTAGAAATTTCGCACAATAAGGATTGTTTTAGGGTGTTGTTTAATTATTATCCCCGTTTAAGAAATTTGTGCATAAATAACCCAATATTTCAAGCTCTGACGGTCGCATCAAGACTTCTACACAATCTTTGATGAATCGCGAATGATCAATTGTTTATAAATTTTATCGAACCAACAACATTTGTTTGTAATAAAGTTGTGGATATTTATCTTATTGGCAGTCTCCCAAAGTAATAAAGTTGTGTCCCCCCATAATTAGGAAGGTAAATTTCGCCCACATACAACTTTTATCAATGGTACTCTTTTTATTGACTTTATATGAGAGACCACTTTTGGAATTTCAATTTTTGTGGGTTGAAGTTCAAACCTTGTGGGTTGAACTTCATGCCTAAGTTATGAAGTTCAAATTCAATCCGTAAGGGCTGAACTTTTAGGCATATATGCGTAAACTTCAACCCTTGTGGTGAGCTGAAGTTGAACTTCAATCCTTGCAGGATGAACTTGTGTGAAGTTCAACCCACAAGGATTGAAGTTCCAAAACGTGATCTCTCATGTAAAATCAATAAAAAGTGGCCTCAAAGCTAAGATCACTGACGAAAGTGGCTATTCGTGCACTTTACCCTAAGGGAATAGTAAAATTCTGGATGATTTTGATCCTTAGCCATTTTTGGACGCGCTAAATGAGGATTATCCATTGTTTAAAAATTAATTGAGGAATAGCCACCGCGCGTACACTTACACTCCATTAGCGTTGGTATACGTGTTCAAAGTCCCATTATTTTATAATGGGATTCATGTTTATAGTACTTTGGAACTTTATATATAAAGTCTAGTCTCAGTATTTTATACTGGGATTCATGTCTGGAGCTTTATATATAAAGTCCCAGTATTTTATACAGGGATTAGTATTTGAGTGATCTCAGTATAAAATACTGGGACTTTGAACATATTAGTTCAATGTTATAGTATTTTATACTGGGATTTGTCCGAAGATGGCTAGTCTTCAAACAATTTTGCGCCACTGACTAGTACTCATTTAGCGCGGTCAAAACAGGCTACGAGACTAAATTTTTACTAAAATTCTGGGATTTGTATAGTAGTGACTGGGGTAATACAACCAAAGCCCAAATACTATAGTCTTAGTGCCTTGATTCAAAAAAATTCACTACATGCCTTCTGTAGTGAGCAATTTTGAGAGTTTGTCTCCGTCTATCAGTTTTTTAGCAAAATACCTTTATATTAGTACGGGGCCAAAATTCAAGTTACCAATTTGCAATTGTTGCCTTTTATGAAAGAGGTCAAGGGCAAGTGTTGCTTTACCCACACTTCAAGTTATTTGGGGAGAATGCAGGAAGAGATTGGAACGGGCAAGTACTGCCCGAGCAATACTTTTTTTGAGAGAATGTAAGATTCAAGGGGCAAGTGTTGACAATTAAAGGGGGGTCAAAGACAAATGTTGGTATCGTGCCAAGAGAGTCACATGGGTCTTTTCGTTCATAATTTATTCATTAAACTTAACGAGGGCTTTTTATGCATAACTATTATTAAGCGCGGGCAAAAAGGCAAATCATTACTTATGGTGTCATATTTCTGCAAATGACAGTAAAATTTTAATTATGTAGCCATTTTATAGCGTGTGGAATGAAAACTGCAAGCCTTTGAAAAGTTTTAAAAGAATATTCATATTTAAAACATATAATTTCTTTTTTTTAAGAAATAGCCACTATAAGTCCATGGATAAAACTAATATCGGAAAAAATATCCTTAAGAGAAACATTTGTAAGAAATCAATGTATATGCCCCGAATGATTGGCGGTGAAGAAGAGATGCAGCGCCGCTTGTTTCTTGTAATGGCTATTTATGTAAAAGATTAGGAATATTGGGTATATCATGTTAAACGCGTTTTATAGTGACTGCTCTTCAAAGTCGTCCTTGAATGCAGCAGCCCTTAAGCGTTGAGGCCATATTTGACTATGGAATTTCTGATGGTAATTTTACAAAATATTTTCTTAAGCTTAGTAAAAAAAATATTAAAACAAAGCTTGAAAAGTAAAAGATATAGTAGGCATATCAAAAGGTAAAAATTTAATAATTACTTGATCTTTTTAAAAGTAAAAAAGTTGTATAACATATGAAATGACATAATTTAATGAAGTATTATCAGCAGAGGCGAAATCAAGTTTTGAAGTTTTGGAGTTCATAATTCCAGCTTCTAAGTTAGGGGTTCTAAATTAATAATTAATACATATAAAATATTTTTTTTTCAAGGTAAATATACATGGTTTGGTCAAAGTTACGGGGTTCGGCCGAACCCGTGCTGCAATACTAGCTCCGCCACGGGTACTATGTGATTATTAATCAAAAAATCTTTGAGGGATCAGTGATGCACGCTGCACGGTTGAGGGATCAGTGACGCACAGTTCAAGACGTGATAAATAATGATTCTATTCTTTTATCATTTTTTATTTAAATATATTTTTTCTTATAACAGGTTCAAACATGTAAGTACACCTAATCAAACATCATAAGCTACACATATACTTGTCACTAGACCAAAGTGTTCTGGTTTCGTAAGTCTCTTTTCTTTTTCTGTCGTCCCTTTTTCTTTGAGCATCAGTGCCATCATCATCTCTGCCCAACTTTTTGGAGTTTGGTGGAGGGTTGGTGAAATATCTCCTTAATTCCACTCCAGCAAATTGAAGTGGTATTTCTTTGACTAAACAAATCTTCATAAAGTTAAATCTCAAATATATGTAAATATAAGCAAGATTTTTTTGATAAAGGACATAAGCATGAATTAAAGAACATGGGCACCACATCATTTACTCTTGTTCTTTAGTATTTTATACTCATTTGACAGTAAGAATTATAAAAAGAGAAAGTACGCAGACAACTTAATCACATGGATGACATTTCATTGGAGAAACTTGATAGTTAATTAATGTTAATAAACTACGCACCTAACAAAGACAATGAAATTAGAGGGTTTCAGATAGTCAACTTGAATCCCATTGACCAAGTTTAAAGCAAAATTAATGAGGTGGTCAGGGTAACCATATTTGATTTTGAAACCAAATCGTTTTTTCGTTTAATGATTTCTAAGTTAACTGTCTCAACTAATTTGGATTTAGGTTCACTAGGAGGTGTAAATAGTTTTCTAACAAATAATTTTACATTCTCAAAATCCGACTCAATACATTAAGAATGGAGGAATCTTAACCATGGAATCACACCATTGATCAAATCAATTGAGATTTTAAAACCAAATTAGCATTGTTATTTCCAAGGTGAAAGAAACAGGTTTGGTATATATTCATCCACCAAATCCCACTGAAGGTTGAAAATTTTATTTTTATGATTTTAAATTATGTGTATTGATAATACAAAACATGCTTGCATTATCCGATTACCTAAACCTTACGTAACAAGTAACTCAATTTATTATGACCAGTAATATGTAAGATGTAACCATCTTTTAGATAATTGAATATTGATTCTCCAATTTCTCCAAATACACACTGTTTTACATATTAGTTTATAGAAATTAAACCATTTTATGTGCTTTGAGAGATGCCATACAAGGCCCCACATGGCTCGAAATTGAATATCAGTATATGAAATTTTTTTCATTATAAGCAGAAAGGCAAGTGGTAGGTTAGTAAGTGGTTATTGGTTAGTGGCATCTCAATTCTTCCACCCACTGCACACTGGTCCTACCATTACCAAATTCAACTGTAACAGTGTGCAATGTGCACCACCAACCTCCCACTCGTCTCACCACTGCTCGAAAAGCCAGAGAGTCAATAGTCCAATGTTTTAATTTCTGCGACAATATTAGTATTATTTTTTTGTTTATCCCGCTTAGATAATTTGAATTATTAAGTATTACCTTATAGTAATGTATATTTTATATAGTTTTCAATAATGAAATTTTGTTCGACAAACCTTAAAATCTTTGTTCACATCACATCAAACAAATTTAATATTCGACCTTAGTACTTATACAATACAATATTAAATAAATGAAACAAAGAAAGATTACGTTAGCAGTAGTATTGGACGAGGTGTTGCACGAGCAAAACCATGTGACGGTGCATGGAATCCTAGTCTTGTTTCTCTGCCTAGTGCTTGCGAAAATCCAGTATTCGACTAATAACACTGAACCAATAGATGGAATAACTGTTAAGAAAAAGAGTGATATGTTTGTGGTGAAAAATTTAGATATGCTTTAAGTCGTGTATCTTCCTTAATTCACTTTTCAAAGAGAATTATGTGTCCCTCACAAATACTCTTTCGGAATAGAATGAAGCAAAACCAATAAATAATAGAAACCAATCTCTAAAACACACCAGAGTTAATGTTGCAGTCACTAAATCTTATGCAGATTTTCTGCAGGAAGAAAGTAGTTTTCTGGAATGATTTTTCTGATGGAATATTTCCAACATGTTCCTCTATTTATAAATGAGATTTAACCCTAGACCTCAGATAACACAACCTTTGGGGAAGAGATGTGTTAGTTTCATGAAAAGGTACTCTTTCACATAAGTTATTTCTTTTCCAGAAAAGTTGCTAATTATTATTTTCTCTTGAAATTTCCAACAATCCCCCACCATTTCAAGTGGAAATAACAACCCAACACTTCCTTTAGAAATTAAGAGACTAGTGAATTCATGCATAAATAAAGTATCTAGCGATTGAACTTTATATTAGTGAAATACAATTTCTATTAAACTGATTAGTCAGGTAAGACAAGTCTTTTGAACCGACCACCATTTTGTAAAATAGGATGTATCTCTCACATGAATTCTATTACATTATTCCTTTATAACCAACACCATAAGGCCTTGTGTTCTAATCCTCTCGCGAATGCATAGAAACCAAACCCGAATTTCCTGAAGCGGCCCACTTCGCATCCACATAGGTAGACCCTTATTAATGTGCTCCTGTAAGAGCACCCACCAATAGGTCTATTAAGAATTTATAAACTCAACCTCATTTCAACATATTGCAGGACAAAGCACTTACTTTGGGACGGTAATACCAAGTGCTATCAACCAATAAAGAATGTTGTCACTCATTGAACTTGAGACTAAACGTTGTATCAAGCGTCAAGTTGAGGCTTCACCCTTAACGGTCTTTCTTAATGGGTTTTAACCCTATCCCTCTTGATGTTCTCAACACCAAGTCCCTTGCTAATCCCTTAGTTAATAGGTCGGCAAGATTATTAATTAGCGTACATAATCAACCGTGATCACTCCATCTTTAATTAATTGATTTATATAATTGCGTCTAAGGCCAATATGCCTAGACTTTCCGTTATATAAATGACTGTACGCTCGAGCTAAAGTGGCCTCACTATCTCAGTGTATAGAAATCGGTGGCATGGGCTTAGGCCATAATGGAATATCAAAAAGCAAATTTCTTAACCATTTTCCTTCTTTAGAAGCGGATGACAAGGCTACAAATTCGGCAGCCATAGTCGAATCTGTAAGATAGGTTTGCTTCTTTGATCCCCAAGATATCGCACCCCCACCAAAGAGGTATATTCATCCACTTGTTGAGGAGTAATCCTCTTGATCAGTAATCCAACTAGCATCTGAATACCCTTCTAGTATAGCTGGATCGCCGCTATAATAGATTCCATAATCTAAGGTTTTGTTGAGATACTTTAGTACTCTTCTTATAGCATGCCAATGATGCTCACTCGGGTTGCAAGTATATCTACTCAATTTACCCACTGCATACGCAATGTCAGGTCTCGTACTTGTCATAGCGTACATCAAGCACCCAATCAACTTAGCATACTCAAATTGAGTCATTGGCCTTCCGATATTTCTTTCTAATTTAAAACATGGATCATATGGTGTAGATACATGACTATAATCAGAATGATTGAATTTCTTTAACACTTTCTCGATATAATGAGATTGTGTTAAGGAAAACCCCCCACCATTTCTAATAATTCTTATACCAAGAATTACATCCGCTTCTCGCATGTCTTTCATGTGAAATTAAGCGGATAGGAATCTTTTAGTGGTTTCGACCTGTTCTATATCGGTCCCAAAGATCAACATATCATCTACGTACAAGCAAATGAAAATTCCTTTTCCTTTTTCAAATTTTGAGTAAACGCACTTGTCTGATTCATTGATTTTAAAGCCGTTAGATAAAACTTCCTCATCAAATTTTTGATGTCATTGCTTAGGGGCTTGTTTTAGCCCATACAATGATTTTACAAGTTTGCAAACTTTCTTCTCTTGTCCTTTAACAACAAACCCCTCAGGTTGTCTTATATAAACATCCTCTTCTAATTGACCATTCAAAAATGCAGTTTTAACGCCCATTTGGTGAATCACTAGATCATAAATGGAGGCTAGTGCAATAAGCAAACTTATCGTGGTTATTCTAGCCACGGGAGCATAAGTATCAAAGTAGTCAACACCGTGCTTTTGGGTAAAACTCCTAACTACAAAGCGAGCCTTATATTTATCGACAGTGCCGTCTACTTTTAACTTCTTCTTGAACAACCATTTACCATCTATGGGTTTACAACAGGTGGAAGATCTGTTAATATCCAAGTATTATTTTCTATAATGGAATCAATCTCATCCTGAATAGCCTCCTTCCATAATGGTGCATCCGGAGATTGCATGGCCTCACTAAAAGTAGTGGGATCATTTTCCATATTGTAACAATAAGGAATTTTATTTTCAACTTTATCAGTTGAACCTTCTACTAAATAAATGTAGAAGTCATCTCCGTATGTTTTTTTTCTTCTAACTCTTTTACTCCTTCTTACTTCAACAATATCATCTTGATTTCCATTGTCTTGAGAGATTGATGGTTGTGAAGTAGGAGAATTTGGATAAGCTGGAACAATATCTTTTGGTTTAGGAATTGATACAAATCGAGTTTCATCAAAAATTGCATCTCTTGATTCAAGAACGATATTAACCGAGTACAAATCATTTGGTTCAATGACCAAAAACCTATAGGCTTTGCTATTTTCAGCATATCCTATAAAGATGCATTCAATTCCTTTTTCAACCAATTTTTTTCTTTTAGGTTCCGGAACTTTAACTATAGCCCTACATCCCCAAACTTTGAGATGACTCAAATTTGATTGTCTTTTGTTCCAAAGTTCATATGGGGTTACTGAATTCCTTTTATTAGGAACCCTATTAAGAATATAACAACCCGTTAACATGGCTTCACCCCAATAACCGTGACTTAGGCTTGAGTTAGACAATAGAGAATTAACCATTTCCGTTAAGACACGATTTTTCCGTTCGGTTATACCATTTTGTTGTGGTGTATATAGTGTCGTCACTCGATGCACAATACCAGTGCTTTGGAAAAACATGGGATTATAATATTCCCCTCCCCTATATGTCCTTAGACACTTAACGAAAGATTGACATTGCAATTCAACTTCAGTTTTGTAAATTTTAAATTTTTCTAGTGCTTCATCTTTAGAATTTACAAGATAAACTTTGCAAAATCTAGAGTAGTCATCAATGAATGTAATAACATATTTATTTCCTCCAATTGTAGGAGTACTATGAAAATCACTTAAGTCACTGTGAATTAATTCAAGCAACTTAGTACTTCTTTCAATACTCGGAAAGGATTTTCTTGTGATCTTTGTTAACATGCAAGTTTTACATTTTTCACTATCCACATTCATTATCGGTATCAAGCCTTATTTAGACATACCTCTCATTCTATGAAAATTAACATGTCCTAAACGTGAATGCCATAATGAAAAATTAGAGTCAAGCATGTAAATAGAAACTTCAGCATCCATTGCATTCACATTATTGATAATTACATTTAACTTAAACATGTCATTGGCATAATATCCCTGCCCAACAAATACACCACCCTTAGACAATATAAATTTATTGGCTTCAAATGCTTGCTTGAAACCATGTTTGTTCAGAAGGCTACCAGAAACAAGATTTTTCCTAACACTAGGAACATAAAATACATCACTTAAAGTTAACGTCTTTCCAGATGTGAACTTTAATTTCACTTGTCCCTTGCCCTTGACTTCCACAATTGAAGAGTTCCCCATGTAGAGGACAGTCTCATCATTAACCGATGTGAGTAACTTAAAGAAAGAGCAATCATTGCACACATGCTTGGTAACACCCGAGTCTATCCACCAAGAATTGTCATTTTCAATAACATTAATTTCAGAAATCATGGCCACAAAGTTATCCTTTGATGGCCCTTGGTTGTTTTGACTCTTCTTTCTTTTCCAGATCGAGCAATCCTTCTTCTTGTGCCCTGGTTTGTTGCATTCATAGCACACACCCTGGAACCCCCTTCTTCTTTTTGCCATCATCATAAGGCCTTTTCTTATTATTATATTGTCCTTTGTGTGGTTTGGAATATTCCCCATGTTCAACGACATGAACCTTTCCATCTTGAGGGTTAGGCTATTTGGATTCATCTTGTATGCGAAACTCTTGTTCTACACGAAGATGATTAGCAAGTTCTTCCAAAGAAATATCCTCCCTTTTTTTGTTTAAGATTCCGTTTGGAATCTTTCCACGAAGAAGGTAATTTATCAATAATAGATGACACAATAAAAGTTTCATCCGTCACAATTTTGTGTTGGGTGAAGCGACTTACAATGCGCCGAATTTCATGGAATTGATCCATAACTGACCGGTCTTCTACCATTTTATAATTATTAAATTGGGAGACAAGAAATTTCTTACTTGATGCATCTTCAGACATATACTTGTTATCCAACACATCCCACAGTTTCTTAGCCGTCTCCATATGTTGATAGATGTCGAATAAAGCATCGGACATTGCATTTAATATATGACCTCGACATATGTAGTCATCATTATCCCATTTCATCCTTGCCCTTGTACTTTCTAGTGTCTCTTCTTCGCCTTCATTGGCCTCCGGTGGACGAGCGGTGGAAATTACATACACAACTTTCAGTGTTGTCAGAAGGAAGTGCATCTTCTTTTGCCAATTGCGGAAATCAACTCCACCAAACTTTTCAAGTTTGGCAAAGTTGGTGGTGAGATCTTTCATGGAAGACATGATATTAATTCTCTTTGAGTGTTAAGAAAAAGAGTGATATGTTTGTGGTGAAAAATCTAGATATGCTTCAAGCCGTGTATCTTCCTTAATTCACTTTCCAAAGAGAATTATTTGTCCCTCACAAATACCCTCTCGGGATAGAATGAAGCAAAACCAAGAAATAATGGAAACAAATCTCTTAAACACACAAGAGTTAATGCTGCAGTCACTAAATCTTATGCAGATTTTCTGCAGAAAGAAAGTAGTTTTCTAGAATGATTTTTCTGATGGAATATTTCCAGCATGTTCCTCTATTTATAGAGGAGTTTTAACCCTAGACTTGAGACAACACAACCTTTGGGGAAGAGATGTGTTAGTTTCATGAAAAGGTATTCTTTCACAGAAGTTATTTCTTTTCCAGAAAAGTTGCTAATTATTATTTTCTCTTGAAAATTCAAACAATAACACATGATTATTACTCTTAAATTATTATTTTATTTTTTATATACAAGTTTTAATTAGTGATTCACATGATTAGAGCAAGTTGTACCATCTTTTTAAACCCTCCCCTCCCTATTATGATTAAAAAATTGAGATATGTCCATGCTTAATCAAAATTATTTAGTTTGTACTTCAAACTATAAAAACTAGGGTTTTTTTACACAAATTACAAACTTTCACCCTTCATTACAAGAAATTAACAATATTTTTGAAATTACAAAGCATAACAACATTTTTTCTAGCAAAATGGCAATGTATAAATAGTTCTTTTCAACCCTATTTTATTCATTCTACCCTTCACTAAAACTCTTCTTCTTTTTCTCTCTGTTTTTTTCTCTCTCTACCTTTCACTTTCAATTCCCCAAATTACAACTCTCAATTTACTCTCTTCCTCCCATCCCCCACCCTAACACTTCCCATCACCCCCACGTTACTATTATCGTTCATAGACATACAAGTTCCATTTCTGTACCCATGCAAATGAATCTTCAAACATATCGATTACAGTGAAATTAAAAGTGAATCTTCACTCATGCCTGTAGTAGAAGTGATTCAGTCTGATACAAACCGCAAAAAAAAAAAAAATGGAGAGTACCTGGTGCAATAGGAAGCAACCGTAAAATTTGTCTGAAGCTCCAAAATGGGGTCACGTGTTGGGCTCACTTTTTCAAAGTCTCGAGGATGGTGATTGAAGATTGATTCTCTTCATATTTTGCCCAATTGCAAATTACCATACTTTCATGGACATGCATCAGCTATTGCTTGTGACTTTGTGAGTACCACAGCATAAATCTGGAAAATATAAAGAGAGAATATGTTATGAGAATCTGTGTTTATGAACTTTTTTGAGCCTGTGGCCCAGCTTGTCCTGCACCTAATTAACACAATCTACCTCATCGTTCATTTTAAAATATCTGATGGAAATTTTTCTATTGAAGTACTGAAAACAAAACTGATTATTCACTTTGCTTTACTTTAAAAGTCAGTCCATCCGTTCCATTTTACTAGTGCTAGTGTTGAATTAGCACAGGTTTAAGGAAGAAAGAAACACATTTAAGACTTGTAGTCTAAAATAAAAAAATAATATTTGTATGGTGATACAGTCCTGAACATAACCTAAAACGGTGCAGAAACAGTTAGATATGGTGCTGCAGAAACAGTTGAAACGATGCAGAAACAGTTGAAATGGTGCAGAAACAGTTAGATACGGTGCTGTAGAAACAGTTGAAACGGTGCAGAAACAGTTAGAAACAGTTGAAACGGTACAGAAACAGTTGAAACGGTGCAGAAACAGTTGAGATACGGTGAGATACAACGAGGATGGGATGAGGAAAAGTGAAATTGGGGGAAATGATAGGAATAAAAGTGAAATTGGGGGAAATAGATGGAGGAAAAGTGAAATAGGGAGAAATGAGAGGAGCAAAAGTGATAGTGGGGGAAATAGGAGGAAGAATGTAAGGGTTTGGTATGTTATGGGAAAATATTGCTATGTTTTTGCTATATATGTAATTAACTTGTGTTTTCCTCTATATAGGGTTATTTTGCTAAAATATTGCTATGTTTGGTAATTAAGTTCTAAAACTTGTACTTTTATGTAATAAATCCTAAAAACTATACTCCCTCCGTTTCAGTTTGGATGAACCTATTACTATTTGAATGATCAAATAAGATTATATTTGACCACATGTCTTACAAATATTTTCTAATTATTTTGAATTGTTAACTATTGTGACTTATAGTATTTTTCATGTAGTTTCTAAATATGTAAATTTTATTTAAAAAAATTAAAAAATTCGATATCTAAATTTTCGTTAAAAATTAGTCAATTTGACCCTCATAATCCGCAAAGATTCATCATTTTTGAAACAGAGGGAGTATTAATTTTGCAATGAACCTTGGTTCTTGACGAGTTATATATAACACGAATCTAAGTTAGTTGAACTAGTAATAGATAAACTCTCCCAAACATGCCCAACCAACTTAGACCGACCCAGATCTTGATCTTGTCCAGCACCCTGACAAAAGTTGGTGAAAGGCTTTCCACACATTCCAATATCAACCGCAACCTTACGTTTCAAAAATAGAAAAAATAATCTAGTATACTACTAATAAAATTTTCTTTTTAAAATCTTATAAAGTGCTGCAAAGTTTTTATCGTAATACATACATATATGTCGTCCTCATTCATCTCAAATCTTGAATAAGAGCCCTACACTTCCCTTTGCCTCCGTATCTTTCATTTTAATTTTTGGTCAAATTTTTCTCATTTGGGTTTGTCTCAAATTTGGAATATTTGGCTAAAAATATAATCTTTCTTCATATTTCTCCTTTTATTTTAATAAAGATTCAACCTTTTTCCTGATCTGTTAAACAGACAGCTCGTTGCACAAAGCATTCCGTATTCACTCAGGTCGAAGGAAGGTGGTAAGATCTGTTTTGTCAATGGGGGCATTAGATGAAGGGCACTATCATGAAGAAATAGAGAATGAAGTAAATCTTGAAAATTTAGCAATTGAAGATGCTGTAAGAGTACTTTTACAAGGTTTGGGTGAAGATATTAATAGGGAAGGTATCAAGAAAACTCCTTTACGAGTTGCTAAAGCTCTTAAAGAAGGAACTAAAGGTAAACTTATTAACACCCTTTTGGATTTTATAATGTTTTACATGCTCCTGAGTGTCTATCGGAAACAGCCTCTCTACCTCTCAGCCTCCCCAGACCCCACTTGTAGGATTACACTTGGTATATTGTTGTTGTTGTTGTACATGTTCAATATTGATTGAAAGTTGTTAAGGCTCTTAGAGAGGGAACAAGAGGTGATACACCCTTTTAGATTTTTAATGTTTTAATATGCTCAAGATTGAATTTTTATGTAGTTTCAATCAATAGATCTGCTCTCTTTTTTCAACTCTTTGAGATCTGGGGATAGTTGAGCATGTGCATCAAGCTTGTTTCTGTAAATTTGGATATTTCAAGTCTTACTTCAAAGACGAGTGTTAATCCATTAGTAGTAAGAACTAATGGCACTAGGCTTTGGAGTTCAGCTTGCAACGTGTGTGTTAGGCGCACATGACAGATTTTAATCTTGCCTCAGAGGAAAGCTTGGTATTTAAGTGCAGAAGGGTAGACGAGAGGTTCCATTATTGTGCGCCATTAGCTGTGGGGATTTTTCAGTTATATATAAAAAAAAAAAAAAAAAAAATTTAAAAGCTTGGTTGTTAGTGGTGGAACTATTTCCTTGGTTGACACTACTTGTAATTGTCTCATTTGTTAAAATTGTATCTCATGTTGCTTCCTGGATTTTGAACACCAGTAACTTGATTGATGTTTTAAACCATTGTCTGACTTTATTCTTCTTTTTATGTTGTATGAAGGTTACAGACAAAAAGCAAACGATATTGTTCATGGCGCTTTGTTCCCTGAAGCTGGATTGGAAGGTGGAAGTGGTCAGGCTGGAGGAGTTGGTGGGCTTGTGATTGTTCGAGATCTTGATTTCTTTTCCTACTGTGAGTCTTGCTTGCTTCCATTCCAGGTTAAGTGTCATGTAGGTTATGTTCCGTCTGGACAAAGGGTTGTAGGACTAAGCAAGCTCTCTCGGGTGTCTGATATTTTTGCAAAACGACTCCAAAGTCCACAGCGCCTTGCTGATGAAATTTGCAGTGCTTTGCAGAATGGGATTAAGCCAACTGGTGTTGCTGTGGTTCTACAGTGTTTGCATATTCATTTTCCAAATGTTGAAACAGCCTTTCTCGACTCGGCTCCCCAAGGATGGGTAAAGACCAGAGTTTCCTCAGGCTCTGGTGTTTTTGAGGATGAGACTGCCGATGTTTGGACTGATTTTTTAAGTCTTCTGAAATTCAGAGGCATAAGCATAGAAAGTGCCCATCCAAGGCTCTCCGATCAATCATGGTGCCCATCTCAATCTTGTGCCCGATTGGGACAAGCAAATTCAGCTATGACAAATGCAGTGCTTTCAATACTTAAGTCTCTGGGTGAAGACCCATTGAGGGAAGAGCTTGTCGGAACCCCTTCTCGGTTTGTGAAGTGGTTCATGAATTTTAGAAACTGTAATTTGGAGATGAAACTGAATGGTTTTGTTCGAACTAGATTGGATACTCGAAGTCATTCTGGTCAGGTTGGTAATTTTAGAGATGGTATCTGCTCTGAGCTCAATTTGCCGTTCTGGTCCCAGTGCGAACATCATCTACTTCCTTTTCAAGGCGTTGTGCACATTGGTTATTACTCTTTGGATGGACTGAATCCTGTTGGAAGACAGCTATTGCAATCAGTAGTACATTTTTATGGCTTTAAACTCCAAGTACAGGAGAGGCTTACCAGGCAGATAGCTGAGACTGTTTCATCGCTTCTAGGTGAAGATGTAATGGTAGTTGTGGAAGCAAATCACACTTGTATGATATCTAGAGGAATTGAGAAGTTTGGAAGCAACACGGCTACATTTGCAGTGTTGGGTCGATTTTCCACCGACTCTGCTGCAAGGGCAAAATTTTTGCAGAGTCTGCCCGACTCTTGTTCTGCAGGAAAATGATATCTTGTCAGAAATGAAACATATAGGTTACGACAAGCTAGGTTCCCCTTCAAATGACTCGGGAAAACTGGAGGAATTAAGAAGCAATCTCACATTGAATTCAAGAATGTAGGTCCTTTTTTTCGGAATGCAAGGTCCTGTTTTTGACTTCCACAGCATAGTGAAAACGAGGTGACAAATTATTATCCATTTTTTTTCTTCCTTGTATTCTATAGCATGAGCAAAGGTTCATACAAGCAACCTTTTAAAGTTGCCTCTTGATTTTTTTTTTCCTAATGCAGTTTGCCTTGATTGAAGTGTTATACTTGGCACTTTGTGCCATATAAGCTTATACATGGTGTTTTCCAATCATTTCTGCAATATTAATGTTACTGAAGTCCTGATTGAATTCATAAAATCAGAGTTTTACTTGTCTTTGAGCTATTACTTATTATTAAAGCATGTGATATTATTGGTATCTACTTCCTGAACCCAAGTTCCGTCCCAACTTAGTAGGCCAAGTCAGGAGAAGAATTCATTGTTGGGATTTTCTTAGGAAAAAGAAAACAATTCTTTATTAGTCTACTCGATCGCAGTAATCCTTAGGGTCGATCAGCACCAGCTTGATAAAAACATCCTCCTTGTAATTGGACTAATCACAGCAGATACGCATGTCACGACTTCTAAGTTCTAACTATGCCATGTACAAAACAAGTGAAGTGTAGATCAGCTGATTTATTATCCCACCAAGTTTTGGCCAATGCGCCAACTAAGCGTTAGGAGTTTCTCGGCTTCTCTTCTGCGGAGCTTACATTAAAGGGAAGTGATGGCAACACAAAAGTATGGAAAGTGAACAAGATTAGATTGATTGACCAAGATGCAAATAATGAATGCAAATGTTTAATTGTTAAAGAGTACACTTTTATTTACCATGCCCTCTCATAAACTATTATTGCTCTCACTTCTCTTAATGGGAGAATTATTGCTGAGAGGTCATACATGCTACGAAGAGTAAAACACTACTGCTGTTCATACACAGAAATACAACGTTACATTCGTGAAACGTAACAGCTATAGCCAAATGCATCAATCTCTATACATCAGAGCTCATCACTAAACATCGTCGAACCATAAGTGTCGAATAGAACCCCACTCTATCTTGACATCTGAATGGGACACCTCAGGGTGAAGACTTCGAACAGAACCAACCTTACTTGAATGATCACCTATGTTTACTAGAGGTTGCAATACCTCAGGTTGAATATTGGGTAGAAAATCAACAGTAGTTGCATTCCTTTTCATGTTTTGGTTTGATCGCCATGACTGAAAATAGGGAACGGAATCAACCATAGTTTCAGTATGGATCTATGTTTTACATGTGAGTGCAATATATCAGGGTAAAGATTGGAAGAAATCAACTTACCATGAATATGAATATCACTAAAAGCACCATCCATATGAATACTAATGCTGTAATAAGATCTTCCAGTAGATGAGATACAGGCTTCTTCCAGCCACCCTAAAAGAGAAAATGCTAACATGTTTTGAAATTGCAAAATACGCAGTAAAGAGCCCTGAATTCTGATATGCTACTCAAACTTCAGGACACAATGCTATAGTTCAAGAGTAGCAGTTCAAAACTTCAGGACTGTGCCACCTAAGATAAGAAAAGCTTACAATTTTGACAAAATTTTCTCTGACACTCAACACTAGCCAGAGAATATAAGCATGTTCATGAAAAAAAAAAAGTTACAGACCATAAAAGCTTCACATTTTTGATAAAACATCACCCTCTGAAGAAAGGCCCAATTATATTGCTGATTGATAAACATTTAATGCAAGTCAAATCACAGCAAAACTCTCTGAACGTGATTATAAACTGATGTTTTACCAGCATAAATTTTGACCCTACCCGAACAAGTGACACCTTAAATCTCCTTAGCGTAATAATAGGTAACGCTAGTCAAAAGGCAAAGCATAAAATTGAGAAACGACCTACATCAAAGACTGTAAAAGTATGCAGTACTGGTTCAATATTTAACTGAATGATTGTTGCCAAAGACTCTAGCTAGAAGGCTAAAGTGTTGACTGAACACCGATCTGATCTAGGAAATGTCTATGTATACAAGTTTAAACCTGTCTTTACAGATAAAAGTCCCTAACAACAAAGTGAAACCACCTAAAACAAGAATCAACATGCAAGTTAAGTTTCTCTAACAATAATCTCACCTTTATTCTAGATGGGCCTTCGACTGGTAAGACCTCTTTTAGAGGTAGGTGTTTATCAGCATGCTCAAGGCAATAACGAAGCATGTTTAGTATACTCAACTCAGTTACTGAATCATCACTTTCTAAAAGCATAAGACCAAATAAAAAAGCATAGAGAGAAACATTAGAGTCTAGTCCAACATAAAAAAATTCACATAATATTAGACTAACTGATCTTGATGCCACCTGGGATGTCAAAAATTTGTTTCTTCGGATGAATACCCAGCATCTGTCCCATATACAAGCGGATCCGCGTATGATCAGAAAGTGAAAGTAAATCACCATGTGTGAGCACAACAGCAGGCTTGTCATCTGAGACAGCGATAATAACCAAATTAAAAGAGAAGTATTACGCATTAAAGAAACGATAAGGTGAAATATGTGATAACCTAGTCTCACTCTGACTTGCCTTAGGATGAGATAAGGATCTCCCCTCTCTTTTCTTATTATTTTCAGTTACTTCTGAAAGCCAGTGTCCATATGAACTTCCCCATATTCTGACCAAGGAAGGTTCAATCGACATCAACTGTTATCTAGGCGAACTACTACAATTTTGTTTCTACCTATATATTCTTTTAGTACTCACAAAATGCGTAATCAAGTAAATTGTTTTTAGCTAAAAGGCAAAATGAAAGTGATAACAAAGTCAAAAGAAAATGAATTAATACTTTTGAAAGACAAGAGAGGGTTGTTGAAAGTTGTAGCAACCGCTTGAGTTTGTCGCTTCTTTGTTTCATCATAACTGTCCATTGATTGCAGAATTGAGACTGCACTGACAACAAATATGACAAAATTAACCCCCTTGCTCTCAGCGACATAGTTTGCATTTTGACGAGCTTTAGACTTCAGATGTTCATGATCATTAGAATCCCTGCCAAGAAGAGCATTTCAGAGAGTCCAGGTACCCTCACGTATATTTTTGTTTAAAGAATCCAACCAAAATTATTATACAGACCTCGTTATTAGCTCCCCATGACGAACACCCTTTTTCATCCAGTGCTTCACCAATTTTTTATTTTCAGACAAATCATCAGATAAACCTCGTGTGTCGTACAAAGAGAAAGAATTTGAACCTCTTGGCATTGAGTACTCTTGGAGAAAACATGTCCCATCTCCAACAGAAGAATCTAGTAACCATAGTTTCAAGAAAAACGAAGCTGTTATGATGGGTTAATTATTAGACAGCTAATATTTAAAGAAACAAACAATCTAATCACATTAATATGTGGACAAACAGAGCAAACACGAGAATCACATTCTTTCGAGTTAAAGTTAATCAACTGTCATTTATTACATGAGAAAAGGAGAAGAGAACATACATGATACTTGAGCCCTTTCTGGTGCAAAAGGATCCTCCTCGAACACCCTCGAAATCTTATTCACAAGACTGCTTTTTCCAGATCCTTTAGGACCAATCAAGAGGAGTGTCATCTTTTCTGGTATATTATAATCATTCATTTTCATGCCACCTACCTCCTCAATCCATGATCCGGGGTTGTAGCTGCAGGGGTTCATTTATGTGTATCTCAACAGATGCATAGTAGTTGGAAGTAACCCAAGACAACAAATAATACTATATGCTCTACCATGTACTATTGGAAGCTGGATAACTATTGGGGTGAAATTAGATATGAAAAAATACTACTAGCTAATTATTTGAGAGAAATGGTAATGTGAATATTCCATCACAAGGCACTAATCTAAATGTAGCTGGCTCTAGGCCGTGGATAGAAAGAAAAAGAACAAAATGGAACACAATTGACTATAAATCATCATACCTCAAGATTTTACTTTTGGCTTCCTTCAAATGGTCCTTATGAAGGTGAAGTTCACCATAGCTCTTGAGAATATCCATATATACATTCCTTACCCGCTTTTGATTAGCCTCATCCATGGATCTTGAAGAAGCTCGAAAGAATTTCTCGAAGTCCTGAAGAACTAGTCCAACTTCTTCATTCTCCACCCTTGCTCCAAATTGATCACTGCCACTGCACACATTCCTATTTGCAACCACTATTATTACAGTCATGTACACATAGACACACACACAGTCTGTAGAGAGTCCATCTCTTTAGAAAACCAGGAAGTAGTAACAGTAAATACCTGAGAGAAGTAGGAGAGTCCAGTGATTTTTCAGGGTAGTTTTGATCAAGAGATGATTCCTCTGCAACACCAACAACTAAGCCTCAGTCCCAAAAGAAATGGGGTCAGCTGTATGAATCTTAATTGATCATGTTACTCCATTTAAACTCGTCGGCAGTATAATGCGAATAAAAAGTACTACAAGCTCTCTATATTTTCTAAATGTACAACTCTCTGAAAAGCTAAACCACTTCTAGACGCAAAAGACCTACCGTAAAGTTCTAACATGTCTTCTGCAAGGCAGCAAAAATACAAACTTTTCCAGTGTTGCCAATACATTGAGTCTAGATTTTTTTAAAAATAAATATAAAGTTACGCAAACGTGGCTCAATTGATCAATCAACCAACTATGTCTCAGTTCCTAATTGATTTCAATGAGTTATATGTATATAACTATTTCTACCTAACCACTACAGTGTTCATTCTTTGTCTAAGTTTTAAAACCGGACTAAATATTTACAAGCACAAATAGGCAAAGTCATGCACGAAATGTGATACATAAAAACGATCCTGACAGAGGATGAGACTAGTGAATATTCAGGGGAAGGTTTGACCAAGAGATGATTCTTCTGCAAGTACCAAATTCAGTATTGTCAGAGAAACACTGTGACACCCTAGCCAAATCCCACATTGGCAAAGCACATAATAGATGTTGGGTGTATAAGGAAGCATCCCTTAGACCCTAGTGAATGCGTTTTAAAGCCACGTTCTAGCCTCGCGACACGTTCTAGCCTCGCGTGAACAGGACGGGGGCAGTGGGTGGCTCAGATACCATTAATACAACCTTGGGAACCACAACCCAAAAGCCAGCTATTAAGGCGGGAGAGCCCAAGGCTATATAAGCCTCACATCAGCTCCTCCTATTTGATCGATATCTTGCAACAGATCATAGCACGTAAATAAATACCAATCAGCTACAAGTCTCAATTCCAAATTAATTTTTATATGAGCTGATCCACTGTACTAACTTTACCTACCTATCAACCTACAAAAACACTTGAGTCTTTATCTGAATTACTTTACAGTTAGGAAAACTATGCAAGAAATGTGAACACACAATAAAAAAAAACAAGAACCCCATAAAGGAAAATTCATATAAATGTACCAGTGGTATAGCTGCTAGAGGAATCAGTTGATGTACTATCTCCACCCATAATTGCTCACTCTTGTGATTTTTGGATTCTTGAAACTCCACTGTTTAATAATAAGGTGATTATGGAATTTAGAAGTTTACTTAGGCAAGAATAGTTGAAGGTTTCTATAAGGGGAAGCTGTTGAATATCAGTGTTTTAAGGAGAGTAGTTTATTTGGATGATTATGATCATGGGTTAATGCCAAGTGTCATCTGATTTGGCTTTAGTTAATTGGTTCTTCAAGTCTCCAGTTCAATTAAGCTTTCTTTAATTAGTGAGATGATATTGCGTTTCAGTTACAAGAAAAGAGGAATATGGAGATGTTGTAACAAGTTTTAAATTTCAAATAAACCTCAATTTGTTCATTAAATATTTGATGATTGAGGTCTTTTCTATATGGTTGAACTTTTCTCAAACCTTATTTTATGGTATCGATATGCATCATCCCAATAATATCTTAACTGATAAATTTAGAACTACTCCTCAGTCCTCACGATTCGATAAATATGTTCAAGTAGTTACATTTTAATTTACTGTACTGTATATTCTGTATTTCAGGTCTTTGGTTAATATATTTTTTTTTAAGGTTCAAACTTCATTTATGCCCCCACACCTTTTAAGGAAATGTAAAAAATTTCAAATAGTTCTCTTCAACACGGATAAGCATCAGCTCACTTCATCTTTTATCGGCTTGAAAACAAAGGATGGTTTGACATTAAAAATCTAGATAAAGAATGCAATATGCATCTTTCTCCCAGTATATCATGGTTTAATAATAATTACAATGGTATCTTTCGCTTCCAGTTGATTGTGGAACTTCAATAGTTGAATGTGGTATTGAGCTGCAGACACAATAAAGGGAATTATGATTTCACGTTCTCGTGTTGTTTAAGTTTGTAGCTTAATATATATATATATATATAATGGAGGTGTCCGGATCAACTTACGCGCATCTCGCCTAATTCCACCGGAAACCTGTCACCTCTCACCACCAGGTAAAACCCACAAAGACTTAGATAGGTGTGAAAAAAGACCTAGTGTGGTTTTGTAATTCACCATACATATTAAGCCCCTTAATATTAATATTATAAATGTGAGTCATCACACTACAAGCAGTTTCAATTAATAATTTCGTGCAAAATAGATTACTAGTATTTATGGTCATAGAGACAGTTGCACCCAGGCCACTTGCATTCCTTGTTACTGAAATGCAAAGAGTGACAGACTTATAGCGTTTAATAAGGTCAATGTATTTCCATACTAAGACGGAGGAATTGGCGAAAAGATATTGTTTTGATTCCCTTTTGCCTTGGTTGTCTTACAGTAACTAACAACTCCTTAGGAAGAGTTTCCACTAATGGGGAGTGTTTGCCTGCATCAGTTTCCATTCCGCAAAACATTTTAGCAAGTGATTCTCTAAAAAGAATAACGGGACGTTGGTGTTGTATAACAATTTGAGTCAAAATGGGCTTATAGTTTGAAAGGGTCCCGTCGAAAAAGATTAGCCGTGACCAACTGGTAGGCGCCAGGAATGGTGACCTAGACATAGGAGAGGTGCCAACCAACTAGCCCGAAGAGCTAGATGCCACGAGGAGACGTGGATTCAAGAAATAATCAGTCGTGACTAACAAGGTCACAGGTCTGCAAAGAGCTGTGAAGCAATTAAATTTCTTATCGATATCATGATATGCAAAGTGTATTTGACTGCTCGAATTGGCAAATGCTGGCAAGCTTTGCCAACTCTTTAACTTACTATCCTTTGAGAATTATAAGCCTTATGAAATATAATGCCACAACGAATGTCATATGAGAGAATCAACGCTGAATGGGCACATATGCAACAGCAGTGAAACAGCAATGGTTAAAACCACTCTGCAATCAACTTCACAAATGGATTTCACTTCTAGTAAGAGAACTATTGCTGAGAGGTCCTATATGCAAGAAGATAAATACAGGTAGAACGTAGCATTCGCAAAACATAACAGCAATAGACAAATGCATCAATCACTATGCATACGAGTTCAGCATAAGTTAAACTTCATCCAACTATAAGTGTACGATTGCACCCCATTCTATGTTTAAATCGGATTGGGACACCTCATGGTGAAGACAGTGAACAGAAACAACCTCACTTGAAAGACCACCTATGTCTACATGAGGTTGCAATACTTCAGGTTGAATCATCAGTAGTTGCATCGTGATCCATGTTTATGTGCAATTGCGATGCCTGTAAATAGAGAACAGAATTAACCATAATTTCATTATGATCTATGTTTTACAAGTGAGTGCAATATATCAAAGGTAAAGATTGGGAACAGAATCAACCTTGCCATGAACATCAACATTGACGCAAGCCAGCACCAAGTATTACTAGAACCAGACTTGCCAGTAGATAAAATAGAAGCATCTTCCACCCACCCTAAAAGAGAAAATAGTAACATGTGAAATTGCAAGATAAGTAGTAATTTTAACTGAAGAGCCCATGTAGATGCAAGGTCAAAGTGCCGTTAATTCAGACATGGTACTTATAAACTTCAGGATACAGCAGGCTGTTGTTCAAAACTTCAGGACTGTGCTACTGAAATGTGACAAAAACTCTCAATTTAATGTGACTACTCACAAAAAAGAAAATGACAGTCTGTACAGTAAAGTCCCGTAAGCTCTCAATTTGAAGTGACTACTCACAATATAAAAGCTTCACGATTTTAATTTTGATAAGAGATCGACAGACTTTGAAGAAAGGCCCAACTATATTATATAGCTGATCTTTCATCATAGATTCACGTTTGATGCAAGTCGAATGATAGGAAAAGTCTGCTGGACGTGATTATAAACTGTGAATGTTTACCCACATAAATTTGATCCTACCCAAACATGTAAAAGAGGCAAAGCATAAAATTGAGAAAACAACCAATATCAAAACAGTAAAAGTATGCATTACTGATTCAATTAATTTAATTGATTGTTGCCAAAAGACTGTAGCTAGAAGGTTAAAGTGTTGGTTGAATGCCCATTTGATTTAGGAAATATCCATCAACTGATAATGCAACCGTCACAGTGATGGCGCGTTACAGCATACAAGTTTAATCCAATCTTTAAGAGACATATGAACTTTTAAAAAGTCGCCAACAATAACGTGAAACCACTTAAAACAACAATCAACATGCAACTTAAGCTCCTAACAATAATCTCACCGTTCTTCTAAACGGGCCTTTGACTGGTAGAGTTGTATCAGTGTGCTCAAGGCAATAACGAAGCATGCTGAGTATAATCAAGTCAGTTCCTGAATCATCACTTTCTAAAAGCACAAAACCAAATAAAGAAAAGGAAGACAAAAATTAGAGTCTAGTCCAACTAAAACAAATTCACGTAATATTAGACTATTGTATCTTGATGCCACCTGGTATGTCAAAAATTTGTGCCTTTGGGTGAATACCCAGTAGCTGTCCCAAATACATGCGGATGCGCGTACGATCAGAAAGTGAAAGTAAATCACCATGTGTGAGCACAACAACAGGCTTGTCATCTGAGACAGCAATACAAAGCAAATTTTATGCTCCAAAGGGATGATAAGTACTGAAATATGTAACAACTTAGTATCACTCTGACTCTTGTAATTGGATGAGAAAAGGATTTCCTCTCTATCTTTTCTTATTATTTTCAGTTATTTAGGAAAATCAGCATCGGAAAATGAAGAACTGCAGTTTTGTAGTCACAAAATGCATGTAACATTTAATCAACTGCTTTTAAACGGCTGAAAGACAAAATGAAAGTGATGACAAAGTTTACCAAAAAAAAAAGTGAACTAGTACCTTCGAATGACAAGAGAGGGTTGTTGAAAGTAGTAGCAACAGCTTGAATTTGTCGCCTCTTTGCTTCATCATCGCTGTCCATGCATTGCAGAATTGAGACTGCACTGACAACAAATATGACAAAATTAACCCTCTTAGCCTCAAAAGCACAATATCCATTTTGGCGAGCTTTATACTTCAGATGTGCATCATCGGAATCCCTGCCAAAACGAGCATTTCAGAGTCCAGGTACCCCCAAATAAGGTTTTGTCTAAGGAAATTCAACCGAAATAATCATATAGACCTCGTTATTAGCTCCCTGTGACGAACACCCTTTGTCATCCAGTGCTTCACTGTTTCCTTAATTTCAGTCAAATCATCAGACAAACCACGTGTGTCATACAAACAGATAGAACTTGAACCTCTTGGTATTGTGTACTCATGGAGAAAAAATGTCCCATCTCCAGCAGAAGAATCTAGAAACCATATAGGTTCAAGAACAATGAAGCTGTTATCATGCGTTAATTATCTGACAACTAATATTTAAAGAAACAAACATTCTAATCACATTAGTATCAGGGACAAACAGAGAAAACATGATAATCACATCTTTCAGGTTAACTCTGATCAACTTTCACTTATTAAATGAGAAAAGGAGAAAGAGAACATACATGATACTTGAGCCCTTTCTGGTGCAAAAGGATCATCCTGAAGGATCCTCAATATCTTGTTAACTAAACTGCTTTTTCCAGATTCTTTAGGACCAATCAACAGGAGTGTCATCTTTTTTGGAACATTATAGTCGTTCACTTTCATGCCGCCCACCTCCTCAATCCATGATCCAGGGGTGTAGCTGCAGGGGTTCATTTATATGTACATCAACAGATGCATACTAGTTAGAAGTAACCCAAGACAGAACAATATAATATGCTACAAAGGATTCTACCATGTACAATTGGAAGATGGATAACTGCTGGGATGAGATAAGATGAGAGAAATGGTAATGTAAATGTTCCTTCATAGGGCACTACTCTAGGTCATCAAGTGAATGGAAAGATTACGACTAGCTGATTACCGCAAAATAAAAAGAACAAAGTGGAATACAAATGACTATAGATCACCATACCTCAAGATTTTACTTTTGGCTTCCTTCAAATGGTCCTTATGAAGGTGCAGTTCGTGATAGCTCTTAAGAATATCCCTATATACATTCTGTAGCCGCTTAACATTAACCTCATCCATGGAATTTGCAGAAACTCGGAAGAATTTCTCAGAATCCGTAAAATCAAGTCCAACTTCTTCATTCTCCACCTTCTCGCCAAAATAATCACCACCACCACTGCACATATTCCAATTCCAACCACTAGTATTACATTCACGCGTCCACACATAAAGCCAGTAGAGAGTCTATCTTTACAGAAAAATCAAGAACCAGTTACAGTAAATACCTGATGAAAGTATGCGAGTCTAGTGAATTTTCAGGGATGTTTTGATCAAATGATGATTCTTCTGCAAGTACCAAAAATCCAATCTTTATCATTGCTGTCAGTACATCGAGTCTAGATTATAAAACAAATAAAGTTTTTGCAAGACATGAATCGATCAACTACTTTACCAAACTCGAAGTTAAAATGAACTTTACTTTGCAAACAACTTAGACAAATTCATGCAAGAAATGTGAACACATACAAAAGAAAAAATTTGAAAGTAAATGAGACTAGCAAGTACCAAAAATTCAATCTTTTTAAGTGGTGGTGATCAATTTTGCGCAAAGCTATAGAATGAATACTCTTTAATTATGGTAATATAATATAGATGTATTATATGTGTAATTAAGTATTTCCTTACGTGGGTAAGGTATTCGATAGATTTTCTTTATAAATAGCGAATATTGCATGAATACCAAACCTTTTCAGAAAGCGTATTTTGAATACAATATCGAATACGGAATACCAAAATACTGATTCGTGGAATACAAAAGTTTACGGTTTGGTACAGTAATTCGGAATTACCAAAGTATGCACACCCCTTTGTGGAGTCTAGATGCTTAAATAAATATCAATCAATCAATCAACTACGTCTCAACTCCAAATTAGTTTCAATGAGTTGTGTGAATGGAACTATTTTTACGTCTGAGTTTAATACGGACAATATTTACAAACACACATAGGCAAACTGAGGGGAGTCTTGGAGCAGAGGGTAAAGTTTTCTCATGAAAAAAGTTATTAATACTCGCATTAGGATAGACTGCGTACATGTACATTACACCACTTGGGGTGTGACGACGGGATACTTTGCACACGGGACTGCACTTTTTTAACACATAGGCAAACTCATGCAAGAAAAGTTAAAACATGCAAGAAATAATATAAGGGGAAATTCATAGAATGTACCACTTGAATAGTTGAGAGGGGAATCAAGGCATGTAGTATCTCCACCCATAACTGCTAACTTTTGTGAAGTTGGATTTTCAAGCTTTAAGGTGAAGGAGGGCGAGTGGACTCCAATAAGATGATGCGTCTACTTAGGGTTGAAGAGTTGAAGAAGCCCACAAAAAAGGAAGGTTTAATCAGGAATTGGAGTGTGCTACGGACTGTACTACTGATTATCATGGGCTGTTGCCACGTGTCATCTCGTTTGGCTTTGGTTAATTGGTTCTTGGAGTCTTAGTATTGAAATCATGCTAGACAACGAGTCTGTCTTATATGTTATTCACCTAAATAAGAAGGAATTTGTGTGTCATGTACGTTTACTTCACATATCACAAGTTGAATTACTAAACTAAAATTATGAAGCACCTTTCACATCTTGATTTTCATTTGATATGATGAAAATCTACTCAATTGGATGTGAATAATTCATACTACTAGTAACTAAGGATCCGCATATACGAAAAGTCCAGTTGAAATGAAGGAAGGGCAAGAAGACTTGAACTAGTAACCTTGTCGTTCGAATTAAGACTTTTGATGCGTTATCAAAGAGATCTTTTAACAATTTTACCAATTTTATGTATGATAGCTTTTTTCTTCTGTATTTTTTTTTATGATACAGGTGTTTTCGTTATGAATTTTAACCTTGAAAGGAAAACGACTCTAGTCAAGCCTTAAGCTCAATTACCGCAAGTAACACAAAAAACAATTACTCAATAAATAACGATTCAAGAAGATGTAATATAGTAAAAGAGAATTTTAATTTACTTATCGTAAGACTTGAATTAAGGACTACAGAAGTTGGATATAAAACTTTTCAAAAAGTTCTCTTCAACTCGGCGAAATAACTAATGATTTTAGAATAAGAATCTAGATAAAGAATGCAAGTTGTATCTTTCTCCCAGTTTATGATGGTTTAAGTAATAATTACACAGTATCTGTCACTCATCTTCTGGAGAGATGTTCCCACAGGGACACCAACTATACCGCGTCTAAGGGCATGGGTCACTCTACATCTTCAGAATAAGATCTTCTGAGAATGAGCAAGGGGTTACTTATTGTAGTCCTGAATAAATTTTACCAATTTCTGTTGACCAGACATTAACAAATCACATCTAATTCCTACTAATTGCTTCTTTAGTCAAATCAGGGAGTTGAATCAGTAGCTCAATGGCAATGTCTCTGCTGGAAGGGGGACGACATAGCCAGAAACGGGCGGTCCAAGAGGTTAGTATGCATAGATGTCATGGCAAATCCAGTTGATTGAGGCACTCCAATAGTTGAATGTGGTATTGAGCTGCAGACAAAAAATAAAAGTGAATTATGATTTCACGTTCTCGTGCTGTTTAAGTTTGAAGCTTAATTCAGTATACATATTAAGCCCCTTAATATCATAAACATAAGATATCATTCTACAAACAGCTTCAATTAATAATTTCACGCAACAGGAATGCCTGTATTTACGATCATAGAGACAGATTTGCCCACTTGCAACCCTATTACTGACATGCAAAGTATGGCACATTTGGGTTCATTTAGGTATTTGGTTCCTTGAATACATGTATAAGAGAGTTGGAGGGATAAGTTCAATCTCCAATATGAGTAACACTATAATGGTACAACAGATGTGAGATGTCTGAAGAAATTTATGAAACTCGGTAGCAGGATGATTCCATTTCTGTTTTCAACAAGGTCCCTATCCAACAATCCACCAGAACTTGTGTCATTAATAGAAAGAATATTCGAAATGGATACTCACCTAAATGATAATGACAATGAGGAGTCCACTGGAGTAGATATTTGATGCTGCTCATGAGGAAAAAATGACCAGAAAACTGAAAAGGAGCAATCAGCAAAAGCCATGACATCATTAAGTAACATAGAAGAAGTTCAACCAACTACATAAAATACCCAGAAAAAAAAAAAAAAAAAAAAAAGATGCCTGACAAACATTTTTTATTCTAGGTTTCAATAGACAAGGCACTTTGTACACCCACCCCACCCCCAGGAAGAAAAGAACAAAAGTCCTGTAGAATTGCAGAAATGATTACAATAAGAATTCTTTACCAGTAGCTACAACAAGATATTACACTAAAAGGACAACGAATAAGCTACCTGATTGTTGTGAGTGATCCTGGAAACTGGGGCAGAACAACATATCCTGCCAATATCACCAAAATCCTTTTAGGAGAATATATTAAAATCAGGAGTCTTGTGCAAAGAAATCCCTGAAAACAGCGACCCCAATTAAAAAAACGAAAACCTGAGTAAACTCACCGTTCCTGTACCTTGACTTTTACTTGCAACCTCTACAGGAAATAAATCTACATAATGAGGTCAAGGTAAATCGTTTTAGAAAGCGGCAAGTGAAAAAGAGATCGTAGAACAACAAAACAAAACCTGAAAATTAAAGCAAGACATATAGTACGCAAGGCCGTCACTGCTCAGGTTCGTAAAACAAAAGCAATCTTTATGACAGATATAACTTCTTGCTTTAACGGTGTGTTACAAGTAATAATTAAGAGTCATCAGTCAGGCAAGCTATCTTTAGAACTCTGTTTTCCTGGGAAATTTTGGGACATATCGTGGCTATTGCTTCTAAGAAACAATACAAAGAAAACACAGAAAAAAACATGTCAGTTAACAAAAGAGCCAGATTTTACAGGAACAAAAAGCATTAATGCGACAAGTTGAGCCATAAAGTAATTGTGCATTGCAAACATCTATATGAATCTAAAGCAGGTTTACATATATTTAGCCATAGGAGAAGGAAAATGGAAACCATGTTGTGCTGCAAGAAAACCCAAATAAACAAAAACTTTAATAATACGTACCCAGGCAAGAGGGACTTGGGTTCACAGCCAAAGTCAAACCAAGATAGCAGTCATCTTGTTTTGTCCCAAAATCCCACAGGTTCAACTCAAGATTAGGCTTAGGCCCTGCAGAACAGGCTAGCTTCATGAACTAGTAAAAGAGGATATCAGCATATGCTAAAAGTGTTTTATGAGTTCTTACCAACATCACTTAACTTCATCTGCAGTGGATCCCTTAGTGGACGAGGAATCCGCATACCAACCTATTCATTACAAGTGGCAAGTTATTCAAATCTCCATCGAAATATGCCAACTACAATTATAACCTGAAGCAAACAACAAATAATAAAATAGCTTACATGAAAAAATGGGTGCTGCAAGCATTGATCAGCTGTCAGTCTCCTCAATGGGTCCCACGAACAGAGTTGCTATAGTATAAAGGAGGAATTGATCAGCTAAACACCATTTTGTTTTTAGTCCATAAACTATGTGAACAATGGACGGAAGAGGCTATGAGGAATACCTTGATCAAATCAATAGCTTCCAAACTAGCATTTGGAATGACATCAGACAGATTGGCTGGTGTAATCTACCATAAACAAAAGAAAATAAAGAAAAGAATGGAATACATGATCATTCACATTCTGTGATAAAGGTCACACGAAATTGGAAGAAAACTCACAAGAAGTTCATGCTGCACTTACATTTAAATAACTTATATCAACCAACCGTGAAGCATTTCTCAGCTCTGGGAAGATAGTCCAATCTGGCGGTCCAAGAACACAACATATCTTATACAGCTGATCAATTTCACTGGCCAAAGAAAAAGGAAGATTACACTCAAAGGAAATATTTCTCCAAATAATTTCAATTATGACAGATATGAGTCAACTTTCAATTTCCCATAGAAACAGAATTAGGACAATATGATCCACAAGCTCTTGGAACTACATCATCAATTTGCCAGTTACATTTGAAGTACAAAGCTGGTTCCAAGCTAGAAGAAGATAGGACATATTTTTTATGAAAAGCAGTCCGGGATATGAAATACCTTTCACCCGGGAAAATTGGGCAGAGTGTGAAAAGTTCAGCAAGTACAGCACCAACTGCCCACATATCTGTGTTCGTTTCATACATTAGTTAAAGCAGCTGATAATAAAGAGAAAGGAGGTGTAAGCAAGATTGAAAATTATACAATTACTAGTCAAAAAGCAACTATGTGTAACAATAGTTGGCTGTTTTGTATATCATTTATAGACCTTATTCTCATGAATCAAGAACCAGATTACCAAACCAACAAAGCAAACATGACATTTTACCCAAAAGTTCTTTGCATGCATTAAACAACTTCAAAATACAAGGCCATCAAACTCAAAACTGTTTTGAGTACATTTTTTAACTGGGGCATGGCTAAAGCTTACAATTTGAAGGTTATGTTACCTTCAAAGCGACATGACAAGTCCACGATATGCTCACCATCAAAATTAGCAGAAAGCATTTGCAAGTTACGGCTTCTCCCACCGCAAAATATCAACAGTCACAAAATATACTGCTCATGTATGTACTTATCCTCAAACTTATAATTTTATTAGGACAAGTAGAAAACTAGATGCAACAGTTATCCAGATTCAAGATCAGGTAATTCTTATCAAATCCTAGCTTCTAAACATGCAACTACTTGTTGGTGTCGAGAAAAAATGGTCAGCGTGTCACAATACAAAAAGCTTCTGAAAGTGAAAGAACATTGGTTTTTTTTTCTTTTTCAATAAGGTAATTTGCAAGAACATATTGACAGTGCATACCGATAGCAGGTGTGTATGATGAAGATTGCAACAAAACTTCTGGTGCTCGATACCTTTTAAAAACATTAGAACATCCTTCCATCAGAGGCAAAAAAATTTACTAGCATATTGAGAGAAACAATGCACCAAACTAGAGAAGACAACTCACCAACGAGTTGAAACATAATCAGTGAAAGGAGGTAATGAAGACACTTCTCTAGCCAACCCAAAGTCGGCAATTTTAATTATGTCATTCGTCACCAGTAAATTCTCTGGAGGCAGAACAAGTGTTATTGAAGTTTGCACTGCATAATAAAGATAATCTAAGCTGTCAAATGCAAATAACCACATGACATTTCAATACCAGGTTTCAAGTCCCGATGAAAGTAACCATTCTTATGCATGTGGGCAAGTCCTTGCAACACCTGAGACATCAATCCACGAATCTCTTCCTCTAGGAAAGGTCCACGCCTTTCCTTCATTTGTTGGTACAGATTTTGTTCCTAGACACATTTAAAAAGAGATACTTTAGAGTTCACCTTGAAATATGATTTCCATATTCTGAAACTAAAAGTACTAATTTCCAAAGTGACATGTATCTACACTATTTTTACTAAGCTAAATATGCTACTGCACAGACAACGAGAAAGGTGCAACACAAAGAAAAATAGCCAAAAGTCTTGATCTGGTACCATGTATTCGAGTATGAAGAATAGTTCATTGTTCTCTCTGACAATCTCCTTCAGTTTGATGATGTTAGGATGATTCAATCTACGGAGGGACTGCACAGAGGAAGATCAGAAATCTTAGCTTGCACCAGTATAATATGTACAAGCAACTCAAGTATAACACGGTAATATTTCTGAATTAATAAGTTTATCTTCAGCTTTTAGACCATCAAATGTGAGACCAGATATGAGGATACCCACACACCTTTACTTCACGTAGATTAATGCATTCTTCCCAAAAATAGAACTTCCTCTTCATTTTCTTTACTGCAACCTGCAACACATGAAATGAATCTATACTTTACTATTTCAGAGAAGAAGCAACATCATGTGAGATGTCCAAAAAGTGAAGACGGTAAAGCAACATTTGATCATAGACAGAAAACAAGCAACATGAGCCTTCAGTCAACTCCATCCAAAAGAAACAAAGAAGAAGGTGAAAAGGTCAAATATTGTTGTTCTTTATTCGTTGTAACCGTAATAGCATGGGCATGAAAAAAAAAACTACTAATTGGATGTGTTGACTCAATGTGGCATGGAACTTTAACATGGTTCTCACAAGTCACAAATTATTACATACAGACATGCAACTCTCAGAGATGCACAGATCAAAATCTTCTCTGATGCTACAACACAAGCTTCCCACTGAAGTCTTAGATTTTGTAAACAGGATTCCGGAACGTTTCCTTAAATCAACTAAATAAGTAAAACTGAAAAATATGTGTAGATATTTAAAACGTAACAATATAGGAAACAAAGACAATCACTTACAATTTCAGATGTTTCTGTATTAAAGGCCTTATATACACTACCGCATGTTCCATCTCCCAACTCCTTCAATATTCTATATCTGAAATCATAATGTCCAACATGAGAAAGCACAATAAATTAGCTCATCAAATTTAAAACCACCTTTTAATTTCACTAGGGTTGAAATATGACTTACTTTTCCATTTTTAGATTTACAATGACTAGCGGACCAACACTTTCTCAATGGACCTCTAACCTCCTTATAGAGTTTTGTACACTGTAAAACCAGTGCTCTTCATGTGGTTGTTGACATATATCACTTTTTATGTGCAGCATACGATAGGGTAAATGGTAAAAAATCCACCTCTCATTACAAAAGAAATTGAATATCAACTGAAAGACTATCAACATGCTTAAATGCAGCCTTCACGAGCTGCAATCAGTGGTTATCATCTAAAAGGCATCCACTGATTTCTCTCAATCCTTGCTATTGCGAATAAAGTAAGAGGTCAGCCATGTCAAACGACATCAAACCAGCAACATTATCTCTTTTTCGTGAGCTTCCAATACGTTATATCTGTCAAAAGTTTCGAAAAGGTCAGAAACTGTAGAACATGAATAACGCATGCTACATTCGGTGCCTCAAAGGATTCATCAATCAGGACAATAAATATAGAAGGAAATGCATAAAAAGCAGAAATCTCTCCAAATTACGTGCCAAAATAAGACAAAATGATACCAAAAAAAAAAAAAAACTAATACATAGCAATACAAGCTGCTCTTATTTTGTCAATTCCTATAGCTTTATATTCATGAAAGTATCTAGCAATTAACTTCACTTTTTTCTTGCCACAATTATGGTTTTCTATATGAAATCTGCATCTAAATATGAAAAAGATTCAGCTTTTAATTCAAGTTATATACAGTGTTAGCGTATAGAATTTTTTTACCCTATCAAATCACCCAAATGCTATCATCCATAAAAAAGAGGGATTTGTAATCTCGAAAATAAGGCAGACTAGCTACAGGTAAATATGACCTGATAGAGTAAAAAAAAAAAAAAAAAAAAAAAAAAAAAAAAAAAAAAAAAAAAAACTTTACACTTACACTGTATATATATAACTTAAATAATCTTAAATTAATTTGATAAATCTCTGTTTTCTTGTTCATGTATATTTCCAAAAGGAAAGTGTGCTTTAACGGAGAATTAACAAATCAAAGAGATTATTTAACAAAAATTCAATCCTCTGATATGATAAATTTACCACTACATAAATACACAAATAGAGCCGAGAGTCTATCAGAGACAACCTCCCAAGACCCAACTTGTGAGATATCACTAGGTATGTTGTTGTTATAAATACACAAATAATGCAATTGAATTTATTCAAATCACACAGCTATTTAACCAAAAAAAAAAAAAACTAAAAAGATTAATTTTTTTGCAGTAACTCTTGTAGTACCAATTCAAATCAATAGCATAAACAAAAAATACAACTAAAAAAGGAAAAAAATGAATTTGAGTCAATAAACACATAATGCAATTGAATTTATTCATGATAATTTAATCAAAATAACAGGTTTAAATTCCACAGCTACTAAAAGAAACATATAATAAGCACGAAATAAAAGTAAATACATAGAAATTGAAAATAAAATTAACTTACAGATTAATGCTAGAGAAAAATTAAAGTATATAATTCTGGAGAGAGAAAGATCGAGAAAAAAAGGAAGATTTTTAGAGAGAGAATTAATGATTTTGATCGATAATGTAACAGCAAAAATGTATATGAAGAAGCTTTGGAGAAGAAACGAAATAATATTTGAAATATAAAAAAGGGATTAAAAATTATAAATTGTTTTTGGATAAACAATAGGAATTAAAAAAATAGGAAAATATTAAAATATTTTAAGATGCTTGGTGGTGGGGAAAAGAGAGTGGTCCACCTTTTTGTATTTACGAAAAAGTCCTTTGTTAACTTGAAATTTTCAACTTTATCCACGACGCGTATGTAAATTACAGATTTACCCTCTTAAGGTTCATAAAATTACCTGGTTATGCCATTTGGGGATAAGACGGTAATGAGTGAAATTTTCAAGAAAGGGATGTAGATGGTTGTTGACGGCAGAACCAGTTTGTTAGACTTGCATATACGGGGTGTGTAAAACTCGAATCGGTACCAATAGTCCATTCGTTATCGGAGAATTTTTTATTTTAGTATAAACTTTCCAAAGAATAGCTTAGTAGCAACATTAATCGCGCTTGGGATGCTATCGATAAAAATAACGGTATCGGTATAACGGTATATCGATTCGGTAGTGATATTGATTTCTAATGGTGTCTATATATCTTTACTATTACCGTATCGATGACCAATAATATATTCTTTATAATTTTAACATATTTTATTTTATTTATTATTAATATAATAACTCTTTTAAATTTTAATTTAGTACAACTTTAGTTTATAGGTTAAACTTCAACTATTATTGCCATTGGTAGTCATTACTCTTAATGAGGTTTGGCCCATTTTATATGTTTGATTCTGCTTTTAGGCTTCACTGTCGGGTCATTATACAATGCTTTAGTCTTTTCTTTTTTATCATTTTGACATAAGTCTTCTGTTTTTATACTCTATACTTTATGGTTAAGATTTGTCAAAGAGGACAATATAAGTGGACCTCTGTGCTTTAGTATCAACTTATATTTCTTAGTGTTACGTACTAATTGGTGGTTGATTGGAAGCCTATTATGCAGTGTTACACTACTACGACCATAAAAAATGTGCGCATTACTTTGGTGGTACAAGTAATACCGATTACTGAACCGTTATGAACCGATATAACGATAGCTTATCGATATATAAACCAATATACCGCTATCGATACGTTTAAACCCGAACTGTACCGACCATAAACACCCCTACTTGCAAATGATTATTATTTTTCTTAATAAAAGAGCTCAAGTTTAATCCGCACAAATTTAAAATGATATTCTAATCAAGTTTGACTTGGGCGAGGATAGGCTCGAGGAAACCAGATAGGTTATTTACAGAAATGAGATACTTTCTGGTGCCTGATTAGAGATTTAATCTCATGAGAAGAATCTTATGAAAATAGCCCTGTAAGAAGGTTTCTGGCATTTTTCTCCTTTATAGAAACGCCATGAATGAGCTCAAGCAGACAGGTCTTGGATGACATGCTTACGACCTGCCTGCTTGGGGCAATTTTGTAAATTCACAGAAAATGACAAGTGTTTATTGGAGGATATGGAATGTTACTGTAGCTTCCGTACAAAATTTTATATGTGCTGACAAATTTGCCCTCCGCTTACATCATCAATCATCACTGCACTTTGGCTTCGTTTGACGTGGAACAATTCTCTCTCCTCACTTTGATAATCATCAGCTTCCTTGTTCAAATTTTTTGTTGCAATAAATATTTGTCTCCTTCAAATTAGTCTTCTCTACCTTCCTTAACGTTTCGTATTTAATTTTCATTTAGAATACTCCAGCAAAACGGATAAAAATGAGGTTACGAAAATTCACTTGGATCTCAACATATTTAAGTATTAGTATGGGAATGAAAACATCTATAATCTCAACAAAACCTGCAGATCGGAAGCCCCAACTCTGAAAAGACTGATAATATAGTTCTGGTAAATTTTTCTCTATTTTATCTGTTTTTTTGTCTCACTAAGTTGTTGACTTGTTGCTAATAGAATTTTTGTGAGCTCAGTTTGCGGAATGATGCACCAAATTTCTTTCACAATATGCCTAAAACAACTGAACTAATGTTTTTCTTTTTAACTTTTCCAAAGGTGGTTTTATGTTGGAAATTGAGTTTTACATGTTTTTTCATTCCAAATCTATAAAGAATCAGTACAATTAGCTTTGTGATGCTATCGTAATGAGGCTGACAAATTGCTTAGAATGAAGTCATGAGATTGAAATTATATGGTTAACAATAGCATGTGATAGAAGAATGACAACAAAAAAATGGGAGTATTGAATTGGTATTGTTGCACACATTTTTAATTCAAAAAATATGTTGGTTGTGAAACCTGGACTTCAGCTCAAAAAGTGGCTTTGGTTTTGTTCGTAAAGAACAGAAAGCTTCATAATATAAAATAGGCGTGTTTTGGTTTTTTTAAGCTTTAATTTCATGTTTGTGTTTTCGTGTATTATGGGGTGTCTATCGGAAACAACCTCTCTACCTAAATCTAGGTAGAGGTAAGGTGTGCATATGCCTCACTCCCTGACTCCACTCACGGGATCACATTGGGTATGTTGTCGTTGTTGTTTTTGTTGTAGTAGTAGTTATGTGGTTTGACTTTTGTTATATCTTAATCTTTGAGTAAATGTTAATTTGGTTGACTTTTGTTCACTGTACAATTTATTGTTTGAACAAGTTAAGCAAAATTAATGGGTAAAATTATATCTTTGGTGAAGTATTGGGATTAAAGGGTCTTTCGTTATATTAAACTTAGGTGGTTTGTCTTAATGCTAACTCAAGTGAAGTTTCTTGTTAGGCGCTATTGTACTGGCAATACAATAATAGAGTGCCTACGGTTCATGAATACAGTAAAAATCCTCTCCATGAAGTATCTAAATTGTAAACTTAGATATGCTTGCTTGTGTAAAGCTGAAAAGAAGTGAGTTTTATGGCAAAGGTGGATTATGGCACATGCTTTTGAACAACTTAAATAATCCTTTTCTAACGAAGAAAAGGTTATATGAGCCTTGTTTAGCTTTTTTACCCGGAAATCTGTTTCCATTTTATTCTTAACCTTGATAACATCACATAAAATACAAAATTCAGATTAGTAAAACTGTTACACTGCTATTGAAAGAGACAGCTCAAATATGGAAATGAGTAATATGATTTACATGGATTACTGTAGCTTGTCTTTTTTTTTTTTTTTGGGCAAATTATAGCGAAAAAGCTTAAAGATATGATGCAATTTCTAAATGGATGTAATGTTTTTATTTTAGATAGTTTTATTTATTGTATGTGTGGGTGTAGCACAGCCAAACGTAAGTGTCGATATGGTATTTCTCAGACAAATTAAATGACGACATATTGGTTTTTCTCATTTATGTATTTAACTTTGTTTACTCATTGAAGTATTTACCTACTAATGTTGGATCTCAAATAGTTGACTGCACGCGTTGTTTGACATTTCCTGTTACAATATACATATACCACAACCTAATAAACCCCTGGTCTCATCTGTCGGCTGGTGTAAAATGGTTCATGGTGCTACCCGTAGCAATTACATAAAGAAAGACAGCTGCTCATGTCAATATTCAGCGGATTCTACAGATCAGCTTAATAGCTTCTTAGGAGGAGTTAAGCTGAAAGTTTATGTTTGAGTGAATAACTGAAAACCTATTTTGCACGTGATTGAAAAAACTTGTGTTCTATTCCTGTTTGGCTTTTATTAACTACTTCTAATATCCCCATCCTAACCTCAGTTGTTGACTGACAGGATTCAATAGATGAGATCAAAGCATACAACGCATGGTAGCGTTTTGACTAGAATGGATCCTCAGGCTTCCATTAGACTGTCAATAGGGTCATTGGGATTGAGAGTGTCTGGGACAACATTAAATGGTCAAAATCAGGGATAAGTGCACTATTTTCTACCTGTGAGTGCGAGTTCCATCTTCGAGGTTTCCCTGTGCAAACATCATCCGTTCCCTTTATTTCCCCACCTGAAGCTACCCCGGATATTCACAACATTATATCCAGCTTTTATCTTGAAGAATCTGATTTGAAGGCGTTATTGGCACCTGGCTGTTTTTATGAACCCCATGCATGTATGGAGATAGTTGTATTCACAGGACGCAAAGGTGCCCACAGTGGTGTTAGCATTAAGAGGCAGCAACTTGGGACATTTAAGTTGGAAGTAGGTCCTGACTAGGGTGAAGGAAAGCCGGTCATTATGTTTAATGGATGGATATGAATTGGCAAGAACAAGCAGGAGACAGGAAAACCTGGAGCAGAGCTTCATTTGAGAGTGAACCTACCATAACCCAAGATATGTTTTCCAATGTGAAGATAAGACGAAACTAAGCCCCCAGATAGTGCAGCTTCAGGGAACGATCAAGCAACCTATTTTCATTTGCAAGTTTACTCAGGACGGGTAATAAATGGTTTCTTTAAACACCAAATCTTAAGCTTCCCTAGGGATGAGTAGCATATAGGTAGAACTGAAGTTCTACTTTTATAGTACTTTTCTAGGTAGCTCTAACTTTGAGTAGCTTCAATTCTAAGCACTACTCTTTTAGTGAATATATGTAGTGTATTGAAATAAAATAGGCCTAAATAGAATGGAGTGAATACAGAGAACTGATATAGTTCAAGTGGATCTTCTCATAATATTTATAAGGGATACTGATCTGGGTGATTCCTGGATTTAGTTAACCAACATGATTCCTTGCAGCTGATTTTAAATATTATCCAATGTCTGTCGATTGATTGCGAGATAGATGGAAAAAGATTAGGTGGAAATAAACTATACTTTGATTCTATGCTCTGCTCCTCTTCATGGGAAGCTCTAAAGGTTAACTTGTATTGGAACTAATGTTATTCATTGAAACTTTGCCCCAGGCTGTGGATGGTAGGTATCTTTTTACAGAATCCCAGCTCTATTTTGCAAATACCAATGTTATTGGTGCTTACGGAGAACTAAAACAAATTGGAAGGCAAAATGTGTACATAAGTATTAATAATTGTTTATTCTATGCAGAAGTAAATGGGAAACACATGGAATTGCCTATAACACAATAGGGGAAAATGGAAACTTTTGAAGCTGTAAATGTTGATGAATTGTTGATGAAGTAATTTATGGATTTTATTATTTCCCTGCTTTATAGTGCTTTCTGTGCCGTTCTTTTCAATGCTTGGATATAAAAAAATTTCAGTTTAATGTCAATGCTAGATCTATGGGATTGTTGTACTTCTTTATTTATCAATGTCTTTATTCTTGCTAAAATAGGGCCCTGAGCTTAGTTAAGAAGTGGACCGTCTAACTTTCACTTTCTACCCTGTACACAAAGTAGACTTCATTTATATGATTTGTCACGTATCTACTTAGGTGACATGTACACTCTGTTCAAATTTCTTTGGTTCTTAGTAACCATGTTCCCTTCAGTAATATCAGTTTTTATTTAAGGATTTAATCAATGCTGCACTAATTTTGCAGAAAGAAAATTTCTACTCCTGTCCGTGTAGTAGGTATTGCAAGTGTGAGGTTGATTGCTGTAGCAGCCTCTCATACCCTGGCTCTCCTTGATGATGGAGTTTAATTGGCATGGGGTAACAGGGAGTATGGGCAACTTAGGGATGCCCACCCAAGACAACAACCCATCGCCGTTTGGTCCAAATTATGTTGTCATTCTATTGCTCTTCATTCTCTTGTCTTTAGCTACATTACTTTATCGACAATCTTGATGCATGAAAAATTACAGCTTGTCAGTTCTATTACAAAACTAACGTAAATTTACATTATTGTTTTCTTAATATAATTTTCTATAGAAAGACATGAATTGCCTATAACACAATAGGGAAAAATGGAAATTTTTTAATCTGTTAATGTTGGGCCCGTGTTGGCACGGGTCCGTGTTTTCTTAATGCTTGGTATTAATGTGTCATCATCTGGTAGCTCCTTGAAGGGAGTGCAAATGAATTCTCTGACAAGGTTAGCAACATTATAGTGTCAGTTCACTTGGTTTTGATGTTGTCATATTAGTGTGTTTGACTTAATTCTTCACGTATCCATGGGCATAGTGTGTACATAATATGTTGACAGTTGATTTATTTCAAGCACTATTTAGAATGTGACAATTTAAAGTTGATTATGAAATATTGGCATTAGAATTATATCCCGTCACATTGGTGTTTAAAGGGAATAGCGAAATACTTTAAATTCCTTTGAAGTTTGAAGATGAGCCACTGCATAGCATAATTCAATGGAAACAGTGGACAAATAGTAATATTTTATCATCTTAAATCTAAAAGGTTTGTCGATGGTTATATCTTTTCTCTTCTTTTAGTTGTTGATTCATTTTCTTTGAAGACTTGATGTGGTAAAGCATACGGCATATTCTTTTATTTCAGGAAATATCTTCTTCTTTCAAATCCTTTCTTTGTTGTAGCTATTTGTTAGATTTATTGGTATGAAAGTCAACCTTTGGCACCAAATTCCGAATTATCATAACTTAGTGGATGATGTGTGTCAACTCTTACAACTATTGGAACCTTTTACTCCTGGTGTTAGTAAGGAAGATTACCAGATTTGTGCAACAACAAATGATGGATATTTCAGCTAAGAATAGCTATAATATATTGCAAGTCATTTTGATTTAAATTGGTCTTGGAAGATGCTTTGGAAGACTAAAAATGATAGAATTAATATGGTTTTCTCTGTGTGAGTTTGTTTTGCCGTAGCTATGACTGATTTTTAATGTATCTGATGGTGACTTTGTTCTTTACAATCCATGGTCTGTAAACTAAATTGTGTTTGCTACCTTCTATGTATTGATTCACCCATTATGTACTTGATAGTTTCCCAATGGAATATGCTTTATTTTTTCCTTATTGCTCATGGTTTATTCTTTCACACTACTGTTCATATTGATTTAAGGGACAGAGAACATTCATCCGCTGTTTTTCTGTTCAATAAAGTTATTTGAAAACTGTGTGCCTTACCATTTAACTGGACCCGTATGGTCTTTACTGAATTGGATGAATCTTATCACCTATCTGTTTGTGTAAACTTTTTTCTTTTCACAGAGAAGTATCACAATTGAAGCTTTTCTTGCTGGTAATAATGCAAAGATCTTCAAGTCGCAATAACATTCTACGAAATGCATAGCTTAGAATTCATTCAATCTTGAATGAATGCTGACGGAGGTGGTCGCAATGAAAAGAAAGTTAACAATTTTGTGTCTCCAAAATTGAGACTAAGTAGATCAACACCATATGGGAAATCCATGATTTTCCCAGAGAGTATTTTAGAATACTAAACATCATTTGGATCAACTAAGAAATCAACTGCTCGCATAATTGTTTGAACACGCAAATTTGATTCGTATAAAACTAGAAATAATGAAACAAGAAAAATAAAAAGTGAAAGTTGGGCCCGTGCTGGCACGAGCGCATCCATCTAGTTCTATTAGAAAAGACCTAACAATCGCCACAAGCTTCTCTCTGGAGGTCGTTATTTCCTAAGGGGTTTTTTCCTTTGTAATACTAATATTAAAAGGTCAAAATTATACGCCGCAGAAGCGCTAGATATGTCTATTTTGTGCAATTTTTTTTTATAGAAAACGCAGATATACATTGGACTGCCTATTTAATATATAGCCCCGACATAAAACAACTTGTATAAAAACTGTCTTTTAGTGATTTATCAAGACTTCATTTTACTTAATGTTTTGGTGATCAACGACTTTTATAATGGTGTTGAAAACTGGCATTGAAATTGCATTTTTGATTTTGTTGTCTTGAAGATCATTCGCTTGGCAGTGATAGAAGTAAATTTCATACACTAAAAATACTTTTTGTGTAATATAAGACTCGACTATTTAGAAGTTATAACTTTGAGAAGTGAAGTTGAAAATATAAAATTAGTCTTTGTAATGGTGAAACTAGTATTTCAAATACTAATCTTATCACGGGTATAAAAAGAATATTTTTTTGAACCTGAATAAAATATCGAAGCATAATTACGACAATGTATTAGCAATTATATTAGCACGGGACCAAAACTTCAAGGCACAAATTTGTAAGTGTTGGCACGAGGCCAAGACTTCAAGGGCAAGTGTTGTCTTGCCAAAACTTCAAGTTATATGACGAGAATATAGGAAAAGATTGAAAAGGGCTGCCAACACTTACAACTAGGGTGAACATATGGCGGTTTGGTTCGGTTTTTCCATTTATCAAACCAAACCAATGATGTCGGTTTTTAAAATCTATAAACCAAATCAAACCAAATGAAGTCGGTTTTTGTATCTCGATTTTGTCGGTTTCTTTTTGGTTTTTTTTTTTATGCACAACAACTGTACGGTGATTTCTCAAAGCAAATAACACAATAAAAATATAAAATATTTAGTTATAAAAATATCACTAATATAATAAATAACCACTTGTAAACGGGACATATTCATATTTTGTACATATATTTAATTAAACATATAGTATTAGTATACTATCTTCAGAATAATATATATATTGATTATGCTATATGTATACATAATTGTATGGGCCTAAATCGTTTTTAGGTGCACAAATCGAATTTGGATTCGAATACAAGCAAATCTTTGTATCAAAGCAGTAAATAATGCGCAAAACAGATGAAAAATACGTAAAATATCTTGATTTCAATATATGGATGTTCAGTACAAATTTGGGCAGAGTTTCGGTATAAATTTCTGGATCCCTATTACATGAAATGAACTGCTATTTATTGATGTAAGTTTCTGCCCATGATCTCCACTATCCGTTGCCATGTTGTCCCACGATCTTGAGGTGTAGTGGCTGAGTTAGTGGGGTGAAGTAGTGGGCTACAAAGCCGGATGAACCGAGGGGAATCCACCGAGGTGAGAGTTTACGACCTCGGTGACTTGGCCATGTTGCTTGACCGAGGTGATGGTTACCGAAGCTCAGCTCATGGCTCGCCTTCGGTAACGCATCTCCGATTCCAAGGCTTCGGCGATTCGCTTAGCCGCCTCGGCGACTGCTTAGTCGCGACGTGTTCGGTCGTTGAGACTTGCGTGACCGGGGCAAATCGCCGTGGGTCGATTTTTACCCAATACAGATAGTCCCCCCACTCCTCGGTTGCCTACCGAGGGGACCGAGGAGTGGAATGACGTTTTAGCGGGAAAGCGACGTGGCTCAACCCTATCCAAGCGTTTCAAAATTTTTGTCAACGGTTCGCGTCCCATCAGGTCTCTTCTCAATGACACGTGGCGTTCATCCGTGGTTTGACCGAACCGTCGCACCGAAATTTTTGTTTTCTCCAACGTCTCAATGATGACGCTGACGTCACCTTCTTTTCAAATTCCATACCTATAAAAAGGGGGAATCCGCCAAGCTGCCTATTCACTTACTTCAGAGCAATCAACAGTAAAAACTTACGAATTTTCCCAAACTCCTTTCAATCTTCCAACTTTACAGAGAAATTTCCAATTTCGAATTCGCCACCATGTCTACCACCATTTCTAGACAAGATTCCAGTGACTCAGGTGAGAGAGTGCGAATTCCGCCTCCAACCGCAGCTGCTGTCAGTGGCGATGTCGCCGCTGCTACGCCGGTGACTACCACGGCCGTGGTGGAAGGTGGTGAAGTATCATCAGGTGTTGGGGGCGTGAAGCGCCGTAAGATGAGAGCTATGCGCCAGCTGGCGGCGGAGGAGGAGGTTGCCTCAGGCGAGGACGACGTCGTGCTGGACGACGCCGCTCTACGCAGCTTCAGTGACGCTCTCCTTAGAGATGATGATGATGGAGGGGATGGCGAGGGAGTTGGCACCGAGGACGTCGATGTCGAGGGCAGAGGCGCCGAAGCCGTAGATGTTGCCGAGGGGGGATCCACGGGGCCGTCTATTCCCCTCGAGCAGGAGCTTGAGCCACACCAAATCATTCCCTCCCATTTTGATAACTCCAAGGACCTAAAACTACAGGCTCGGACGGCTGAGCAGGAGGGGAAGCACAGAAACGTTCCCGTGAACACTACCCCAACTCTCATTACTCAGGCTCACACTGAACGAGTCCGGAGGGAGTGTCAATTTGACGCCGAGGTCAAAGTCGTTATCCCCGACCCAACAAGCAGGGTATGCCACGATATCGAGGGTATGTCCTTTGCTTATACTTATCCATTCACCATCGGTTTCACTCTTCCCGTACACAAGGTCATTGACGACTTTTGCCGGGCTTACAATTTGTGTCTGGCCCAACTTGGCCCCGGTGTCTGGAGAGTCGTTCAATGCATGGACTGGCTAAGCAAGAAAGCGAAGGTGGACTTCACCTTTCAACATCTTATTTCCCTCTACTACCCTTACTTCCACAAAGCCGGGGTGGTGGCGCTCAACAACCGGGGCAAATTTGCTCTTCTTCACAAGAGTGAGGATCACGGGGACCGAGGCTGGAGTGAGCGGTTCATCTTGCTGGAGACCAAGGTCTTATCCACCGAGCCTGATTTTCCCGAGCGGTGGAATAACACACGTAAGCACATCGCTTTTGTCATTTTCTCCTCGGTAGTTTGCCAATATTAATTGATTTTGCTATTTCTTCAGCCAACAAGGTTGACATCGTGCCCCCGGCGGGCTTGACTGAGTGGGTGAAAGCGATGACTAACGCTCGCACGCGCCCCGAGAGGACGTGGATGAACATGGCTGCCGAATTTGGTTGGCAGTGCAAGAGGCATGGTGAGTTTTGATAGTGTTTTAGTAATGGTTAATTTTGGGAATTTTCTGATTTTTCCCTCTCTCGGTGTCAGGTTTTCCAAATCGTGCCGCTAACACCAAGAAGAGCAAGAAGAAGAAGGAAGAAAAGAAGAAAAATGATGAAGAGACCGAGTCTGACGATGATCTGGCTGCGGTAGCCGGGGAGTATAAAGGATTGAAGGCTTCCAAGTCTTCAAAAATCTCCAAGGGAGCCCCCGATCAAGGGACTTCCAAAGGTAAAGGTTTATCCTCAGCACGCGTTGTTAAGCGTCGTTTTCTTTCTGTCCCAATGTTAAAATTTTTCCTTCGCTTGTAGGCGTGAAGCGGAAGAGGGCTACGTCGAAGAAGTCGTCCCACTCGGTAGCTCCTCGTACCGAAGCGGAGACACTTCGCCAGCCCGAAGCGGTGGTTGAAAAACACCGAGGGCTGGTGGACGAGCCTGAAGATAAGGCAGCCGATGAGGCTTGGTCCCGAGGAGATGTCGCTGTTGTTGATCTCGAAGGCCAAGAGCTTGAGCCTGATGCAGCTGCGGAAAAAGCCAAAGGTAAGGCTAAAGTTGCCGAAGCTGGAGCCGCTGCATTCACCGGAGAGGCTGGCTCTGGGTCAATGAGAGCGCATTCCGAACCCGCGAGGATTTCTTCCTCGGTGGGAACTTATCGGAAACTCGAGGTGCCGATGTCTTCAAATCTTCTTGGGTGCAACCCCGAGGATCTCCTCAGACTTACGCCCCTGCTAGGGCCAATCGAGGATAGGCTCATGCAGGAGTTTACCCCGGGTCAGCTATACAGCACCTTGGCCTCTAACGCAGTAAGGGTAAGTTTCGTCATATTAGAAGCTCTTTGGAGACCAAAAGAATTTAACTTGCAACTTTACCTTCGGGTTATTTTTGACTTCGGTTTATTTGGCCTTTGCTCAGACTTTCATCCTTTCTTTGAAAGCCATCGAGGTTGAGTCCTCGAGGACCGCTGAGGTTCGGCGCGTGGCTCGCTTATGGGATCAGCAAAAGGATAAATTCAATGCTCAGATAGCTTTGCTGAAAGCTGATTTAGCCAAGTCCCAGGTCGATTTACGCGAAGCTGAGGCGAACTCCGAAGCCAAGATTAAGATCCTCGGTGATGATTTTGAAGCTGAACGCTCGAGGCTGGGAGAGGAAGTTGCGAGGTTGAGCGATGAGCTGTCACGAACCAAAACCGAGGCGGTTAACATGGCCAAAAAGCACCAAGATCAGCTGAGAGATCATCTGCTTCACATTAAGAAGCTAGAGGGCGAAACTTCCAAGCTTTCAGCCAAGGGCGATCAAATCGCTGCCTTGAAAGATGAAATTGCGGCCCGAAAAGATAAAGCTGCACTCAAGGTGAAAAGGGCCGAGCTCGACAAGCGGTGGGCCATCATCAAGTCTCGGTTAAGGTTGCTCAAGCGGTGTCGCGCCGGGGAGCTTAACCTTGATGAAGAGATTGAGAAGGCCGAAGCTAAAGCAGCCGAAGCCCAAGCTATCATAGAGGATCTTCCTTCGAGTGAGGCCTCGAGCGGCGATGATGAAGATGAGGAAGATGAAGAGGCCGAAGAGGGCTCCGGGGACGAAGGTGGTTCTCCTGAGGCCTGAATTACTTTTAGCACTTATTTTTGCAAGTCTTCGGGCTTTTGAGTTTGTACTTTCGACCTTCGGGTCGTTTTTGGAATGTATATATTCAGCCTTCGGGCTTTTAGTAAGAAAGAAGTATTTGCATCCTTATTCTGTGTAATGGCCTTTTAAGCATATCGAACACTTTGATGCAAACTTTACTTTAATCTTGCAAGATTTAGATAGAATTTGACCGATGCGAACCTAGGGCGACGTCTCGTCCTCGGGTCGATGCATTACGCGGCTTTCAAATGTAAGATTTAAACAGATAAAAATGGGTGCAACCGAGGTGGTTCTTATTGATATCGACGAGCCAAAAGGCTGTGTACATAAAACCAAGCCGAAACGGACCTTGGGTAAAATTTCGAAATAAAAGCAAACTGACAAACACGCCGCTATCGGGCAAACTGACAAACACGCCGCTATCGGGCTAATTTACAATGTACTAAATCTAGTCCTCGGGCATTAGTCCCCGGTTGTCGGATAGATAAGCTTGGGTTGGGAGGCTCGATGCGGACCTCGATATCAACCCCTTCTCACTCCCCCCCAGTGTTCGGTTGTGAATCTTGATGAAGATCCGAGCACTGGAATCGGTTCGGTTCGCTTCCTGAAAAGGTCAAGCAAAAAGGCGGAACGAGGGGTAAGTTAGTACATTTTCTGTTAATGCCATGGGAGCGGGGTTCGGCTCGGGGCTGTTTGATTTAAAGGAGTTTGAAGATATTTACCTCGACTAGAAGTAGTACCGCTTCAAGTTGGAAACATTCCAATTCAACGGTTCAGGCTCTCCTTGCAAACTTTCGATTTGATAAGAACCTTTCCCAACGATTGCTTTGACCCTGTAGGGTCCTTCCCAATTTGCAATGAGTTTTCCTCCATTTTCTTCTTTGGTTGATTGCTTCACGGTTTTCAGCACATAATCCCCGACCTTGAAGTCCCTGAATTTAGCCTTTCTGTTGAGATATGCTTCAATCTGTCTCTTTTGAGCAACCAGCCGAACCAAAGCCAACTCCCTCTTCTCCTCGAGCAGATCCAATTCAATGCGCATTGCTTCCTGATTTGCGTCCTCGGTCGTATGGGCATATCGAAGGCTTGGTTCGCCCACCTCTACGGGAATAAGAGAGTCCATGCCATACGCCAAAGAGAAAGGAGTCTCCCCGGTGCTGCTCTTTTCAGTCGTTCGCATGGCCCACAGAACCCCGTGCAACTCCTCGGGCCAAGGACCCTTTTCCTCATCGAGCCTTTTCTTGAGATTCTCAATTATAATCCTGTTTGAAGACTCGGCTTGGCCGTTGGCGCTTGGATGATAAGGAGTCGAAGCTATTCTCTTGATACCCCACTGCTTGAAGAAGTTGGTGATAGCAGTCCCCATGAATTGTTTGCCATTGTCGCAAGCAATTTCTCTTGGGACCCCGAACCTGTAGATGATGTTCTTTCTGATGAAGTCGATTACTTGCTTTTGCTTAACTTCGGTGAGAGCCGCTGCTTCCACCCATTTGGTGAAGTAATCAGTCAATACCAGGATGAAACGAACACCACCCTTTCCTTTGGGCAATGGTCCAACAACGTCCATTCCCCATTTCATGAAGGGCCATGGCGACACCACCGAATGAAGAGGCTCGGCCTGTTGGTGGATTAGCCGCCCATGGCGTTGGCACTTGTCACATTTTTGTACAAAATCCCTCACATCGGTACTGATAGTGGGCCAGTAATACCCAGCTCTTAATAGCTTTCGTACCAAAGATTTTGCCCCCAAGTGGTTGCCACACTCGCCTTCATGCACTTCTGCCATCACGTATCTTGCTTCATCGGGGCCCAAACATTTGGCCATCGGGCCGCAATACAACCTCTTGTATAGATTGCCTTCGATCATGTGATACGAGGTAGCTTGGGTCCTCAGCTTCTTCGCTTCTTTCTTATCTTGGGGGACAGTCCCCGAGTCGAAATAGGAGATGAACTTACTTCGCCAATCCCACCGGTTGTCCACCGAATTGACTTGCAGCTTTATCTCTCTCATCTGTGCAGATAGTAGCCGAACCATTGAGTCAGTCCCCGAGTGATCTTCATCAATAGCCGAACCCAGATTCGCCAAGGCATCAGCCTCGGTGTTCTCCTCCCGAGGTACTTGTTTAACTTGCCATTCTTGGAATTGGCTCAAGATCCTTTGTGCCCGATCTAGGTATAACTGCATTCTGGGCTCGCGAGCCGTGTAATCACCGAGGATTTGGTTCACCACTAATTGAGAGTCACATCTCAATTCGATTCTTTCAACCCCCATTTCTTTGGCCAACTCTAAACCCGCTAAAGCCGCCTCATATTCTGCCTCGTTGTTGGTTACTTTTTTGAATCGAACCGAGTGTCTGATTTTCTCCCCGGTGGGTGCTCTTAAAACTATGCCCAGCCCCGAACCTTTGGAGTTAGTTGCTCCATCGGTATAGAGTACCCATAAGCCCGGAGTTGTTCCTTTAGCTTCGGCGTTTTCTCTTTCAGCCTCGGGTAAGATTCCAACGCTAAAATCTGCCACGAAATCCGCCAAGACTTGGGATTTAATGGCGTTCCGAGGCTGATAGGTGATGTCATATTCACTTAACTCTACCGCCCATTTTGATAATCTTCCCGACAACTCTGGCTTATGCAAAATATTTCTCAAGGGGAAGGTTGAAACTACGGCTATTGGATGACATTGAAAATAAGGCCGCAATTTCCGAGCGGTAACAAGTAAAGCAAGAGCTAGTTTTTCCAGATGTGGATACCTGGTCTCAGCGTCGAGGAGTGTCTTGCTCACATAGTAAATGGGCTGCTGCTTTCCATCTTCTTCTCGAACCAGCACAGCACTTACTGATACCTCGGACACTGCTAAATAGACTAGCAATGTTTCACCTTCTTTTGGCTTGGCAAGAAACGGTGCGTTAGCCAAATACTGTTTCAAGTCTTTCAACGCTTGCTCGCACTCCGGTGTCCATTCGAAGTGAGTGTTTTTTCTCAAAACGGAGAAGAATTTGTGGCATCGCTCCGAGGACCTTGAGATGAAACGACTCAAGGCAGCGACTCGGCCAGTCAAGCGTTGGACTTCTTTCACCCCGGTAAGCTTTTCGGGGATTTCTTCGATAGCTCTGATTTTGTCAGGATTAGCTTCGATGCCCCGTTCAGAGACGATGAATCCCAAGAATTTGCCAGACCCAACGCCGAAGGCGCACTTTTCAGGATTCAGTTTCATGCCATATTGTCTTAACACGGCGAAGGCCTCCCTCAGATGATTCAAGTGATCCTCCATTTGGATCGACTTGATGAGCATGTCGTCTATGTAAACTTCCATAGATTTTCCAATATAATCCTTGAACATGCGACATACTAGCCTTTGGTAAGTTGCCCCGGCGTTTTTGAGACCGAAGGGCATGACCTTGTAACAGAATGTACCTCGGTCAGTGATGAACGAGGTTTTTTCTTCGTCCTCAGGGTCCATGAGGATTTGATTGTAGCCCGAATACGCATCCAAGAAAGTTAATAGCTTGTGTCCAGCCGTGGAGTCTATCAACCTGTCAATTTGTGGCAACGGGTAAGAATCTTTGGGGCAAGCTTTATTCAGGTCAGTGTAGTCTACACACATTCTCCACTTGCCATTTTTCTTCGGCACAACTACCACATTTGCCAGCCATTCGGGGTATTTCACTTCCCTGATGAAACCATTTTCTTGCAGCTTCGTGGTCTCATCTTCAATCGCCTTCTTTTTCACCCCGGCGTGAGGTCTCTTCTTTTGTTTCACCGGGGTGAATCTTGGATCTACATTCAGCTTGTGAGTCATGATCTCCGGATCGATACCCGTCATGTCTGAATGAGCCCAAGCGAAACAGTCATAGTTGGACCTTAAAACTTCATTAATTGCGTCTTTCGACTTCGGGTCCAATTCCGAGCCGATGTGCACTTTCTTTCTGGGAACTCTTTCAGTAGAGTGAAAGAGTCCAGCTCTTCAACGGTGGAATCCTCGGCTTTTTGCTTCCGAGGCTCTTGAACGCATGCCGGGATCTTTTCAATTTCATTTTGGAGGCTCGCCTCGCTTGACCCCGGTTGCGTTGGTTGCTATTTTTTGGGCCCGCTCGGGGCGACTCCACTCTTCAGTGCAACCGAGTAGCATTCCCTCGCTACTCGCTGCTCCCCCTTAATTGACCGAACCCCCCAAGGCGTTGGGAATTTGATCACTTGGTGTAAAGTGGAAGGAACAGCTTCCATGGAGTGGATCCATGGCCGCCCGAGGATTACATTATAAGCCAGGTCCTCGGGCATCACTTGAAACAGTGTATCCTTGGTGACACCCTCAGCGAATGTTTTCAGCGTGATTTCACCCAACGTCTTCTCTGTTGAGTTGTTAAAACCAGCCAACACTGTTGATTTGGGAACGATTTCCCCTTTTAGCCACATCTGCTTCACCGCCCCGTAGCTGATGATGTTCACCGAGCTACCGGGGTCAATCAGCACTCTCTTGATGTCGGCGTTGTTAATTCTTAGCATGATGACTAGAGCATCTTGATGGGGGAACATCATCCCATCACAATCATCCTCATCGAACACGATGTCCTTGCCCGAGCCTCCAACTCGGGTCCTTTTCTCCATGGTGATGGAGAGCTTAGCAAATTTTTTAGCTGCGGCGAAGTTCACGCCGTTTACTTCTGACCCCCCGGTGATGACGTTAACTACTCTCTCCGGGGGTGGAGGCCGAGGTGGTTGCCCATCCCCCCGGTTCTTTGAAAAATTGTCTTTCCCCTTATCAGTGAGGAATTGAGCTAAGACTCCTTTTTTCAGTAGGTGAGCTACCTCGAGGCGCAACGCTTTGCAGTCCTCGGTTCTGTGACCATAATCTGCATGAAACTCGCAATGCAGATTCTGATCCCTTTTGTCTGCCGGGGTTCTCATGTCTTTGGGAATTCTAACCCCGGCTGTCCCCTTAACGACGTCGACCAGCTCAGAGGTCGATATGTTAAAATTATAATCTTGGATCCGGGGGAGATCCTTTCTTGGGACCGAAACGGAGCTCGAGGGATTCCTTTGGTTCATGTTGGTTTGAACCTTCCCTCCTAGCCTTTGGCTTACGTGAGACGCCGGGTATGAGTTACCGGGGTTGTTTCCCAATCTTTGAGTAACATGTTGCCTCGGCGAAGTATAAGGTTCATACCTCCCTTTAAAATTATTTCGTGGCGCCTCGGCGCGATTTGACATATCACCTCGGTTTTGATAACCTCGGTTTTTGAACTCCGCCTCCTCCAATCTGATTTTGGAGTAAGCTCTTCTATGCAGGTCCTCCCACGTCAGGACCTGATATTGTTGCAACTCTTTCCGCAATTCGGCAGCAGCATTTGAATTGCGACCGTTGATACCTTTTTCAAAGGCCATGATAGCCAAGGTATCATCCATTCGAGGCAATTCGATACGTTCAGCATGGAATCGCTCGAGGAACTCTTTAAGTGGCTCACCGGGCCACTGTTTCACTTCACATATATCCTCCTTCCTCTGGAGGATCTTTTGCGCGCCGGTGTGAGCTTTGACAAAGGCGCGGGATAGTTCTTTGAACGAGGAGATTGACCCCGGCGGCAAGCATAAATACCACCGAAGTGCACCCTTTTCCAACGAACTACCAAACTTCTTTAAAAACATGGATTCAAGCTGCATGGACGTCAAGTCGTTGCTCTTCACCATGGACATGTATTCCCTAACATGCTCCTTGGGATCAGTTGTTCCATCGTACTTTTTGAGGAATGTGAGTTTGAAACCCACAGGAGTTGGAGCTGGTGCTGCTTCGGGCTTATAAGGCTGTTCCCTATATTGCTCGATGTCGAGGTCGTCTTCCTCCTTGCTTATCCCCGGTACGCGCTCGAGGCGTTTTTCGACGCGCGCCTCGATGCGAGCCTCGATTTCTCTACTCATTTTTTCAACGTCAACCGATGACGTTGTTTCTGCCATGGAGGGAACCGTCCCGAAGTGTGGCATGGAAGATGGACCACTCCCCGACCCCCCAGACGCGGTTCCGTTGTGAGGTCCCCCTGTTGTCGCGCCCTGAGGAACGAAAGGCGGGGTGCCTCCACCAGGAGCCGAGGGCTGGGTGCCGTTTGGGGCGGCACTGTTTCGCCCTTCTAGCGAGGCACGAAACTCGGCATTGATACTAGCCTGCTCATCCTGTTTGTTTTGGAGAGCTCTTAGCGTGGTGACAACGTACATTTGAAATTCTTCGGTTGTCATTGGGGTGAAGGATTGTTGGTTCGTCGGAACGTCAACCCGATCACCATTGCTACCATCGTTGTTATCAGCCATAGCGTTGGATCACAAATTTCTTGACGAAGAACAGATTTCGAACTTTGGAACAAAGCGTTATTGCTTATATCCCCACAGACGGCGCCAATTTGTATGGGCCTAAATCGTTTTTAGGTGCACAAATCGAATTTGGATTCGAATACAAGCAAATCTTTGAATCAAAGCAGTAAATAATGCGCAAAACAGATGAAAAATACGTAAAATATCTTGATTTCAATATATGGATGTTCAGTACAAATTTGGGCAGAGTTTCGGTATAAATTTCTGGATCCCTATTACATGAAATGAACTGCTATTTATTGATGTAAGTTTCTGCCCATGATCTCCACTATCCGTTGCCATGTTGTCCCACGATCTTGAGGTGTAGTGGCTGAGTTAGTGGGGTGAAGTAGTGGGCTACAAAGCCGGATGAACCGAGGGGAATCCACCGAGGTGAGAGTTTACGACCTCGGTGACTTGGCCATGTTGCTTGACCGAGGTGATGGTTACCGAAGCTCAGCTCATGGCTCGCCTTCGGTAACGCATCTCCGGTTCCAAGGCTTCGGCGATTCGCTTAGCCGCCTCGGCGACTGCTTAGTCGCGACGTGTTCGGTCGTTGAGACTTGCGTGACCGGGGCAAATCGACGTGGGTCGATTTTTACCCAATACAATAATTTTACTCGGTGTCCTATGATATTTGAAGGATTCTTTGAGGATGATTGGTGAGTTATTGACTAGATCTCTATTGTAATGAGATTGAACATAGGGATTTAAGGAGATAGGGATATCTAATAAACATCGATTTAGGAGATTTTATTGAGATTATAAAAGTGACATTTTTAAAAATAAATAAAAATAATATTATATTAAATTCTAAAACCTGATATAGTGAACATTCATCAAAATTTTGGGTACATAATGCTTAATAATACTTTAAAGGTGATGTTTTATATTAATTTCCCTACTTTTTATGTATAAAAAATTAAATATAATATATAAACGATGTCGGTTTGGTTTAGTGTCGATTCGATTTTTTCTTTTTTAAAACCAAACCAAACCGAATATGTCGGTTTATTTTTCTCCTATACTAAACCAAATCAAACCAAACCATTAGTCGATTTTTTTCTCGGTTCGGTTTGGTTTGCCGGTTTGGTTCGGTTCGACGGTTCGGTTTGTACACTCCTACTTACGACCAAGTGCTGACAAGTATTTGTCACGACCCTTTTTCAACTCAAAAAAAGAAAAACTTTATAAGTATTTAAAAGTTCTGTGACGGTGTTGATAGGTACACAAATATTTAAGAGATTTCCGGAGTCGCCACTTGACAAGTTAAAGGTGTGCCAAGTCACCAAAGTGGTGTACCTAGAACACCTATGACTCGTTTAGTGGTCTGCGTCAGAGTTCCGGGTAAGGATCTCGGTTGACTCGAGGGAAGGTGTTAGGCACCCTCGAGTCCTGTGCCAAGCACAGTTGCTTTTGTTGACGCATTTCGACTCTTTTGAAATTGTTTATTATATTTGCCTTGATTTTTGTTACGCTCCAATTTATTATTAATTTTTTACCGTTTGACAATTGAAAACTCCAATCGAATATAATCGCGCGAGAACTTCACTCGTTCGAAATCTTTCGACTTAAATCAATTAAATCGCGCAGGTACTTCACCCGTTCGAAATCTCTTGACTTAAATAAGTTTCAATGTAAACGATTACTTATTTGATTCTTACTTGATTTCAATGCACACCTATCCTTTGCCTATTCGTGTGAGCCAAGTTTTTTGCCTATTCGCGTGAACCAAGTTTTTTGCCTAAACTGTTTTGCCATTTCTTTGACAAATAACCCTTTATAAATGGGCCTTTACGTTCTGGACAAAATTATCTGCTCCATATTGGACATTCAAGTTTGTTAGGCACGTCATCACATTAACATCATTTAAACTTTGCGTTTGGTGCCTTTACTTCGCCTTCTGTGGTTTTTTTTTTTTTTTTTTTTTGTTTTAAAGAGAAATCGACCAAATTCCGCGACATCTCCACATTTATCCCTTTTTTTCAAAGTTAGTTTGCCAGCAGTTGATTAAAATCCTAGAATCTGCCTAATGTTCGCTTAACATTTCAGATTTGAACCCCATAATTTACACAGGTAACTCACGATCTTTCGAACCTATTTACATAGATACGCGGCTAATATTTAAACAAGTCATCAAATACATTGAACTCTAGAGAATCATATATAGCTACTATGGCTGAAACATACTTGAATATAAGCAAAAAAACATGATAGCTTTGAGCCTTAATAGGCAGAACATCATTGAAGAACAAAAGCTAAAGAATGTACAAAGGATTTCAAAGTTACCTGTAGTGCAAAAATTCCTAAGCCAAAACAACAATGAAATCTCTTTCTTGACCAACCCAAACAAACAACGGAGCAGCCAGCAACAACTAAACAGACCCCTCAATACATAAACCTCACTTTCTAACTCATGCTCTTTTCCTCTATTTGTTTATTTTTTGCTCTCTCAGATCTAACTTTCTCTCAAGTTTTGAGAGTTGTGAAATGTGTTTCCCAAATCTCTTTTCTTCTGTTTTTTTTTAAAGAAACAGTCCCCTAATTTTCAGATCTGAAGGTGTAGAGAGAAGTCTCTTTTTTTTTCAGATCCTCTGTGTTGGTTTTAGAGAGTAAACTGGTGCTTTCCTTTTCAGTTTTTCGTGTGTGTTCTGTGTGTGTGATTTTCGTGTGTAGTTGGTCTTTTCTTATAGCTGAAATCTCAGCTAGCTTTCCCTTTCCCAAACCCCAAAAATATTAAATGCCCCCTACAAGACAAAGGAAGCATGCCTTACATTTAATGAATAGGTAAGTCAAAGGACAAAAGTCAAATGACCAATTTGCTTTTTTTCAGAAAGGTAAAAGAGAGCACATGATAAAAGTGGATAAAGTTTCCCCTCTTTCATGCTATGTTTTTCAACAACCCAAAAAAGAAAAGGCTGAAGCATACCATTTTGGCTTTCATTTTGTCCCACTATTTGACTCTAAAATCCCTATCTCTTTAGTTTTTACCTTTCTACCTTTTCCCCTTTTTTATGTATCCAATTTTCAGATTTTGAATTTTAGACAAACTATTTATTAAGTACTTAAACTCAACTCCCATCCTAACAACTCAAATAGATTAACTAATGGTTGATCCTAAAATGGTTACCCGAATATGACCAGACAATACCCAGACAACACTAGTTAGAACCAAAATAATGCCTAACAAACACAATAACAAACTAAGATATGCAGTTCTTAAAACAACTAAACTCTTTAACACTATTCCCAGGTTCTTCTAAACTCACTCACAGATTTATTTCATGTCAAAGTCATGTTCAAAGTGAATTTTAGACATGAACTATAACAAACATGTTTTTTTTAAAAAAAAACTCATTTGGAATACTCCATGATTCCCTGGTACCTGCTGAAATACACAAGAACCTCAGAAGAGACTTTCAAGAGCTAAGAATATCCAAAACATGCTCATTTTCATACTAGGGCGACATGATCTTTATCTATTATTATAACAAAAATGGATCTTGTTTATTTGATTATTTCAAACCATGGAAAAGGCGAACGTAAATCGCTTTCCACAAACTTAAGGCTAAACTATTATTGAATTACTAAGACTAAACATTAAAGATAAAGCAAATGCCAACAAGAACATTACCCCCTCAGCCTAATTATCACCATCGCTGCACCTTTTCAACAAACATCATCGCCACTGCGTTGATGTCGCCACTGCCTCGTTGCCTCAAATCAGCCTTGCCATCAGTTTTGCCAACGCGAATGCCTCATGCTCAGCCCAGCAACACCATAGCAGCGTCACAGCCCTCGCTGCATCGCCAAAGAATCAACCACACACATACAGAGCTCGTCATCGCTATGCTTCACCTTGACAATGTCACAAGCTGCCAAAAAAAGTCAGCCCCGCAACTGCTACATTTAGACAGCACCCTCGCATCGCCATCGTCAAACGAAACCAAAACAGCCCATTCCCTATGGTATCAGCGTCGCTACACACAACTCATCGCCATTCCTCACTGCCTCGAATCATAGACAAGCCGCCACTGCCTCACCACTGAATCGAGCCTCGCCATATCAATAACCAGAAAAATCACAGCCCCTCCGCCTCACATTAGCGTCACAGCCACCAATTTTGCTATTTCAAACACCTCGACAATACGTAAGCATTACAGCACCACCATAAACAGACCCCCAAAGATGCTCAAACACACCTCAAGTTCACGACATCCTCACGGCACCAATCATCACAGCCTCCAATCCAAAAACATTGAAACATTTCAGTCTCGATATGACACATTAAAAATGGGGAAGGAGAAGAGGACCCGACCCGCCGTTGTTGCTCGAGTTCAAACGAAGGAGAGTTTACCTGGGAAATCAGAGTTCATTTCGAGCTAGATAAGGCTGAGACAGCACCGGTGAAGTAAGACAACACCGGTGAAGTAATACTTGCCAGAACAACTAACCTTCGCCGGAGTTATGATTTACCCGATTCCTTAAGCCTCGGTTGACGCAAATCGGTTCAGAATTGAGAAAATTAGGCATGGATCGGGGATGAGGGGCGAGAGGCGGTTCTGGGAGTGTAAGATTTGGCCGGAACGGAGTGGTTCTCCGTCGCCGGTGACGGAGCTTCGCGGCGGAGAAGATTTTGTCATGGATCGCTGATTCTTTGTGACCTTGGGGGGAAAATGTACCAAATGGCAAGTTTTTTTGCTTTTAATCAAAGTGGGCCGGGTCAATGGTGGAGATGGGCTGAATTTTCTTTGTTTTGATTTCACAAATGGCCACAAAGGTCCAAACAAATTAGAACATATGCAATTAATTAGAATTAAAAATACACAAAACTATAATGTTATCACAATTAAAACATAAAATTACAATCAAACACATAACAAATAATTTTTGTTAATTTTTAGTATTATTATCATTTAAACGACAAATTTTAGCTAAAATAAAAGACTGAAATTCGACGAAAATCCTAGAAAGTTAGCTCGACTATTTTGAGCTATTTCAAGTTATTTTTGAATTGTCGTGCCAAAATTAGGTGATTACAGTATTGACAAATAGAGAGGGGTCAAAAATAAGTCTTGGCTGCATGCCAAGAAACTGACAAGAGTATTCCGTCCAAATTTTTTTTATTAAACTTAACAGGAGCATTTTTGCGAAATCCTATTAAGCGCGGGCAAAAAAAGACGAATCATTAGTGCTATATGCAAAAAGGCCCTTTTTTACGGAGTAGTTAATGGGCTCAAGCCCAAAACATACATCATCCACTCCAGCAATCTAGACATTACAACATTTCCGACCAAACACACCCTTATTGTCACTTCACTCCGACAACCGAAAATGCGTTTGTCCGTACACCGTCCGATCATCACCTCACTCTTCTCCTCCCTATCACTCCGCCCTCTCTCCACCGTCGACCACCACCCGAACACCCTTCCACCTCCGCCACCACCTCCCAACTCACTCCCAAACCCTATCCCTAAAATCCGAACCCGGACCCCACTAGAAATCCAATTCGAATCATGGATCAACAATCTCAAACCCGGGTTCACTCCAAACGACGTAAACGAAGCCCTATTATCACAACCCGACCCGGATCTCGCATTGGATATTTTCCGGTGGACGGGTCAACAACGCGGGTACAAACACAACAGTGTAACTTACTTGACAATGATTAATATTGTAGCTTCCACGAAGCGCTACCGCATCGCGGAAACTCTAGTTGAGGAAGTACTCGCCGGAGCTTGCCCGGCGAGCCTTCCGTTATATAATTCAATGATTAAGTTTTGCATTGGTCGTAAATTCTTATTTAATCGCGCGTTTGATATTTATAAGAAAATGACTAAATGTGAAGATGCTAAGCCTTCATTAGAGACTTATAATTTGTTGTTAGATGCCCTTTTAAGGAAATTTAATAAGTTACATGTTTGTTATGTGTATTTACATTCTGTTCGATCGTTAGCGAAGCAAATGAAGAGTTTTGGAGTGATTCCTGATACATTTGCATTGAATATGATAATTAAGGCTTATTCCAAGTGTCTTGAGGTTGATGAGGCTATGCGTGTTTTTCGTGAAATGGGGTTGTATGGATGTGAGCCGAATGCTTATACGTATGGCTATATAGCGAAAGGGTTGTGCGAGAAGGGTAGAGTGAATCAGGGCCTCAGGTTTTTTAAGGAAATGAGGGAAAAAGGGTTTGTTCCGAAAGGGAGTACTTATATGATATTGGTTTGTAGTCTTGCTTTGGAACATCGGTTTGAGGATGCCATTGAGGTTGTGTTTGATATGTTGGATAATTCATTGTCACCTGACCAGCTTACTTATAAGACCGTGTTGGAAGAATTGTGTAGGGAAGGGAGAGGGAACTATGCTTTTGAACTACTTGAAGAGTTTAAGAAGAGGGATAAGTTGATGAACGAGAAGACTTACAAGTCATTGTTGAATGGTTTATATTTTCTTAGTCGGGACTAGGTATCTACTTGACATGTCAATGTTATCAGTTTTGGTAGTTTGATGTTTCTGATTACCACAACCTGATTGAGGGAGCTGTAGTTTGAGCTCTTTGTTCTGGAGGGGATTACAATCAACCTTCTTTTGGAAACACAATGTTTTCAGCATGCCTCATGATGTCATGAGGTATTCGGTTTGGGTTAACCAAATACCTTTTTTCTTCGTTGCACTTGAGCAGATGGTTCATTTTCACTTTGCTGTGCTGGAAAGGTTTCAAAGTTGCTGATTCAGTTGACAACACGGACAGATCATTTGAGGAAATGGGCGATTATTCTTCGCAGAGGGATCTGCTAAGAATCACACTTAAATGTGGAAACACTTCACTTACAGTAATTGAATAATTGAAACATTGATTGAAAATATTTGAAACGGTGTCTCGGCACTTGGGATTCTTAATAAACATTCATGCTGAAACTAATCTCGGACAGGGATGAAGGAGTTCAAAGAAGAAGAGCCAGAAATCTGCGGTTCAGACTAAACTGAACAATCAAGTCGAGTCTGTAATACCTCTTGGCAGTTTAATTGATCTTCTTGCCTACGTTGTGTATTTCTAACAAGGTTTTCTTGTTGTTGGACAAAGTCCACACAACGAAGAGAACATTGCTACATTCTCGTTGTGAAGAAGATGGCCGTGAAACATTATTCGCTTACTGGTGGGGGAATGTCAATAATCTAGTGGACTTCAACCCTTTGAACATGAGAACTATATCAGAAGCTCATGTTTGCTGATGTTGCTTGGTTTGGATATAGGTTTTTTTTTTTTTTTTTTTTTTTTTTTGGGGGCACATGACATGAATTTGAGAAATTACGTATGACATTTGTTGGACTTCTTGGATGACACGAGGATAGTCGAGAAATTGTAACATTCTCTCTGTTTTTGTAACTCTCACAGTACCATCTTGGTTTAATAACCTATCATATAGATGATTTATGTTCTCGATCTTTATGTTCTCGATTTATGGTCAGGCTGGAGGAGTTGGTGGGCTTGTGATTGTTCGAGATCTTGATTTCTTTTCCTACTGTGAGTCTTGCTTGCTTCCATTCCAGGTTAAGTGTCATGTAGGTTATGTTCCGTCTGGACAAAGGGTTGTAGGACTAAGCAAGCTCTCTCGGGTGGCTGATATTTTTGCAAAACGACTCCAAAGTCCACAGCGCCTTGCTGATGAAATTTGCAGTGCTTTGCAGAATGGGATTAAGCCAACTGGTGTTGCCGTGGTTCTACAGTGTTTGCATATTCATTTTCCAAATGTTGAAACAGCCTTTCTCGACTCGGCTCCCCAAGGATGGGTAAAGACCAGAGTTTCCTCAGGTTCTGGTGTTTTTGAGGATGAGACTGCCGACGTTTGGACTGATTTTTTAAGTCTTCTGAAATTCAGAGGCATAAGCATAGAAAGTGCCCATCCAAGGCTCTCCGATCAATCATGGTGCCCATCTCAATCTTGTGCCCGGTTGGGACAAGCAAATTCAGCTATGACAAATGCAGTGCTTTCAATACTTAAGTCTCTGGGCGAAGACCCATTGAGGGAAGAGCTTGTCGGAACCCCTTCTCGGTTTGTGAAGTGGTTCATGAATTTTAGAAACTGTAATTTGGAGATGAAACTGAATGGTTTTGTTCGAACTAGATTGGATAGTCGAAGTCATTCTGGTCAGGTTGGTAATTTTAGAGATGGTATCTGCTCTGAGCTCAATTTGCCGTTCTGGTCCCAGTGCGAACATCATCTACTTCCTTTTCAAGGCGTTGTGCACATTGGTTATTACTCTTTGGATGGACTGAATCCTGTTGGAAGACAGCTATTGCAATCAGTAGTACATTTTTATGGCTTTAAACTCCAAGTACAGGAGAGGCTTACCAGGCAGATAGCTGAGACTGTTTCATCGCTTCTAGGTGAAGATGTAATGGTAGTTGTGGAAGCAAATCACACTTGTATGATATCTAGAGGAATTGAGAAGTTTGGAAGCAACACGGCTACATTTGCAGTGTTGGGTCGATTTTCCACCGACTCTGCTGCAAGGGCGAAATTTTTGCAGAGCCTGCCCGACTCTTGTTCTGCAGGAAAATGATATCTTGTCAGAAATGAAACATATAGGTTACGACAAGCTAGGTTCCCCTTCAAATGACTCGGGAAAACTGGAGGAATTAAGAAGCAATCTCACATTGAATTCAAGAATGTAGGTCCTTTTTTTCGGAATGCAAGGTCCTGTTTATGACTTCCACAGCATAGTGAAAACGAGGTGACAAATTATTATCCATTTTTTTTCTTCCTTGTATTCTATAGCATGAGCAAAGGTTTATACAAGCAACCTTTTAAAGTTGCCTCTTGATTTTTTTTTTTTCTAATGCAGTTTGCCTTGATTGAAGTGTTATACTTGGCACTTTGTGCCATATAAGCTTATACATGGTGTTTTCCAATCATTTCTGCAATATTAATGTTACTGAAGTCCTGATTGAATTCATAAAATCAGAGTTTTACTTGTCTTTGAGCTATTACTTATTATTAAAGCGTGTGATATTATTGGTATCTACTTCCTGAACTAACACTTCCAAGTTCCATCCCAACTTAGTAGGCCAAGTCAGGAGAAGAATTCATTTTTAGAATTTTCTTAGGTAAAAAGAAAACAATTCTTTATTTGTCTCACTCGATCGCAGTAATCCTTAGGGTCTGTCAGCACCAGCTTGATAAAAACATCCTCCTCCTTGTAATTGGAATAGCCACAGCAGATTATATAGTGCTGCATGTTTATACACATCGATGATCAGCTGCTACAGTTTCCCCTATAACATGGGGATGTTTTATGCCTGAAGTGTGTGAGTTGTGAGAGGCATGTCACGACTTCTAAGTTCTAACGTCTTAACTATGCCATGGACAAAATCCTGCTATATACAAGTGAAGTGTAGATCAGCTGATTTATTATCCCACCAAGTTTTGGCCAGTGCGCCAACTAAGCGTTAGGAGTTTCTCGGCTATGTGAGGCTTCTCTGCGGAGCTTACATTAAAGGGAAGTATGGCAACACAAAAGTATGACAAGATTAGATTGATCGGCCAAGATGCAAATAATGAATGCAAATGTTTAATTGTTAAAGAGTACACTTTTATTTACCATGCCCTCTCATAAACTATTATTGCTGTCACTTCTCTGAATGGGAGAATTATTGCTGAGAGGTCCTACATGCTACGAAGAGTAAAACACTACTGCTGTTCATACACAGAAATACAACGTTACATTCGTGAAACGTAACAGCTATAGCCAAATGCATCAATCTCTATACATCAGAGCTCATTACTAAACATCGTCGAACCATAAGTGTCGAATAGAACCCCACTCTATCTTGACATCTGAATGGGATGCATCAGGGTGAAGACTTCGAACAGAACCAACCTCACTTGAATGATCACCTATGTTTACTAGAGGTTGCAATACCTCAGGTTGAATATTGGGTAGAAAATCAATAGTAGTTGCATTCCTTTTCATGTTTTGGTTTGATCGCCATGACTGTAAATAGGGAACGGAATCAACCATAGTTTCAGTATGGATCTATGTTTTACATGTGAGGGCAATATATCAGGGTAAAGATTGGAAGAGATCAACTTACCATGAATATAAATATCACTAAAAGCACCATCCATATGAATACTATTGCTGTAATAAGATCTTCCAGTAGATGAGATACCGGCTTCTTCCAGCCACCCTAAAAGAGAAAATGCTAACATGTTTTGAAATTGCAAAATACGCAGTAAAGAGCCCTGAATTCTGATATGCTACTCATAAACTTCAGGACACAATGCTATAGTTCAAGAGTAGCGGTTCAAAACTTCAGGAACCTAAGATAAGAAAAGCTTACAATTTTGACAAATTTTTCTATGACTCTCAACACTAGCCAGAGAATATAAGCATGTTCATGAAAAAAACGAAGGTTACAGACTACTCAGACCATAAAAGCTTCACAATTTTGATAAAACATCACCCTCTGAAGAAAGGCCCAATTATATTGCTGATTTTTATCATAGATAAACATTTAATGCAAGTCAAATCACAGCAAAACTCTGGTGAACGTGATTATAAACTGATGTTTTACCAGCATAAATTTTGACCCTACCCGAACAAGTGACACCTTAAATCTCCTTAGCGTAATAATAGGTAACCCTAGTCAAAAGGCAAAGCATAAAATTGAGAAACGACCTACATCAAAGACTGTAAAAGTATGCAGTACTGGTTCAATATTTAACTGAATGATTGTTGCCAAAGACTCTAGCTAGAAGGTTAAAGTGTTGACTGAACACCGATCTGATCTAGGAAATGTCTATGTATACAAGTTTAAACCTGTCTTTACAGATACAAGTTTAATTGATCTTCTTGCCTACGTTGTGTATTTCTAACAAGGTTTTCTTGTTGTTGGACAAAGTCCACACAACGAAGAGAACATTGCTACATTCTCGTTGTGAAGAAAATGGCCGTGAAATATTATTCGCTTACTGGTGGGGGAATGTCAATAATTTAGTGGACTTCAACCCTTTGAACATGAGAACTATATCAGAAGCTCATGTTTGCTGATGTTGCTTGGTTTGGATATAGGTTTTTTTTTTTTTTTTTTTTTTTTTTTTGGGGGGGGGCACATGACATGAATTTGAGAAATTACGTATGACATGTTATATGTCTGCACTTTCGATAATGACCAAAACAGAAATAAGATAAAGTAGAAAAATTCCAAGCCAACAGTATACACTGTTTGTCCTTAAGAAATCTAATCCCCTCACAGTTACCCAAGGTTTGTGGATTAATTTCTCCCAGGATAGAATTGAATTATCCTCACTATGATAGCGGTAATTCAAATCACAGTGAACAGCGAACTCAAATAATGGTAGCAAATCACACTGACTCAGAACTTACTTTTGTTTTGAAAACAAATGCAAAAGGTAATGAGAGAGAGAGTATGAAATTTTTGGATGATGAAAATGAGGCAAAATGCCTCTCTATTTATAGCCACAAGATTTGGAGTGAAAAGGCATGAAGGTGTCTTTTGGTGAAATGGCTGTTCATGAAAGGCAGCCTTCAAGGTGGCTGTTCAATGAAAAGGAACCTTTTCATTGGTGAAGTAGCTGTTCATAAAAGGCAGCCTTCAAAGTGGCTGTTCAATGAAAACACCCTTTCATTTGAAATAATGTTACAGCAGCCCACCTTTGGAATATTTGCTTAAATAGTCCACTTTTTAATTTCGTTACGAAACCGGTTCCGTATCAAATATTAATATAAAATATTAGTAATATTTATTTCATTTCCCATTCACACCAATTTACCTTCCTTCCAAACCCAACAATCCCCCACATGAATGGGGAATGGCTATATGAAGAAAACATGCAGAAAACTATGTGATTTGCAAGTAAGAATTAATTGCATCTGGATAAGTGGGTTTCCCTTTGAACTTTCAGTAGTGAACATATATCGGATATACTCGGTCAATCGGTAGATTTGATATCTTTGAACCGTCGAACTTTGGTGTATACCTAGACAACATATGTCACACAATTAATCCTTGACCATTTTTGGTTCTCATTGTTGTGTTCGTTTCAGCCATGAACATCGCCTGGTTCATGAGTGCGTAGAGAATTGGCCTTACAGAATTCTCCTTGAAGCGGCTTCCACTTCACACTCACATAGGTGATTTCTAAACGTGTAATCCCGTAGATCTACACTGTTTGACAAACCCCGTATCTAACTTAGATAATCATTAAAAAACGTCTTTAATGTTTTATCCTTGGTACTAAACATTGTCTTATTAAGAGGATGGGTTAAGTTGTTTGACAATGTTGGAGCGGTCGTACACAACTTTGTTTGAGCTCCTTGAACCTAGATCTTGGGATCTCCAGTCTTCTAGGTAGAGTTACCGCCATGACGACTTATCCTCGGCCATAGTCCCATTCCTCTTGATGATCTCTCAACATCATCTCTAGTTAAACCTTTAGTAAGTGGATCCGATACATTATCCTTTGACTTAACATAGTCAATTGTGATACTTCCTCTAGAGATAAGTTGTCGAATGGTTTTATGTCTTCGTCGTATATGACGATTTTTACCATTATACATAAGGCTCCCAGCCCTCGATATTGCCGATTGACTATCGCAATGTATACATATAGGTGTCAACGGTCTAGACCAAAATGGAATGTCTTCCAAGAAGTTTCGGAGCCATTCAGCTTCTTCACCGGCTTTGTCCAAAGCTATGAACTCAGCCTCCATTGTAGAGCGAGCAAGCAAGGTTTGTTTGGATGATTTCCAAGTTACCGCTCCTCCACCTATTGTGAAATATATCCACTTGTGGATTTTGATTCTTTTGAGCCGGTGATCCAATTTGCATCACAATATCCTTCTATAACAGCGTGATACTTATCATAGTGCAAAGCATAGTCTTGGGTGTACTCCAAATAACCCAAAACTCGTTTCATAGCCATCCAGTGATTTCGTCCAGGATTACTTGTGTATCGACTCAATTTACTTATAACACAAGTGTACAATTCATGATGTACATTAGACTTCCCAACACTCTAGCATAGTCTCGTTGAGACGTGCTTTGTCCTTTATTCTTTGTAAAGGCAAGATTAACATCAATTGGAGTCTTTGAAGTTTTGAAGTCTAAATACTTGAATTTTTCCAGGACATTTCTGATGTAATGAGTTTGAGATAATGCCAAACCTTGAGGAGTTTTGTGAATTTTAATACCTAAGATTAAATCCGCAACTCCCAAGTCTTTCATATCAAATTGCTAGTTAGCATACGCTTAGTAGCGTTGATGTCAGCAATATCTTTACTCATTATTAACATGTCATCCACATATAGACAAACAATGACTATATGATTTGGAGTGTTCTTAATGTAAACACATTTATCACACTCATTAATTTGGAAGCCATTTGACAACATTGTACTGTCAAATTTCGTATGCCATTGTTTAGGTGCTTGTTTTAGTCCATAAAGAGACTTAACAAGTCGACATACCTTCTTTTCTTTCCCAGGAACCACGAACCCTTCAGGTTGTTCCATGTAGATTTCTTCCTCCAAATCTCCATTTAAGAAGGCTGTCTTTACATCCATTTGATGGATTTGAAGATCATACATGGCGGCCAAAGCTATTAGCATCCGTATGGATGTAATTCTGCTTACCGGAGAGTATGTATCAAAATAATCAAGGCCCTTTTTTTGTCTATAACCTTTAACGACCAGTCTAGCCTTGTATTTGTCAATAGTACCATCAGCTTTCATTTTCCTTTTGAAAATCCATTTGTAACCTAAAGGTTTGTTCCCAGGAGGAAGATAAACCAACTCCCATGTGTGGTTGCTTAAAATGGATTCAATCTCACTATTGGCTGCCTCTTTCCAATATGGAGACTCTGAAGAAGCCATTGCTTCTTTATAAGTTTGAGGCTCATTTTCCAATAGGAAAGTCATAAAATCTTCTCCAAAAGAAGTAGACGTCCTTTGACGTTTACTACGTCTTGGATTATCATTATTTGGCATACTTCCTTTTGTACCTTCTCTTGGTCGTTTCGTGTTGACACTTGACGATTCATATTCACTTTTATACGGATATATATTTTCAAAGAATTCAACATTATCTGATTCCATAACTGTATTAATATGAATGTCAGGATTTTTTGATTTATAAACCAGAAAACGATATGCCTTACTATTCTTGGCATATCCTATGAAAACACAATCAACGGTTTTTGGTCCTATCTTTTCCCTTTTAGGTTTAGGAACTTGTACCTTTGCCAAACACCCCCACACTTTGAGGTAATTCAAGCTTGACTTTCTTCCCTTCCACTTTTCATATGGAATGGATTGTGTTTTGCTGTGGGGTACACGATTAAGTATTCGACTAGCTGTTAAGAATAGCTTCCCCCTATAAGTTTTGGGGTAAACCCAAACTTATCAACAAGGCATTCATCATCTCCTTTAAAATTCTATTTTTCCTTTCCGCAATCCCATTAGATTGTGGCGTGTAAGGGGCAGTAGTTTGGTGAATAATGCCATATTCCAAACATATTTGTTCAAAAGGAGATTCGTATTCGCCGCCCCTATCACTTCTTATCATTTTTATTCTTTTGTTAAGTTGTGTTTCAACTTCATTTTTGTATTGCTTGAATGCATCTATAGCCTCGTCCTTACTACTAAGTAAATAAACGTAGCAGTAACGAGTGCTATCGTCAATAAAAGTTATGAAATACTTCTTTCCACCGCGAGATGGTATTGACTTCATATTATAAATATCCGTATGAATTAAGTCTAAAGGTTCGGAATTCCTTTCAAGTGATTTGTAAGGATGTTTCGCAAATTTAGATTCAACACATATTTGACATTTTGATTTATCACATTCAAATTTAGGCAATACTTCCATATTTATCATTTTCCGCAAGGTTTTATAATTAATATGTCCCAAACGTGCATGCCATAATTCATTTGACTCAAGTAAGTAAGAAGAAGCTTGAACTTTATTATTGATAGAAACAGTCACATAGGTAACCTTTTCCTACAAAACTGTCATTCTTAGTTAATACAACCTTGTCAGCAACAAAAATACACTTAAACCCGTTCTTGATGAGAAGTGAAGCTGACACTAGGTTCTTACGTATTTCTGGAACGTGAAGAACATTGTTGAGAGTCACAACCTTGCCCGAGGTCATTTTTAGGCCTATCTTGCCATAACCTTCAATCTTTGCTGTTGCAGAATTTCCCATGAAGAGTGTCTCATTAGGTCCAGCGGGAGCATAGCTAGTAAACGCATCCTTATTTGCACAAACATGGCGGGTGGCTCCAGAATCAATCCACCATTCTTTCGGATTTCCTACCAAGTTACACTCAGAAATCATTGCACAAAGATCTATCTCTTACACTCATTGGGAAATAGTATCTTCTACCATGTTTGCTTTACCTTTATTATTTTTGGCATTCTTTGGGGCACGACAGTCTACAGCCTTGTGTCCATATTTGCCACAGTTGCGGCAATTGCCCTTGAATTTCTTCTTTTTCGGCTGATTGTTTGGTCCAGAAGGTTTCTTCCTTTTGTTGTTCTTTGGTGCATCATTTGTCTCAACGATATTTGCTCCCATTACTGTTGAACTTCCACGAGAAACCTTCTTCTCCGCAATCTTGTTGTCTTCCTCGATCCTCAAACGAACAATGAGATCTTCGAGTGACATCTCCTTGCGCTTGTGTTTCAAGTAATTCTTAAAGTCTTTCCACAAAAGTGGTAACTTTTCAATTACCGCAGCCACTTGAAACGCCTCATTGATGACCAAACCTTCATTGAGAAATTTATTATTAATAGGATAATTAATACTTCTAATATGAGCATTAATTTTGATCATACCTTCAACAATGAGATCATGAATGATCACTTGCAACTCTTGGACTTGACTTATGACAGTTTTACTGTCCACCATCTTAAAGTCCAGAAATTTGGCGGCTACAAATTTCTTCATCCCAGCATCTTCAGTTTTGTACTTCTTTTCAAGAGCAAGCCAAAGCTCCTTCGAAGTTGCAGCAGTACTGTAGACATTGTATAAGTCGTCCTCCAGTCCATTAAGAATGTAGTTTTTACATAGAAAATCAGAATGTTTCCATGCCTCAATAACAACGAAACGTTCATTTTCAGGAGTATCGTATGCCGGGACAGGAACATCCTCCTTAATGAATCGTTGCAAACTCAGAGTGGTCAGATAAAAGAACATCTTTTGCTGCCACCTTTTGAAGTCAATCCCGCCAAACTTTCCCGACTTTTCAGCCGGTGCTGGCGCAGGGGCCGGTGCAGATGCAGGGCGGCTGGAGCTTGCACCAATAGAAGCATTTGGTGTACCAGAAACACCGTTGTTATTTTCTGTGTTAGTCATTATTCTGTAAAAACAAAATAACGCAGTCAGATTCAAACAATCTGATTTAATATACAGTGAAGATTTTATATCTTCAAACTGATTTAATGTACAGTGAAGTTTTAATATCTTCAAACTGCAAATAATAATATAAATATTTTAATAATCCGGAAGTTTTTAATCTTCTGAACGGATTAAACACACAATAATTTTAATAATCCGTTGAAGTATTTAAATCTTCAAAAACGGAATATTAAATTTGGAGTAGAAAATCTTTTTAGATTTTAGTCTCCACAACAGTTTGGAGTAGAAAATCTTTTCAGATTTTAGTCTCCACAAACAGCCTATTATCGATTAGCAGATCAAAACACAAGTTAGATTTCTTAAGATTGTTATATGTCTGCACTTTCGATAATGACCAAAACAGAAATAAGATGAAGTAGAAAAATTCCAAGCCAACAGTATACACTGCCTGTCCTTAAGAAATCTAATCCCCTCACAGTTACCCAAGGTTTGTGGATTAATTTCTCCCAGGATAGAATGGAATTATCCTCACTGTGATAGCGGTAATTCAAATCACAGTGAACAGCGAACTCAAATAATGGTAGCAAATCACACTGACTCAGAACTTACTTTTGTTTTGAAAACAAATGCAAAAGGTAATGAGAGAGAGAGTATGAAATTTTTGAATGATGAAAATGAGGCATGCCTCTCTATTTATAGCCACAAGATTTGGAGTGAAAAGGCATGAAGGTGTCTTTTGGTGAAATGGTTGTTCATGAAAGGCAGTCTTCAAGGTGGCTGTTCAATGAAAAGATACCTTTTCATTGGTGAAGTAGCTATTCATAAAAGGCAGCCTTCAAAGTGGGTGTTCAATGAAAGCACCCTTTATTTGGAATAATGTTACAGCAGCCCACCTTTGGAATATTTGCTTAAATAGTCCACTTTTTAATTTCGTTACGAAACCGGTTCCGTATCAAATATTAATATAAAATATTAGTAATATTTATTTCATTTCCCATTCACACCAATTTACCTTCCTTCCAAACCCAACATGACATTTGTTGGACTTCTTGGATGACACGAGGATAGTCGAGAAATTGTAACATTCTCTCTGTTTTTGTAACTCTCACAGTACCATCTTGGTTTAATAACCTATCATATAGATGATTTATGTTCTCGATCTTTAGTTTGTGATTGGTGTTCCCACCACCTAAGACTAAGATCATCCTTTCCTCTCAAGTGATCAGAATCCAAAGAAATCCAAATATTTGCTTCGTTCAGGATTTATGCTACAAGAGCTGATAAAATGTATTACTAGCACTGCACAAGAATCAAGTAGAGAAGCAGAAAATACAAGCTGATACAGGTTGCTCTATCTCTATATTGGCTAGTCCCACTTAATGTCAAAAAAAAAAAAAGGGAAAAAGCTTTGACCACCCTGTCTTGGCTGGTCTATGGATATCCTCGCATCGCTCCACTAAACTGTTTGCCCTATTCGCCTTGCCTTGCCCCGCCCCATTTCATGTCCCCATGTTTAGTCGCAGTGGGCATAACGACAGAATTAAAATCTGTACTGCAAGGGGAAGGAGGCTTGGAACTTGAGTTGTAGGAATTGCTGTAATGGGAGTCACTTCAAAGAGCTTAACTGCGGCTACTTGGTCTTCGGCATGCTCTTGCATTACATTGTTATTTTCAATGGAATAATGGCATGTTAAAAAACAGTAGTCTCTTCTTAGATTTGAATTGACTTCACCACCAGCCACACATGAGAATAATCCTGAATAAATTTCAGAAGACTACTGTTCCTGAACATGCCATTGTTCTTGTTCCTGTTCCATAAAAAATCACAATGAAGATCAAGAACATGCCCAAGATCAAGAAATTGCAAGCTCTGAAGTGACTCCAATTCAAGAAATTCCTACAAGTCAGTTCAAAATCTTTGCAATGTGAAACTGTTACACCTAACAATGTGATGCATCTTCCGTGTGTATAAAGAGAGAGAGATGGAGGATATATGGTGCAACGCAAACCCGCAGGAGTTGCTTAGCACAAACACGGAAGATAAATAACAAAAGATAAAAGATAGAAGCAAGACAAAACTTGCTTCTTTCGAAAGAACAGTGAGGAACCTGTCTCAAAGCTCGATCGAAAGGAATACAAGAATCACCCTAACTATGCAACAATCCTCAAGAGAACATGCCTCTTGCAAACTGAATGATCAAAGAGGAATGTTCAATCGGATTAACCGAAAGCCACAAGTCCATAAATCCCTCACAGGGTTTTGCTCACGACGGAGACAAGAAGAAATGTGCTCGGCACTTTCATTCAATTCATCAATGTTCAAAAACTAGTTATCTACAATGAAAGGAAACAAGGTTTATATAGGGAATACTAAGGGTAAACTAGTAAATAGGTCACAGTTGACCAATAGAAATAAGCCACGCAGGGCTGAGTTAAAAATGTGTTCGGCAGACATTTGACTTCGGTAAGCCTTGGCTTCGGTTCTCGATTGTCTGCTCGAACACACACTTGTTGCCTTCGGACACTCAATTGTCTTCGAGCTCCTTGTCCTCGGTCACTTTGCCATCGGGCTCAAATCTGAAGATAATGCCTTCGATTCTTGAGCTCGGCCACTCAGCTTCGGAGCAATTGTTTTCCTTCGGCCAGGCTAAGTGAACGTGCACATCGTGCAGCAGCTTGGCTTGGCTTCTTGTCATCGGTCTCCTCGGTGGATCGAACACTTGATCAGCACGTGTTCGGGCTGCATCATCCTCCCCTTCTTGAGAAGATTTCGTCCTCGAAATCAAGCCCTCCTCGTCCTCCGAAGTTGGACCTACAACACAAGGAACTAAGTCAGCAACATTAAAGGTGTTGGACACGTTATACTCACCAGGGAGGTCGATCACGTAGGCATTGTTGTTGATCTTGGTCAACACTTGAAATGGACCATCCCCTCGAGGAGCCAACTTTCCTTTCCTTTGGTTCGGAAAGCGTTCCTTTCGGAAGTGAACCCAAACCCAATCTCCTTTCTTTAACTCCAACTTTTTACGCCCCTTGTTTTTCTTTACGGCAACCTTTGCATAGGCCTCCTCGAGGTTCTTCTTCACCTTTGCATGCAATTCGATCAAGGCAGCTGCTCGTCGAGTACCTTCAAAATCAAGAACAGAATCTCGAGGCAATGGGGTTAAATCAAGTGGAATCAAAGGATTAAAGCCATACACACATTCAAACGGGGTCATGTTGATCATTCTATGCACCGTTCGATTGTATGCAAACTCCATCATGGGCAAACGATCAGCCCAGTTTCCAACCTTCCCTTTGGTCATTGCCCGAAGCAAAGATCCCAAGGTTCGGTTAACTACCTCGGTCTGTCCATCAGTCTGAGGATGGTGAGACGTCGAGAATAGTAGCTTGGTGCCGAGGGCACCCCACAAACACTTCCAAAAATGACTCAAGAACTTCGAGTCTCGATCACTCACAATAGTACGAGGTACACCATGCAATTTTAACACGTTAGAAACAAACAATGTAGCTACATGCTGTGCATCATCACACTTTTTGCAAGGAATAAAGTGAGCCATTTTTGAAAAACGGTCAACCACAACGAAGATGCTATCATGTCCTCCCCCCGACCTCGGTAACCCCAAGACAAAGTCCATGGATATATCAACCCAAGGTCGATCAGGCACAGGCAACGGGGTGTACAATCCATGAGGGTTGGACTTCGATTTTGCTTTCTTGCAAACGAGACAAGCGTTGCAAAGCTTTTCCACATCTCGTCGCATTTTGGGCCAATGGAACTGCTCGGTCAAGATACCAAGAGTTTTATCGACACCGAAGTGTCCCATCAGTCCACCTGAGTGAGCTTCTCGAACCAAGAGCTCTCTCCACGATGACACTGGCACACAAACCCTCCCATTTTTGAAGAGGTAGCCATCATGCCACTGATATTTCTCAACCTTTCGGCCACTCAAGATTGCGTCTCGAACACATTTCAGCTTGGGATCGTCCTCGTACATCGACTTGATGCTTTCGAATCCCATGAGCCTAGAGGCGAGAGTGGTCGCTAAGGCAAATTTTCTTGATAGCGCATCGGCCACAACATTATCTTTTCCCTTCTTGTAATGAATTACATAGGGAAAGCTTTCAATAAATTCAACCCACTTGGCATGTCTTCGATTCAATTTTTCCTGACCTCGTAGATGCTTCAAAGACTCATGATCACTCTTGATCACAAACTCTCGAGGCCACAAATAATGTTGCCAATGGGCGAGTGCTCGAACGAGGGCATACAACTCTTTGTCATACGTAGAGTAATTCAAAGTTGCACCCTTAAGCTTTTCGCTAAAGTAAGCGATCGGCTTCGAGTCTTGCATCAGCACTCCTCCGATCCCAACTCCAGACGCATCATACTCGACTTCGAATGCTTTGCCGAAGTCAGGGAGTTGCAACAACGGGGCAGAACAAAGCCTCCGCTTCAACTCTTGGAAAGCCCTCTCTTGGGACTCTCCCCACACAAATGGATTGTCTTTCTTCACCAGCTCGGTTAAAGGAGCTGCCACGGTGCTAAAGTCGCGAACAAACCTTCGGTAAAAGCTAGCTAAGCCATGGAAGCTACGAACTTGTGATACCGAGGTTGGAGTTGGCCAATCTTTGATGGCTTCGACTTTTGATTCGTCGACTTCGACACCATTAGCACTGACAACAAATCCAAGAAAGACTACACGATTGACACCAAAGGCGCATTTCTTGAAGTTGGCATACAACTTCTCTTCTCGAAGCTTTTCGAGCACTTGCCTTAGGTGGTCGACATGTTCATCCATGGTTTTGCTATAAACAAGTATGTCATCGAAATAAACGACAACAAACTTATTTATGAACGGTTTGAGCACATGGTTCATCAGTCGCATGAATGTGCTCGGTGCATTGGATAAGCCAAAAGGCATCACCAACCATTCATAGAGACCGAATTTGGTCTTGAATGCAGTTTTCCACTCGTCTCCGGGTTTCATTCGGATCTGGTGGTAACCGGACCTGAGGTCTATCTTCATAAAGCATGAAGAACCACTTAACTCATCTAGCATGTCATCTAACCGAGGGATAGGATGACGATACTTTACCGTTATTTTGTTGACTGCTCGACAGTCAACACACATCCGCCATGTTCCATCCTTCTTCGGGACAAGGATAACAGGAACGGCGCAAGGACTCAAGCTCTCACGAACGAGGCCCTTGTTTAACAATTCATCAACCTGCCGTTGGAGCTCTTTGGTGTCTTCGGGATTACACCGGTATGCAGGTTTGTTAGGGATTTGAGACCCTGGTACGAAGTCAATTTGGTGCTCGATTCCTCTCAACGGAGGTAATCCACCTGGCATTTCCTCGGGAAACATGTCCTCGAAGTCCTGCGAAACTTTGCGAACAAACAAAGGCAAAGGGTTATCATTAGAAAAATCATCATTAGAGTTTAGAAAGATACCCTTGTGCACGAGGCAAATCATCATCTGACCGTGGTCGTTGCCTCGTAAGATCTCACCGGGTTGCATGATTGCACAAATTCCTTTCACTTCGATCGGTGAGTTTGTCTCTTCGGGCCCCAATTTTGCTCCCATCGGAAGCTTAGCTTTGGCCGCTTCTTTCAATTCTTTCATTCGTTTATAGTCCTCGGTGACTTGTTTTGGAGACAAGGGTTTGAGTATAAAACTCTTCCCATCGAGCTTCACAGTGTAAGTGTTGGATCTGCCATTGTGAATAGCTGTTCGGTCATACTGCCACGGTCGACCCAATAGCAAATGACAAGCTTGCATCGGAACCACATCGAATATCATTTCATCTTGATACTCTCCGATTTTGAACTTGATCCACACTTGTTTGACAACTCTCAATTCTCCACACTCATTCAGCCATTGTAACTTGTAAGGGTGGGGATGCTTCATCGTAGGTAATCCCATTTGTGAAACCAAAGTTTGGCTCACTACATTGGCACAACTACCAGAATCAATGATCATCGAACACACCTTTCCCCTCACTCGACATCGGGCATGAAAGAGGTTTTCTCTTTGGTTGTCCTCTTCTTCAAGAGTCATGCAGCTCAAATTCCTTCGAACCACAAGAAACATTTCCGGATGATCAGCTTCGGCAGCCTCATGATCATCATCAACTTCAGCTCGATCAGTCTCCTCGATAATTTCCTCCTCGGTGTCACTCGCTTGCTCATGGACGGTTCCATCTTCGAGCAGAAGCATAACTTTGCGAGTTGGACACTCTTTTGCCATGTGACCATAACCTTTGCATTTGTGACACTGAATATTTGAAGCACTAGGAGAGTTGAGTTGAACTTTACCTCCCGCTTCTCTTGGTTGGTTGCCGGTCACACCTCTTTTGAAGGGTCTCTTCGAATCTCGAACAGTGTTAGCACTTGCTTGGTTTGGACTCTTCCATTCTTTACTTCGGTTCAAAGGAGTAGAAGTAGTGACTCCTCGATACCGGTTTGCCTTATCGTCCTTCACCAATTTTTCAGCTTCGGTGGCAGCATCAAACAAATCTCCCAACGTGTGGTACACGTGGAGTCTCAACTGAGATGATACATCCCTAGTCAAGCCATTTTTGAATCTGATAATGGCTTGCTCTTCGTCTTCGACCAGATCAAGATTCAATCGAACCTTTTCGAACTCATCGTGGTACTCTTGGACAGACTTGGACCCTTGCTTTAACTCATAGAGCTTTTGCATTTGAGTCTGCCTGTACTTGGCACTCAAGTACTTAGCATCCATCGCTCTCATCAACTGTGGCCACGTATTGACTACTGGATAGTCATTTCTTCTTCGATGCCTCTTGTTAGATTCCCACCATGTTGATGCATAAGCTTCGAACGAAGCTATGGCATGGGCAGCCTTTCTCTCATCGGTCATCTCATTGGTTTCAAAGATGCGCTCCATTTTAAGCTTCCATTCAAGATACTCATCGGGATCACTAGTTCCTTTAAAGGGTGGAATAGTGATCTTGACACTGTTCAAGTTTGAGTCTCGAACAGCTCTAGCCTGTTCGGGAAACTCATCTTCTCGATCATCAGCCTCACGCTCAATATTTCTTTCAACATTTGCGCCTCGGCCTCGACCTCGGAAATTTCCACGTCCTCGGTGAGCTTGCCTTCGTTGAGTGATTGGCGGCTCACGCTCATATTCGTCCTCGGGAAATTCCTCTTCATCAACCTCTTCGGCAACAGCTCCAAGATCTCTTCGGGCCACTGGAGGTGGTATTCTTTCTCCTCGGGGAATGCCCAAGTTTTGATAAGCAGCTTGGGGATTGCCCAAGTTAAGTTCTCTTCGAATTGCTTCACTCGTCAACTGATGTTGTCGTACAAGCTCAGCATACAGCTCAGGTTTCATCGGAGTGGATTGGCTTGTTCCAGCGCCGGACCCATTCACGGCCACGGACGCGTTTCCCTGCTCGAGGTTAGCTACTCGAGCACTCACTCCTCTTACTTCGGCACTGATGCCTTGTATCGCAGCCATGAGATCGGCTAACGACAACTCGGGCTTCTCAATGCTTTGGCCATCGTGTCCAGCCATGGTACCTGCACAAGTCAAAGATCAAACAAATGTTAGGGTTAGAAATCACCTCACACACTCCCTCACCTTTGATGGGTGGCACTCGGGTCCACTCAATTTATGGGTTCGGTTTTTGATCACTCAAGGACTTGTTAACAGTGGCTCGTCCAATTGATCGGTCCTCTAAGATCCTTCAAGTTCGACAATAGTCACTGCCTCTTCGGGAAGAGTGAAGTGATGTTCGACTCGATGGAACGGACGCCTTTTAACTGAGCTCAGGGAGTCAAAAGAATTTCTACAAAAGTTTGGACTTCGGTCACCCCTTCGCACGAATTCCTATCAGCTTAAATGAGTTAGTACGACCTCGAGTAGGACAATTACTCAAAAGATCCACCAACTAGAATTTGACACGAAAGAAAGTGAGAACCTAGGAGAATCTACCCTTTGATTCCCTTTTGGAATCTTTTTCGATCACACCCACTCCTGTCCGTACAAGAGTGGTCCCTCCTTTGGTACGGATAGGGTTTTACCTTATCCACTTTCCCTTTTCAGCCGACAATTTTCACCTGGGGTTTTGATGTTAAAACTTTAACCTCTTTCTTCTTCAATGGAACAGTGACCTTGCTCCGGCGTACGGACGCAACAACTTCGGTTCACTGACCACGCAATTCAACAGATCTGAGTTGCTCTTTCGACTCCGGTTCCAAACAGTCAACGGAGGAAATCAAACGAAGTTCTTTGAACTAAAAAATTCAGCTCGTTCGTGTCGTACTCTGTTACGATTTTGTAACAATTTTCCGGCGTACGGACAACGATTGTAAACTGAGAACTTCGATTTTTAAGCAACAGTCAAACCCAAATCACTCAAGAACCACCAATCTTCACCGATTTCTTCCAAACACAGTGGGGTTCGAGTTTTCAGTCACCATTAAAGCTCAAAACAGTCCAAAAATTCACCAAGAAACCCTAGTCACGAAATTGGTACGTCGGGTACTTGTTGGATTCGGAACTCGATGGTGAACAAGAATCTATGGTTGTTTTTCCCAAACAACCAACAATTAAACACAATTTTTGAATTTTCTTTTTAACACCCTTTTTTTTTTTTTTGTAAAAATAACAACACCAACAGTAACAAAATCAAATCAGAATTCGAAACGGAAAACAGAGACACAGACGCACGAAAATAAAGATAACGTGAACAGGATTTGGGGTTGTAGAAACAAGCCCAAACCGTGCTCTGATACCAAGATGGTGCAACGCAAACCCGCAGGAGTTGCTTAGCACAAACGCGGAAGATAAATAACAAAAGATAAAAGATAGAAGCAAGACAAAACTTGCTTCTTTCGAAAGAACAGTGAGGAACCTGTCTCAAAGCTCGATCGAAAGGAATACAAGAATCACCCTAACTATGCAACAATCCTCAAGAGAACATGCCTCTTGCAAACTGAATGATCAAAGAGGAATGTTCAATCGGATTAACCGAAAGCCACAAGTCCATAAATCCCTCACAGGGTTTTGCTCACGACGGAGACAAGAAGAAATGTGCTCGGCACTTTCATTCAATTCATCAATGTTCAAAAACTAGTTATCTACAATGAAAGGAAACAAGGTTTATATAGGGAATACTAAGGGTAAACTAGTAAATAGGTCACAGTTGACCAATAGAAATAAGCCACGCAGGGCTGAGTTAAAAATGTGTTCGGCAGACATTTGACTTCGGTAAGCCTTGGCTTCGGTTCTCGATTGTCTGCTCGAACACACACTTGTTGCCTTCGGACACTCAATTGTCTTCGAGCTCCTTGTCCTCGGTCACTTTGCCATCGGGCTCAAATCTGAAGATAATGCCTTCGATTCTTGAGCTCGGCCACTCAGCTTCGGAGCAATTGTTTTCCTTCGGCCAGGCTAAGTGAACGTGCACATCGTGCAGCAGCTTGGCTTGGCTTCTTGTCATCGGTCTCCTCGGTGGATCGAACACTTGATCAGCACGTGTTCGGGCTGCATCAATATATATATAGAAAGTTTACTTGATTTATGCCATATAAAGTTGCAATACATTTTCTACAACCAACTGATAATAAAAGGAAGGTCATCTTCTTTCTCCTTTTCAAGAGAAGACTAACACTTTGTTTGGACCATTGTTCTTGGTATTATATTGTATTATTATTATGATTACAATGTTCGTTTTGGTTGTTACTTTAATTTCATTGTATTGTATTGTTAAATTCTGTTGTTACGTAACAATGAAAAGACTCACTTTTTGTTACAACCGATTTAGTGGTTTCGAATTATTACGCTTTTTCACTTTTCCATCATGTCCTTAATTATAATTTTATAATTCTATTCTGCCCTCTACCCTATTTTCTTACTTAAATATACCCAAGTAGCTATTTTGACCTCGTCTTCCTTCTTCTCTTGTATTGGTACGTTCCATGACCTTTCTTTTTTTTTTTACGTTTTTTGATTCTTTCTTTTCCTGCACCTTTTTAAAAAAAATTCTCTACTTTTCAAAAGAACTCATATTTTTTTAATATTATTTTCACTATGCACCTTTTTAAAAAAAATTCTCTACTTTTCAAAAGAACTCATTTTTTTTAATATTATTTTCACTATGATTTGCATGAATTTCATAGCTAATATATATTTATAAGGTGTAGTTGGTGATAACTAGTAAATTTAAACTGTCTTAAATTATTTTAAAGAAAATTTACTACTTAATTTAATATTTAGAACAACTAAGAATATATTAGTAAACTTATTAGTTATACTACGATACAATACAATCAAAACAAATAATAAGAATGTTATTAAACAACGGAAAATAATACAATCAATTTAAACATCATATTTATAATACAATACGATACAATATAATACAAAACAATACATTATAAAATAATAGGTAACAATAATCCACACAGAGTGTAAACGGGAGTAATCGTAACTTTATTACGGGGAGGACTGAAGGAGATACGAGTCATAAGTAATTACTCCCTATTACAAAGAACTTGTCCGGTTTTTTCTTTTCTCTCTTTGAATATTTTCAATTTATTACTTCTTTATTTATGTAAAGAAATCTAGAAATGTCTTTCTCTTTCCATTTGAATATACTACCAGTTCCTTCTTTGAAAACTCCAAGTTCATTCAATTTCACGTAAAAATCGGACCGTATCTTTTCCTTTCTAAAATTTTTCTGGCATAAATTTTCTTCTAAATCTATTTTTTTAGATAAACTTTTATGTTACAAGTGTTAATTTGCCTATTCTGCCTTTACAAAACTATTGCAACTTTACGTAAAACAAATAAGAATCCTTTTTCTTATACAAAAAATGATATATTTTGCATCCTTATTACTAAGGGTGTTCACGTGAAACAAAAAACGCACTAAATCGAAAAAACCGCTCTAAACCGAAAATCGATCCAAATCGAAAAAAAATCATATTTTTAGATTTGAGTTGGTTTTGGTTTAGAATTTTAAAAACCGATATAATTTGGTTCGGTTTTGGTTTTAAACAAAACATAACCGGAAAAATCCGAACCAAACCGATTTTAAACAAATGATTTTCCTTCAATTAAATTTTGTTTTCCACTTTAGAGCTAGAGCTGGAGTAAAGGACAATAACTCGAGGACATCAAACTCTGATCGTTCTTGGCTCAACACTTTTTACTCTAATATATAGCTTCTCATCAGCACTTGTATAACATGTACTAGATAGCTTTTACTGACATTTTTTGTATTGGATACTAATTAGTTTTCTTTTGTCCCATTTATATAAGATGATAGTCTGGACAACCCGGATAAACCGAAATAACCGATAAAAATCGAATTGTTGAAAACCCGACTTAATTGGTTTGGTTCGATTCTTGTAATTGAAAATCCGACTTAATTGGTTTGGTTATCTTTTAAGTAAAAACTGATCCAAACCGATACGTGAACATCCTACTTATTACTATATACTATATTATTATTCCTCAATCCTTAATTACAGGTTTCAATTTATCTTTGGCAAATAAATCATCTTTCACCATTAAGGTAATATGAATTAGAGCATGTTTGGCCAAGCTTCTATGAAGCCAAAAGTGCTTATATTTTCTCTAAAAGTGCTTATTTTGAAAAATTAAGGTGTTTGGCCAAGCTTCTAACAGAATAATAAGTGCTTTTGAGTGGCAACATAAGTTGTTTTTTTGTTGTGGGAAAGAAGCTGGAAAAATTAACTTTTCCCCTGAAAGTGCTTTTGAGTGGAAACAGAAGCTGTTTTTTTATTTCTATCATTCCAAAAATATCCTTACTAGAAATACGTATATACCTACTAGCCCTATTTACTTTAACCTAATGATGATAATATATAAACAGTACATTATCTTTTTTTCTCCTTATTTTTTCTACATACACCTACATCACTATTGTTAAATTTTTTTAATCAAATAACATGTTTTTAAGATATAGATCTATAATATTCAATTTTATATGCTGTATTTTGTAAAAGATTAATCTAATTACAAAATTAAATAATGCTTTTGAGAATAAATGATTAAAAATATTTTCCTAGTTAAATTAACTGTAAAGTGAATGTTTTAAATGTCCTTACTCGTAATTTAACACTAAAAAATACTTTTTCAAAAGTTTGGCCAAACACAAATTACTACTCAACTATTGACATAATGTTTTTTAAATGAGTTGGCCAAATACAAACTATTTTTATCCAAAAATACTTTTAAAAAAAATACTTGTCAAAATAAGTAGGTTTCAGAAATTTGGCCAAACAGACTGTCGAGAAGCAAGTGCACGAGGAAATCCAAGAAAAATAAGTGGTCCCCTGTTTTTGTTTTTTTTTTCTTTCTAAAGAGTAGGTAAAATCTTTAATTGTGGGTGAAAAAGAAAAAAGAATCCAAAACTTGTTTAACAAAATACAATATAATTAAGATATTATATTATCTGGAATCATCCTGACCCTTCGTCACTCACGCAAAGCTGAGTCTTAAACAAAACACCTCATTGGAACTCTCTAGAAACCTAATAAAGCCCTTCTTCACTCCCATTTAAAAGCCTCCATCTTCTTCCTCTTTACCATCAATTCACACACTAATTCTCTGTATAATTGTGAGTGCAAAATGGAAGAAGATTATGATATTCCAGCAGCAGAAGGAATGGAGGAAGACTTGGATCTGCCGGAAGATAGTTCGATGATGAAAGTCGGCGATGAAAAGGAAATTGGAAAAGAAGGTTTGAAGAAGAAGCTTGTTAAGGATGGTGAAGGCTGGGATACTCCTGAACCTGGTGACGAAGTTCAAGGTATAATTAATTACTTTATTTCCCATTGTCTTAAGTCTTGTTATGTTGGATCACTCGAGGTACCCTGCCGTCTTAGTGACACTGCATACAACAAGCTGATATTTGTGTTATTAAATGTCTTTTCATTAATTCATAATGGATTGATCCAGCTATCTTTCGCTTAACTGGTTGTTATTTCTCTTCATATCACTTAATTAAATTCCAATTGCATCATTTACCTTACTGTAAATATGAATTTGTTCGTGTTATTCTAGTATTTGAGCTCACCAAGGTGTTTTTTGATTTAATTGTCAGTTCATTATACTGGAACTCTGCTCGATGGAACAAAGTTTGATTCCAGTCGCGATAGGGGAGAGCCGTTCAAGTTCACCCTTGGTCAAGGTTAGTGGACGTCCCTTAACCCCTCTTGCCTGCTGATTAATGTATCTTTATTTATCAAAGGACCTTTGTTTTGTGCACTGTTGTTGTAAAAGTACTTACACAACCACGTCGCTCAGAATTTAACTATAGCCTTTCATGTAAATCTATGATAAATATTACTCCATCAATAACCTGATAAAAATGGTAAGATGCTCCAGTAGGACCTGTAGTTAGGCCTGGGCATCGAGCGAGCGGAGCCCGAGCCGAGCCCAACCGAGCTTACTATGTTACCGAGTCGAGCCGAGCCTGAGCCGAGCCGAACCGAGCTTTAAACTATGCCATGCCGAGCCGAGCTCGAGCCGAGCTCAACCGAGCTTTGCTAGAGTTTGACCGAGCCCGAGCCGAGCCCGAGCTGACTCTTTTTCTTTTGTGTCCTCATACTTAATAATATAAAAAATAATATTTATTTTTTTCATCATAATCATTAAAAAACAGTTTTAGAGATGATGTTAAAAATATGATAAGTAGTTTTATCCTATAACTTATGTTAAAAGTGTTAGTTATTTTAATTTGATTTGATTTAAAACATCTAGTAGGCTTATAAATTTTAATATTATGGTTATAAATTTTACCATGTTAATAATTAAATGGTTAAATTAAAAATATGAATTGCATTTGATTTTTAGTATCAGCTATTTAGTAGGCTTAACCTTTACATTATGAGAAAATAAATTTGTTTATGTCAAATAAATAAGGATAAGAGTACAAGTTTATCAATTGTTAATTATATTAAATATTAAGTAGACTTCAAATTAGTAATTGAGACTAATGAATGAAAGTTATATTTTAAAGAGAAAATTACATAATAAATCAAGCTAACCGAGCCGAGCCGAGCCAGCTCTGTCGAGCCGAGCTTTGACCGAGCCGAGCTTGACCGAGCTTTGACCGAGCCGAGCCGAACCGAGCCAAACTTTGAATAAAACCGAGCCGAGCCCGAGCCGAGCCTCTTTTCAAAATGAGCCGAGCCGAGCCGAGCTAAAAGGCAATTGAGCCGAGCCGAGTTCCGAGCTGGCTCAGCTCTATGCCCAGGCCTACCTGTAGTGATTAATGTGAGAACCAAGGAACATGCTTTATGACAGAGTCTTTAATTGCCATAAATGACAGAATAATTGACACTTCTATTATTGAAACGGAAGAGGCTATCGAATTAGATAATGGACTCCAACTACATTAGAATTGAACTGTAGTTCATTCATGGTGATGTGTAATGTTGGTCCTTAATTCTAAGGGAATGTCAAATCTTCAGCTCGTTTAGAGGGTTTGGACTTTATAACGGTTTGATGGCAGTGAAACTATGGTTAAGGTGATCTGGATAGCACTTCTATGGCTTCGTTTGAGTTTGTTTTCTTGTCTATGTAAAAGTCTAAAAGATAATTGAAAAGGACTCTCGCATTGCAAAGTTTTAAGGGTCGAGACAACTGATGGTTAATTGTAAATGGATTTGTTTGAACTCAAATTTGTTGAGAACCTTATTGATAGTAGGAATACAGTTATTATTAGGAAGGCTGGATGAATAAGTTTTACTATAAGCTAATACTGATTCCCTCATGCTTTCCCATGTTCTGATAGGACAAGTAATTAAAGGATGGGATCAAGGTATAAAGACCATGAAGAAAGGTGAAAATGCGATTTTCACTATTCCTCCGGAGCTGGCTTATGGAGAGAGTGGTTCTCCTCCAACTATCCCTCCAAATGCCACTTTACAATTTGATGTTGAATTGCTATCATGGACGAGTGTAAAAGACATTTGTAAGGATGGTGGAATTTTCAAGAAGATCCTCACAGAGGGTGAAAAATGGGAAAACCCAAAAGATCTCGACGATGTATTAGGTATGTGTTTATCATTTTCAATTCATAAGAAACTACAGTTATATCTGTTTGGAACATAGATTAAGCATTTTCTTTTACTTTTTGTAACAGTCAAATATGAAGCTTTGCTCGAAGATGGCACAGTGGTGGGAAAATCAGATGGAGTGGAATTCACTGTTCAAGATGGTAACCTTTGACTGCCTGCCTATGCCCGTACTGTTTTATTAGGTAAAGTGCTGTAGTTGTGCTCTGACATCCTTAATTCAACAGGTCATTTCTGCCCGGCTCTTGCTAAGGCTGTGAAAACCATGAAGAAAGGTGAAAAGGTCCAGTTGACAGTAAAGCCGCAATGTAAGTGTAGCTTGCTGATAAGTGGCTTTGGTATTCAGTGGGCGGTAAGAGTGCTCTTCTTGACATAGGTGGATTGTTTGCTGCAGATGGCTTTGGAGAAAAAGGGAAACCAGCCTCGAGTGATGGAGGAGCAGTCCCACCTAATGCCACATTGCAAATTAACGTGGAGTTGGTCTCATGGAAGATTGTTTCAAATGTCACCGATGACAAGAAAGTAGTAAAGAAGATCTTGAAAGAAGGGGAAGGATTTGAGAAACCCAATGAGGGAGCTGTAGTTAAATGTTAGTGGAAAAATTATTAGTTTGTTCTTGCATATACGTATACTATGATGTCTGACAGTTGTTTCAATTTGCGTATTGCAGTAAAACTGATCGGCAAGCTGCAAGATGGCACAGTCTTCACAAAGAAGGGCCATGATGGGGAAAATGAAGATGAACTTTTCGAGTTCAAGACTGATGAGGGTATGATTTGGATTCATTGTTATTACTAGTTAGATTTTACTTTATGATTTTCACTAGTTTATTATCCACTCTTGTGTTGATTGAGCTTGCTTTTGGTGTACCATGAACAGAGCAAGTCATAGATGGGCTAGATAGAGCTGTGATGACGATGAAGAAGGGTGAAGTGGCACTGCTTACCATTGCGCCTGAATATGCCTTTGGTTCATCGGAGTCTAAGCAGGATTTGGCCATTGTTCCTCCTAACTCCACTGTGTGTTATGAGGTTGAACTTGTTTCCTTTGTCAAGGTAAGTGATGTTTTGTTTCTTTTTATTTTTCTAAGCTTTCCCTGTCTGGCACTGTTTGTGGAACGGTTTTATCATATTTGCTTGTTGGTCACCTGTAGGACAAGGAATCATGGGATATGAATACCGAGGAGAAAATCGAGGCTGCTGGCAAAAAGAAAGAAGAAGGGAATGCACTGTTTAAGGCTGGTAAATATGCAAGGGCATCTAAGAGATATGAGAAGGTAAATATTCAACTTTAACTATGTAATTAAGAACTAAATCAGTGGTCTTGTCTGTCAAGCAGCAAGTATTGTGATGCCTGTTTTGCCTAACTGCATGTTTGACGAATGCAGGCTGCTAAATACATCGAGTATGACACTTCCTTTAGCGAGGAGGAAAAGAAGCAGTCTAAAGCTTTGAAGATCAGCTGCAACTTGAATAATGCGGCTTGCAAGTTGAAGTTGAAAGATTACAAGCAGGCTGAGAAACTGTGTACCAAGGTATAAGAATTGAAAACATAAATCACCCCCTCCTATAGAACTCATCCTTGTAGTATGATTCATCATCTTTTCTCACTAATTGTGTGTGCGCGCTGCAGGTGTTGGAACTGGAGAGCACAAATGTCAAAGCTCTTTACCGTAGAGCTCAAGCATTTATGAACATGGCTGATCTTGATCTTGCTGAACTCGACATTAAGAAAGCTCTAGAGATTGATCCCAATAACAGGTAAACAATCAACTCTGCTGGTTATTATGCTGAATCTATTGTATTTGTTGATCATGGTGCTGACACTTGTTCTCTCTTCTGATGTTAAGGGATGTGAAGCTTGAATACAAAGCTCTGAAGGAAAAAGTCAAGGAGTTTAATAAGAAGGATGCGAAGTTCTACGGAAACATGTTCGCCAAGTTAAATACGACCAACACAGCTGTAAGTTCCTGACTGCATAACCTACTCTTCGTGCAGCTTTACCTCTTGTTCTGGAATCAGCTCGTGACATGGTCATCTTGTGCAGAAATCTGCTCCCAAGGAACCAGAACCAATGAGCATAGATAGCAAGGCATAACTTTCCACAGACATGACGTAAAAGGACCGGCATCTTTCTTGGGCATGGTTTAAGAGATGATAGGCATATGTTATCTGTCATGGAGTCGTTATAGTAGATCTTAGGAGAGTTTTCTGAAAACGTGACTGGTTTTTCTGATTTATTTCTGATTTTACTCGGATATGCTTGTTATGGACATTCTTGCTGAGATAAAATTAAGCTTCTTTGGTGGTCCTTAGTTCATTGATTGTGTGTTACTCCGTTGCAAGGTGGATAATTGTTGATGTTGGAAAAAACGCGGAATATGGATCTCTTTATATCTAGCATCGCTCAAGACTCGATTACCTGAAAGTAGTTAGCATTAACGTTAAGGCCCTTCGTGACCAGTTTGGTAACTGGGCAAGCAAATAACAGTACTGTATTTCTGTGTTTGACGGTCAAGAGTTAACTGATTAATCATACTCGTAACTTGTATCTTGACTAAAGTTATTAGCAAACCCGTGTAGATATAGTATCGAACCTGTCTTGTTGCAGTTCAGAAGAGAGGAAATAAAAAAACGAAGACAAAGATCTCTTGTACCAGTAAGGAGGAGAAAGAAGAACACTAGTGCACTCGTAGGCGATGCAAAATTTTGTGCAGAAGTACGTGGGACTATATCGATAGAGTAAAAAGTGGGATGTCGATAGGAACTATATCGATAGAGTAAAAAGGACAGCCAGGTGCACTAAGTATTTCGCTCATACAGGAACTGTGAAGTGCGCTCTAAGGGGTGTAATATATGCTGTCTACCCTAATACAAATATTAGTTGCTGTTTTCATGGCTTAAATCCGTGACACTAAGTCACATGAAGATAACTAAGGGTGGCCAGCGGTCCGGTCCGGTCCGGAACCGGTACCGGGCCAAAAAAAATTTAAAATCGGTGGAATTCCGGTCTACCGGTCTGGTCCATGCCGGTTTCAAATATTGGAGCCGGATCGGAACCGGTTCCGGAGACCGTTAGGCCGGTCGGTACCGGTCCGGTCCGGCCGGTTAACGGTTTTTTTTTTTTTTTTTTTTTAGGCAAATAAAACTAAAATTTGAAAAACTTAACAATTTATTTAAACATCATTTGTGATAATTAGGTAAATTATATTTTTTTAATGAAACAAATTAACAAAATAATTATGTAAATTATATTTTAAAATTTATTAATGTAAAGTTTATTGAATGAGAAATAAATAATTGAACGACGTCTTCTAGTTTGTTACTTTATCAGTGTAAAGTTTATGAAACAAAACAAACGTTTATTGAATGAGAAATAGATAATTGAAATGACAAAACAAACTAGAAATCGAAAAATTACAAAGATGCTAAATAAACTAGAAATTCGAAAATACATAATTGAAATAGATATTCCCCTAGCCATCTCTTCAAATTTTCAATCACGCGGAATAAAGCCATTTATTATATCCCATTCGGTTCTGTGGTTTTTTTTTTAAGTGTTGCCTAAACTTTCCCGTCCCTCCATTGTTGGGTCCAGTGTAAACTTGCCACTCTTTGTTACAGATGTTACATTTAGCTTTCTGAGATTCAGTATCTTTCGTAATAAGTTCCCACACTATAGAACGACGTCTTCGTTCAGGAGCAGCGGGAGCTTGATTTTCAGCCATTATAATTGTTTGGATTTTGGAAGAAATTTAGAAAATAGCCTTTGAGAGTAATTTGAGAGATAAATTGATAGAAAATAGTAAATTGTGTGATATAATGATGAAATAATAGTGTATATATAGATAAAAATAGGTTGGGGGGGGGGGGGGGGGGGGGTTATGGGGGGCGTTTAGGGGGGTTGATAGGCAAATATAGCCGTTTTTGGCCGTTGGCCAACGGCTATATTTGAAAGAGAGCCGTTGGGCCAAAATGCCGGTCCGGTCCGGTCCGGTTCGGTCCGGTCCGGTCCGGCAGTTCGGCCCAAATAAGTTTTTTTTTTTTTTTTTTGTTTTTCCATTGAGTTTTATTTAAAGTGATGGAAACTTTGAAAAATATTACAACAAAATATTATTTAGTTTTTACTTGTATATATTAAAGTTTAAACTTAGAATAAAAAAACTTGTAGTATTTTTTATAATTTGAACTTGTAGTTTTGAATTAATTTGTTATGTTCAATATTCAAAGTTTCAAACTTTGAATTAATTTTAGTAAATTCAAATTTTTGAATTAATTCTTTAAGTTCAAAATTCAATATTTGAACTAATTTACAAACTAGTAATTAATTGTAGTATTTTTTGCGCAAACTATAAATTAAAAATAAATAGTATGAAGACAATAGTTGTGATTGAATTCCAAGACTTGGAGCAATTTTATTGAATTGTTTAAGATATAAGAAGTGCAAATTACATCTAAACAAAAACTTGTAAATTCAAAATTCTTATTTAGAATATTACATTCTTTTAAACATATTAGCTAGTTTCTTGAGGACACTTGTAGGCTTTTCTTTTGGAACTGGCCGTTGTTGATCTTGTTCATCATCTCCTTCTGGTTCTTCGTCTTCTTCTTCTTCTTCATTGCCGGTTTGACTCCCTTCACTTGTTCCGTCGCTCAAAATTTGATCGATATATGCTCTGCCCCTTTCCTTAGTAAGTTCTGGTAGACCAAAGTTTTTTCGCTCTGCTCTTATCCAATCCCTGAATAAAACTCCTGTCTCCATTGCCTCCGCTCTCAACGAATATCTGTGATCTCCAATTTGAAATCTTCCTTGGCTGAAAGCGCTTTCCGATGCAACTGATGAAGCTTGAATTGTTAATATATCCCGGGCCATTTTTGCAAGAATTGGAAATTGCGATTCTTGATTCTTCCAATAATCCAACAAATTCGCAGTTCCAAAGTTGTTGAGTTTCTTTGGATATTGAATTAAATACACTTGGAACTCGCTGTATTCCTCTCCGTACTCGTCCTGTTCTGAAAACAACTTTTCGTCAAGTCCCCCAAAAGTGCGCATTCCTGCTCCTGCCTGTGAAGAACTTTGCCCGGTGGATAGTATTGGTTCCGTTGGCTCTGCAGTGTCTGCCCAAGCTCTATACTTTGCAAAAACAGCCACGGTATCTGCATAAACTTTAGCAACAGCCTCGTCTACACTTGGATACCCATTAGTAGCAATTTCATCTGGAGTAATTTCTAAATTTGCATATACTTCTCTAACAAGTCGTTCAGTTAACTTAATTTTAAAAGCAGGATGCAACACAGAAGCAATGTAAAAAAGAGGAGGAATTGGAAAAAAATATTTTCTAAACTTTTCAATCATTAACCGTACAGCCGGTAAGTAAACTGCATATTGTTTATACATTTTCAATAATTCCGATATTCCAGCTATATAATATAACATGGTAGGAGTAGTTGGATAATATTGACCGGAAAATTCTAAAGTAGCTTGATAAAATTTATGTAAAAACTGAAGAAGAAGTTGAACAACTTGCCAATCCTCATCTTTAAGGTGATAGATTTCCATAAAATGTTTATTATACATTTGAGAAATAGGCAGTCTATATTCATAAGCAACATTCAATGCCTCATATAAAGTGTTCCACCTAGTACAAACTTCCTTTGGGACTCTCCTAACTGGCATTCCTAATTCTACACATTTTCTTTCCCATTCTCGTCTTCTTTCTTGGTTTTTATTTCTAAAAATATAAGTAATAGCTATCTGCACCTTTTTGATAATGTCGTTAAACAAGGTAAGACCATCTCTGACTACTAAGTTGTAAATATGACATGCACACCTAACATGAAAAAATTGAGGAAAAAGAGGGTTCAAAATAGGTATCAAGTTCCTAAGTGCGTCTGTGTTGTTTGTAGCATTATCTACCGTAATACTAAAAACTTTGTTAGACAAACAGTACGTACGACAAATTGATGAAACTTTGTTACAAATATAATTTCCCGTGTGTGGTTCATCAACAATTTTATAAGCAATAATACGTTTTTGAAAAACCCAATCAGGATCTATCCAATGACAAGTCACAGTAATATAATCACATCCATTAGTAGAACGACCCATATCCGTAGTAAGACATACTCTAGTGTCAAAGTTATCAAACATATATCGCAAATAATCCTGATATTCGTTCTTAAATTTAATAATATCATTTTTAACAGTAGTTCTTGGAAAACCTCTAAAAGAGGGATTATATACAGCCTGAACATAACGAACAAAACCAGTAGAAGAAGGAAAACTATAAGGTAAACCCTCGAGGGCAACTAGTTTAGCAATTTCTTCCCTATCCTTTTGTTTATCATAAGTAAGAAGCCCTCCTGTTAAATGGTTAATTCTTGCTTGGATACCCGAAGAAGAATCATGCGCTACTCCCCCATGTTCGGTCCCTAAATATATACCACCCGCCCGCGTTGCCCATTCTTTAGGATGTTTATTTTGTAAGTGCTTCCTAAGTTTACCTCGTTCCAATTGAACCTCGTTGAGACATAATAATAACAAATAAAATAAATATATATGACAAAAAAATAATAAAAGAGTAGAAGTAGGAACAACCAACCAAATATAACCGTATAATTGAGGTGAAGTTGAAACTTGAGCCTCCACTTCAATTAATTAGTTGAATACTTGATAATCGGAAAATTGCAAAAATAGCCAAATTGATATTTTCAACCACGTAGCGCCTCCAATTGACCCAATACTTGATATTTATAAACTTCACCAAGTAGCACAATATAACTTTGATAGAAACTCCAAATAGAACTTGATAAAGTAGCCAAATTATAAATTTTTAACAAATAGCCAAAGTAGAACAATAGCAATATTGTAGAAAATTTGAGAGAATTAGAGAGAATTGGAAGATTTGTGTGAAAAATATGATGAAATAATGGGGTATTTATAGAAAAAAAATAGTTAGGGGTGGTTATGGGGTGTATTTGGCCGTTTTTGGCCGTTGGACAACGGCTAGGAGGTCAAAATAGCCGTTGCCCAACGGCTAGAAACGGGCAGATTTTTCTTTTTTTTTTATTTTTTTGTCCGGCCTGTTCCGGTCCCAATTTTATCCGGTCCTACCGGTTTTTTTTCGAGCCACCGGTTCGGTACCGGGATCGGGGGCCGTTAGTGGCCAACGGTCCGGTTTCAACCGGTCCGGACCGGTCCGAGCCGGTTTCCGGCCCGATTCCGGTCCGGTCCGGTCAAAACCGGACCGTTAGCCACCCTTAAAGATAACTTTACCAATTATTCCAAGGCTTTCCTTCGCCTATCAATTGATTAGTGATATCATTTATGCTAGTGACTGCAATGTTTATTAGGAATTAGGAGTATCATACTGCAGTAAGCGAGTTCGATTGGATTTGCACATGATATATCTAGATTTCAGTGCAAGAGAATCGTTTCCAATAGAAGCAGCAATTTTGTGCAAGTTAGAAACGCCTTTACATTATGCTCTTATATTACCAACACGTTAAAGAGCTCAAATTTATAGCAATTTCTAACCGGATGGTAATGGATAGTGATGGACACATAACCCCTAATATTTAACTATATTATCACCACTAATTGGCATGGTCCTGTTTATTACTGTTTTTTCAGGCTATTAGTTTCACTTATTATGGATGGACAAAAAAATATAAATATCTTCTAGGATATTGATAGTAAAATCTTCTAAATCTTTTCTCTGGTAAATGAATGCAAACGAAGGGACCATAGTCCATAGAGATGCTATATACTCAAAAATTCCACTGGATCTCTTTGGTGCAGTGTTATTCAGGTTTTGTCCTCATTCAAGAATTTGTGCATAAGTAGTCCTAATTTTCAAATTTTGACAGGAGCATCAATAGTTGCAAACAGTTTTATCAGAAATTCTTGTAGATCGCATGAAATTAATTTATTCACAAGTTTTGGTGGTAACTATTTACAACTTACAAGCAAGTTTTTGCAATATAAACTTTTTTGAATGAACGAACTTTTGAAGAATTCACCTAAATTGGTCTAAAGTTTTTACGCACCAATTGTAACTTGGAAATTGAGGTTATTTTTGCATAAATTCTTTAAATGAGGACAATACTTAAGCAAAAGTCTTCCTATTGTTGGAATATCCCTTTAGACTTTCAGTTGTAACTTCAAACTTGAAGATTTGAGGTTCAACTTTATACCTGAAGGATTGTGCAACTTTCAACTTAAAGCACAGTTTCTTAATATAGCGCCTAAAAACTAATTAATTTTTAAAATCTGGTTAAAATCTTAATTTTGAAATTTTTTAAAGCCCAAGTATCTGTGAACGTCAGCCCAGCCCAAATCATGAAAGCAGGCGATTGTCCATTCAGGGTTTTAATACTCTCCAATTCAAATTGAAAGACTGGTGCGGACTGTGGAGGAGGAGACATTCTTAGCTCTCAACAACCATGGGTATGTATCTGATGACGTGTCATTTCATTTTTCTGTGCTTTCATATAAATTTTGTGTTTATTATTTAAAGGTATTTCACGAGATTCTATGCACAAGTTCGTTTTCATTTTTCCTGCATAGCTTTATTAATGTGATGTGTTTGGTTGGTGAATGAAAAATATTTAGAATGATTGATAATAACACTAGCAAATTGGTAATGTATTAATGTGTAGACACAGAGTAAAAATTGGGATAGTATGTCCGTAAGGCTTTGGTCTAATGGCACGAGTTCCAAATCCGACGCCTGTTATTAAATGGAGAAGGGTAGAGGGGCAAGCTCATTCGGGCTCGGTTACAAAAATTAAAATAAAATTGGAACATTAGTAAAAGAAAAATGATCTACACTTATAAGTGTGGAAAATGTAGGAAACACTAGAGAATGAATTTCATTTTGGGTGACTGGAATCTGGAAAATTACTTCTTTATTGGTCTATTTGTGCTATGAGCTAGCCGCGTTTATTGATGGAATAGGTAATTTATGTGTATGAAAAGGTATAATATCAGCCCAAACCCAGTGTTCTTGAGGGTCGTTCAGTTAATTGTTTCCCGATTAGATGGTATAAATCATGTGCCTCTGCTTCCAAATGCTCAAGTATCTTGCTGAGGGGACAATAGGGCATCTCGGTTGCGATGACTAGCCAGTCAGTGTCCTTGTCAGTCTTACATTAGTTTTCAGAAGTAGAAGTAGTAGTTATAGAATAGCTCATTACTAACACTTCCACATTCCTGGAATTAGTGATCTATTGGTAATTTAGTTTTTGCCAGGCTATGGAATTGTAGACAGTAAAAATTTTACAAGTCCGTACAATATTTGGATTAATACATTTGATTGGCCTCAACAAGACAAGTCCAGTGTATGTTATTCACGCCCAAGGGTCCACTAGGGTTAGGGTTTTCTTGGAGGCTACTCCACTATAAACCCTAGCTTACACTTATATAAAGGGGTCATATGTGCTCTTACAAATCATCTCGAATATACCAAAGGATCATCTTGAACATTCTATAAACTATCAGAATATTCATCTACCTCATCATATGGGATTACCAAAATTGTACTCACTTTGACTAATAAAATCACTTGTTTACTTTATAATTTTGTGAGTGCAATTTATTTTCTGTAGTATGAAAAATTGTTGAATACACATTAACAAATTTGTTTGCATAAAAGATAAATTGAATCACAAACAAATAAAGAAAAGAAGGGCTTTATTATTCATCAAAAACCGGTGGGTACAATTTTGTTGATCCCTTGATTTTTCTCTCTAAGTTTTGCTCCAGATCCGAGGGCTAGATTAGTGTGTTTCTCGAACTTAGAATATACGGATCTTATAATATTTGATTCAAGAAGATGCTAGAAAGACATATTTGGTGTCTTGATCTCTTTATGAATATTCTGCTTGTGGAATATTCAGGATGATCCCTTGAAATTTCTGAGATGATATTTAAGGGAACATATGACCTTATTGAGGACCAATTAAATGGACTAATCCAAATTTTGTATGGACTTGATCCGGTAAAATTTTACTGTCTACTGAAATAATGTACATTTTCTAAAGGAAACTTATTTTTTTTTTTTTTTTGAACATAATGATTTCAGAGCTGTAACTCAGCTTGAGAGATCTATATGAATCAATCAATCGACTTTGGCTTATCCTCTTTCTATAAACAAACTGCCTATGCCTAATCCAAATTATTTGTGGTCAGATTATTAGATTAACTAAGATAACTGAGCAAAGTAATTTACATTTGTAAATCTTTATTGAAACTAATTAACTGCTGTTAAAAGAGATTGATTCAAGGGTCGTTTGGTTGATTTTCTTTTCTAAAACGGTCTTTTGGTTAATTTGAGTAAAAAACTTAGTTTGATGATTAATATAGGAAGCAAAATAAAGAACATAAAATATTTATGACATAATGACTGCTATAAGAGCTATCCTTAGAATAGCTGATGCGGGTAATGTGTTGAAATATACTGTCTTGTACTTCATTAAAAATATATATATATATATATATATATATATTGTTTTATTGGAATATGATGTTATAGAGGAGAGACAATATTGAGCACACTGCTGATTTTGTATGAATCTGCTATTCTTATTATCAAAGGTATGAGCTTGGCCGTCAACCAGCTAATACCAAGCTCAATAATGAGAAGACAGTCAGAAGAATTCGTGTTCGTGGTGGCAATGTGAAATGGAGGGAACTGAGATTGCATACAGGAAACTGCTCATGGGGTAGTGACGCAGTCTCCCGCAAGACTCGTATCCTAGACGTGGTCTAGAATGCCTCGAACAATGAGCTTGTTCGCACACAGACTTTGGTCAAGAGTGCAATCGTTCAGGTTGATGCAGCACCCTTTAAACAGTGGTACCTCCAGCGCCTTGGTGTTGACATTGGTAGGAAGAAGAAGGGGCCTTCTAAGAAAGAAACTACCGAGGTAACCATATTCTGTTTTATTGCCTCCACACTTGATTATGAGTATCACCATATGACTAGTAGCTATGGCTCCTTTGCTTTCTGGCTTTCTCAACTCTTTCTTTCACTATCCAGTCATAATTCATCATGTCATGTGAATTCTTACTGGTGACTGTTGTGTGCATGTGTTATGTACTTGGCCATGATTTGCTGTTATGATCACAATTAACTTGCTCAGGATCCGGAAAGTAGAGGAAGAGAGAGCTAAAAAAATGTACGAAGGAGAAGAAACAGATCTTCTTGAGGAGACACTTGACTTCTAACAATGCAGCCAAGCTTGTTTTTCATATAGCTTGATCCCATATTCAGTTCATTGCTGTATTGTTGATAATACTAGTCCCATCTATACATGAAACGCCTCATTTAGAGATTGGATAAACACACTCTTTTACGTTTACAGATTCACTAATAATTAGCAAATACTCCGTATGAGTTATCTAAATGAAGCTATATCTCCTAATTTACAACTACCCACTTTTACCTCAACTATCCAACTCCAATAACTAATTCATTTAGCTTTTCTCTATAAAGGTGGCCTGGCATTTCCATATGTTTATAATCTGTTATTGTATGTCCAAAGTAATGACCAAGTAATGACACCTTCTTTCTCTCCCATATGTATTGATAATTTTCTTTTGGCTGACTTATGGCAGGAGGGAGAAGGTGCTGCTGCTGCTGTTGCAGTTGATGAGGAAACTAAGAAGAGCAACCATGTAGTCCGTAAACTTGAGAAGCGCCAAAAGAATCGTAAACTTGATGCCCACCTTGAAGAACAATTTGGTGCTGGTAGACTATTGGCCTGCATCTCATCTCGGCCTGGTCAGTGTGGCAGAGCTGATGGGTAAGTTCAGCATTGGCAACCCTGTTTCCCGGCCCGGTGCCCATGAAAATGATTTGCATTATTCACTCAAGTGATTTTATTTGATTGGAACTGACAGGTATATCTTGGAGGGCAAAGAACTAGAGTTCTATATGAAGAAACTACAGAGGAAAAAGGGCAAGGCTGCTGGTGGAGCTGCTTAATTGTAGCTCCTCTAGTTTTGAGACTAAGTTCTATCTTTTCCTTTTTATATATTAATCAATTTGGATAATAATGATGTATCTATATGCAGTAATTATTTGAGCTTGCGATCCCATGAGTTGGGATTGATGCATGGACTTCTTTTATGTTGGCCCTCATCAGTTGTTTCAGCTTCTGTAAATTTTCTGCCACATATACCAAGTCAATTACTTGCGATGCCACTGCCTGAGAGTTAAATTACATTGATAGTGTAAAATATCTGCAAACATCCTCTGTATATAATGTAGATATTTTGACAAAATAAACTAAGAGGAGTTTTTATTAGGGCTGTTTCCTAGAAACTCAAATTCTTACCCCAGCACCTAAATTAGAACCATGGACAAACGGAAAAGACCCTTTGCCTTGCTGATGTCGTGTTTGAAGAAAGAAGGAACTAGAGCTTCAAATAACTGTGCAATATCGGGGTTTGGGGGGGGGGGGGGGGGGGGGAAGAAAGAAGGAACTAGATCCTAAATTGGTTCACAATATAATTGGCCCCGCTATATATTGTGAACCGTCATGGATGGCACCTGTTCTCGGTTCAGGGCACGGCTGGCACCTCTTTTATTAGTACGTCCTAACTATTACTACTATTTTTGGTATGTTTTCATACTAGTAATTGGTATAGATAACATGAGAACTAAACTCAAAAGATGAATTTACTAGGTCGGAGAACTCATTCAACCGATAAATCCATTACCATTCCTCTCTGTCAATGAGGGATTCTAGTGGTTGTAGATTAAGATTCCTCATTGCCAAACTTGTAAGTAATAACTTGTCTTACATCAAACGTGGAAACACGACCATGGTTCTTCGACAAAAGAAAGTGAAAGATGACAACCACTTTATGGGAAAAGAGGGAATGATACTGCCATCTTAACTAATGATCAAATGCTCTATGTTACTAGTTCGACACCATCATTGCTCTTTGTTACCTAGTTGGTAAATCAAATAATCCTAACTTTTGTATTTTGGTCATCCACACTCGTTCCCCACCATCCCATCATTTCCCCCTTAGGCTCGCAATATCCTAAAATATAGAATGTCTTTTTGCATGTATAGTTGGAAATATTACATGTCAACTCGAACTAATAGAAGGACAGAAAAATTGACGATCTAACATCAATGGGTGTGGATTCTGTGGGATAACGTTACACTCATAAAATTTTATGTGTGTAAAGTGTGTGTACCTGCATGTATCCGATATCTACTTGCTCATTCACAATTACTAACTCAAGAAAGTCGGCATATATTTAACGAGACTTATGCATTCTACAATTTTCTTATGTTATGGGGTCATATACGTACTATACGAGATTGGTAGAATCTTAAATGTATTTTAGTAATAGCACGACCACATTAGCAGGCATAACTCATCATTGTCCGTCCACTCAAGATGTTGCTAATGTTTTTTCTCCTCTGATTCCTTTGACGTAATGTGAATGTGAATTCCGTCGTATTTATGGCTGTGGGGAACCAACCATTTGGTCATACAGTTGTAATTTGAAGTCCTATGTCTAACTATGGGGACTCATGTCCTACAAAAAGCACTCAAAATTGCGTCACTGCCTATTCTTCACTATCTGTCATTCTTTCTTGATAAAGACTTCACTTCTTTTTCCTAGTCATTTTCACTTTAAATTTCGTGTCAAATTTTCAGAGGATCTAATCTTTTCTCCTTGGATGAAACAATTATTAGAGTTTGGCACATGATTATGACCGTTAAAAAGAAAAGCCCCTTTGAAGGACTAATGAATAAGAAGCTATTCACATGTATGTCCGATTCATGATTTGAAACTTCACTAGCACTTTACAAACACTACTCGTTAACCAGTGATCTGGATGTTTAGTTTCAGTAATGGGTGATTTTAATGGTAGAGAAATAGTTTTGTGACTTAAATGATCAAACAAGTAGTGTGTGTGGATCCATGTTTGTTATCTAGTGTTTTTCTTGAGAAGTTGTATAGATCTGGTGATTTTTTTTAAGAATTTATATAAATATGATATTTTCCTATAAAATTTTATGTAGAGCTATTAAGAAACGTTTTATAAATACTATTGCACATTTTATACACTTTGATGCATGTTTATACAAGTTTATACACTACATAAGAATTGTACAAAAATATATAAAGTTGCATACACGTGTATAAGTATGTATATAAAATATATAAAATTGTATAAAATTTTAATTTTGCATATTATTATGGATGTGTAAATAATTTTTAGATTTTTAGTGTATATATTTGTATTTCTTTCCTTGTATAGACATTTATATATGTATAATTATTTTTTTAGTATATTTGTATGCATAAACTTGTCAAAATCAATGATATAAATAAAACCGTCCAAAAATAACTCCAGTAAAATAAAAAAGAAAAGTAACCGCGGAGAAGAAATAAAAAAATTTGGTGGAGATTTGGCGACTTCAAGTTTTTCGGTCAACACCACCGCCGACCGGCAGCGGGATGGATCAGCGAGCGGGGAGGGGGAAAGTGGCAGCTATGGTTCTTTTCTTTTGACGGAGAGCCCAAATTTTAAAAATAGGCAATATGTTGTGTAAATATAATTAAAAATATTGGTCCATTTCTTTATAATTTCTTTTCTTGACGGATTCTTTTTGAAAAAAAAAACCCCAAAACTTTCTTGTATCATTAAAGTTACTAAATTTGACTACTATATGCCGGTAAAGTCACAAACCTTTTTTTGCATTATACAGATTAGTCACTAATAAATGAAGAAGAAGAGATACCCGCCGGAGTTTTTGAAAGAAAAAATTAATTAAAAAGAGAAAAAGAAGAAGAAAAGCAGCATGATGCCGCCACCGGCATGCTGCCACCAGTGACACAACGATGGTAGGAACGGCAGAGAAGCATCGGTGGTGGTGGGGGGAGTGATCAATTGTGAGCTGCTAAGGTTTCTCTTTAGAGGAGAAAGAGAATGGGGGTTGCTACGATTTTTTTGGCGAGATAAATAAATTAATGGACTACTATGTATGTAATTTTTGTTTCAAAATATGGTAGAAATTGACCTACTCAGGTATGGTCCCTAAACAGTTGTTCATTTTGGTTATTTTGATTGGTTCATTGTCTCTTAATGTAAAAATCTCAAAATTTTATGCTTTACGAAAACATATTACTACTTATTGGAATTGTTGGCTGAAACTTAACTTGACCAAACACTTGATCAGAGAGGTTTTCGCACCAATTGAAGGGTTCTTTCCTTCTAATTCGCCAGCACATTATTGAATAATTATTTTATGCGTTCATCTATCTCTTAGAAGAAATCATATGCTTTAATTGCAGTCAGTCACTCAAAGTTGGATGAGACCCCAATATACCAAAAGGTCAAAATAAAAAATGACGTTAAAATAAGAAAGCAGGGATAAGAGGCAAAGAAAAGAGTTTTATTTGTCACATACTTGATTTTTTTTAGAAATATAGTAAAACTTCTTTAAAGCAAATCTCTATAATAATATTTCAGTATAGCAGTACGATAATACTACATGATATCATTGTAGAGATGTTTGATTGTATGTATTAAAACAAAACCTCACCTATCTTTATTTTTTTTTTTTGTTTTGAAAAGAAGCAATCAGCTTAATTAATATTTATATCGTAATTGAGTACATCATGAATTAAAGATGGGGGATGCACGATCCACTCCATAGCATCAGACATAGAACCTGCAACCCTAGCTAATACGTGGGCACACTGATTCGTTGACCGTTTAATAAAAGACAAGGATATAGATGTAAAGTCACACATGAGTGCTTTACAATCTTGCACAATAATGTCAAAGTATGAATTGTCGCTCTCAGATTTATCCAATACTTGCTTGGCTATCAAACAATCCATTTCAATAACAATTGGGGATGTGTGATAGTAGTTTTTTAACCAACTTAATGCTTCTCGGACTGTAAGAATTTCTGCCATTAGCGCTTCAGATGTAGTGTCTAATGGCGAGCAAAATCCTCTAATAAAATTGCCATGAGCGTCCCGGATTAGCATACCAGCCCCTGCTCTTCCAATGTGAATATCATAAGATGCATCAATGTTGCATTTCAGAGTACCCGGATCTGGAGGAAACCATTTAACGTAAAAATCTGGTTCATGTATCAAATAAAACTCACCACTAATACGTGATGCTTTCCATTCTTTCCAGAATTGACTGGCTCTATGTATAACAGTGTTTGGTCATGTCTTTTTACCATTCCAGATCAAGTTGTTACGAACATTCCATATCTCTCAGAGGAGCATAATAGTCTCATGAAGTTGATCAGGCATCACAGACTGTACCAATAATATAAACCACTCTAGTAACGAGCTTCCCGCCATCCGCCACCCCAAAGAAGATTTCAGCCATACCTGTTTTGCTGCATCACATTGTACTAGGCAATGAAATGTGGTTTCGGCTTCTTGGAGGCACGCAAGACACACATATTGTAAAATGATCTTTCGAGTAAGCAAATTATCCCCTGTTGGTAGTACTCCTTTCAACGCTCGCCAAGCAAAATTTAGGACTTTTGGTGGCATTTTTAACTTCCAAATTTTCTTCCAAATATTGCCATCCTGATTAGGAACCTCATCCCTTTGTAGGATCAAATACTCACTCTTCACCGTGTACTTCCCTTTGTCTATCTAATCTCCACTTCCAACGATCATCCAAGAATGTAAATCCCAAGAGAATAGATTTAACACAATTTACCTCCTCTATAGTAAAGAGAGTTTCCAAGAGGTGTAGTTTTCATGTTTTTGTATCACTATTTATCAAGTCCACCACATAAAGATTCAGAGACTCATCATTTAGAGCACTTTTGATAAACATGGATTGGCCCGTTGGTAACCATGGGTCGCTGTATATCCGTGTACTTAGTCCATTCCCAATTCTCTTAACAAAACCTTTTTGGAGAAGGTATTTTGCCGCACAAAGTGATCGCCAAATAAAGCTAGGATTTGATCCCCCACCTGCACTAAGGAAGTCAGAGTTGCGATAGTATTTAGCACCAAGAAGTCGACTTACAAGAGCATTTGGCCGAGTCAATATCATCCAGCTTGTCTTGGCTAATAGTGCTGTGTTTGTATGTTGGAATCTTCGGAAGCCCATACCACCATCACTTTTATGTTTGCTAAGCCGCTCCTCTGAAATCCATTTAATTCTGGATCCCTCACCTCCATTGCGCCACCAAAAATCGTTCATAGCTCGTTCAATAACAATGCATATGTCTATAGGCAATGCAAAAAGGGACATAAGATAATTTGGTATTGCTTGTACCACCGTCTTCAACAAAATCTCCTTTCCTACTCTTGATAAGATTGCTCTTTTCCAACTCTGAAGCTTTGATCGTACTTTATCCACAATATAACTGAAGACCTCCTTCTTGCTACGACCCACAATAGCTGGCAGCCCAAGATATTGTCTTGGATGATCAACTATCGGTACATTTAAAGTAGCTGCAATTGAATATCTTGTTGCTTCATTAGTGCTTTTGCTAAAAAAGATCTCCGATTTATGAAGATTCGCCTGTTGGCCTGACGCTTGCTGATAGGTCATAAGGCAATTTTTAATGGTACTTGCTTCACAATCATTTGCCTTGAAGAAGAAAAGTGCGTCATCTGCAAAGAAGAGATGTGAGATAGGGGGAGCATGCGGTGTAATCTTGACACCATGTAAGCTACCACGTTGTATATGAAATCTCAATAGTACCGAGAGACCTTCTGCCACAATGATGAACAAATATGGTGATAATGAGTCACCTTGACGTAAACCTCTTGATGGAATAATGTTTCCAAATTCCCTACCTGAATGTGATATTCTGTATGAAACCGTAGTAACCATTCTCATGACTTTCAAGACCCACTCCATGGAAAAACCAAGCTTGAGCATTATGTTCTTCAAGTAATCCCACTCCACTCTATCATAAGCCTTGCTCATGTCAGTTTTCAAAGCCGAAAATCTTAATTTTCCTTGTATTTTCTGCTTCAAGTAATGGTTTATCTCAAATGAAATCATGACATTATCAATAATAAATCTACCTGAAATATATGCACTTTGAGCTTAAGAGATAATATCGTTTAGACAATACTTCATCCGTTTTGCCATCGTTTTAAAACCGCACCTATTATCACAAAGAAAAGGTTGATACGCTATATTCTCATGTCTAACTTAAAATCTAAAAAATCCACGTTTGTACGCAACATGTTGAAATCTTAATGACTGTTCCTTTTGCAATTTTCTCTCTAATGGCTTACCTATTTTGGGTGCAAACAAGTCAATTGCCAAATCAGTTCAAAGTTGGAAGCGTGCAAGTAAAAATTTCACTTCTAAAACAGTTTTTTCTCTTAATCATGATTCATTTCCTTTATTTTATACTAATATAACTTAATGCATGTGCATGTACAACACCAACGTATCTCTATGTAATATATACTTTATTGGGTTGACAATTCAGTTTATCTGTTACTCTTAATGGTATACGTTGTCAATGGGCACCATGAAAGAAAGTTCCTCACAGAGAAATGTGCCTCAAATTTACCAAAGATTTTCTTTCATGTCAGCTGCGGAATTTGGTTAAAAAAGTCGAGAAATGACCCGAAGGAAAGAAACCACTAAGACACTAATCAGTAACCAGTACCATTGTTCTTTTTTTGCTTTTTGAGCTTTGTGACACCCAAAATGAAAAGCTTTTTGACCTAGACATAGTTTTCAACGTTGTGGTGGCTATTAAACATTATGTTACAAGGGCAAGTTCAAGACTTTACCTTATTGGTGCGTAATAAGGTGAATTCAAGATTTTAACCAGTTGATGCAAAATACTGCCTCATTAGCGAGATAGGTTAGAGTGGTAATTTAATTCTAGATTACTAGTAAGTATTTTTATAAGAACTACTGAACTATATTAAGAATAGGAGACTTGACACAATGTTAGGAGTTGCCACATATGTAGTAGGAAAAGTCACAAGTTTAAGTTGAGAAAATATCCTCTTGAAAAATGGCAAAGTGAGTCTACTTATTCAGAAAATAAAAGCACATGTTAATTGTCTTATTCAGACAAGGAAAATTATCTGACTAAGAACAAGACATCCGAGTCCTGCCTGGAAATTGTTCTGAAGATTACCTTAAAAATAGTAAATTGAGCTAAGAAACTTTATATTGGAAATATTTTATATTGTTAAGAGTGTGAACACAGATCCAAAGGACAAATAGTTTAACAATCTTAATAATAGAGGATTTGATTGAAAATTCAACTTCCAAACACATCTCAGTACATGATTGGTATTTTCTTCATTTTTAATTTTCTTTTTGCTGAGGACAAGTTTGTCGGCTTTAATATCTCTTAATATTATAAATTGTTGTGTAACTTTTTATTTTAACAATAAAAAAGCAAAAGAAGAAGGAGAGGGAGAAGATCAGTTTTGAATGCATATTTCTTATTAAAATAAGATAAAGCAGCAAAGTAGATATATTTTGTTAAGCCCCTATAACTTGATTTTACTAACCTTCTTCTCTCAAATGATTAATCTATCTTTTTTCTAGAGTATCTTTAATTAACATACCTGAACTCCACTATTTCGTTTAACCTTTTCCTGTTTATTTAATTATTAGAATTAGATGAAAAATTGACGTCCTCTGATTCATTGGGTCTAGTCAGAATCTCACCTATTGCCAACCTGGGATTTTTTTGATGTCTCCCCATAATTCACTCATATTTTTATTAAGGTAGTAAGTAAGAAGATTCAAGACTTCTTTGTTTAGTTGAACTTTTCAGCACCGTAAAACAGAAGAACAGAAGCTTCTCTTTCTGGTTAATCTATTGAAATTATCCCCTAAGAAATGTGCTATCATGGGTCATGGACCACAAGGATGTGGCCATGAGTGCAAACTATTTATCTAAATATTGGTGGATAAAATTGTCTGATATCCGTGCTAATAAAAGATAACCGGCGTATGGTGAAATTATCCCTTAAGAAATGTGCTATCGTGGGCGCATGGCGCAGTTAGTAAACGAACGTATATGATATATGTGCTAATAAAAGTAATAATCGAAGTGCATACCACTTCATCTGACAATCACTTCTTAAAAAAGATGTACCATATGGTTTGCTTCAAACTAAATTCGAGTTTTAACTAATTAATCATTCATATGAGACTTTTGAGCAAAGAAGGCCACGAATACAGCTGGTTAAAACATAACTAAATGATACTAACTGCCAGAAATCTTGTAATTAATCACTGTACAATTTCAGACCAATTAAAAGCAAATCTTTTGGAAGATTTGGGAGATATCTTGTCAATTAATTTACACAAAAGAACATCGATCAATGGACAATGATTTGAATAATGAAAGCTTGTAATAATATCTCCATTTTTCATTGCTTTACAGAGAAATATATCTTACATGAGATGCTGTCAAGATTATCACCTAACATTATACAGAAGATACTATAGCTCACCCAGAGCAAATTAGAATGTCCAAATCAATTATACATTACAATACGTGAGAGATCTAATCCATTAAAAACTAAACTTAGTCTTGTTAATTAGCAATATCTGAAGCAGATTAAACTAAAAATCTCTGCTTATATACAGCAGCTGTAGGGCACCTAAATTCTGGACATATGAATGGTGATTACATTTCAATCTTCATGTAAGACGTCGAATTAGGCACTGCATAAAAAGAAAAACAAATATATCAATCACAATTTGAGTTTTATCTCATTATCAATTAAAAATCATAATATAAACAGCATAATGTTCCTAAGATTCAAAATTTAGACACGGGGAATTATGAAATATATGTCTAACTCTATCTATACTTGTTTTCCGAATATAAATATAAGGGTCACTCGAAATACTGGATTCTGCACCGTTCAAACCCTCAAAAGAAAAAAAAACAAAAAAACAAAAGAAACGAAACCAACATTTGTTTTTCCTCATGATTAATTAAAAAAACAATTTGTTTTTCCTCTTCTTACCAGAAAATGTTTGTGAGTGCAATGTCAGATCCTGGTTAGAGTTCTGGCTAAATCCCATTTGGACAATGCTTTGCAGGTCATCCTCATAGATTGTGGGAAACTGGAAAAATGAAGTTAACACAACCCAATTAAAAAATGCAAATGCTTTTCCAATTCATGGACATATGATATAAATGGTAATTACCTGAGTAAGATTTTCACCATATCCATTTAATGGGACATGTTGGGTCAAAGAGCCATTTAGTTGACATATCTGAAAGAAAAAATAACCCCATAAAATTTCATTATACTGTTAAATAATTGTTAAAAGGAGGCCATTTACTGATGAATCAAACACTTACATCCTTAGGAAGGAGATTATCTATGTGAAAATCCAGTCTTGGGTTCACTGAAGCCAACTTCATGGATAGGAACTACAAAATGTTGCAGCAAAGGATCAATTAGAGAATGAACCAAAGAAAAGACATGTCGCCATTTCATTACATGCTTTTATCAAAATCTTGAATTACCTCAACTTGGCGTTGGAGTGACTGTACATAATTTATAATCTCATCAAGCATCACTGCTTTTCCAGTTACCTTATTACAGCCAGGTACAAGATCTTGCAAAAGCTTCATTCTTTGGCTGATCTTCTCTCGACGAACCTAATCAATTGACAACAAAGTTGATCATTAGATATTATTAACGTAGAAGTGTGTGACTGTTTCATCACACCACCACTCAAAAAGCAAAACTATATCTACAAAATTAATGAGGGGACGTGTTGAGACATAATTAAATAACTTAATGCTCTCTAATACTTAAGTTTACGAGATGATCACACACTTCTAACACATAAAAGAGATATAAAAAAGGCTTACTCTTTCAGCAAGACTATGGCTATCTGTAGCTTCACCCCTTCTTGCTCTAACATGAATGTAATCTTTTGGTGGCTCAACAACCTTTTCCTTTTCCTTTGCTTCTTTCTCAGTTTCATCCCCTTCACTACCCTTTGATTCCTCCATTTTATCTTCTGTTGATTTTGATCTCTTTTCCCTTGAACCATCTTCAGCTTCAACAACATTACCAACTAGACTTTTCCCATTTTTCTTTCCTTTTCCTCTTGTAACTGCTTTTCTTTTTCTGCAACTCAATTCACTTGGGACTTGCTCAGAAATAGAGGACTCTTCATTGCAATTGGCATTACGCTCAATTCTTGCACAATTCTTTTCCACGTGGAGTTGGCCTAAATTTTGGTTTTGTATTGGAGATCCAATCTTCTTGAGAGAAGGACTACTCGATACTCGAGGTAAATTCTCATTGTTTAGCCCAGCTTGACTCGTTCGATCATTAAAACTACGACTACCTAAACATGATAATTTTGCAGCTCTATGAGTAAACCTTGGATCGGCTGAATGATTAGGAAATGAGGCAGGATTCATAGGAACTGCATTTCCCAAAATGGAAATATTACTCTTTCCTAATTGGTCTATTATAGGAATGTGTAACTTAGGAGGAGAGTTTAAGGGAGTAGTATAACATGAAGTCATAGTAGAATCACTGTTAATATTATTATTAATATTACTATTATCATAAGGACCACATATTGTGCCTAATTTTCCAATCAGTTCTTGAAGTCCTAAACTATTGGAATTTAAAGAGTTTGAGGCAACAGGGGATGAGACAATGGAACTTAAAGCTGAATTAAAATGAGTGTATTGTTCTGTAGAATTATTGTCCCAATGAGTATTTGGAAATGAGTTTGAGGATTGCACTGAAATGGAATTTAGTTCTTGATTAGAATGTAGGGAACTTAATGGGATCATTGGTTCAAATTGGAGGGGTGGTAGAATGGCACCATTAGAAAAGTAGTCTTTGTCCATTGGAACAAGAATGAGCTTTAGTTAAGTAAAGTTTTTCCTAGTGTGTGCTTGTAGCTTGAAAAGAGAAAAAATTGAAGGTGTTTTGGTTATTGTTGGTAGTAGAGAATGCAGTAGAGAGAAAGAAAGAGGGGAAGGAAATGAAAATGGGAGACGGACGAAAATAAATAGGCGGAAAGGAAAGCTATTGTCTGACAATTCGGTTACTAGTTTAGTTCACATACAGTTCAATATGAAAGAGTGTTCCGGGATGGATGAGATCCGTCATCTTAATCACAATTTCGGGTTTGATCTCTAATAAAAAAGTTGATTATTAGAAATTTGAATTAGTTGGATCAGTAAATTTTAAATTATTGTATTAGACACGACTATCAAAAGATATTTATAAGAGTAGTTAATTTTGTTCGTAATTATAAGATTAGTTAGCAAGTTTATTGCTTAGAAAGTACGACTGATAATCTGCGACAATTTACAACTAGGTAAACTAAATTGGTAGTGTATCTTATTGCTAGTGTTTAAACACATCTGGGTGAAGTTTGATATAAAAATGAAAAAGTGTTTGGACATACTTTTTGGCTCAAAAGAGCCTTTGAGCTCTTATGAAAATGAAATTTGTTGTGTAAATGTTAGTTTTTGGTTCAAAAATAGCTCAAAGCCACTTTTTTAGTTTTTGGTACAAGTTTTGCTCAAAAAGCATAACACACTTTTTGGCCTAAAAACTCCCAAAAAATCTCTCCAAAAACTATGTCCAAACGAGAGCTAAAATCAAAACTTTGGTAATGTTATGGTTGAAGAGAGTTTTGGGAAATCTTTTCTTTTGACACAAATGTCACCCAAAATGTCCAATCTCCCTCATGAGAGATTACCATCTTTTCCCCTTTCGATGCCTTCGTTAAAAAATTATCCTCACTCCTCCTTCCAGCTACAAAATTACTCTACATTGGACTAGTTTATCTCATGAACAAGTTATACGTAAATTATCATGTGAAAAGATTACTTATATTCTTTTGAAAACTTTAACGTGTTTTGGGCAGATCAATCATTGCATTTGTTCAAACTTATCCGAATAAAACGGATTATGTCGAGTTGACATACTAATATCCTAATACTAGATAATAGTAGTAATCTGATAATTATAAAAATTACGAATTACTCAACTCCGTTTCTTAGAGGTGCAATTACTGCCATGAGTTCCAGTATTTTTTTCACACCTCTTCGCGTAGGCACCAAGCAAAGATAAGCAGATAGCTGGTTTAATTTAACGGTTGAGAGCGAAGTCCAAACTAACATAACTAAAATAATTATTACTCCATCTTTTTAATAGTGAGTCTTATGTTACGTTATGAATAAAAAAAATTAAAGGCATTTTTAATATCAACTGCAAGCTCTTCTCCCACCTTCTGATCGGTGATTTTCCTTTTTTTTTTGTCTTGATTTCTCTAGAAATGTCCAATATTACTTTGGGACTCAACTAATTTAGATTCACGATTCGAAATTCTATCTTGAGAATAAAGCACTCTCTACTGATGACGTTATCCACATAGCTCGAACTCGACACTTGATTAAGAATAGATAAGTACTTAGTTATTACTATCACCACAAGTCCGCAACATTTGGTGGGAGAGCTGATATCCCTTTCGATTAATGTGAATACCATTACTAAAGGAAAACGGAAACGCAAAAGTATGTTTTATGAGTAGGCAATACTTTGAACAGGATGTTACATGGTACTAATGTACCTATATTCTTGTCGAGGAATATCATCTAAAAGACAAACGTTGTGGCACCTCGATTTAGCAGTCAATAGGTTTGTCCAAAATAAATGACTTGTAAGACCTATCCCTCTAGCTACCATTTGGGCAGTGCCATGGGAGTTTTGGAGATTAACAATATATTATTATGCCTCCGAAATGCAGCAGCATTAGTAGCCAATCAGAGGCGTATGTAACTTTATATTTTACTATGCATATATACATACGTATACAACTACATATGTTTCAAAATGATTGTGATTTTTTTATTAAAATGCAATCGTGCAAGTAATGGAAAAATCTTGTCTTCGACTACCAACCACAAATAACACCGTGTTTTAGAGCAAGAGAGATGACATACCAAACTCTTTTGCTCTACTCTCATATCGTAGTTTTGCATTTTTAATTTACAAGAGGGGGTTTATGATCTGTAAAAGGGCTTTAAAAGTAAAGCTTCCCTGAGGGGTAAGAGGGATTTTTCAAACTTCAAATTGGTCATGGATTCACAACTAGTCATTTCCAATCATACAACAAGTGCTACCTACCTAGCAAGAAAACAACTACAGATGGAGAAAAAGATTTTAGATGCAAAAGGTAGAAAGGGAAAAAGACTTATGTCAATCTTTTTGGTTGAATTAAATACTACACTTCTTTAGAAGCTTTTATGTATAAAGTAGGCAGAGCAAATAACTCCCCACTTGGACCAGACAGTTAAAGATTGTAATTATATAAATTTGCATGGCTGACCCGGCACGCATTGATTGATGATCTTTCTGGATCAAACATTCATTACAATTCACAAAGTGTCCAAATTTTTAATTTTGATATACGAATAGTATAAACTATAAAGATTTTGTACATTACCAATTTACTTCCAGCTCAAATATATGGTCTATAACAAGTATCAATTGATTAAGTAATAGTAATAACATCTCTCAATAGGTTATATTATAACGACAGTTTCATCAATAAAATAATCCCTCCAAATATTACCTCCTTTGGCTTTGGATTTTAAATAGTCACTATAAATCATCATTTTCACCGAGTTACTGAACACACAAAAATGGAAACATATGGCTCTTCGTTTTGTTAGTTTTTCTGCTGGTCTTGCTTATTAGTTCAATCTGGACACCAACTTATGTGAAGGTATTTGGCTGAGTGACTAGTTTATGAAAAAATACTGACATTTTTTTATATGTGACACTTCTGTGACTATAAAACTTTAGTATCATTCTTTTTGAGATATAATAAAGAGAAAAATTTGTGCAAATAATGTCGGGGGAGTAACTACACTATCACAACAAGTGGACTGTCATGTTCCTATGAAAAAAGAAAAAGAAAAAGAAGCTAGTAACTCATATAACAGTCAACACCTAAAGAAGTTAACTGCTGTAGTAGCTGAGAACATTAAAATAAGAAAACGTGGATAAAATGCAATTTCCTCTTTTAGGGTTTTTTTTTTGTTTTCTGGTCAACATTCAACTACGGTGTGATACCGACTTCATTACTAATACTTACTACTGATAATATCATTGAACTTATTTCCATGGCTATACATTAGGACGAAATAACACTATACACTGCTACTCTCTTGATGCTACAGATCAATTATGGAGCTATCATTGCATCTCTCAAGGCTTTTGCTTTTAGCATTTGCTTATCTATATTTTGCATTCATGTCATTGGACACTCTAGTCTGCAACCATTAATTTGTAGCCTTTTCTTTATATTAAGTTTCTCATTTATAGCCTCAGTCATTTTCTTTGACCAGCACCAGTACATTTGCCAGCAGTATATGTTCAAGTTTTTACGTCAAAGTACGAGGTAATTTATCATCAATTTGATGATTAAAATTTTAAATTGAAAACAAAATCACGAAGACATCATGATGCATTCTTGTCGTGCCTAATACCGTCCTTAATTGGTGTTAGCTATTGTTGCAAGATTAAATATAGAAACTAAAGCTTAACGACCGAGCTAAATAACGTGGAAATAAATCAAGTGTAGCCATTGCCAACCAGCAAAAGAGGCAAAGTTCAGAAGTTAAAAAATAGAATATGATCCTTGATGGCCTGTACAGTGATATACACAGCAAATTTAATTTTGGCTATACTATATATTATACGTACATTTTAATAAAGTGTTTGGTCTGTGCCTTGTCGTGTACGTGCACAGCACAAAAGCAAGCAAATATATTAACTTTTCAATGATGACAGGATTAGTAACCTTGATTTATTAGCAGTTAAACCTTGGACAGAAGAATCAATGTACAATTAGAAATACTTAAACCCCCGATTGAAAGGAAAACAAATTAATAATTAAATACTTAACCCCAGAATGCTGTGCTTGTGGAAAGGTTCTTTTCCTTCTTTTTTTGCTTCATTGCTTTGTTTGAACTTTTTCTGTGCTCCAATATATGGCACGAAGGAGCTATTTAATATATTGTGAAAATGAACAAGAATAACGTACAAAAATACACTTGGACGCTTTACATTTTTTTATTCGTGAACAATATATAAGAAGATTAGTTATTTGAGTTGTCAGTGTTTGCTTTGTTGAATATAAAATATAGACCATCATAAGAGATGACAATGTTACTGTCATGTTAAATTGAAGAATTTTCTGCAGCAATCAAAGATACAACCTTTGCAAAAGTAAAAACACCCCTGCGTGTCCACAGTGAATTTTCTAGTCGTCATGTCAAAAGGATTTTCCTTGGAGCTGTGGGTTCAATCCAATAAAGCTGATGCATTTTGAGCCAAAATCTGTGATTTCTAAATTTATCCTTAACACTTTAATCGACTTGCTGTTTTGTAGAATTGTTCTAAAAGGGTAACATTATACCATCAAAATTCAAACTACAGGTAGGACTAATTAAAGAAAAAAATTTATCCACACCGGGTGTCCTATCATGCCGATTTTTGTGATGTCACCCATCATAAAATATCTCATTTTTATTTATATGCCGTATAGGGCCCATTTTTTTGCCAAGTAGGATTAATTAATTATGAAAAAACACAAACTGATACTTGAACCAGCAACAATTGCTCGTTGCTTGTCTCATTTTTTTTCTTCTTCTCTTCGCTCGAGTTGATCCTTCCTTATTTTTCTAAATATAATTGAATTGATATCTGCGAGCAAGATAATAACAAGACAAATAGAAAGCTTCCTTTTGGATCGAGATTTCACCTTCAGGAAGTGGAGTGATAGTACAAGAAGAGTTGTTTGCTTTGAAACAGATTTCTCATATATGGCCCTTCATGGTGATCGAAGAGGAACTAATATTGAGTTTTTTTGTGATAGAAACATGACGTAAATTTTTTATAAAATCGTTTATGCAGTGGCTTTCATAATTAGAGACTATTCTACTTCTGCAAACAATTTATCTGCTGCTTAATCTCTTAACCTTGGCAAACAATTCCCATTTGTCTTGTTACCTTGCTTGCAGATATCAATTCATATATATTTAGAAAGAAAAAAAAAGGAAGGATCAACTAGAGCGAAGATTAAAAAAAAAAATGAGCAAGCAACAATAGTTGTTGGTTTAAGTCACACTTGATTTTTTTAATTATTAAATAGTTTTACTCGGCAAGAAAGTGGGTCCCACATGATATATAAATAAAAATTAGAAGTTGTCAGCTTTCCGGAGTGACAGTGCAAATATTGGCGTGAGTTATTTTTGAAGATATTAACTATAAACTTAGTGATCTTATTGTTACCAATCAAAGCAAAATGAGTTTTATTATTGGCTAATTCCCGCATTTGAGTGATCATTTGAGAAAATAATTCCGTAAATAACCCACATTTTTGAAAACCCAAATTCAATCAAGAAAAATAATATTACTCCCTGGACCTCAAGTTAGGTGACAATCGGTACATGAAATTTAATTAATTGCGCTATATAATATGTAGGCGATGATAAAAGAGCATATCAAAGCAGTGATTGAAAAGATAGAACGCATCATATGAAAGTTATAATACAAATACTTTAACAATTTTGAATTCTTGAAAGTTGTACAACAATAAAAAAGGTGAGAAATATTTTGGAGCATCTCCATTTTTTTTTCTTCAGAAAAGTCACATAAACTGGTATGGAAGCATTTGTTCGGTTTTTAACTTCAAATTGCTGAGGTTAATGAATCAATCTCAGCATTATGCAACCTACTAATGGGCTCCCAATGAGATAGAACGCGCTTTTTTTTACTAAAAATTTCACCGCATGCTCTTCATAAGGAGTTGTTTTGTAAAATTGTCCGCGCTAAAGAATATTTTAGCAAAATTCCCTTATGTAGTCTGGAGCCAAGACTTCAAGGCAAAAATTTTGTAAGTCTTGGCAATTGGCTATACTTCAAGGGCAAGTGTTGTTTTGCCAATACTTCAAGTTATATGGCGAGAATGCAGGGAAGACTGGAAGGGGCATGTCTTGGCAATTGCCAAGACTTACGATGAAGTGCGGCAAGTGTTGCCTTTTGCCAAAACTTGCCGTTTAAGTGTTGGCAAATCGAGCAGGGCTCAAAGGCAAGTCTTGCCTTTTGCCAAGACTTACGGCCAAGTGCGGCAAGTATTGTCTTTTGCCAATACTTGAAGGGATAAGTGTTGAAAAGCGGAGAAATATAAAGGCAAGTCTTGGCCCCGACCTAAAAACTTGACAGTGGTATTTTCGTCTGGATTTTTTTTCAGTAAATCTTAAAGGGAGCATTTTTGCAAACCATCTATTAGCGCGGGCATAAAGGCAAACCTTTGCTTCCCGTGTCATATTTTTGCAAATCGGCCCTTTTTTTAGGGAATTTTTCATAACTAGCTCCTCAAAACAAAGAAATTACATATAAGGGACCATATTTCATTCATAGTGTCACGCCCTGAAAAATTTATTAATTAACTGCGCGAGTTAATATTTATTGGCTCGTGACTGGTGTTCAAAAAGGTACAAAATTATTTAGAGAAACTCGGAGTCGCCACTTGACATAGTTTAAGGTGTGCCAAGTCACCAAAAGGTACCTTGGAACACCTCTGACTCGTCTAATGGTCTGCGTTAGAGATTCGGGTAAGGTTCTCAGTTGACTCTCGGGAAGGTATTAGGCACCCTCGAGTCCTGTGCTAAGCACAGTTGCTTTATTGTCGCAATTTTAATTTATTAAATATGGTTGTCATATTAATGCCGTTGATTTGAATTTGAACTTTGATTCAGAAAAATTTAAAAGTGTTATTCTTATCCAACCTCACAGAGGATCGGACGAATTTACACTTTAATTCATAATATATAAAATATATTACGCATTTCCAACCTCACAAAGGACTGGTCCATTTTAAAAGAATTTAATTGACTTCAAATAAATTAATTTCGAATTGTCTTAATCTTAATAAATTTTTTTTTTCGTAATCGGGCACTGCTATCAATTTGCCTAGTCATACTCTTATCTTGTTAATTACATATCACAAGATAAAGTACTTGTCCTTGTTCTTTTTAACGATTATTAAGTAACTTTATTAAACAAAACAAATTACCGTCTTAATTTTAATATTCACGAATGTTACGGCCTGACTGCTAGCCTCTTCTTTTTTTTTTTAAAAAAAAAAAAAATCAAACTAATTTGTTCCTATGTATTTGCCTAAACGGCTACACAATCTCAATTTAGCGATATTGCAAAATTTTGAGCGTGATTACCCATTTCAAAGAAACAAGAATATTGTAATACTTTGTCACATTAAAAGGAAACGAGATGTTAAAACTATTTATTAAAGGGGCTGTTTGTAAAAGAATGACTGTTAAAGCATGGCTAGTTGTCAAAAAATAAGAAGTAACAACGAAAGAAAAACAGTGAACGTATCTCACGTGAGATGGGCTGAATTGCTTGCGGAAGTAGACTGTTTTAAGGTCTGTCTTGCACATTTAAACACGTTTTATTTCTTGTTTAACAATAATGGATGTTTCATAAATTGTTGATTAAACAAACTAAATGAAACAATTATGCTTCAGCTTAAGAAAACGTTGCTGCACATTTCTCAACCCCATTTTTGCAAAGTTGCCTACGAGTCAAGTCACCTTTCATTTCTGTCCAGATTTTCATACATAGCTAAAATGATAGATGAATTAAATTGCACAAATAAACACTAAATATTTCCTGGTTTTCACAAATAGCCAGTTTTAACTAGAATAAAACTCATAACAAGATGCATACAATAAAGGGCTTTAGACATGCTGATTTTTACTTCATTTCATAGCCAAAATGATAAAACATACAAGGTAAATTGTGTTTACCTTGTGTAGAAATTTCCGAGCTAGTGAAGCAACTGAAATAGCAAGACCAAACCAAAGCAAGCGACTTAGTACTCCAAATCAGCCGCTACAACAGCCCCTTTTATACCCCTATTCAACCTTTAAACCTTAAGATTTATGCCCCAAAAGACCTTAGATGTAAAGGCTTTTGGTTCTAAATCTAACTCTCAAACTTACTATTTTTTCTTTTAGTGTTTTTGATCTTAATTTCTTGTGAATTTCAGCTTGTTCTAGCTGGTAGTTATGTCTTAAAGAGGGTAGTAAATGCCTCTATTTATAGCTAAAAGGTGGGGCTAAAAGGTGGGGTGTGGACTTGTACAAAAGTACAAACCCACACCCCTATACTTGAGTGTTTTTAGTCCCATTTTCAGCAAGAGTACAGCAGTTGTTGGCCACTGTTTCAGCAGCTACAACTGTCCAAAAAGGGGATGAAATAGTGCAAGGAAGTGTCCTTTAAAAGGACACTAAATACTCATCACACTAACTAAAGGAATTGAGACCAAACTAGGCAAACTAGATCAGCCCAACTAACTAAAAACTGAACCGAACAAACCTAAAGTCTTAGAGATGGTCACAGTGACCAAAGGATTTGTAAAACAGGAAGGAAATCTAACTAAAACAGTCTCAATTAACTCTTTAAAGTTCCACAGTAAGTCCAATGGCAAAACATGTACGAGAGGAAGGTTAAGCCAAGTAGTCATGCTCACACACAAACCAAAACACCATTCATGAACTCAAAACTCAAAGATATACTTGTTCCTACACATAACTGATAGCAAAACTAGACCTAACTCTAGACATGATTCCTATTTGAAACAAATGAATCCACACAAACCAAATCCAGTAACATGTGCTTTGACAAGTGAACAAATACCAGACAAACTTATGTTCAATTTCACTCTAAAGAAGCGGATCAAGACACCACACAGAATAGTGAACAAATCCAAACACTTAGTCTAAGCAAATTCACAGTTGATAAACAGGTTTATTTTCATAATCATAGTAGAGGAAAAGTGACAAGAATATATCCAGAACTGATGATTTCATTTATGTCCCAACTAAACCAAAACTAAACATATAGGATGATTTTAACACTAATTCTAGGAAAAACAATGATAACAGGGAAGACAAAGGGGGTTCTACTTCTAACCCGTCAAAGCCAAAACGTCAACGATGCTATGCTCGCTGCCTGGATCTATCAACATCACCATCATCGTTGCCTCGTCTCATAGCTGCCCGTTTAAACTGAATCAGCGTCACCACTACCTTCGCTGCGTCGCTACTGCCACTACTGCCTTCCTTAGTATTGAAAACAGCCCCCTCCTATCTCCATTACAACAATCGCTCGTTACCACCATTGTCACCATACTCCCTCATCACAGCCCCCACCAATGACATCACTGCCTCATCAACAACAACCCCTCCAAAAGACACCATAACAGCCATAACACGCCTCACTATACTCCCTTCAAAACGTCGTCACCACAGAAACAAAATCGTAAGAGCCCATCCTCTCATTTTCACACACCACAAACAGAAACAGAAAAAGAAAAAAATCAGAAGAGGAAAGGAAAAACAGAAACGGGACAGGGGAAAAGAAACGGGGGGCAAAGGGGAAGGGAAAGAAGTAGAGAAAAACTAAAAAAAACTCACCGGAGTTAAAGTTTTGACCGAGCTTTGAAGTGCGATCTACGAAAATTGGCTTGGATTTTGAAGAAACGGAGTTGAGAAATGGAATGAGGAGGCCGAAAGGAGTCCAGGGATATATTCTTTGTATTTTTCCGGCCACCGGAGGTGGTGGCCGGCGGCTGGGGAAATTTTGGCAAGGGCTCGGCCAGTCAAGAGACTTATGGGGGTGTGAAATGAAAAAATGAAGTGTTTTTTGTTTAAATAGGTGGGGTATGGGCCGGGTTAACAAATGGGCTAACGGGCCAATGTACTGGGCTGTTATTTTTTACGAATAACCATTAAAATGGTTACTAGTTACATAAACACACACAATTAATCATAATCTAAACCGCTTAAACTTACAATATAATCACAATTTAAACTTAGAATCACAATTAAACATATAACAAGTAATTTTTGTTGATTCTCAAATTTTAACGTCCTAATTAAAGACAAATTTAGTCAAAATTAGGTGATTACAGCTGCCCCTCTTTGTTCGGAAACATGAAGAGTTTTTGGACAAAGAAGTAATCAAACAACTAATTTTGGCTTTTCGGTTCTAGCCGAGAGCATGCCTTTCAAAATGTGAATGTACCTTGAATTTCGGTTCTAACCGAGAACAAAGTTACCTACATATCCCGGACTAAGGAATCAGGTCAGTGTAGTTCCTTACGTGCGGTAGCTGGGACTACCGCATTCAAACAGACTCTAGCTTCACTAAGACAACACTAGACAACTAGACTACTAAGACAAATTAGAGACTCTTCTAGACACACTTGAGGCTGATACTAGACACTCTAGACTATTAAGAGGCTGTCGCTGCTGAGTACTGGTCACTTGGTGGTGGTCATGGCTTTACAAGGAATGGAAATACAAGTAAAAAATGTAAAATTACAATCCTTAGCCTAAATCTTCATGCTTCCTTGAGGTAAATCTTGGCTTGAAAGACAAACTCCATCGCTCGTTGTATGGGCAAGCACTATCTGAAACTTGAAATGGTCGCATCTGTTTCAACCAAGTCTTGACTTGAAGCTGGGGATGGTTGCTATCTTCGAGCAGGACTATCTTGAAAAGGAAGTGGTTGCTGTCTTTGAGCGTAAATGACTTGAACTAAATGTGAGTGCTATCTTCTAGCAAAACTGACTTGAAAGGAAAATGATCGCTATCTTTTAGCAGATCTTGACATGGAAAGGAAATGAAGCTATCTTTGAGCGAAACCGACTCGAAAAGGAAATGATCGCTATCTTTTAGCAGATCTTGACATGGAAAGGAAATGACGCTATCTTTGAGCGAAACTGACTCGAAAAGGAAATGATCGCTATCTTTTAGCAGATCTCGACACGGAAAGGAAATGACGCTATCTTTGAGCGAATCTTGACATAGAAAGGAAATAACGCTATCTTTGAGCGAAACTGACTCGAAAAGGAAATGACCGCTATCTTTTAGCAGGTCTTGACATAAAAAGGAAATGACGCTATCTTTGAGCGAAACTGGCTCGAAAAAGGAAATGATTGCTATCTTTTAGCAGATCTTGATATGGAAAGGAAATGACGCTATCTTTGAGCGAACTGACTCGAAAAGGAAATGATCGCTATCTTTTAGCAGATCTTGATATGGAAAAGAAATGACGCTATCTTTGAGCGAACTGACTCGAAAAGGAAATGATCGCTATCTTTTAGCAGATCTTGATATGGAAAAGAAATGACGCTATCTTTGAGCGAACTGACTCGAAAAGGAAATGATCGCTATCTTTTAGCAGATCTTGATATGGAAAAGAAATGACGCTATCTTTGAGCGAACTGACTCGAAAAGGGAATGATCGCTATCTTTTAGCAGATCTTGATATGGAAAAGAAATGACGCTATCTTTGAGCAAACTGGCTCGAAAAGAGTATGGAGTTCCGTCTGATATCTGGCGCACCTACCCCAATTCAAGTGGTCCTAGCTCTTTCTTGGCAACATAGCAAATGTCACACTTACTTTTCTGCATCGTGGATACACCCTGTTTCGGATCTTGCAAATAAGCTTAGTGACTCTTGTTCCATTCTTCACAGTACAGTGGGATGAACAACGCCTAAAGCTTCTCCCAAACATATCCACTCTTCATGATACAATTTTGGTATGTCTTCCTTCCGGCCTGATCTGCCGTGCTGGGCTCCAATTATCAATGTTGATCATGACTTGCTGAGAACTTTCCCATTGCCGAGGGTGTGCCCTGCTCGCTGGAATTAAACCTGAATCCTGAAAGACAGAGTTTTTTAATTTTCTTTTGTTGCTCATGGGAGGTTAGCGCCGAAAGGGCGAGGAATTAATGGTGAGGCAAGATGTACAAAATGGAATAAAAAAAGTTTAAGGGCGAAATTCGTTTAGACAGGGAACGTCTTTCTGAAAAGGGAAACTTATCTGGCAATATACTGGCGGCCTTGATGATCATGACATGTATCTTTGATGACCTCGTCCGACCAGTGCCACTTGTTTATTGAGAGTTGATCCACGGAAGATATCAAACCATAACCAAGTTGAGGTGACTCTCAAGTCGACTAGTAGCGCCCTTTCGGATTTTCGCCAACTAGCCTCTCTCTTTGATCTTTTTCCTCACTGTTTGTCTTGCGGCGCCTTCTCAGGTTTTCACCGACAAGACTTCTTTCTTTTCTCTTTTTTTTTTCTTTTATTTTCTTTCTCTTTTTTTTTTCAATTCAATACAACACCAATATCTCTTGAAACATGTGAATAGATGATACAAAAATGATAGAAGTTTGTTTTTATTTTATTTTATTTATGAAATAAAATAAAAACAAACTTCTGCCCCAGTTTAGCATAAAAAGGGGGATCTAAATTTCCTTTGATGTTGGCCGCAAACTTGAAGGCAAGTTTTGCGTTAATATGAGACAGGAAAGAATGAACTTTCACTGTTACGAACACAAAGAAAATGGGGAGGAATGTTGAATTTCCTCTATTTTCTTTAAAAAACAAAAACAACTTCTGCCCCAGTTTAGGATAAACTGGGGTCTCTTGTTTTCTTGACATATTCCGCAGGCCTGGAGGCAAACCTTGCGCGAATAAAAGTAGAAAGGGAAAGAGGAATTTTCTCTTATTGCGACCGCACCGAAATGGTTGCCTATGTATCCTTTTGAGAGGAATCAGGTCGGACGTAGCTCTAGGCAAATGCCCAGGTTTCTTTTTGATGCTTTTCAGTTTCATTTCATGTTGGTACAATTACATTGATTCCAATTGAGAACATGTCTCGAAAATACAATGTTCAAAGTGTTAATAAGGGATACATTTTTGGGATAGCAAAGGAGAACAAAAGCCTTGCATTCATCCCGAGTTGAAAGCCATCTTGGAGTCAAATGTAGTACCTCTTGACCGCGTCTGCATTGACGGGTATTTCGGTTGTCTTGCCTTCCGGATCTGTAAGGTACAAGGCGCCATTTGGCAATACTTTCTTTACCAGGTATGGCCCTTTCCAATTTGGAGTAAATTTTCCTTTAGCTTCTTCCTGATGAGAAAAGATTCGTTTCAAGACTAATTGCCCTTCTCTTAAGTCGCGGAGGCGTACTTTCTTGTTGTAGGCTCGGGCCATTCTTTGCTGATACAATTGACCGTGACAAACTGCATCGAGCCTTTTTTCGTCAATGAACGACAACTGTTCCAATCGGGTTTTGACCCATTCTGTGTCCTCAATCTCTGCTTCCACGATGATTCTGAGAGATGGTATTTCAACTTCAGCGGGTATGACTGCTTCAGTTCCATATACCAATGAATATGGGGTCGCACCTATGGAATTGCGCACAGTTGTGCGGTAACCTAGCAAAGCAAAACATAACTTCGCATGCCAATCACGAGATCCTTGTATCATTTTCCTAAGGATCTTCTTGATATTCTTATTGGCTGCTTCAACCGCGCCAATTGCCTTTGGTCGGTAAGGTGTGGAATTTCGGTGCATGATCTTGAATCTTTCACACACGTCATTCATTAAATGACTGTTCAGATTTGCATTATCAGTGATGATGGTACTTGGGATACCAAAGCGACAAATAATGTTAGAATGAACGAAATCCACCACGGCTTTCTTGGTCACGGATTTGAGGGTCACGGCCTCAACCCATTTGGTGAAGTAATCTATTGCAACCAGAATGAATCTGTGTCCATTTGATGCTTTTGGTTCAATAGGCCCAATAACATCCATCCCCCATGCTGTAAAAGGCCAAGGGGCTGACATTGTGTGCAACTCTAAAGGGGGTGAATGTATCAAATCACCGTGTACTTGGCATTGATGACACTTTCGCACAAAAGTAATGCAATCATGTTCCATGGTGAGCCAGAAGTATCCTGCTCTGAGTACTTTCCTGGCCAGCACGTGCCCGCTCATATGGGGTCCGCAGATTCCCAAATGCATGTCATTGAGAATTTCCGTGGCTTTAGTTGCATCCACGCATCTTAGTAGTCCCAAATCGGGTGTCCTTTTGTACACCACTCCGCCACTCAAAAAGAAACCATTTGCTAGTCGTCGAAGGGTTCTCTTTTGATTGTTTTCCGCCAATGGAGGATACGTCCCATCTTGAAGGAAATTCTTGACATCAAAGTACCACGGTTGACCGTCAGTTTCTTCTTCAATCACATTGCAGTATGCATGTCGGCTTTGGACCTGAATCTCTAACGGATCAATATGAGCTTTATCAGGATGGACAAGCATTGAGGCTAATGTAGCCAATGCGTCAGCCAGCTCATTATGTATTCTGAGGACATGTCTAAACCTTAGAATATCGAACTTTTGGCGAAGATCGTCCATACACTGCTTGTACATGATCAGCTTAAGGTCTCGAGTTTCCCATTCACCCTTCATTTGGCGTATCAAAAGATCTGAATCTCCGATCACCAGCAATTCGTTGACGTCCATGTCTAGAGCCATACGCAAACCCATTATGCATGCTTCATACTCAGATGTGTTATTAGTGCAACTGAAGCGGAGTTGGGCAGCTGCCGGATAATAATGTCCCGTGGGAGAAATGAGGACTGCTCCAATACCATGGCCTTTTGAGTTGGAAGCACCATCAAAGTACATTTTCAACACATGTTCTTCTTCATTAATCAGTTCTTCAAGCACATCTACTTCCTCATCAGGGAAGTAAGTCTTCAATGGCTCATAATCATCATCCACCGGATTTTCAGCCAAATGATCAGCTAAGGCTTGAGCTTTCATCGCAGTTCTGGTGACATAAACTATGTCGAATTCTGTGAGCAAGATCTGCCATTTTGCAAGTTTGCCAGTTGGCATTGGCTTTTGAAATATGTACTTCAGTGGATCCATCCGGGAAATCAGATAAGTGGTATAGGACAAAAGATAATGTTTCAACTTTTGTGCAACCCAAGTTAGAGCACAACACGTCCTTTCCAACAAAGTGTACCTGGCCTCGGAATCTGTGAACTTCTTGCTCAGATAATAAATGGCCTGTTCTTTCTTTCCCGAGGCATCATGTTGCCCCAGTACACAACCAAATGAGTTTTCATTGACTGACAAGTACAAAAACAATGGTCGGCCAGGCTCAGGCGGAACCAAAACAGGAGGATTTGACAAGTATTGCTTGATCTTATCAAAGGCTTCTTGGCACTCCTCGGTCCATGCAATTGATGCATTCTTTTTCAACAACTTGAGGATCGGCTCACATATTGTGGTAAGTTGAGCAACGAACCTAGTGATGTAATTCAGCCTGCCTAGAAAGCTTTTAACATCCTTCTTGGTTCGAGGCGGAGGTAATTCTTGTATTGCTTTGATCTTTGCGGGATCCAATTCAATACCTCGCCTACTAACAATGAAACCCAACAATTTTCCAGCAGGCACACCTTCAGATTGTACCTACGGAGCCTTTCAAAGAACTTTCTGAGATCTCTCACGTGGTCTTCAGCAGTTCTAGACTTGATAATCACGTCGTCCACGTACACTTCTATTTCTTTGTGCATCATATCATGGAAGATGGCAGTCATAGCCCTCACGTAGGTTGCCCCAGCATTTTTCAAACCAAATGGCATCACTCTATAGCAATAGGTTCCCCAAGGAGTAGTGAATGCCGTCTTGTATGTATCATCTTCATCCATCTGGATTTGGTGGTATCCGGCATAGCAGTCAACAAAGGATTGTATCTCATGTTTGGCACAATTTTCTACGAGAGTGTGAGTGTTAGGCAACGGGAAATTGTCTTTGGGACTCGCCTTGTTCAAATCTCGATAGTCGACACATATCCTTGTTTTTCCATCCTTCTTAGGAACCGGAACAACATTTGCAACCCAAGTAGTGTACTGAACCGATTGAATTACTTTCACATCCAGCTGTTTCATTATTTCATCATGAATTTTCTTGATCATATCAGTTTTGAACTTCCGTTGCATTTGTCTCACTGGAGGGAAACCCGGTTGAATTGGCAATTCGTGGACTATCAATTCGGAGCTCAGACCCGGCATCTCATCATATGACCATGCAAAAACATCTCGATATTCAAAAAGCACCTTCCGAATATCGTTCTTCACTTCAGGTAGGGCATACATGCTTATCTTGGTTTCTCTCACATCATCAGGGCTCCCAAGATTAACATCCTCTGTATCAGCCAAATTGGGTTTAGGCTTGCCCTCATGGCGTTCAACTTCCAGGCCTATTTCAAAATCTGCCTGTTCCCCATCATATTCGATCTCATTAACAAATTGCCTAATATTTTCTTCATCACTTTCAACCTCAACTATGGTTATGGAGCCAAAATTAGATTGCGGTCCCTGGATGGACGATAAGTTCCTTGAACATGTCATGATATCAGGACCGGCAGATATATCACTACAGATAAACAAAAATAGAATAAAATTAGGAATATGAACAGATATTAAAGGAAAGCTTGGCTCTTGGGCCTTTCATTAATGAAAAAGGGTTTGAATTACAAAAGGAAAGATGAGCAAAATAATACACTTGGCATACAACCCTTAGAATATCCAAGTATATTCAAAAGAAAAACTGTAAAACAACAGTCTAACAAGACCCCTTCCTGATGGGGAAGGGAGTTGCATTCCAGTTAGTCAGGTGCACGTCCGGGCCAATGTACTGTATTGAAGCATTACTGGAGCCTTCACCCGGCTGTACCATGCAGATTTCAAAAATGCCAACTAGAACAAATGGTGCATCCTGATTGTCTTCCACTGTGTTGACATTTGTAGCGACAACCTTTGGTGTCATGACATATCCCACAAAAGACTGAGCGAGACAGGGAATTGGCTTTGGGAGAGACCAAACTTCCGACTTCTTTTTCTTTGCTTGCTTGCGATCAGCTGCTTTTGGCTTGAACCCTAGTCCCCACGTGCCTTGCACACCATTTGGATAAACTGGATTTACCCTGCCTTGTAGTGATGCTCCCAAACCCTTTCCAAATTGGAAACCATGCTTTAACATTTCAGATGCCATTATTATAGACGTCTCTGACACTCTTGGGATGGGTATAGGTTTCCCTTCTGTTACCTTTTCCACATACACCACATCGGAGGTTTGATACATGATGGTCGGGCGTGTAGTGACGACTTCAAGGGCTGGTACGTCCAGGCTATTGTTAAACTGCAAGTCCTCCTCTCCATAAACTACGACAGCTTGATTATCCCAATTAAACTTGACCACCTGATGAACTGTGGATGGTACAGCACAAGCCATGTGAATCCATGGTCGGCCCAATAACAGATTGTACGATGCATCTGTTTCCATGACTTGGAACTCAATGCTGAAGGTAGCGGGACCAATGGTTAACTCAAGATTGATGATACCCAAAGATTCTCGAACTCCACCATCAAAAGCACGAACAGCAGAGGAACTTGCCCTGATTTTGCTCATATCCACCCTTAGACTCTTCAGTGTAGACATGGGGCAAATGTTCAATCCTGCGCCGCCATCTATTAGAACACGTGTGACATAGGAGTCTTCACACTTAAATGAGACATGAAGCGCTCGATTATGACCGGTTCCTTCTGCTGGCAGCTCCTCATCGGTGAACATCACACGATTAGTCTCAAATACTCTGCTAGCAAGTGCTTCCAGATTAGCCACAGTAGTTTGTTCAGGAATGTAGGCCTCATTCAATATCTTCAACAGTGCATTGCGATGTGCTTCAGAGTTCATAAGTAGAGACAAGAGTGATATCTGAGCTGGAGTCTTTCTCAATTGCTCGACGATAGAATAATCTGTCGATCTCATTTTCTTCAAAAATTCTTCAGCTTCTTTCTCAGACACCGGCTCTTTGATGGGTCCTTGGTCTTCTCGACCTGGCTTTGCCTTTCTCAATTCTTCCGGGGTAAAACATCTCCCGGACCGAGTTAGACCAATTACATCTGCAGCAACCTCCATGATTTCTTTCCCGTTGTACGACACAATTGTCTTGTTGTAGTTCCAAGGAACAGCCTTTTTACTTTTGACAGGGAATTGTGCTGCTTGAGTGATGATAACCGGCTCACACTTCTTTGCCTTAACCTCGTAGACCGGAGTCTTCTGGCATGATGGCCCTTGCACAAGAAATGCTGGTGCATTGTCATGAACTTTTTCCTGCTTTGCAGACGGAATTATGAAGCTTGGCTCAACATCTGCATCTTGCTTTGCTTTGTTGACAACAGACGCACTTGACTTTCCCCTGATTACAACAATAAATGGCTCAGGGCCTTTGATGTCTGGGGAGGGACCAACTGCCACAATCTGTTTGGCGGCTTTCCCTTTCAAGTCCTCTTCTATGCATACCATCCCTACCATGTGTACGTTGTTTTGAACATCATGAGCTGGTAAAGGATTTTGATTCACATTTTGTGTTTCATCCCCCACGACTTTTATCTGGTTGTTGTCTATCATTCCCTAGATTGCCCTTTTGAGTTCCCAGTAGGATTCTGTGTCATGTCCAGGTGCTCCAGAATTAAACGCACAATGGCGTGAAGGATCAACTCTTCCATTGGGATTCACTTTTCCCGGGATTGGATTCAACAGATTGGCTTGTTGCAACTTTTCAAACAAATTAGTGTAAGTTTCCCCCAGTGGGGTGAACTGCCTTTTCTCTTGTTGCATGTTTCTCTGTTGCATGTTTGGACGAAAACCCTGCGGACCTCGTGGTCGATAAGGCATCTCCTGGTGAGCCGGGAATTGAGCATGTGCCTGTTGATTGTTATATTGGACTGGAGCAGGGGGCGGACGTCATTGTGGACCAGATAGCAGCTGAGCATAGGATGCTGCTGTCACACCCCTTTTTTCCGCGCTCCCGCTTATGGAAGGGCGTTTCGGGTTTAGGAAAGCGCTTATGAGATTTTATAATTATTTGGCGCTATCCCGAGTTAGGGTTTCCATTTAAGGAAGTGACGGTGTTCCAAGGTACAAATTATTTATTTAAATTCGGAGTCGCCACTTGACAAGTTAAAGGTGTTCCAAGTCACCAAAGTGGTGTACGTAGAACACCTATGACTCGTTTAATGGTCTGCGTCAGAGTTCCAGATAAGGATCTCGGTTGACTCGCGGGAAGGTGTTAGGCACCCTCGAGTCCTGTGTCAAGCACAGTTGCTTTTATTGACGCGTTTCGCCCTTTTGAATTTGCTTGTTGTATTTTTTGCCTTGATTTTGTTACGCTTCAATTTATTATTAATTTTTATCATTTGACAATTGAAACTCGAATCGAATATAATCGCGCGAGAACTTCACTCGTTCGAAATCTTTCGATTAAAATCAATTAAATCGCGCAGGCACTTCACCCGTTCGAAATCTCTTGACTTAATATGAATTCCAATGTGAACAGATAATTATTATTTTAAACTTGTTTCGGCTAACTCGAAATTGCCTAATCGAGTGTCATTTCTTAGTTATTAAATTTCATTAGTGCACTACATGTTGCCAAGTAAACTAACATTATGAAAATTGTTTCCGCTTCTTGCTTACTGCCGTTTGCTTATTAACAGCGTACTAATCATATGTTGCAAGTTTACACCATGTTTCATTTGCCCTTTCAATCCATATCCATTAAGAAAATGGCCTAATCTAAATAATTATGAAACTGTTGTTAAAGAACGACCTAAATTGAGTTACATTATTATTATTTTTTTTTTTGTATTTCACAGCATGTTCTCCTTGCTTTGAAACTTTCCCAATTTTTTAGTTTGTGTTGAACTTGAGGCCTAATTGTGCTATAAACTTTCAGTTTAACGTCCCACACAAGCAGTTTGCAAATGTGCAAAGCCAAAGTTATCCTTAACATTTGCACTTGGAAGTGCATTTCCTTGCAGATTTAGCCAGTTTTCACAAGGAAAAATAAAATAAAAATAACAGATGTTTTTAGTTTATTCTTCAGGCTTAGAAACTATTAAACATTAAACCATGTTCTCCACTTATTCTATTCTATTTTATTTTAAAAGAAATACATATGCATAAACCATGTAAAGATAGAACGCAAATAGATAAGATGTTACTCATTTGGCTTTGGCATGCCATATTTCATACAAAGCTACAAAGATGTATGTACAAGGTTCAAGAACTTACCTAGTGGAGCTGCAACTCCAAAGCAAAGCTATGTAGATCCAAACCGAGCAAAACCAGTCAAGAACAAACAGCTAAGCAACAGCAAGCGCCTAACAGCCCCTTAGACCCTCACAAAAGCCAAAGAGACCAAGCAGACAAACCTCCATTTTATTCCAAACTTGAACACTAATAACTCTCTATTTTTTCACTCTTCTTTCTCTCTGTTTTTTCAACTTTCTTTCTAACTTTTTTCTGTTTCAAACTCTCTATGTTTTACTCCATTTTACTCTCTCAGATATGGATTTTTTGTATTCTGTTTCTCACTTTTGTTTTCTGTTTTCTATCTTGTTCTCTGTTGCTCCCTTTTTTCTGTTTTCCTGTTGCTATCTTTTGTTCTTTGTTTTTTATAAGTTCTGCATCTCTCACTTTTTTGTTTCAGCTTTTATATGTTCTGTTCCCCTTTTAAAAAAGAGTCAAAGGCTCTCAAAAATAGAAAAGGGTGAGGGGGTGTGTACCAGTAAAGTACCAGCCCATGTGCCCCCCTTCAATCCTTAAGATTTCAGCCCATAATCTCCCTCTGCAGGGCTGTACCAGAACCCAGAAAAGGGCAGTGACGAGCTCTGGGCATATATGAATTTCTGCTCGTTCCCTGTCAAATTATAGTATAGTTTAAGATATCGTCCCACAGAGATTGGAGAATCTATGCTACAAATTTGTATTATCTATCCTACTATTTAAGAGAGTCAATTTTTGGGTGAAAAGAGTTGAAATTATATCTACTTGGAAAGATAGAAAATTTGTTTTTGATTTTTGATTAAAAAAAAGAGTTGGGGTTTCATGAATTCACTTGATATAAAATTATAATGGAGATTAAATACCTCATTTTTTATTATACATATCAAACTCCTATAGAGATAGAAAATTAATATTTCTACTAAAGGTTATTATTCAATTATGCCTCTTTCGATTAGCATAATTAAATAATAAACTTGTAGTATTAAAATAGAAAATACTTATCTTGAATGAGTACATCATATGAACAAAAACCTCTTTCGATTAGCTTTCGTCAAATCCCATAACTTGGCTAAATAATTTTCTTCTTTCGAATGAAAAACTTAAAATCAAGATAAAGAATTTTAAGTGATTAAATATAATTACCTCAAATTAGCATGATAATATATTTAGTTATCACTATCCCCATTTAATTTTTGTTTCTTTCAATAACAAAAATTAGCAAGAAATATTATAACATAGATATATACACGTGATAAAGTTGAGTAATATATATCTAATACTTTGATGTAAGAACTTGACAAGAAATACTCTCACTCAAGAATAATAAAATATCAAAAATTCCATTATAATAATATATCAAGCTTCATCATTAATCCCAACTCAAAAGAAAATTACTCCATGGAGTGAATATAAAATACTACAAAGAGAAAATATAAAACTCTTAATATTTTCTCAAGAAAGGAAAAATAATTTTAAAAGTAAACAAAGCTACAAGTAGAATTTTTCTCCCGTAGGAACTTGTCTCCAATGCTAGCAAAAGTAGGAACTATTTATAGGAAAAACTTCATGCCCAAAGTGTTACGGATGCATCCGTAGGAATCCGCGGATGCATCCGTGGCACTTTTTTCACATATTCTTGCTCTTTTTTCTACGGATGCATCCGTAGGAATCCGCGGATGCATCCGTGGTACTTGCCACACATGCTTTTGCATCCGCGGATGCATCCGTGGTATTTGCCACACGTTCTTGATTTATTCTTGCTCTTTTTTCTACGGATGCATCCGTAGGAATCCGCGGATGCATCCGTAGTACTTGCCACACGTGCTTTTTCTTCTTTACTTTTCTTTGTTTGTTATTTCTTCGATTTGGCTCCACTTCTTGTCCTGTAATATATTTTTATATATTTGCATAAAAATAAAAGATAATACTATATATTTTGAATAAAAATATTACTTAAATAATTTATTTATATATCTAAATATATACAAAATTTATAGTTATCAGGCAGCACTCTGCTGCCACCTTGTACCTCCCTGACTCATTCTTTGGCATCTCATTTGACATTGATGTTTGGCATTTTATGCCTATATTTCCTTAATATTTCCTCACGTTTTAATACTTTATTCGCTCATTTTTATGGTTTATGAATGTGGTTTTGCACTAATTTTATGTCGTGTGTATGTAGGTTGTGATGCAGTGCAATTGGAGGTTTTAAGAGCATGATTGAGCAAGAAAAGATTGAATTTTGATTGAGAATTGGATCGAGCACACGAAGGCACGACACGAGCGAGCAAAGGAGCAAACGGAACAGGAAAATGGCTGGGTGCCATAACCCACGCGCCGCGCAGCCCATAGCGCGCACTGGCTGGCGCGGTTCTCCATGCGGCGCGGGCTTGTAGCAGGCTGATTTCGACGGGTTCTGTCTAATGTCGCGCGTTCCGAGGCGCGGGGCGCCCGTTATAGCGCCCCTTGTGCGCGTTTTTATGTCCTATTTCGTCTAGGCTTGGGTCTAACTTATTACTAGGTGTTTGTAAACTCTATAAATACTCTTTTACTTCGTTTTTCATAGGAGTTCAGACCTTGGAGCAATTTGGAGAGCTCATAACATCAAGAACAAGGGTTTTTCTTCCTTCCATTAATCTATTTCATCATTATTTCATTATTTCATCAATTCCTGGTGTTGTTATTATGAGTATGCGTAGCTAAACCTATCGTTCTAGGGTTAGAGTATTACATGAAGGTTGATGTTTGAAGATTGATTCCCATTGATTGAATCCCATAACGGGTTACTTATTCTTTCTTGATTTCACTTGTGTAATTGTCAGGGCCCGACCATTACGCATTATTTATGGTTTTTAGATTGAACTCGAAAGAGGGAATTTAATTACGTAATAAGAAAGAATAGGACTAGTTTGTGAACCCGGGCATCGGGGAACCAATTTGTGAGTAGGATAGACATATACTTGCTCGCCTAGTTTAACTCATTACAGAATTCGTTAATGCATGCACGTGATTCAACCCATAGACATATAGGTATTGGAGTAGCCTGCATAGACCGTGAAGAACTGAAAGGTTTTCACGGGTACATTTAATCTGTTAGTTAGTAACCCGGGATTTAAGAAGTGGAATCAATTGGAAAACTCAACTGGATTGTTCGTAACTCTGACCCTGGACCGTCTCCTTATTACTGATAACAACCAAGTTTTGCTCCATTGCTTGAATTCACTTTTACCATTTAATTACTGTTCTTTAGTTAACAAAATCCTCACTATTGGAAAAAGATCCCTGAATAGTTTAAATAAATTATTTGCTAGAACTCAGTCTGCATAGTCCTCGTGGGAACGATACTCATCTTATCACTTTATTACTTGTCGACCACGTATATTTGCGTGTGCGTTTGGGAGCAACAAGTTTTTGGCGCCGTTGTCGGGGACTAAATTGACTGTTTTCTTTTTTAACAATTTATTATTTTCTATTCAGGTTTAATTTTTATTTTATTTTATTTTTAGTTTATTATTGTATTACTAGTTTGCATGGCATCTTTTAATGAAAGTGGGTTGAATGATGGTTGCTCAAATTTTATTGATTCTTGTCTACTTTGTGGAGGACATCACTTTTGGGAAAATTGCCCGAGTCTTCCAACCCTGCGAGACTGGTTATGTGAATTTTCTACCACTTTTGATTGGAATTTTTGTAAATTGTGTGGTGGTCGGTGGAATGATTGTCCTAAGTGTCATGCTCCTTCCCCCAATAATTTTTGTGATGATTCTAATGATATTTGTGAGTTTGACAGGAGCGATAAAGTGCAGGTTGTTAGCGAAACTTGGCTAATGGAGCAAGCCAAACTCTTAGAAGCTTATGGGGATTTCAGGAGTGAACTTACAAATATGACGATGCAATTTATGGAAGAAAGAGTGGAGCTCGGGCAAGAGATCGACAAATTTGGCTTGACTATTCACGACTTGGAGGAGAATTTGAGTGATATGGTTGAGGTGTCTGAAGCCCAATTATCAGTTGTCGTAAATAGTAGATTTGAGATAGAAGAGCTTAGAAGCCAATTTGAGGAGCAAAAAGTGGAATTCCTACCACTCGACCAATAGCAGTTGATGATGCCAAGGTTGAGAAAATCACATTAGAGTCAAGTGAGGAAATAGAAAACATCATATGTGAGGACTCTAGTGTTTGTGCAAGTGAGGGTGTCAAAAGTAATGCAACTTTAGAATTGAAGCGCATTGGACCTCATTCCAATCATTTTTCAACATTGTGTTTGGATGGTGACATGAAAATTGAGCCACCCGAGCCTATGAAGAAACAAAAGGAGGAGGAACAAGGTGCCTATATTTTAGAGTTTGTGATGCCGAGGAGACAAAACGACATCCCTCATTTAAAGGCTAAGAAGTGCAAAATGCGGCATTGTTTACTTGGTCCTGTTGTATTATTGCCACCACCCCAATACCATAGTTGTAAACTTGAGGCAAAGTTGGAGATTCAATTCATTAGTTCAAGGTGGAGACAAAAGTGATGAAGTTGTCTTCGTCGTGCCGCGACGTTAAATCAAGCGCTTCTTGGGAGGCAACCCAATTTGCTGCTTTACTTTTATTTATTTATTTTTATTATTATTTTTATGGTTGTATATTACTTTGGGTGATTCTTTGGATTGCAGGTTCATGTAATGTAGAGGCTAAGTGTGGGGTGTCCTCACCCTTGCCCAATATTGATGACCTGATGAGGGAAGTCTGAGTACCTCATACGATATGGAAGCTTGGAGGATGCTAGCACCAAGGACTAGAATCTTCAGGGGAGTTTTCTTTACCTTGCACTTTCTTAATTTTAGCACTGAGGACAGTGCTTAGTTTAAGTGTGGGGTGGGGAACTACCCTTTATCTGTTTTTGAGGTTAGGGATGCATGTACCGTAGGATTTTCTTTTGTCACTTGACTTTATTTTGATTTATTTCTTGCTTTAATATGAAAAAAAAAATTAGAAAACCAATGAAAAATTCCAAAAAGATTTTCTTTTTAGTCTTTATTAGTGGTACATGTCATCCACCCCGTGGTTTTTCTTATGGCCTCGGTTCTTTTTCATGGGGAGACCTTTGAACCGGGTAGTTTTTATTTTTATTAGGATTAGAATAGTTAGTGTAGGTGACCCTAGACGAAAGGAATATGTAGAATGCTAGGTGCCTTTGATGTGTTTGATACCGGTGGACTTGAACTTGTTGCTTGTGCTATTTGTGGTGTCCTTGGATTTTAATTGTGATGCATGCCTAGGAAAAATTGGAACGACCCCCTTGAGATGCTTGAGTCCACTTGCTTGATTTTGTTGCGAACCTTTGTGCATTAGTGCTTAAATTTCCACAAGTTACACTCTAAATGCTTGATTGGGAGTTGTTGATTGAGCCTTTTTGTGTGGACCATGTGCGATGTGTGTGTGAGGCATATTCTTATTTACTCCATGTTGCATGTTAATGTCTAGAACTTGCTCCGTGTGTGTGCGAAGCGAAATCCTAGGTTTGCTCTAGTCGGGAAATGATACAAGGCCTTCTTTTGTTTGCCTACCCTTACATATATACCTTGAAAAAATTGTTGTTGTGATTTATTTGACCCTTTTTGTTGGCACCCACACCCCGAGCCTACCCATTTGTTCTAAATTGTCTCTTTTGACCCTTTACTCCTTAAGCACTTTAATTGATATTGTGTTGTTATGTTGGAGTTGTGGTTGGATATTGGGAGGTTTTTGAGTGGAACTAATGAAGGGGAATAATTGTAAAAATTGTGAAGTAGTGAAAAAGCATTGGCAAGGTTGGATGAAATTGAAAAAGAAAAGAAAAAAATAGCAAAGAAAGAAAGAAAAAAATTGTGAGAAAAGAAATAAAGAGAAAAGATATTCATTCCTTGCTAGTGTGTGCTTAAAAGAAAAAATTGCTACTTGTTGAGAAGGTGTATGTGTAGAAGTTGTTGATTTGGGTGGCTTGATGAGATTGATGATTAATTTAAATTGTGATGTATTAAAGTGCTTAGGGAGGTAGTCACTATTACCATATGTATCCTACCCGCCCCTTAACCTACATTCCAACCTTTTTAAAGTCCTAGTTAATCCCGATTGGAGTGAGCTTACATTAGTGGAGTCCTACACTACGGGCAAGCCTATGGTACATTGCGTGTGACGTGTGAGATTTTCATGAGAGTGAGTGAGTTCATTGGTTATTGCCCCATTCTATGCGTGATATTTATTGTTGTGTGGGATATTTGGGGGGCACTCTTTTGCTTCATATTGGTGAGGGCACGTGGTTTGCATGAAATAGGTGAAGTTGGTGGCTTCTTGGTTGAGTAGATAGGTGTGATTTTGTGGGAGCATGGTTGCATTAAGTTGAGTTTGTGCACTTGAGCTATTTTGGGGTGGTTGTTCTTATATTTTTGATGTTGTTAGTTTGTTGGCATGTTGTGGATCCATAGTAGTCATGTGTGCATTGGTTCAATGATCGGTATCAACCATAGTCATAGGCAGACCTGTTTTACCTAGGTTGGAAGTTATTTGTGATTGCTCGAGGACGAGCAAAGGTTCAAGTGTGGGGTGGTGATGTTTGGCATTTTATGCCTATATTTCCTTAATATTTCCTCACGTTTTAATACTTTATTCGCTCGTTTTATGGTTTATGAATGTGGTTTTGCACTAATTTTATGTCGTGTGTATGTAGGTTGTGATGCAGTGCAATTGGAGGTTTTAAGAGCATGATTGAGCAAGAAAAGATTGGATTTTGATTGAGAATTGGATCGAGCACACGAAGGCACGACACGAGCGAGCAAAGGATCAAACGGAACGGAACAGGAAAATGGCTGGGCGCCATAACCCACGTGCCGCGCAGCCCATAGCGCGCACTGGCTGGCGCGGTTCTCCATGCGGCGCGGGCTTGTAGCAGGCTGATTTCGACGGGTTCTGTCCAATGTCGCGCGTTCCGAGGCGCGGGGCGCCCGTTATAGCGCCCCTTGTGCGCGTTTTTATGTCCTATTTCGTCTAGGCTTGGGTCTAACTTATTACTAGGTGTTTGTAAACTCTATAAATACTCTTTTACTTCGTTTTTTATAGGAGTTCAGACCTTGGAGCAATTTGGAGAGCTCATAACATCAAGAACAAGGGTTTTTCTTCCTTCCATTAATCTATTTCATCATTATTTCATTATTTCATCAATTCCTGGTGTTGTTATTATGAGTATGCGTAGCTAAACCTATCGTTCTAGGGTTAGAGTATTACATGAAGGTTGATGTTTGAAGATTGTTTCCCATTGATTGAATCCCATAACGGGTTACTTATTCTTTCTTGATTTCACTTGTGTAATTGTCAGGGCCCGACCATTACGCATTATTTATGGTTTTTAGATTGAACTCGAAAGAGGGAATTTAATTACGTAATAAGAAAGAATAGGACTAGTTTGTGAACCCGGGCATCGGGGAACCAATTTATGAGTAGGATAGACATATACTTGCTCGCCTAGTTTAACTCATTACAGAATTCGTTAATGCATGCACGTGATTCAACCCATAGACATATAGGGATTGGAGTAGCCTGCATAGACCGTGAAGAACTGAAAGGTTTTCACGGGTACATTTAATCTGTTAGTTAGTAACCCGGGATTTAAGAAGTGGAATCAATTGGAAAACTCAACTGGATTGTTCGTAACTCTGACCCTGGACCGTCTCCTTATTACTGATAACAACCAAGTTTTGCTCCATTGCTTGAATTCACTTTTACCATTTAATTACTGTTCTTTAGTTAACAAAATCCTCACTATTGGAAAAAGATCCCTGAATAGTTTAAATAAATTGTTTGCTAGAACTCAGTCTGCATAGTCCTCGTGGGAACGATACTCATCTTATCACTTTATTACTTGTCGGCCACGTATACTTGCGTGTGCGTTTGTATTCTGTTTCTCACTTTTGTTTTCTGTTTTCTATCTTGTTCTCTGTTGCTCCCTTTTTTCTGTTTTCCTGTTGCTATCTTCTGTTCTTTGTTTTTTATAAGTTCTGCATCTCTCACATTTTTGTTTCAGCTTTTATATGTTCTGTTCCCCGTTTAAAAAAGAGTCAAAGGCTCTCAAAAATAGAAAAGGGAGAGGGGGTGTGTACCAGTAAAGTACCAGCCCATGTGCCCCCCTTCAATCCTTAAGATTTCAGCCCATTATCTCCCTCTGCAGGGCTGTACCAGAACCCAGAAAAGGGCAGCACTCTGCTGCCACCTTGTACCTCCCTGACTCATTCTTTGACATCTCATTTGACATCATCCATCCTATGTCATCTAAATTATCTCAACAAGTCAACAATATCACAACCAAACTAACTGAATGGACTAAGTCCACCTAAGAACAAATTAACAAAAACCTGAAATAAAGTCCCAACAGACAGGCCATACATCTGACTTCCTAATTTCTAACTAGACAAACCCCAGGTTAATTCTGATTCTGGCACAAAACACAACTGGACCAAGTCCACAACTCAAAGAACTCACACAAATGACAAAGTGGACAACTTAAACTGGTTCGTGCTGTGAGTATAAAACAACAAACGACACAAGAAATAAAAGTATAGAAACCCATACTTGACACTACTAATTCAGACTTGTCTACAATAATACAACAGCCCAGGCAACATCATTTGCTAATCACAGTAGATACACATTCCATATTCTAACAAATGGACTACACGAACCATCTTAAACTAATTATGCTCAATAGGAATCAAATACCACAACTTCAACCAGGTTTCATATTGCATAGATCACATAGTAAACTGACCAATTCAACAGTGAGACAAGCTAAGGAAAATTTCTACCAAACTAAGCAAAACAAGAGACCAATTTATGCATAACATTATCACAAATCCACGCATAGGCAGGAAAGACACGCCTAATCTAGTAACGTGCTTGACAATAAACATGCCTACTCATATCTAACAGTAGTTCACACAAATCTCAATACTTGAACAGGAATCCGCGTTATCCTCATTCATTCAAAAGGGTGATTTAAGCAAAGGCGTTCAACTATACAAATCCCGAGCCAAACGGGCATACAAAAATCACATAATTCATACTAGTACCTTCACTAATCATGGAATCCTAATCTGATCAAATTCGCTAATCAAAGTAAAGAAAGAAGACATGCTTATACCAAATCAAATCCACAATACCAAAGCTATGTTACCAATGCTGCTACTACTCGTTACATCATTGCATCACCCAATCATCGAGCCTCGCTGCATCGGCGCCATCGTCTCACTGTCATCACAGCTCAAACACGGCGAAGCAGCCCCCTCCGATCGACAATCTGCCACAGCTTTGCGAGCACCAAGCTGTTGCCTCAACGCCAATATCGCAGCTTCAAAACGAACATCATCGCCCTTGTTACTGCCTAATCAGCCCCTTCGCAGCAACATCACCACAAATGTTTGAAACAGCCCCGCTGCCTCGTCAACGATGAAACAGACAACTCCACTCACTTCATCATCGTCACTGTCTTACCATCGCAGCAACATCAGTACAAATGTTTGAAACAGCCCCGCTGCCTCGACATTGTTCGCCTCGGATCAGCTCTAAAACCACCATCGACACTACCTCGGATCAGCCTTTATCGCTGCCTCGCTCATCCCCACATTGCCTCCTTCAACTGCCTCGACGCTGCTTCTACCATCGACAACCTCCAATCCGCTGCTTTGCTAGCGTCAAACTAGCCTCGACAATCAATTCAACATCATCAACCTCATCAACCTTATCAACAGCCATGTATCCACACATACAAACCACATCCCCCTGCCTCGCAATTGAAACAAATACCATTATCAAACACACGGCCCCAACTACTGCTACTACATCCCCGCCCTCGCTAAACAAACAAAATTACAGCCCCTCGTCGCAGCGTCATCAGCCACCAATCAACTGTAAACAAACATCACACACAACATCACCCTCTCCGCTGCCTCGACACACTCGCCTTAGCCTCCCCTTCGTCTAAAACCTAATCGACACAAACCCGACCCTCTCGTTAGCCGTTCAGACCCGTTTTCCTTTTTCTTCTAACGGAAACGATCCCATTTGGGGTCGTTTCTGTTAGAAGAAATAAAGAACGGAAAGAGGAGAGAGGGAGAGGTGGATTCATGTTAAAGTGCAATGAAACAGCCGAAGAAACTCACCGAAAAACGAATGGGTCACCGGAAAATTTCTTTGGTCGTGCTTCGGACTCCGATTTACGAGAATCCCTTGATATTTGTGGAAAACGAGACCAGATCGGGACAGAGGGGTTCAAAGCGGTTCGGGGGATGTATTTTTATGACTTTCCGGTGGCGGAGGAACGGTGGATCGCCGGCGGGTTCACGGCGGGAGGCGAATTCCGGTGGAGCTAAGGATTTTGGCACGGTTTCCCTTGTTTATCTGAAAAATTGGGAAAAATGGACAAGAGGGCCACATTTTTACATATATACTCACAACATGGGCCGGGTCAAGTAAGGAATTGAGCTAGCATGTCATGAGTTGTGGGCCGCGTTTTCTATTCCTTTCCTGAGTTTTTCTTGGCCTAATGGCCATTTTATCTAAGCCAATACTAAAGATCCTAATCAAATACTTAACTTGTAACAATAAAATTAGCACAATTAATTAATTAAAACTACATAATTAGTAGAAATACACAACAAATATTCTTGCTAACACAAAAGGGAAATCAACTGAATATTACTCACAAATACAATCACTTTTTTTCATTTTTCGGTAATTTTTAGCATTTTTCTGTCTGAAAATAGTTAAATAAAAGCTAGATAAAATTGAAAAATCCTGAGAGAATTTGCACATACAATTCAAGTAATTATCAATTTGGTGCCAAAATTAGGTGATTACAGCTGCATTTACAGGGAATGAGAACTGCGGCATGGCAAATTGTTGACCATGAGTCGGATAGAATTGTTGTGGCGGAGGTGCCTGAATGTACCCTTGACGGTCATTGTATCTTCCATCATTTCTTCTCGGTCCAGTACCAACCATTGCCACTTCATCTTTCTTTTCTTTCTTCTTCCCAAAAGCACCTGACCCTGATTGCAACGCTTGGGTCGTGGATCTCAAAGCTGTTTGGCTAACAATCTTGCCTGCTTTGATTCCTCTCTCAATCATCTCCCCAATTTTTACTGCTTCACTGAATTGCTTCCCAAGGGCAGAGGCCATCGCTTGGTAGTATGTTTCGTCAAGCACTTCGACGAATTCTTCAACCATTTTATCGTCTGGGATCAAAGGGCTCACACGCGCCGCCTGTTCGCGCCACCTGTAGGCATACTCTCTGAAACTTTCACCTGGTTTCTTTGTGATCGTCTTCAAAGAAGAACGATCAGGAGCAGCCTCCATTTTGTAACCATAATGGTTCAGGAAAGCGCTGGCCATGTCGTCAAAGGTGACCCACTTCGAAATATCTTGTTGCACGAACCATTCTGTGGTCGGTCCTCCCAAACTGTCCGCAAAGTACGCCATGAATAATTCGTCCTTCTCGATACCCCTCATTTTGTTAAGGTATATCTTCACATGGATCCTTGGATCACTTTGTCCAGTGTACGGATCAAATTTGGGCACAACAAAACCTTCAGGCAATGGCACATGAGGGAACAAGCACATGTCTTTGTATGAAATACTGGTTTTACCCCCTTGCCCTTGTATGTTTTTCACAATTTGCTCCAAGCTTTTCAATTTCCGAGCAAAGTCAGCCTCTTCTGTTTTCCCCAATCTTTCGATATCAGCATGTGATTCTGGGTGGTGTCCATGATCATACGACTCAGTGGGGCGGAATACATTACCCCGAGCTTGGTCGAATTGTTGATCACGGGCCCTTAACTGTGGGTCACTGTTTGACCTTTGCAAAGTGTGTCCTGCAGGAACGGTGAATGTTGTGGCAGGAACTTGGGCTTGGCCATGTTGTCCATGCTGTGGGAATTGTGCTCCAGGTTGTACAGTAGAAGGTCCAGCTACGTTGTCAGTTTCTGGATGTGGACCGAACCCTGGAGGATAACGGGGGTCTTCTACCATTGTAGATTGCCCTTGCCCTGGTGGTTGAGTATTCGCCATGAAACCAACAGCACCTGGCGGGACAGGAGGTGCCTGAACTGGTGCCAAGTTACGAACCAGCTGCATCATCATTTCTTTCATGGCCGTGAAATCCTCGGCCATCTTAGCCTGTTGTTCAGCCAAGCGAACCAGCTCAGTGTTCTCGGTTTCTTCGGCCATCGTTGTTAGAGCGTTTTCCTGAAGAGGTGCTTCAACCACTTCTGGAACAGGCAGTGGTCCCTTGATTCTGGTGGAATAGGAATGCGGGGCCAGCACGACAGTTGCTCAAGCTCTATTCAAATCAAAACACGTTAGTGCAACAAGATAGCATGGAACATGAATTTGCTCGTAGGCCTAAACAATGCCTAAGGTCGTTATGCGTCATCCCGAATTGGTTTGGATTAGATCCCCAAGTGTATTATTTGATTTCTTTTCTTCTCTTTTTTTTCTTTTTTTTTTTCTTTCTTTTTCTTTCTTTTTTTTTTTTTGTATATTTTTTTTCAAGTGATGCTAGAGGGTGAAATGAATTGACACATAAAAATAAGCAAAATATTTTCATTACTTAAAAAGAAAGAGTACATACGGTGCTTCCGCAGCACGACCAAAAGAAACGTACAAATGACTGGAAAAAAGTGAAAATAAATTACAACATGCCAAATTCAAAAGCGACACAAAGTACAACAAAGCCAAGATGTAAAATAAATGACAAAAATCAATAATCTGCATCATCTTGGCCTGATGTATCTACTAAGGTGACTGGGGCACAAAGTCAGCTGGCTCCTCTGGGTCGAACTCGAATGGCTCCTCGGGATCTACTGGCAGGCCTTCTACAAAGGTACGGCGCAATCCATTCAAATCTGCTGCAACTCTAGTGACGAAGGGAAGCACATGTGGGAGTATGTCCTCCGCGGGAAGCCTCCTATACTCATCGATGGACCGTGCAACATATGTAGCAGAGTCACAAACCTGCCGATAAGCTACACTGATGGTCTGTCCTGCAGCCTGTATATCTCGAAGTCGGTCCTGTGCTAGCCCTCTGAGCTTCTCACCCTGCTCTAATGCCCTATCAAGTCGAGCTCGAGAATCTATGGCATCCTGGCGATGATAATCCTCCCTTCTCATGCTTTCCAACAAAGCTGCCCTGTCGGCATCCCGCTCTGTCAATGCCTGTGAGTGCATGACACGGAGTCGTCTGACTGTGTCTAGGTGCTGATGCGCGAAACCCTCACTCTCTGACTGAGTAGCTCTGGCGGCATCCCTCTCTGCAATTAAGCTTTGTATGGTAGCACGGTATTCCTTCCCAATCTCGTGCCTAGCAAGCTGAACCTGCATATCCAGTCTGGCCTCAGTGTCAACCATGCCTGCTCTCGACCTCGCAGGCATCTCTCTGGGTATGGGCTGGTGGTAATACCAGAACTTGTACTCCCGAACGACCTCCCCCTTAAGTCCATCTTGAACCTGTGTGCTTTCTGCCAGGTGCCTCCTAGTATCCCACAAGCGCAAGATCTCACCTCTAAGAGTAGCTGGGTTGAGAGGATAGTTTGAGACATATGCACTCATGTCCTCAACTATTGGGATCTCCTGCTTTCGACCCAACTGCCTAAGTACATGCAGAGGAACATAAGGCTGGGATGCTGTCAAACCCATCAGAACGAGAAAAGGACGATCCACGCATCTGTGTACAACCTCCCTCTTAGGAAACCAGCTACACTGCCACAAAATCTTGTCCGGCATGAGAGAGTTCAAGAAAGACCTCCAATCTGGCTCACTTCCTGGGAATTTATACTTCTCGATGTGTTCGAGATGGTATTCAAGATAATCGATGTCACAGCACCTAAGAATATCACGAGGTGGGCAAGGGCGTACATGCTCCAAGAACCAGACCTGTAATAGAAGGTTACACCCCTCAAAGAAACCGCTTTCTCCCTTGTGGCATCGAGTCAAAGCATGAAATATACTACCTAGAATCGTCGGGATGATAGTGGCGTCTGGTGCTCCACCATATAAAGCTGCCATGGTCCAACTGACCTTAATAGATATCGCTCTATCCGGTAGTGGGAAAACCAACAACCCTAGCAAAGCGAACACAAAGACCTTAGGACAGAGTTGTACCCAATCTTCATATTTCAGCTTGTCATGGAACTCAAATCCATACTTCTTAAAACCATTATCGGCCCCAAAACGATCATAAAGGTAATCAAATGAAATCCAGCCTTGACGAATACTAGCGATTGAGAGGTCCGTTCGTACCTTGATATTACTGAAAAAATCACGCTCATTAACTTTCCTCGGAGCAATCATATTCTTTTTCTCAAAATCCAGCTTAAGAAGCCCAGCTATCTCCTCGAGGGTCGGCGTCATCTCAAAACCCTTAAAACAGAAGGTATTTTGGTTTGGGTTCCAAAACTCAACTAGTGCACTGATCAAGTCTCGCCGCGGGACAATAGGTTTAGTCACAAAGTCAGTCAGAAAACCAATCTTTTCCCGGACTATATCTTTCTGCATTTTACTCATTGTGTCCCACCAAGACTTTAGAGATTTATCCGATTTGGGTGGGCCATCAGTCATCATAATAGAGGGTGGAATGGCATCAGCAGGGTATTTTCTCTTGACTGTCCTAGAAGATGATGCAGTCATTGTTCCTAATAAAAGAATGTGTCAAATGTTTGAAAGCCTGAAAACAACTTAACACAACTGACCGACAGAGCAAAATAGATGCCTAAACTGCTAATTCGAAACTCCAATTTTCAACAAAACTTTTGTCATTGTAATGACGTAAACTTGACTCTAAGAGAATTGAAAAATCTTACCATCATAACGGCATCAGGACTGACTCCAGGAAATTACCAACATTGGTATTTAGATGTAATTTATAAAAGAAAAAATTCGACGTTACAACGACGCCACGTTGACATCAAAACAAAAAATTCATTCCAGTGATGACACTACAGTATTTTGCAAAAAATTCGCCAGCATAACGACGTGAAAGACTGGATCCCAAAAACTTCCAACATCGATATACGTTTTCCAAAAATTCGCCATTATAACGACGTAAAAACTGACACCAAAATTTTTCGACTTTCTAACTACTAAGTATGTATTTTTTTTTTTTTTTTGTAAAATTTTCGTCATTATAACGACACCAAACTGACATATACAAAAGACGGCCAACACTGGCGTTTTTACAAAAAATTTTCCATTACAGCAGTATGACTCAATTTTATAAAAATAACAAAATATTTACATTTAAAACATAAATTTCACCCTGCTTCCTCACTTTTCCTTTCATTTCTTTTTCTCTTTTTTATTTCTTTTGAAATCCGTCTCTCTCCAATTTGGTCAGCATAACAACCTTTTCTAGTCGCATGCAACACATAGAATGCTTTTTAGACAAGTCTTTTCCAGGAAGTGGGTCCCGTTTAGACAAAATATAGTCAAACTAGACAAGTGCAATACCGGTGTATCACACCTCATTAAGTCGGATATGATGCAGATAATTGGGCCTAAAGGTTTAACTCTAGGTGACACAACTGACTCGGTGTCTAGACTGGCTGAAAACCCGGTGGACAAACCGGGCGGAAAGCGCATCAGGGCCATCCGGAGACAGTGTGTCCGGCCTAAAACCCCGTCACGCCTTCCTCCTAAATCATGGGCAATTTAGTAAGAAAGTCCCAGATGCCACAAGCAATCTGGTAAGTGCACGTGTGTGTGTTTCAGAGACTAAGAGGGTTGCGGAGGAAGACAGTTTATATATACAGTTCAACAATATCAAAGCGGTAACATTCAACTTTTCAGGTGATAACGACAATAAAATATAACAACCAAATATTTAATAAATTAAAACATGCGACAATTTATCAAAGCCGGAGATTCTAGTTTTCACTAATTTCCCCAGCGGAGTCGCAAAGCTGTCACGCCCTGAAAAATTTATTAATTAACTGCGCGAGTTAATATTTATTGGCTCGTGACTGGTGTTCAAAAAGGTACAAAATTATTTAGAGAAACTCGGAGTCGCCACTTGACATAGTTTAAGGTGTGCCAAGTCACCAAAAGGTACCTTGGAACACCTCTGACTCGTCTAATGGTCTGCGTTAGAGATTCGGGTAAGGTTCTCAGTTGACTCTCGGGAAGGTATTAGGCACCCTCGAGTCCTGTGCTAAGCACAGTTGCTTTATTGTCGCAATTTTAATTTATTAAATATGGTTTTCATATTAATGCCGTTGATTTGAATTTGAACTTTGATTCAGAAAAATTTAAAAGTGTTATTCTTATCCAACCTCACAGAGGATCGGACGAATTTACACTTTAATTCATAATATATAAAATATATTACGCATTTCCAACCTCACAAAGGACTGGTCCATTTTAAAAGAATTTAATTGACTTCAAATAAATTAATTTCGAATTGTCTTAATCTCAATAAAAAAAAAAAAAAATCGTAATCGGGCACTCCTATCAATTTGCCTATTCATACTCTTATCTTGTTAATTACATATCACAAGATAAAGTACTTGTCCTTGTTCTTTTTAACCGATTATTAAGTAACTTTATTAAACAAAACAAATTACCGTCTTAATTTTAATATTCACGAATGTTACGGCCTGACTGCTAGCCTCTTCTTTTTTAAAAAAAAAAAAAACCAAACTAATTTGTTCCTATGTATTTGCCTAAACGGCTACACAATCTCAATTTAGCGATATTGCAAAATTTTGAGCGTGATTACCCATTTCAAAGAAACAAGAATATTGTAATACTTTGTCACATTGAAAGGAAACTAGATGTTAAAACTATTTATTAAAGGGGCTGTTTGTAAAAGAATGACTGTTAAAGCATGGCTGGTTGTCAAAAAATGAGAAGTAACAACGAAAAAAAAACAGTGAACGTATCTCACGTGAGATGGGCTGAATTGCTTGTGGAAGTAGACTGTTTTAAGGTCTGTCTTGCACATTTAAACACGTTTTATTTCTTGTTTAACAATAATGGTTGTTTTATAAATTGTTGATTAAACAAACTAAATGAAACAATTATGCTTCAGCTTAAGAAAACGTTGCTGCACATTTCTCAACCCCATTTTTGCAAAGTTGCCTACGAGTCAAGTCACTTTTCATTTCTGTCCAGATTTTCATACATAGCTAAAATGATAGATGAATTAAATTGCACAAATAAACACTAAATATTTCTTGATTTTCACAAATAGCCAGTTTTAACTAGAATAAAACTCATAACAAGATGCATACAATAAAGGGCTTTAGACATGCTGATTTTTACTTCATTTCATAGCCAAAATGATAAAACATACAAGGTAAATTGTGTTTACCTTGTGTAGAAATTTCCAAGCTAGTGGAGCAACTGAAATAGCAAGACCAAACCAAAGCAAGCGACTTAGTACCTCAAATCAGCCGCTACAACAGCCCCTTTTATACCCCTATTCAACCTTTAAACCTTAAGATTTATGCCCCAAAAGACCTTAGATGTAAAGGCTTTTGGTTCTAAATCTAACTCTCAAACTTACTATTTTTTCTTTTAGTGTTTTTGCTCTTAATTTCTTGTGAATTTCAGCTTGTTCTAGCTGGTAGTTGTGTCTTAAAGAGGGTAGTAAATGCCTCTATTTATAGCTAAAAGGTGGGGTGTGGACTTGTACAAAAGTACAAACCCACACCTCTATACTTGAGTGTTTTTAGTCCCATTTTCAGCAAGAGTACAGCAGTTGTTGGCCACTGTTTCAGCAGCTACAACTGTCCAAAAAGGGGCTGAAATAGTGCAAGGTAGTGTCCTTTAAAAGGACACTAAATACTCATCACACTAACTAAAGGAATTGAGACCAAACTAGGCAAACTAGATCAGCCCAACTAACTAAAAACTGAACCGAACAAACCTAAAGTCTTAGAGATGGTCACAGTGACCAAAGGATTTGTAAAATAGGAAGGAAATCTAACTAAAACAGTCTCAATTAACTCTTTAAAGTTCCACAGTAAGTCCAATGGCAAAACATGTACGAGAGGAAGGTTAAGCCAAGTAGTCATGCTCACACACAAACCAAAACACCATTCATGAACTCAAAACTCAAAGATATACTTGTTCCTACACATAACTGATAGCAAAACTAGACCTAACTCTAGACATGATTCCTATTTGAAACAAATGAATCCACACAAACCAAATCCAGTAACATATGCTTTGACAAGTGAACAAATACCAGACAAACTTATGTTCAATTTCACTCTAAAGAAGCGGATCAAGACACCACACAGAATAGTGAACAAATCCAAACACTTAGTCTAAGCAAATTCACAGTTGATAAACAGGTTTATTTTCATAATCATAGTAGAGGAAAAGTGACTAGAATATATCCAGAACTGATGATTTCATTTATGTCCCAACTAAACCAAAACTAAACATATAGGATGATTTTAACACTAATTCTAGCAAAAACAATGATAACAGGGAAAACAAAGGGGGTTCTACTTCTAACCCGTCAAAGCCAAAACGTCAACGACGCTATGCTCGCTGCCTGGATCTATCAACATCACCATCATCGTTGCCTCGTCTCATAGCTGCCCGTTTAAACTGAATCAGCGTCACCACTACCTTCGCTGCGTCGCTACTGCCACTACTGCCTTCCCTAGTATTGAAAACAGCCCCCTCCTATCTCCATTACAACAATCGCTCGTTACCACCATTGTCACCATACTCCCTCATCACAGCCCCCACCAACGACATCACTGCCTCATCAACAACAGCCCCTCCAAAAGACACCATAATAGCCATAACACGCCTCACTTTACTCCCTTCAAAACGTCGTCACCACAGAAACAAAATCGTAAGAGCCCATCCTCTCATTTTCACACACCACAAACAGAAACAGAAAAAGAAAAAAAATCAGAAGAGGAAAGGAATAACAGAAACGGGACAGGGGAAAAGAAACGGGGGGCAAAGGGGATGGGTAAGGGGAAGGGAAAGAAGTAGAGAAAAACTAAAAAAAACTCACCGGAGTTAAAGTTTTGACCGAGCTTTGAAGTGCGATCTACGAAAATTGGCTTGGATTTTGAAGAAACGGAGTTGAGAAATGGAATGAGGAGGCCGAAAGGAGTCCGGGGATATATTCTTTGTATTTTTCCGGCCACCGGAGGTGGTGGCCGGCGGCGGAGCAGCGGCGGAGCTGCGGCGGCTGGCGATTTCCGGCGGCTGGGGAAATTTTGGTAAGGGCTCGGCCAGTCAAGAGACTTATGGGGGTGTGAAATGAAAAAATGAAGTGTTTTTTGTTTAAATAGGTGGGGTATGGGCCGGGTTAACAAATGGGCTAACGGGCCAATGTACTGGGCTGTTATTTTTTACGAAATAACCATTAAAATGGTTACTAGTTACATAAACACACACAATTAATCATAATCTAAACCGCATAAACTTACAATATAATCACAATTTAAACATAGAATCACAATTAAACATATAACAAGTAATTTTTGTTGATTCTCAAATTTTAACGTCCTAATTAAAGACAAATTTAGTCAAAATTAGGTAATTACACATAGCACCCTCTTATTTTAAAATTACATAACATAGCACCCTTTTTGAACTCCCTCTCAAAATAAAAAACCTTAGGTGCACTCCCCCACCACTGACCTGCCACCAGCAACCCAGCCACCGCCGGCCGGCCAAAAAATTGAAAGTTCACCGGATCTCATCGGATTACTTATTTTATTGATGAATTTGTTTAAAAAATTATTTTTGGATAATTTTATCCACCTAAATCTATCAAAATAATAAATTATACATGTATATACACAAAAAAATGTGTGTGCAATAAGAAAAAAATATAAAAAATATACACAAAAACATATATTTTATACAAACATCCATAAATAGTGCACAAATTTGAAATTTATACTACTTTATTCATTGTTCATATACACGTATACAACTTTATACAAATTTACAAAAGTGCATTGCATTTGTTTATTTGCTGTATATACATACATACACTGATTTATACATTTTTATACACGTTTACAAAAGTGTATAAACTTGTATAAAAATATATAAAATTGTATAAACTCGCAAAAATAATTTTATACTGTGTTTCGGCCAGCTTCTACATAAAAGCTTAACAAATATACAATACTTGTACAGTTTTATACAAGAAAAACACTAGATCTAAATATTAGAAAAAAATTTTAATAAAAAACTAGTAGATCTTATAGGATACATATGAAAAATGTGAAAAAAGAAGAAGAAACATGATAAACAAACCTCTCACCGGAGTTTTGACCGAAATATACAATGGAAAATCGACATATTATTTAAAAAGTAAAAAAAGAAAAAAATAGAAGAGAAGAAACAGCAGCGGCGGTGGTGGTGACGACGGCGGCGGCGCCAATGGCTTGGAGGAGAGGGAATGAAGGTGAGGCAGTGGTGGAAGGGGTGGGGGTGAGGCGGCGGTGATATTGTAAGGGGAAGAGAAGAGAGGATAAATGGGAAAGAGGGAAAGAGAAGAGATGAAAAATGAGGGCTAGAGTTTTTTTCCCTTTAAATAGGGGGTGCTATGAGTGAACGAAAAAATAAAAAAGAGTGAGAGAGTGCTGGGTCGGGTAAATGAGTAAAATAGGTGCATTTTTTTGGTAATTTTCATAGGATAGGTGCAAGAGGAGAGGTCAAGTTTAACTTATCTACATGACAGTGCAAGCAAATTTTGCATTAATTATTTAGTTACATAAATGATAATAAAGCTAGTCATAGATAACTACAGTTAAATGTTTACAAATACAATACTATGAAATTAGTAACTCTCCATATAATTGTGCTCTTTTTTTTTTTTTTTTGTGGGATGAGCACTTCTGTATATAGTCTTTATTTGGTGAGCTATTTTTTTGGTTATCTTTAAAGCATAAGCACTTTTTGTTAGCTATTAAAAATATTTCCACTTCTACCCTTTAAGCACGTGTGTACATTGTCATTTGACATTCGTCATTTTCTCTCTTTAAAAAATCCATCTCCCACTTCTCCTCCTTCTCTCTAGGTTACCGGCGTTGTCCGCCGCCGGGCCACCACCGGTCGCCGCCAAAATACTGCAAATATTACGTCCCTAGCTTCGTCTTGAGCTTCTCTTTCAATTTCTACCATTGATTTTGTAAACATCACACTAAATTATTATAGATTTGACTTTAAAATTATGAGAATATTTTTTCCGTCTAATTGAATCAAAGCTGGTGGATCACAGTGTCCATAAACGTAGGACTGATAACTCGGAATATCAGGATTACCCACAATTGATGGATCCCTTATTACAACGTACGTCATTGATCCCTTATTACTGTATCAGATGATCTTTTTCCTATTACTAATGTCTAATGGCTTTGGTGGATTTTTACCAAAGTAAATTCGTTTAGATACTTGTAGTCCCACGTCTACTGATGTTGCAAATTCAGCTATATTATTCGATGAGATTCCTTTAACAGTATACAACCACTAGTTATTGATCAGCTTTTTTCTTTAGGCTTCTCTTTCATCTTTTCAACTTCACTATATAGAGGATATACACCTCTTGATATAGTAAATTGTTCATAAACCAGCAGAGACAGTATTGTTATTCTTAACCAAGTTCCATTCCTAAATCTTATGTCGAATTGACTTTGTTTTATTTTTTACTTTGAACTTTTGTATTTGGGCAAATGGATGACAATTTGGTGTCATTTATTTGTAAAACAGACATAGTAGTTTGACTCATTTATAAGTAAATGATGCCGGATTGGCCTTAGTTATATTTTCTTTTTGATTTTTGTAATGAGTTAATTGATGACGGTTTGGCTTCATTTATTTGTAAAATAAAAGTGGATTTACTTAACAATATGAGTAAATGATGCCAGATTGGCCTTAGTTATTTTTTTCTTTTGATTTTTGTAATGAGTAAATTGACGACGGTTTGACCTCATTTATTTGTAAAATAAAAATGGATTTAGTTAACAATATGAATAAATGATGCCGGATTGGCCTTAGTTATATTTTCTTTTTTATTTTTGTATATGAGTAAATTGATGATGATATAGTGTTATTTCTTCACAAATCGGACACAATTATATAAATAAATACACTCGGATTGTCGTTATTTCTAAATATATAAGCACTTGAAGGTATTTTTGCGAATGAATAAAGTAAGACCGATTTGGCATCATTTATTTACAAAATGAATATGAGTTTTTGCTCATTGTACGAAGGAATGATGCCGGATTGGTCTTATGTTATGTTTTGCTTTTATTTTTATATATAAGAGAAACAATGACGATTTGACTTTATTTATTCACAAACTAGTCGTGAAACATAGACGGATTGAATGCCTTATATATGAGCGAAACGATGTCGATTAGGCGTTATTTAATATTTATTCATAAAATGGACGTAAAACAGGACCGGGTTGGTTTTATTTTATGCCGTATAGTAAGCAGTGGTGTTTTTTGTAATTTCGGAGGTAAAAGGTGCGGTGACATTTTTGTAATTACGGCTTCAAAAAATTGTTAGTGATATTTTTGTAATTACACGAAGTTCTTTATTAGTAAAGGTATTTTTGTACTTTCAGTTTCATTTAATGGTAAAGTGCTTATGTTTTCAATACCACCAAAAAATAGCTTAGCGAATCAAGACCAGGTTTTTTAGTTTATTTTTGTAATTCACCCGATAGAACGGTATATAGTGATGGACTTCCTGTCCGTAATTATCTTATACCGGCCTTTTTTCAGAAACATTACACTATAATCAATGGATTGTCTTTTTACCCACGTTTAACATAGTTTTGCAAAAATATCCCTGTTAAGATTAATGAAAAAATTCTGAACGAAAACATTATTGTCAATCTTTTAGTATGGGCTAAGACTTGCCTTTGACCCCTCTCTATTTGTCAACACTTGCCCCTTGAAGTGTTGGCAAAAAATAACACTTGCTAGCACTTGGTCGTTGTTGACAAAAGACAACACTTGTCCCACCAATCTTTTCCTGCATTCTCACTATATAACTTGAAGTGTTGGCAAGATAACACTTTCCTTTGAAGTCTTTACCTCGTGCCAACACTTACAAATTTGTGACTTGAAATTTTTGCATGTGCCAACACAAGGGTATTTTGCTAAAATATTATTAGACGGGAGCAAACTTGCAAATTACTCTTTATCGAAGGGCATTGGGTGAAATTTTTTGTCTTATACCTTTGTTATATGAGCCAGTCTAAATGGGACCATATGAGGCCCATTCGCGGAAATATGACACTATATGCAATAGTTTGCCTTTTTACCCTCACATAACAGCAGTTTGTAAAAATGTCCTTCTTTAAGTTTAATAAATATATTTCGGACGCAAATACTCCTATGAATTTTATGGTCTGAGACTAACACTTCCTTTGGCTCCTCTTTCTGCAACACTTTCCCCTTGAATCTTACAATCTCTCAGAGAAAGTGTTGTCTTGGCAGCACTTGGTCGTAATTACTGCATAAAAGGCATATCTTGCCTTTGACCCATCTCCTTTCTTAGGCAACACTTGCCCTTGAACCTCACATCTCCTTGAAAAACTGTTGCCTAGGCAGGATTGCCCCCTCCAATTCCTTTCTGCATTCTCCTAGATAACTTGATGTGTTGCCTTTGCAACACTTCTCACTTCACATCTTCTTTAAAGGTAGCACTTGCAAATTGGTAACTTGAAGTGTTGGCTCCAGATCGTAAGAGGCTATCTTCTAATACATTAATGGGGACAAATTCTCAAAATTAATTACTATGAAGAGCGCCTAGTAAATCTTTTGAGAAATTTTCAAAAATAGGCAGCCCACTACCCAAAATTACAAACAGGAAGTCATATTTTTTTTTCATGCATAGCACCCATCCCTAAAATTAAATTTTTTAGCACTTATTCATAAAAAATACCCTAGCTATATCAAATCTCCACCTCCCCGGCCACTAAGCCACCGGCAGACACCCTTCCCCGCCAGTGGTGTCGTTACTTTTTTTGTATTTTACTGAATTTATGATGTTTATTGCGACTAAATCATTGCTTTGGACAAGTTTATACATACAAATCTCATACCAAAAAATAAATTATACATGAATATACATAGATAAATGCGTAGCAATGAGAGAAATACAAAAATATATTCAAAAAAATTAAAAATTCATATAACATCCTTAATATACAGATTTATTCACTCGCATATACACATTTATACAAATTTATACAATTTTATACACGTATATAAATTTGTATAAAATTGTATAAACTTGCGGCTGACTGCTATCTCGGAAAAATAGTGACAGATCGGGTAAGATTCGGTAATATGGGCTATTTTTTATAATTGTCGTCTTTTACTTGTCTTTTAGTGTAATTATCCCAAAAAATTTTGAGCATAATATATATTGATGAGTTATGATGAAAATAAGAAGACGACACATCTAGAGCAAGTCAATAATTTTTTATTTTCTCTGAGTTATTATGACAATTTTTTGTTTTTTGAAAATTAAATGTTAAGTGAAAGAAGGCCTCTATGACAACAATAATTGAAAATAAAAGAGTGGAACCAATTACAATTGGGTGGAAGAGAATTACGAAATCTTTAAATAATAAAAGTGATTTTCACTTATTGTTATTTTTTTAGATCCCAACCCAACAAGCAGTATAACGTAATAATGAAAAATAAAAAAATAATTTAAGTGTATGAAATTAGAAGCCAAAGACAACCTTCTCTATCATTTTAGCTATCATTTAGGTTACCTTCCTTATCATTTTAGATTACATACCTTCGCTCTTGAAAGACTATAAAGGAGTAAGATAGACCTAACATGTAGAAAAATAAAAAGACAAAGATCTATATATTCGACGAAGAGTTTTCCGTAAGAATATATCAGCAATCGATCAAATTTCATCAGCATCACTAAAAAATATACTCTTGATTCACTTAATTATATGTATTTTGAATTGCGCACGAACAAGTTCATTGCCAATATAATTTTTTTGGGAATTTGGAGCTCATGGATTTCAATGAAACAATTCCAAAATCAAGAAGGACTTTATGATTAATGATGTCCTTCAATCTTTGTTATGGTGTTACTTACAATATTTAAGTAATCTCTAGCATTTAATCTTTTCATACTCAAAAGCTGTTGGAATGTAATAAATAATGTATTCATATTTATTTTGAATCATGTGATATTTTTTTTATTTTTCTTTTGATTTATTTACTTTAATTTCATGGGGTTCTTACTATTGGGTATATTGCATTGAGAAACAAGATAAAAAGTTGAAATTTTATTAATGCAATATGATATAATATGCTCAAACAAGCTAATTCACAATTTAATACGGTTACTTTTCTTTGATTTAATGTGCTCAAACAAACGGCCATATACAATTTAATTATTTATTATACTCTCCATATATCGCGCGGGTACTATACTAGTCTTTAAATAATAAAAGTGATTTTCACTTATTATTATATGTCTAGATCCCAACCCCAATTTAAAAGTAGTCACTAAGGGCAACACTTGTATATTTTTCGAAGTATTTGCGGAAGCTATAGTACCAGAAGGCAGAAACTCCATAGCATAAAAGAGAACGAAATGAAACTTACAGACTGTTATACTTTAAGCACCTCCTAACGACACTAGAAGGGGGGGGGGGGGTTGAATAGTGTCCTTCGATTTTTGTTGTAAGAACCTGGTTCTTCCGTAGTAGAACAAGGTTCCTCAGTTCTCTTTTATGCAAACTGTACTTAAGAACACACTTCAAAACATTCACCAGGAACACAAGGATTTTACGTGGAAAACTCCTTGCTCAAGGGAGAAAAACCACGACCCACACTCTGGGATTTTGAATCTCAATCCACTAACACAAGAGCAACGTTTCAGATTACAAACTCTGTAACCAAGGGGCTACACTCTAGACCCTAATCACTAACCAAAGCTAAACTCTAGCTTTTTCTAGTAATCACAAAGTAGTTTGCCTAATACATATACTTCTGAAATAAGCTAATAGACAAAACAATGAACACTTGTAACAGAGACAACTTACAACTCGATGAACCTAGACAAGAGATCTAGACTCAAATACTCTGCATGCAAACCAGTTGTCTTCTTCAGTTTTCCGACGTAGACAGTTCTTCAGATCACCTCTATATGCTCTCGACTCTCTATTTGAAAAACTAATTTCGGCTGTCTCTTCTACTTGCTTTTATACAGGTCTTACAACCCTAGTTGAGTCCTGCTGGGAATTCTCTTAATTATGGCAATATCAGATTCGCAGTAACTCTTTTCCATGTTAAAGTCTAACTCTTGTCCACACTTCAAAGATACAGCCTGGACACCGCCTCTTTTAGTCTGACTAGGATACGTCAACAACCACGCGCCACTACTCCTAGTTCCACAGGGATTTGCAACCCGTAATCTTTTCGATCAAGCGTGTCCTTCAACTCAAGGACAAGGTTCTTCTCCTGAACCTCAGTGTCCTTCTCGTTTGTCATACTTCAAAACCAGCTCTCAACAAATTCCCCCTTTTTGATGATGACAAACAAATGTTGCCCAAGAACCTACATAACATATACCAAAAACAAGAACAAAAAATAACAGAACAATAAAAACAGATGAGTTAGGTCACAAACACCCCAACATTCCTTCTTCCCCCTTTTGGCATCATCGAAAAGATTCAAAGACCTGCAGGAACCTGTCAGTTTAATCTAGACTAGAGCACAAGGCAACTCATCAGCATTAAGAACATAGGTATATGAAAATAAGGGCCCATCAGGGAACCACATACTTAAACAAGAAACAGTCATAACCATGAGAAATTTAAAATCAACATCCAAGGTGTGACAGCAGCACACCCCATTAGTAGTTACACAACCAAAAAAATTGTCTTAATCATTCACAATATGCAACCAAGGGAGAGTAGGAAGGGGTGGAAATAAGGTAGGATAGGAAAGGGTAAAGATATGGGGACAGGACTGGAAGAATCACAGCTGAAGGTTGAAGTGCTTGACGAGTGCCTCAAGTTGCTTCGTATTCTTGGCCCTCTCCATCACCAGCTCGGCCTCATACTTGTGGCAGTCAATTTTCAAGCGATCAATTTCTTGATCCTTCACCTTTAACTGTCTGTGCAGCTCTGCATTTTCTTCATTAACTTCAAGAACCATCTTCTCCAGTTCCTGCACAGCACCAATGGCCTCATCAGGTCCATATTCTTCACTGTCCTCGGACTGCTCCTGCTTGACCTGCATTGGCCTTTTGGAAGCCCTGCTTTCTTGAAAGAAGTCACAGCTTTTCAGCACATTAACCCCAAACCTCTGATGGATAGTTGGCTTCTTCCCTGCACCTAAAGGCACTCCAAAATGCTCAAGAATCTGATGGATGATGTAAGAATGCACAAGAGAGTGTGGCTTCTGATCAGTATCACAGATTCTCTTTATGTGCCTAATAATGAGCCCAGGCAAATTTATTTTTACCCCTCTGTCCATCAGATCCATATAGGTCAGATCAAGAGCACTGGCCTCACAATTTCTTTCCCCCCTAGGCAGAAGAAACCTATGCACAAACTCAAACAAAAGCTGATGTGCAGGCTCCATCTCCTTTTTCTCAACCTTCCTCTCCTTCCTCAATCTGGGTTTCCCTGAAAACTTCCTCACAACATCTAAGGGAGTAACTCTATCTGTTCTCTTTGGCCATTTTAGCTTAACATACCTGCAATACCCTTCAGCAGGTACATCCAGAATCACTCCCAGTTCAGGTCTCCCAAATTCAATCTCCACTTCTTTCACAGTGGTAAACACCCTCCTGGCTACTACCCTGCAATTTGTATAAAACTCCCTGACTTCATCCACAAACAGCTTCCTGTCATTGTTTCCAAACAAGCTCAACCAACCCTGATCTCCTATCATTCTCAACAAGGATTTCATATGAAACTCCTTTTCATCATACAGTATACTCCCTGGCAGCACCTGATGTCTAGAAAAGAAGGCTTCCCTATCCACTTCTTTTCTTTTCTTCTTACTCTCGACCTCACTGTCAGTATCAGAATCACTGGGTTCCACATAACTCCCAGCTTCACTTTCCTCCTCTTCCTCACCAGCTCTCTTCTCCTCTTCTTCTTTCTTCTTCTCTTCTTCCCTCATCTTCACATTTTTTACTGTCTTTCCTAGCTTTTCAACCCTCTCCATCTGCATTTTGAGAGCCGACCTAGTACCAACTCTCCTGACCACAGGCTCACTAGCCTCTTGGTCACCTCCTTCACTGTCTTCATCTACCAGTCTAGATTTCAACACTGGTTTCCCATCTCTCACCAACCTTCTTCTTTTTTCAGGCTCTACTTTATTTTCTTTTACAAACACCACCTCATCCTCCTCTTCCTCACCTGTCACCTTCTCATCTTCTGCCCCAAATTTTCTTTTCCTTTTTAATTTTTTCTCTTCCTTGTCACTCTCTTGTTTTTCAACAACAACTTCCTTGTTTCCATCTTCATCAGATTCTGTCCAGCTAAAATCTGCATCATCAGCTCCAGTAGGGTTTAGACAAGTAACAGGTTCTTGTCCCTCTCCCCCTGGAACTTCAGCAGTAGCAGGTCCATCACCCTCAGGGCCTTTGGACACAGAACCCTCTATACACTCCCCTGTTCCACTTACATCCTTACTTGACTCAACTGCATCCTTTCTCAGAGTTTCAACATTGTCTTGTTCCATAAACTGTTCTTCAATTCCTTCCGCTACATTTAACTCTCCTCTAGACACCCCATCTACAATGCCCTGCACATCTTCTCTAAGTTCATCCTCTTTATTTTCTTGTTTCTCCTCACACGAATTCCCCCTATCTATTTTGTCTCTCTGCTCATCACTCATTATTTTATCCAGTTCAGCGACTAGGGTTTCAGTTTCTACAACACCAGGACTGACTATATCGACAGAACCAACAGGTGTAGATGAAATAGGGTCAGGAATTACCTCATGCAACGGTTGAGACGAACTTTGAATGGTGGGTGTCGAGAGAACGGCTCTTGACCTTAGCTTCTTGACCAGTTTCTTTTCCCCCTTTTTGAGAATCTTGATGCGAGCCCTAGCAATTCTTTCAGCAAGTGTGGATGGAGGTGGTCTTTCAGACATCTTGAAGGATTTTGTAAAGATTACTGAGTTTGTTGAAGGGTTTTTAATTTTAGGGCTTGAGAGAATTCTGATGCTCAAAGGTGGATGAGATTTTGAGAGATTTGAGAAGTGCTGTAGAAGGAGAAGGGTTTTAGTGATGTGACAATATCTAGGGAAGACAAGAAGTAATGAGTATAAAGGAAGGCAGTTTTTTGAACTTTTTGAGAACCGGGAGAAGTTAAGAGATTTGACGGTTATGAACTTATTTTAAATAAGCCCTTTTCAAGAGGTGGGGTCCAAGCAGTTTTTTATTTTTTTTTTTTAAAAAAAGGTTCTATCCTAAAAAGGAATGTGTTCCTATAATTTTGGACAGTTATGAAAATATGGAAAATCTCCCATGGTGCACGTACAATAGACAATCGTAGTTCCAGTTGTGAAAACTAACAAACAGAGTAAGTTGACTGTACCTGGACATGATTCCTCATGTTCAGACTGGTTCCTTCTCAGTACATAGTGGGTTCTTCATGGGATCACATTATTTGTACCTAGTGCTCAAAACAACTAAACGAGTGTACTAATTCAAGTACCAATTTAGCCCAGATAGTAATGACAAGTTTCTAACAGACACTTTTACTACTTAACTAGCCAATTACAAGGGGATTACCTGCTGGGTCATCCGTGTATTTTGGTCATCCCTAACTCCAACCTGTTCCTCTCGAACTGCACCTTGTTCAAAGCTTTGGTAAATATGTCAGCAATTTGATCCTCAGTCCTGCATGAATTCATAGTAATTAGACCTTTTTCAACATTGTCCCTAAGGAAGTGATGTCTAATATCAATGTGCTTTGTTCTTTTATGTTGGACTGGGTTCTTGGCAATATTCACAGCACTCGTATTGTCACAGAAGATTGGCACAGCCCCACACTTGATACCAAAATCCTCCAGTTGTTGCTTGATCCAAAGCAATTGTGAACAGCATGAAGCAGCTGCCACATACTCAGCTTCAGCAGTTGATAAGGCAACTGAGTTTTGTTTCTTTGTAGCCCATGATACCAAGCAAGGACCCAGAAAATGTGCCATTCCTGAAGTGCTTTTCCTGTCCACCAAATGACCTGCATAATCTGCATCAGCAAAACCAATTAGTTCAAAAGTTCCTCCTCTGGGATACCACAGGCATAAATCCTGAGTCCCCTTCAAGTATCTCAAGATTCTCTTCACAGCTGTCAGGTGTGATTCCTTGGGTTTTGACTGAAATCTGGCACACAGTCCTACACTGTATACTATGTCAGGTCGACTTGCTGTGAGATAAAGAAGTGAGCCAATAATTCCTCTATACTTAGTCTCATTTATCGATAGACCAAGTTCATCCATGTCCAGCTTTGTTCCAGGGGCGATAGGGGTAGTCATCTCCTTTGCTCCTTCCATGTTGAATTTCTTCAGCAATTCTTTGACATATTTTTGCTGGTGAATCATAGTTCCTTCAGGTGTCTGCTTTATCTGTAATCCAAGGAAGAAATTCAATTCACCCATCATGCTCATCTCAAACTCACTTCCCATCAAGTCAGCAAAACCTTTGCTTAGCTCCTCATCAGTGGCTCCAAAAATGATATCATCGACATACACCTGTACTACCAGTAAGTCCTTTCCTTTCTTCTTGAGAAATAGTGTGTTGTCAATTTTACCTCTTGAAAAGCCATTTTTCATCAAAAATCCTGAGAGTCTTTCATACCAGGCTCTAGGAGCTTGCTTCAAACCATATAAAGCCTTGTCCAGTTTGTACACATGATCAGGGAATTCATTGCTCACAAAACCTGGAGGTTGCACCACATACACTTCTTCATTCAGGTAGCCATTCAAGAAGGCACTCTTCACATCCATCTGATACAATGTGAATTCCATGTATGTAGCAAACGCAATCAGCATTCTAATAGCTTCCATTCGTGCAACTGGTGCGAAGGTTTCATCATAGTCTATTCCTTCTTCCTGACTGTACCCTTGAACAACCAACCTTGCCTTGTTTCTGGTAACTATGCCGTGTTCATCCAGCTTATTTCTGAACACCCACTTAGTTCCTATTATAGATCTGTCCTTTGGCTTAGGAACTAAGTGCCATACCTTACTTCTTTCAAATTGATGAAGTTCCTCCTGCATAGCCATAATCCAGTCTGGATCTTCTAGAGCTTCTTTTACATTCTTTGGCTCCAAGGATGAGAGGAAGGCAAAGAATGCACAGAAGTTCTTTAAAGCTGACCTAGTCATAATTCCTGTATTCAGTTCAGATAGAACATTCTCCAAAGGGTGAGAACTTTGATGTTTCCATGGCTTGATCTGAATCTGATTAGAAGAACCTGCAGCATCGTCTTGAGTCGATTCTTCTTGACTTTCTTGATCTTCAGCTTCATCAGAAGTTCCCCCTGTCAAGTTGACTCCTTCATTTGATATGGCTGTGCTCTCCTTTTCATCCGAGTCCTCCAGTTCATCCAAGCTTTCTTCTCTTCTTAAACCAATCACCTGATCATCTGCATCAGTTTCTCCTATTTCCCTATCAGATTCGTCAAACACAACATGCATACTCTCTTCTACTACTTGTGTCCTTCTATTGAGTACCTTGTATGCCTTACTTTGAGTAGAGTATCCCAAGAATATTGCCTCATCACTCCTGGCATCAAACTTTCCCAAGGGTTCCTTACCATTGTTGTGAACAAAGCATTTGCACCCAAAAGGCCTTAGGTGGGCAATACTTGGCTTTCTACCTCTGAGCAGCTCATATGGAGTTTTGTCAAGGATTGCTCTGATGGAACACCTATTTAGCAAGTAACATGCAGTGTTTACAGCTTCAGCCCAGAAGTTCCTTGCTAGTCCACTTGACAGCAACATAGTTCTAGCCATATCCTCCAATGACCTGTTCTTCCTCTCGACCACCCCATTTTGTTGGGGAGTTCTTGGTGCAGAGAAGTTATGATCTATGCTGTTCCTTGCACAGTACTCAGAAAATTTTGAGTTTTCAAACTCAGTTCCATGATCGAATCGAATACTGATGAGTTCAAGATTTAGCCTTTTCTGAACCACACCTGCCCAGTCTTTAAAGCTCTCAAAGGCTTCATCTTTAGATGCCAGGAACAAAGTCCACGTATACCTTGAGTAGTCGTCAACAATTACGAACACAAACCTCTTACCTCCTCTGCTCTTGACCCTCATAGGTCCACACAGATCCATATGCACCAGCTCCAGTGGCTTTAATGTGCTTACCACTTTCTTTGATTTGAACGACGTTCTCACATGCTTTCCTTTCACACAGGCATCACACATTCTTATGTTTTCAAACTTCTTGTTTGGCAATCCACGAACCAGTTCCTTCGAGGCTAGCTTATTTAATTGAGTGAGACTTGCATGACCCAGTCTTTTGTGCCACAGCTGAGAGTCGCTTTCTTGTACATTCAAGCATGTCAGGTTGTTTTCAGGTAAGGACCTCAGTGACGCCTTGTACACATTGTTCACTCTTTTTCCTTCCATTACCACTTCTCCACTCTGTAGGTTCTTCACGATGCACCCTACAGATGAGAAGCTCACTTCGTTTCCTCTGTCACATAGTTGAGAGATGCTCAGTAAATTGTGTCTAAGACCATCCACACCATACACATTTTCAATTGCATGCTCAAGAGATCTCCCAATCTTCCCAATGCCTACTATCTGACCACTTTTTCCTCCTCCGAAGGCCACACTGCCTCCTTGAAATGCTGCGAGTGAGAGAAAGTTTCTTCTATCTCCTGTCATGTGCCTAGAACAACCGCTATCAAGAATCCAGCTTGAGTTGTTCTCCCTCACTCCAGCCTGCAAAACAATTAGAGGTTAGCCTTAGGAACCCAGACAAGCTTGGGTCCCTTCTTATGAGAAAATGGATAAATCAGATCTTGTTTGGCCCATTTGGGTAAAACACAATTTTTATTCTTGGCCCTTGCCTTGGTAATGTTAACACACCTTTGTTTAGTATGACCGGTTTGACCACAGAAAGTGCATAACATGTTGCAAGGTAATCCCACATATTTGCTTTTAGGATTATATGGAGGCAAGGGCTTCTTGAATCCTAAACCTTGTTTTCCTTTATTTTGATTTTCAAGAACCCAATGCATTGCTTCTGAAGACTTATTCCATTTTGTAAGTCTGGTAAGTTCAAGTTTTGAGTTTTCAACCTTCTGATTTAACATCTTATTTTTTTCAATTTCTTGGTATAAAATCTTATTTGCCCTTTTCAATTCATCTTCCAGAAAGGTTTGAACTTCACTCATAACTTGCTTACCATTCTTACTCTCTCTCAACTGACTACATTCTAATTCAAGCTCAGTGATCTTAGAGTTTGACACAAGAGTCTGCCCTTTCATGATGGCATTTGTTTCTTCAAGCTCAATGTTCTGTTCTAGGAGACTCTTGTGCTTAGTTCTAAGATCACCCAGTTCTTCAATTAATTTATCTTTTTCAAGCTTTTCTTTTTCATATCCTTCAATCAATGTGGCTGTGATTAGGATTAGATTTTCAGAAGAGTATGTATGTAAAGTTTCCTTAAGATCAGATAAACATACCTCTGCTGAACAGTCAGCTTCCTTTCCTTCAGTTGCCATGAGGGCAGAGTCCTTCTTGGTGTTGTCAGCTATGTACAACTCCTTCAGTTTCTTCCATATCTCCTTGGCTGATTTACATTCCAGTATCTGTCCGAGCACATCATCTGTAAGTCCTCTTCTTAGATAGCCCTCAGCCTTGGAGTTTGCTTGTAGCCAGTCCAGATCTTGTGGATCTAGTTCTTCTACTTTCTTGAGTACCAAGACTCCATTTGCTGCTCTCTTCACTGGAACATGAGGTCCTCTTTTCACAATTAGCCACAGACTATAATCAGTTGCCTGCAAGAAATTCTTCATTTGTTTCTTCCAGTAATTGTAATGAGTCCCATTGAACACTGGTGGCTTTGATGGATCTCTTACCCATTTTACTTCAAGAGGATGTTCTTCATCAGAACTAACATCCGTCATCCCTGCTAATGCTAGCGGTGAGTCATCGTCAGCTTCCTTCTCGTGATCAGACTCACTGTCAGTTGGTCCCCATGTGGCATAGAAAGCTTCCTTCCTTTTCCTTCGTTCTGCTCTGAAGTTTGGGGGCCGTCTTGACTTCTTTCTATCTGCATCGTTTTCCTTTGTCGTTTCCTTTTCCTTTTCCTTAGCAGCTCTGTTCTTCATCCACTCTATTTCCCACATTGGGCAATCCATGACAGCATGATCCTTCTTGAAGCATTTGAAGCATCCAGAGTAGTCAGGACTGTCAACTATGTTCTTCCTGCTAGAGCTCTCCTTGTTCCCTCGTTTAAATCCTTTAAACCTTCCCAGATTGAGTTTTTGTCTTAGAGCACTTACCATTGCAGCTTCCACTGATTGAAGATCAACATATTCATCAGCTTCTTCTATTGCTTCCAGTGCAAGGGTCTTTTCCTTCTTTGCTGCAGGTTTAGCCTTTGAGTCCTTCATCATCTCGTGCGTCTTCAGACTTCCAACCAGTTCTTCAAGCTTGATGGATTTCAAGGGTTTGGATTCAATAATGGCCGTCATTTTTGGTTCCCATGCTTCAGGTAACACATTCAGGATTTTGTCAACCATCTCCACCTCAGGCAGTTCCATCTCCAGAGATCTCATTTCATTTGTAATCATGGTCAACCTGGTCATCATATCCTGAATCGATTCCTTCTCGCCCATAGTAAATAACTCAAATTGTCTCTTCAACATTCTTCTTTTTGAGTCCTTTACTTCAGTGGTTCCTTCGTGTGCAACTTGTAAAGCATCCCATATTTCCTTAGCCGTCTTATACGATGATACTCGATTGAACTCTTCTGGACCCAGACCACATATAACCAACCGCTTGGCTTTGTGGTTCTTTTCGATCATCTTATAGTCAGACTCATCAAACTCTTCTTTCAGCTTGGGTTCTTTTGTGGCAGTGGTTCCTTCACCAACTATTTTGGTGGGAATCAGGTTTCCTTCAGAGACTATCAGCCAGAGTTGATAATCTTCAGCACATATGTAATTCTCCATCCTATTTTTCCACCATGCGTAGTATTGCCCATTAAACTGTGGAGGCCTCAGAACCGACTGTCCTTCAGTAATAGTAGGCGGTGCACTCATTTTGATCCTTCTCAAGGTGTTAGCCTTACAAGAGAAGACCTGCTCTGATACCACTTGTTATACTTTAAGCACCTCCTAACGACACTAGAAGGGGGGGTTGAATAGTGTCCTCCGATTTTTGTTGTAAGAACCTGGTTCTTCCGTAGTAGAACAAGGTTCCTCAGTTCTCTTTTATGCAAACTGTACTTAAGAACACACTTCAAAACATTCACCAGGAACACAAGGATTTTACGTGGAAAACTCCTTGCTCAAGGGAGAAAAACCACGACCCACACTCTGGGATTTTGAATCTCAATCCACTAACACAAGAGCAACGTTTCAGATTACAAACTCTGTAACCAAGGGGCTACACTCTAGACCCTAATCACTAACCAAAGCTAAACTCTAGCTTTTTCTAGTAATCACAAAGTAGTTTGCCTAATACATATACTTCTGAAATAAGCTAATAGACAAAACAATGAACACTTGTAACAGAGACAACTTACAACTCGATGAACCTAGACAAGAGATCTAGACTCAAATACTCTGCATGCAAACCAGTTGTCTTCTTCAGTTTTCCGACGTAGACAGTTCTTCAGATCACCTCTATATGCTCTCGACTCTCTATTTGAAAAACTAATTTCGGCTGTCTCTTCTACTTGCTTTTATACAGGTCTTACAACCCTAGTTGAGTCCTGCTGGGAATTCTCTTAATTATGGCAATATCAGATTCGCAGTAACTCTTTTCCATGTTAAAGTCTAACTCTTGTCCACACTTCAAAGATACAGCCTGGACACCGCCTCTTTTAGTCTGACTAGGATACGTCAACAACCACGCGCCACTACTCCTAGTTCCACAGGGATTTGCAACCCGTAATCTTTTCGATCAAGCGTGTCCTTCAACTCAAGGACAAGGTTCTTCTCCTGAACCTCAGTGTCCTTCTCGTTTGTCATACTTCAAAACCAGCTCTCAACACAGACCTTATTAGTTGTCCCTAGGTTCCTATTAGAAGGGTCAGATCAACTCATTCTTTGATAATCCAACTAGTCAAACCACTATTTAAATTCAAATGAATAAAAATTATTGACTTGCTCTAGATACTTATCCACGTAAGACTTTTGCACTCTCTCCCTATTCAAATCATTTCAAATTTTATTTCTCTCTCTTCTCTTCTTTTTTTCTCTTTTTTCTTCTTCATTTTCCTTCTTTCTTCAAAATTTCTTTTTAAATTCCATTTCATCACCATCTATGTTATTTTTCTTTCTTTTTTTGTATATCCATTTTATTTTTTCTTCATCTTCGTCGTCCCCGTTTCTTTTTTTTCATGTTTTTTTTTAATTCTAATCTTTTTACACATCTTTTCAGATGTGTAGACATATTTTCTATATATTTATATAATTTTTGGACTGATGTGTGCACATATTATTTTATATATGTGTACACATATTATTATATGTATAATAATATGTGTACACATCTCTACTGATGTGTACACATCCTTTTATTAGAGTGGTGGAGGACAGTGGGGTGGTGGTGGAGGGTGGTAGAAGGTGGTGGTTGGTGGTGAGGGTGGTAGAAGGTGGTGGTTGATGGTGGTAGAAGGTAGCAGTGAGTGGTGGAGAGTGCGGGGGGTTGATACTGTTGGGTTTGGAAGGAAGGTAAATTGGTGTGAATGGGAAATGAAATAAATATTAATATTTGATATTAATATTTGATATGGAGCCGGTTTCGTAACGAAATTAAAAAGTGGACTATTTAAGCAAATATTCCAAAGGTGGGCTGCTGTAACATTATTCCAATGAAAAGGTACCTTTTGAATGAACAGCCACCTTGAAGGCTGCCTTCATGCCTTTTCACTCCAAATCTTGTGGCTATAAATAGAGAGGCATTTTGCCTCATTTTCATAATCCAAAAAAAAATTTCATACTCTCTCTCTCATTACCTTTTGCATTTGTTTTCAAAACAAAAGTAAGTTTTGAGTCAGTGTGATTTGCTACCATTATTTGAGTTCGCTGTTCACTGTGATTTGAATTACCGCTATCACAGTGAGGATAATTCCATTCTATCCTGGGAGAAATTAATCCACAAACCTTGGGTAACTGTGAGGGGATTAGATTTCTTAAGGACAGACAGTGTATACTGTAATCACCTAATTTTGGCACCAAATTCAAAATTGCTCAGAATAGTCGTATTAGATTCTTGGGATGTGTCGTCAAATTTTTCTGAATTTCTAGTGTTTATTCTTAACTAAATTTATCTGTAATTGGGATGTGAAATATGAAAATGGCCTAAACTACTTATTCTGTGTTTAATTTTTGATTCTATAGTTTAATTGTGTTAGTATTGTAAAATATGTGGTTTAATTTCAGTTAGTTGGTGTGTATAAATTATTTTTATGGCCATTTGTAAAACAAATAATAGCCCGAAACAAGTCCATCAGCCCATATGCATAACCCGGCCCATACTCACTAAATATATAAGCCTAAATTCCCAATTTCTTGCCATTTACACCAAAAATCAGAATATAGGCCAAAGCCATGCCAAATTTTTCTCTCACCCGCCGGAAATCGCTCCGCCGTGGTTCCGCCGTGGTCCACCGCTCCTCCGCCGGTCAAACCACCGTTGACCGCCACCAACCGCCACCGGAAAAATATGAAAAATACATGTATCGACTCCTTTCGGCCTCCTCTCTTCAGTTCTCAACTCGGTTTCTGCAAATTCATAGCCGTTTTTTGTAGATCGGATTTTGAAATTCGGCCAAAACTTCAAATCCGGTAAGTTTTACTTTTTTTTGTTAGTTTTCTTTTTCTATTGTCTCCCTCTTCCACCCTCATACCCCATTTTCCAAAATAACCCGTCCCCAGTCCCTTTTTTTTTAGCCCGTTTCGGTTTCCCGTTTTCTGTTTCTATTGTTCTTCTTCTTATTTTCTCTTTTTCTTTTCTGTTTTGTGATGCGAGGGCTGTGATGGATTCAGTGTGGGGATTTTTCTTGATGGTGGCTTGGTGACTGTGTGTTGACGATGGGAGGGGGGGTTGTTTCTATTTTGGTTGAACTGTGGCAAGGTGAGGCAGTTTCACGGGAGGGGGCTGTGAAGGCGAGGTGATGGACGGGCTGTTTTGGTTGAGCGAGGGTGTCGCAGGGACTGTTCGGGTATGGTTTTGGTGATGGCGACTCAGCTGATCCGTGGGCGAGGCTGTGATGTTAATTGAATTTGAAATAGATACAGGGGAGGCAGCGGGGTTCGGGGCTGAAGTGAGGCAGTTTTGTTTGGTGTAGCGATGGCGTAGAGGGGCGGGTTTGTTTCAGTTAAACGGAGGCGCTGCGATGAGAAGACGATGGTGGCATGGTGGTAACTCCACGTAGCAGATCCGGACATTGGCAACAGTGACAGTGGTGAGGCTGCCTGTGATTAGCTTGGCGGTTAGAACTTTAGTCTCTTTTCTTTGAGTTTAAATTACTTTGTATTGTTAGGATAGTAATTGTATATACAAATGCGTCCATGAATCGTATAGTTGTGAATTAATATAAATGAATATTGTTTAAGTCATGTACGCTTAAGTCGTATCTATGATGTTTTGTCTGCCCGAGCTCGCTTACTCTCTTTTCCTGATTAGTCATAGCTCCGCATGTTTAAGGTGGCGTTGAACCAAACAATATGCAGTTTATGTATGTACTTGTGTAGGTATTTTCGTTTAGCTTTAGTTAGTTTGAATATATTCTAGTTTAGCTAAGCATGGTTTAGTGAAATCTGATTGCGAGCTGTTTGTTTAGCTCGCCTTTGTTTGAGTGCGGATCTGTTTTATTAATGTTTACATAAGTATGAAACTAATCGCGCTAATAAGAAAGACTTAAGTGTGGCAGACTTGTGCAATCCGGCATATGGTTGCAATTGTGAAGGTTTGTTGTTTTCAATGATCCATTTGAGTATGAGAGTTCGTATGCTTGGTTTTGCTTACTAAGGTTTAAGTTTAGTGCTTCTAGTGTGGAAATTGCATTGAATAAGTATGAAGTTTTTGATTGAGCATTAGTCTGGAGAGCTTTGCTTGATCTATTTTAGCGTGAATTGTCCAGGAAACTTAGTAGTTTGCTTGTTCTTGTTTTAGTTTGAGTTTTGTCTAGTTGCAGCTTATTTCTGTCTACCAGAAGCTCTCAATATCTGGTTTTGTTTTAGTTTAGTTACAATTTGAGGTCTTGTTACTTGTTAGTTCAACTCTAAGTCTAGTTTGTTCCTTTTAGTTAGAATCTGGTTCAGTTTTAACTCAGTTTGGGGCTGATTAATTTGTCTAGTTGATCCTAGTTCCTTCTAGTAATGTAATGAGTAATGGGGGGTCCTTTTAGAGGACCCTACTTGTACATATTTCAGCTTTTTTAGAACTGTTTTTGGCTACTATTTCAGCAGCTCTACTATGCTGAAAATAGCCAAAATATACTCAAGTATAGGGGTGTGGGCTTGTACTCTTGTACAAGTCCACACTCCACCTTTTAGCCCCACATTTGGCTTCAATTTTCAGCATTAAATAGAGGCTTTTACCCCTCATTTTGACACCAAGTCTCAGCTGAAAAACAACACAAGAAGAGCTGAAAAAAACAGACCAAAAAGCTGCTGAAAAATAACCATCCAGGAGCAAAAACACATAGCACTACAAGCTGAAAAAAAGAGCAAAAACACTTTAAAAATTAGTAGTAAGTCTTTGAAGAAAGGATTTAGAACCAAAAGGCTTGACACCTAAAGTCTTTTGGGGTATAAATCTAGTGTTAAATAGCGAGCTAAAGGGTTCAAAAGGAGGCTGTCTAAGTTTGCTGGTCATTTGCTTCTCCGGTTTGCTACTCGATTTTTTGAGACATTTGGCTAACTAGGTAAACATTTCCTCCTATGTTGTATTTTTCTTTACTACTATGTATGCTTAAAATGGTATAACTCGCCTTAAAAATTATCTACTTGCATTTATATTCATATACTTATATTTCTTTCAAGTGTGTTACTCATGATGTGATAATTAACATAAGGAAACAAAAATAGAGGTTTCAAGTATTTGTAGTTTATTTATTCTTATTATGGATGGTACTTTTAGCTAAGCATATTTATGAGACACTTGAATTGCATAGAATACCTTGGCTATATACTAATGTAATTAGAGAAGCCCAGAATCAGCCTCACAAGTTTAATTTACAAAAAAGAAAAGGGTTATTCTTTCAAAATTAGTTACAAAATGCAAACCTTTAAAAGTGGACATTTAGGCAAACTATAGGATATAATTGAAGGAAAAAATGGACTAAATCTGTATGTAAAGGAAAACTGAGATGCGATGGCAAAAATTGCAGAAGTAGCCACGTTTTTGCAGGATCAGCCATATTTTTCTGCTGCTGCACGAAAATTGCAGAAACAGCCACGTTTTTTTGCTGCACAATTGCAGAAGTAGCTACATCTTTTTCTTTGTCAAAGCAGCCACTGTTGAGAAAAATGAAAAAAAAAATTAAAACAAGAACCTATTTGTGCAAAAGTAGACTTTTTAACTTTGAAATTGCAAAGGTTGGCCAAAATTTAAATGAAACAACATCAGTGGGCTGTTTCTGCACAAAGCTTTAACTTGTCAGTTTTAGCAAAGCTTATGGGCTGAATATTTTGCAAAAACAACCTATTATTTAGTAAGTCTTAGATAAACAACAATATTTGGCTTCCTTGTTGTTAAACTTTTAAATCAAATGTTACTATTTAATATTTAATACGATTAGGCAAATTAATAGGGACGATAAGATTTTCATTCGATGTAGACATAATGTTTAAGTGTGATTTGTGGTCCGCTTATTACGCGAGAAAAAATAAAATAAACTAAATTGATTTAAATTAATTATTATTTTTGAAGTTAACTAAATTCTCTTTAAAAATAGACCAGTCCTTTGTGAGGTTGGGAATACGCAATACATTTTATTTTATTTTTTTTTCAAAGTATAAATTCTTCCAGTCCTCTGTGAGGTTGGAAAAGCATTAACACTTTTAAATTTTTCCGAATCGAAGTTTAAATTTAATCAACGGCAAAAGATAACAACCATATTTAATAAATTAAAATTGCGATAATAAAGCAACTGTGCTTGGCACAGGACTCGAGGGTGCCTAATACCTTCCCGAGAGTCAACTGAGAACCTTACCCGAATCTCTGACGCAGACTATTAGACGAGTCAAGGGTGTTCCAGGTACACCACTTTGGTGACTTGGCACACCTTTAACTTGTCAAGTGGCGACTCCGATTTTCTCTTAAATAAATGTGTACCTTTAACACCCGTCATAACCTTTTAAATACGCAATTTCTATTTATTTTAGTTTTTTGCGCGTTGAAAAAGGGTCGTGGCAGCTTGGCGACTCCGCTGGGGAAATTAGTGAAAACTAGAATCTCCGGCTTTGATAAATTGTCGCATGTTTTAATTTATTAAATATTTGGTTGTTATATTCTTGCCGCTATCACATGAAAGTTGAATGTTACCGCTTTGATTTTGTTGAATTGTATATAAACTGTCTTCTCCACGTACACCTCTGAGTCTCTGGAACACTTGCACACGTACACTTACCAGATTGCTTGTGGCATCTGGGCCTTCTTACTAAAATTACCCATGATTTAGGAGGAAGGCGTGACAGGGTTTTAGGCCGGACACACTGTTTCCGGACGGCCCTGATGCGCTTTCCGCCTGGTTTGTCCACCGGGTTATGAGCCAGTCTAGACACCGAGTCAGTTGTGTCACCTAGAGTTAAACCTTTAGGCCCAATTATCTGCATCATGTTTGACTTAGTGAGGTGCGGCACACCGGTACCGCACTTGTCTAGGATGACTCTTTGGCGTCGAGATACGTCCTAAGCATTTTTTGTGTTGCATTTAGAAGGAAAGGTCGTCATGCTGACCGAATCGGGAAAGGGCGGATTTCAAAAGAGAAAAGGAAAAGGAAAAAAAAATTGATTGAAAAAAAAAATGAAAGAAAGAGAGGAAGTAGGGTGAATTTCAGTTTTATAGATTTTGTGTTTTAATACATTTCCTGTTTGGGGTCGTGATGTCGAAACAAAAATTTTGCAAAGATTTATGTGGCGGGAAAATTTTGAGTATGTTTTTACGTCATCATAATGGCGAAATTTTTCAAAAAAAATAAAAAAATAAAAAGAGAAAGGAAAAGGAAAAGAATTTTCATACCGAAGTTGTCAACTTTTTGGAGATAGTCTTGATACCGTTATAATGGCAAAATATTTTAAGTTTCCAAGTGCCCTGGTTGGTCGAAGGATTATTTGGGTTCAATTTTATGCCGTTATAATGGTAAGCATTTTTGAAAATTAGCTGAGTTCCATTGTGGCGACCGCCATATGCCCAATTTTGTGGAAAGTCCAAGAGCCTATTTCGTGTTGGCGACAGTATTTTGAGTCAATTTATTCGCGTCTCTAGAATGACAATTTTTCCAACAGTTAGCAAGTGCCTTGGTCGGCCGAAAGTATTTTTGGGGTCAATTTTATGCCGTTGTAATGGCCAAACTTTGTTAAAAATCTGAGTCTCAAATGTTAAACACATGTTAGATTTTGAGGAGGTTTCAAACATCCGTTTGCTTTGTCTGTCAATGTTTCGAGGTACTTTTTGTTTTGTCTAAATTAAGTGACATATGTTTTAGGTACCATGGCTGCATCGTCTTCTAGGTCTAGCAAGAGAAAGTACCCTATTGATGCCACCCCACCATCTATCATGATGACTGACGGCCCGCCCGAATTGTTAAGGTCTTGGTGGAAGAGTATGAGCGAGATGCAGCAGGGTTCTGTCCAAAAGAAGATTGGCTTTCTGACTGACCTTGTGACTAAAGATATTCTGCCACACCGAGATCTGGTTAGTGCACTGGTCGGACTCTGGAATCCAAACAGTAATACCTTCTGTTTCAAAGGCTTTGAGATGACGCCTACACTCGAGGAAATAGCCGGGCTCATTAAGCTAGATTTGCATAAAAAGAGAATGATTGCCCCAAAAAATGTCAATGCCCATGATTTCTTTCAAAACATCCGGATGTGAGTAGATACCTCTATTGCTAGTACCAGTCATGGTTGGGTCTCATTTGACTACCTCTATGCTCGATTCGGATGTGATAGTGGTTTCAAACGGTATAGCTTCGAGTTTCATGACAAGCTAACATATAATGAATGGGTGCAACTTTGTCCGAGGGATTTTGTGTTTGCTCTTCTAGGGTTATTGGTCTTTCCATTGCCGCACAAAAGGATATCCATTAGAGTTAGTTGGATTATGGTGGCCCTGTTTGAAAAAGCACCAAATCCCACGATCGTTCCGACAATTCTGGGAAGTATCTTTCATGCCTTGACTCGATGTTGCAAAGGCGAAAGTGAGTTCTTCGAGGGGTGTAACTTCCTATTGCAAGTGTGGTTTTTGGAACACATACGCCCCCGCCCTTCTCATCCCATTGCTGGTTGCTTTGACTTTGGCTATCTGGGTTATCACTTCGAACATATTGAGAAGTTTAAGTTTCCAGATGGCGAGCGTGCTTGGAGGTCGTGCTTGGACTCCCTTACAGCAGATAAGATATTATGGCAGTATAACTGGCTTTCTATGGAGAAGGTTGTGCACCGATGCATCGAGCGCCCCTTTTTAGTTCTGATGGGTCTTGAAGCAGCCCAGCCTTATGCCCCTCTGCGGGTACTCAGGCAGTTGGGGCGACGACAGGTGGTTCCGATAATTGAGGATATGAGTGCTTATGTCTTAGTCTATCCTCCAGGACTGTTTACCCACAGGGGAAAGATCTTGAACTTGTGGGACACTAGGCGTCACCTCATGAAAGAGACTCAGGTTCAGAATGGACTCGTAGGGGAGGTCACTCAAGAGTACGAGTCATGGTATCGCCACCAGCCCATACCTAGGGAGATGCCAGCTAGGTCGAGTATAGGCGTGATTGACCTTGAGGCTCGATTGGAGATGCAGGTTCGGATGGCCAGGCGTGAGATTGAACAGGAGTACCGTGCTACCATACATGGTTTAGTTGCAGAGAGGGATGCTGCTAGAGCCGCTCAGTCTGAAAGCGAGGACTTGACACATCAATACTCGGATACTATCAGGCGATTGCATGACTTGCATCGTAAAGCTTTGACTGAGAAGGACACCGCTCTAGCCGCCCAGGCTGAGAGCGACAGATTTGCAGATAAGTGCCTGGGGAACATCGATCGGCTTCACAAACGACTTGATGAGACAGTGATTTTGAAAAATGATGCATTAAGGTTAGCCACGAGCCAGCTTCAGCAGATAGCCGTGTCAAAGAGAGTCATTAGTCAAGGTCAGGAACACGTGCGGCAACTGGCCGACTATGTTGCTAGGATGTGCCAGGATCATAGGAACTCGTCCAACAGGACTATCCTCATTGAGGCTCCTGATTATGCCAGGAATATATCTCAGCGAGTGCACGTATTGCATGATGTTTTGAGCCAGCCTTTGCCAACAGCAGAAGAAGATCCCGAGGAGCCACACGAGTCTGACCTAGAGTAGCCAGTTGACGCTGAGCCAGGGTTGCCTTAGCAGATATATCAGTCCGAGATGATGAAATTTATTGTTTTGTTTTGTCACTCATTTAGCATCTCGGCATATTGTATTTTATGTTGCTTTTGGTAGTAGTAATTTATTTCTATTTTTTCAGTCATTTGTACGTTTCTAAGGTTGTGCGTTAGAGCACTGTATGTCTTGCATTATCTTAGTAATGGAAATCTTTTGTTTGTTTTTTATGTGTCAATTTATTTCACCCTCTGGCCTCTCTTTGGAAAAAAAAAAAAAAGAAGAAAAAAGAAAAAAAAAAGACTCAAACAATACACTTGGGAATCTAATCTAAACCGTTTCGGGATGACGCATGACGACCTTAGGCTTGTAGGCACGATTAACTTGTAAAAATTGTGTTTCCTAACCTGTTTTGTTTGCAGACAAGTATAGATTACCCGTGATTCGGTGCAGCACTCTGCCATTACCCCACTATAAAAGGGATCTGAAATTCCATTTGGTAACATGGCCACTGAAGGCGACAAGTCTGATGCCGGTTCTGAAGAAAATGATAGGACGACAGAAGAGGCCCTGACTCTGAAGCAATTCCTGGTAGACATGCATCATGCGATAACCACGGGACGGGCACCTCCTCCCATGCCAAACCTCCTGGAGGGGCTTGTGCCAACAGCTAGCCAGCGAGCACCAGGCACATCTACGGCGGTCGAGGATCCGACCTATCCCCCTGGTTTTGGTCCTAACCATGGTGCAACGAAAGAAGCTGAAGTGCGCCCTCATGCGCCACAACCACCACCTCTACCACAAGGGCAGTACGGACAACATCCACCACAGGGACAGTATGGGCCACCTCCCCCACAGGGACAGTATGGACCACCTCCCCCACAGGTTCCAGTTTTTTGGGGCCCAGCTAAGCCTGTCATGGCCAGATCCAACAGTGAACCACATCTCCAGGCTGGGGATCATCATTATGATCAACACCATGAACCCAATTTCCGACACAGTGACTCATATGATCAGGGGTTCCATCGCGAGTCTCAAGTTGGGGTTGATCGCTCGGGAAAGCTTGATGAGAGCGAGGTTCTGAGAAAGATGAAGGGCCTAGAACAAGCAGTAAGGACCATTCAAGGATATGGAGATCATACTAACATCTCTTTCAGGGATCTTTGTCCATACCCTGAATTGCAATTGCCAGATGGGTTCATAGTGCCGAAGTTTGATCTATACACCGGGCAAGGAGATCCGAGGGTTCATATGAAGACCTACTGCAACAAAATGAGAGGGGTCAAGAAAGACAAACTGTTGATAGCCTACTTTTCTGAAAGCTTGGGGGGCGCAACTGCCGAATGGTTCATGAGGCAGGATTTAACTAAATGGTTGTCATTCGAGGATATGGCACAGGCATTCTATGACCAGTACAAGTACCACATTGAAGTTTTGCCAGATCGATCCTCCTTGGATGCGATAAAAAAGAAGCCGAGTGAAAGCTTTAGGGAGTACGCCCTCAGATGGCGCGAGCAGGCCGCTCGAGTGAGCCCCGCAATCCCGGACGACGACATGGTCCGTTTGTTCATCGAGGCGCAGGATGAGGCGTTCTATGGTTCATTGATCGCCGCATTTGGGAAACCGTTTAGTGAAGTCGTCAAGATGGGAGAAATGATTGAGAGAGGAGTCAAAGCTGGTAAGATTGTGAGCCAGACTGCACTAAAGGCGACTACACAGGCTGTGCAGACCGGGGCATCAGGGTTTGGTAAGAAGAAGAAAGAGGAGGTATCCATGGTAGGGTCAGGTCCGCGAAAGTGGAACGAGGAGCGATACAATCAACATAACTCATACCAAGCTCCACAAACACCCCCTTTACAACACTATTACCCGCCACAAAATGCACAATACTCCATGCCTCCACCCCAATACTCTGTACATGCAGCACAACCATATGCTCCAACATCCTATCCACAATGGCGTGCCCCAGCCCCACAGCCTGCATATCACATTCACCAAGCTCCGCCTAATAATTATCAGGCTTCGCCAAACCCTACCTACCGACCAAGAGGTCCTGCAGGCTTCCGTCCAAGAGCTGAATTTGGGAAAGCCCGAGAGGAGAAAAAGAGAGAATTTACACCAATCGGAGAATCTTACACCAGTATCTTCGAGAAGTTGAGAGCCTTGGATATGATAAAGCCAATTCAAGGAAACATGCAGCCTATTGGGAAAGTGGATCACTCTCGGCATTGTGAATACCATTCGGGCGCACCAGGACATGATACAGAAGATTGCTATTACCTCAAGAAGGCGGTGCAAGATTTGATTGACAATAACCGAATTGTGATCGAAGATGCAGAAACGCCAAACATTAATCACAATCCTTTGCCGGTCCATGATGTACACATGGTGGGTGTATGTGAAGGGGGATTCGAAGACGAATCAGCAAGGCCAATAGTGTCGGTCGATGCTATAACAATTGGAGTGGAAAGGATGCAACCAATTCTTTCGGTTGTGCCGGGGAAAGTGGGGCATCCTATCCAGCCAAACAAGCCAGTATTGACATTGAGAAGAGTCGTTGAGCAAAAGGGAGATGTGGCTGAAAAACCAAAATTGGTGATCCAAAGGATCAGCAAAAATGGAGAGGAGGCGGATTGTGTGGCCAAACCAAAGTTGGTTATAAGAAGAACACCCTGTGAAGATGATCAGAACAAGTTGTGTGATCCTGTTGTCATAAAGAGTGCACCTCAGATTGCTGTGAGAAACACTAATGCTGTCCCATGGAATTATGATAAGGCATTGGTAACATACAAAGGAAAAGAGGTTGTGGCGGAAACAACACAAGTTGGCGGTCTTACTCGTTCTGGGCGGTGCTTTACCCCGGAAGAGTTAAGAAAATCAAAGCAGGCTAGAGAAAATCAGGGCCCCATCAAGGAACCTGTCACCGAGAAAGAGGCGGAGGAATTCCTGAAGAAGATGAGAGTGCAAGATTACTCCATTGTGGAGCAGCTGAGGAAGACCCCTGCTCAAATTTCTTTGTTGTCCTTGTTGATGCATTCTGAGGCACACCGTCATGCTCTGTTGAAAGTACTAAATGAGGCTCATGTCTCAGAGAAGATGACCGTCAGCAATCTGGAAGAAGTCGCAAGTCGTATATTTGAGGTAAACAGGATCACTTTCACTGACGAGGAACTGCCAATGGAAGGCACTGGTCACAACAACGCACTGCATCTGACTGTCAAGTGTGACAATTCTTATATCACAAGGGTACTGGTTGATGGTGGGTCCGGTTTGAACATCTGTCCATTGTCTACCTTAAAAAGATTGAAAGTCAACAGGGACAAGATTCGGACAAATACTATGAGTATCCGCGCTTTTGATGGAGAGAAACGACAATCGATTGGTGAGATAGAATTGATACTGACAATCGGGCCCGTGGATTTTGCTATCGATTTCCAAGTTCTTGATATGGATTCGTCTTACAACCTGTTGTTGGGAAGACCCTGGATCCATATGGCAGGCGCAGTACCATCAACCTTACACCAGACTATCAAGTTTGAATGGAATCGTGAGATGATCATGGTACACGGAGAGGGAGATTTGTCAATCTACAAGGATCCGTCTATTCCAGTTATTGAGGTCACTAATGATAGCCCAACTCTGATGTATCAAGCATTTGAAGCGGTCCATGTGGAGGAGGTTCCTGAAGGCAAGCCTTTATCCCAAGCAAGGTTGTCAGAAGCAGCAGTCATGATGGCTACAGAAATGTTGAAGCACGGTTTCCAGCCCGGGAAAGGTCTCGGGGCAGCACTACAAGGAATGTCGCGTCCAATTAGTCCACTTGGCATTCGAGGTACCTGGGGTCTGGGATACAAGCCCACAGCTGCAGACAGAGCAAGAGCTAGGAAGATGAAGAAACAAGAATGGTCTCTAGAGAAGCCTGTCCCTTGCCTCGCTCAATCTTTCACGAGGTCCAACGGGGGCAAGTCTATTTCCAAGAATACTGAGGAGACTGAAGAACAAAAGAAGCTATTGTCAGACCTGAGGCACGTCTTTGGCATCAACATGGTGCAAACTGGTGAAGGACCTAGCAATGCAGAAATCCAGAACATTGGCCCTGATGTGAAGCTGAACAACTGGGAATCTACGCCTCTCCCCACTAGGAGGGGCTATTGGTAGCAAGTTTTTGTTATCCTTTCTGTATACTTGGTTATTCTAAGGGTTGTAATCCAACTATATTTATTTTGCTCGTTATGATGTCAAACCCTTTTATCTTTCAAATTCAATGAAAAGCAAGACATTGCTTCTTGTCTCCTTATTCTATCTCTTTACTTTCCTGATTTTGTTCTTATTTCTTTCTGTAGCTATGTTTCTGATGGCCTTAATAACATGACATGCATGCTGAAATCACGCCCTGATCTAAACACACAGTTTAACTTGGTCTCATTGAACCAACCTGAACTAAAGGAAATTAATGATGGGAAGTGGAGTGAGTATGAAATGACAGTTGAGGAGGTAGACGACATGGAAGAGGCCGATACAGAAGAAATCTTTGAGGAAGAATATGATGAGGAGAGAGCTGAGAGTGAAATAAATGGGGAATTAGAACAATTTGAAAATAAGCCTAAGCCCAATTTGGATGACACAGAAAATATAAATCTGGGAAGTGCCGATGATGTTAAGGAAACCAAGATAAGCATGCACGCTGAACCGAAAGTGAAAGACGACATAGTCCAAGTCTTGTTTGACTATAGAGACGTGTTTGCTTGGTCGTATGATGACATGCCCGGTTTGAGCATAGATTTGGTGGTTCACAAGTTACCGATCAATCCTGGTTTCCCTCCGGTCAAGCAGCTTCGGAGGAAATTCAAGTCAGATATGAGCAAGAAAATCCATGAGGAAATCATGAAGCAGCTATCTGCGAAGGTGATACAATCTCTTCAATATTCCACCTGGTTGGCCAATGTTGTGCCGGTGCCGAAGAAAGATGGGAAGACAAGAATTTGTGTTGATTATCGAGATTTGAACAAGGCCAGCCCCAAGGATAATTTTCCCTTGCCCAATATTCACATTCTCATAGACAACTGTGCTAAGCATGAGATTCAGTCTTTCGTGGATTGCTATGCTGGATATCACCAAATCTTGATGGATGAAGATGATGCAGAAAAGACGGCGTTCACCACGCCTTGGGGAACCTTTTGTTATAGAGTCATGCCGTTCGGTTTAAAGAATGCTGGGGCAACGTACATGAGAGCCATGACAACCGTCTTTCACGATATGATACACAAAGAAATTGAGGTGTATGTGGATGATGTGATAATCAAATCAAGAACAGCAGAGGATCATGTCAAAGACCTTAGGAAATTCTTTGAAAGACTCAGAAGGTACAATTTGAAGTTGAACCCGGCTAAATGTGCATTCGGTGTTCCAGCTGGAAAGTTGTTGGGTTTTATTGTCAGCAGGCGAGGCATTGAATTGGATCCTTCAAAGATCAAAGCTATACAAGAGTTGCCTCCGCCAAAGAACAAGAAAGAAGTCATGAGCTTCCTCGGAAGATTGAACTACATCAGTAGGTTCATCGCTCAACTCACTACAACTTGCGAACCAATCTTCAAGCTGCTGAAGAAAGACGCTGCAGTCAAGTGGACCGAGGAATGTCAAGCAGCTTTTGACCAAATCAAGCAATACTTATCAAATCCACCTGTGTTGGTCCCACCGGAGCCAGGCCGACCTTTGTTCCTCTATTTGTCGGTGATGGAAAATTCATTTGGTTGTGTACTGGGACAACATGATGCCACAGGCAAGAAAGAGCAGGCTATTTACTACATGAGCAAGAAGTTCACAGACTATGAGGTCAAGTACACTTTGTTGGAAAGAACGTGTTGTGCCCTCACTTGGGTGGCACAGAAGTTGAGGCATTATTTGTTGTCATACACTACTTACCTCATATCCCGGATGGACCCACTGAAATATATCTTCCAGAAGCCTATGCCAACAGGAAGGCTTGCCAAATGGCAAATGTTACTCACAGAGTTTGACATAGTTTATGTCACCAGAACTGCAATGAAAGCCCAGGCTTTGGCCGATCATTTGGCCGAGAATCCAGTGGACGATGAGTACGAACCTCTCAAGACATACTTTCCTGATGAAGAGGTTGACATAATTGAGGAGTTGTCCTCTGAAGATGATCATTATTGGAAGCTTTATTTTGATGGGGCCTCTAACTCTAAAGGTGATGGTATCGGGGCTGTTCTCATATCTCCAACAGGTCATTATTATCCGGCAGCTGCGCAACTTCGTTTCTGGTGTACCAACAACACGGCAGAATATGAAGCTTGCATCATGGGTCTACGCATGGCGATAGACATGGACATCAAAGAACTACTAGTGCTTGGAGATTCTGACCTACTAGTACATCAAATCAAGGGTGAATGGGAAACTCGAGATGTGAAACTCATCATGTATAAGCAGTATTTGGAAGATCTTTGCCAAAGATTTGATTCTATTGAATTTAGGCACATCCCAAGAATGCACAATGAGTTGGCTGACGCTTTGGCTACATTAGCATCCATGCTTAGTCATCCTGACCAAACTCACATTGATCCTCTCGAGATTCAAGTTCGGGACCAACATGCTAATTGCAACATGGTTGAAGAAGAACTTGATGGCGAGCCATGGTACCTGGACATCAAGAACTACATCAAGAATGGAGAGTATCCAGCGCTGGCAGAGAGCAATCAGAAAAGAACCCTCCGCCGTCTTGCCAATGGTTTCTTTCTAAGTGGAGGGGTTTTGTATAAGAGGACCCCAGATCTGGGACTATTGAGATGTGTAGACGCACAAGAAGCCTCGAGAATTCTTAATGAGGTACATTCAGGAATTTGTGGGCCACACATGAATGGCTATGTGCTAGCCAAGAAGATCTTAAGAGCAGGTTATTTCTGGCTCACCATGGAGCGAGATTGCATAGGTTTCGTGCGGAAATGCCACCAATGTCAAGTGCACGGCGATCTGATACATTCGCCTCCCTTGGAGCTTCACACAATGTCGGCTCCTTGGCCTTTTACTGCATGGGGAATGGATGTCATTGGCCCAATAGAACCAAAGGCGTCGAACGGGCATAGATTCATCTTGGTCGCCATTGATTATTTTACCAAGTGGGTGGAAGCATCGACATTCAAGTCAGTAACCAAGAAAGTTGTGGTCGACTTTGTTCATTCGAATATTATCTGTCGATTTGGTATCCCTAATACCATTATCACCGATAATGGGGCCAACCTCAATAGTCATTTGATGAGAGAGGTATGTGAAAGATTCAAAATTGTGCATAGGAATTCCACACCTTACCGTCCAAAAGCAAATGGGGCGGTCGAAGCAGCAAACAAGAATATTAAGAAGATCCTTCGAAAAATGGTGCAAGGATCGCGAGATTGGCATGAGAAGTTGCCATTCGCTCTTCTGGGTTATCGTACAACTGTGCGCACCTCAATAGGCACAACTCCATATGAATTGGTGTATGGGACCGAAGCAGTCATTCCGGCAGAAGTCGAAATACCATCCTTGAGAATCATTGTTGAAGCTGAGATCGAGGATACTGAATGGGTCAAATCCCGCTTGGAGCAATTGGCTTTGATTGACGAAAAGAGGCTAAATGCAGTATGTTATGGTCAACTATATCAGAAGAGAATGGCCAAAGCCTACAACAAGAAAGTGCGCCAACGCAAGTTCAGTGAAGGCCAGTTAGTCTTGAAGCGCATCTTTCCACATCAGGAAGAAGCGAAGGGCAAGTTTGCTCCAAATTGGCAAGGACCGTATGTGGTAAAGAAGGTGTTGCCCAATGGTGCTCTATTCCTGACAGACATCGAGGGCACGATGGCTGAAATGATTGTTAATGCTGATGCAGTGAAGAGGTACTACATTTGATGTTCTTGGGGGAGTAACGAAAGTCTTTGTTTCCCTTACCCAGATAATGTACCCCTCTTGTTAGCCTTTGGCTTTGTATTGCTTTTGTAAACCCTTATTGGGAATCTTTGTAATTGCGATGAATGAAGAAAGAAAGATCCAAAACAAATTTGGCATTAAGTTGCTAGAGCTACGTCTGACCTGATTCCTCTCAAAAGGATACGTAGGCAACCATTCAGGTGCGGTCACATCAAAGAAAGTTCTAAAAGTTCCCTAGTTTCATATCTGAGGAAGTTTTAAAGTTTCCTAGTTTCATATCAGGAGATATTTCATCCTTTTCTCTATCTCACATCGACGCAAAGCTTGCCTCTAAGTTTGCGGCCAAAGTCAAAGAAAATCCAAAATCCGCGGTTTCTGCTAAACTGGGGCAGAAGTTTGTTTTTATTATATTTTTATTTTATCAATAAAATAAAATAAAAACAAACTTCTATTTTATTGTGCCATTCATTCATTCTTGAAAGGGGGAAGATGCTCAAGGCACCCTATTACAGGCCAAACATTGCTTCCAAACTCAGATAAATGTCTAATAGACCATTTTGGCCAATCTGGAGAATGTCAATCGAGCAAGAGTTAGCTCAAAAATCATCATCAATGGGTGGAACTAAAGAGGTCCACAGGAGAAAGTAGAAAGAAGGAAAAAAAAAATAAAAAAAAAAAGAGAAAAGAAAAAAAAAAAAGAATGAAGTCTTGTTGGTGAAAACCTGAAAGGGCGCCACATGACAAACAGTTAGGCAAAAGAACAAAGAGAGAGGTTAGTTGGTGAAAACCCTGAAAGGGGCACCGCTAACCGAATGAGGGCTTTGGTTACTGTCATCAAGTGGGGTTTGACGAGTATTGCTTTGAATGTTTCTATTGGGGGAAGAGTCGAGGGACAACTGTTGTGAATGGATCAGGGTTCGAGGCCAAGATGCACGTCATGTTATTGAGGTCATCGCTTTCACCTCCAGATAAGTCCTTTTACTTTCCTAAAGGGCATCTCTCATTCAGAGTCCTTTATCCGAAATTTCTTCCACTTCTGCTTTTCATTCACAATAACATCGAAACGAGCAAAAGAAAGTTTCGCAAAAATTGTTCACCTGTTTTGCAGTTGTAGCAGAGCACAGTCAGGACCTGCTTGGATAATGGAATGCCTATGAGGTAGTTTGGTATCTGGAGTGATATGCCAAGGTTTGCACCACAAAGAGACTATCAGGAAAATATACCATTCCTAACAAAGTTTGACTAATGATTAGTTTGGAACACTTGGCCGCATGATGTTCTGTGTCGAAGGCCATTGAAATACAAGAAAGTCAGGGAACCCGCCTGGAGAATGAGGGATTTTATTTTAGAAATCAGGGCACCCGCCTGGAGAATGAGGGATTTATTTTAAAAGTCAGGGAGCCCGCCTGGAGAATGAGGGAGTAGTTTAGAGAAAATCAGGGCACCCGCCTGGAGAATGAGGGATTTATTTTAAAAGTCAGGGAGCCCGCCTGGAGAATGAGGGAGTAGTTTAAAGAAAGTCAGGGAACCCGCCTGGAGAATGAGGGATTTTATTTTAGAAATCAGGGCACCCGCCTGGAGAATGAGGGATTTATTTTAAAAGTCAGGGAGCCCGCCTGGAGAATGAGGGAGTAGTTTAAAGAAAGTCAGGGAACCCGCCTGGAGAATGAGGAATTTTATTTTAGAAGTCAGGGAACCCGCCTGGAGAATGAGGGATTTTATTTTAGAAAATCAGGGCACCCGCTTGGAGAATGAGGGATTTATTTTAAAAGTCAGGGAGCCCGCCTGGAGAATGAGGGAGTAGTTTAAAGAAAGTCAGGGAACCCGCCTGGAGAATGAGGAATTTTATTTTAGAAGTCAGGGAACCCGCCTGGAATGAGGGATTTTATTTGAAGAAGTCCAGGCGCCCACCTGAAGAACGAGGGAATCCATTCTGTAAAGAGGGAAGACCCACCTGAGCCAAGATCGGGGGTTTATCTTTTCTACAAAGAGCAAGACCCACCTGAACCAAGAGCGGTGGTTTTATTTTCAACAAGTGAGGGGAGCAAGAACCAAGAAGCTCATCTCGGGAAGCATGAAGACTTAGAATAAGAGTTGTAATTTTATATTTTCAATGTTGTACTTTCATTTTTCTCTGTAAAGCAATGACCGCCAATCGGCAAGCAACCAGTGACCAGCAGCGACAGCCCTTGTGTGCCTATGAGTGTCTTGTATCAGCCCCAAGTGTGTCTAGAAGAGTCTCTTGTTTGTCGTAGTAGTCTAGAGTGTCTAGTGTCATCTTAGTGGTCTAGAGTGTCTAGGTTTGTCTTAGTGAGTCTAGAGGTGTCTAGTGTCTGTTTGAATGCGGTAGTCCCAGCTACCGCACGTAAGGAACTACACTAACCTGGTTCCTTAGTCCAGGGATATGTAGGTAACTTTGTTCTCGGCTAGAACCGAAAAGCCAAAATTAGTTCTTGATTACTTCTTTGTCCGAAAACTCTTCGTGTTCCCGAACAAAGAGGGGCAGCTGTAATCACCTAATTTTGGCACCAAATTCAAAATTGCTCAGAATAGTCGTATTAGATTCTTGGGATGTGTCGTCAAATTTTTCTGAATTTCTAGTGTTTATTCTTAACTAAATTTATCTGTAATTGGGATGTGAAATATGAAAATGGCCTAAACTACTTATTCTGTGTTTAATTTTTGATTCTATAGTTTAATTGTGTTAGTATTATAAAATATGTGGTTTAATTTCAGTTAGTTGGTGTGTATAAATTATTTTTATGGCCATTTGTAAAACAAATAATAGCCCGAAACAAGTCCATCAGCCCATATGCATAACCCGGCCCATACTCACTAAATATATAAGCCTAAATTCCCAATTTCTTGCCATTTACACCAAAAATCAGAATATAGGCCAAAGCCATGCCAAATTTTTCTCTCACCCGCCGGAAATCGCTCCGCCGTGGTTCCGCCGTGGTCCACCGCTCCTCCGCCGGTCAAACCACCGTTGACCGCCACCAACCGCCACCGGAAAAATATGAAAAATACATGTATCGACTCCTTTCGGCCTCCTCTCTTCAGTTCTCAACTCGGTTTTGCAAATTCATAGCCGTTTTTTGTAGATCGGATTTTGAAATTCGGCCAAAACTTCAAATCCGGTAAGTTTTACTTTTTTTTGTTAGTTTTCTTTTTCTATTGTCTCCCTCTTCCACCCTCATACCCCATTTTCCAAAATAACCCATCCCCAGTCCCTTTTTTTTTAGCCCGTTTCGGTTTCCCGTTTTCTGTTTCTATTGTTCTTCTTCTTATTTTCTCTTTTTCTTTTCTGTTTTGTGATGCGAGGGCTGTGATGGATTCAGTGTGGGGATTTTTATTGATGGTGGCTTGGTGACTGTGTGTTGACGATGGGAGGGGGGGTTGTTTCTATTTTGGTTGAACTGTGGCAAGGTGAGGCAGTTTCACGGGAGGGGGCTGTGAAGGCGAGGTGATGGACGGGCTGTTTTGGTTGAGCGAGGGTGTCGCAGGGACTGTTCGGGTATGGTTTTGGTGATGGCGACTCAGCTGATCCGTGGGCGAGGCTGTGATGTTAATTGAATTTGAAATAGATACAGGGGAGGCAGCGGGGTTCGGGGCTGAAGTGAGGCAGTTTTGTTTGGTGTAGCGATGGCGTAGAGGGGCGGGTTTGTTTCAGTTAAACGGAGGCGCTGCGATGAGAAGACGATGGTGGCATGGTGGTAACTCCACGTAGCAGATCCGGACATTGGCAACAGTGACAGTGGTGAGGCTGCCTGTGATTAGCTTGGCGGTTAGAACTTTAGTCTCTTTTCTTTGAGTTTAAATTACTTTGTATTGTTAGGATAGTAATTGTATATACAAATGCGTCCATGAATCATATAGTTGTGAATTAATATAAATGGATATTGTTTAAGTCATGTACGCTTAAGTCGTATCTATGATGTTTTGTCTGCCCGAGCTCGCTTACTCTCTTTTCCTGATTAGTCATAGCTCCGCATGTTTAAGGTGGCGTTGAACCAAACAATATGCAGTTTATGTATGTACTTGTGTAGGTATTTTCGTTTAGCTTTAGTTAGTTTGAATATATTCTAGTTTAGCTAAGCATGGTTTAGTGAAATCTGATTGCGAGCTGTTTGTTTAGCTCGCCTTTGTTTGAGTGCGGATCTGTTTTATTAATGTTTACATAAGTATGAAACTAATCGCGCTAATAAGAAAGACTTAAGTGTGGCAGACTTGTGCAATCCGGCATATGGTTGCAATTGTGAAGGTTTGTTGTTTTCAATGATCCATTTGAGTATGAGAGTTCGTATGCTTGGTTTTGCTTACTAAGGTTTAAGTTTAGTGCTTCTAGTGTGGAAATTGCATTGAATAAGTATGAAGTTTTTGATTGAGCATTAGTCTGGAGAGCTTTGCTTGATCTATTTTAGCGTGAATTGTCCAGGAAACTTAGTAGTTTGCTTGTTCTTGTTTTAGTTTGAGTTTTGTCTAGTTGCAGCTTATTTCTGTCTACCAGAAGCTCTCAATATCTGGTTTTGTTTTAGTTTAGTTACAATTTGAGGTCTTGTTACTTGTTAGTTCAACTCTAAGTCTAGTTTGTTCCTTTTAGTTAGAATCTGGTTCAGTTTTAACTCAGTTTGGGGCTGATTAATTTGTCTAGTTGATCCTAGTTCCTTCTAGTAATGTAATGAGTAATGGGGGGTCCTTTTAGAGGACCCTACTTGTACATATTTCAGCTTTTTTAGAACTGTTTTTGGCTACTATTTCAGCAGCTCTACTATGCTGAAAATAGCCAAAATATACTCAAGTATAGGGGTGTGGGCTTGTACTCTTGTACAAGTCCACACTCCACCTTTTAGCCCCACATTTGGCTTCAATTTTCAGCATTAAATAGAGGCTTTTACCCCTCATTTTGACACCAAGTCTCAGCTGAAAAACAACACAAGAAGAGCTGAAAAAAACAGACCAAAAAGCTGCTGAAAAATAACCATCCAGGAGCAAAAACACATAGCACTACAAGCTGAAAAAAAGAGCAAAAACACTTTAAAAATTAGTAGTAAGTCTTTGAAGAAAGGATTTAGAACCAAAAGGCTTGACACCTAAAGTCTTTTGGGGTATAAATCTAGTGTTAAATAGCGAGCTAAAGGGTTCAAAAGGAGGCTGTCTAAGTTTGCTGGTCATTTGCTTCTCCGGTTTGCTACTCGATTTTTTGAGACATTTGGCTAACTAGGTAAACATTTCCTCCTATGTTGTATTTTTCTTTACTACTATGTATGCTTAAAATGGTATAACTCGCCTTAAAAATTATCTACTTGCATTTATATTCATATACTTATATTTCTTTCAAGTGTGTTACTCATGATGTGATAATTAACATAAGGAAACAAAAATAGAGGTTTCAAGTATTTGTAGTTTATTTATTCTTATTATGGATGGTACTTTTAGCTAAGCATATTTATGAGACACTTGAATTGCATAGAATACCTTGGCTATATACTAATGTAATTAGAGAAGCCCAGAATCAGCCTCACAAGTTTAATTTACAAAAAAGAAAAGGGTTATTCTTTCAAAATTAGTTACAAAATGCAAACCTTTAAAAGTGGACATTTAGGCAAACTATAGGATATAATTGAAGGAAAAAATGGACTAAATCTGTATGTAAAGGAAAACTGAGATGCGATGGCAAAAATTGCAGAAGTAGCCACGTTTTTGCAGGATCAGCCATATTTTTCTGCTGCTGCACGAAAATTGCAGAAACAGCCACGTTTTTTTGCTGCACAATTGCAGAAGTAGCTACATCTTTTTCTTTGTCAAAGCAGCCACTGTTGAGAAAAATGAAAAAAAAAATTAAAACAAGAACCTATTTGTGCAAAAGTAGACTTTTTAACTTTGAAATTGCAAAGGTTGGCCAAAATTTAAATGAAACAACATCAGTGGGCTGTTTCTGCACAAAGCTTTAACTTGTCAGTTTTAGCAAAGCTTATGGGCTGAATATTTTGCAAAAACAGCCTATTATTTAGTAAGTCTTAGATAAACAACAATATTTGGCTTCCTTGTTGTTAAACTTTTAAATCAAATGTTACTATTTAATATTTAATACGATTAGGCAAATTAATAGGGACGATAAGATTTTCATTCGATGTAGACATAATGTTTAAGTGTGATTTGTGGTCCGCTTATTACGCGAGAAAAAATAAAATAAACTAAATTGATTTAAATTAATTATTATTTTTGAAGTTAACTAAATTCTCTTTAAAAATAGACCAGTCCTTTGTGAGGTTGGGAATACGCAATACATTTTATTTTATTTTTTTTCAAAGTATAAATTCTTCCAGTCCTCTGTGAGGTTGGAAAAGCATTAACACTTTTAAATTTTTCCGAATCGAAGTTTAAATTTAATCAACGGCAAAAGATAACAACCATATTTAATAAATTAAAATTGCGATAATAAAGCAACTGTGCTTGGCACAGGACTCGAGGGTGCCTAATACCTTCCCGAGAGTCAACTGAGAACCTTACCCGAATCTCTGACGCAGACTATTAGACGAGTCAAGGGTGTTCCAGGTACACCACTTTGGTGACTTGGCACACCTTTAACTTGTCAAGTGGCGACTCCGATTTTCTCTTAAATAAATGTGTACCTTTAACACCCGTCATAACCTTTTAAATACGCAATTTCTATTTATTTTAGTTTTTTGCGCGTTGAAAAAGGGTCGTGACATATACTGTTGGCTTTGAATTTTTTCTACTTCATCTATTTCTGTTTTGGTCATTATCGAAAGTGCAGACATATAACAATCTCTAACAATCTTAAGAAATCTAATTTGTATTTTGGTCTGCTAATCGATAATAGGCTGTTTGTGGAGACTAAAATCTGAAAAGATTTTCTACTCCAAATTTAATATTCCGTTTTTGAAGATTTAAATACTTCAACGGATTATTAAAATTATTGTGTGTTTAATCCGTTCAGAAGATTAAAAACTTCCGGATTATTAAAATATTTATATTATTATTTGCAGTTTGAAGATATAAAAACTTCACTGTATAATAAATCGGTTTGAAGATTAAACTCTTCACCATGGTATTAAAAGTCGGTTTGAAGATTAAACTCTTCACTGTACTTTTAATGTTGGCTTGAAGTTTAAAAACTTCGCCGATGTATTACACGGTTTGAAGATTTAAAACTTCATCGATGTATGAAAACGACTTTGAAGATTAAAAACTTCGTCGTTATACAAAATCGGCTTTGAAGATTAAAAACTTCAGCGGTTAATAGGATATGGTGGTGTCCGACTCGTAAGACGTGTGAGAAATATTTTTTGATTGTTTTTTGGAAGATTAAGAATAATAGAATCTGATAAGATGTGTTGGATCAATTCTTAAATAAACCAAAAATTTGGAAATATTGATGTCATGTTGTTTGGAGAATGATTTATGAAGAAGAATTCTAAAATATACTCCAACAAAAAGACATTAGTCGAGAAATAGAAATGGAATGATGAAATCTTTCAAATCCGATTAGTGTGATGAATTTTGGATTCATTGGGACTTGGAAATGTATAACCAATGCAACGTGATTGCTTGATTGATGTTAAATAAAAGGGTCAAAGAGTGATGACAAACGACGAGCACATTAAACACAAATGTGGATTACAAATTTCGAATAAGAATCTACTTACTAATTCTTAGTGTGAATTCCAAAGTTGACTTTGGAAATTAATGAACCATTAAGTTGACTATGTGGGTGTCGTGTGATGCTTCCAAATGTTGATGTGAATCGTAAGTGATTCTTTGCATCTTTAGTTATTGCAAAGTTTGGATGAAGTTGAATTATTTACTTTCAATTCTTTTTGTCCATAATATGCGTTCAATCTGTTGATTGTTCGAAATGTTAAACTTTGTGCCCTTACATGGAGAAATATCTCAACTAGAAGAGAGCAATGTTTACTCTTAATAGAGTTGCAGATGAAGGGAGAGAGCATATGATGAGAATCATTATCTTCTTTGATTCCATGAAAGTCATTAGTCATTGGAATTATTCCAACGGGATCTGCTCACTTGACAAGTAAATTTTCATGAGTGTTTTGTAATGCATGACTGAAGTACCATCACTTTAGATAGATCTCAGATGAAGCCATCATAGACAATGGAATTTTATGATTGTTCGGGCTTCAACGAAATTTAGTCTTGGCGAAAGTTACTTTGCTATTATAATAGAAAATGGTTCATGAAATATTTGAAATGTGGGGGCGTTTGGCTTATGCATGATCAAACCAATGCTTGGTTTGATGTCCACATTATCTATAAAACTAGATATTAGTTTTAAACCACACCTATTCTTAGTGGATATTGACCTAGCAGTTTGTGAATTCATAACTAGTGCTATTTTGAAGCAACTAGTTGATGAAACTGCCTATTAGTGCTTTTACAGAAAGCTGGTTGTATTTCTTTTTATGAAAAGGTGTCACTAAAAGGTTGTGACTTTTCATGAAAACAAGTGTCGCTTGAAAGATTACCTATTTATATAGACCTGACCATTCATGAATGGATGTATTAAAATATTGCTCTATTAAATGGTAAATCAACTATTAATATTAATGATGAAATCCATATTGAGTTGGATTTGAAGCGGTGAACCAACCAATGATAATTATAAAATCCATATTGATTTGGATTTGTATAATGATTGAAGGTTCTATAATTTAGGCGTCAAGTAAATAGCAACACGGAAATGGTTGAGAAATATATTAAATATTAAAAGGTTGTGGCCACAACTGATGCAACCATTCCAAGCTATTGATGGTGATGCTATATTAAACGGTGAAAAAACTGAAGGGCTCCAAAATTTTGGAAGATATTCAATTTTGGCTCTAGCCGTTGACAGCAGTTTGCATACATTGCAATAGTCAAGCGTCAATAGGAAGGGTTGGGAGCAATATGTATAACGGAAAATCGTTACATACAACGAAGACATAAAACCGTTTGACAACTACTCTCTAGGAGATTATCAATATTGACATTGTAAGGTCAAGTGATAATGTATCGGATCCGCTAACAAAAGGCCTAACTAGAGAGGGAGTTGAGGTCATTGAAGAGAATGGGATTATGGCCGAGGACAAGTCGTCATGGCGGTAACTCTACCTAGAAGACTGGAGATCCCAAGATCTAGGTTCAAGGAGCTCAAACAAAGTTATGTACGACCGCTCCAACATTGTCAAACAACTCAACCCATTCTCGTAATAAGACAATGTTCAGTACCAAGGATAAAATGTTAAAGACATTTTTTAATGATTATCTAAGTTTGATACGGGAATTATCAAATAGTGTAGATCTACGGGATTACACGTTTAGAAATCACCTATGTGAGTGTGAAGTGGAAGCCGCTTCAAGGAGAATTCTGTAAGGCCAATTCTCTACGCACTCATGAACCGGGCGAGTTCATGGCTGAAACGAACACAACAATGAGAACCAAAAATGGTCAAGGATTAATTGTGTGACATATGTTGTCTAGGTATACACCAAAGTTCGACGGTTCAAAGATATCAAATCTACCGATTGACCGAGTATATCCGATATATGTTCACTACGGAAAGTTCAAAGGGAAACCCACTTATCCAGATGCAATTAATTCTTACTTGCAAATCACATAGTTTTCTGTATGTTTTCTTCATATAGCCATTCCCCATTCATGTGGGGGATTGTTGGGTTTGGAAGGAAGGTAAATTGGTGTGAATGGGAAATGAAATAAATATTAATATTTGATATTAATATTTGATATGGAGCCGGTTTCGTAACGAAATTAAAAAGTGGACTATTTAAGCAAATATTCCAAAGGTGGGCTGCTGTAACATTATTCCAATGAAAAGGTACCTTTTGAATGAACAGCCACCTTGAAGGCTGCCTTCATGCCTTTTCACTCCAAATCTTGTGGCTATAAATAGAGAGGCATTTTGCCTCATTTTCATAATCCAAAAAAAAATTTCATACTCTCTCTCTCATTACCTTTTGCATTTGTTTTCAAAACAAAAGTAAGTTTTGAGTCAGTGTGATTTGCTACCATTATTTGAGTTCGCTGTTCACTGTGATTTGAATTACCGCTATCACAGTGAGGATAATTCCATTCTATCCTGGGAGAAATTAATCCACAAACCTTGGGTAACTGTGAGGGGATTAGATTTCTTAAGGACAGACAGTGTATACTGTTGGCTTGGAATTTTTTCTACTTCATCTATTTCTGTTTTGGTCATTATCGAAAGTGCAGACATATAACAATCTCTAACAGATACGGGGTGGGGGCTGAAGGGAGGGAAGATGAGAGGTGGGTGCTTTGTATAAATAAAAAAACTTGATGGGCTTTTAAAATATTAGTCATTAATATTAATTTTAAAAGTGTCTCTCTCACTTATTTTTTAAGATTTGAGTCTCTTATAACTATATAAAAACTTGGAGTCCTCCTCACCTAAAAATCCCGACAAACTTTTATATGGGATTGGGCCATGATTCATTTACTTATTTGATCCGTTTTATTCAGTCATATTTTGACACAACCCATTCATTTTTGTCACTTTACTTGACGTCTAACTGACTTAATGCTTATGTGGCGATTACTTAAATAATCTTTGTTGAGTGCAAAAATTTATATTTGAGTTTCGAATCCACGGTGGCCTTTAATGTACGTATAACCGAACGAGGAGATTTTCAATTATTAGGTATTTTGATCCCATTGCCAATTTAAAATCGACATTAAGTTCAACACCTATATCATGAGAAGATGCAACGAAAGAGAAAGGAATAATACCTACTATAAATGAAACTTTCAAACCATATTATTGGCCCCGAATTTCATTGAGACTGGCATTATTAACCAGCTCGTCCAATTTAAACGGGTGAAATTATCATTCATTTGTTTACTGACTCAGTCATTCGCACTCAAAAGGGCTCATCAAACTATGGGTAAAAAAAAAGTGCAAATAATTTAATCCAACGAGTCAAAGTACAATCAAAATTCAAACAACAACAACTCGCCTCAATTTCAAACAAGATAGGTCAGTTATATGACTTTCCACTGGCCGTGATTCTCCGGTCAAGCATAAAAAACTAAAATTTTGTAATTCAGAATCAGATAAATTTGGAAGACTTTAAGCTAAATAATTTTAGGGAAAATACATTAGCTTTCACGTTCATTTTAAAAAGTAAAACAAAAATGTGGGGTGGTTATTAGGCCATGTTGGGCGAATTGATCCGTTATTTCGTACAAGCAAACTTTGAATAGGTTCATCACGATTCGTTTATTACTCCAATGATCGGATCCGTTTTATCTCATCTAATTTGACACAACCCACTCATTTGTCACTTTTAGTTCAAAACCCGCTGACCTAATGCTTCTGTTGCAGTTACTAAAATAATCTTTCTTGGGTGGAAAGTTTGATATCGAGTTTCGAATCCATGGTTACCTTTATTGCATAACCAAATTTTACAGCTCAGTTTCTTGTAACCCAAGGACCATCTACTATTAATAAATCAGCCATGCCATGCCATGCCACTATACCATAAATTAAACATGTTGTCCCCAAATCTTGACCTGTCAATTTTCTAAAGACGAAAAACGTCTTTCCACTTTCCATCTCAATCCAAATCCATTCCCCAAACATCAAAATCCATGCAGCAGTCGATTATTCTTAATTTAATCTCTACACCCTTTCTCTTTCTCTTTCTTTTTCTTTCTTTATCACCTTTTCGATTTCCTGAAGAGGCATACCCCTAACTCTCTAAATTAAGCTACAGAATAATCTTATGGGTACTGCCATTGGATATGCCCTTCATGGTCTACCAGAAGTTCCTCAGAATATCCTTTATCCATGACTCATTAATTCCCTTTAATTATTGAACACTTCAAAACCAAGACTACAAAAGCATTCATTTCTCATCACCTTTCTGTATTAGGACTTATATATATTTTCTTTTGCTAGTTCCAAATTCATCCAAATATCCACATTACAATTTTGTTTCCATAACCAGCTCGACTATCCTTCACACCAATATATGCTACCTCCCACCCATATAAAAGTATCGAGCAACTCTAACCTCAAAAGTTTGTGCTAATTTCATTGATCACTAAACGCACCCTTGCTTGCATCACATTCTTTTTAAAGCACAAGCATTATATATCTTTTTTCTGAAAAGGAAAAAAAATGTCTGGTTTTAGCAGAATGAAACGAGTAACTGATCCGTTAGACGACAAGGTGAAAGCTCAGATCATTGGCCGTGACATACAAGAACTCCGTTACTTCAGTAGCGGAAGCGAACACAGTGCTCACACCGATGATGATGTCGCTTCACCTAGCTTTTCCGATCTCATTTTCCAATATTCAGACGACTTTAACCAAAATGATCAGTCACCAGAAAATGACAATTCAGATTCTGAGCTCGATGTATCAATGTGTAATTCAATGGACAATGTTGAAGATACACCGAAGATTATTTTCAATAGTGATTTTGATTTGTTTCGTACTGTGCTGGTATCATGCATAACCAAAGCTCTGGAAATTTATTCGAGTTTGAATTCGAATAAATCAATACTCCAGAGAAATGTCATGGCATGTTTAAGAAATTTCGGTTACAATGCAGCAGTATGCAAGACAAAATGGGAGAGTTGCGGTGGACTTAATGCGGGAAATTACGAGTTTATTGATGTAATCAAATTGGATTCCTCCAATAAGATTACCACTCGTTACTTTATTGATCTCGAATTCGCTATAGAATTCGAGATCGCCAGGCCTACGAGTCAGTATGAAAAATTACTGAACTCATTGCCTAAGGTGTTTGTAGGCAAAAATGAAGAGTTGAAGAAGATATTGAAAGTTATGAGCAATGAAATGAGACGATCGTTGAAAACTAGAGAACTCAGCATTTCTCCATGGAGAAAAAACCGGTTCATGCAGAACAAATGGCTTGGTCCCTACAAACGGACAACTAATATCATGCCGTCGGCGAATTCGCCGATGAATGCTATAAAGTGCCGGACTGTTGGGTTTCATGCTGCTGCCGTTAATGGCTGCTTGTTGTTTCCCGCGACAACTCGTAGTAGATGATATGGAAAGATAGCAGCAAGTAACCATTTTTTCGATTTAAAAAAAAAAAAAAAAACAGTTTGTGGTTAAAGTAGTGTCCATTTTTTTTTTTTCTTTCTATTTCATTATATATGATTTGATCCAATATAGAATTTGACATGATCATTTTTGGTTTGTACATTTAGTGGTACATTTTGTAGTATTATTAATGTGCACTAAATTTATAAAATCGCAAAAGTGTCATAAAAATTGAAATGAATGTACGTTAAGGGTAGCTTGGTTGATCATACTAGTATAATTAGTCACAACATAGAATTTCACATAAAACGTTTTAGCGTTAGGCTGATTGGATGAGAAAAATAATAGTCGCAAAAGTAATATCCTTGCATTTGGTATGCGTCACATTAAAAGGTAATCTCTTCTTAACCCTTCACATAACTAATACTCCTACAACGATAATTTGGCGATGATAAATCATATTCATATTGAGTTCTCCAGAATTTTATGTAATATGGACGTGAAATTAAGAATTGTGTATCAAGGATATTAAGGATCAAACTATTAGTATGACAAAATACTCTTAAAGTAAATAATTCTTGCATAAAAATTTCTTAGTAATTATTAATCACGACACAACATCTTTTTATGTTTATTCTCTGCATCAAAGTCTCTATAATGTAAGTTTTCCAGGACTAAGATGTTAATTAAGCTGCCTTATGATCTTAGCATTATTTTATGTCAATCAAAAACGTTAAATTAATTTGATTGTTTATCCCTAATGTGTACGCGACAAATGTACATTGTGTGCATTGTCTAGCTAAGGTTTCACGTGCTACATATAGCTCATGATTTGAGAGCCAGTAGATCTGGGAGAAAATGATTTTTCAGAATTTAATTCAGTGGTCAGAGACTCAGAGCACAGCTTTGTTGACACCAAGGAAATATCCAATTTAAGACTTGGCCAAGGTAATGGACGAATGGTCAAATTACTTAAAATGAAAAAGGGCGTAGACTGGATAACGTATTTTTCAAGAGATACGATAAGGTTACATTTACACTTTTAAATTAGTTTTGTCCTTTCAAAGAGTAGTTGTTGGCTCTTTGAATGGCCTTTTCCTGTTCAAAGTGCCCTTATTAAAGTATCGATAGCCCCACTTTTGAGGGTTGGGTTACCCAAAGGTCAAAACACACGGACTTTATGACTAGTACAATTTATTTTTTAAGTTTACAAGTGGCACTTTCACCTTTTCAGTACAAGATTTTGATGGAGATGGTTTGTATTGGTTTTGGGTCTACGAGAGGTAGTTATAGACCAAATAAGAGTTTGAAATATGCTGATTAGACAAGACATGACTCATTTTCTCTAAGAATATGATAAGACATGACTCATTTTCTCTGAGAATATGATACTAAATAGAAAAATATGTGGAGATCAAAGATTAAAGTCGAGAGTTAGATAGCAGTCGAGCGATCTATGTCATATTAGTAGTAATATTATTCCTATACATGTTATTTCTATCTTATTCTTCAACTTTATTATTATTGGTGTTCTTTTTTACCTTTGGTATTCTTTAGTTTTGATGCCAGTATTTCTTAATCGTGATATTTGCATCTTGTTATGTTTCAAGCTTGCTCTCAAAATATATTCTTTAGCCGAGGATCTATCGGGAACAGTCTCTCCATCTTGGTAGGGGTAAGCTTTGCATAAATCTGACTCTCCCCAGACCTCACTTATGAAATATCACTTAGTATGTTGTTGTGGTTTGTATTGGAATTGTTCATAGATATAGATATAAATTTTTGGAAAAATACCTATAGGCTTCTAATGTAGCTTCAGTTGGCGCACATATTCTAAACTTTGAGATATATGAGTTCGATTCATTACCCTTCATCCACTTAAATAACATATTTTGTTACGATAGATTTGAATTCTTGATGTGCATTTAACACATATATTACGTGCTCATACATATAAATATTGCTTCTTTATTATTTACGTGGATTATTTAATTATTGGTGGTATCTCATGGAAAAAGTTTGTGATATGGCCATTACATTGCATGTGGCAGAAAAGTAGAATATAACACTGTTCTCCTTGTTGCAGTTCAATGTTTAAACGTGTTTTTTTTTTAAAAAATTTTATTCTTGTAGAATCAGTTGTAACATCATGTTGCTTTTTCTTTTGATCAAAATGAGTGTAAGACATGTCATGTGTTTTTCTCATCCTTATAGCTCCTCCCTCAAACAGAAAAAGTCTACCAGACTCCGATTTTCAGAGAGTAAACCGATTAAAAGATCAATGAGTAGTTTCTTTTTAAAAAGGATCAGTGAGTAGTCTGTGCATTTGTGATATAAAGTCTAGGGCAAATCATGGGCCAAATTTGCACTCCTAATATTGGGGTAAGGGCACGAAAGGTCACTTTTGCCACTGGTCTTTGGGCACAGGCTATTAATACCAAAATATTTAGTTTGTCGCCACTTTCACTTAAAAAGATAGAACTTTAGTCCAGGGTCCGGATTGAAGTTCAGTCCTTAAAGATAGAACTTCAATTTATGGCCATATGGATTGAAGTTCACTCCTTAAAGATAGAACTTCAGTCCTGGACCATGTTGACTGAATTTCAGTCCTTAAAGATAGAACTTCAGTCCAGGGCCATATGGATTGAAGTTCACTCCTTAAAGATAGAACTTCAGTCCTGGGCCATGTTGACTGAATTTCAGTCCTTAAAGATAGAACTTCAGTCCAGGGTCATACGGATTTAAGTTCAGTTCTTAAAGATAGAACTTAAGCTCAGTTCTTAAAGATAGAAGGGACACTTCCAAAAATACCCACAAAACCAAAAATAATTACAGCCACTACCCACTACTTTCAAATATTATCCAATCTACTCACTAAACTATTTACCCACTCTACCCATCCAGACTTGTATATCATAGTTTATGCAGTATACCATAAAGATATACACATATAAGGTATAACAAAGGTATACAGTAATAAATAGCCCTCCAGACTTTTATATCATAATTTATGTAGTATACCTTAAAGGTATACACCTATAAGGCATAACAAAGGTATACAATAATAAATGGGCAGGTTGGGTAAATACTTTTAATTTTATGAGTAGTGTAATTTTTAATGGGTATGACTTGTAATTACTTTAAATTTCATAGGTATAGAGTGTAAAAATCTCAAGATAGAACTTCAGTCCATGGCCATATTGACTGAAGTTCAGTCCTTAAAGATGGAACTTAAGTCCAGGGCCATATTGACTGAAGTTCAATCTTTAAAGATAAAACTTCAGTCAATGATCAGAACTTAAGTCGATACTTATTTAGTAAAGGCCCAAAAATGGCCTCTAGTGTAAGACCAAAGAAAATAGTGGCCTCAAACTAAATACCGGTATTAAAAGTGGCCGTTGGGCGAAATTTTTGCCCTAATATTATCTACATATACTTCGTGGCGAGACATGGAAAAATTCATCCACATCTAGAGATTATATCAAACAAATAAATGCAGGTGTCATTTGCATATACATTTACCACTTAACAATTCTTAGTAGTATGTAATGTTCACTTTAGTTCCTTGCTAAGGTTAAATTGTTTGATTTGATGTAGACACCATGTGTTATAAGTATTTATGACTAGGTTGAGAGCTGTTTATAGCACATGGGAAAGGAAGTCTGCGCTGAAATTGAGCTAATAACAGACTACCGCAGGGGAAAGTGCAGCTTTAGCTATGCACTTTTGAGCCTATATTGATGGAGAACATATTGACAAATAAAGTCCGAAGCCAGTTCAAGTTTGTCAATTTCTTCACACAGGAGCAACCTTGAATATCAAAAAGGTTTCATATAATCAACAGTGTCACTGTGACATCTTACAAAAAACCGGTGATGTGTGCTGTACAATTAACGAAGACCAATGACAAACGAGCCATTACAAAAGCACTACACTGTACAACTATTAGAAATAGTAATAAGAGAAACCATGTTAATGTTGAATCATACCGGAAGATGCATGCCCAGACGTCTCCCACCAAAGGATGTGTCATATCCCTTCCCTCTGGCTCGGTTCTTGGTTAGCACCACCAGCGACATTCATCAGATGATATCTATCACTCATTGGAACTTTTCATTCTATCCTGTATGCCCAGCCATGCTTATCCAAAAATGCCCGCACAGCTTCTTTTATAGCCAGATTTGGCACTAACTGAGATGGATAAAGTAGCTCTCGTGTGATTGGATCAAATTTGCCCACCTAAATTGCAACTCGGGAATTTCGATAAAACATAAAATGGAAAACAAATCTGAGATGCATAAGGTGAATAAAAACAGATTTTACCTTCTCCAGATGGTCAAGGATCACCGCCCGCTCATATGTAACCCCACTGGGAGTGATGACAGGGTCGCGGAAAATATCAAGAGTGATTTTACAACACAAGTAATCAGGAACCTAGAAATTCTCAGTTGGTGTCAATGATAATACAATATACTTGCTTACGAAGAAAAAATCACTAAGATGATAATTCCCGAGTGCTCACCTCAGTTGGAGTATCATCTTCTGCAGCTTTCTTGAAAACATCAGCTACAGCTTCCAGCTGCTTCAATAGAGACATTGAATTTTCATCTATGAACTCTTCGGTCTGAGAACTATCAAGCACATGTTTCTCCTTGAGAGCTAACTCACAGGATTCTCTGAGGCAAGCATGCAAGATGGGGAGACCACGTTTTTAATTGGTGTAACAACCACGTAACAAAAATGGAGATTTATAAGAGACATAAGCAAGAGCAATTACTTCAAGTTCTGAAATTCCCAAGAGCGCCTTGTAGATTCATGCTCCCACTCCAAGTACTTTGCTTTTGCAAGCTCTTCCCAGATTTCCTCAACCATGTAACTTCTTGGATTCACACCTGTTCCAAGATCTAATGCCTAACAGGATACATAAAAGATAAGAGGTATCATATTCGGCTAAACAAACTGTCCCAAAAATCATCAGTCAACTATCATAATTCAGCAAAACAAACTTCCCTAAAATCACAGTTTCAACTACTCATCATAAGAAAATATGAACGTCGAATCGTAGATAGATTTATCCAAAACTTGTTTGCAGAACTAGTACAAAATAAAAGGAGAAAAAAATAAAAGGACTCACCCAAACTCTTTTGCAAAATATATAACGTTACCTAATCTGAAGAACAAAGATCAATAGATCATTTTGCCAACACACCAGTGGCAGTGAATGACATCTACTTGGGCTTCCCAAGCGAAGATTGCAATTCAACACACTAATAGTAGTATGTTAATTAAAAGTAATTTTAACATATATTCTTGTAACTTGAGCTTCCAGAAGATACGTGTTTGATAATTAAAATCAAAGCAGAACTTCAAATTTGGAAGTTTAGTCTGCAGAAGTTCAGTAGTTTCATGAGTTTAAGTTGTTCCGTAACTCCTACAATGGAGCAATTTTCATTCTTCAGGTTCTAGTTTTGGCTTAAATTTGTTAAATTGAACTCCGAAATTCCCTTAAGCAACGCGAATGCCCATCTTATCTGTTATTTCTCCATGTATTGGAAATACCCTTTCCAGTTATTAGAAAGAGCAAGCAACAACTATATTTGCCAGAACAAACAAAAAACATGTCAAAATACAATTATCTGACAACGTTTCTTGTGAAATTCATTAATTTATTCTTACTAGGTAATTCAAAATAATTCACTAGGTTCACTTTTCATCGACTAGGAACATAAATAACATCCTTAATATCAACCTCGAGTTTTTCTATTTTATTTTTTTATAAGAGTATCAACACAATTTCAAGCTGTGGTGAGATCAGCCTTGAAAAAGCCAACTAATTGAATCAATTTATTTCTCAAGTAAGCTTTACTTTGACAATGGGTTCATAATAAGTGAATTTAAAAGGTATACGAGAGCAACCTCAATTCACTTCCCAGAAAAATATAAAATTCAAAAACAAACAGAAAGCTGATTATTTTAGCACAAACACCTGTTCATTTATCACTTGCTCCTTAACCGAAAGTTATTTGCCTAAAAGCTCCAATCCTCATTTAGAAAAGTTAACCACTATGATGATCTACATTAAACAAACGTAAGATGCTAGGGTTGGTTCTACAAATAACCCACGCCTTTTCTCAAAAAAAAAAAAAGTTAGAGTATTATTTATACGGACAAGCAATCCCATATTGATGCTGATTCAATTTCCCTGAGGTTTACTGTAAGCTTTGTTTAGGTAAAACAAAAGAAATTTATTTGAAAGAGCAAAGAAGAATAGTGCATGGTTAAGGCCAAGATGTTCTTCAGAAGCAAACTAGAAACACCACAAGGAGTCACCATAATGATTACTTAGCTCATAGCATACAGAGTCGGGATTTGATGTTTAGGGGTTCAAGGTTCTCGTCTTTTTAAGCTAAGGGTATTGTAAAATACAATACAAAATTTCTTAAGACAAATATAAGAATGGATCAAAGCTACGGGGTTCGACCGAACCCCCTTTTAATACACTAGCTCCACCCCTGATAACATAAAAGTGATATTAGATCATTTTTAGCTATGGTTTGAACAAGGGGCGGAGCTAGAGTGCCGGCACCGAGTTCGGCCGAACCCAATAGCTTTGGTCCAAGCTCTATTTTGTCTTAAAAAATACATTTAATATGGACAAATTATCAATTTAAAACCCAGTAGCTCAAAAGAATTTAGAAGCCCGAACCCATAAACTTTGGTCCAAGCTCTATTTTGTCTTAAAAAATACATTTAATATGGACAAATTATCAATTTAAAACCCAGTAGCTCAAAAGAATTTAGAAGCCCGAACCCATAAACTTTGAATCCCGACTCCACCTCCGGTTTGAACCGAAGGCATTTTCGATAGAAGATGAAGACTCTGAAAATAAACAAATGAAATGATTAGAAGGTTCACAAAATTGTTTTCTGATAATCAGACCTGCTAACTTTCATATTTTGAAACTATGATAAATGAGCAGTAACAGTAGCTGCAGTGCAACACCGGCACCGCTAATTACAAAATTGCAATTGGATTGATTTAGTAAGAGCATGAAGGAGGAATTTTTTAATAGTATATGTTAATGTACAAGGAACAACCAAATCATATAAGGAAAAAAAAAGATCTGCTTTGTCACGTCAACATCTTAAGAAGCAAATGAGCTTAACTTGCAAACAAACAGATACTGTTTGGATACAGATTAAACACCACACAGTGCCACCACCAGAAAAGTGTTAAGTAACAGAACAATTATGTTAACATCTACTATAAGAGACGATGTCTATACCTTTTCCAATTCTCTCACACCTTCAGCGAACTGTTCCTTTTGTAGCAATGCAAGACCAAGATAATAATGGGCCTGCTCCCAGAAATACTTCAGGTTATTATCTGTGGGGAACAAAATCTTTCTAGCTACACCAACTTAGAAAGACCATAACTTCAGCAGATAAGAAACAGAGATTTAGTAAAATTATTCAACTTACTGCCATCAGCAATCACGTCGATATAAGCTAAACTAATCTTCTATAACTTTGAATTTATGATACTCTAATTGCAACAATTAAGATATTAAAATTTCCTATTAATATCTCCAGAGATACCATATTCATTTAAACCTCCAGAGGATTTTTGTGTTATTCACAAGAATCACAGAAAATGACAAGAATACCATATTTCACTTGTTTCCAAAGTGATACTATTAAGGTAACTGGTGTCTCAGCATACAACTTCACCATAGAGCATTTAAGATTTCACTTTTTCATTTTTCTTTCTTTATACTGATTATGACCAGTGCTTTAAATGCGAAAAACGCGAAAAAGCGACAAGGTGGACTCGAAGTGAAAAGCGAGAAGTGAAGCACATGCTTCTATGAAGTGAAGCGCAAATATCACGACATACAAAATACCAAAAAAAAAATAAAGGAAGGTGAAATTAGTACTACAATGATCAAAGTACTTTTAAAATAACTAATTTCAGTATCTGGCATTTAACAATACAGAAATTAAACCAACTTCCCAAAGTTGAGATTCAAAGATCCAACCAGTTTTCATTGTGATAACTTCGCATGTCATTGTTTAAGTGCACGCCTCTATGAAGCGCATTATCATGTCATTGTTTAAGTGCACCCCTCTGTGAAGCGCATGTATTCGCCTATCAAACAATGACCCTTCACTTGGCATCGTTTCAATCGCTTTTAGTAACACTGGTTATGACAACGAGGATTTTAAACAAAGCCAAATTTAGCAAAAAACCACCTAGTCCATTCCGAGAAAAAATGAAAAATCAACATTAATAAAGTAATTAAATGAAAGAGTTTATGCTGTGTGCACCGGTAGCGTACAAAAAGTTGTCACCATCAGGTCACACAAGAGATACAAGTAACTCACCATAAAGAGTGGGAACTAAAATCTTGTAAATAAGGGCATGTTACCTACTAGTCTACTACAACAGGTAAAAGTAACCTAATAGTGTATAAATTTCTTTACAATGTCAGTATATACAACTTAAACTCTAAATTGCAAAAAAGGAATATTTATGCGTAAATATATACAAAATTCGCACCTTTACAGAACTATGATCAAGCTGAATAGCCTTCCTACAATCTTCTTCAACTCTTTTCCAATCACTATAAAATCAAGAATCACAACAATACATAAACATCTAAAAATAGCTCATCAAAACAATCCAAAAACACAGTATTTCTACACTGTCTGAACAGTGCCTAGGCCGCTTAAACAAAAAATTATCCCTCTTTTTGGTATATTCCATACATAATATAAGTATAATAATTAGTAATAAGTATCGAAAACATCCTCTCTACCTCACTCGATGTAGGGGTAAGGTCCGCAGACACCTACCCGCCTCAAACCCCACTTGTGGGAGTGGCAGTGGGACCATACTGGGTATGTTATTGTTGTAGTGAATATAAGTAAAATAAGTATAAAATCTATGTATTCCGATTAAGGCGGCTATTTCTGTAAAACCCCGGAATAAATAAAAAGAAAAATAAACACATACTTTCTCTTTCTATGGCATAAAGCACGATTAGTCCAATATACAGGAACATTAGGGCACAATGTAATTGCCTACAAAAATTAAAAAAATAAAGTTAGCAAAGGAAAAATGTTAGAAAAATAATAACAAGAATATTAAATAATCTTGAAAAAAGAACCTCAGTATAAGCATCAATTGCAGCCCCAAATCGATTTTTTTGAAAATAATGATTTCCATCTTGCTTTAACTGTTCTGCTTGTTTTGACCCAACTACTATTCTTGACATTTTTATTTCTTTTACTTGTTTTTCTCTCTTATCTTGGGTCTAGGGATTTATAAATGTATTTACAGGGAAAGTATGGAGAAATTTCTCGAGAGAAATGAAGAAGAGCGGGAGAGGGGTTGTTGTGAAATTTTCAAGAAAATGAGATACCAAATGTGATAATGGAGAAAGTGATTGCGTCAATGTGTCACAGAAGTTTAACGTGATTGGTGAAGCGTAGTAGCTTTTCTATTCGTCGATTTTTGGACCTAAAATTTTGCAACAATTCGCCCTTTCCTATTCTTGTCGTCCCAATTTATATAATGGTGTTTGATACAACATGGGATTATGAAGGAAAAATAATGTTCAGAAATTTATAACTTAAACTAATGTATAAAAAAATTTGAAACTATAAATGAGAAGCTTAAAATTAGATTATTTCAAATTATAAAAATGTCTCTAAAAATAGATTAAAAAATAATGGAACGTCACATAAATTTGAATTTAAAATTATCTATAGTTTTCGACATAGTACCTACTATGTACCAAGGAAGTAAGGAGGAAGGAGAGAGTTATAAATTAAATTAAATCACGCCTATTGACAAGGGAAGAAAGAAGGAAGGAAGCAGTTTTCCAAGCTAAGTAATTTACATATCAAGCTGAATGGCCCCTTCCTTTACCCAGTCGTACCAAGCCAAGTATATCTAAATCATCAATTAGTAGTACTCATTCATTAGAGTCTTCATTTATTACAGAAACTTATTTTAATAATCTTATAAGTAATTTGATTGTGTTATAAATCCAGTTTATTGTGGATGTCTATTCACTTCTCCACTACTTGCTATACAATGAACCTTTTGTACATTCCATGTATCTATTAAATAGGGCACTTAATATTGTAACCTTTGGATAATCTTTTAATCCTATAAATTGTAATGTTCTTGATCATTGAAGGATACACTTGAAACACTTTGAGAATAATACAAGTTCTTCATTCTCCTCTCATATATTATATCTTGTTCTTGCACTACTTTACTATTGGTTTTACAACACGTTATAGTACGAAGCTCTAGCCAATTAATTGAAGCAAACTATTTTAAGAATTATTGTTTGCTCCCTGGTACGCTTTCTACAATCTGTTATGTTTGTTTTGTTTTATATGCTTTTTAATAGTAGTATATATTGCTCCAGTATTGGTCCTAATGCTCCACAAAATATTATTGCCAATATAAAGCTTTAAAAGCTGTTGAGACAATTTAACATATAAGACTTGGACTAACTCTCAAGGTTGGTCATCTTCAGATTCACATATTTTTTACATACCTATTTATCTAAATTGGGACATCTAGTCGTATACAATCTAGCTATACCACTTTGACCCAGGAAATCCATGAGAACATATTATGCACAATTAGATTACTTGTATGTGCTAGCTAGCAAAGTTAAAAAAAGGAACCACATTAAGTCATTAACTGTCTATGTTGATGAATAAGTCCTCTCGCCTTCATATTTGTTTCGAAACTAGTGCTGTCTCATTTTAATGTAAAATATGCACATATGGTTTAGATCTTCGACTAATGTTGATACATTTCAGAATTGCTAGCTTTTCTGAACCAAAAAAATGAAAGATGACAGTTGACTAAGGTGATCAAATAAAGGATATTTTATTAGTTAAACTTAATTTGAATCCTGGAATTAACCTTACCTAACTATAGGATTGAGTTTTATTTTTAGTATACATGATATGTCTGTATCATCAGTGATGATTCGTTAATACAGAGGTGAAGTTAAAGGTATGTACTTTGTCCCTTATGTATTTAATTTATTTATCTTTTTTCGTGCATTTTCTTATGAAACAATAAGAAGGATATAAGAAATTATAAATTCATTGGAAGTGTCAATTTTTCAATATGGTCGTTATTACTGTTGATAAAGAAGTCCTCTATATATCATACCTCGAAGTTGCTCTTGGACTAGCAATATTTTAAAAGAGGTTTTAAGACATCGGATTTGAGACCCGGTATATCATGATGAAAATACGTTTGGGTTCAGGTCCCAACGCATTATGTCTTAATAGCATGCACCATATTGATGATTGTGGCAAATAACATGGTTTTGATAAAGTATCATGAAGCCCGTCCACATATATGCTCCATTCCCTAACATTAATGTGGGAGCAGAAATGCTCCATTCCCTAAGGTGAATATGGGAGCACAACATATGCTATATTCTCATATGTGAATGTAGTAGCAATACATAAGATGCCTGAAAGAAGACAAAATATCATTATATCTTAAAGAAGACACAATATTTTATGTCTAAACGAAGGCAAAATTATTTCATATCTGAAAAAAGGCAAATAATTTTATGTCTGAAATACGATAAAATAATTACCATGGTAGTGACCATGGTCGTAGATGTGGCAAGAGACGAAATAATAGTCATCATTACGAAATAAATAAGAGAACAATAAGGGTTCTCAAAATAGCCGTTCAAACGGTAATTATAATAATGTCATCAACGTGTTATGTGAATATAAGGCACGTCCAAAAATGACTATGGCATGTTCATGAAGTGAATGAGGCTATTTATGATAAGTATTATGAATATAGGCTCATTCCTAGAATTCAATGTGGCAATATGTGATAAAAATTAATGAAGATAGACGTGTCGAACATGGCTGATAAAATATCAAAACTCAGCTCCAGAAAAGGTTCGAGAATAATGAATATGTTATTTATTGTGGCATGAATAGTCATTGCTCGCATACAAATCGTACGTTAAAAATTATATTGAGCAAGCGAAGCAAGAAATAAATCTTGACTATAATTACTAGACCATGATCATACTTATATTCTCCTTGAAGGAGATATTCACCATATGGATGGTGTCATCAAACGTATGGTAGTACAAACCTAATTGAGTGCTCTAGAAGAGCCATTTTATTACTACCGGGAGGAATAAAATTGATGAAATATTTAGTGTAGCATGTCTCAAATAAACTTGTTAAATACATTTGCCAAAACGGCTCAAATGGCTATAGTGTAGCATGTCTCAAATGTTTCAAATACATTTGCCAAAATGGCTATCAAAGTGAGACTACAAATATGGGAAGATTTTATATCTTCATATTACTACAGCCATAAAGGGTAAGATATATGTATATAATAAATGGTTACCCGCCCGTTCCTCCAGTTTGTACTACATAAATATAAGTATGTCGGGTGAGATATATGTGCTTGAAAAGCTCCCCGCCTCTTCCTTGAATTTGTACTACACAAAATATAAGTGTGGTAGAATCATATGTACATGCCACTATAAATTTTAGTTTATTGTTAAAAAAACTCATGCTACAATAAACCAGAAGTTTACTAGAATGAATAACTTTAACAGTTGGCATGACCGATTCGACCATCTCGGTTCAAATATGATGCACAAAATATATAATGAGAATTTGCATGGGTATATAATGAAGAATCATGATTCTTCAAGAATTCTCTTTGTGCTGGTTGTTCTCAAGATAAATAAATTATTAGACCAACCAAATTTAGGATCGGGATCCCCACACTTTTGGAATGTATAAAAAGTGAATATGGACTCGTTCACCTGCCATGTGGACCATATATTGTTATATAATTTTAAATATATGCATCTATGATAAGGTCACATGTGCGTTTAATACAAAACCGCAATGGTACTTGCGCGGTTAAGTATTTGCTCAAATAAATTTTATTATGAGCAGATTTCCAGATTATGCAATCAAGAAAAGTTTTCTTGATAATGTTGGCAAGCTGGTTTAGCAGATCCATATAGTTGAAAGCCTCCAATTAATGGCTAAACCACGTATATGAGAACAAAGCTACCTAAATTAGGTATGAGATATGGTATATCCATAAAGCAGCACTTGTGCGCGACATGCCACCAAATGAATTCCCCCTCATAATTGGTTCTAGGTCAGGAACCAAATATATTCCATCTAATAATTTTAATATGCGGTATGTTATCAATTGCTCCATCATAATGCGCAAAGATGGATCTCATATAAGATTGAGAACGAATGTTAGTTTGGCTAACATTAGGTGGATAAAATTAAAGCAGCTGAAGAATTAATAAATTAAATTATCATTTGATTATGATCCTCATTTAATGATAATGCAAGTCACTGCCAGACGCATTACTGACCCAAAACTAAATATTATAGTCCAGCTGCTAATGCTCAAGACTGATCTGATGTCCTGGTAGGACAATCTATTTATGCAAATAAGTATAAAGCACGCCTCAATCGTGGTAGACTATTCAGTTCCAAAGGTAAAAGTCCTTGAAAAAGGAAATGAGCAAATATTTGAGATGGTCAAATAAAGAGGCAAGGCTCTAGAAGAGCCTACAACATAACATTTCATAAAACCTCGTCAGGAGAGGTTCAGGTACCTGAAATTATGAATGTGAAGAGATCTCAATATGTTATGTCATATCGGAACCGATATAAATTTATCGTCGACGATATATCTCATATGTTTTAAAGCTTAGTATTTATATGATTATGAGGATCTTGAGCTTAAGTCTGTTCAGAATTTAAACATGAAATTATTGGCCAAAATAGAAAAATGCATTCAAGCAAAAATTGGTTTTATTCGGGAGATGTGAAGTTTTTGGACCTATAGTCCGAACACCTAAAGGTGCAAAGCCAGTGGTGTACAAAGATATTTTTGTGCAAAAAGTATTGATAAAAATAAGTCGTTAAATACAAGTACGACTTGAGGCACAAAGATCTAACATTGATTATATGGAGCTATATTCTCCTTTTGGTGGATTCAATCACCTTCAGGTATGTTATATGTCAGACAGTGCATGAAAGACTTGATATGCGTATTATGAATGTTGCAATAGCTTTTTTTATGGCTCATTGAATAGTAATATATTTCTTAAAATCCTTGAAGGATTCAAAATGCCTGAAGCATATAAAGGTTTTCGGAAAACCTATTCAATGAAGCTTCATTAATATTTATACGGATTAAAAGAATTCGGCCACATGCGGTGAAATCGCGTTAGCAAGCTTCTTTGTATTGAAATATCATATTTTAATACAATTGGTGCCTTGAAGTATCTTATCAAATATACTCCACTGGTTATATCTTTTTTGGCTTATTGGTAAGATTTAGTTCTTGCTCAATGCGACGACATCAGAAAAATACATGATATCTACTTGATCCACAAAGCCCGATATCAACTGGATATTTGCTTGTGGAAGTATACATATATTATGGCACTTTACAAAATACATTGTTGCTGCTACATTTTCAAAACATGAAAAGATAATAGCCATGCATCAAGCTAGGCGACAATATATGTAATCACCTAATTTTGGCACCAAATTCTTAAAGTTTGCTCAAAATAGCCTTGCTAATTTCATACAATTTTGTCAAAGTTTTCCTAACATATTAGTCTTTATTTTAATTGAAATTATCATTAATTGGGAAGAAATATGAAAATTACCAAAAAAAATTACTTGTTATGTGTTCGATTGTGATTCTATGTTTTAATTGTGATAGTATTGTACATTTATGTGTTTATCATAGTAGTTAGTTGTGTGTATTTTAAATAAGTGTAGACCATTTTAATGGCTATCCGTTGAAATAAATAGACTAATGTTTCAGCCCACTCTTTATTTGACCCGGTCCAAAGGAGATTCAATCTTATCCATTGATCTCCTCTTGATCCAATGGTTCTCATTTATTCTCTTTATGAGTATATATACTTAATTTTTCTCATTTTTTCCCCACATACACCTTGAGTCTCATATGACTAATGCAACTTTGCCAAAATGTTTCCTCTCCCACCATAAAACCTGAGCCACCGTTCCCCACTGCCCTTCCACCTCTCCTCTGCCTTTGACCGCCAGTCAAACCATCGGACCACCACTTTCTGGTGGTCAAAAAATACAAAATTATACCTTTTCGGAAAGCTCTTGAGATCCTCTATCCATTTCGGCACTATTTTATCCAAAATCACAGCTTTTTTTCATAGATCAGAGCTCAAAGTTTCGGTTAAAGCTCAACTCCGGCGACCTTTTCTTTTTCCGATAAGTTTTTGGTTCTTTTTCTTTTTTTCACTCTCTTCTTTAACCCCCATACTCCAAATACCCATAATCCATTTTTCTTTTGTTTTTTCTTCCTTGCCCGTTTTCGTTTCCTTTTTGTGTTATTTACTTTCTTTTTCTTTTTTTGTTATAATCGTTATGGATTGGGCGTTGTGGTTTGTTTGGACGTTGGGGGACTATTTTGGCCGTGTGGTGGTGGCTAAGCTGCTGCGTTTTTGGGGCTGTTTCGCGGTGGTTTAAGGCGCGGCAAGGCAGCGTTTGTGTTGGCTTGAGCTTGGAGTTTTGGTTATGGCGAAGCTATGTATGTTCATGATAGTGGTTGGAGTTTAGGATTGGAGATGGCTCGACCGTAGAAGCGACGAGTTGGTGGCAGTGATGGGGATATTTTGATGTTTGTTTGGTAAGGCTATGGTGACGAGTTAGAAATTGCGATCCCTTTCTTTTTTTCCTTTGCTTTGTTTATGTGTAGATCATTGGGATACTAGTAAAGTTAGTATTGTTAGTTAGATGATCAGTTTATAAATACCATGTTAGTGTTAGAAAAATTATTGTTCGCACGGTATCGATGAATATTTGTGATCGGTTCATACATAGCAATGGATGTTAATTCAAATTCATACATGAGTATTCCATGGTTTGTTCTTTTGATTTTGGAGTTTTGGTTATTATCAAGAGTGCGCTAATTTGAGTTATCCATTTCAAGCAAGTGGTTGCTCAAGTCTTTAGCCTAATTCACTGTTAAATCATGAAATAATGTGCGCCTTTTTGTTTGCTTATTATTAAAGAGAAATGTCTTATGTGTTAGCATTGCTACTATCTAAGCCTGAGCTCCCATGAGTTTGCTCGTCATTTATTCAAGCATGTATAATCTTATCTTAGTTGTAGTGGTTTGTTTAAGCGTGTAGTAGTTTGTTCAAGTGTGAAAATCTGTCTAGTTCCTGTATGTTAGGCTATGTAAGCATGTTTGTCTAGGTTCTTATTTAGTTTAGATGTTTAAGTAAACTTGGATTGAATTTGCCTATGAGAGGAGTTGAAAGCCTGGAAAGTAAATGTCAGTTTTTAGTTTTAGTTTCTTTCTTAGAATTGCTAGTTTTGCTAAAAGTTCTTTGAAAACAAATTAAGGGGGGCTTTAACATTGGATTCTTTTAAATTTTTGAAAGGCAGAAACAATATCACGTGATTGTCCTTTGTTCTGAAAAGTCAAAAGTAATAGTACTATTTCCAAGGGTTTTGTACTATTTATTGAAAAGTAACTTGGGGCATGTGAGCCTTTGTCCTTTTACCTTTTTTACACTATTCTTAGGCTATTTTAAATGCCTTTGGTCTCTTTTCTAGAGGGGGAAGATCTGGAGAATTACTCTTCTACAAAAATTTAAGATCTGAAAAAGAAAACACTTCAACTACTCTCTAAAATAGGTCTGAAAGCAAAGAAAGAAGGGGGGAAAAACACTTGAAGAAGAAAGAAAAAAAATAGTGTGAAAACACGCGTCTCTTGAAAGTTTTAATCTTAGTACTTAAAGTAGTTAGAATGTTGGCATAATATGCTCGTTTAGCTGCTCGTTGCTGTTGCTGTAGCTTTCTGGTTCGTTGGTCAATTCTTGGACTTCCACTTTGAGGTCACTGTTGCTGCGTTGCTAAGAGAGTTTTCTTTTAACTCTTTAGGTACTTTTCTTAAACTCTTAATACATTGTGTATTTAAGTTTTAGCTTACTTTAAGGCTGTTCTTATGAAAAATGGCCTAATAAGACCCTGACATGCAAACATGCTTATTAAAGTTCTTGTATGTTATAGCTGCTCTCCCAAGACCACTGTTTTGGTTCTAAAAAAAAAAGTATTTTATTTGCTATATTTTATGTATGAATAATTATTCCTTGTTGTTATTTATAAACATAAAAATTAGAAAGTTTTTAAATTGCAAATTTAGAGAAAGATAATGCAAACTGGGACTAAAAAATAAAATGTAAAAAATAAACGATTTTATTTTTGCAACCTTGATCTTTGAGACGTTAAATAAAGTTGTATTTGTAAAAAATGACATCTGGAGCAAACTGTCTTACAAAAATAGACTACATGTGCAAACTTCTTAAAGCTAAAAATGGGCAGAGTCATTTTAAAATGGGTGAATTACACCAATATACAACCCTAATAACAAATTTACAAAAAATACCGATACTATTCCATTTACAAAATATACCAATAGTTTCTTTACAAAAAATATACAAGTTTCAACAAAACCATGGAAATGAACCTTTCTTCTTCTCCCCCAAGCCACTGCTTCAGTTTCAGGTATGCCGCCGGTGGCTGGTGGCCGGTGGCCGGTTACCGCCGGGTTTTTTTTTTTTTTTTTTTTTTTTTTTTTTTTTTTTTTGTAAATCTGGAAAACAAGCATAAAACATACAAAAAAACACCAATTCATACTTTAAAAAAATATATTTAACCAATAAAAAATACATAAACATACATAAAATTTAAAATATACAAAACATACATTTATATACACCCACAACATACAAAAGCTATACAAAAATGTATTTGGGGATATGAAAAAAACTGTTCACATACAGTTAAATACGAGTATATAAAAAAATATACACATACACAACAAAAAATATTCCAAACATACAATTGAAAAATGCAAAAATACAGAAATATACAATAACAATACGAAAAATTCAATAACCATTTGAAAAGATTTTAATGTGTATTTAGGCACAAAAAATACACATACACATTAATACAAAAAGGTATATACATATATACACATTAATACACTTTCAAAAAAAAAAAAAAAAAAAAAAAAAGAACGAGAGAAGCAGATCGGAGCCAGATCTGCTTGGATGGAGGAAACAGCAGCAGCAAGACCAAAAAACTCGAGTTGCTTGGCCGAAAATGGAGGAAGGACGACGGGGGGTGCTAGTTGCCGGAGATGGAGGAGGGACAGTGGGTGGGTGGTGGGTTGAGGAGGAGAAAGAAAAGAGAGAGAAATTAGGGTTTGTGATAGGAGAAAGAGGGAAATGAGAAAATGTTATATCGGGTAAATATGAAAAATTATCGTTATGTTATGCAAATAGTGTAAAAGTATCGTTATTTTTTGTAATTAAGCAATTAGGTTAGTCATGTGGTGTAAATTTTTCTTTTAAAATTGCAAGTTCAATTGTTTCAATTTTGAGCCTTTAACTTATGGCTATGAATGCTTAACAAATAACAAGTTGTCATTCAAGTGTTTTAAATGTTTTGGTATATGTATCAATGGTCATTCGCAAGCCCGTTAGTTTTCACATTGACAATATACAATTCTTATTTTATACTGAAGCTACTTTCAATTTATTGGAGTTAAGCTAGTTACTAAATCAAAGCATTAAAAAATAATAATACGATTAGGCAAATTGATAAGTATGACCGGGGGTCTGCTTATTAGGCTAAAGAAAATTAATTTTATTCGTGTTAAAGTATATCTAACAATAAAAAAATAAAAAATTATGATAATTTTTTCAAATGACTTTTACGGCAGCTTATTAATGCAAACAGACTAACCCACTATGATTTTGGCATGCAACTCACTTTTTTTCAAAAAAATAGTCTTAAGGAAGTTAATAAAATTCTTCTAAAACAGACCAGTCCTTTGTGAGGTTAGAAATGCGCAATACATTTTATTTATTTTTGAATTAAAAGTGTAAATTCGTCCAGTCCTCTGTGAGGTTGGATAAGAATAACGCTTTTTAAATTTTTTGAATCAAAGTGAAAATTCAAATTAACGGTATTAATGTAACAACCATATTTAATAAATTAAAATTGCAACAATAAAGCAACTGTGCTTGACACAGGACTCGAGGGTGCCTAATACCTTCCCGAGAGTCAACTGAGAACCTTACCGAATCTCTAACGCAGACTATTAGACGAGTCAGAGGTGTTCCAAGGTACCTTTTGGTGACTTGACATACCTTAAAATTGTCAAGTGGCGACTCCGTGTTTTCTCTAAATAATTTTGTACCTTTTTGAACACCAGTCACGAGCCTTTAAATAATAAACACCTAACTCGTAAATTTTAGGGCGTGACAATATAAATGATTGAGACTAAGGACCTAACTTATTCAGCAACAATATGGCCTTCCTTTGAAGATGAAGACTCGACAATATTATATGAAATATCATTAGACAATTCAGCTAAAAGGAAGATACAGCTAAAGGAGACAGTATTAAGCAAAATTCCTTTCAATCGTGATCTTCAAGAGAATGATGAAATTATTGTTTAAGAGTTCATTCCAGTGACAGTTTGGAGGATCATTTCACTAAGTCATTGCCAACTTCAACATTCGAGAAGCTGATGTATAATTTGGAATTTGACGTCTTCAAGATATTAAATGATGTTGTCATCAGGGGGAGTAAAATACGCATTGTACTCTTTTTTCTTTAACAAGGTTTTGTCCTAATTGGATTTTCCTTGTAAGATTTTTAATAAGGCAGCTCTCAATGTGTATTAAATGATGTGTGTACTCTTTTTCCTACACTAGTTTTTTTTTTCATTGAGTTTTTCCTAGTACAGTTTTAACGAGACACATTATTCTTAATGGACATCCAAGGAGGAGTTTTATAAATTCACTTTATTGTGGATGTCCATTCATTCCTCCACTACTTGCTATACTTTGAACCTTTTGTATATTCCATGTATCTATTAAGTAGCGCACTTAATATTGTAACCTTTGGATGATCTTTCATCCTATAAATTGTAATGTTCTTGATCATTGAAGGATACACAAACACTTTGAGAATAATACAAGTTCTTCATTCTCCTCTCATATATTTTATCTTGTCTTTGCACTACTTTACTATTAGTTTTACAACAGAATGCATAAGCATTATATCTTTAGTGTATAGAATTTAAATATAAAATTAAAAGTTGCACAATTCACCCTATCACGATTTGTTAATTAAAAGAAAAACTTTTTGTATATTTAAAGAGGTTGTAAGTTCAACTTGCCGTAAAAATAAAAAATGAGAGGGTCATTATTTATTCCGAGAAAGAGAAAGTAATGAGTTTAAAAAAGAATATTTAGAAAACACGGCTTTTTACCAAGAGTTTCTTCTAACTATTTTGCATGTCCAATTATATCCCTTCTATAGTCGCTTCTTGTAATCACGAAAGTTCACTACTTCAAGCTATAACTCAATGTGATCATCCTATACCGTGTCCCTATATAAATATCTATCCCAAACTCCACCAAATGCCATAACTAATTACCAACTCTTCAAACTCAATAATTTGCCATGGCCTCTCTTCTTCATCTCCATTTCATCTTCCTTATAACATTTCTTCTAATCTCCCCTGCAATATCACTCAATTGTTCATCTCAAAAAATTTCAAGCAAAACAGATTTCACCAATTGCACTGATCTCCCTTCCCTCAAATCCTCTCTCCTCTGGACATACAACTCCACAAATTCCATACTTTCTTTTGCTTTCATGGCCCCTATGCCCTCTTCTGATGGATGGATAGCATGGGGTATTAACCCAACCACCCCTAAAATGATTGGCACTCATTCCCTCATTGCATTTAAAAGTTCCAATGGCTCCATGGTTGTTCAGACTTATAATCTTACTTCCTATAGTTCCATTACACAATCTAATAAACTTTTGTTCGCTGTTTTGGATTCTAAAGCTGAGTACTCTAACGGACTCATGAAAATCTTGGCTACTTTGGTTCTACCAGCACACTTGACCACGGTAATTTAGTTGTTTAATTTGTTATGATTTTCTTGTCATATTTTAACAATGAAAACTACATTTATCATAGTTGTTCAAAACTCGATCAATAATAGGTTCACCATTTACCATTCTCCACCAAAGTGATAGGCTTTTGTAGCATTTTACAAAGCCGTGTGTCTAACATATACACCATGCATTGCACGTACATTATTTTTCTAAAATATACAAAAAGAAAAAAAAAAGAATCATATTTGGGAGAAAATTGTTTAAGATTTCTTTTATAGTTGAGGGTTTTTTCTTCGCACTTGGTAATTCCCAAGTGTAACAATTAAAGGGGTTAGAGATTTTTGTTAGAGAGAAAATTTATGAAACGCAAGTGTTAGCCTGATACTTAAGTAAATCTCTTTATGAGTGAATTTTGTGGATTATTCTCTCAAATTCTTTTTACTCTCTTTTATACAATGGATTACTCATACCACCGTACCGTTGATGTACTGTTAATTGATTAAATCACATAATATTGTCGTGTCTATTTTGATACATTCTTGCTTGTCGCTTGATTTATTAAATTACTGTACTATCGTTCAGAGTTTGCTTTGTTAGCTTATTAACAATACCTGATAATTTGATACTAACAGGTGAATCAAGTGTGGCAAGTTGGGCCTGCGGTGAAGGATGGAATGCCAATGGTGCATAAGTTTGATCCTGACAATTTAAAATCTAAAGACACTTTAAATTTGGCTACTTCTTCTGGTGGTGCAAAGAAGAATGCTACTGCCCCTGCTCCTTCCCCTGCCCCTTCCCCTGCCCCTGCTGGTAGTAGCAGTGGAAAGAGTGGAAGTGAAACTGGTGGATCTTCAAGAATTTGGAAGAGTGACACTACTAGTTTCTATGTATTCTTGTTGTTTCTTGGAGTTCCGTTCTTCTAGCCTCATATTATTGCCCACATACGTTTTGTGATTTTTGACGATTCAATAATGAATTAATGATATAGTATGATTCTAGGCGCTTCAACATTTAACTTTGATAAATTTAATTTTGTCAAAACACATCGGCAGTCTTTTAAAGTTGTCCGTATTTTTTGCTTAGACAGTTCATTTCAAATTCATTCCATTTGGTGCATGTGTTTCACCATGTTTAGAGCGTGAGAACAGATATTTTTCTTTTTTAAATTTTTTTCTTGTTCTCTTTCCTCCAACTCTTTGGCATATCGTCGTCCAGGTCAACACCAAGCCAACAGTTATCCAAAGAAAACCCACCAACCCATTGATTAGCATTATGAGTCAATTTTCGCCTATCAATACTAATCTAGTGAGGCAATTTCCTACGAGAACTTGTACCAATTTGTCGAACCACTGAGTTCTCAAGATTAAGTAATGCCAGAATCTTGACACCATAGAAAGTTATGAAAAAAATAAAGCTACAAAACATAGGGAATGAATGATCACCCATGGACTTTTGAAGAATTCGGCTTTCAAAAACTCAGTACAAAGCTCACGAGCAGTGGAATAAATTCAATTTTTCAACGTCATCATTGCAATACCTAGATGGAAAGCAATGAATGCATCACTTGCTTCATGTCCAACATGATTAACGATAGGCATATCTCCACCTGGGTATTCATTAATCCAATTTGTCACATTGTAAACTCTTTCCCGTACAGGGATCCACAAATCCTCTCTCTTGTTATGGTTCTTTATCTCCTTAATTGGGTATTTGCTAGAGATTAGAAATTGTTGTTTTAGATCTGAGGTTGTGAAGGTACGAGGAATGGTGACGCTGAAGCCATTAACCAAAGTTGCTTTATTTTTATTCTTTGTTCAATTTTTTTTTTTAAAAAAACTTTTTTAAATTAGATCCTCGTGTCACCCTCTTAGCAGTAACATAATTTCGTCCCCTTAAAAGAAGAAATGAAAAAAATTTCAAAAATAGACAGCTCACTACTCAAAACTACAAACAGCAGGTTATATTTTTGTTTCATGTATAACACATATTCCTAAAATTACAAATTTTAACACTCCTTCAAAATAAAAAATCCTAGCTACCAAATCTCCCCTCCCCTGCCACTGAGCCGCCGACAGACACCCTCTCTGTCGATGGTATCATTACTTTTTTGTATTTTACTGAAGTTATGTTGTTGATTTGTCAATATCATTGCCTTGGACAAGTTTATACATACAAATCTCCTCCCAAAAAAATAAATTATATAGGAGTATACATAGATAAATGCGAAGGCAATGAGAGAAATACAAAGGTATACACAAAACAAGTAAAAATTCATATAAACATCATTAATACTAAAGAAATCTGAAAATTTATACAGATTTATTCACTCACATATACATACTTATACAATTTTATACACGTGTATAAGCTTGTATAAAATTAAATAAACTTGTATAAACTTACGGAAGGTTGCTTTCGGGAAAATAGTGATATTTTGGATAAGATTCACAAATAGAGGCTGTTTTTAGTAATTTTCATGTGTTACTTGTCTTTAGTGTAAAAATTCAAAAGAGATTATGGAGTAGTTTAAATGTAATACTTGTTGAAGTGTGTTAATTAATTGTTATGTGTTAATTAATTGTTATAAATATATCTTTGCTCCACTTTGAAGGTGTCAATAAACTAATGCAAGGAATTTTACAAATGGATTTTGTTCAACATTAATAAATACATTTTCCGTATAAGAAAAATGCAAAGACCACGAAAGACGGGATTCTTTGGTATTACTATCCATTTGTATTAAGAGTTTAATTAATATAAAATTTACACAAGCAGGTCATCCATATATTGTCTACAAGTAATCTCTATAAAAAGTGAGATTTGAAATTTGATGCTAATAAAATAAGTTACTGCTAAAGGTAACTTGTTTGTATAAATTTTTTATTATATCGTCGATGTATATTAGTTAAATTTTTGTATTAATGTGATACAATGGAATCATCCCCCAATGCAGATATATAGTTACACACACACCAAGAAGAAACAAACAAAATCTTATCACACCATACCATTGTTGGAGATCTCATCTGATTATGCTAAGTATTTAATATTGTCCATGATCAAATGCTTTAATTCGTGCAAGTCCTCTTTCAGTGTTGGTTTTACTTATCATTTGGTAAATTTTACCATCTTTAGTGACTAGTATTACACACGGTATGAAAATTATTTAACGAATAAGTACTAAAAATATCTCATTATATATGCCATACTGATTGTTAAATCCGGTTTGCCCATAATAAAATGCTAGAATTGTGTCTGTCCTCTTTTAGTGTTGAACCTGTGCATTAATTGGTTATTTTCCTATTTAGATTTTCCAAACAAGTCAGCCAGACATATATAATTGTAACCATCCACATGCAATTCAAGCTTCTTTTCACTAAAGTACAGTTATTATAAGTAACGTCACGTTACTGTTAAGATAGGCATTTTGGAAAAAAATTAATTCATGCAAGGTTAACTTATTATCGTGATAAATGAGTCCAACCTATTAAATCAATGTGTATCCAACCTATTAGATGCGGCAAGTGCACGAAAAGCCTATTTTTATGGCCAATTTGCAGAACTATGACGCCCCCACAGTAACCGTTTAGCAAAAAATATCATCCTTTTGGTTTAATAAATAAATTTCGGATGTAATTACCCCCTATAAATTTTATAATAATATATAGATATTTTTACGCTAATTGACGCATTAAACAGTGAAATTACAAAAAAATGCCGACATTATTAAGAAATTACACAACATAACAAACATTTGTATGATTTTTACAAAACATACCATTTTATCATTTTCCTTTCTCTCTCTAATCCAAAGCCCTAACTTCTCCCTCTGTCTTTCTCTCCCCTCCTCCACCTACCCTCCCATCCACCCACCCTCCCGTCGTTCCCCACCCTCCCTTGCCCCTCGCCGCTGCTACTATTCCTCCGGCGAGACTAGAGCACCTGCTGTTTCTCGATCTTCTCCTCTTTTTTTTTTTCTTTTTTTTTTTTCTTTTTTTTTTTTTTTTTTTTTTTTGGTCTCATTTTGTATGTGTATATGTGTGTATTTTATGTATATATATGTATTTTTTTTATACTATTCAGATCTGCTTCTCCTCTTTTTTTTAAATTTTGAATATACATATTCAGATATTCAGATGCAGGTGTATGTATCTGTATACATGTAATATTTTTCAGCACACAAGTATATGAACGTGTATGTTACTGTATGAACCTGTATATATAAGCATCTATTGTATTTTTTGTATGTGTTTTTGTGTGTATGTCAAGTGTATGTGTAACATACATAAATTTATATGTTTAATTTGTAGATCCGTAGATCCTTGTATGTATGTATGTGTGTGTCTAGTGAATGTAAAATATATAATTTTTTTTTGTGTATCTACATGTATTTTTTGTTTATATGTATGTTGCAAGTGTATTTTCAAAGAGAAATCAATGTTTATATGTGTATTTCATATTTTAGATTTAAAAAAAAAAATCTGGTGGGTGGCCGGGCGGCGGCAGTGGGGGGGGGGGGGGGGGGGGGGAGGGGCAGTAGGAAGAAGGAGGAACCCTATTTTGTTAATTTTGTTGGTTTTGTATATAATGTGTAAAGAAATATTGGTATTTTTTGTAAATTGGAATAATGTTGTTATTTTTTGTAATTTTGGTGTTAGAGTTGTATATATTTGTGATTAGCCCTAATATATATACCCTTTCATCCCTTTCTTTGTAAGTACTACCTAAGCGACAACATTTGTCTTTGATCACTCTTTTATAGGTAATACTTGACATTGAGTCTCACATTCTCCCAGATCAAATGTTATTTGGCTGCGCTTGCCCTTTCAAATCTCTTTCCTCAATCTTTCAGATAACTTGAAGTGTTGCTTAGACAACACTTGCCATTTGACTTCTTCCTTAAAAGCAGCACTTGCCAATTGATAACTTGAAGTATTCCGGTGGGCATTTTGCTAAATCCATGTTAAACGGGGAAAACTCTCAAAACAGTAAATTTTGGAGACACCAGGTGAAATTTTTTTGTAATTTTACATCTCCATTTAAGGCGCAACCACTTTTTGCAACGCTTTGCAAGGTGCCGCCACATTTATTTTAAAAAAATAAAAATCACTTAGAGGAATTGAAGTAGAGCCCGTTTGGGTGAGCTTATTATAAGTAGCTTATAAGTCAAAAGTTGCTAACTTCTTACTTTTTATTTATTTTAAGCACAAATATGCTTATAAAACTCTTTTCTTTTTGAGTTAGCAAATACTCATCAATAATGTACTTTTAAGCTTACCCAAACGAGCTCGTAGTACTTATCCACCTAAGCGAACTTAAGTTCTTCAGGTCTACTGTTTAGGTTTAAGTTTTTTATTATTACCCCTTTTTTGGGTCAAAATTGGCCATAGTCTCCGGGAATGAAGTTTGCGCAACTTCAACTCTTGGTATAGAAGTGAAGTGGCTACGCACATTTTTTTAATAAGAGGTTGCATCTTAAAATAACGATGCGCACAAAAGCTCTGTAGCAAAATTTGTAACTTTATTTAGAGTTCCTTAATTAGAGATTGGGATCTCATCAATTAGTATTTAATACAATATTATTTAATAGGGCTATAGATTGATGTTATGTGTCTACCTACTTACTTTATGGATGAAATTATACTACTATCAAAATAATTAAATTTAATTTTAAATGAAAAATTAAAAGAAATTACAATGGACTAAATAGCATCCGTTCACAATAACAGCGTCTGCCATTTCTCTATCATTTAGGGAAAGGGTGAAAATTATTTTGGCCCCCCAACATTGATTTAAAAATCTAACTCTTCCCTCAACTAAGAAAAATATTCATTCTCCCCTCCTTTATCATGTACAATGTCTATTTTATCCTTGGCATATTCAATCCACAATCTATGTGATATATTTTATACATAATTTTTTAATTAAAATAAATTTACGTATAATATATAAGTTATCATAGTAATTTAAAAGCATTAATATTATCAAATATATTTAATTATGAATTTGCTACAAATTATGTTGATCCTTATTTTTTTAGTTTTAGTTATCATCGATGAAACAAAGGGTGATACACGAATTGGAAGTTATGGGTGCTACTATATATAATATAGGAATAAAAATAAAAATAATATAAAATAAAATGAAATAAAGAAGAGATCCGAGAAATTCAAAATATGGCGGAAAAACTGTGAAAAAGATATAAGTATTGTAGGAATACTCGACTTATGCACCTAAAGATAATTTTGTTCTATAGGTGCTAGCTTAATACATATGTCTACTTTTAAAGAAATCAACACATAAATACATAAACTTTGGCCAAGCTAGCAAGTGTCGGTGCACCGTAGCCCACCATGGGGTTCCACCGCTATAATAAAATAAATAGAATTTACATTTTCATTTAAAATTCATTTAAGATAAATAGATAATATTTTGGATTTACATAAAATATACTACTATCCTCAATACTTTTTTTGTATTTCATGCATTAAACTTTTATTTTTTATTGTTTATGAGTTCTGATTTTTATTAGTAAAATACTAATACAAGTAAAATTATTTTTATAATTTTTCTTCTCATTTATTTATTATTGAAATCAATTAACTTATATGCTATGATTATTATTCACTCTTTTTTTATTTTAATTATAATATTTTTCATTATATAGATATAACATAATAAAATATATCAAGATATTAATGAAAAAGAAAAAATTATAAAATCTTGATAATTTAGATGGTAAAGTCGGAATTTTTAAAAGTCCACTGAAAAAAGAGGGGAGAATAATTATTATTTATAATCGAGAGGGGAGTTTGGTTTTTAAACCAAAAGTGGGAGTGTAAATGGTTTTCTTCCTTTAGGGAGATGTAGGGCACACAATGATTAACACATTAAAGAGGTAAAAGTTAATCTAGAATGGTTATTAGTATAAAGATAAAAATAGAAAATATGACGGCGGGGAATTGGAATCAGTTGACTTGGCATGTCATTAAGTGAATCTCAAGATGCTTTTGTGTCAACATGAAATAAATGATATTGTTGTTAATGTGTTGCTATTTGTTAAAGTTCTTATTAAAAAAATTAAGAAAAGATTATTTAGAAAAAGAAAAACAAAAGATATTGTAAGATAAATTTGGGATTGCAATTTGACTAGAGGTCTTTATTACGTGATTGAAGGGAGGGCCTACATTTTCCTATAAGTGATGAAAAATGGCAGACACTGTTAATGTGAACGGGATGTCGATTAGGCCATTGTATTTTCTTTAATTTTTTTTAAAAAAAAAAAATTATACTACCATGTTTAGTTAGGAGTATTTAGTATGATATGATCTCAATCATGAATTAAGTAGGAAGACACATGTCACCAATCTATACCACTATCGAATAATATTGCACCAAATATTAATGGATGTGATCCAAATCCCTTTTTTAGTGCTCAGGAAAAGCTTTGATGTCTCCTATAAACCTATCCAAGCATTAAAAATCCAAACTCCTTCCTTTATATAATAAAAAATAGAACAATATAGTAGAGTATGCGCATAATGAGATGGAATGAATGGGATGCTCGAGTTGCTAACGTATTGTAATTTTTGCATGAATGAATGGATCCCTTCGCGCTTACTCATAGGTGCATATCTTAAAATTCGATTTCAGGTAATACAATTAAATTTATATTTAGTTGAGCCTTAGGCGACCGTTTTGTATCAAAATTCGATCGGTTGATCAATGAATTTACTTTCACAAGGTTAATCGTTTTAACGAACATGTGATTAAGTTCGTAGTTGTAAATTAATTCGAGCAGTAGCAAATAAACGATGAGTAGATAATGCTAAGTCGATGCCTAGAGGATATGAATATGGCAAATGAACAAGCGAACTTTATCGATTCTAAGAATCAAAGCAAGTAATTTGGTATTGTTGATGGTGATATGAAACCGATTGCAATTAAACAAGAAGTTGTTTACGGCTATTCTACTGGATAAATTGAACGATCATGCAATATGCTATTATCTAACGACGACAAGTAATCGATAGCTAATTAATGACTAAATTAGATGTGCGTTCTTGATGATAATCAGACGATGGTTTTACTGTAGCAAGCTTCAGACCAAGATATATTTGTAGATCTAATGATAACCACATCGATAGATGAACGATATAAAACAAGTAAATAGTAATCAAACAGACGATAGACGACAAGTTAACAAGCAATCGAACAAACAATGAAGGAATGAAGAAAGCAGATCAATGCACAATTGATTAAGCAGTAAAGGAACGAACGAATAAAAATAAAGCTTATTGTATTATGATCGGAGAACGGTGCTTCGTTGAAAAAGATGATCTCCTCCTCCAAAGCAAGTCAAACAATGATGTAACAACGGCGGTGTAACAGTAATAATGGTGGTGATATGAGAGTGGTGGCGGCTGAATGCAGTAGTGAAATCTTAAGGGGAGGTTATTTATATGAGGAGGAAGGGGTATATTTATAGTTACAGAGTCCAAAACCTAACTAAGAGTCCACTTTACACACGTTCCTCCACTATCAGATGATCGTCGTTATTTTCTCCAACGGCCTCCGAGTTTGGTAGAAGCGATAAGAATGTTCTGAGCTTATCATAATATTGACACCGTTTCCTAAACGGTCAATCTCAGAGTGACCGATTCATTCTTTTGACTATCCTGACGTCGTGCCTGGTGCCACTTGTTTTGACTCCGATATCCAAGCCTTGATTGCCACGTTGCTGCTGACGTGGATTAGCTTTGCATCCGATTTTTGCCCAATACAGTAGGTTTTGGATTCAAGTTATTTGAAATTTTAAAATTCTTATTTCTTATTGAGAACACTTCCCATTAATCGAGTTCGGTAAAACATGAAACCTGGATTGATTGAACTAACATATTTATTACATTACAGAATAATTAGAGAAAAAAAAAAACACCTATGCGTTATTTTGTTGTTCAACAAAGTTATATCCGAAACAGCAGCATCCCGTCTACATATTTATAGACCAACTTTAAGATTTTACAATTGCCATTGTAATATATATGGTGTCACGCCTTAAAATTTATTAAAAATAAAAATAAGGCTGTGACTTAGGTATTTTAAGGTACCCGAATATTTAAGAGATTTTTCGGAGTCGCCACTTGACATAGTTCAAAGGTGTGCAAAGTCACCAAAGAGGTACCTTGGAACACCTATGACTCGTTTAGTGGTCTGCGTCAGAGTTCCGAATAAGGATCTCGGTTGACTCTCGGGAAGGTGTTAGGCACCCTCGAGTCCTGTACCAAGTACAGTTTGCTTTATTGACGCTCTCCGGGTTTGTGAATCATTGTTTGTTTGTTTAATTGCCAAATTATTATTTGTTACGCTTTGATTTGTTCGAAACAAAAAATTGTGTCAAGTAACCCACAAGGTATACTTGAAACAAATTTATATAAATTTTGTTTTTACCTAATAAGTAGATCACAAATCATACTTATAATTGCCTAATCGAATTTACTCCTTTTAATTTGCCTAATCGTGATGCTTACTATGATTTTATCAAAAAAACTATTACTCCAATTTTTAATGTTGATTGTCACTTCTTATCGCGGTGAATTATGATTATTTGTGCCTAATCTTGACGTTAAACTTGTTTCGGCCTAAACTTGCCTAATCGAGTGAGTTCTTTTGTTGTTACAGTTTTATTCGCGCATTAAATAAACCAAGCCCCTCGTTTCCTTCTTTGACAAAGTTCAGATTTCTCTGGACCATACTACCTGTTGCACCGTTTTGCATCTAATCATGCCTATTCTTCTATCTTTGGCAAGTTGAGTTATTAACCATTCAAATCCCATTTTTGTCTAATCTTTCAAATTTACAGAAAAAGAAAGAAAAAGTATTTCACGTTTCAGATCTGATCTCATTCTTAATCATGGCTGATTCTCTCTTTATAAAAATGAAAAAAAAAAGATATAAAAAAAAAAAAAAAACTAAGTACTGCCCGAAAGTTTTACATATTAACAAGACATGAAAATGACTCAATAAGATGGCCTAAACACAAATGAAATCCTTTTATTTTTACTAAGCAAATCACATATAGAATGTATGTAGAACATGTTCATTTTTCTTTAAGCCATGGCAACATATGTGGTAAAAATGTGGAGCATTAATAACAGTAAGGTTTCTTCTTCGGCCCTAACATTTCATCTCATGAATAACATACAAAAATATTCTTACAAGCTTACGAGAAAATACCTAACTTTGAAGGCCAAAAGCTTTAGCAAATGGAAAGCCACCAGCCTAGTAATGAGGTTCCTTGACTTAGCAAAGTAACCACCAAGACCAAACGCAACAAAGCAAACAACAGCAAGATGAAACAGCCCCCTTTAACATCTATTAAACTTGTTAACTTCAGACCTGACTCCCTTTCAAACCCTCTCATTTTACCTTTCTTTCTCTCTATTTTTGTGTTTTTCCCTCTCAGATCTGTTTTTCTAAGAGAGAGAAGTATGTTTCAGGTTTCCTTGTGTGTTTTCTTAGAGAGTAGTTTCTGTATGTAGATAGATCTCATGAGGTAAAAAAAAAAAAAAAAAACCTCTTAAATAAGCAATAAGGTGGAGTCAAAAGTTGGCTATAAGGACAAAACCATAAATGCAAAGAAACATGCCTTCACAAAACAACAAAAGTGGCCAGAGAAAGCAAATTTTAAGCTCTCTTCATTGCTTTTTCTTTTGACTTTGGATTCATTTAGAAAGTGACAGATTTTTCCTTTTTTTTTTTTTTTTTTTTTTTTTTTTTTGAAATTTCAGATTTGGAACTTAAAGGGCTTGGCACAACTTGAACCACTTACAACTAATTAAGACCTCACACCTAAATAACCACTCACTAGTAAGGTCAGTCATCTCCCAGAATACTAGGCCCTAAACAAATAGACTCAAACTTACAAACACAATTCATGCTTGAATACACATTTGGGTTCCAAACCAATTCATGCTTTAACGGATAACAACCAAACACAGATGATATTCACACCAGTTTAGCACCAAACAAGACAAGATACAACCGAACTTCATGGATTAAACATTCGATAGTAAAGCAAAGGGACCAAGCAGCTAACATTTCCAAATGCCTTTCCAATGAATAAAAGCAGGTCCAAACTCAAATCAAATATGTATCACAACTTTATCGTGCTAAATTTCAATGACAAAGCAAGACGACGATACATGGATAGCAATATCAACACAGAGCTAATAACAATCTCGAACTGCATTCCAACGCAGACACAAGATGATGCACAAAGTTAACTAAAATCTGAACTATTTCTATGACTATCACATGGACAAATACGAATCAAGAAAGGAGAAGTAAGGGTGTTCTTCTAACCAGCTTAGCTAAAACGAACATCACCACCAGCTCGCTGCTATACCCGAGCTGCCACCACCACGTCGCTGCCTCGGACCAGCTTCAACATGGCCAAACACCTAGCCGATATGAATTAACACATCCCACATAGAGCTCACTGCATCGCAGCACCACCATTCACCAATACTGCCTCGGCCAAGCATCGCCTTGCTACTGTGTTCCCATCATTGCAACAAGTCAGCACCACCACGGTCTCACTAATGTCGCCATCGCCATGACATCATCGCCTCAGATCAGTTTCAGTATTACAACAACAGTTCCGTTCCCTGCTGCCTCGCCAAAATAAATTCATCACAAAATCAACACAATTGTCGTCGACACAGTCCCACCCCGAGCTGCAACTTCATATCGCCACCAAGTTAAAACCCATTGTCACAAACATCACCACCCACACGGCCAACACCATCTCACACTACCAAGTATACTACACTAACTCCGTTTGTTAATCACTAAATCGCACAGAACCAGTTCATACTTAGACCCATCGAATCCGTTGTCTTCTTCTTCTAACGGAAACGATCCCATTTGGGGTCGTTTCGGCTAGAAAAAGGAAATAACGGAAAGAGGAGAAAAGAGAAACATCGCGTACCATGTGTAAGTCACCGGAATTAGGATTTTACAAATTTCTTCGGACCTCGATTTACGCAAGACCAGCGAGAATTAAGAGAAATTGACTTGAAAGTTGGGATAGATCGGATCACGGCAAGTCCGATGATGTAATTTATTTCGCCGATGGCGTAGTTAACGGCGGCGTTTGGTTGTTTCCGGCCGGTGGAGAAGAGGTTGGCAAGGGTTCCATTGTCTGATGATTTTTCAGGAATTGTAGGGAATTGGGGATTAAAAGGGAAAATGGGCCGGGTCGGCTAATTGGATTGGGCTAGCCTTCTTCTTTCATTTCCTGATTAATTCATTTGCCCAAATGACCACTAAACTAGTATTTACTAACTAAAGTAACCCCCTTACGCTAAATAAACTAGCACAATAAATTAATTAAACTACATACTTGCACAAAAAATACATAAGAAAATATTTTAATTAGCATAAAACATCAAGTGAAGATTAGTCACAAAATACAATATTTTGATATAATTTTTATATTTCTTACTAATTAATTAGACTAAATGCCAAATAAACGGTAAGATCTACCGAAAATCGCCTGACAGTTAACACCACTATTTTATGCAGTTTTTTTATTTTTGGTGCCAAAATTAGGTGATTACATATGGCAGACAAAAGAACAAGTGATACATTATTTTATTTAGAGAAACGATTTTGGAAGTTGAAAATTTGTGATCGAAAATATTTATTTTCGCTTAAGATATATTTCAAATCAACAATGTCTCACTAGTATTTTAAATACTGAATTTCAGTATTTGAAATATTGAAATAATTATTGATGCTCAATTAGGCTATTTTTCTAGCGATTGGTTTTGATTTCTGCTCGATTTTTTGTCAAATAGGACATCTCTTGAATAAATTAAACAAACCACTCCTATGTACTAACGTAAATAACTGTACTAATAAAGAGTATCATCCCTTCTTTGTGTTTAAATGAAAACATTAATCATTTCTATATTCTGTATGTGTTACTGTGTTAGCAGTAAACAATGAATTTTGATAATTCCAAACCTGGGATGGAATTGTAGAAATAGGTATAGATCGTGGTCAGATAAGTTAAAGTTAACTAAACGCAAATCGGTTATAATAGTTTCATGTATGAAATCTAAAACTACTACTATCACCAAACAATAAAGGCCAAAGTCAATATACTGATAATACTATTATTTTTATTTCAGCTGAGCCGTATTCTTTGAAGAAGGTAATGGAAGTTTTGAACAGATATGAGCAGATTTCGGGGTAGCTAATTAATAAGGAAAAGAGTTCTTTATATACACTATAAAGTGTCAGGTGCTTTAGTCCAGTCTGTGGGTGATATTATAGGTTTTGCAAAAGGAATATTTTCTTTTACTTATTTGAGGTGTCCTGTATTCTACACAAGAAGGAAGAAATGCTATTATGATGATTTGATCAAGAGGGTGAAGGCTAAATTGCACTCTTGGAAAGGAAAGCTGCTTTCATATGGAGGTAAGGCAACTCTGATTGCCAGTGTATTATAAAGCATGCCCATTCATCTGCTTTCAGTGTTGGATCCTCCGAAGTATGTTTTAGAGCAATATCATAAAATATTTGCAACATTTTTCTGGAGTAATAAGGAAGAAGGGAGGAGTAGATATTAGGTATCGTAGAAAAATCTTTGCTTGCCCACAAAGAAGGATGGTTTAGGTTTCATGTCATTATTTGATGTGTCCAAGGCTTTCTTTGCTAAAACTTTGGTGGAAATTTCAAACGTCAGGGTCATTATGGGCTGATTTCATGTGGAACAAGTATTGTAAAAAAGAGTCTCTAATTGTGGTAAACACTAAAAGTGGTTCCCCTTTGTGGAAAAAAGATATTGGAGGTACGAGCTGACGTAGAGCATGAAATTTAGTGGCAGCTGAAAGTGGGTACTTCCAGTGTCTGGCATGAAAATTGGACAAAGTTGGGTGCTTTGTATCACGTTGTGCCGGATGATTTCGTCATTAACGAGCACATTGAAGATGTTTCAGAGTTGATGGTTAATGGGAGCTGAAACAACCAATTGTTGAGTGAATTATTTTCAAAGGACATTGCTGATGCAGCCCGATCACGTGCTGATCAAGTGATCGATCCACCGAGGATACCGATGACAAGAAGCCAAGCCAAGCTGCTGCACGATGTGCACGTTCACTTAGCCTGGCCGAAGGAAAACAATTGCTCCGAAGCTGAGTGGCCGAGCTCAAGAATCGAAGGCACTATCTTCAGATTTGAGCCCGAAGGTAAAGTGAACGAGGACAATGAGCTCGAAGACAATTGAGCGTCCGAAGGCAACAAGTGTGTGCTCGAGCAGACAATCGAGAACCGAAGCCAAGGCTTACCGAAGTCAAAGTCTGCCGAACACATTTTAACTCAGCCCTGCGTGGCTTATTTCTATTGGTCAACTGTGACCTATTTACTAGTTTACCCTTAGTATTTCCTATATAAACACTGTTTCCTTTCATTGTAAGTAGTTAGTTTTTGAACATTGATGAATTGAATGAAAGTGCCGAGCACATTTCTTCTTGTCTCCGTCGTGAGCAAAACCTCGGTGAGGGCTTTTAAGGACTTGTGGCTTTCGGTTAGTCCGATTGAACATTCCTCTTGATCATTCAGTTTGCAAGAGGCAATGTTCTCTTGAGGATTGTTGCATAGTATAGGTGATCCTTGTATCCCTTTTGATTGAGCTTTGAGACAGGTTCCTCACTGTTCTTTCGAAAGAAGCAAGTTTTGTCTTGCTTTTATCTTTATCTTTAATGTTTGTTCTTCCGCGATTGTGCTAGCAACCCCTTCGGGAATTGCATTGCACCATCTTGGTATCAGAGCACGGTTTGGGCTTGTTTCTACAACCCCAAATCCTGTTCACGTTATCTTTATTTTCGTGCGTATGTGTCTCTGTTTTCCTTTTCGAATTCTGATTTGATTTTTGTTACTGTTGGTGTTATTATTTACAAAAAAAAAAAAAAAAAAGTGTTAAAAGAAAAATTCAAAAATTGTGTTTGATTGTTGGTTGTTTGGGAAAACAACCATAGATTCTTGTTCACCATCGAGTTCCGAATCCAACAAGTACCCGACGTACCAATTTCGTGACTAGGGTTTCTTGGTGAATTTTTGGACTGTTTTGAGCTTTAATGGTGACTGAACTCGAACCCCACTGTGTTTGGAAGAAACCGGTGAAGATTGGTGGTTCTTGAGTGATTTGGGTTTGTTTGTTGCTCAAAAATCGAAGCTCTGAGTTTAAAATCGATGTCCGTACGCCGGAAATTGTTACAAATCGTAACAGTGTACGACACGAACGAGCTGAATTTTAGTTCGAAGAACTCCGTTTGATTTCCTCCGTTGTTGTTTGGAACCGGAGTTGAAAGAGCAACTCAGATCTGTTGGATTTCATGGTCAGTGAACCGAAGTTGTTGCGTCCGTACGCCGGAGCAAGGTCACTGTTCCATTGGAGAAGAAAGGGGTTAAGATTTTAAACATCAAAGCCCCAAGTGAAAATTGTCGGCTGAAAAAGGAAAGTGGATAAGGTAAAACCCTATCTGTACCAAGGAGGGACCACTTTTGTACGGACAGGAGTGGGTGTGATCGAAAAAGATTCCAAAAGGGAATCAAGAGGGTAGATTCTCCTAGGTTCTCACTTTCTTTCGTGTCAAATTCTAGTTGGTGAATCTTTTGAGTAATTGTCCTACTCGAGGTCGTACTAACTCTTTTAAGCTGATAGGAATTCGTGCGAGGGGGTGACCGAAGTCCAAACTTTCGTAGAAATTCTCTTGACTCCCCGAGCTCAGTTAAAAAGCGTCCGTTCCATCGAGTCGAACATCACTTCACTCTTCCCGAAGAGGCAGTGACTATTGTCGAACTTGAAGGATCTTAGAGGACCGATCAATTGGACGAGCCACTGTTAACAAGTCTTTGAGTGATCAAAAAACCGAACCCATAAATTGAGTGGACCCGAGTGCCACCCATCAAAGGTGAGGGAGTGTGTGAGGTGATTTCTAACCCTAACCTTTGTTTGATCTTTGACTTGTGCAGGTACAATGGCTGGAAACGATGGCAAAAGCATTGAAAAGCCTGAATTGTCGTTAGCCGATCTCATGGCTGCGATACAAAGTGTCAGTGCCGATGTAAGAGGAGTGAGTGCTCGAGTAACTCAACTCGAACAAGGAAGTGCGTCCGTGGCCATGCATGGGTCCGGCGCTGGAACAAGCCAATCCACTCCGATGAAACCTGAGCTGTATGCTGAGCTTGTACGACAACATCAGTTGACAAGTGAAGCAATTCGAAGAGAACTTAACTTGGGCAATCCCCAAGCTGCTTATCAAAACTTGGGCATTCCCCGAGGAGAAAGAATACCACCTCCAAGGACCCGAAGAGATCTTGGAGCTGTAACCGAAGAGGTTGATGAAGAGGAATTTCCCGAGGACGAATATGAGCGTGAGCCGCCATTCGCTCAACGACGGCAAGCTCCCCGAGGACGTGGAAATTTCCGAGGTCGAGCTCGAGGCGCAAATGTTGAAAGAAATATTGGGCGTGAGGCTGATGATCGAGAAGATGAGTTTCCCGAACAGGCTAGAGCTGTTCGAGACTCAAATTTGAACAGTGTCAAGATCACTATTCCACCCTTTAAAGGAACTAGTGATCCCGACGAGTATCTTGAATGGAAGCTTAAAATGGAGCGCATCTTTGAAACAAATGAGATGACCGATGAGAGAAAAGCTGCCCATGCCATTGCTTCGTTCGAAGCTTATGCATCAACATGGTGGGAATCTGACAAGAGGCATAGAAGAAGAAATGACTATCCAGTAGTCAATACGTGGCCACAATTGATGAGAGCGATGGATGGTAAGTATTTGAGTGCCAAATACAGGCAGACTCAAATGCAAAAGCTCTATGAGTTAAAGCAAGGGACCAAGTCAGTTCAAGAGTACCACGATGAATTTGAGAAGGTTCGATTGAATCTTGATCTGGTCGAAGACGAATAGCAAGCCATTATCAGATTCAAAAATGGCTTGGCTAGGGATGTGTCATCTCAGTTGAGACTCCACGTGTACCACACGTTGGAAGATCTGTTCGATGCTGCCACCGAAGCTGAAAAATTGGTGAAGGACGATAAGGCAAACCGGTATCGAGGAGTCACTACTTCTACTCCTTTGAACCGAAGTAAAGAATGGAAGAGTCCAAACCAAGCAAGTGCTAACGCTGTTCGAGATTCGAAGAGACCCTTCGAAAGAGGTGTGACCGTTAACCAACCAAGAGAAGTGGGAGGTAAAGTTCAACTCAACTCTCCTAGTGCTTTAAATATTCAGTGTCACAAATGCAAAGGTTATGGTCACATGGCAAAAGAGTGTCCAACTCGCAAAGTTATGCTTCTGCTCGAAGATGGAACCGTCCATGAGCAAGCGAGTGACACCGAGGAGGAAATTATCGAGGAGACTGATCGAGCTGAAGTTGATGATGATCATGAGGCTGCCGAAGCTGATCATCCGGAAATGTTTCTTGTGGTTCGATGAAATTTGAGCTGCATGACTCTTGAAGAAGAAGACAACCAAAGAGAAAACCTCTTTCATGCCCGATGTCGAGTGAGGGGAAAGGTGTGTTCGATGATCATTGATTCTGGTAGTTGTGCCAATGTAGTGAGCCAAACTTTGGTTTCACAAATGGGATTACCTACGATGAAGCATCCCCACCCTTACAAGTTACAATGGCTGAATGAGTGTGGAGAATTGAGAGTTGTCAAACAAGTGTGGATCAAGTTCAAAATCGGAGAGTATCAAGATGAGATGATATTCGATGTGGTTCCGATGCAAGCTTGTCATTTGCTATTGGGTCGACCATGGCAGTATGATCGAACAGCTGTTCACAATGGCAGATCCAACACTTATACTGTGAAGCTTGATGGGAAGAATTTCATGCTCAAACCCTTGTCTCCAAAACAAGTCACCGAGGACTATAAACGAATGAAAGAATTGAAAGAAGCGGCCAAAGCTAAGCTTCCGATGGGAGCAAAATTGGGGCCCGAAGAGATAAACTCACCGACCGAAGTGAAAGGAATTTGTGCAATCATGCAACCCGGTGAGATCTTACGAGGCAACGACCACGGTCAGATGATGATTTGCCTCGTGCACAAGGGTATCTTTCTAAACTCTAATGATGATTTTTCTAATGATAACCCTTTGCCTTTGTTTGTTCAAAAAGTTTTGCAGGACTTCGAGGACATGTTTCCCGAGGAAATGCCAGGTGGATTACCTCCATTGAGGGGAATCGAGCACCAAATTGACTTCGTACCAGGGTCTCAAATCCCTAACAAACCTGCATACCGGTGTAATCCCGAAGACACCAAAGAGCTCCAACGGCAGGTTGATGAATTGCTGAACAAGGGCCTCGTTCGAGAGAGCTTGAGTCCTTGCGCCGTTCCTGTTATCCTTGTCCCGAAGAAGGATGGAACATGGCGAATGTGTGTTGACTGTCGAGCAGTCAATAAAATAACGGTAAAGTATCGTCATCCTATCCCTCGATTAGATGACATGCTAGATGAGTTAAGTGGTTCTTCATGCTTTTCGAAGATAGACCTCAGGTCCGGTTACCACCAGATCCGAATGAAACCCGGGGACGAGTGGAAAACCGCCTTCAAGACCAAATTCGGTCTCTATGAATGGTTGGTGATGCCTTTTGGCTTATCCAATGCACCGAGCACATTCATGCGACTGATGAACCATGTGCTCAAACCGTTCATAAATAAGTTTGTTGTCGTCTATTTCGATGACATACTTGTTTATAGCAGAACCGTGGATGAACATGTCGAACACCTAAGGCAAGTGCTCGAGAAGCTACGAGAAGAGAAGTTGTATGCCAACTTCAAGAAATGCGCCTTTGGTGTCGATCGTGTAGTCTTTCTTGGATTTGTTGTCAGTGCTAATGGTGTCGAAGTCGACGAATCAAAAGTCGAAGCCATCAAAGATTGGCCAACTCCAACCTCGGTATCACAAGTTCGTAGCTTCCATGGCTTAGCTAGCTTTTACCGAAGGTTTGTTCGTGACTTTAGCACTGTGGCAGCTCCTTTAACCGAGCTGGTGAAGAAAGACAATCCATTTGTGTGGGGAGAGTCCCAAGAGAGGGCTTTCCAAGAGTTGAAGCGGAGGCTTTGTTCTGCCCCGTTGTTGCAACTCCCTGACTTCGGCAAAGCATTCGAAGTCGAGTGTGATGCGTCTGGAGTTGGGATCGGAGGAGTGCTGATGCAAGACTCGAAGCCGATCGCTTACTTTAGCGAAAAGCTTAAGGGTGCAACTTTGAACTACTCTACGTATGACAAAGAATTGTATGCCCTCGTTCGAGCACTCGCCCATTGGCAGCATTATTTGTGGCCTCGAGAGTTTGTGATCAAAAGTGATCATGAGTCTTTGAAACATCTCCGAGGTCAGGAGAAATTGAATCGAAGACATGCCAAGTGGGTTGAATTCATTGAAAGCTTTCCCTATGTAATTCATTACAAAAAGGAAAAAGATAATGTTGTGGCCGATGCGCTATCAAGGAAATTTGCCTTAGCGACCACTCTCGCCTCTAGGCTCATGGGATTCGAAAGCATCAAGTCGATGTACGAGGACGATCCCAAGCTGAAATGTGTCCGAGACACAATCTTGAGTGGCCGAAAGGTTGAGAAATATCAGTGGCATGATGGCTACCTCTTCAAAAATGGGAGGGTTTGTGTGCCAGTGTCATCGTGGAGAGAGCTCTTGGTTCGAGAAGCTCACTCAGGTGGACTAATGGGGCACTTCGGTGTCGATAAAACTCTTGGTATCTTGACCGAGCAGTTCCATAGGCCCAAAATGCGACGAGATGTGGAAAAGCTTTGCAACGCTTGTCTCGTTTGCAAGAAAGCAAAATCGAAGTCCAACCCTCATGGATTGTACACCCCGTTGCCTGTGCCTGATCGACCTTGGGTTGATATATCCATGGACTTTGTCTTGGGGTTACCGAGGTCGGGGGGAGGACATGATAGCATCTTCGTTGTGGTTGACCGTTTTTCAAAAATGGCTCACTTTATTCCTTGCAAAAAGTGTGATGATGCACAACATGTAGCTACATTGTTTGTTTCTAATGTGTTAAAATTGCATGGTGTACCTCGTACTATTGTGAGTGATCGAGACTCGAAGTTCTTGAGTCATTTTTGGAAGTGTTTATGGGGTGCCCTCGGCACCAAGCTACTATTCTCGACGTCTCACCATCCTCAGACTGATGGACAGACCGAGGTAGTTAACCGAACCTTGGGATCGTTGCTTCGGGCAATGACCAAAGGGAAGGTTGGAAACTGGGCTGATCGTTTGCCCATGATGGAGTTCGCATACAATCGAACGGTGCATAGACTGATCAACATGACCCCGTTTGAATGTGTGTATGGCTTTAATCCTTTGATTCCACTTGATTTAACCCCATTGCCTCGAGATTCTGTTCTTGATTTTGAAGGTACTTTAAGAGCAGCTACCTTGATCGAATTGCATGCAAAGGTGAAGAAGAACCTCGAGGAGGCCTATGCAAAGGTTGCCTTAAAGAAAAACAAGGGGCGTAAAAAGTTGGAATTAAAGAAGGGAGATTGGGTTTGGGTTCACTTCCGAAAGGAACGCTTCCCGAACCAAAGGAAAGGAAAGTTGGCTCCTCGAGGGGATGGTCCATTTCAAGTGTTGACCAAGATCAACAACAATGCCTACGTGATCGACCTCCCTGGTGAGTATAACGTGTCCAACACCTTTAATGTTGCTGACTTAGTTCCTTGTGTTGTAGGTCAAACTTCGGAGGACGAGGAGGGCTTGATTTCGAGGACGAAATCCTCTCAAGAAGGGGAGGATGATGCAGCCCGATCACGTGCTGATCAAGTGATCGATCCACCGAGGAGACCGATGACAAGAAGCCAAGCCAAGCTGCTGCACGATGTGCACGTTCACTTAGCCTGGCCGAAGGAAAACAATTGCTCCGAAGCTGAGTGGCCGAGCTCAAGAATCGAAGGCACTATCTTCAGATTTGAGCCCGAAGGTAAAGTGAACGAGGACAATGAGCTCGAAGACAATTGAGCGTCCGAAGGCAACAAGTGTGTGCTCGAGCAGACAATCGAGAACCGAAGCCAAGGCTTACCGAAGTCAAAGTCTGCCGAACACATTTTAACTCAGCCCTGCGTGGCTTATTTCTATTGGTCAACTGTGACCTATTTACTAGTTTACCCTTAGTATTTCCTATATAAACACTGTTTCCTTTCATTGTAAGTAGTTAGTTTTTGAACATTGATGAATTGAATGAAAGTGCCGAGCACATTTCTTCTTGTCTCCGTCGTGAGCAAAACCCCGGTGAGGGCTTTTAAGGACTTGTGGCTTTCGGTTAGTCCGATTGAACATTCCTCTTGATCATTCAGTTTGCAAGAGGCAATGTTCTCTTGAGGATTGTTGCATAGTATAGGTGATCCTTGTATCCCTTTTGATTGAGCTTTGAGACAGGTTCCTCACTGTTCTTTCGAAAGAAGCAAGTTTTTTCTTGCTTTTATCTTTATCTTTAATGTTTGTTCTTCCGCGTTTGTGCTAGCAACCCCTTCGGGAATTGCATTGCACCAATTGCTGATCATATTAGGCAAAACATTCACTTTGCTGGAAATGGAGATTCTTGGGACAAGCCATGGTGGATGCCTAGGACTTCTGGTAAGTTCTCTGTGAGTAGTATTTTTGGATTCCTCAGATGTAGAGTTAATCCACAACCTGAGTATAAATTCATGTGGATTAAGGGTATGCCATTTAAGATATCTTTTTTCATATGAAGACTCTGGCATTCTAAGGTGCCAACTGATGATATCATAAAGAAGATGGGAATATCTAAGGTTTCTAAGTGTTATTGTTGTGATAATGGCCAGCAGGAAACCTTGACACATGTTTTTCTCACTAGTCCGGATGCATTAAAGGTATGGAGGTTCATTCTAAGATCTGAAGGTATTCAGACTCATTTGACTCAGCTGAAGCAGGATATTAGAGTTTGGTGGAATATTAACTGCTGCTCGAAATTGAAGCCACTATATCATGCTATGCCTGCAATAATTACATGGGAGCTATGAAAGAGAAGGAATACTGTGAAGCATGGAGGTACAGTTTCAAGTAATAGGGTCATTCATGAGGTAAATAAAAATATCTTCTTTTTTTTTGCTAGAGTGAGGTATCCATTGTTGGTAGAAATTCCACCTTTATGGCAGGATATGGTTAAATTCTTTGAGTAGTATAGACCTCTTATTGTTACCAAGAGGGTAGCATGATAATTGCCTTTTAAAGGGTGGTTCAAATGTAATACTGATGGAGCCTCTAGGGGTAATCCAAGTCCTAGCTCTTTTAGTTTCTGTGTGAGAGATTGTGTGGGTGATTTGGTATATGCTAAAGAGATGGGCATTGGAAAAACTACCAACATAGTAGCCGAGGCAAAGAGCATCTTGGAAGGATTGTCTTATTGTGTGGAGGAGGAACTTCATCCTTTGCTTTTGGAGACCGATTCTGTTGTGATGAAGAAAATTATAAAAGGAGAATGGGATCCCCCTTGGTATATTTTAAAGGAAGTTGAGAAGATGAAGGATAATTTTAACGCTATCTTTCAACATGTTCTAAGGGAGGGGAACACAATGACGGATTTTATGACTAACATTGTTTTCTCTTTTGCAGGTGAAATAACTTTTCTTTCATTATCCGAGTTACCTAGTGCAGGAAAAAGGCTCATTAATATGAACAAAACTCATATTTCTATTCTTAGGATTAGGATGGCAAAGAAAAGATCTCCGGACTGATGTTTATATTAACGATATTTATGATATTTGCTTGCTTAAGTGCTATACATTGTCAATTTCTTCTCCAGTAGTATTAGTGTCTTACCATGCTCATTCTGGGGAGAAGTTGGTAGTGGGCGAGTACTTGAGTTCGATTAAGATCATTGATTTGCAGAGACAAAGTGTTAGAGTTGATTCAAGTGTTAGGAGTAGCGTCTAGGTGAAACAATCACTCATGCCCCACGCCATGGGGTGTTTCCATTGGGAGAAATTATGCACAGGTTGGTCAGCGGCAAATTGCAAAAGCGCCAGTCGATGTTTGCGACTTGGGACACATTTTCAGCTGAAACAACGTCCCATGCGAAGCATCAACCAATGTTTCGCCTGGGAGTTTGATGAGAGCCAACTGAAACATCGATTGGCGTGAAGCATCAACGGGTGTCTCAACTGAAATTTAATGTGAAACAGGACCCGTGGCAAGTTGCAAAGGCATCAATGGTTGTATGCTTGAGGCGTAAAAATTTCAGTCCAAACACCCTAACATGCGACGCATCAAGGGCTGTTTCGGCTGGGATTTTGTTTTTTTTTTCTTTGTACAGAGTAAGACAAAGTTTAGTGGACAAAGCTCATCGCATCAATTGAAGTGAGTCTTGGTATTCATATATACCTTGTTAGTTCTTGAAATCATGGTACCTGGTGAGAGCTTGGAGGTGCTTCTTATTGGTTTCAACTCTTGGCCTATGGATGCATATGTGACTTGTGATTTCATAGATGCACTCATTAACTAGTTTTTCTATATCTTTGAAATTTAGTTAGCTAGTTCCTTTATTTTAAATGGCACTACTTGAAGTGCTTCAAATGTAATGACATTCAAATTTTGGCTGTTATTTATTAATATATTAGCTACTAGGCTCACTGTCTAGTTGTATATTTGCCTAAAAAAATTGAGCGAAAGAAGGCAACACTATAGTATATTTTTGAGTGAAAAGTAAAGCAGCATTCACATTTACCCAAAATAGGACAGTTCGAGAAAAAATTGGTCATATGAATTTTCAACACGTGCATCTGCGTGACCTCTATGCATTACCATATTCGTCTATTAAACTAAATGTAACTATACGTCTACTACATATCAAGTTTTCATACTCTCTAAAATATTTTAGGAAAATTTACACCACATGACTACCCTAATAGCTATATTACAAAATATACCAACACTTTTAAATATTTACCTTACATAACAATACTTTTCACATTTTTACAAAATATACCATTTTTCATTTCCCTTCTCTCTCTCTACCCAAAACCCTAACTTCTCCCTTTCTCTTTCTCTCCCCCTTCCACCCACCCATCCACCCAACTGCCGTCAGGGGCGGATCTACCTTCGGTCGTGCCAGTGTATGTATACGTACACATATGTATATATACTGAAGAAAAATATAAAAAACTTAAAGTGGCTCCCAATACAACTAAATGCTCCATAGTGCCACTGGTTGATGGTCAAAAGTTTTGATGCTAGTGTCTTAGGTTCGAATCTTCCCAAGAGCACAAGCTTTTATTTTATTATTTTGCTCCAACAACAATTCTAATGTTCAGAGAATTAGGGGTTCTTTTCTTTACTTTTTAAATTAGTTGCCTTGTTGTTATTCTTTTTATTATTATTTCTTTTCTTGTAATTAGTAAAATGTAAATACATAGTTTTTTCATAGATATTATTTTAAATATTTCAATTTTTTATAACCATAATTTTAAATTTCAACTGCCCTTTTTAACTTTGAATTCATTTTTTTTTTCAAATTTTAATTAAATCATGTCTAAAAATGGTTTTAAAAAAAAACTCTCATGCTTCCGACCACCTCTCTACCTTCTAGTCTTCCAAGGCTCAACAGGTTCAAAAATTAGACTATGTAAATAAAGTAACAAAGTAAATATTTGTGGTATAGTTACAATTTTTAACTCGTTGACGTAAGACAAAATTTTATTAAAGTGATAAAGATATTTCAAGAATTGCTTTAGAGTATTAGTTTAAATCCTATACATGACATTCTTAGTACTTCTTTGAGTCTCGTTGTATAAATTTTGTGCTCCGCTCCTAACGCGCAGCCACCGTATAACGCTCTTATTAATTTTGGCACCCGGTACCTCTATATTCTGGATCCGCCCCTGACCGCCGTCATCCCCATCATCGTCGATCTGCTCCTCCAACAACCACTGCATAGTGACGCCGCCACTGCTCGTTTTACCCCGCGCCATCCCGCCGCTGCTGCTATTACGTGTCTGATTTCCCCCGTCACAGGAGCTTTTGGTTCCGATCTACATCTTTTTTTTTGTTGTTGATTTTGTATATGTATTTATGTGTATATTTATGTATAAGTTTGTATTAATGTGTATATTTATGTTTTTGGTGTATAAATAAATTTACATTTTTTGAATGTTTTTTTTAGTATTTCTTTGTAAATGTATTGTATGTTTATTTCAACCTACATACTTTTGTATTTTAATTTATATTTTTTTTTTTGTATAAACTTGTATTTGTATGTATGTGTGTGTTAAATGTATGTCCAAAATTCTTTTGTATGTCTATAAATATTTTTTGTATGTGTTTGTATGTGTGGTATATATATATATATATATGTATATTTTATATATTTCTAGTTTTTTTATGTATGTTTATGTATTTCTATAGATCAAATCTACTTCTTTTTTAAGTATGAAAGAGTTTTTTTGTATGTTTATGCATCTACAATTTTTTCAGATATAAAAGAAAAACTATTCCGGTCACCGGCGGCCGGCGGCGAGCGGCTGCCGGTGACTGGCAGCGCAAACAGTGTAGCGGTGGGGAAGGAAAGAGGGTGAAACCCTAATTTGTGGTTTAAATGAGTTTTGTATATAATATGAAAAAAAGTATTGTTATTTTTTGTAAAGTTGTATAGTATTGATATTTTTTGTATTTTTAGTATTAGGGTTGTATATATTTGTAATTGTCCCAATATTTTATAAAGGGATTATTACACTCTAGGACAGTTTAGAAAAGAATATTTATAAGGCTTTTCAAAACCATCCTCATCCATTTCATCTAGGCTGGGAAGCCTTTTTCCTTTTTGAATTTTACTGATGATACTCTCAAACCTTAGAGTATTGGCCACTTGAAATTTATTACCATACGCCAACTCCAATGTTGTTATGCTAAATTGCCACATATCCATTTTCTTTGGTTTGACACTTTCATTTCTTTTAGTAGGAAAAGCCCATTGGAACACTAGTTCCATGAGCATAAAATCGTTAAAAGTTGAACTCCAGTTCTCATAAAGATCTCTTTTGATTACACCGAAGATCATGTTTATACAGAGTATGCTTCTACCCCCAATTTTATTATTATATCGCCCCCCTCTCAAGTTAGATAAATGGCTCCTGCATGTATTTGATGATGAACTCGATCGGAAGCATGAAACATGGATAATCCACGTAACACCGGTCTAAGGATGATGGCAATACAGGTTTTAGGCAAGCCACGGAATATAACATAGAGACCCCTGGTTTACATAAGGCATGGTAACAAAGTACATCTCTCTCGCAGTAGAATGATGAGCATATGAAAAACCAGTATGAGCAAGAAGAATACGATCATTTCTTACTTGAGAAGGGAGGTTATTGTACGACTGTATTGATCACGAAGCTCAACAAACTCTTTTGACATTGATTTGTCAACTCCCTTAACTGTCAAGTAGGAATTATTAGCGGTGGATGAACTTCCTAAAGTTATCAGCTTGGCTCTAAGATAATGCTATACGAGATCACATATCATCGCCTGAAAAGACGTTATTTACGTTATCATAGAATGTGGGCTGGTAGGAGCAGTTCTCCCACGGATCTCTCACTAGAGCTGTTGAAGCTGGTTATTGTATACGGGCTGGGGATTGTCTAGTGCTGCACTTCCATCCGACACACGGTTTCTCAATGAATAATATTCACAGTGAAAGAGGGGAGAGTTTAGTTTCAGTGTAAGACAATGATGGAAAAAAGAGTTACTTGTAATGGATAAATAAACGAGAGGTTGGACAGTTCTTAATTCTTTCTCATTTCAATGTTATGAAATATAAAAATAAATCTTAGTACATATATGTTATTATCATAATATATTTTCAAAGGTGGTGATTGAACCATCTTACGCGCATCTGTACTATTCAAAAAGACTTACGTAATGTTTTATAAAACATTCAAAGTTAACACAATATATTTCACTTTCTGCCACTGAGTAGTTTGATTAGTTCAATTTTGAATTTAAAAAAAAAAAAAGGTTTGGCACATAATATTTTTCAAATTCTTGTTGTCTAATGATCTCAAAATTTTTACCAATAAGTACAATATTAATAGTTTATTAAATTCTCATTGTCTAATGATTTTCAAAATTTTCCTTCTAAGTATAATGACAATAATTTCATACAATTGAATAGTACAAATCTATTTTGAAGTGAGAAAAATATGATCGCATACACTTGATCCCTTCAACTTTTAGGATTTAAAAGCAATGGCTTTTGCCTTTTATGTCAAATATAGGTTGGTTAGCCACTTTTTTAAGCATTTATCAATGAAATGCTACTGTTTGTAAAATTTCAGATGAATAACCACTGTTCACAATCAAACTTCAGTATTTTTTCCTAGAGAAACTACAAGAAACAAGTATGAATTTTGAAGTGAGAATGTCTTGCTTTTTAGGAAAAATCATGGAATTTAATCTTTTACTTCAAACACCAACATTTGTTTTCTAATATTTTGATTTGAAATTCGTGATTTTTTTAAAAAAAAGTTTGAGCAGTTTGAGCTATGCTTCTAAAACGTTGGAATTGCTGGAATCAGAGTTCTAAAAAGTGTCTATTTGCAGGGGCAGAACCATCTTAGCTAAAGGCGTTTCGCGTGACACCGTTTGAATGGAAAATTTTATTAATTATATGAATTAGTAATATAGAAAAAAAAAGTACAAGAACAATAAAATGACACCACTTGTCACTTTGTGTTTACGTCTAAGTTTGACTGACTTTTATGGTCCAGCTTGAGTGTTTGAATCTAGTAACCCGCAGCTCATTTTGTGATATTTTAGTATCTGTTAGCCTCTTTTTTTATGACTGCGTAAGTCGTCGGGGCTATATTCTTTTTTAATTGAAATGACACCACTAATAGGGAAAAAAACGTAAATAGACTTAAATCGAATAGTCCTTATATTGTAATAGCCATGATATAGTTTCCACAACGGCTAGCCATAAGAAAAGGTTTGAATAAAAAATATTCCTTTTACAAGGTGTAATATTTTTCTTTAAAATTAACAACAATTATCGAAATTCAAACACGTTAGAATTGACCACACTATCCTACACTTCAAAGAGTGAGGGACGATCGTTAAAGTATAATTAGTCCTGTCAAAATGGGTTAGTCCGACCCAGTCCGACCCAGCCCACATGGGCTTTGCAATTTGTCGGGCCAGGCCGGGTCGGCCCACAATTCACACGGACCATTAAATTATTAGCTCAACCCAGCCCTACAAGGGCTGCAGACCGGGCCGGGCTAGCCCACAATTATTTATTATTTATTATTTCTTAATAATATTAGTTTGATTTTTGAATTTTTAATAACAGTATATACTAGAAGTAAACCAAATATTACCATGATATCCAACTGAACAATTCTTATAAAGGAGATAATGTAAACACACAAAAATATAGTACAAACTTTGGTGTCAAAAAGTATCCAATGCGAACTTAAAATTTATTTCAATTATCATTAGTTAAAAGAGAATCTTAATTTCATAAAATTCCTGAAGCAATTTCAGATATCATAAACTGTTGTTAACACAATATAATCAGAAAAAAATTTACAAACTTTGACAAGTCACCACACACATTTGGTAAATTGTTATTCTCCAAGAAACCGTATTCCAAATAACATTAAAACGAAAACATAAAAAGATACCAATAATATAATATTTGTCAAAATATAAATACTGAAAAATCGCTACATAATATTCAAAAATAGAAGCTCTGTTTCATTATTTTTAGACTGGTGCTTATTTTATTATTTAAATTATTTTATTTAATTAAGCCCACGGGCCGGCCCAGCCCAGCCTCACCCAAGCCTCACGGGCCGTGGGCTTGCGTGGGTCGGGCTAAAAAGACTCAGTGTTTCGTGGGCTAAAAAAATCTTAGCCCAACCCTATTAAATTACGGGCCAGGCCGGGCCAGCCCAGCAGGCCAAGCCCATATTGACGGCTCTAAGTATAATTACCAATCTTAAAGTCAGGGTCGATTCCACAGAGAGCTAACATTTAAACTAAGTAATTTGAATATCAAACTAGTACTACAAATTGTTTGGAAGATTCCTAAATAAATGGGTGTAATTGTAATTTAACTAATGTATCAACTAGCATCAACAATAAAGTAAATTAGTGTTTAAAAGAGATTAAAGGCTAGGGGTTTATCTAGGCAAACAAAATTCACTTAACATGGATATCAATCTCGTTTCGCAAATCTCATGAGTATAGGCTTAATGGTCGAACTTATGCATCTAATGCTCTAAAACTGTTAGGTATAAAGAGCATCTACTTCGCTAAGCCCGTTAGGATCAATAATAAAGGCGTATAAAGACCTAGTTCTAAACCCGGGTAGGAATAACCCTTTTTGGTTACTCATTTTAGATAGGGTAGGCTCGTGAGCCAATATAACCCAATTCCTTGTGAGTTCTTATAAACTCACGCTCTCAACCTTGTTAGGGAGATGAAAAAAGTGGGGTTTAGTTCAAGTGTGGTCACACCTTAAACATGGATAGTAAAAATGATAAAAACTAGAAAAATATTCACCAATAAATTTTGTGAAACAAAATCAAGCATCCAATGTTAAGGAATCAAGTCATTATAAATAAACTCCTAGCATGAGTTTAGATACTCATACTAGGTTCTAACATAGATTCAAGATCGATTGAAATCACAAGAATCATATGTAATAGATTTAAGTAATAAGGATTGGATTTTAACAAAGTATGTTAAAATCCCTTCCTTGCTCTCCAAGTTACAAGATATCTTAAAAGTAAAGTCTAGAAGGTAAGATAAATGCCTTGGAGGCCTATTAGGCTAATTATAGTGTTGGATATGAAAGCTAATTTATATTTACAAAATTTGTCATTTTGCTATTGTTCAAAAAATTTAGCCGATTATTCAGCGGCAGCCTATTGCATTCGGTGGCTGCCGAAGGCCAACAACTAACTCTTCTTTTGTCTTCTACCTTTCAAGACCGGCAGGCGCCGATAAAGTGGCTAAATCATCATTCTCCAGGAATTTAACTCTGGAGCATTCTGTAAGTGTCGGCGGAACAGTCAATAATTGGGCGACCGCCCATTGGGATTTCGCCTATGGATCGGCGGCCGCCTTTCCATATGTGCGCCAGCAGAAGCTCCACTTCTTCAGCTCTTGAACTCACTGCCTCAACCGGTGGGTGGCTCTTCAGTTTAGCCTTTTACTCGGCGAGGCCCGATTGCCTTCTGCACATGCACTTTCTCCATTCTTCTTTTTGTAGCCAATCTTCACTTGTATTGTATTTTTCAACTCATTTTGGCTTGTAATCATTGTATAGCACTAATAACCTGAAAAATGGAGATTTACATAAGACTAGCACACAATTTTAAGCTAAAAGACTAGAAAAGCTAATCCAAAAGAGCTAAATATGCAGATAAAATACCAACACAATAACTCCCCCAAACTTAATTTTCGCTTGCCCTCGAGCAACAATAAAACCAATCTTATGCTAGTTTTAAAACCAAGGCTTGAGTTCAATGACTGGGTCAAACAGAGAAGAGTCCATGACTTCGGTTGCTACCAAAATTTTGATTTCATACATGAGAATTCAACAATCATCCACAAGCACCAAGGTCACCAATCACATCAGCTAGAGCTTCTAGTGGTAACTAAAGTCATCAATCATTCTCACAACTAACTATAGGCTTATGATATTGCGTCTTTTATCTTTTCAAGTCACAAGTACCCTCACCGCAAAGAATGAGTCTCTATCTCACAATATTTTTAAATGAGGGACCCTTAACATTCACAAAGAAATGCAAGTGATAAAAATGCAATGCCATAAGCTTGTCCTTTATGTCACTCATCATTCCTTTCATAATACTTAGCGAAAGATCAAACAGGAGGGCTTTTTCTAAGATTGTAAGACATGCTTTTGGGCATAGGTAGGGTACAATTTGGATCAAGTAGTGACTAATCTCCATCCGTGAGCACTATACTTACTTTTCTCTCCAAATCTTGAGCTCTTCTTTCACTTTAACTCTCATTCCCCATTTTCACTCTTATTTTTCAAATTTTTGCTTTGTGCTCTTATTTTTCTTTCTTTTATTTTTGTTCTTTTCTTATTCTTTTTTTCTTTTTCTCTTGTTTTTCTTCTTTTGTTTTCTCAACTTTCTTTTTGAATTCTTTCTTTTGTTTTGCCACTTAGTATTCACTCTCTCATTCTCCTACCTTAAACTTAGACTTTAGTTTAAGTTGCACGATTTTCAATACCACAAGGAGGCAGGGCCAATAGAAGATTAGTGCTTAAAGCACTTAGAATTGGTCAGGCTAATGATGTAGTTACCAGAGAAAGAAATTAGGTTCAAAGTTGGCTAACTAGGGTATAACATCATTTGGTAGGGTTGAAAGACTCAAACGGATCAAAGAAAGTCTATCATCCTATCCAATACCAAGTATGCAATTCAATTCATTCCAAAGACATACAAACCAAGTTCTAGCATGCGCTGCATTCAAAGCTAACCACACATAGCATAAAGAACAATATAGACAAAATCAACTCACACAAGTACCAAGGATAAAAATTTAAGCTTTATTACTTCATGTGCATAAAGTTACCACAACAACCTATAGGTTGTAAAATGCAACTCTAACCAAACATTCCACATTACTTTCTCATGTATGTCCTTAACATGTTGGTATCAAACAAGTCATGAAAGAAGAACGAGATGGCACTTTTATGACTAAGTCCTAGAAAGTGTCCGGTTCAAAAGAATTGTATTCTTGAAAAAGAATTGAGTCAAAGAAAAATCAAGAATATTATTAACTCCCCTAAGAGTTATATACAACGATGGTATTCACAATGGTTGGTTCAGGTTCGAGTGGATTGCTTATGTTTCGCAAGAAGCAAATCAATGGAAAGAGGTAACATCTCACACGTAATTCATGGGAGTACCTATTTATTCTTTTTGAAAATTTCAAAAAATTTCCATTTTTTTTGGTTCCTTTTCAATTTTTTTCCCAATATTTTTGGGTATTCTTAAAGACAACTAACTATGATTTGAAAGACAACTACACTTGGAATTGAAAGACAACTATATTAGGAATTGAAAGACAATAAACAAGTACTATATACAAGATAACATGGGACAATCAAGTAAATATCCCACCTTCCACATGAAAAGTTTTGATGTCCCTAAATTCAACATGTAAGTGCACAAAGTAAATAGAGTAGGGGTGAAGGTGCTCCTACCAAAATGAACTACGTCCGTAGCAAGTGGAGTAGTAGATGCTTTCTTTGTTTTGCTTTCTCTCTTGATGTACCTAAAAAATTTAGTAAGTAGTACTATTGTTCAGTTAGCTTTTGCTGGGTGGAATAACTCAAGTTTAATTGACGATAATTTCTCCGCTTCTTATAGCAACGGAAAGGTAAATTCTCATGAAGTTGCTCATAAGAAAATTGCTATGATCTTTGATTTGGTTCAATAAATGATGTGAACTAGAGAATATTGGTCAACGAAAATGCATCTAGCACTACCCCGCTAGCACATAGATGAGCGAATTTTAAAATAAAATAAAATAAAAATTAATTAGTCACATAGATGAGTGAAAAAGATTAGCTCATTAAGCAGTGGCGGAGTTAGGCATAAGGAAGAGGTTCGTCGAATAATTACATTGCGCAAATACGATAAAAACGAAGATTTTATGTAATACACACACTATTGAACCTCTTGATATAGAAAAATATGCTAGTAAAGTGGTGAAGGTAGTTCAAAAATTACTTTATGTCATGAGGTCAAATCCAGTGGCGGAGCCACATGGTGGCCAGGGTGGTCAGGTGACCACCCTTCGCCGAAAAATTATACCGTGTACGTGGAATAAATTTAATTATTTATGACTAAATATTACATGTTGAACACCCTTGACATAACTAATAGTGCTAGTCTAGTGGTGTAGGGTGGTCAAATCTAGCTAAACAACCTGGGATCAAATCCCATCTTATACATTTTAAAGATTTTTTTGAAGCTTGAACACCATTGAAAAAAATTCTACAGGTCAAATCCCAAATGTAATATTCTACTAATAATATTTGAACCCTTCAATTAATTTCTGGTTCCGACCCTGTTATTAAGTTGGTAAAAGAACATTGTCTTGAATGATAATCTAAACGAAATAATCCATTGGGTTGAAGAAGATCTTTTTTTTATATAGAAAACTCTCTGGGGGGTTTAAATTGCAAATCATGGAGGCAAACCAGTCTTTAAAAAATCTAAAACAATGAGCAACATTAGTTAATAGATTATGCTCGTTAAAATAGAACAACAGCTTATCACACTTGAGTTGCAGTTTTAGTCGCTAAACAATTAGTAATACATAGACTTTGCCTCACACTGCTAGTCACTACTTGAGTTATGGCATTATGGGCATCACATACATATTACAAATGTACAATCAGGAGTGGATGTAGGGTAGAATGTGTGGGTTCGATATAACTGATGGTGTTGGCCTATTATATCCTATAATTGTATTAGAGAACTAAAATTACATTCAGAATCCACTTATAAGCATTTGAGGTCGCTGTCCTGGAATACAGAATTCATAAAAGTTCAAATCTTGAACCCGTCTCTCCGTCCGAGATTCAATTGAATTGTTTTTGGTTAAAAAATGGTTCCGCCACTGTGAGTGTGGAAATAACAAAAATAAACAACGTTATCCTGTCCAAGCTTTAAATGAAAAGTTTCTTTTCAGATGAACATGAGGGATGATTCCTGCATGGCCAAAATTTCAGTCCATTGAATGCTGAAAGCTTTACTCTACAGGTGTTGAAAGTTTAGACTTTAGACAAAAGTGCAAATGCCTGCTTGACTTTTGGAGATCTCAAAGTTAAATATGGAAGCATTGAATCTGGTTTAAAAGCTTCGTTCTTTCTTCAGCTTCTCAAATAGCTTTCAATGTAAAGTAATATGTCGGCTCACAAGAAATAGATATCTCTCTGTCTCTAATCCAATGGTCACGATACACAGAATCTTCCGACCGGCCAAGAATCCTGATTTTAAATGTCGCCTTTATAGAGTACTTACTAGTGTTAGACTGTTGTGTAAGAAGAATTTATTTGCATTGAATTTGACGATGATTTTGTTTCCTACCAACCATGTTTTTTCTTTTTTCTTTTTCCTTTTGAGCATATTAGAAGACCGGATCGTTCATCCTAATCGGAGGTTTAGAGTTCGAACTATATATGAGAATGGAGAAAACAAGAAGTGCTTCCTCTTGAATGAGTCCTACACAACATGAATCTAAGTTTTTCAAGTTAGTATACCGAGTGCAAATTATAGTTATACTAATAAAAAAGATGGTAATAGAAGGTGGAAAGAAAAGGAGGAACATTATCATTTTAGCATATTAATTTGCTAAGTATTTATATCTACTAAATCGATCTATTTGCTCAATTAATGTGCGATCTCATAAGGCGTTACCTTAGTATTCTGTCATGAATATTATGACTAGCTCGTCGATCGCTCTTTAAAAAGTTTGGTTACTTTAGGTATGAAATGACCATTGCTTTTGGAACCTTTAGGCCTTTTATCCGATACTTGTTCACGTGAGCCAGGACAATGTACAAAAGAAAAGTTTGGCAAATACTTTAATTTTATTTAGTAGTAGTACAACACCAGTTCATTGACATGAAAGTTCTTTATTTGGTAGTTAATGGAGCTTCTTAAGCTTACTGATTATACAAAAGTTGGAAAGAAGAAATGTCAGGTTCTGAAATTTGACGAGAGACAAATATTGGAACTTTACTCATATCTCGTCCTTGTATGATGTATCGAATCAAAGTAATGTAAAACCAAGAGGACACATTGAGATAACTTTAACAAAATAAGTATAAAACCAAGAAGGTTTATTTTAAAATATGGGGAATAAAGTTTTGGAATCTACCCAGATTGTTTATCATAGACTCATAGTAATTCAATTGCTTCTTTTTTTTCCCTTTATCTGCCTAAAGGATGGAAGCTCTTAGAACCCATCCTAAGATAACTCATTAATTTATGTATTTTTTAAAAAAAAAAAAAATTATTTGCGTATATCTAGTCTCCACAATCTAATCAGATTTGGAAATTTATTTAAGAAAAAGGAGAATTTTAGTTGGTAGAAATAGTCAAAGAGAATTAAAATGGTCAAAAAGTGGAGGTATGACTCGTGAGCTCAAGAGATTTTGCGTCTCGAGCAAACTCTCGATGGGCTGACGCCATTAAATAAAACGACAATAAGCATAACAAAAAACATTGTAACATCGTGGACCCCCAATACATACGAAGCTAGCGTTTGGATATAGATTCTTAAATATTTTTTAGGAAATATTTTTTGAGTGAACTTTGATATGAAAATGAAAAAGTGTTTGAACATACTTTTTGAAAATAATTTTTTTGGCTCAAAAGAGCTTTTGAGCTCTTATGGAAATGAAATTTGATGTGTAAATGTTAGTTTTTGGCCCAAAAACAGCTCAAGACCAATTTTTGAATTTTTGGGACAAATTTTGCTCAAAAAGCATAAACAAACACTTTTTGACCCAAAAACTCCCAAAAAATACCTCCAAAAACTATGTCCAAACGGGAGCGAAATAAGCGAGGATACTACAAAGGGATCAAGAGAAATTTGTATCGGTGAGATTTGGCACGGATACTTGGTATACAGACATATTGGCATGGAAAGGGGTTGCTCCATAAGAGTTAGATCCACATAGTTGAGGGCTAGAGAACCGACGGAGTGCTCGATACGGAAGGTCTGGCAAGAAAGCCTCCGATAATTCGTGGCCGTACTACACCAGCAGGACGAATGCTCCGCGAAGTGTCCGTGAGGGCGGTGCTTAGACCTCCCGTGTCCTTAACTGCCCACGTAGCCCAAGTCGTACTTTCAGAATGTGCACCTCCCACGACTAAACGTGGGGAACGCGGGCTCAGAGAACGTGGGGGAGCTGGTTCATTCCCTTGTTATTATAAATATTTCTTTCATTTTATTTGCAAGGACATGACATAATATATGTCTAAACACTGTCAAACTGTAATTTGAACACTCAAGCAATAATACTCTGCTTTAACATTTTGATTCATTTTCTTTCATATTTGTTGGCGATTGTCTTGATATAATTGATTGCTTGTAATATACAAATTCAATTATAACCTAAAAGAACTGATTTTATGCCGAACAAAATTCTAGGAAGCTTTTTTTTTTTTTTTTTTAATGATCGAACATATCATAAACTCTGTAGTAATTTTTTTCATATAATGTAACATGTTAAATCATATTATTTTTTGGTTTATTCTAGGTTATCAATTAGTGTTATTAATAGTATTACCTAGAATTACTTTTTAAGTAACGTAATTGTTTAAATATTTTCCATAAGGTGATTTCATAAATCCTAACTAAACTTAATGTTTGACCTGTGAACCCAACAGAAAAGACTCTCTTTGTTGTTTGGTCTCTCGACTCCCATCACTATAAATAATAAAAGCCAAAGACACAAAATCACACACAGGTTTCTTTGTCTCCTAGTTTTCTTTTTTCTGATTTCTCACCCTGTTCATTTCTTCCCCTGTGTCAGTCTAAGTCTTAGACAAGAGGCTGTGTGTGTGTTTGTCAAAAGTAGAGAAATGGAGATGAGAGGGGTTTCAAAGGAGGAAGAGAGTGTAACACTTGATCTTCTTAAGAAAACAATGGATGACTTTGCTAAAGAAAGAGATTGGGAAAAGTTTCACAGCCCCAGAAACCTCCTTTTGGCGTTGGTACGTCCCTGCTATACACATTTTTTCTCTTATCTGTATGATATGAATTTATCTTTTTCCACTTATACCTGGAGATTTTCTTTCGTGGTCCATTACAAATATTGTTTTAATTATAAAAAAAATCTCACATGAGATTAGTAAGAAATAGTTTCTTTTGAAATTGTGATTGTTCATAGGAGAGATCATTTTGACACATTGCAACAAGGAGATAGGTTGTGTTTTATTACACATGTTTTTTTCTTTGATGTATGGTCCTTTTCGCATATCGATAAAATACAGCATAGCAAGTTCGTAAATAAAATACATAAGATCTTTATAAAGTCATCTTGTTCTAATTAAATTGTACTAATTGTAATAGGCCATAGAAGATCATTTCATCCGCAGCTAGTGATCCCTTGTTGATATATATTTGATAAACACCCTCTTTTCGTCTCAAGTTATATACTCGTACGTATTCTAATTTCTATTGTTCCCTTATATCGATAAATCAATAAATTTGTTTGTTGAAGTTTTTATATAGGTATAAATTGTTGAATTTCCTTGACGTACATAATGTTTGTAGCCTCATGACAAAAGTGTTGCATTCTTGCAATCTACTTGTAGAATTTTTAGCTCAGAATTCATGGATTTCTACCTTGCCTTTATATTTTTCTAATTTTTGTGTTCGATTTGTCTATTTACTATCACTATTTACAGGTGGGAGAAGTTGGAGAACTTTCAGAAATATTTCAATGGAAAGGAGAAGTTCCCAAAGGGTTGCCTGATTGGAATGAAAAAGAGAAAACGCATCTTGGTGAAGAACTTTCAGATGTTTTACTGTACCTCGTTAGACTTTCTGATATGTGTGGAATTGATCTTGGCAAAGCTGCTCTTCGTAAAGTAGAGCTCAATGCCATTAAATACCCTGTTAATCTCTGCAAAGGATTTTCCAAGACATGCAATGAGGACGGTGATAAATAAACAACGGGTGAAATAGTAACAATGGAAGAAGTTCAAATATATATTTTTAAGTTTCTTAAGTTTTTTATATTTGGGGCCATTCAGATCTTTCGTAGCAATAGACCTTTGCACTATCATGGAAGATCTTTGACATTTACTTTCTCATTGATTTTGGACTGTTTCGGCAGTTGAGTCCCCATATCCTAATTTCCCAATTTGGTGATCTGTTGAATGTACTTTGTCAAAATTTGATAGAAGTTTTCCTACATTTGATTCTTTAATAATTTAGTTATATTATTATAGTAATCTCCTCACCGGATTGCAAGGGTTTTTCTTTCAAATGATACTTTACATACTTGTTTTATGTCATTTATATGGTAAATTACGTAATTCTCTTTGACAAAGCATAGATTGGTATCTTGATTAAAAGGGCAATTGTTTTGCTATGACAAGTTAAACTTCATTACTAGTATAACTATTTTAAAATTTTCAATGTATATAAATTAAATCATTTGCATATTCATGATTGTTTGTAAAAAAAATTCTCGATCTTTGCTACTCTAGTGTTTGTAGTTTTTAGTACTCATCGAGGAATTGAAAAGGCCTCAGTATTAAATTCTGGAAATATAGAAACTTTTGGTAAAAAGTATTTCACTGTTTAAATAAAAAGGTGACAATCAAGTATCAAGAGTCTCATTATCTAATCAATGCTATGTTCTCCACCTTCTCCGAACTCCATGTACATATAAGCAAATGAAGTCTCTTGAAATAAGTACATAATAGGACTCAAATCTCTCTCTCTCTCTCTCGAAAAAAAAAAAAAAAATCGAGTGAATTTGCCCGCTTACATTTTTAATTGGGATGTGCCGATCTTGATGAAGGCAATATAATTCAACTATATTATTTGTAGATTTGCGTCCTAAATTCGCCCAATTATTTTATTTATGATGACGTTTTCTAATTTGTTGGATTTTTTGAAAAGGATACTGTACAGCACAAGCGACAATATTGGAACTGTCCCGCACGAACGTTGGAAGGCAGCCAAAGAAATGACGACCAAATCAAAAAAAATTAATAAGGATTAGGCAAAATTATGTACTACAATACGTCCAAATATAGTTACCGTTGGTTCATGCGTTCAAATAAATTAGAAGAAACAAAACACCTGCAGTAAATAATCTGTTAGTAATAGGACAATCCCGAGCCCACAAGTTACTTGTGTCTCCTTAAGAAATCTAACCCCCTCACGATGCCCAAGGTTCACGGGTTAATTTCTCCCAGGATGGAACGGGATAACAGTTCTACCGTAGCGGCACTTCAAACGGTTAGAACACGGCGAACACAAAGGAACGGAGCAAATCACACGACTCACTTAATATGCAGAAAGGGAGGGGATGCAGTGAGATATGCTTTCTGTCAGTGATTTTCTCTGCCCGAGTGTTCCTATCCTCTGCCCGAGGTTTCGTATCCTCTGTCCGAGGTTACGTCTCTATCAGTCCGAGTTTGAGTCTCTGTGGAGTCTCTATCTCAGAGCTTCAGTCTATGTCTGTGTTCTATGTTGTCTGTCATCTGTCTGTCGTGATCAAGGACTGACAAATGATCAGTATATATAGACATCCAAGGGCAGGTGAAAAGACACACCTGGTGATTAATGAGAAAACGTGGGAGACTTAATTGTCCACTAATGACTGACTTCAATGTGGAGCAATTAATCTACCACTAATGACTGACTTTAATGTGGAGGAATTAATCTACCACTAATGACCGATATTAATGAGAAGACGTGGAGGAAAAACGTGGAGGAACTAATCTGCTGATGTTGCTTCAGCTGCCCGGGTACTGAACCACTTCAGCTGCCCGTTACACAAACGGATAAAATATTAATTAATTAATATTTTAGTTTTGTTGGTCCAAAAATTTAATTCAATCAAATCAATTGACCGAAGCCGAAGCCGAGACGAGCGACGACAGCGCGAGACTTCCCTTCTTCTCAACCATTTTAAGAGCTAAGAGAAGTAAATCTCTATTTAAACCCAATAAAATCCTTTTCCTCTACCAATGTGGGAGAAAGTACATTTCCCTACAAAAAGAAACCTTTTCACCTTTCACCCATTTTCCATTCACATTCTTCCATTAAACCCAACAGTTACTAGAGTACTCTTTTTGAATGACTTGAAAGCATTGCAAGTACTCCTAATAGATTATAATGCATGACGAATTACTATCTATAGCCGTCTATTCCTCATAACTAACATTATTTATATATAATTTACCGACAAATAAACACTCTTGTGTTGAGCAATTTTCAAGCTGTCAACGAGGTCGGCATACACTATCATCTTACTTCTGTCTTTACATTGGTTATATTCCATGTCTTACGTAACAATATTCTTGTTTAGTAATTTGATTTACCGAATTAGTTATAAACATTAACATTCATGAAAACTACATAACCTTCTCTATTTTATGCATGGAAGAGTATGTCACGTTTGGTAATGTTTATACACAATAGCTCATGAGATAGACATTATTCAAAACATAATACTACTCCCTCCATTTAAAAACTGATGGTACTATTTTCTGATTAGTCTGTTAAAAAAAGAATGTTATAATCACAAATTTGAAAATAATTTAACTCTAAACCTTAAATTTTACTTTTAATGAGCTGATTTATAGCCACACAAATATGTATGATTTATTTTGGACCATACATTGAATTTCGAACTAGCTCAACGTAGAAGCTAATAACAGTTTGCCGGTAACTAGCTACCACAAGATTCTGCTATATAGAATGAGAAATGAAAGCGAATTAATCTGAAAAAGTGACGCCGAAAGGCAACTTGGGTAAATCATGACATTACTTGTCCTAGTTTATGAGGCATTATACTGTAAAGATAAAAAATACTACTATCAAATATACTGTAAAGATAAAAAATACTATCAAGTCAGTATTAGGTTGATATATAGTACTTGATACGACTCAAGAGGAAAGTAAGACTGATCCAAACCCACAAAGGCACTCGTTACTGCCACTATATATAGTAAACTACTCCACTACTATAACTTGCATCTTTAGGGAAAAAAATTCGTAGAGAGCACGTTCTTTTTAATCTGCCCCTATGCGGCGTAATTCTCAATTAGTGGGCCAATGAATACCGATTATCGGATGGAAGCAAAATAAGTAAACAAAATAGGTGCCAAATATACCTATGTATTATCAAAAATAGTATAAATTTTTGCCTCCGTTTACTTTGAACCTGAAGATTATACACAATCCATAAACACACAGTTCGTCCAGAGTCTATGCGTATTTGTTTAACTAGTCGATAACGCAATCACATATTTGTAGAACACGAACTACGTCATATAAGTCACAGTATAAGTCGTACTTGAGTTGCAGAGGAGTTAACAATTTGTAGAAGATCGATCACGTTCTTCGTAGGAATCTTCCATAGGGTTCTTCACACTAGACGAAGAGAGTTTTCATAGACAGAGTTCTAGTTCATTTATCTCGTGGGAAGTTAGAAGATTCCAACTTTAGACTTCTTTTTTATATTTGAAGTGATACACCTCTTCAGAATATACTTTCCCAACATGTATGTCTTTTCACTCTCTATCTATTATATTTTAGTTATATAAATATATAAAACAAGTTATATATATTTATTTATCTATATGAATGTGGATGCGGGTTGACCCACATGGATGTCCCGTATTCAATTTCCAACCGAACCAAATATATCCTTCCCATTACGCATTTGGTTCAAATATACCCCTCCCATTATATTTTAGCACAAACTATCAAATAACCCACCCCCAATTTTAAATATTGATTCCTTTATAAAACCCATATGTTTAACTCAACTCAACCCGGCCCATTTTCATCTTCTTCTTATCTCTTGTTATACCTTCATATTATTAATTCCATTATTGAAGCAGAATTGAAGCCCTGATACTACTCTTCATCCAAAGAAGTTATAAGAAGCAGTGGTACAATCTTGGTATCATAATAGGGAGAGTCTAAGATTATGTGTCTTTCTTCCGACTGTTGGAACAGTTAGGACTAATGTGTAAATAAGCTAAATTAAAGGAGTAGTTAGCAAATAGTGTTAGGAGTTAGTTAGGCTTGTTAGTAACTATAAATAAAAGTTAGTTAGTGGAAATTGTACACTATCTTAGCTTACAATGAAAGCAGATATTTTGCTCTCTTCTCTTCCTTCTTGCTCAAGCTTTCCTTTTCCACCATAACCGAGCTCTTCTTAACATGGTATCAGAGCTACGGCGGTGCGATCTCGAGCTCGGATCCGGTAACTCTGTTTCATTCCTTTGAATATCTAGCTACATCTCCTTAGTACTAGATAATAATATTCCAGTTTGTTTCACTGTTCTAGCTGTTTGTTTACTGGAAAAAACTGTGAGTTTTCAGTTGAAATTTGTTGATTTGTTCTTGCTCTTGAGTAATCTGGACTAGGTGTTAAGTAATTCTTAGAGAAACTAACAAATCCTGTGATATAATGGTGAACACTGCTGCATCTACTAGTACCCTGGCTCCTGGATCAGTTACTGATCCTTATGATAAGATTCATCATAATCGTACATTCATCCTTCAGACACACAGGGTCTAGTTTTAGTCTCAATTCAGCTTCAGGGATCTGAGAACTACTCGCTATGGAGTAAATCTATGAAAATTGCTTTGACTGGAAAGAACAAGCTAGGGTTTGTTCTAGGTACTTGTAAAAGGGAGAATTTTAATCCTGCTCTTTATGATCTCTGGGATAGATGTAATGCCATTGTTCTAGCATGGATTATGAACACTGTGTCAAAGGAGTTGTTGAGCAGTGTAATCTATGCTTCTGATGCATATACAATTTGGGAAGATCTTAGGGAAAGATTTGATAAGGTGAATGCCTCTAGAGCCTTCTATCTACATAAGGAAATTGCAACTCTGACACAGGGAGTGTCATCTGTGTCAGCTTACTTCTCCAGACTCAGGAAACTATGGGATGAGCTTGAAGCACTTATCCCTCCACCTTCATGTGCCTGCCTTGAATCCAAGGAATATACTAAGCATTTCCAACTGCAAAATTTATGGCAGTTCCTTATGGGATTGAATGAATCCTATGCACAGACTAAAAGTCAAGTTCTGATGACTTGTCCCCTGCCTAGCTTGAATCAGGCTTATGCTATGATCATCACTGTAGAAAGTCAGAGGATGCATGCCTCTAATGCTTCATATGAAGCTGGACCTAGTGATCCTACTGCATTTCTAAGCAACAAGGTGAATTCTATGAACTTCAATAATTCAAACAGAAACTACAATAGGAACAGTAGAAATAGATCTTCTAACAGACCTCCACTTCAGTGTGATTACTGCTCTGGCAAAGGTCATACAAGAGACAGATGTTATCAACTAATAAAAATCAGTGGGGACCTCAGAATGGACAAGGTCAGGCTCACTTAGTCAACTATCAGGCTGAACCTCTGAATGGTGCAGGAGGAAATAGAAATGATCTTCAGAATATGTCTCATGTGAGCCAGTCTGGCATTCAAGGAAGCTCAAATACCAATGGCTATGCTCAGCTTCCAAACTATATCAGCAACAACAATTCTGTGTGTCACTCATACATTGGCCTTAACAGTGGTTATAATCCACACACAGCAGCTTCAGTCACATCTCCTGGTCCTCCTATATTTACACAGGATCAGTATTCTCAAATCATTCAACTGTTGAATAAAGGAAAATCTACTGATCATGAAGCTAATGCAGCAGCTATCAGCTCAGCAGGTACTATCAATGCTTTCATGTCTAATCTAGTTAAATATAACTGGATCATAGACACAGGTGCCTCCAACCACATGGTGCATAACTTAGATCTGCTCAATAAATACAAAATGATGCCAGCTAGTAACAAGAGTAAAGTCAATCTACCCAATGGGGAAATCAGCTATTTTTGAAGATAAGTCTGTGAATAATGTCCTACATATTCCAAAATTCAAGTATAACTTTCTCTCAGTATCACAAATCACTAAAGAGTTAGGGTGCATTGTGATCTTTTATCCTGACTTCTGTGTCTTCCAGGACCTCGCCAATGGAAAGGTAATGGGGATTGGTAAAGAGGAGCGAGGACTTTATCTGCTCAGAGGTGAGAAGAAAGTCTGCAGTCAACTGTCTGAAGTGAAGTCAGCTACCCCATCTGTGAAGCATACATCTCCTGTATATAATACTTCATGCAATAAATGTACAGATAACATGTTGCCCTGTACTTTGTCTAGTTCTAGTGAGTTGTCAGCCTTATGGAATAGGAGGCTAGGACATGCTCCTTTAAAAGTCCTAAAACAATTACCTATTCTGAATGATGTGCACCTGAATGATCACCAGTGCTCTGTTTGTCCTATTGCTAAGCAGTCCAGATTACCTTTTCCTTTGAGTACCAGTAAATCTGTGCTTCCCTTTGATATGGTGCATGCTGATGTGTGGGGCCCTTATAAGGTGCCCACTTATGATGGCAAGAGATACTTCTTGACTCTTGTAGATGACTTTACAAGATATACCTGGCTGTTCCTACTTAATACCAAGGCAGACTCTGTTGTACCCTTACAGGAATTCATAGCTCTAGTGAGAAATCAGTTTAAAAGTGATATTAAGTGTCTAAGGTCTGACAATGGCTCAGAGTTCTTTAACACTCAAGTTGACAGTTTATTAAAGCAGTATGGTATTGTGCATCAGAGTTCTTGTGTTTACACTCGACAACAGAATGGAGTGGTGGAGAGAAAACATAGATCAACTTTTGACATGGCCAGAGCATTAAGGTTTCAGGCCTTCATTCCCCTCAGATTCTGGGGTGAGTGTGTTACTACAAATGTATATATGCTGAATAGGCTTCCCACTGCTCATCTTCAGGGAAAATGTCCTTTTGAAAAACTGTTCAATAAGCCTCCATCTCTACAGCATCTTAGAGTGTTTGGCAGCTTAGTCTATGCTACTGTCATCAAGAAACATGGCAAGTTTTCTCTCAGAGCTGTTCCCTCAGTCCATCTGGGCTACTCTTCCGCTCAAAAAGGTTACATCCTCTACAACTTGCAGTCACACACTATGTTTGTGAGTAGGGATGTAGTATTCAAAGAAGACACTTTTCTCTTCAAGCATTCAGGCACCACTCATTCTCCATTGTTTCCAATATTAGAAATGCATGCTGAAGATACTACACCTACACCTATTGAATTATCATCTCCTGATACTATGCATATGCCTCCTTCTCCTTTGAATGTTATCCCTATGCCTGAATCTCACACTCAGTCTGAGCATCCAGATCCTGCACCATCCATGTCTTCTGCACCTGCACCTCATCCTTCATTATCAGGCCTTAGGAAGTCATCCAGATCATCCAAGTAGCCTGGCTGGATGGAAGATTTTATTGTGCAAACAAAGAAATCTGCTTGTGCATATCCTATATCCAACAATGGGTGTTATGATCATCTCTCTTCTCACTATAAAGCTTCACTAGCTGCCTACTCAGCAGTGGTGGAACCTTCCTCCTTTGCTGAAGCTTGCAAGGATCCCTTGTGGGTTGCAGCCATGAAATCTGAGATTCAAGCCCTGGAGGACAATCATACCTGGTCTACAGTGGAACTGCCTACTGGTAAGGTTCCCATTGGGTGCAAATGGGTGTTCAAAATCAAATACAAGTCCACTGGTGAAATTGAGAGATACAAGGCCAGGTTAGTGGCCAAGGGCTATAGTCAACAAGAGGGGTTAGATTACACTGAAACTTTTTCCCCGGTTGCAAAAATGGTGACTGTGAGATCTATAGTGGCTCTAGCAGCATCCTCTGGTTGGTATGTTTATCAAATGGATGTGCACAATGTCTTCCTTCAGGTAGATCTGTGGGAAGAGGTGTATATGCACATTCTTGATGGCTTTTCAAGCCAGGGGGAGTGCAAAAAAGTGTGCAAGTTACATAAGTCCTTGTATGGACTTAAACAAGCCCCCAGATAGTGGAACTTAAAACTTACTGAAGCCTTACTTGGTATGGGCTTTGTGCAGTCTTACTATGACTACTCACTGTTCACTCAAAGAACGGGATGTGAACTAATCATCATACTTGTGTATGTGGATGACTTGTTAATTACTGGCAGTAGCCTCACTCTCATAGAACAAGTCAGGATCAAACTTCAGACAAAGTTCAAAATGAAAGACTTGGGTGAGTTAAAGTATTTTCTAGGAATTGAATTCTCCAGGTCTAAGAGTGGCATTCTTATGTGTCAAAGAAAGTATGCTTTGGCTTTAATTTCTGAAATGGGATTGTCTGGTAGCAAGCCATCTTCCACACCACTAGAGTTCAATCACAGTCTCACTTCTACTGAATATGACAAGTATATGGAAACAGAATCATCAAGGAGAGACTACAAGCTGAAGGACAGAGGAGTTTATCAGAGGCTAATAGGAAGACTATTATACCTTACTATGACCAGACCTGATCTGCCCTTTATAGTCCAAGTACTCAGCCAGTTTATGCATGATCCTAAGCAATCTCATTTATATGCAGCTCTTAGAGTTCTGAAATACATAAAGAATGCACCAGGGGCTGGCTTGTTTATGCCAGCTGGTAGAAGGCAAGAACTAGTTGCATTTTGTGATTCAGACTGGGTGCTTGTGTGGAAACTAAAAGATCAGTAACTGGGTATCTTGTTAAGTTTGGAGGAGCCCTTATTTCTTGGAAGTCAAAAAAACAGAACACAGTCTCCAGAAATTCAGCAGAGGCTGAATTCAGAAGCATGGGATCAGCTATTGCAGAGATCATATGGCTCAAGGGTCTATTCCAGGAATTGGGAGTTAATGTAAAGTTTCATGTCACTCTATTCTGTGATAGCAAAGCTGCAATACAGATAGCAGCTCATCCTATCTTTCATGAACGAACAAGGCATATAGACATTGATTGCTTGTTCATCAACGAAAAGATTGTTAAAGGACTGGTGCAGACACAACATATTGGAACACGAGAGCAGCCGGCAGACATACTCACAAAGGCCTTGTGCAAACCTCAACATGACTACTTGATGGCCAAACTGGGATAGAAAGATGTGTTCAATCCTCAGCTTGAGCGGGATTGTTGGAACAGTTAGGACTAATGTGTAAATAAGTCAAATTAAAGGAGTAGTTAGCAAATAGTGTTAGGAGTTAGTTAGGCTTGTTAGTAACTATAAATAGAAGTTAGTTAGTGGAAATTGTACACTATCTTAGCTTACAATGAAAGCAAATATTTTGCTCTCTTCTCTTCCTTCTTGCTCAAGCTTTCCAATTCCACCATAACCGAGCTCTTCTTAACACCGACACGCTGAGAAAGCTGCATGTTGAAGAGATTTCAAATACACTTTACACCCATTCCTCATTGGTTTCGAAGTGCCGAAATCCACCGTGAATGAGCTCAAGCGGCACAATACAATGTTGCTGATGTAGGAAATCAAACGCGGAAAATAAAAGATAGGAACGAGACGTATCTCGATCACAAATCTCAAGTAGCAACGGAGAACTTGTTCCGTTACACCCCGAGAGGAGGTCAAGAACACCTACGCTAGGCAACTACCCTCGAGCTAACGTGAGCACGCAAGTAGAATGGTCGGGGGGATTGGAATTCATCTAGATCCGCTAGAGGAAGAACAAGTCCCAAATTCAAGGTTTGTCATTCAATAAGAGTTCAACTCTTCAACACAAGTGTTCGTTTTCATCAAAGGTAAGCTAATGAAAATAATAAGACAACTAGCTATTTATAGGTGTTTTTAGACACCATATGAAAGGTCTAATATGCCCACACTTAGGCTTAGGAATAAAAGGACCACGTAGGGTCAAAATAGTCTTAACATAGCTAGGAATCACGTTCTTCAGTGTTTTGGGCGGAGCGCCCGGAATTGGGGCGGAGCGCCCGAGTTGTTGATCAGTGGGGTGGGGTGGGCGGTGCGCCTGAGGGTGGGGCAGTCCGCCTGGCCCCTGTGCTCTCTGGACGGAGGCGCCTAAGGTGCAGGCGGGGCGCCTGGTTCGCTGGGCTGCTCCCTTTGCACTTTGAGCACCCGGAATGGCTTCCAAACGCTTCCTTCTTCTAGTCCCTTCCTCACCAAGTGTAGGTGTACTCCTTGGACCTCCCTAGCTTGGCTCCGAGTGAAGGGTCTCGTGGTTTGCCCAGCATCATCCTCCCCTTCTTGAGAAGATTTCGTCCTCGAAATTGAAGCATTACCATCCACGACCTCTTCATCACCTACATCCATAGGAACCAAGTCACAAACATTGAAAGTATTAGACACTTGATACTCACTTGGTAAGTCGACCACATAAGCGTTGTTGTTTATCTTTGAGAGCACTTGGAATGGGCCATCTCCACGGGGTGCCAACTTCCCTTTCTTAAGGTTTGGAAACCTTTCTTTCCGGAAGTGCACCCACACATAGTCACCCTTCTTGAGTTCCACTTTCTTGCGTCCCTTGTTTTTCTTGGAGGCTACCTTGGCATAAGCTTCCTCCAAGTTCTTCTTCGCCTTAGGATGAAGCTCCATCAAAGCCTTGTCTCTAGCTTTACCTTCAAAATTAACAACCATTTCCCTTGGCAAAGGGGTTAGATCAAGGGGAATCAAGGGGTTAAAACCATACACACACTCGAATGGAGTCATACCAATCATCCGATGCACGGTTCGATTGTAGGAAAACTCCATAAGAGGTAGCTTATCTATCCAAGTCTCACCCTTACCTCGGGTCATGGCTCTAAGAAGAGCACCCAAGGTTCGGTTCACCACTTCGGTTTGCCCATCGGTTTGGGGGTGGTGGGACGTAGAAAACAAGAGTTTGGTGCCAAGGGCACCCCATAAACTCCTCCAAAAATGACTTAGGAACTTAGTGTCCCTATCACTCACTATAGTTTGAGGCACACCATGCAATTTCAAGACATTATCAACAAACAAGGTTGCAACATGTTGTGCATCATCACATTTTCGACATGGAATGAAATGAGCCATTTTGGAGAACCTATCCACAACAACACAAATGCTATCGTGGCCCCCCCTAGTCCTTGGTAAACCCATGACAAAGTCCATTGAGATATCCAACCATGGACTAGTAGGTACGGGGAGTGGGGTATACAAACCATGGGGGTTCGACTTGGACTTAGCAACCTTGCATTCAAGACAAGAGTTGCAAAGTCTCTCAACATGGGTCCCCATTTTTGGCCAATGGAATTGTTCCCGAAGGATGGCCAAGGTTTTCTCCCTACCAAAGTGACCCATGAGTCCTCCACAATGTGCCTCTTGCACAAGCAATTCCCTCCATGAGGACTCGGGTATGCACACTTTACCATTCTTAAAGATATATCCATTAACCCATTGGTATTTCTCAACTCTCTCCCCCTTTTCTAGAGCTTCATGGATGCTCTTGAGCTTCGGGTCATGAGCATACATCAATTTAATGCTCTCAAAACCCATAAGCTTAGAGGTGAGAGTGGTGGCTAGAGCAAATTTTCTCGAAAGCGCATCCGCCACAACATTGTCCCTCCCTTTCTTGTATTGGATCACATAGGGAAAGGACTCAATGAATTCAACCCACTTGGCATGTCTCTTATTGAGCTTCTCTTGGCCTCTCAAATGCTTGAGTGACTCATGGTCACTCTTGATCACAAACTCATGAGGCCAAAGGTAGTGTTGCCAATGGGCAAGGGCTCTCACAAGGGCATACAACTCCTTGTCATATGTAGAATAATTCAAGGAGGCCCTTTTCAATTTTTCACTAAAGTAGGCGATGGGTTTGCTATCTTGCATTAGAACACCACCAATTCCCACCCCCGAGGCATCACATTCAACCTCAAATGATTTTCCGAAGTCGGGCAATTGCAATAGAGGGGCGGTACTCAACCTACTTTTCAACTCATGGAAGGCCTTCTCTTGAGGCTCTCCCCAAACAAAAGGTTGGTCCTTCTTCACCAATTCGGTGAGTGGAGCGGCAACGGAGCTAAAGTCTTTCACAAATCGCCGATAAAAGCTAGCAAGACCATGAAAGCTCCTCACTTGAGTCACGGTAGTAGGAGTAGGCCAATCACGTATGGCCTCTACCTTAGACTCATCCACCTCCACTCCTTGGGCACTCACAACAAACCCAAGAAAGACTACTTTCTCAACACCAAAGGCACACTTTTTAAAATTAGCATAGAGCTTTTCGGCTCTCAACTTTTCAAGCACTTGCCTAAGGTGATCAACATGGTCATCTATTGATTTACTATAGATCAATATATCATCAAAGTAGACGACCACAAACTTGTTGATGAATGGCTTTAGAACATGGTTCATTAGCCTCATGAAAGTGCTAGGTGCATTGGAGAGCCCAAAGGGCATCACCAACCATTCATAGAGACCAAATTTGGTCTTGAATGCGGTTTTCCATTCATCACCGGGTTTCATCCGGATTTGATGGTAGCCGGACCTAAGGTCAATTTTGCTAAACACACATGAACCACTCAATTCATCTAACATATCATCAAGTCGGGGAATAGGATGACGGTACTTTACCGTTATTTTGTTCACGGCCCGACAATCAATGCACATTCTCCAAGTGCCGTCCTTCTTTGGAACAAGGATCACGGGCACGGCACAAGGACTCAAGCTTTCCCTCACCAAGCCCTTAGTGAGCAATTCATCAACTTGCCTTTGCAATTCTCTTGTGTCATCCGGATTGCTCCTATAGGCCGGCTTGTTTGGGATTTGAGATCCCGGGACAAAGTCTATTTGATGTTCAATACCCCTCAAAGGAGGCAATCCATCCGGCATCTCATCCGGGAACATGTCCCCAAAATCCTTCAAGACATTCTCAAACACACTAGGCAAAGGGTTAGAAAAAAAATCACAATTAGAGTTAAGGATCATACCTTTGTGCACTAGGCATAGGAGAAACTTGGTGCCATCATTTCCCTTTAAGATCTCGCCCGGTTGCATCATGGCACAAATGCCACCGGTAGAAGAAGGTGGGATTGCCACCATGCTTTTGGACAAAGGGCTAGTCTCAATGATTGACTTTGCCTTTGCCACCTCCCTCAACTCCCTCATCCGGTTGTAGTCATCACTCACTTGTTTGGGAGTTAGGGGCTTCAACACAAATTTCCTCCCTTCATGTTGGAGCGTGTAAGTGTTGACACGCCCATCATGGACCGCTTGTCGATCAAATTGCCAAGGCCTTCCAAAGAGAAGGTGGCAAGCTTGCATGGTCACAACGTCGAACAAGTGTTCATCAACATAACTACCCATTTTGAACTTAATCATTGCTTGCTTCACTACCTTTAGCTCCCCACATTCACTAAGCCATTGCAATCGATATGGCTTGGGATGCTTCACGGTAGGCAACTTCAATTGGGTTATAAGAGATTGACTCACAACATTAGCACAACTCCCGGAGTCAATGATCATAGAGCATACAACACCCTTAACACGACACCTAGCATAGAATAGGTTTTCCCTTTGCAAGGTTTCACCATCCTCCACAATCATAGCTCCTAGGCTCCTCCTCACTACTAGAAAAGTATGAGGTTCCTCATCCTCCACCGTGTCATCTAGATCATCCTCCTCTACTCCCTCATCTCCCTCTACACCCTCATCATCCTCCGGTTCACTCTCTTGTTCATATACATTTTCACCAACAAGAACCATGGTCCTCTTCGTATGACACTCCTTAGCAAAGTGTCCATACCCCTTGCATTTGTGACATTGAATGGAAGAAGAAGTAGGAGTATTCAATTGAGTTTTAGAATTACCTCCCACATTGGGTGTGTACTTCTCAAACGGCTTCTTCACATCTTTGCTAGCACTTGCTCCACTAGGGCCACTTGCATTTGTGAATTTTGCATTGGGAGTAGGATTTTTTCAATCCTTTGATTTGTTCATGGAGGTAGAAGTGTTGCTCTTGTAACAGTTGGACTTCTCTTTCTCAAGCCATTGCTCGGCTTGGATAGCGGCATCAAGAACTTCTTGGAGTGAAAGATAAGCATGCAATCTCAATTGTGAAGCTATACCATAGCTCAAACCATTCATGAAACGGATCACGGCTTGCTCTTCATCTTCGGTGTCCATATCTAAGGCCATTCGAGTTCTTTCAAACTCATCAAAATATTCATGCACCGTTTTGACACCTTGCTTCAACTCATAAAGTTTCTTGAGTTGCTCTTGCCGATATCTAAGAGTGATGTACTTGATACTCATGATACCCTTTAAGTCATTCCAACCCACAATCACGGGAACCCCCGCTCTCCTCCTTGATCTCTTGACGGATTCCCACCAAGTATATGCATAGGATTCAAAGGATGAAATAGCATAGGTACCTTTCTTCTCATCAGTCATCTCATTTGTGTCAAACAATCTTTCCATGTGTAGCACCCATTCAATATAAGCCGCCGGATCACAATTCCCTTTAAAGGTTGGGAGATTAAGCTTCACACTATTGATGTTGGTGTTGTCACGACCCCCACGGAAAGGCTCCGGTTGGCCCCTATAGTGATCTTCATTCATACCATACTCCCTCCTCACATTCCCTCCAACATAACCCATAGGTGGCCCTCGACCTCGGCCCCTACCCCTATCCACATTTCGACCCCAATTCATACCTCGCCTTGGTTGAAAGTGATCATCAAGCCCATACATATCATCTCTATAATCGGCTACCTCCCCTTCTTGAGCTTCATCGGCTTGCTCAAGAGGTTGCACATTTTGGATGGGTCTTGGTAGTGGAATGTTTCTTGGGGGGTTATCCAAGATACGGGAAATGCCCGTTCGTTGGGTATTGCCCAACACTTGATCAAGTCTCTTTCGCTCCTCCTTTGCCCGTTGTTGATTGAGCAATTCAATGACATGGCTCACTTGCTCCGGAGTAAAGTTAGGAGTACTTGAGACTTCAACCGGGACACTCGGGGTCTCTTTCTCGGCTTGGACACTCGGGGTCCCTTTCTCCGAGGGGACATTAGAAGTCCCTTGCTCAACTAGAGCACTAGAGTTCACCCGCTCGAGGCTTTCAATCCTCAAGTGCATACTATCCAATTTGGCAAGGATAGTAGCAAGGGCACTCTTTGCAAAATCATCTCCTTCGGAAGACATTGTACCTACACAAGTAGCAAACGTTAGAAAACAACCTCACACACTCCCTCACTTGAGATCACTCGGCTCTCTCGTATAATGACGGTGGGTATTTCACTCGACTTGTGGTTCCAAAGCTTCACGTGGATGAATAGCAATTCCTCAACTCAACCAAACTATTCACGAGTCCAGCACACTCCGGGGTGAGTGGAGTTAATAGGACTCAATGAACGCTAGGCACTTTGAAGTGAGGACTAGAACCAAAAGAAACTACGAGTCTTCTTTGGATTTCTACTCTCCAACTATGGCACGAATTACCTAAAGCAATGGAGGATTAGCGTTAATTAAGTAGAAAGATTAATTAGGTCAACACTAATTAGAGGTTAGGCAACAAAGAAACAAGCAATCCTAGAAGAAACTACCCGATTCCCAAGTTTCAGGGCTCAGGCGGAGCGCCCAGTGAGGTGGGGCGGAGCGCCTGGCAATTTTGGTCAGTGGGGTTGGGCAGGCGGGGCGCCTAGGCTTTAGGCGGAGCACCTGGACTATGCACTGGTCAGGGGGGGCGCCCAAACTTGAGGCGGAGCGCCTGGTCGAAGAACACCTGGGTTTTCAACAACGTGTTCTTCGATTTCAATCCAACTTTTTGGTCGATTCCAACGTGTTCTTCCCAAATTCGAAGTACCCGAAGTTGTATTTTGGTATAACCACCAAACCCCAATGATTTTCACACCCAACCAAGCAACAAACAAGGCACAATCATGATTCAAGTTTCAAGTTGGGTTTCCTCAATTTTTCAAAAGGGTCAAAAAGGTGGGTTTCGATTCTTCAAAATCAACGTTATACAACTCCGATTCACACCAAATTTGTTGCAAATGGTTCGTTTTCAAAAGTAGATCAATCCTCGGCAATCAAATCCAAAACCCCATTAACACACAACCCAAAATCAATCAATTTTCTCAAGAACAAGGGTTTAGTAGGGTTTAAGGAAAATTGGGGTTTCAATTTTTCAAACTTCACCAATCCAAGTAATTTTGGTACCCAAGCAACGGGAATTCAATCACAATCAAGAATCCATAACACCCATATCAAGAATCACAAACACCAAAAAGTTATGCCAATTTTTTTTGAATTTTTGAATTTTTTCAATTTTTTTCTTTGTAATTTTCTTTTTCCAATAACTTCAACAACAAGAAAACTAAACAAACTAACCTAGGCACGAAGATTCAAGGGTCGGGGGTTTGTAGAAATAAAACCCGAGCCTTGCTCTGATACCAAATGATGTAGGAAATCAAACGCGGAAAATAAAAGATAGGAACGAGATGTATCTCGATCACAAATCTCAAGTAGCAACGGAGAACTTGTTCCGTTACACCCCGAGAGGAGGTCAAGAACACCTACGCTAGGCAACTACCCTCGAGCTAACGTGAGCACGCAAGTAGAATGGTCGGGGGGGATTGGAATTCATCTAGATCCGCTAGAGGAAGAACAAGTCCCAAATTCAAGGTTTGTCATTCAATAAGAGTTCAACTCTTCAACACAGGTGTTTGTTTTCATCAAAGGTAAGCTAATGAAAATAATAAGACAACTAGCTATTTATAGGTGTTTTTAGACACCATATGAAAGGTCTAATATGCCCACACTTAGGCTTAGGAATAAAAGGACCACGTAGGGTCAAAATAGTCTTAACATAGCTAGGAATCACGTTCTTCAGTGTTTTAGGCGGAGCGCCCGGAATTGGGGCGGAGCGCCCGAGTTGTTGATCAGTGGGGTGGGCTGGGCTGGGCGGTGCGCCTGAGGGTAGGGCGGTCCGCCTGGCCCCTGTGCTCTCTGGGCGGAGGCGCCTAAGGTGCAGGCGGGGCGCCTGGTTCGCTGGGCTGCTCCCCTTGCACTTTGAGCACCCGGAATGGCTTCCAAACGCTTCCTTCTTCTAGTCCCTTCCTCACCAAGTATAGGTGTACTCCTTGGACCTCCCTAGCTTGGCTCCGAGTGAAGGGTCTCGTGGTTTGCCCGGCATCAGTCGCTGTCATACAACAGCCATGTGAGAAGTTTAAAAATGGAACCATGTGTTCAACTTTTATTGTTAATTCTACCATTATAGAAATACTCCAAGGCAAAATTGGAGGACATCAATCTCATGTTACTCCCAGATGGTCCGATTGTGATTGTAAAATAATTCTTGGTCATCTTCTAATAGTACCAAATATTCACTTTTTGTCCATGTTGATGGTTCCAAGGTATAACAAATAAGTTAAACATCTCTTCTTTCTTTGACAAAAGAGAAGAATAAGATAATGAAGCGTGTCGGGTCAAGTTAAACGGGTGGGGGTTTTAAAGGAATCAAGCATTTAAAAGTAGGAGTGAACTGTCTGACTCAGAGTATGACACGTATCCATCCGTTAAAATTAAGAAAAAATTTGTACTAAACTATAATGGGAGGAGTATATTTTAACCGAAAGCATAATGAACAGAGTATATTTAGACCCAAAGTATAACAAAGGATATATTAAAACTATTTTTAACAATATAGGAGTATATTTGGCCCTTTTCCGATAAGTAAAAAGTAGAAAAACCTCATTTTCTAATATGACGACTTGCATTGCATATTTTGCTCTTTCCTGGTATATACAAGAAGAAACTCTTCCCATTGATCCCACCACCCATTCTTAGAAAATATATTACAACTACTTTGCTTAAGAAGTAATGGAACAGAAAGATAGCCAGCTATATATTCCCTGAAACCCGCGACCCTATCCATGAAATCTCGTTACTTATAATTTTTTTGGTTTTAAAAGGCCATCTTCCACAATGATGACAGTCACTTGATGCCTCCGGCTCTAAACATGTTTCAAAAGACCAAATTCTTCTTTTTCACAATAATCTAATAAAAAATAGCGTTTCAGCATCATGCATTACAGTAATAAACTAATTAATTATTGTTAGTGTTGTTACAATTATAAATTATGACCATTACTGTTAAGCTTCACCATCCATTTCATAGAACCATACTAGTATATTTGTGTATATATATATATGTATCTACAAACAACGATACTTGCTTATTACACACATTCATACAGCAACTAAAATTATGTCTAACTCCACCGTGACACGGGGATGGTGCAGGCGGCGACAAGGCCGTGTAAGGAGGCGAAAAGGAAGCAGTATTCGATTAGGCAAGCGACGGAGGTTTTGCTTTGCATATCGTCCGGTTGCTTACTGGAGGTTCATGACATGTCCTTTACGGACATTGTTGACGAAATTATTTATTCAGATGGCATCATCCAACGGTGGATTGGTAGAGGCGTATAGCTACTGGTCTTTGCCTCTTTTCCGTCCACAATTGCTTCCCTTGTGTTGATTAACTATTGTTCTGTTCATACATTTCTTTTCCTTTGTATTCTCATCTTTCTTTCTCAAGCCATAATAAATAGTAGTATCGGAGTTTGTACTAATATTTAAGCGTCTCCTCTGTAGCACTGCTCCCCATACCGGGTAAATACTTACTTAATCGGTGTTTGCACCCTACCAATAAATATATGCTATTTATTTACAAATACACTATTATGGTTAAATAATATACATTGATATTCATCAAATCACTTTATCATGTCCTATGATTGAATTCAACACCCGATATGGATAAACTTTTCTCCATACCTGACTAATAAAGAGAGGATGGTTTTACACCTTTTCTCGTAGTACTCTTTGAGTCGTTTTTCCTAGTGTGATCTAACCTTTATTTTCTTGACAATGTGTAATTCATTACTACTAGGGAGTATGTGTTACAATCCGAGCTTATAGTACATATTGTTTCCTTTGATTTAATAGACCTCACGAATTTGACCATTCAACTAGGTCACATAATTGAGTTCAAAAGTGGTACAATGTGAACAGCGAACTTGTGTTAGATCCGTCTTATATATCACTTTCTCGTCTAGCAAAACTTATGAAGAATTTAACAAGATATATACCGAGGCAAATCTAAAATTTCAAGACGATGGGTTAACCATTGTTAGGGTTCGAGTTTGACTGTCCCAAAAGTGTTTGACGAACAATCTTCATAAAAAAATTATGTTGTGTATATTGGTCAAATCACAATTAGGAATTTTTTTTAAAAAATTGGAAGCAATTACTAATTCATGATCTGGCATGTAAATGGTATATATTCCTACTCCTAATTATAAGTGAACCATCATTTGATCAAGTGAACCATTTTTACGTTTTGAGTATGGGTTCACAAACATCATATTAGACATATTTTGATAAATTTAAAAATAATATATCTAATTTCGTGAGAAGACCATGAGTTCACAAGAACCACAATTCCTATACTAAATCTCCCCATATATATATATACTATTCTAAAAGAACCAATCCCTATAGCAAAAAATAAATGACCATTTTGTCTCTGTAGCACAATTCAAAATATATCTTGAGAATTAAAAAAATTAAATTTTTAAATATATATATATGAGTTTTGCTAACCTACTACAGGGTTGTAGTAGATTAGCAATGTACCCATTTTTTGATTCACTAAAATGCCCTTGTTACTTGTACTTTCCATTAAAAAATATTGGATATTTTTATCTTTTAACGTAAACTGAAAATTCCAGCTCGTAGCCTCCCTTCCTCCCATCACATTTGGAAGCCAGCCCTTTTATCCATTTGCATAGCTTGAATGCAACTAAATGCCACAAGATATACTTCAAAAGGAGTTTTAGATTAAACCTCCGTTGATTAAAATTTATGATTAATCTATGTTTGGGTATTTCTTTTTGTTCCTCTCGGGAATAGAGCATGAGAGAAATGGAACTTGGAATAGTTATACCTCAGCTTCACCTCTAACTATTTCATAATTCATAACATTATGTACTCCAAAATGAATTAAACCCATCATAGCAGAATTAAAATTGTGAAATCTGGCGTAGTATGACTGTATTATTCGATCCACTGTCAATTTGTGTTCATGTTTACCTTGCAAACCCATAGATCGAACTAAAAAGCAAATTGTACTTATATTATGACTACAGAATCCAACAAGGGAGGGGTATTTTAATTTGGGTTTGCTTGAGTTAGTTTCAGGAGGCGTCCTCAGGGGTTGTTTGGTATGATGGATAAGGGATTATAATCTCGGGATTAAATCCGGAATTATATTATCCCATATTTGGTAGGAAGTACTAATTGGTACTAATACAATTTTTATGCCAAAAATGTGGGATTAGTTATCCCATATAGAAGGTGTGATTAATAATCCTGAGATTATAATCCTGGGATAAATCTCTTTGCTACCAAACGACCCCTTAAGGTTAGGTTTGATGTTGTTAATTTGAAATGAAATGAAGAGGAAGGAGAAAGAAATTTGGGATTTTGACCAAAAGACCATAAAATCTGTGAAAGTTCATATTTTAATGAGGTGACAAGGGTTTTTTAGTGAATCAAAAAATGGGTACATTGCTAACCTACTACAACCATGTAGTAGATTAGCAAAATCATATATATATCATATCATATTTTAATATAAAGATAAAACTAAATATATGTCATCTTATCATGGTAGTTTTTCATTTGCTTAACCTTCACTTTGTTTCATAGGATTATTCATGTATTTGCTATTGGTAATTATGAATTTATGATTCCCACGTGATCTCATCTTCAAAAGTGACTATCTTCTTCAAATTCCCATGCATGTATTAGCATTTAAGAACTAACTTTTGCAACTCCTACCTATTTTGTTTGTCCAACCATCTTGACACTTCAAATTTCTCAGAGATCTAATACGAATAATTGTCTTATAAAATGTAAATAAATAGAGAATACATCAACAGACTACCGCTACATGCTATACAAAATATATTTACTTCATATATCTTTCATCCAAAAGCATATCTATACTAAAGAATTTGTATCAAAGTATATTTATTCACCTGGAAAAGCTGATGCCGAAGTTCGTAGAGTGATGGTAAGAGAGTTACCTATATACATAAATTCAGGTCCGCATTACAATCCACCAGATATTAATTTTCTTCTATAACATACTGTTGGAAATAGTTTGTAATACTTGGAGGTCTTAAGTTGAATAGACACATCTATTGGTAAAAGAGGGTGACTATTATGAAAAGTCACCTCTAATCTTCTATAAATATAAGGACTCTCCTGAAGTAGTTTAAGATAATTTGCAGTATACTAGGGCTTTGTTGTATCCTAGAGAGAATTAGCCTGTAATTTTCCTCAAGAGTATACGGGCAATATCTCTTTAAGATAGCGATCTTCGTGCCTCAAAGCTATCTTCTTCGATTCCCATTTTATTTGTTCATATTTTCCTTACACATACTGCTGCAGAAAGACACTTCAATAGTTAGTTACTGGTATCTTTCTTCTAATCCTTTATGTTGTTTTTGTGTTTAATGAAATTTCACATGTAATTAGTACTTTGATCATTGACATCCTAAATACATAAGTAATGCAGTGCAAATCGCTTATTGGGAATTCATCCTAATAGTCTCAGGCAAAGAGATATTGTAAGTTGTAACCTTTTTGTAAAGATTTACACACACACACACACACACACACACACACACATATATATATATATATAATTGTTGGTTCTATATATTGGTAGAAAAGTATATGTAGAAATTTTCAAAATTATAGATAACTGTGTATATTTCTCAATCCAGAATTAAGCAAACAATGATATATCACTAACGATTAAGTGAAGAAACTTTTGGAATAGCATCTGAACGTGAATGTGAAAAAAGTGGAGTTTTATATTTTATACGGGAATATATTTTATTTTTATCTCATGCACGGTTGAATGTTAATTACAAAACTTTGTGTGAAGTTGTCTTTGTTTAAGTGGACGAATTTAAATCGTGATTTGACTATTTTACTGGCAAGAGTTAAATTTTTTTCTTAGTATATATGAATATAAATCTATATGAATAACCAAAAACTACTATATAATCCTTTCATGTACTGGATATGAACATAATATAAGTCGGTTCATTATATTATTTAAATAGCAATCTCTATAATTAATTGCCAGATTCTTTTACACTTCTCTAATTTAATAATTAAGAGTTAAGGTCCTTTTGCATTCACACCAAATTCACAGAATATTACTTCAGAATATTCCGTAGTGGAACTACTAACAAGTCTATTTGATAAATTGATTATTTAATACACTATAATTAGCTGGTCTTACTTCTTCCTTTTCAATGTGATGTTTATAATTCTCATCGTTCTTTTATTATAGAGTATATATTTGTGTGTAACTTCTCTATTTTTGGAGACGGTGCGACGAAAGCTTTTTTGCGGTAGATGACTTCTCCTCCCCCTCTTCGTTTCTGGCACCGTCTCTTTCTCTAGCGAACGTCAAAAAAGGTTTGGGGTTGAAGGGTGTTTAGGGTGAGGTGAGGTTTTTTGGAGTGGAGAGGGTGGGGTTGGGTTAGGGATTGGGTTGTGATAGGAGGTGTGTGGGTGTATTTTAGGGTAAGTATATGGATAACTATAACAATATTTTCTATTTTATTATTTGATACCAAATACAAAAAATAAGCAAAAACACAATTATTTTTCAATCCCTTAGCTCAGTTTGTTTATAAAAACTTGGGAATATTATTTCAAATTATATTTCTAAATCTTTGTTTGTTTATAAAATTTGGTCAAATTTTGAAACTAAGCTAGTAATTGGACATAGATTTTCAAATATTTTATAAAAAATACTTATAAGGTAAAGTTTGATGTGAAAATGAAAAAGTTTTTGGACATACTTTTTGAAAACAAATTTTACTTTTGGTTTTGAAGTTGATATATTATGCAACAGTCACTTTTTGGCCCAAATTGAGCCTTAAACCTCTTTTTGAGTTTTTGAAGTTTTTAGATCTCAAATTGGTCAAGCAGTATGAACAAACACTTTTTTCCTAAAAAAATCTCCCAAAAAGTATAAACAAACGGGAGCTAACTTTTCAATTTCTCAATAACTGATCTCAACTAGTTTTTAGGAAAAAAATTTATCCCACTCACAAAACTTTTAACTTTTAACTTTTAACTTTTTTCAAAGTAAAATGTATGTCCAAACACAACTTCATGTTTCAAAAATTATTTTTCAACTCAACTTCAAAAATCTATTTTTTCAAGTTTCAACCAAATCTATTTCCAAACACTAGCTAAGTCATGTGTCAAGTTGTAATTGCCGGCAAAACTAATTTGATCATTCTTCTATGAAAAAATTACATGACATGAATATTTAGAAGAGTCATAAACACAAAATAAATGGGTGAAGATCATTTTGACCTCCAACTTTGGTTTAAAAATCAAAATCTCCCCCCAACTATGAAAATAGTCATTCTCCTCCCTTTATCCTATATTATGTCTATTTTATCCCTGGCATTTTCAGTTCTCATCTATATGATGTATTTTATATATAATTTTTAAATATATTTAATCTATAATTTAATATATAGCTTATTTAGTAATTTAAGTTCATTAAAATTATCAATATGTTTAAATATAATTTTTTCATAAAGTATGTTAACCATCGTTCTCTATATTGTATATACAGATTTTTTAGTTTAGGTTATCATCGATGAAATAGAGGTGGACCCAGGAACTGGAAGTAACAGATGCCATGCACTATTTATAATGTAGGAAAAAATAAATATAAAATAAAGAAGAGAGCAGAGGAATTTAAAATGTGAGGGGAAAATACAAGTATTGCGGGCATACTCGACCAGTGCACTCAAATATAATTTTGTTCTATGGGTGTCATCTTAATACATATGTCTACTTTTAAAAAAATCAACATTTAAATATAAAAATTTTGGCCAATCAAGCGAGTGCCAGTGCACCCTAGCCCAACATGTGTGTCCGTCTCAGCGATAAAATATACTACATTATTATTTAAATTTAATTTAAGATAAATATATTATTTTTTAAATTTATATAACATATATATTGATAACCTCAATAATTTCTTCTAGTATTTCATGCATTAATATTTTTTATTGTATAACAGAGTAACTTTAAGTTTTGATTTTTATAAGTAAAGTACTAATACAAATAAAATTATTTTTATAACTAGTTGTTTATTTTATTGATGAAATCATTAACTTATATGCTCTGATTATTATTCACTTCTTTTATTTTAATTATAATATTATTTTTATTTTATTGGTATAACATAGAATAAAATATATCACGATATTAATAAAAAAAAATTTAAAAAAAAACTTGCTAATATAGGTAAAATAGGAATTTTTGAAAGTCCATTAAGATAAAGGAGAGAGAATGATTATTTTTCATAATTGAGGGGAGTTTGATTTTTAAATCAAAATTAGGGGTGTAAATAATTTTCTATTCTTATTTTTTTTACGTTTTATAGATGTTTAGCCATTGGTATTCTATTTTTAATAACCATTTAATTAATGAAACATGAATACATATTTAATGCCTATTTTGGTGGGTAGTTAATTGGTCATTGCAGTTACTTTTGAAGATATCTCCAAAATTAATATGGGATATTTCCTAAATATTTGCCACAATCAATGATTCCTCAATTATCTATGAGTTTTATGTTCACAAACATATAATAAATCTACTCATACTAACAACTAAAAGTAATAAAAAAATTCAAACAAAATACACAGGACCATGTTATGTGTGCACGTGTGTATTATATTTATGTGTCTTGTTGCATTCGGATGCGTATTGTCGGCATATTTGATTCATATAGATTGCATATAGTCGACATATATAATTTGTATACTAGTACTCAAAATATATATGTTGTATATCCAACATATATCACAGAAATTACATAATAAATACTTTAAATATTTGATGTAAATATGCTTATTGTTTAATGTATATCATTACAGTTACTTAATGATTAGTTTTAAATAATTTAGTGACATATGTTGTTTATCTAATATATGTCATACAAGTTATGTAATAGATCATTTAAGTAATAGTTTACTTAAACACTTACTTTACATGAATGCAATGAGATTGTTTTCAAGGAAAATATCTCCCTTTTGTTTATCTCTGTTTCACATATCTTCTCCAATTAGAAAGTTTTATGTATTAAAAAATAAAATTTGTTAAAATTTTGTTGAAATCACCCAAGATATTCCTTCATATATACTAGAATAAAAAAGGTACTTGATTGTTGCCTATCTTTAAAGGAGTTGTTAACTTTTTTATTTTACCATGCGATAAATAAAGCAAAGCTCCAAACATAATCTTATAAAGTAAAAAAAAGATAACAATCATGTTGGAATCTTTCACTTTTTATTTGTTTATTGTTACAATTATTTTCCTATTATTTAGGTTCATAATTACCCCATAACCTAAATAACATTTACTATCTGAATTAAAATTTGGTTAGCCTTTGTGCAAAATGCTAAGGGCCATATTAATGCAGGGCTACTATACTAAATGGCTTCTTCTATTGGGAAATTTTGATCACTAGCCATTTTTGGACGCGCTCAATGGTGACTATCCACCGTTTCAAAATTCATTGAAGAATAGCCAAAAATTCGCGCGCACACTTAAGCTCCATTAGCGTTGGAAAAACACCCCAGACTAGCCCCATAACAAAAAACTGGGGCTTGAACAAAACTTGTTCAAAGCCCAAGTATTTTGTTATGGGACTTTATATATAAAGCTGAGTCCCATAACAAAATGATGAGGCTTTGAACAAGTTTTGTTCACAGCCCCAGCATTTTGTTATGGGTTATGAGACTTTATATATAAAGCTTCAGTCCCATAATAATGCTGGGACTTTGAACAAGTTTTGTTCACAGCCCCAGCATTTTGTTATGGGACTGAAGCTTTATACATAGTCCCATAACAAAATGCTGGGGCCTTGAACAAAACTTGTTCAAAGCCCCAGTATTTATACTGGGGTTAGTTTACTGAAGCTTCCCCAGTACAAATACTGGGGCCTTGAACAAGTTTTGTTCAAAGTCCCAGTATTTATACTGGGATTTGTCCGGAAGTGGCTATTTCTCAGCGAATTTGTTTTTGACGGCTACAAATCAATTAACGCGCGCCAAACAGGCCCCTACACTAAATTTTTACTCTTCTATTATCTATAGCCCAAATATTTCTATTAGCCCAAATCCCTACTGTTGACACCTACCAAATCTTAGCAGAGTCGTTTAAAGAAAGAGTTTTATCTACACTTCAAACTCTGAAAACAGGACCAATGGTTTCATCTATAATAGCTTCTCAAACCCTATTTCTCCAAAAACACAATTTTTCCTCTTCCAATTTACCTTATTTCCACTCTTAAACCCAAAAAATTCACAATTTCCTCCTCATCCACAACCATTCTAAAAAACCCATCCATTAACTCATCCACACGTACAATTACAACCCTAGCTGGTGTCACACAAGCAATTTCAAAATTATTCTTTCACAAAATCTCCAATTTGGGTTTAAATAGACTGGGCCAATCACTAGCATACACTGCTGGGCCAATTTTTTTTGCGGCCCTAAAAAACCAACCAATTGGTGGATTAAACATACCATTTACAGTAGTTGCAGCTGGAATGGCTAAATGGCTTGATATTTATAGTGGGGTTTTACTCGAAATATCACCCCTTCCATTTTTTTTCCACTCATTACACCCCATATTTAAAGACACAAAAAATCCTAGTCCTCATTTTTCCTCTCTTCTCCTTCCCTCCTTCTACTACAGGCATCGCTACCCTACCCTTTTCACTACTGACTCACTTTTATCCCCTCTCCTCCACGCCATCACTGCCACCGCTGTCGCCGCCACTGTTATGGAATGCCATCGCCGTCTCTTCATCTTTTTTTTTGTGAATAATAATGTCGAATTTCCGCCTAGTCACCGCCGGCCGCCGCTGCCGGCCACCCACCGGATTTTTTTTTTTTTTGTTTTTTTGTATCTAAAATATAAAATACACATATAAACATTGATTTCTCTTTGAAAATACACTTGCAACATACATATAAACAAAAAATACATGTAAATACACAAAAAAAAATATTTTACATACACTAGACACACACATATATACAAGGATCTACGGATCTACAAATTAAACATACAAATTTATGTAGGTCACACATACACTTGACATACACACAAAAACAAACACAAACATACAATACATGCTCAGATATACATGTTCATACAGTAACATACACGTTTATACACTTGTGTGCTGAAAAACATTACATGTATATACACGAACATACAGATACATACATCTGCATCTGAATATCTGAATATATATATATATATATTCAAAATCAAAAAAGAAGAAGGAGGAGAAGCAGATCTGAAGAATATATAAAAAATACATATATATACATAAAATACACACATATACACATACAAAATGAGACAAAAAAAGAAAAAAGAAAAAAGAAGTGAAGATCGAGAAACATCAGGCTCTAGTCTCGCCGGAGGTATAGTTGCAGCAGCGGCGGGCAACGGAGGGTGGGGAACGACGGGAGGTGGGTGGGTAGGAGGGAGGGTGGGTGGAAGAGAGGAGAGAAAGAGAGAGGAAGAAGTTAGGGCTTTGGATTAGAGAGAGAAAGGAAAATGATAAAATGGTATGTTTTGTAAAATTCATACAAATATCGTTATGTTGTGTAATTTCTTAATAATGTCGGTATTTTTTGTAATTTCACTGTTTAATGCGTCAATTAGCGTAAAAATATCTATATTATATTATTTTTTATAGTGTTATTATTAATAGTCTTAACTAAAATTACTTTTTAAAAAAAGGTAATTGTGTGAATATTTTCTATAAGGTGATTACAGAAATCCTAACTAAACCATTGTCTGACCTGTGAACCCAATCAGAAAAGACTGGTCTCTTCGACTCTCATCACTATAAATAATAAAAGCCAAAGACACAAAATCACACATAGGTTTCTTTGTCTCCTAGTTTTCTTTATCTGATTTCTCACTCTTGTTCATTTCTTCCCCTGTGTCAGTCCAAGTCTTGAGATGACAGGGGTTTCAAAAGAGGAAGAGAGTGTAACACTTGATCTTCTTAAGAAAAAAATGGATGACTTTGCTAAAGAAAGAGACTGGGAAAAGTTTCACAGCCCCAGAAACCTTCTTTTGGCTCTGGTACTTCCCCGTTATACTCCTTTTTTCTTTTATATATGTGAATTTTTTTCCTAATTTTCGTCTTGTACCAAGAGATTTTAAGTTGTGGTCCATTAAGAGTATTATTTTAATTATGACATTTTTTGCATGAGATTGAATAAGAAATAATTTCTATTCAAATTGTATAAAACTGATCATGGGATCAGATTATATCCTCCTTGCGACGGGGAGATAGGTTTTATGTTTCATTACACATGTTTTTCCTTAGATTTATGGTCCTTTTTCGCATATAGGTAAAATATAAGTAAGTCCGTAAATAAAACATACTGTATAAATTTTTTGTAATCATCTTATTCTATTGAAACTCTAATAGGTCATAGAAGATCATTTCATCCGCATCTAGTGATCCCTTGTTGATATGTATTTGATAAAACACCCTATTCTTCGTGTCAAGTTATATACTTGTACATATTCTATTTTTTGTTGTTCCCTTATATCAATAAATCAATAAATTTGCTTGTTGCAATTTTCATATATGCATTATTGTTAAATTTCCTTGACATAACTAAAGTTTGTAGCTTAATTAGCGACAGAAGTGTTGCATTCTTGTATTTCATTTCTTTTTTAATCTACTTGTTAACTTTTAGTTCCAACTGCATTGATTTCTTTGCTTGCCTTTATTTCATTTTTTTTTTTGGGTTCGATTTGTCTATTTACTATCACTATTTACAGGTGGGAGAAGTTGGAGAACTTTCAGAAATATTTCAATGGAAAGGAGAAGTTCCAAAGGGGTTGCCTGATTGGAATGAAAAAGAAAAAACACATCTTGGTGAAGAACTTTCAGATGTTTTACTATACCTCGTTAGACTTTCTGATATTTGTAGAATTGATCTTGGCAAAGCTGCTCTTCGTAAAGTAGAGCTCAATGCCATTAAATACCCTGTTAATCTCTGCAATGGATCTTCCAAGAAATGTGACGAAGAAGGTGATAAATAAACAACTGGTGAATTAGTAAAAATAGAAGAAGTTCAAATTTATAGTTTTACGTTTCTTAAGTTTGTCTTTCGTTATATTTTTGGAAAATTCTGATCTTTCGTAGCAGTAGACTTTTGCACTGTCATGGAAGATCTTTGACATTTATTTTTTCATTGATTTGGACTGTTTCGGCAGTTGAATCCCTATGGTAATTTGCTGATCTATTGAATGTACTTTTTGTCAATTTTGATAATAGTTTTCCTACTTTAGTTTAGTTATAATTATATTATTTTCGTAATATATATTCCTCACCGGCTTGCAAGGGATTTTCTTTCCAATGCCATCATTATACATACTTGTGTTATGACATTTATACGGTAAAACACGTATTCTCTTTGACAAAGCATAGATTGGTATCTTGATTAAAAGGGTAATTACTTTTCTGTAATAAGTCAAACTACAATAATAATGTAAATATTTTTTAATTATCAATGTATCATATAAGTTAAACCATTGAAGAGTGTAATGGAATAAACGAAATATATTGAACCTTAAAAGATCTAATTTTAAATCCAGAAAGTAGGCACTGTTGCTCTGTTTAGCTAATGAGGTGAAAATCCAGTATCGAGAGTCTCATTATCAAATCAATGTTGTGGTCACTGATCTCAGAACTTCGTGTACATATAACCAAAAAATACTCTTCTCGTGAAATAAGTACATAATAGTACCCAAATCTCCTTTTTTTTTTTTTTTTTTTTAAAGAAAAAAAATCGAGTGGATTTGCCAGATTACATTTTAAATTGGAATATCCCTATCATGATGAAGGCAATATAATTCAGCTATTATATATAGATTTGGGTCCTAAATTCGCCCAATTATTTAATTTATCATTACGTTTTCTAATTTGTTGGATATTTAGAAAAGGATGCAGCACAAGCGACAATATAAGAACTGTCCAGCACGAACGCTAGAAGCCAGCAACAGAAATGATGACCAAATCAAACAAAATTATTAAGGTAAAATAATGTACAATGTGTCCAAATATAGTTAGTAAAGTATTGTTTTTGAATGACTTGAAAGCCTTCTACATAATTGTTGCTCCCAAACGCACACACAAGTATACGCGGTCGACAAGTAATAAAATGATAAGTAGAGTATCGTTTCCACGAGGACTATTCAGACTAACACTTAACAAACAATTTCTAACAACTATTCAGGGATCTTTTTCCAATGGTGAGAGTTTTAGTAACTAAAAAGCAGTAATTAAAATGATGGAAGTGTAGTCAAACAATGGTGCAAACTTTGGTTGTTAACAATATTAAGACGACGGTCCAGGGTCAGAGTTACGAACAATCCAGTTGAGTTTTCGAATTGATTCCACTCCTTAAATCCCGGGTTACTAACTAACTGAGTAAATGTACCCGTGAAAACCTTTCGATTCTTCACAGTCTATGCAGGCTACTTCAATCCCTATATGTTTATGGGTTGAATCACGTGCACGCATTAACGACTTCTGTAATTAGTTAAACTAGGCGAGCAAGTATATGTCTATCCTACTCACAAATTGGTTTTCCGATGCCCGGGTTCACAAACTAGTCCTACTCTTTCTTATTACGTAATTAAATTCCCTCTTTCGAGTTCAATCGAAAAACCATAGATAATGCATAATTATCGAGCTCTAATAATTAAGCAAGTGAATTCAAGAAAGAATAAGTAACCCGTTATGGGAATCAATCTTCAAACATCAACTTTTATGTAATAATCTAACCCTAGAACGTAAGAATTAGCAACGCATATTCATAATCACAAGGCAATGAATTGATGAAATAATGATGTAAATGATTAAATAGATGAAAGATTATGAATAAACCCTTGTTCAATGAAGTATGGTGCTCTCAAATTGCTCCAAAGTCTGAACTCTTATCAAAAACTAAGTAAAAGAGTATTTATAGGGTTTACAAAGGCCTAGTAATAAGTTACACCTAAGCCTAGACGAAATAGGAAGTCAAAACACGCTCCAGGGGCGCTATAACTGGCGCCCCGCGCCCCCGACCGCGCTTGGACAACCAGAGGATGTCGAAACTTGGGCGCTTTGGCCCCGCGCCACACCCAGAACCGCGCTTAACAAGATGGCGCGTTGGGTGGCGCGCCGCATGGCCTAACGCGCCAGGCAAAATCCTGCTCCTCCTCGCTCCGCAGCTCGTGTCGTGTCATGCCTTCAGGTGCTCGATCCAATCCTTAATCAAACTCCAATATTTTCTTGCTCGATCATGCTCTTTAAAGCTCCAATTACACTTCATAACGACCTACACACATGCGACACAATATCAGTGCAAAATCACATTCATAACTATAAGACGGGCGAATAAATGCTCAAATATGAGGAAATATTAAGGAAATATAGGCATAAAATGCCAAACATCACCACCCCACACTTGAACCTTTGCTCGCCCTCGAGCAAGTCACAACTAACTTCCCAACCTAGGTAGAATAGGTCTGCCTATGACTATGGTTGATACCGACCATTGAACAAATGCATACATGACTACTCTGGTCCAACAAACATGCCAATAATTTAACAACCTCAAAAACATGAGAACAACCACCCCAAGATAACTCAAATGCACAAACTCGACTCATTGCAACCATGCTCCCACAAAATCACACCTATCTACTCAACCAAGAAGCCACGACTTCACCTATTCCATGCAAACCATAGGCCCTTACCAAAATGAAGCAAGAGAGTGTCCCCCAAATATCACACACAACAACGAATATCAAGAATAGAACGGGGACAATAACATAGAAAGAATTCACTCACTCTCATGAAAATCTCACATGTCACACACAATGTACCATAGGCATGCCCGTAGTGTAGGACTCCACTAATGTAAGCTCACTCCAATCGGGATTAACTAGGACTTTAAAAAGGTTGTAATGTAGGCTAAGGGGCTGGTAGGATACATATGGATAATAGTGACTACCTCCTTAAGCACTTTAATACATCACAATTAATTTAAGCACAAGTCTCATCAAAGCCACCCAATCAACAACTTCCACACACACCTTCTCAACAAGTAGCAATTTTTTTCTTTTAAGCACAACACTAGCAAGGAATGGATATTCTTCTCTCTTTATTTCTTTTTCCAATTTTTTTTTCAACTTTGCTCTTCTTTTTTTTTTCTATTACTTTCCAACCTTGCCAATGCTCATAAACAACTACTACACAATTTATTCAAGTATTCCCCTCATTGGTTCCACTAAAAAACCTCCCAATATTCAACCACAACTCCACAATAATATCACATTATCAATTAAAGTGCTTAAGGAGTAAAGGGCCAAAAGAGAACAACTTAGAACAAGTGGGTAGGCTCGGGGTGTGGGTGCCAACAAAAGGTCAAAGAAATCACAATAATCAAGTTCAAGGTGTATATGTAAAGGTAGGCAAATCAAAAGAAGACCTGTATCATTTTCCGACTAGAGTAGACCTAGGATTTCGCTTTGCACACACACGGGGCAAGTTCTAGACATCAATATGCAAACAAGGAGCAAACAAGAATATGCCTCACACACACATTGCACACGATCCACATAAAAAGGCTCCATCAACAACTCTCAATCAAGCATTTAGAGTGCAACTTGTGAAAAATTAAGCCAAGCAAGTGGCCTCAAGCATCTCAAGGGGGTCGTTCTATTTTTTTCTCTAGGCATGCATCACAATTTAAAACTAAAGGACACCACAAATAGCACATGCAACAAGTTCAAGTCCACCGGTATCAAACAAATCAACGGCACCTAGCATTCTACCTATTTTCTTCGTCTAGGGCCATCTAACAACTAACTACTCTAATCCTAATAAAAATAAAAACTACCCGGTTCAAAGGCCTCCCCATGGAAAAGAACCAAGGCCATAAGAAAAACCACGGGGTGGATGACATGTACCACTAATAAAGACTAAAAGAAAAATCTTTTTGGAATTTTTTCATTGGTTTTCTAATTTTTTTTCATATATTAAAGCAAGAAACAAATCGAAATAAAGTCGAGTGACAAAAGAAAATCATACGGTACATGCATCCCTAACCTCAAAAATAAATGAAGGGTAGTTCCCCACCCCACACTTAAACTAAGCAATGTCCTCAGTGCGACAAAGAAGCAAGTGCAAAAGTAAAGGAAACTTCCCTGAAAGCCAGCTGGCCTACACTGGGTGGTGCGCTGGAGTGCGGTCCTAGTCCTCCTCCTCCCCATCAGAGGCACCGCCCTCAGCATCAGTCTCCCCAGCCTCACTGTCCGGATCACGATCAACAATGTCCGAATCAGTATTCTCATCCTCCTCCGGGGGCATCTCTACTGCCTGAGTCATACCCAGCAGGCGTCTCGAGGACTCCAATAAAGGCACGGTGCGATCAAGAGCCGCCATATCCATGCCAGACTGCCGGGCCATGTGCTCCATCATCAAGTAGTGACGTGCGGACAAGTTGGCGTCTGTATCACGCCACTCGTCAGCCGTCAGTCTCACTGGTGCAGTAGTGGTCACACCCTTTACCGCGGTAATATCAAAAGGCTTCTCGATGTCGGGGACAATGCGATCCCCGATCTCATCCACTGGGACTCCAGCCTGCTCCAGATACCGGGTAAGAATGTTTCCAAAATACAAACGGCTACATGTCTTCGACTCCCTTTGCTCTCTCATCAACCTCAACATGTAGTAGCCGATGTTAAGCGGCCTCCCGGTCATGAAAAAGTAAACCATGGACGCCCGAGTCTTGGTGACCTCAAAATAATGAGATGAAGGCAAGATGCCTGCATTTATCAATTTCATCCACACTCGAGCTGTTTTCAAAAACTGCGAGAAGAACATGAATTTGTGTCTTCCTGACACACTTCGCTCCCACCTATGAGTGGAGCTCTCACCATACAATGTATCCCGCAGAGCCTTATAATCAGGCTTCCTAATAAAGTCTTTCAGCTCATCATTGTCAGGGTCCTCGACCCCCAAGAAAGCATTCAACGCCGTGTGGTCTAATCTCACCTCCACACCCCGAACAGTAACCATATTATCATCTCTCCATGCCTCGTCCGGCTCCCAATTGGCGTAGAGTTCCTGTACTAGGTCGAGGTTTACATGCCCCGGACTCTCAAGGACCGAGTCCTAATGTAAGGCATGAATAGCATCACCCACCCCTCGAAACTTTTGCATCACTTTCCTCTTGTCAATGGCTTGCTCGGGAATGTACCCCCCAAGCTTCACACTCTTGTACCGAGCTTGGCACTCACCCTTCTTCACAAAAGTGAGACCAAATCGTGTCTTGCCCCCGGGCCTTAGTATAGGCACCGCGTCTTTAGGGATTCTAGCCTTGGCCTTTGGCTTGGCCGGTGCCTTGCCCTTTACCTTGCTAGAGGAAGGCCCGGCTTGGAGTGATTTCTTAGAGGCCGAGGGGGATGAAGAACTTGGTTTGTGGGGTGTTACAACCATGGTGCCTACAACAAACAAGAAGACCAATGTGAGATGTCAAATTAAGCACAAAAATTCAATTCAAGCACAATTAGTAGGACACCACCCCACACGTATCGCTCACTCTATGTATCAACAATCCAACTCAATAACACAAGCAACCCCACACTTAGCCAAAACTAGCATTGCACAAAATGTGCCACGTTTGTGGTCATCATGATCAAGCTAGTGTGGGTACAAAATAGCCAATTTTTATGTGTGTGCGACACTCAATGTTCATCTTAAGCCTACGGATAGCATTGCTACTCAAAAATTCACAATATTAGACAATTTTTATGGTTGAGGCTTTTTCACAAACACTTGGTGTGCACACTATTCAACTTTCAAGTTCAATGACTTTTGTAATGTGATAACCCTCCTAAATTGTTGGGAGATCTCTTTTTACAAGTACACAAGCTAACCATGAAGCATAAGGATCAAATTAAGCAATTTAAGAGTAATTTCTAATCATGAGCTTGCAAACTAGTTGAGAAATTTACCATGGAAAAAGCTTGTTAATCTTACATGTAATGGAGAGAGGAGGGGGAGAATTTTGGGTCGCGGGTTAAAACCCGTTTGGACCTGGATTTTACCAATTTTTGGCCGGGCGCTTTGCCTCACGCGGCGCGTCCCAACTGCGGTGGCTTTTCTGCGCATTCTGTTTGCCTCGGCGCGGTGGGAGGCGCGGGGCGCTCCCTTCGCGCCTAGGCTGTTTGCTTCAGACCTCATGAGGCGCGGGGCGCTCCCATCGCGCCTAGGCTGTTTGCTTCAGACCTCATGAGGCGCGGGGCGCTCCCAAACGCGCCCGTTTGATTTTTTTTCGCACCAAATTTCGATTCCAAGTGCGAATTCATGCGCGGGACATGCCTCAAAGCGTCCCGTCCCCCCCAATACATCAACTGCATCTCGTTTAGCACTCCCGATACCTACGAAAACGACACACAAAAACAAAACTACTGTTGAACCTCCAAAAAAATTAACCCCGAAAGGCTAAATTTCAGGAATATCGACAGGATAGACTAACTCTTTTGGAGTTTTTGGAGTCGCCACCCAATTTAAGGAAAAACAGGGAGCCAAATAAGCAAATGCGTGCAAAACTCCGTTTTTATAAAAAGACGGTCTTTCTTTCAGAGACTCTAAAGGTAAGAGGTTTTGTTAATTTCGAAAGAAGGTTTTTAAGGCACTTTCGAAATTCCGTTAATAACGGTTAATCCGACAGGTTTCCAAATTAATTTGCAAGTGCTATTTATGCGCTTTTATAAAAATAATTAATTGAACCATTAATTAATTCAACTAATTAAATTTAGCAAGTTTTCAAAATATTTACAATTTATTTTTTTAAAAAAAGCTTTAATTATTTTTAAAAATGAAATAAAATAAAATAAAATAAAAGCGCATTTTCTTTTGGAAAGGAACGATTTGATCATCCTAATTTCTTTTCCAACTCGTATGTGATAGCACATAAATGTCACTTGCTTAATTTTAACTTTAAAATCCGAGTATCTCACCATAAGATGGAACTTAAATTTCAAGTCGCTTTTTGCAAAGTTGTTTCGGGACATTTAGAAGTTAATTAAAACTTCTTTATGAATTTTGACTTTTTAAAGAAACTATTTCGTATCAATAAGATAAAAGTCTTTTCTTATACTACCTCCGTTTCAAAAAGGATGAACCTATTACTATTTGAAGGGTCAAAGAAGATTATGTTTGACCACATGTCTTACAAATATTTTCTAACTATTTTGAATTATTAACTATTGTGACTTATAGTATTTTTCATGTAGTTTCTAAATATGTAAATTTTATTTTACAAAATTTAAAAATTCGATGCGCAAATTCCCGGTCAAAATTAGTCAATTTGACCCTCATACTCCGCAAAGGTTCATCCTTTTTGAAACGGAGGGAGTAGTCATTTATTAATCGTAGTTTTGAAAAATTATGAAATTTGGCACGCATTTGCTTAAATGGCCTGATTTGCAATAAATTAAATAACGACTTCAAAATAAAAGTATTGAACATAAAGTAGACAAATAACTCCATCAATGAAATATTTATTCATAAATAAATATATAACTTATCATTCTACAAAGTTTATATAAATATCCTAAAGAGGAAATGGAGGATAAGAGTTAAAAATAGAACCCGGTAACTGGACAAACTCTCGGGAGCCTTGAAATTTCTAATGTTTCTAAAGTCTTGAAACTTGAGCCCGAACTTGATCCTAATGCAACTCCAAGCCAATAAGCCAATCCTAATTGGAGTTTAGCCAACTCGATCCCAAGAAGTGTATTACCAAAGAGGAAACAAAGGCAAGGATTAGTACATATCCAAGAATAATTCACAGAACTTTGCAAGTTAGAGAAAAATAGACATAACCACCCAAGTTTAACTAAATAGGATCCAAAATCACTCATAGATGCTGCCCGGCTTTGATAAGAATCACAAATACTTAACTCAAACATACCATTACTTAACTGAATGGATTTAAAGAAACTACTAAGCAGATTACTTGACGAAAATAAATGAAATCCCTTCTTATGTCAAAAATGGTAAAACTTTGATTAACTGTTTGAACCAGTTTAAGCTTATGTTCTGATTTCACTTAAGTAAAATTTGGCCCATTTTAATCAAAATTCTTCTAAGATATGCAGCATTTTTTCTTTAAGCCAAACTTAAGCTAACAAACCATGAGTCAAAATTTCAAAATGGAAATTACTCTTTAAGGAATGAAAGGTAGTCACCTCTCAAGAAAGAATGTATACATTTTCACGTGAGCAAGGATATAAATACAATCAAAGAAACGTGAGAATCCTGCAACTTAACCAAAGCAGGGATTAAATCATGAGAATCCTACAACTTAACCAAAGCAACATTCTGCCGTTCTCGATTAATGAAATCCAAAACCAGTACTATTTACAAATCTTGACTTTGACCACACAAGCAGATTCACTGAAATTATTCTGCTCCCTAAAGAACAAAGCTAAGTTTTATACAACAAGCCTCGAACTCATTAGGAGTTCACAACATAGCAAAGTAACTGAAGAAACTAAATGAACCAGACTAATGCATTAATCTTTTAAATTATACCTAAGCAAAAAAAAAAAGCATTTCAACTGGTCACTTAAACTAAAGAAGCACATTTTCAGAAAGATCGCTAGAAAGCATGTAACATGGAGAAATAAAAGAAAGTTGAAGCTTTTCATCATTTTTAGATAAATACCTTACACAGATAAATACACGCAACTAAGGAAAACATTAATTCATCCAAGTCTATTATGAGGTTTACACACAGGTTTAAACTAGAAACCATAGTCTTCAAGACTTAATTTTACTAAACCGGAACCTGAACTAAACCAGACCAACAGGAAAAATAAGGAGACAAATCACACCTTCGCTCACAACAAACAAAACCAGACTCCCTATCTATGAACTGGCAGCTTCAACAACACCTCTGAACTCCCTGCCTACTCACAACAACAAAATAAACAACTCCCTGCTACCTGATCCTGAACACACATATCAGAACTCCAGCATACACACTCCACTACACTTGAAAACTCCCAGAACCTATCATAAATACCTGAGGATAGCCTAGACATGATACCTCACACAACACAACACTAAGATACCCCTGAACTGACCCTGAACAAAAGTGAATAGAACCAGCCAAGCATTGGCAAAGATCACAGCCTAAACTACTTCTGCAGACCATCCAAGACAATATCATATATCCTGTAAAAACCAAGCCAACTAAACACTTCTAAATGCCTCCCTGAACTCACTGAATACACACATAGACCTGAGCCCCTCACGGCTTGTCACCCCTTAAACACTGCAGCTACTCCACTTTCAACTTACTCAATTCCTGACATACTCCCTGCTACAAGCTCACAGGATTCACCTAAGATAGAGGCAGCAACTGCAGCTCCCTATTCTCCTCTAAACCAGACCACCTTCTCATAAATTACCCTTCGAACTCCCTGAACAAACACCAGAATTCCCTCATCCCTTCGAGCAACCAAGAACCTGGAACAACTCCTCTTTTTTCTATGGAAAACAGAGAACAGCCCCCACCAGAATACTTGCAACTCATAATTAGAGCAATAAGCACAAGCAAACTTAAACATAAACTGGAAACGCTAAGGAAGAGGAAAGCCAGTTTGATACAGGTGAAACGACCAATATGATTTCCATACACAACTCAAAAGGTCTCAAAACTAACATAGATATATTATGTTTTCTTCAAAGAAACTATGAAAACAATCCACATTAAAAATCCAAACTTGTGGAATAATGATGACACGATTTTACGCATTGGAACAAATAAAGGTTCTGACTTTACGCCTTAATGAAACTTCATTAAAGATTTATAGATTTTCATGGACATCTGCATTATTCAACAGAGCAGTGACTAAAGTATTACACTTAGATTTGGCCAAAAATAAAACCAAAGATATCAAACATCTTTATTCTCAATAAGCTAATAACACGTAAAAGATAAAAATTTTATCAGCTTAACTATACTATTGACCCCAGATAACAACATAAGAACTTGAAAGAATCACAAAATACTTAGAATAAACAGGAAACCAGTAAATAAAATAAGAGGTTAAGATATTTACCTTTTGCGATGCAGCAAGCTGAGGCGATGGATCCGAAGAATGCGATTCGAACGACTCGAGCGAGGTCGGCGATTTAAACGGCGATAAAGCGACTCGAAAATGAAAGCGATAAAAAAATAATCGAAAGGAAACCAGAATCCTCCCTACGAATTTTAAAAGTTGGAAATAAAAGGAACTCTTGTGTATTTTATGTGTGCGTTTTCTCTCCATTCTTTTCAGCTGCTCCCTCTATGAACTCTCTGCCTTCTTTTTTTTTGTATGCCCTGCTGCTCATCCCCCCCCCCCCCATTAACGGCTGCCTCTTCTATTTATATCCATAAAATTAGGGCTCGAGGGTCGCGAGAAATACCCAAACCACCCCTCCAACGGCTCTTAATTGGATAACGTGTGTACGATCAGGATGATGTGGAAAGTGAAGGGGGACCATGGCTTTGAATTTTCGCTTGAATTGAGGGGGAGATCCGGGTCGAGAGGGAAAGGGCCATCAGGTTTTCTGAATTGGAGAGGGAGTATAAACGTATATGAGGGTTGCATGAATGAGCTGAAATGGGGCTATGCCTTGTATATTTAGCCTTTTTTTAAAAAAAAATTAGCAATTTAGTTATTTAAATTCTTAAATTAGCCCTTTAAATTAAATACACTTTATAATTTACTATTAACTTAATGTCACGCCCTAAAAAAATTAATTAACGAGTTGTTTATTATTTAAAAGCTCGTGACTGGTGTTTCGAGAAGGTACGAAATTATTTAGAGAACTCGGAGTCGCCACTTGACAAGTTTAAGGTGTGTCAAGTCACCAAAAGGTACCTTGGAACACCTCTGAATCGTCTAATGGTCTGCGTTTAGAGATTTGGGTAAGGTTCTCAGTTGACTGTTGGGAAGGTATTAGGCACCCTCGAGTCCTGTGCCGAGCACAGTTGCTTTATTGTCGCAATTTTAATTTATTAAATATGGTTGTATTATTTTATCGTTTGATTTGAATTTTAGCTTTAATTCAGAAAAATTTAAAGTGCTATTCTTATCCAACTTCACGGAAGATCGGACGGATTAACACTTTATTTCATAATAGCTAAAATATTATTACGCATTTCCAACCTCACAGAGGACTGGTCTATTTAAAAGAAATTAATTGACTTCTTCGAGGCTATTAATAAAAGGTGAGTTGTATATTGCCTTTATTATGTGTTTTACGCTTGGACCATTGTGTGTTAATGGTGAAGGATAAACTTACGGTGCTTTCTTGAAAGAACAAAATAGCCCAAATTATCTCTTAAACAAAACATGACTTTATCTCTTTAAGGCTTGTGGCCTCAACTTAAACGCACATCTTTAGAAATGGGTTGCATTTGCAAAGTACACATTACGGCCAAGGTCTCCCTCTTTTGATTTCTCTGTTTTCCGTTTTTTTGCATTGTTGCCCTCTTTTAGATATTTACTTTCAGATTTGTCACAAAATCTTTTAATAGCATGCTACTTAAATTAAAGATTTCAACTATTTTGCCATTCCCCTTTTCTTTACACTTTACAACTAAACATAAATAAAATATGGTCTTATGTGAGAAAATAAGAGTGACCCAATAAGAGGTCCGGCCCAGATCTGTACTTGAGACCAGTCCTGGGCCTCACGGGTCCAAGCCCACAGAAACCTCAAAGTAACTCCTGATATTTCTTTCTGGGCCCAAAGATTAATGTAGGAGCCCTTTAATCCTAAAAAAAAAACGTGAAAACAATGAACAGAGATAACAAAATAACTTTAAACATATGGTGGCTCATCAATAATCAATTCCCAACATGCTTAGGCTGAAATATTGCCAGAAATTCTCATTACAAAACAATAAATATTGTAGAAAATACCTAGTGAAGATAAAATCCTCCAAGCAAAGACAATATTAACCTCTTAACCAGACCCGAAACCAGCAACTAGCAACTCCAGACAGCAGCTATACACAACCAGAATACAGCGGCTAAAAGAAACAAGCAGCAACAGCAACAACCAGACCTTAAACTGACTCCAAAGTTAACAAACAGCCTTCTTAAGCTCTTTCCAGAATTTCAGATCTGAATTATTTTTAGAGTGAAGTGTTTTTTCCAGATCTTGTGGTGTGTATATCAGATGTGTTTTTTTGTTGTAGTTCTCAGATTGTTTTTTCTTTTTGTAGTTCTCTCCCTTAAGAAAGGGGTAATTATCTCCTTTATATAGAAGGGAAAAAGTCTTAGGATCAGTAAAAACTTGGGTAAAAAAAAAAAAGACCAAGTCACATGCCCTTGCCCCCTACTTTTTCAGCCACATTTAATGAAAATTTGGCATGCTAGCTAAACAACAAAGATGGTGGCAGTGGAGTCAAGTTTCAAAGCTGACTAGTTTGTTTTTCATTTGACTTTGGACTTCTTTTTGATTTTTTTTTCTTCAGATTTACACAAAAAGGAAAAGGCTAAAGATTAGAACAAACTACTATCTACAATCACACATGCTGAAACATCCTATTTTGAACAAAACTCAGACTTTAAACAAAGAAAACTCATGTTGAACATATAACAAAACATCAAATGCAGGTCACTTGACACTAAACCACTCTATGCTCAGACTGGACACCAAATTAGCCATGGTTCCATCATGCTTCAAACCAATTCAATCAACTCAAAAGACATATCACCATACATTTAGATAACTAGTACAGCATAAAAGTGGGACAAACAATAAAGCTTCATACTTAGCAGAATTAGAGCAGGCTGGAACTCGCGCCACACGACTTAGACAGTAAACTGAGCGAGCTAGTTTAATGGATTCAATGCCTTGACAAACAACTAGACCAAAACCACATCAGATTAGAGCTAAAGCTAGCGAACTGAAAAGAACAGAACAATCACACTTAGGCGATTGCCATACTTCAACCTGTGACTAAACGACAAGCAAAGCAGTTTCGGACAGTGATACAAAACATCCGGGATTCAATTCGCAAGCTTGAGGAATTTAAACATAAACAGATACATGTAGGCTAATCGATATTCCATTAAAAAAGAAGCCACGACTATGTATATTAACCAACCAAAACTAGAAACTAAAACTAACACTAATCAAAAATCAAAGGAGCTAAGGGATTCAACTAATTGATTACCCCAAAACAATCAACTTCTCTATTACTGTTGCAGTGTTGCCACTGCCTCGCTACCTTTGGATCAGCCTTGCCGCTGCTTCCCCGAGCTCGCATCACCAGTCATCGAGCCTCGATAAACTGCTAGCGTTACAGCACCATTGCATCAGCCTCAACCACTATTGAAACATCTTCAACGCCATCGCCTCTGTTTTCTGCAACCGTCGCTGCTTCAAACTAGTCAACACCAGCAACTTCTAGGAAATCAAACAAATGCCTTGGTGATAAACCGAGCTGAACCTCATTATCACGGCCGAATCTCCACCATGTCACTGCCTCGAATAAGCTCGAGCGAAACTCACAACCACCACTGTTTTGCCCTTACAGCCTCTCCATTTCTACAAACCATACGACTTCCCTCACGGTCTCACCATTGCAAACCACCATCAAATTACCACTGCCCTAGCTTCGCTGCGTCGAAATCGACGTCGCAGAACCAGAACGGGCCCCACCATCGTAGCAACGACACCATCAACCCAACCCCGTTACCAACAGCGACACCACTCCTCCACCATCACACGACTTCCCTCACAGCCTCACCCTCTCACAGTAACATCATCACCACGGAAGAAACAAGCAAGTTCCATCATCCTTTTCTCGTTCTAATTGATGCGACCTCATTTGAGATCGTCTCACTTAGAACAAGAGAGAAAAGATGGAAAGAAGAACACGAGCAAAGGGTTCCAAACTGTTTCCGTTCGGGTTCAAACGGAGGAGAATTCCGGCCAAATGGCATATACGACGAGAACGGGGAGGGGAAAATGAGCCTGGACATGTAAACTTCGCCGGAAGAAACCAAAAAAATCATCGGAGTAGGAACTTTAAAACCCGATCTACGAAGAATGAGCGAGAATTTGGTGAAACTAATGGTAGATATGTGACGAGGGGACTTAGGCGAGTTCGGAGATGTAAATTCATAACTTTCCGGCGGCGGCGGACGGTGGTTTGACGGAGGAGAAGTGGTGGAGATACGGTGGGGCGATTTCCGAAAATGGGGCAAGGGTTTTTCGGCTATTCTGATGGTGTTGGGGGAAAATTAACAATAATGGCAATGAATTTTAATTTATATCAAGGTGATAGTGGGCTGGGTTGTTGGGTGATTGGGCCGTAATGTTGGGCTGCTCATTTTCCACTTCTCTTTTCTGAATTTTAATGGCCCAAAATGGCCTTTTAAACAAGACTACACCAACATAACTAATTAATTAACACTAAACACACAACAACTGTAAGGCAAGCTAATTAGAACACAAAGTCAATTAAATATTACTCATAATTGAATCCTATTTTTTTGTAAATTTTCTGACATTTTTCACCCTAATTAATGACAAATTTGGTTAGGAACAAACACCAGAAGTCAAGAAAAAATTGACGAAAACGTCCTAAGAATCTAATACGACTATTTTGAGCATTTTTTTAATTTTATGTGCCAAAATTAGGTGATTACACTTAAAATTCGAGATAAAATTGGGTGTCAACTATTACGTGACACTATAAAACACAAAACAACTAAACTATTACAAGTACAAACTCGGGTTGCCTCCCGAGAAGCGCCTTATTTAACGTCGTGGCACGACGAGTATCAATCATGGGTCCCTCAAAGTTATGGAGGTACGATGATTCACCGAACCTCCCCAATAATGCTTCACCCTTTGGCCGTTCACCAAGAAAGTCTTCTCCGAATCCGGGGCTCTCAATTCAACCGCTCCATGTGCGGTAATACGAACTACTTCAAACGGCCCCGGCCATCTGGACTTCAACTTGCCCGGAAATAACTTCAACCTCGAGTTAAACCACAACACCAGCTGCCCGGGCTCAAACTGACGACGCTCAATAAGCTTGTCATGCCACTTCTTTGTCCGTTACTTATACAATTTTGCATTTTCATAAGCATGGAAACGGAACTCTTCAAGCTCATGCAATTGAAGCATTCTCTTCTCACCCGCCAAGGCCATATCAAGGTTGAGCTTTTGAATTGCCCATATGCCTTATGCTCTAGCTCAACGGGTAAGTGACAGGCCTTACCATAAACAAGCCTATATGGAGAGGTTCCAATAGGCGTTTTAAATGCAGTCCAATAGGCCCAGAGAGCATCATCTAACTTCATAGCCCAATCCTTCATCGAGGCATTCACAGTATTCTCAAGGATTTGCTTGATCTCTCTATTAGATACTTCCACTTGGCCACTAGTTTGGGGGTGATAAGCAGTGGCCACCTTGTGGCGAATGCCATACTTGGCCAACAATTTATTGAACAACCGGTTGCAAAAATGCGTACCTTCATCACTGATTATAGCCCGCGATGTCCCAAAACGAGTGAAAATATTTTTCTTCACGAATTTCACCACCACACTCGCATCATTTGTTGGAAGTGCAACAGCCTCCACCCATTTAGACATATAATCAACCGCCACGAGAATGTATTTATGGCCCATAGAAGGTGGGAATGGACCCATAAAGTCAATCCCCCAACAATCAAACAGCTCAATCTCCAGGATATTGTTCAAAGGCATCCCGTAACGCCTAGAAATTGTACCCGTTCTTTGGAAACGATCACATTGCTTCACCAAGGCATGAGCATCTTTAAATAAAGTAGGCCAAAAGAAGCCAGACTGAAGTACCTTTGCAGCTGTTCGATCTCCACCAAGATGGCCACCATAAGAAGAGGAATGGCAGCTCTGTAGAATCGGCTCAACTTCCTCCCTTGGAATGCATCTCCTAGCTAGTTGATCAGGGCCTATCTTGTAGAAATAAGGCTCATCCCACGTATAAAATCTGCTCTCATGAAGGAGTTTACGCCTTTACTCAGCTGTAGCCCTAGGAGGATACACATTAATCACAATTAAGTTCACCATATCAGCATACCATGGCACGTCAGCTGCATCTAAAGCAAAAAAGCTGCTCATCAGGGAATACCTCTTTAATCTCATGCCCTTCATCTACATGATCTCTATTCTTCAGCCTTGATAAATGATCAGCTACTTGATTCTCAGTCCCCTTGCGATCTCGAATTTCAACATCAAACTCTTGCAGTAGGAGAACCCATCGAATTAGTCTAGGCTTGGAGTCCTTCTTCTCAAACAAATACCGAATTGCGGCATGATCAGTGTAGACAACAACACGAGTGCCAACCAAATAAGATCTGAATTTATCAAAAACATACACTACGGCTAGTAACTCCTTTTCAGTGGTGGTAGAGTTTGATTGGGCTGCATTAAGAGTTTTGCTTGCATAATAGATGGAGTGAAAGATTCTTCCAATTCTTTGGCCTAGAACAGCCTCAATAGCATTATCACTCGCATTGCACATCAGTTCAAATGGCAAAGACCAGTCAGGAGCAATGATGATTGGTGCAGTCACCAACCTTTTCTTCAACTCTTCAAATGCCTTGAGACAAGCATCATTGAACTCAAATTTCACATCCTTCTCCAACAACTTGCACATGGGATTAGAAATTTTGGAGAAGTCATTTATGAAACGCCGATAGAAACCTGCATGTCCCAAGAAACTACGCGCCCCCTTAACAGAGATAGGTGGTGGTAATTTCTCAATAGCCTCAATCTTCGCTTTATCAACCTCGATCCCTTGCTTTGACACCTTGTGCCCAAGTACTATGCCTTCTTGAACCATGAAGTGACATTTTTCCCAATTCAGCACCAGATTTGTTTCTTCACAATGGCTCAGCACAGCATCTAGATTTTTCAAGCAATCATCAAAGGAATCACCTACCACTGAGAAATCATCCATGAACACCTCCACAAAGTTACCTACATATCCCTGGACTAAGGAATTAGGTCAGTGTAGTTCCTCACGTGCGGTAGCTGGGACTACTGCATTCAAACAGACACTAGACTCTTCTAGACTCATTAAGACAAAACCAGACACTCTAGAATACTAAGACAAATTAGAGACTCTTTTAGACACACTTGGGGCTGATACTAGACACTCTTAGGCACACAAAGGCTGTTGCTGCTGGTTACTGGTCGCTTGCTGGTGGTCGTTGCTTTACAAGGAAAAATGGAATTACAACATTGAAAAATGTAAAAGTTACAATTCCTAGACTACTCTTCATGCTTCCCAAGCTGATGAACTGGTCTGAAGCTCCCACTAATCAAGTGGGTTTTGAAAACTTGAAATTGCCTCTCGGGCGGGCTTTAACTTGAATGTTGAAATTGCCGCTTTGACGGGCTTGACTTGAATGTTGAAATGTCGTTTTGACGGGCTTTGCCTTGAATGTTAAAATTGCTAAAAACTTGAAATTGCCGCTCGGGCGGGCTTTAACTTGAAGCTGGAGATGGTTGCTATCTTTGACCGGGACCAACTTGAAAAGTAAGTGGTTGCTATCTTTGAGCGCAAATGACTTGAACTGAATGTGAGTGCTATCTTCTAGCAAAAATGTCTTGAAAAGAAAATGACCGCTATCTTTTAGCAGATCTTGACATGGAAAGGAAATGACGCTATCTTTAGCGGGAATGACTCGAAAAGGAAATGATCTCTATCTTTTAGCAGATCTTGACATGAAAAATAAATGATGCTATCTTTGAGCGAAACTGACTCGAAAAGGAAATGATCGCTATCGTTTAGCAGATCTTTTACGTGGAAAACAAATGACGCTATCTTTGAGCGAACTGACTCGAAAAAGAAATGATCGCTATCTTTTAGCAAATCCTGACATGAAAAAAGAAATGATGCTATCTTTGAGCGAAACTGACTCGAAACGGAAATGATCGCTATCTTTTAGCAGATCTTGACATGAAAAGGAAATGATGCTATCTTTGAGCAAATTGACTCGAAAAAGGAAATGATCGCTATCTTTGAGCGAAACTGACTCGAAAAGGAAATGATCGCTATCTTTCAGCAGATCTTTGACGTGGAAAACAAATGACGCTATCTTTGAGCGAACTGACTCGAAAAAGAAATGATCGCTATCTTTTAGCAGATCCTGACATGAAAAAAGAAATGACGCTATCTTTGAGCGAATTGACTCGAAAAAGGAAATGATCGCTATCTTTGAGCGAAACTGACTCGAAAAGGAAATGATCGCTTTCTTAGAGCGACACTGGCTCGAAAAGGAAATGGAGTTCCACCTGACATATAGCGCAACTATCCCAATTCAAGTGGTCCTGTATCTTTCTTGGCAATATAGCAAACATCATACTGACTTTCCGTATCATGGACACACTCTGTTTCTGATCTTGCAAATAAGCTTGGCGACTCTTGTTCTATTCTTCACAGTAGTGTGGGATGAACAAATGCTTAAAACATATCCCAAACATGTCCACTCTTTATGATACAATTTGGTATGCTGTCCGTCCGGCATGATGTGCGGTGCTCCATTATCAAGGTTGGTCATGGCTTGTTGAAACCTATCCATTGTTGAAGGTGTGCCCTGCTTGCTGGAATTAAACCTGAGTCCTGAAAGACAGAGTTTTGCAATTTTCTTTTGTTGCTCATGTGAGGTTAGCGCCGAAAAGGCGAGGAATTAATGGTGAAGCAAGATGTACAAAGTGAAATAAAAAAAAAAGTTTAAGGGCGAAAGTCGTTTGGACAGGGAACGTCTTTCTGAAAAGGAAAACTTATCTGGCAATATACTGGCGGCCTTGATGATCATGACATGTATCTTGGATGACCTCGTCCGACCAGTACCACTTGTTTGTTGAGAAGTGTTCCACGAAAGATATCAAAACATAACCAAGTTGAGGTGACTCTCAAGTCGACTAGTAACGCCCTTTCGGGTTTTCGCCAACTAGCCTCTCTCTTTAATCTTTTGCCTCACTGTTTGTCTTGCGGCGCCTTCTCAGGTTTTCACCGACAAGACTTCCTTCTTTCTTTCTTTTTTTCTTTTCTTCTTTTCCTTTTTTTTTTCAATTTACAACACAAACATCCCTTGACTTACTGTTTAGAATAAACTGGGGCACTTTGTTTTCTTCCTTGACTTCGAGACTGGTATGCCAAACATCTCATGAAACGTGTGAACAGATGATACAAAAAATGATAGAAGTTTGTTTTTATTTTATTTTATTTATGAAATAAAATAAAAACAAACTTCTGCCCCAGTTTAGCATAAAGGGGGATCTAAATTTCTTTTGGTGTTGGCCGCAAACTTGAAGGAAAGTTTTGCGTCACTACGAAGCAGGAGAGAATGAACTTTTCACTGTTACGAACATAAAGAAAATGGGGAGGAATATTGAATTTCCTCCATTCTCTTAAAAATGAAAACAACTTCTGCCCCAGCTTAGGATAAACTGGGGTATTTGATTTTCTTGACATATCCCGCAAGCCTGGAGGCAAGCTTTGTGCGGATAAAAGAAGACAGGGAAAGAGGAATTTTCTCTTCTTGTGACCGCACCGAAATGGTTGCCTACGTATCCTTTTGAGAGGAATCAGGTCAGACGTAGCTCTAGGCAAATGCCCAGGTTTTTTTTTTTTATGCTTTTTAAGTTCATTTCATTTTGGTACAATTACATTGATTCCAAACTGAGAACATGTCTCGAAAGTACAATGTTCAAAGTGTTAACAAGGGATACAATTTGGGATAGCAAAAGAGAACAAAAGCCTTGCATTCATCCTGATTTGAAAGCCATCTTGGAGTCAAATGTAGTACCTCTTGACCGCGTCTGCATTGACGGGTATTTCAGTTGTCCTGCCTTCCGGATCTGTAAGGTACAAGGCGCCATTTGGCAATACTTTCTTTACCAGGTATGGCCCTTGCCAATTTGGAGCAAATTTTCCTTTAGCTTCTTCCTGATAAGGAAAGATTCTTTTCAAGACTAATTGCCCTTCTTTCAAGTCGCGGAGGCGCACTTTCTTGTTGTAGGCTCGGGCCATTCTTTGCTGATACAATTGACCGTGACAAACTGCATTGAGCCTCTTTTCATCAATAAATGACAATTGTTCCAATCTGGTCTTGACCCACTCTGTGTCCTCAATCTCTGCTTCCACGATGATTCTGAGAGACGGTATTTCCACTTCAGCGGGTATGACTGCTTCAGTTCCGTATACCAATGAATACGGGGTCGCACCTATGGAAGTGCGCACAGTTGTGCGGTAACCTAGGAGAGTGAAAGACAATTTCTCATGCCAATCACGAGATCCTTGTATCATTTTCCTAAGAATCTTCTTGATATTCTTATTGGCTGCTTCAACCGTGCCATTTGCCTTTGGTCGGTAAGGTGTGGAATTTCGGTGCATGATCTTGAATATTTCACACACGTCATTCATTAAATGACTGTTCAGATTTGCCGCATTATCAGTGATGATGGTACTTGGGATACCAAAGCGACAAATAATGTTAGAATGAACGAAATCCACCACGGCTTTCTTTGTCACGAGTTTGAGAGTGACGGCCTCAACCCATTTGGTGAAGTAATCTATTGCAACCAAAATGAATCTGTGCCCATTTGATGCTTTTGGTTCAATAGGTCCGATAACATCCATCCCCCATGCTGTAAAAGGCCAAGGGGCTGACATTGTGTGCAACTCTAAAGGAGGTGAATGTATCAAATCACCGTGTACTTGGCATTGATGGCACTTTCGCACAAAGGTAATGCAGTCGTGTTCCATGGTAAGCCAGAAGTATCCTGCTCTGAGTACTTTCTTAGCTACCACGTGCCCGCTCATGTGGGGTCCATAGATCCCCGAATGCATGTCAATGAGAATTTTCGTGGCTTCAGTTGCATCCACGCATCTTAACAGTCCCAGATCAGGTGTTCTTTTGTACACCACCCCTCCACTCAAAAAGAAGCCACTTGCCAGTTGTCGAAGGGTTCTCCTTTGATTGTTTTCCGCCAATGGAGGATACGACCCATCTTGAAGGAAATTCTTGACATCAAAGTACCACGGTTGGCCGTCAATTTCTTCTTCAATCACATTGCAGTATGCATGTTGGCTTTGGACCTGAATCTCTAACGGATCAATATGGGCTTTATTAGGATGGACAAGCATTGAGGCTAATGTAGCCAATGCGTCAGCCAGCTCATTATGTATTCTGAGGACATGTCTAAACTTTAGAACATCGAACTTTTGGCGAAGATCGTCCATACACTGCTTGTACATGATCAGCTTAAGGTCTCGAGTTTCCCATTCACCCTTCATTTGGCGTATCAAAAGATCTGAATCTCCGATCACCAGCAATTCTTTGATGTCCATGTCTAGAGCCATACGTAAACTCATTATGCATGCTTCATACTCAGAAGTGTTATTAGTGCAACTGAAGCGGAGTTGGGCAGCTGCCGGATAGTAATGTCCCGTCGGAGAGATGAGGACTGCTCCAATACCATGGCCTTTTGAATTAGAAGCACCATCAAAGTACATTTTCCACACGTGCTCTTCTTCATTAATCAATTCTTCGAGCACATCTACCTCCTCGTCAGGGAAGTAAGTCTTCAATGGCTCATAATCATCATCCACCAGATTTTCAGCCAAATGATCAGCTAAAGCTTGAGCTTTCATTGCAGTTCTGGTGACATAAACTATGTCAAATTCCGTGAGCAAGATCTGCCATTTTGCAAGTTTGCCCGTTGGCATTGGCTTTTGAAATATGTACTTCAATGGATCCATCCGAGAAATCAGATAAGTGGTATAGGACAACAAGTAATGTTTCAGCTTTTGTGCAACCCAAGTTAGGGCACAACACGTCCTTTCCAACAAAGTGTATCTGGCCTCGCAATCTGTGAACTTCTTGCTCAGATAATAAATGGCCTGTTCTTTCTTTCCCGAGGCATCATGTTGCCCCAGTACACAATCAAAGGAGTTTTCATTGACTGATAAGTACAAAAACAATGGTCGGCCAGGCTCAGGCGGAACCAAAACAGGAGGATTTGACAAGTATTGCTTGATCTTGTCAAAGGCTTCTTGGCACTCCTCGGTCCATGCAATTGATGTATTCTTTTTCAACAACTTGAGGATCGGCTCACATATTGTGGTAAGCTGAGCAACGAACCTGCTGATGTAATTCAGCCTGCCTAGAATGCTTTTGACATCCTTCTTGGTTCGAGGCGGAGGTAATTCTTGTATTGCTTTGATCTTTGCGGGATCCAATTCAATACCTCGCCTACTAACAATGAAACCCAATAATTTTCCAGCAGGCACACCAAATGCACACTTGGCTAGATTCAGCTTAAGATTATACCTACGGAGCCTTTCGAAAAACTTTCTGAGATCTCTCACGTGTTCCTCAGCAGTTCTGGACTTGATAATCACATCATCCACGTACACTTCTATTTCTTTATGCATCATATCATGGAAAATGGCAGTCATAGCTCTCACGTAGGTTGCCCCAGCATTTTTCAAACCAAACGGCATCACTCTATAGCAATAGGTTCCCCAAGGTGTAGTGAATGTCGTTTTGTACGCATCATCTTCATCCATCTGGATTTGGTGATATCCAGCATAGCAATCAATAAAGGACAGTATCTCATGTTTGGCACAATTGTCTACGAGAGTGTGAATGTTAGGCAATGAGAAATTATCTTTGGGACTTGCCTTGTTCAAATCTCGATAGTCGACACATATCCTTGTTTTTCCATCTTTCTTAGGAACCGGAACAACATTTGCAACCCAAGTAGTGTACTGAACCGATTGAATTACTTTTGCATCCAACTGTTTCATTATTTCATCATGGATTTTCTGGATCATATCAGTTTTGAACTTCCGTTGCATTTGTCTCACTGGAGGGAAACCGGGTTGAATTGGCAATTCGTGGACTATCAATTTGGAGCTCAAACCCGGCATCTCATCATATGACCATGCAAAAACATCTCGATATTCAAAAAACACCTTCCGAATATCGTTCTTCACTTCAGGTAGGGCATACATGCTTATCTTGGTTTCCCTCACATCATCAGGGCTCCCAAGATTAACGTCCTCTGTATCAGCCAAATTGGGTTTAGGCTTGCCCTCATGGCGTTCAACTTCCAGGCCTATTTTAAAATCATCCCGTTCCCCATCATATTCAATCTCATTAACAAATTCCTCAATGTTTTCTTCATCACTTTCAACCTCAACTATGGTTATGGAGCCAAAATCAGATTACGGTCCCTGGATGGACGATAAGTTCCTTGAACATGTCATGATATCAGGACCAGCAGATATATCACTACAGATAAACAAAATAGAATAAATTAGGAATATGAACAGAGATTGAAGGAAAGCTTGGCTCTCAGGCCTTTCATTAATGAAAAAAAGGTTTGAATTACAAAAAGAAAGATGAGAAAAATAATACACTTGGCATACAACCCTTAGAATATCCAAGTGTATTCAAAAGAAAACTGTAAAACAACAGTCTACCAAGACCCCTTCCTGATGGGGAAGGGAGTTGCATTACAGTTAGTCAGGTGCACGTCCGGGCCAATGTACTGTATTGAAGCATTACTGGAACCTTCACCCGGTTGTACCATGCAGATTTCAAAAATGCCACCTAGATCAAATGGTGCATCCTGATTGTCTTCCACTGTGTTGATATTTGTAGCGACAACCTTTGGTTTCATGACATATCCCACAAAAGACTGAGCGAGACACGGAATTGGCTTTGGGAGAGACCAAACTTCCGACTTCTTTTTCTTTGCTTGCTTGCGGTCAGCTGCCTTTGGCTTGAACCCTAGTCCCCACATGCCTTGCACGCCATTTGGATAAACTGGATTTACCCTGCCTTGTAGTGATGCTCCCAAACCCTTTCCAAATTGGAAACCATGGTTTAACATTTCAGATGCCATCATTATAGACGTCTCTGACACTCTTGGGATGGGTATAGGTTTCCCTTCTGTTACCTTTTCCACATACACCACATCGGAGGTTTGATACATGATGGTCGGGCGTGTAGTGACGGCTTCAAGGGCCGGTACGTCCAGGCTGTTGTTAAACTGCGAGTCATCCTCTCCATAAACCACGACAACTTGATTATCCCAAGTAAACTTGACCACCTGATAAACTGTGGAGGGTACAGCACAAGCCATGTGAATCCGTAGTCGGCCCAGTAACAGATTGTACGATGCATCCGTCTCCATGACTTGAAACTCAATGCTGAAGGTAGCGGGCCCAATGGTTAACTCAAGATTGATGATGCCCAAAGATTCTCGAACTCACCATCAAAAGCACGAACAACAGAGGAACTTGCCTTGATTGTGCTCATATCCACCCTTAGACTCTTCAATGTAGACAGAGGGCAAATGTTCAATCCCGCGCCACCATCTATTAGAACACGTGTGACATAGGAGTCTTCACACTTAACTGATACATGAAGCGCTTGATTATGACCGGTTCCTTCTGCTGGCAGCTCCTCATCGGTGAACATCACACGATTAGTCTCAAATACTCTGCCAGCAAGTGCTTCCAGATTAGCCACAGTAGTTTGTTCAGGAATGTAGGCCTCATTCAATATCTTCAACAGTGCATTGCGATGTGCTTCAGAGTTCATAAGTGATAAGTTGGTATTTTACCAACTTAAAGACTAATCTAAGCTTTCATTTTTGAATCCAAAAGCAACGTTTAGTGTTATTAATGTCGTGAATTGCTCATTTTCAGGTTGTACCAGATGGTATGAACATCAATTGAAAAGTGAAGCTAAATGAGCAGGATTTGGATTAAAAAAGTCAAGCATCTTGCCACAGCTTGAGGCGCCCCGCCTGACCATTAGGCGCTCCACCCAGAGGAAGCAGTGTCTAGGCGCTCCGCCTGAGCCTCTCCACTGTCCAAGTGTGCGCATTTTCTAGGCGCTCCGCCCAAGACAAGCAATGTCCAGGCGCCCCGCCTGAAGCTAGGCGCTCCACCCAAGACCAACATGGTCCAGGCGCTCCGCCCAAGCCTTGCCACTGATCAATTGTGTAAATTTTCTAGGCGCTCCGCCTAGAATTGGGGCGCTCCGCCTAAAACACGGGATCCTGAACTTGTATAAATATCAAAAGCTAGGGTTTTAACATTATTCAATTCTAGACTTATACTCTAAAGGCTTGGGGCGATTTTGTGAGTCAAGTTGGAGATTTAACATCATTTTGTAAGCTTCCAAACTTGTATCTTTGAATATTAATTCATATATCAATCGAAAGTCTATGTTTGATTTCAATTCATCATTTCATTACATGTTGATTTCTTTGATTCAAACCCTAGTTATGAGTAGCTAAATTCATAACTAGGGGTGTAATTATGCTATTGTGATAGAAAATTAATGGGTGTTGTTCCATTTCACTAACTGTAACACAAGTAACAATTATCCAACTCCCCATTACAATAACATCAAAATCCCAAAATCCATGATATTTGGAATTTCTTGTCTACATTGCTAGTTAAAAGACTCGGAAGAGATTAACTAGTGTAGAATAGTGGAGTTGGCGAGGATTTGAGTTGATAGGCTATTTATATAGACTAACTCATCTAAAAGGAGTTACGCTAGGAAGAGGTCTCCTTTCCTCGGGTCATTGAGTAGTGCTTCAAGCATTCAACTAAGGCTTTGACGAGCGGGTTGTAAAAGATCTCTCCTAGGCCTGAAGGATTCTAGAGATCACGATCGGAATGCTCGACCATAATTATACTTGTGTTGGGAAAGTGAAGTAAATACACCCGTTGGTTGGAAATCACTATTAGTTGGTTGCACCCCTAGTCTAGTAATATCAAACAACTTACTCGTTTAATTGCTTACACTTTAGAATTAATCATAATTTTCATCAAACGAATCATACTTCTAGGACTCAATACTAAACCTCATTTGAATATCTATTTGCGACTCTCTCACTTGACGTGCTAGTTCCCTTGGGAAATCGACCCCGACTCACATCGGGTATTATACTTTGACGACCGTCCTTCACCATTAATGGTGTAAGATTGAGCGTGGATCAATAAGTAGAGACAAAAGTGATATCTGAGCTGGAGTCTTTCTCAGTTGCTCGACGATAGAATAATCTGTCGATCTCATTTTCTTCAAAAATTCTTCAGCTTCTTTCTCAGACACCGGCTCTTTGATGGGTCCTTGGTCTTCTCGACCTGGCTTTGCCTTTCTCAATTCTTCCGAGGTAAAACATCTCCCGGACTGAGTTAGACCATTTACATCTGCAGCAACCTCCATGATTTCTTTCCCATTGTAAGACACAATTGTCTTGTTGTAGTTCCAAGGAACAGCCTTTGTACTTTTGATAGGGAGTTGCGCTGCTTGAGTGATGATAACCGGTTCACACTTCTTTGCCTTAACCTCGAAGACCGGAGTTTTCTGGCATGATGCCCCTTGCACAATAAATGTTGGTGCACCGTCATGAACTTTTTCCTGCTTTGCAGCCGGAATTGTGAAACTTGGCTCAACAGCAGTATCTTGCTTTGCTTTGTTGACAACAAACGCACTTGACTTTCCCCTGATTACAACAATAAATGGCTCGGGGCCTTTGATGTCTGGGAAGGGACCAACTGCCACAATCTGCTTGGCGGTTTTTCCTTTCAAGTCCTCTTCTATGCATACCATCCCTACCATGTGAACGTTGTTTTGAACATCATGAGCTGGTAAAGGATTTTGATTCACATTTTGTGTTTCATCCCCCACGACTTTTATCTGATTGTTGTCTATCATTGCCTGGATTGCCCTTTTGAGTTCCCAGCAGGATTCTGTGTCATGTCCAGGTGCTCCAGAATGAAACGCACAATGGCGTGAATGATCAACTCTTCCATTGGGGTTCACTTTCCCCGGGATTGGCTTCAACAGATTGGCTTGTTGCAACTTTTCAAACATATTAGTGTAAGTTTCCCCCAATGGGGGTGAACTGCCTTTTCTCTTGTTGCATGTTTCTCTGTTGCATGTTTGGACGAAAACCCTGCGGACCTCGTGGTCGATAAGGCATCTCCTGGTGAGTCGGGAATTGAGCATGTGCCTGTTGATTGTTATATTGGGATGGAGCAGGGGGTGCACGCCATTGTGGACCAGATAGCGGCTGAGCATAGGATGCTGCATTTACAGGGAATGAGAACTGTGGCATGGCAAATTGTTGGCCATGAGGTGGATAGAATTGTTGTGGCGGGGGTGTCTGAATGTACCCTTGACGGTCATTGTATCTTCCGTCATTTCTTCTCGGTCCAGGACCAACCATTGCCACTTCATCTTTCTTTTCTTTCTTCTTCCCAAAAGCACCTGACCCTGATTGCAACGCTTGGGTCGTGGCTCTCAAAGCTGTTTGGCTAACAATCTTGCCTGCTTTGATTCCTCTCTCAATCATCTCCCCAATTTTTACTGCTTCACTGAATTGCTTCCCAAGGGCAGAGGCCATCGCTTGGTAGTATGTTTCGTCAAGCACTTCGACGAATTCTTCAACTATTTTATCATCTGGGATCAAAGGGCTCACACGCGCCGCCTGTTCGCACCACCTGTAGGCATACTCTCTGAAACTTTCACCTGGTTTCTTTGTGATCGTCTTCAAAGAAGAACGATCAGGAGAAGCCTCCATTTTGTAGCCATAATGGTTCAAGAAAGCGCTGGCCATGTCATCAAAGGTGACCCACTTCGAAACATCTTGTTGCACAAATCATTCTGTTGCCGGTCCTCCCAAACTGTCCGCAAAGTACGCCATCAATAATTCATCCTTCTCGATACCCCTCATTTTGTTAAGGTATATCTTCACATGGATCCTTGGATCACTTTGTCCTGTGTACGGATTAAATTTGGGCACAACAAAACCTTCAGGCAACGGCACATGAGGGAACAAGCACATGTCTTTGTACGAGATATTGGTTTTACCCCTTGCCCTTGTATGTTTTTCACAGTTTGCTCCAAGCTCTTCAATTTCCGTGCAAAGTCATTCTCTTCCATTTTTCCCAGCCTCTCGATATCAGCATGTGATTCTGGGTGGTGTCCCTGATCATACGACTCATTTTGGCGGAAGATATTACCCTGAGCTTGGTCAAATTGTTGATCATGGGCCCTCAACTGTGGGTCACTATTCGATCTTTGCAAGGTGTGTCCTGTGGGAACGGTGAATGCTGCGGCAGGAACCTGGGGTTGGCCTTGTTGTCCATGCTGCGGGAATTGTGTCCCAGGTTGTACAGTAGAAGGTCCGGCTGCATTGTCAGTTGCCAGATGTGGACCAAACCCCAGAGGGTAACGGGGGTCTCCTACCACTGTGGATTGCCTTTGCCCTGGTGGCTGAGTATTTGCCATGAAACCAGTAGCAGCTGGCGGAACAGGAGGTGTCTGAACCACTGCCAAGTTACGAACCAACTGCATCATCATTTCTTTCATAGCCGTGAAGTCCTCGGCCATCTTAGCATGTTGCTCAGCCAAACGAACCAGCTCAGTGTTCTTAGTTTCCTCAGCCATTGTTGTTGGAGCGTCTTCCTGAAGAGATGCTTCAACCACTTCTGGAACAGACAGTGGTCCCTTGATTCTGGTGGAATATGAATGTGGGGCCAGTACGGCAGTTGCTCAAGTTCTAGTGAAATCAAAACACGTCAGTGCAACAAGATAGCATGGAACATGAATTTGCTCGTCGGCCTAAACAATGCCTAAGGTCGTTATGCGTCATCCCAAATTTGTTTAGATTAGATCCCCAAGTGTATTGTTTGATTTTTTTTTTTTTTTGGTTTCTTTTTCTTTCTTTCTCTTTTTTTTTTTTTCGAGTGAGGCTAGAGGGTGAAATGAATTGACACATAAAAAATAAGCAAAATACTTTCATTACTAAAAAAGAGTACATACAGTGCTTCCGGAGCACGACCAAAGGAAACGTACAAATGACTGAAAAAAGTGAAAATAAATTACATCATGCTAAATTCAAAAGCGACATAAAGTACAACAATGCCAAGATGTAAAATAAATGACAAAAAGCAATAATCTGCATCATCTTGCCCTGATGTATCTACTAAGGTGACTGGGGCACAAAGTCAGCTGGCTCCTCTGGGTCGAACTCGAATGGCTCCTCGGGATCTACTGGCGGGCCTTCTACTAAGGTACGACGCAATCCATTCAAATCTGCTGCAACTCTAGTGACGAAGGGAAGCACATGTGGGAGTATGTCCTCCGCTGGAAGCCTCCTATAGTCACCGATGGATCGTGCAACATACGTAGCAGAGTCATAAACCTGCCGATAAGCTATACTGATGGTCTGTCATGCAGCCTGTATATCCCGAACTCGGTCCTGTGCTAGCCCTCTGAGCTGCTCACCCTGCTCTAATGCCCTGTCAAGTCGAGCTCGAGAATCTATGGCATCCTGGCGATGATAATCCTCCCTACTCCTGCTTTCTAACAAAGCTGCCCTGTCGGCATCCCGCTCTCTCAATGCCTGTGAGTGCATAACACAGAGTCGTCTGACTGTGTCTAGGTGCTGATGCGCGAAACCCTCACTCTCTGACTGAGCAGCTCTGGTGGCGTCCCTCTCTGCAATTATGCTTTTGTATGGTAGCACGGTATTCCTCCCCAATCTCACGCCTAGCAAGCTGAACCTGCATATCCAACCTAGCCTCAGTGTCAACCATGCCTGCTCTCGACCTCGCGGGGATCTCTCTGGGTATGGGCTGGTGGTAATACCACAACTTGTACTCCCGAACGACCTCTCTCTTAAGTCCATCCTGAACCTGTGTGTTTTCTGCGAGGCGCCTCCTAGTATCTCATAAGCGCAAGATCTCACCTCTAAGAGTAGCTGGGTTTGAGAGGATAGTCTGAGACATATGCACTCATGTCCTCAACTATTGGGATCTCCTGCTTTCGACCCAACTGCCTAAGTACACGCAGAGGAACATAAGGTTGGGATGCTGTCAAACCCATCAGAACGAGAAAAGGACGGTCCACATATCTGTGTACAACCTCCCTCTTAGGAAACCAGCTACACTGCCACAAAATCTTGTCCGGCGTGAGAGAGTTCAAGAAAGACCTCCAATCTGGTTCACTTTCTGGGAATTTATACTTCTCGATGTGTTCGAGATGGTATCCAAGATAATCGATGTCACAACACCTAAGAATATTACGAGGTGGGCAAGGGCGTACATGCTCCAAGAACCAGACCTGTAATAGAAGGTTACACCCCTCAAAGAAACCGTTTCCCCCCTTGTGGCATCGAGTCAAAGCATGAAATATACTATCCAGAATCGTCGGGATGATAGTGGCGTCTGGTGCTCCACCATATAAAGCTGTCATGGTCCAACTGACCTTAATAGATATCGCTCTATCCGGTAGTGGGAAAACCAACAACCCTAGCAAAGCGAACACAAAGACCTTAGGACAAGTTGTACCCAATCTTCATATTTCAGCTTGTCATGGAACTCAAATCCATACTTCTTAAAACCATTATCGGCCCCAAAACGATCATAAAGATAATCAAATGAAATCCAGCCTTGACGAACACTAGCGATTGAGAGGTCTTTTCATACCTTGATATTACTAAAAAAATCACGCTCATTAACCTTCTTCGGAGCAATCATATTCTTTTTCTCAAAATCCAGCATAAGAAGCCCATCTATCTCCTCAAGGGTCGGCGTCATCTCAAACCCCTTAAAACAGAAGGTATTTTAGTTTGGATTCCAAAACCCAACTAGTGCATTGATCAAGTCTCGACGCGGGACAATAGGTTTAGTCACAAGGTCAGTCAGAAAACCAATCTTTTCCTGGACTATATCTTTCTGCATTTTACTCATTGTGTCCCACCAAGACTTTAGAGATTATCCGATTTGGGTGGGCCATCAGTCATCATGATAGAGGGTGGAATGGCATCAGCAGGGTGTTTTCTCTTGACCGGCCTAGAAGATGATGCAGCCATTGTTCCTAATGAAAAAATGTATCAAATGTTTGAAAGCCTGAGAACAACTTAAAACAACTGACCGACAGAGCAAAACAGATGCCTAAACTGCTAATTCGAAACTCCAATTTTCAAAAAAACTTTTGCCATTGTAATGACGTAAAGTTGACCCTAAGAGAATCGAAAAATTTTGCCATCATAACGGCATTAGTACTGATTCAAGGAAATTACCAACATTGGTATTTAGATGTAATTTATAAAAGAAAAAATTCGACGTTACAACGACGCCACATTGACAAAAAATTCTTTCCAGTGATGACACTACAGTATTTTTGCAAAAAATTCGCCGGCATAACGACGTGAAAAACTGGATCCCAAAACTTCGAACATCGATATACGAGCCATTTTTTTTAAAAAAATCGTTATTATAACGATGTGAAAACTGACACCAAAATTTTTTTCGGCTTTCTAACTACTAAGTATGTATATATATATATATATATATATATATATATATATATATATATATATATATATATATATATATATATATATTTTTTTTTTTTTTTTTTTTTTTGTAAAATTTTCGTCATTATAACGACACAAAACTGACATCTACAAAAGACGGCCAACACTGGCGCTTTTACAAAAATTTGCCATTACAGCAGTATGACTCAATTTTATAAAAATAACAAGACATTTACATTTAAAACATAAAATTCACCCTGCTTCCTCACTTTTCCTATCATTTTTTCCCTTTCTTTTTCTTTTTCTTTTTCTTTTGAAATCCGTCTCTCTCCAATTTGGTCAGCATAACAACCTTTCCTAGTCGAATGCAACACATAGAATGCCTTTTAGACAAGTCTTTTCCGGGAAGTGGGTCCCGCTTAGACAAAAAGGTAGTCAGCCTAGACAAGTGCAATACCGGTGTATCGCACCTCATTAAGTCGGATATGATACAGATAATTGGGCTTAAAAGTTTAACTCTAGGTGACACAACTGACTCAGTGTCTAGACTGGCTGAAAACTCGATGGACAAACCGGGCGGAAAGCGCATCAGGGCCATCCGGAGACAGTGTTTCCGGCCTAAAACCCCGTCACGCCTTCCTCCTAAATCATGGACAATTTAGTAAGAAAGTCCCAGATGCCACAAGCAATCTGGTAAGTGCACGTGTGTGTGTGTTTTCAGAGACTCAGAGGGTTGCGGGGGAAGATAGTTTATATACAGTTCAAAAAATATCAAAGCAGTAACATTCAACTTTTCATGTAATAGCGGCAATAATATAACAACCAAATATTTAATAAATTAAAACATGCGACAATTTTTATCAAAGCCGGAGATTCTAGTTTTCACTAATTTCCCCAGCGGAGTCGCCAAGCTGTAACGCCCTAAAAAAATTAATTAATGAGTTATTTATTATTTAAAAGCTCGTGACTGGTGTTTCGAGAAGGTACGAAATTATTTAGAGCACTCGGAGTCGCCACTTGACAAGTTTAAGGTGTGCCAAGTCACCAAAAGGTACTTTGGAACACCTCTGACTCGTCTAATGGTCTGCGTTTAGAGATTCGGGTAAGGTTCTCAGTTGACTGTTGGGAAGGTATTAGGCACCCTCGAGTCCTGTGCCGAGCACAGTTGCTTTATTGTCGCAATTTTAATTTATTAAATATGGTTGTATTATTTTGCCGTTTGATTTGAATTTTTGCTTTATTCTTATCCAACTTCACGGAAGATCGGACGGATTAACACTTTATTTCATAATAGCTAAAATATTATTACGCATTTCCAACCTCACAGAGGACTGGTCTATTTAAAAAAAATTAATTGACTTCTTCGAGGCTATTAATAAAAGGTGAGTTGTATATTGCCTTTATTATGTGTTTTACGCTTGGACCATTGTGTGTTAATGGTGAAGGATAAACTTACGGTGCTTTCTTGAAAGAACAAAATAGCCCAAATTATCTCTTAAACAAAACATGACTTTATCTCTTTAAGGCTTGTGGCCTCAACTTAAACGCACATCTTTAGAAATGGGTTGCATTTGCAAAGTACACATTACGGCCAAGGTCTCCCTCTTTTGATTTCTCTGTTTTCCGTTTTTTTGCATTGTTGCCCTCTTTTAGATATTTACTTTCAGATTTGTCACAGAATCTTTTAATAGCATGCTACTTAAATTAAAGATTTCAACTATTTTGCCATTCCCCTTTTCTTTACACTTTACAACTAAACATAAATAAAATATGGTCTTATGTGAGAAAATAAGAGTGACCCAGTAAGAGGTCCGGCCCAGATCTGTACTTGAGACCAGTCCTGGGCCTCACGGGTCCAAGCCCACAGAAACCTCAAAGTAACTCCTGATATTTCTTTCTGGGCCCAAAGCTTAATGTAGGAGCCCTTTAATCCTAAAAAAAAAACGTTAAAACAATGAACAGAGATAGCAAAATAACTTTAAACATATGGTGGCTCATCAATAATCAATTCCCAACATGCTTAGGCTGAAATATTCTCATTACAAAACAATAAAGATTGTAGAAAATACCTAGTGAAGATAAAATCCTCCAAGCAAAGACAATATTAAACTCTTAACCAGACCCGAAACCAGCAACTAGCAACTCCAGACAGCAGCTATACACAACCAGAATACAGCGGCTAAAAGAAACAAGCAGCAACAGCAACAACCAGACCTTAAACTGACTCCAAAGTTAACAAACAGCCTTCTTAAGCTCTTTCCAGAATTTCAGATCTGAATTATTTTTAGAGTGAAGTGTTTTTTCCAGATCTTGTGGTGTGTATATCAGATGTGTTTTTTTTGTCTGTAGTTCTCAGATTGTTTTTTCTTTTTGTAGTTCTCTCCCTTAAGAAAGGGGGTAATTATCTCCTTTATATAGAAGGGAAAAAGTCTTAGGATCAGTAAAAACTTGGGTAAAAAAAAAAAAGACCAAGTCACATGCCCTTGCCCCCTACTTTTTCAGCCACATTTAATGAAAATTTGGCATGCTAGCTAAACAACAAAGATGGTGGCAGTGGAGTCAAGTTTCAAAGCTGACTAGTTTGCTTTTCATTTGACTTTGGACTTCTTTTTGATTTTTTTTTTCAGATTTACACAAAAAGGAAAAGGCTAAAGATTAGAACAAACTAACTATCTACAATCACACATGCTGAAACATCCTATTTTGAACAAAACTCAGACTTTAAACAAAGAAAACTCATGTTGAACATATAACAAAACATCAAATGCAGGTCACTTGACACTAAACCACTCTATGCTCAGACTGGACACCAAATTAGCCATGGTTCCATCATGCTTCAAACCAATTCAATCAACTCAAAAGACATATCACCATACATTTAGATAACTAGTACAGCATAAAAGTGGGACAAACAATAAAGCTTCATACTTAGCAGAATTAGAGCAGGCTGGAACTCGCGCCACACGACTTAGACAGTAAACTGAGCGAGCTAGTTTAATGGATTCAATGCCTTGACAAACAACTAGACCAAAACCACATCAGATTAGAGCTAAAGCGAGCGAACTGAAAAGAACAGAACAAACACACTTAGGCGATTGCCATACTTCAACCTGTGACTAAACGACAAGCAAAGCAGTTTCGGACAGTGATACAAAACATCCGGGATTCAATTCGCAAGCTTGAGGAATTTAAACATAAACAGATACATGTAGGCTAATCGATATTCCATTAAAAAAGAAGCCACGACTATGTATATTAACCAACCAAAACTAGAAACTAAAACTAACACTAATCAAAAATCAAAGGAGCTAAGGGATTCAACTAATTGATTACCCCAAAACAATCAACTTCTCTATTACTGTTGCAGTGTTGCCACTGCCTCGCTACCCTTGGATCAGCCTTGCCGCTGCTTCCCCGAGCTCGCATCACCAGTCATCGAGCCTCGATAAACTGCTAGCGTCACAGCGCCATTGCATCAGCCTCAACCACTATTGAAACATCTCCAACGCCATCGCCTCTGTTTTCTGCAATCGTCACTGCTTCAAACTAGTCAACACCAGAACCTTCTAGGAAATCAAACAAATGCCTTGGCGATAAACCGAGCTGAACCTCATTATCACGGCCGAATCTCCACCATGTCACTGCCTCGAATAAGCTCGAGCGAAACCCACAACCACCACTGTTTTGCCCTTACAGCCTCTCCATTTCTACAAACCATACGACTTCCCTCACAGTCTCACCATTGCAAACCACCATCAAATTACCACTGCCCTAGCTTCGCTGCGTCGACATCGACGTCGCAGAACCAGAACGGGCCCCACCATCGTAGCAACGACACCATCAACCCAACCCCGTTACCAACAGTGACACCACTCTTCCACCATCACACGACTTCCCTCACAGCCTCACCCTCTCACAGTAACATCATCACCACGGAAGAAACAAGCAAGTTCCATCATCCTTTTCTCGTTCTAATTGATGCGACCTCATTTGAGATCGTCTCAATTAGAACAAGAGAGGAAAGATGGAAAGAAGAACACAAGCAAAGGGTTCCAAACTGTTTCCGTTCGGGTTCGAACGGAGGAGAATTCCGGCCAAATGGCATATACGACGAGAACGGGGAGGGGAAAATGAGCCTGGACATGTAAACTTCACCGGAAGAAACCAAAAAAACCATCGGAGTAGGAACTTTAAAACCCGATCTACGAAGAATGAGCGAGAATTTGGTGAAACTAATGGTGGATATGTGACGAGGGGACTTAGGCGAGTTCGGAGATGTAAATTCATAACTTTCCGGTGGCGGCGGCCGGTGGTTTGACGGCGGAGAAGTGGTGGAGATACGGTGGGGCGATTTTCGAAAATGGGGCAAGGGTTTTTCGGCTATTCTGATGGTGTTGGGGGAAAATTAACAATAATGGCAATGAATTTTAATTTATATCAAGGTGATAGTGGGCCGGGTTGTTGGGTGATTGGGCCGTAATGTTGGGCTGCTCATTTTCCACTTCTCTTTTCTGAATTTTAATGGCCCAAAATGGCCTTTTAAACAAGACTACACCAACATAACTAATTAATTAACACTAAACACACAACAACTGTAAGGCAAGCTAATTAGCACACAAAGTCAATTAAATATTACTCATAATTGAATCCTATTTTTTTTGTAAATTTTCTGACATTTTTCACCCTAATTAATGACAAATTTGGTTAGGAACAAACACCAGAAGTCAAGAAAAAATTGACGAAAACGTCCTAAGAATCTAATACGACTATTTTGAGCATTTTTTTTAATTTTGTGTGCCAAAATTAGGTGATTACACTTAAAATTCGAGATAAAATTAGGTGTCAACAACTACGTGACACTATAAAACACAAAACAACTAAACTATTACAAGTGCAAACTCGGGTTGCCTCCCGAGAAGCGCCTTATTTAACGTCGTGGCACGACGAGTATCAATCATGGGTCCCTCAAAGTAATGGAGGTACGATGATTCACCGAACCTCCCCAATAATGCTTCACCCTTTGACCATTCACCAAGAATGTCTTCTCCGAATCCGGAGCTCTCAATTCAACCGCTCCATGTGCGGTAATACGAACTACTTCAAACGGCCCCGGCCATCTGGACTTCAACTTGCCCGGAAATAACTTCAACCTCGAGTTAAACCACAACACCAGCTGCCCGGGCTCAAACTGACGACGCTCAATATGCTTGTCATGCCACTTCTTTGTCCGTTACTTATACAATTTTGTGTTTTCATAAGCATGGAAACGGAACTCTTCAAGCTCATGCAATTGAAGCATTCTCTTCTCACCCGCCAAGGCCATATCAAGGTTGAGCTTTTGAATTGCCCATATGCCTTATGCTCTAGCTCAACGGGTAAGTGACAGGCCTTACCATAAACAAGCCTATATGGAGAGGTTCCAATAGGCGTTTTAAATGCAGTCTGATAGGCCCAGAGAGCATCTTCTAACTTCATAGCCCAATCCTTCCTCGAGGCATTCACAGTATTCTCAAGGATTTGCTTGATCTCTCTATTAGATACTTCCACTTGGCCACTAGTTTGGGGGTGATAAGCAGTGGCCACCTTGTGGCGAAAGCCATACTTGGCCAACAATTTATTGAACAACCAGTTGCAAAAATGCGTACCTTCATCACTGATTATAGCCCGCAGTGTCCCAAAACGAGTGAAAATATTTTTCTTCACGAATTTCACCACCACACTCGCATCATTTGTTGGAAGTGCAACAGCCTCCACCCATTTAGACACATAATCAACCACCACGAGAATGTATTTATGGCCCATGGAAGGTGGGAATGGACCCATAAAGTCAATCCCCAACAATCAAACAGCTCAATCTCCAGGATATTGTTCAAAGGCATCTCGTAACGCCTAGAAATTGTACCCGTTCTTTGGAAACGATCACATTGCTTCACCAAGGCATGAGCATCTTTAAATAAAGTAGGCCAAAAGAAGCCAGACTGAAGTACCTTTGCAGCTGTTCGATCTCCACCAAGATGGCCACCATAAGGAGAGGAATGGCAGCTCTGTAGAATCAGCTCAACGAATGCATCTCCTAGCTAGTTGATCAGGGCCTATCTTGTACAAATAAGGCTCATCCCACACATAAAATATGCTCTCATGAAGGAGTTTACGCCTTTGCTCAGCTGTAGCCTCAGGAGGATACACATTACTCACAATTAAGTTCACCATATCAGCATACCATGGCACGTCAGCTGCATCTAAAGCAAAAAAGCTGCCCATCAAGGAATACCTCTTTAATCTCATGCCCTTCATCTACATGATCTCTATTCTCCAGCCTTGATAAATGATCAGCTACTTGATTCTCAGTCCCCTTGCGATCTCGAATTTCAACATCAAACTCTTGCAGTAGGAGAACCCATCGAATTAGTCTAGGCTTGGAGTCCTTCTTCTAAAACAAATACCGAATTGCGGCATGATCAGTGTAGACAACAACACGAGTGCCAACCAAATAAGATCTGAATTTATCAAAAGCATACACTACGGCTAGCAACTCCTTTTCAGTGGTGGTAGAGTTTGATTGGGCTGCATTAAGAGTTTTGCTTGCATAATAGATGGAGTGAAAGATTCTTCCAATTCTTTGGCCTAGAACAGCCCCAATAGCATTATCACTCGCATCACACATCAGTTCAAATGGCAAAAACCAGTCAGGAGCAATGATGATTGGTGCAGTCACCAACCTTTTCTTCAACTCTTCAAATGCCTTGAGACAAGCATCATTGAACTCAAATTTCACATCCTTCTCCAACAACTTGCACATGGGATTTTAAATTTTGGAGAAGTCCTTTATGAAACGCCGATAGAAATCTGCATGTCCCAAGAAACTACGCGCCCCCTTAACAAAGATAGGTGGTGGTAATTTCTCAATAGCCTCAATCTTCGCTTTATCAACCTCGATCCCTTGCTTTGAAACCTTGTGCCCAAGTACTATGCCTTCTTGAACCATGAAGTGACATTTTTCCCAATTCAGCACTAGATTTGTTTCTTCACAATGGCTCAGTACAACATCTAGATTTTTCAAGCAATCATCAAAGGAATCACCTACCACTGAGAAATCATCCATGAACACCTCCACAAATTTTTCCACCATGTCGGTGAAAATAGCCATCATGCACCGCTGAAAAGTCCCCGGGGCAATACATAACCCAAACGGTATCCTCCTAAATGCATAGGTGCCATATGGACAAGTAAAAGTAGACTTCTCTTGATCTTCAGGAGCTATCACGATCTGATTGTAGCCCAAATACCCATCCAAGAAACAATAATACTCGTGCCCCGCAAGTCTATCCAGCATTTGATCAATAAAGGAAAGTGGGAAGTGGTCTTTCCTGGTGGCCTTGTTCAGCTTTCTATAATCAATGCAAATTCGCCACCCTGTGACTGTTCTTGTAGGAATCAACTCATTATGCTCATTCTTCACCACTGTCATGCCCCCTTCTTTGGAACACATTGCACTGGACTCACCCACTTGCTGTCAGAGATAGGAAAAATAATACCAGCATCCAGCCACTTGATAATTTCTTTCTTCACCACCTCCTTCATAATTGGATTTAGCCTCCTCTGCTGCTCTATAGATGGCTTATGGCCTTCTTCCAAGAGGATTTTGTGCATGCAGAAAGAAGGACTAATCCCTCTAATATCAGCAATAGTCCAGCCAATAGCTCTCTTGCGCTCTCGCAATACCCTCAACACCTTTTCAACCTGCACATCAGACAACAAAGAAGAAAGGATCACGGGCAAGGTATTACCTTTACCAAAATAAGCATAACGCAAGTGTGCAGGTAAAGGTTTGAGTTCAAGAGTAGGAGTCTTCTCAATAGACGGTTTAGCAGGAGTTAAGGTCGACGGTCTATCAAGCTCCTCAAAATTTTTTCCATCCCGGGATGAATTTACTCTGCATATTAAGAATCTCCAAATATTCTTTAATGTCCTCATCCTTCAGGATATCATCATCATCATATAAGAGTGCCTTCTCCAGAGAATCAACATTAGAGGCCAATAATGACCTCTCATCAGCAGTCAACTCATCATCTATCACTTTTACCATGGACAACTCTTCATAATGGGACGGAAGCTGGGTAGCTCTGAATACATTAAACATAGCTTCTTCCCCATTTACCTTCATGATTATCTTTCCAGCTCTAACTCTAATAACAGCATCAGCAGTAGCCAAAAATCCTCTTCCCAATATGAGAGGAACCTCAGGATCAGCTTCATAATCAAGAATAATAAAATCAACAGGCAATATAAACTGACCCACTTGTACAAGCACATCCTCAATAATCCCCTCGGGGCATGTCAACGATCTATCAGCCAGTTGCAGAGTCACAATAGTTGGTCGTGGTTCACCCAGGCCTAGTTTCCTGAAAACTGATGAAGGCATTAAATTCACACTAGCACCCAAATCACACAAAGCTCGTCCAACCTCATGTTCCCCAATTTTCAAGGGAATAGTAAAACTGCCAGGATTCTTCAATTTCTGAGGAAGCTTGCTTCTAACTCTAGAACTACACTCCTCAGTGAGTGCAACTGTCTCGAACTCAGTCAGTCTTCTTTTGTTAGCAACAATATCCTTGATGTATTTAGCATATTTGGGAACATCCCGCAAAAGCTCCACCAAAGGAATATTTACCTGAATCTGACTCAAGATCTCCAAAAATTTCTTGGATGCAGCATCAACTTTCTGCTTCTGAAGTCTCTGAGGAAAAGGTGGTGGTGGTCTCACAATAGCAGGCTCCAGCTGCTTTTCTATCACTTTCTCAGCTTCTTTCTCCACCTCTCTATCAGCATTAGGCTCTAACTCACCAACAGGCTTCCTTGGCTTTGGGGGGAACTTCTTCTAGAGCTCTTCCATTCCTCAAAGTAACTGCTTGCACAAATTCCTTAGGATTTTTCTCTGTATCACTTGGCAAAGCACCCCGAGGTCTATTATTTTGTGCTCCAGCTAGCTGCCCCATTTTTCTCTCAAGATCTTTCTGAGCATTGCTCAAATCTTTTATTGTTTGTGCCTGAGCTGCTGAATCATCCATGAGTTTTTGCTGCCCTGCAAGAATCTTTCTAAGCATATCCTCAACTGAATTAGACTGTTGTGGCTGAGTCTGCGACTGTGACCCCTGCTGTGGTGCATTTTGAAGATTATTTTGGGGTCTCTCATTGCCTTGAAGCTGCTTATGATTATCCCTCCAAGAAAAATTAGGGTGATTACGCCAACTGGTGTTATAGCTATTATCATATTGATTGTGATTCTGTCCCTGTGACCTGTTCTGATTACCCACATAATACACTGACTCTGGATTAGATGGACAGATGTCAGTGGCATGATCCTCTCCACAAACCTCACAAAAGACTTGAAGTTGGTGCACTGGAGCTGCTGGTTGTTGAGTTTGCGGCATAGCTAGCTTGCTGATTTGATTGGAAATAGCATCCATTTTTGCCCTCAGCTCTGAAACTGCATCTTCTACCAACACCCTGCCAATCAGGATTGCTCTGCGAAAACTTGTCAAGTAAATCATAGATCTGGTCAAAATTTAAGGCCAGCACTTGGCCTCCAGCAGCAACATCTACCACGATCTTAGTATGTACATTCAACCCCTCAACAAAAGTGTGTGCAATAACCTCATTGGATTGGTTGTGGCGTGGACAATCTCTCAATAGAGCTTTAAATCGCTCCCAGGCTGAATACAAAGATTCTCCTTCTATCTGTCTGAAGGACATAATTTCACTCCTCAGCCGGGCTGTCTTGGCAGATGGATAAAATTTAGCCAAGAACTTCTTAGCCAAATCTTCTCAAGTAGTGATAGACCCAGGCATTTCAGCCTTTAACCACTTCCCTGCTGCCCCAATCAGTGAAAACAGGAACAACGTCAAGCGAACATAATCAGTAGGAACCCCCACTGGTGTATAAGTATCACTGATCTCCAGGAAATTCTGAATGTGTTGCTGTGGATCTTCATGAAGTAATCCAGCATATTGCCCAGTCACATGCAACAACTGAATCATGCTGGGCTTAATCTCAAAGTGCCCGGTGATAGCGGGCTTCACAATACTTGACGCTACTCCCCCCAGGCTGGGAAGAGCAACATCTCGCATTGCTACTGCTCGTTCTTCTGCCATTTCAGTGGGTAAGGAAGCAAGTACAATTGCTAGTGCTTTTCGGTCTCTCGCTTCTCTTCTTACCCTTCTCAAGATCCTTTCAGGCTCGGGATCAAAAGGTGCGAGTGGTTCGTCCTTTCTATTCCTTTGCATGCAAAACCTGTTGCCTGAAACGACACAAGAAACTCAACAAAAAAATTAAACCTGAATAGATAATAAGTAATCGTTCAAAAAGAAATCAGTCAATAATTAGTCCCCGGCAACGGCGCCAAAAACTTGTTGCTCCCAAACACACACGCAAGTATACGCGATCGACAAGTAATAAAATGATAAGTAGAGTATCGTTCCCACGAGGACTATTCAGACTAACACTTAACAAACAATTTCTAACTATTGAGGGATCTTTTTCCAATGGTGAGAGTTTTAGTAACTAAAAAGCAGTAATTAAAATGATGGAAGTGTAGTCAAACAATGGTGCAAACTTTGGTTGTTAACAATATTAAGACGACGGTCCAGGGTCAGAGTTACGAACAGTCCAGTTGAGTTTTCCAATTGATTCCACTCCTTAAATCCCGGGTTACTAACTAACAGAGTAAATGTATCCGTGAAAACCTTTCGATTCTTCACAGTCTATGCAGGCTACTTCAATCCCTATATATTTATGGGTTGAATCACGTGCACGCATTAACGACTTCTGTAATTAGTTAAACTAGGCGAGCAAGTATATGTCTATCCTACTCACAAATTGGTTCCCCGATGCCCGGGTTCACAAACTAGTCCTACTCTTTCTTATTACGTAATTAAATTCCGTCTTTCGAGTTCAATCTAAAAACCATAAATAATGCATAATTATCGAGCTCTAATAATTAAGCAAGTGAATTCAAGAAAGAATAAGTAACCCGTTATGGGATTCAATTAATGGGAATCAATCTTCAAACATCAACTTTCATGTAATACTCTAACCCTAGAACGTAAGAATTAGCCACGCATATTCATAATCACAAGGCAATGGATTGATGAAATAATGATGTAAATGATTAAATAGATGAAAGATTAGGAATAAATCCTTGTTCAATGAAATATGGTGCTCTCAAATTGCTCCAAAGTCTGAACTCTTATCAAAAACTAAGTAAAAGAGTATTTATAGGGTTACAAAGGCCTAGTAATAAGTTACACCTAAGCCTAGACGAAATAGGAAGTCAAAACACGCTCCAGGGGCGCTATAACTGGCGCCCCGGGCCCCCGACCGCTCTTGGACAATCAGAGGACGTCGAAACTTGGGCGCTTTGGCCCCGCGTCGCACCCAGAAACCGCGCTTCACAAGCTGGCGTGTTGGGTGGCGTGCCGCATGGCCTAACACGCCAGGCAAAATCCTGCTCCTCCTCGCTCCACAGCTTCTGTCGTGTCATGCCTTCAGGTGCTCGATCCAATCCTCAATCAAACTCCAATCTTTTCTTGCTCGATCATGCTCTTTAAAGCTCCAATTACACTTCATAACGACCTACACACATGTGACACAATATCAGTGCAAAATCACATTCATAACTATAAGACGGGCGAATAAAATGCTCAAATATGAGGAAATATTAAGGAAATATAGGTTATGATGCATTTCGAATTGCTATTTATAGAAGTAGATGACCCAAGATTTGAAGACGTCGGGTGCATTACTAACTTTAACATAAATAAGCGAATTAATTGAGAGTGACAAATACTATAGAATTTTTGTCGACGTCAACGAATATCGGTGCATTCACCACTTAACACAATATGTCCGCCTCTGTACTGTTAATACTCCATTTTTTACCGACAAATAAACACTCTTCTGTTTGGCAATTATCAAGATGTCAACAAGGTCGGCGTAAAATATCATCTTACTTAGAATATGTCTTTACATTGCTTATATCCACACCATATTAAGATAATGAACTTTTGATTAACTCATACTCAAGACTGTATAAACAGAGATGACAATGCATCCCTGAACCAATATGAGAGGGACAATAGTTTGGAGATAACTCTATCATGAGATTCTGCTATAAAGAATGAGAAATAAGAACGAATTAATTGAAAAAGTGACGCCGAAAGACAATTTGGGCTAATCATGACATAACTAGTACTGGATTATGGGGCATTCTAAAAATATAAAAATTCATCAAGTTAGTATTAGGTTGATATGAAAAGAAAAAAGGAAAATCTCATTTTCCATTGATATGACTTGCATTGCATATTTTGCTCTTTCCCATCGATCCCCACCACCCATATTTAGAAAATATATTACAACTACTTAGCTTAAGAAGTAGTGGAACAGAAAGATAGCTAGCCATATATTCCCTGAAACCCGCAACCCTATCCATGAAATCTCATTGGTAGTAATTTATTTTTTGTTTCAAAAGGCCATCTTCCACAATGATGACACTCACTTGATGCCTCCGGCTCTAAACTTGTTTCAAAAGACCAAAAGTACTTCTTTTTTCACCAATATTCTAATAAACAATAGTGTTTCAGCATCAGCATTACAGTATATAAACCTATTAATTAATGTTATTGCTGTTATAATTATAAATTATGACCATTATTGTTAAGCTTCACCATCCATTTCATAGAACCATAGCATATGTGTATATATATATGTATCTACAAACAACTATACTTGCTTATTACACACATTCATACAGCAACTAAAATAATGTCTAACTCCACCGTGACACGGGGATGGTGCAGGCGGCGACAAGGCCGTGTAAGGAGGCTAAAAGGAAGCAGTATTCGATTAGGCAACCGTCGGGGATTTTGCTTTGGATATCGTCCGGTGGTTTACTGGAGGTTCATGACACGTCCTTTACGGACATTGTTGAAGAAATTATTTATTCAGATGGCATCATCCAACGATGGATTGGTAGAGGCGTATAGCTTCTGGTCTTTGCCTCTTTTCCGTCCACAGTTGTTTCCCTTGTGTTGATTAATTATTGCTCTGTTCATACATTTCGATGCTTTGTATTGCCATCTTCTTTCTCTTGCCTTAAGTAATACAGTTTGTATATGTAGATGTCTCCTTTATAGCACTACTCGCCATACCGGACTATCAAGAAAGGATGGTTTTACACATTTTCTAATGTATAGTACTCTTTGAGTGGTCGTTTTTCCTAGTGTGATCTTAATGTTTGGCTTTTCTTGACCATTTGTAGTTAATTACTACTACTAGGGAGTGTATGTTAAAGTCCATGTCTATAGTACATAATTTTGAACTCAAACGTGGTACAAAGCGAACATGTGTTAGGTCATCTTGTATATCACTTTTCCATCTCGTAGAACTTGCGAAGAATTTAATAAGATGTAGTGATCTTCACTACAGATCACTACAGACTAGCAAAATACAACCAAATACCAAACATGGAAGGTTCTGATTATCTTAAAATGACAAATTTACAACCTGAAGGGAAATAACAAGAAAACGCAGATAAACATTAACGAAAAATACTATGAAGAGGGATGAGAAGCTTAGAGTATATCATACACAAAACCATCTTTCGCGTGCATCTTCCCTTGGATCCCAATTATAGTTCCCCAACATTCAATTCGATTGTTTAAACGGAAAAGGCTCAAAATTGCCCTCGAACTATTGAAAATGGTGCAGTTTTGCCCTCCGTTAACCTATGGGCACATTATTGCCATCAACGTTTTCTTTTGGCTCCTAAATACCCTTCCTTAGACGGAAATATGACATGGCTGCTGAGTGCCCACTTCTCATCGTCCACGTAGACCACTTCTTAATGAAGTGGCCACTTCTTAGCGTCCACGTAGGCTACAAAACCCGACCCGACCCAATTCCCTTTTTTTTACCCATCAGTAAAGTAAAAAAACCCTTACCCCCTTTAACCCTTTCATTTTACCCGACCCTTCATCTCTCTCTAACAAATGGCGATTTAGGATTTATTAGCGGAGGAAATTTCTGATCGAGCCTTCGGTGGGATTTCTTATTGTTCAAGTGTTAAAGGTATGTTACTACATCTTTTTTGTTTATTATTACACTTTAATTTTAGGGTGTTATATGCCATATGAATTTGTTGTATGTTCCTAAAAATAAGTATATTTTTTTTTACCTTTACAGTTTATACATGAATATGCATGCTTTAATGGTTGTAGGGGACCAGTTTATCCTTTGGTCGATTTGTCTTTGTCGGGTATCTAGGATTTTTTAATTGTGGGTGGGGGTCCAATATGTTTTTTATGCTTTTAATGCCTTTAATATATTCTGATGTGGTCCCTTTGATTTGTTTATTGTGTTGCATGTTACCCTATTCAAGATGGTTGAAACAGTCGATTTAGTATTCAATTATGGGGGAAATTGGGTACTTCATCCAAAGCTTGCTTATCTTAAAAAATTGACTCACGTTTGGAGAGATTATGATGTGGATCTGCTATCTTACATAGATATATGTGCTGAATTCAAAGAAAAAATAGGGTTTAGTGAGGTGAGGTATATTCTTATAACTGACCCCTCTGGTTCTTACTATTTGGTAGAGGGGGATGAAGGTATAAGAAAACTTCAAACTCTTCTGTCTAAGTGTTTCAAAGCTGTTAATCTATTTGCCCTAGATAATCCTGAAGTGAATATTGGACAGATTCCTAACATTATTAGTTTTAAGGAAAGTAATATTAGTACAATAGATTATGGAACAGACTGTGGTAGTAGTGAAGAAGAGGAATGTGAAGAAGAAATTGGTAGTGATTATGATAATGAAGAAGTGGAAGTATTTAGTAAGAAAAGGTTGTTGGATATAGATGAGAAACTTGAAAAATACAAAGTCTTGGAGTATGGTATGACCTTTAAGGATCTTGATGAAGCTAAACAAGTTATAGCCTTTTATGCTGTTGCAAATAAAAGGAACCTGCATGTAAAGAAGAGTGATAAAACTAGAGTTAGTTATGGCTGTCAAACTGGTTGTCCATTCTACTGTTTTATTTCTAAGGAGGGAGAGAACCAAGGTTTTAAAATGAAGAAGTTATGTCAAGATCATAAATGTGATGAATCTTTTGAGAATGGCAGGGCAAGTTACAAAGTGTTAGCTCATTACTTTAAGGCAAAACTTCAGGGTAACCCTAAATACAAAGTAAAAGACATGACTGTTGATCTTGTGTCACAGTTTAATCTAACTGTGAACAAGTCAAAGCTGAAGAGAGCAAAAAAGAATGCATTAGACAAGTTGGAAGGTAGTTATAGTGATGAGTTCAATAAGTTGGAGGCTTATGCTCAAGAATTGAGGCTCACCAACCCTGGAACTGATGTGGTCATAAATCTGTCCAAGGATGCTATGGAAGAAGGAAAAAGAAAATTCTTAAGAATGTATGTGTGCTTCCAAGCTTTAAAGGATGGGTGGAAAGGGGGTTTAAGGCCTTTGATAGGGCTGGATGGTACCTTTTTGAAGGGTAAAAGCCTTGGAATACTTCTGGTTGCAGTTGGTCAAGATGCAAGTAACCATTTCTATCCACTTGCTTGGGCAGTGGTAGACAGGGAAACAAAAAGAACTTGGACCTGGTTTGTTGAGCTTCTTAAACACTCTTTGGACTTGAAGAATGGTGAAGGAATCACCTTTATGTCAGATATGCAAAAGGTAATATTTTCCTGTTATCTTTGTATTTTCAATTTGCATTTTGATTTTTTTTAAAGAAATCTTGCTACTTGTAACCTGTTTTTGTCTTATACTTGCAGGGATTATGTGAAGCTATCAAGGCTGTTTGTCCAGAAGCATACCACAGATGGTGTGTGAAACACATTGAAAAAAACTGGACCAAGAAGTATAAGAGTGGTCAGATGAAGCAATACCTTTGGTGGAGTGCATGGAGCACCTATGATGAGGAGTTCACAGACAACATTAAAAAGATGGGTGAGCTGAATGTGGCTGGTGTTAAAGCTCTTATGAACTATCCTCCACAATATTGGTCAAGAGCTTATTTTGATACATACTCCAAGAACTGCATGGTGGACAATAATTTTACAGAGTCATTCAACTCTTGGATTGTAGATGCAAGACAGAAACCAATTATAAAAATGCTTGAAGATATTAGATTGAAGGTTAAGTTTAACTATAATAATTTCAGGTTGTTTTCTTTCATTGTAGTATATGAATTAAGTTTAACTTCTTTTGTAGGTTATGAACATGTTGAGGGATCATGAACTTGAAGCAAGGACATGGAAATACAACTTCTCAGATCATGCAATGGAGCTATATAATGATTACAGGAAGATTGCAGCAGTTTGTAGGCTGGATTTCAATGGAGAGAGTGGGTTTGAGGTCACTCATGGGACTGATAAGCATACTGTTAATTTGGAAGAGAGGAAATGCACCTGCAGGTAATGGGATGTGTCAGGTATCCCATGTGCCCATGCCATAAAGGCATTTCTCTATAGGAAAATAGACCCTGCAGGTCAGATTGACTGGTTTTATTCAAAGGAGGCTTTCTTGAGTATTTATAGACACAAGTTGAAACCTGTGAGGGGAGAAAAGTTCTGGAAGGTGGAGCCAAGTCATTCTATGGAGCCCCCAACTCTAGGTAGGATGGTTGGTAGACCACCAACAAAAAGGAAAAGAGAGAAAGATGAGGCTAGGAAAAGGCAAGGGGAGTTGTCTGCTGGCAGGATATGGTCTGCTGGCAGAAAGGGACTTCTAATGTCCTGTGGTTACTGTAGTGAAATGGGCCACAACATAAGGAGATGCCCTTTGGTAAACTTTATAATATGTCCTAACTTTATAATATGTTCTAACTTTATAATATGTTGTCTATAAGTGCTAACCATATCTATTTTTCTATATAGGTGCTTGGTCCACACAAGAAGTACTTCCAAGATGAAGGAACTTCTTCTCAAGCTGGACCACAAAACAATCCAGATTCTGAGTTATTCTTCATCCCTACACCTGGAGTTGTAAGCTCATCCACAAGTCAGACTGCTACTGAAGCTGCTAGTCACAACCACAACCAACAAGCTGGTCAGTCACAACCACAACCAACAAGTCAGACTGCTACTCAGTTGACTCAATCATCCAGTCAGCCCCCTGTTGAAGATTCTGACTCAGATTATGAATCTGACCCTGCCTTAAATCCTAGAACCATATCTGAGAGTAAGACTAGGTTGGCTGCTAAGATGAGGGTGCAAAATACTGGAACAAGAAAAATTGGTTTCAAGGATGCTTCTGATGGTCCACAAAATCTGCCATACTCTCCCACCAAACTGATTTGGTATGGAGGGAAAGCAATGACTGCACGACAGTTACAAGCTGAAAGGGAACAAAAGATTGGAAAACTCAAGGCAAAAAGAGGCAAGGGATCTGTTAGAAAAGCTGGGAACTAAGATGGGAAAACTGATTTATGCTGTCTTTATGTATTAACTATTTTTTGTTTAACTGGTATAGACAAGTAAATGTTGTGAACAATTAAGTAAGTTTTTGGTTCAAACATTTACTTGTCTCATATATCTAGTATTGGTATACCTTACTTGTCTCATATAAGTAAGTTTTTTGGACAGTTTAGTGCTATTGTCAACTTCATGTGTATGAACAATTTGATGGCATTTATCCAATGGTATTTGTTGTTGTGTTAGTTAATGTCATCCTTAGTGTTTTGCATTTATCCTTTGCTTATGGAATTTGTGATGGCATTTATCCTATGCTGCTATGATCTTAATCTTGATATGTCTACATTTTGTGATGGCATTTATCCTATGCTGCTATGGAGTTTTGTTCCCATTTTGTGTAATCCCCATGCCTTTATATGTGCAACATAAAGAGACTTACAAAATTAAAATCAAAGCCAAAATAAAGCATTGTTAATTAGTCTACAAACTTCACATTACAGAGATTAAATGGGATGATCCATCATAGAAAATCAAAGAAACCATTGGCAACATAGCTATTGTTGCTACTACCATCTTACAACATCAAATAAAGTGTTACATATTTAACATTCTAGCCATTACAAAGCCAAAGAACATAGCCCAAGATATGACAAGTATGATCTTCATTTTTTGAACTTGAGCTTCCAAGTTAGGAACTTTCGATGAGGCAACATAGTTTATTCCTTCGATTTCATCTATCATATTCCCAAGTCTGTTATTTTCTTTGCGAAGCTCATCCACTGTTTTTTTAAACTCGTGAATAACAGCATGAGCGCGCACTGGAAATTCTGGATCACGCCATTCCCAGTAACCACATGAAGCAACCTATTCAACAAACCAACACTTTAAACCACTAAAACAAAACTTGAAAAATCTACATAAATTCGTGGAATTTTCTGAAGAAAAAACCATAATACTTACATCAGATCGAGGACACTTGAGGAATCTACGACCAGCATTATTGTTAGTCCAAGCCGTGAATTCTCTTGCATTAACTCCACAAAAACATTTGCGGCATGACACTTGGCTTCGAGAAGATATTGAAGCTTCGGACATTTGTTTGGAATAATTGAATTTTGAATCTTAAAGAGATGTGTATCCAATGGAGCTAAAATGGTGGAGAATGTAGTAGTAATGGAGAAACTGTGAGGGGGCCTAATGAAGAAGATGGGTTATTTAAAGGGGGTAAGGGTTTTTTTACTTTACTGATGGGTAAAAAAAAGGGAATTGGGTCGGGTCGGGTTTTGTAGCCTACGTGGACGCTAAGAAGTGGCCACTTCATTAAGAAGTGGTCTACGTGGACGATGAGAAGTGGGCACTCAGTAGCCATGTCATATTTCCGTCTAAGGGAGGGTATTTAGGAGCCAAAAGAAAACGTTGATGGCAATAATGTGCCCATAGGTTAACGGAGGGCAAAACTGCACCATTTTCAATAGTTCGAGGGCAATTTTGAGCCTTTTCCGTTGTTTAATCCTTGGGTTGCTTCTCAATGTAGCTCCTGGCCCAATAATTGTAACTGGATCAGCCTTGTCAAACAGTTTTGGCTACAACCTTGTTCACAACAATATATAGGTATAATGAAAATAGTGTCGAGTTGTGGCAACTCGACGGAACTTGTAAACGATTGATTTAAGAAGATAGGTCCAATGATATTCAAGTTGAGGTTACACCATAATAATTGTGAACAATTAATCAACACGGAAAAAAAAATAACCCAACAAAAACTAATGGAGTAATAAGTTTATTAAAATAGGTAGGCAAAAGATGGGGTAATATTTCAATTCTTCTGATTATGAAGAGCCGAGACTATTTTTTTAGTACTCACTTAAACATGAACAAAATACAAGTAGTGACTCAAATAATAGTAATTCTATTAGTACAAGTACAAATCTCCCTACCTGCTTATACCTACCAAATCTTAGCAAGTCTTCCACACCTCAATCAAACTAATGGCTTCTTCTCTAATGGCTTCTCAAACCCTATTTCTCCAAAAACCCAATTTTCCCTCCCCTTCTTTCCACACTCTTAAATCCAAAAAATTATCAATTTCATCATCATCCACTACTATTTTAAATAACCCATCTATTAATTCATCCACACGTACATTACAACCCTAGCAGGTGTCACATTAGCACTTTCAAAGCTCGTTATTCACAAATTCTCCAATTTGGGCTTAAATGGATTGGGCCAATCACTTGCATACACTGCTGGCCCAATGTTTTTTGCGGCCCTTAAAAACCAACCAACAACAGGTGGATTAAACACACCATTTACAGTAGTTGCAGCTGGAATGGCTAAGTGGTTAGATATATATAGTGGGGTTTTAATGGTTAGGGTTTTACTTAGTTGGTTTCCTAATATACCTTGGGATAGACAACCATTATCTGCTATTAGGGATTTATGTGATCCTTATTTGAATCTTTTTAGGAATATTATTCCCCCCATTTTCGATACATTGGATGTCAGCCCGCTTTTGGCTTTTGCTGTTTTGGGTACGCTTGGGTCGATTCTTAATAGTAGCAGGGGAGCTTACTGAGGCTATTGGAGTATGGCCAATAATGCTATTAAAATTGTGTTCCATTTTTGTCTTTTGATACGTGTATTGGATTTCATTGTTCGATGGTATTGTAGTGGTAATGTTGGTTTTTGATATATTGTTACAACTCAAATAGTGTTTATTTGAATGTATACTTGAATGAATAACTAGTTAATGTGTTGAGAAAATATGGTGGTTTGCCTCCAATAAATTTCTACTGCAGCGACATAGCATGATGACTTGTATTACTACCTTTTATTGTATTTGCATAATATTGGCGTGAGATGAGTTTAAATGGAGTAGCATGGTCAGCGAGGCATTTGTATAGCTGATGCAAGCTTGTTTTGACTGAGGCAAAGTTGTTGTTGTTGTTGTTGTTGTTGTTGTTGTTGTTGTTGTTGTTGTTGTTGTTGTTGTGACATATCAAGAAAAGTGATCCTGCTCTTGCAGTCGACATTTTTTACCTGAGGCCAATGTCAGTAATGTCATGCTTTATAGGGATATCAAAAGGGTTCACTTGAGGAGAATGGAAAAACTGAAGGCTTTTTTTGAATACGTCCAAGTCTTTGCGGTCATGAGTCATGAGCGTTTGTCAAAGAAAGCACATATTCGTTTCTAGAGATGTTGTTTGATCAAGGTCCGTCTTGGTGGTGATGCCATTCATTTTTTACTCTCAAACTGAGCATTCTCTATAGGAGGATGGAAAGGACTTCCCATTAGCAAAATTGAGTAATATCCAGAATGTATGACAGAATTTAGTATTGTTACATGCTCCATCTTTAGATTAGTCACTTGTCTTAGTGCTGTTGATCAGGGGGTTTATCGTGTTCCAATCTGCAAGGACTTAGCACCTCACATTCACTGACATTGGGTTGCTTGATGCAGGCAGTTGACACCGGTAGTATACTAATCAAAGCATTATTACTCTGAGGCATGTTTATTGTGTGTGCGTGACTTTGTTTTTCTTACTCTTTTTTTCTTTTTCGTTTGCTGTTCACTTTCAAGTCTGCCTTTATGGGTTGATGCCCATATTTCTCAGTTACTTATTTAAGATGATGACACAATCGTGTTGTGCTTAAGTACAAAAATGTGGTTATGATCCTTATAGAGCTTCCACAATTGCAAACATCTTCACTTCCCATCTATTATGGATTTTTCTGAATTCTCATATGTGCTCTTGTTGTTAATAATGTTGATGGTTATTGACTTCTTGAGGTAGTAGACTAGTTACGAGGATTTAACTTATATATAAGTTGACATTGTAGAATTGTTCTGCCGTATCATTTCAGTTTTAGTAATAGGCCACTTATCATCTTTTGCAGGTAATTGATCCAAGTTTGCTATAGAAAGACCTATAATTTGCTTTGAAGAGACCTAGCCTGAAAATCTTTGCAGTGTCAGGGCATGAAAAGCTTAAAGAGTCATTCTGTAGTGGCTATATGTAATTGTGCCGTTGTGATGAGTATCAGAAGGATCAGGAAGGAAGTCACTAGAATTTGGAAAACAGTGAATGTCCTAAAATGTCAGATATGCTTCGCCCTTCCATCGTTTCTTCGTTTGATCTTTGAGCGTAGCATTTGTGCTGTATCTAGGATCTCAAGTAAATCGGATGCTGAAGATGGTGGTTTAATCAAGCATTCCAATGTAATATACCACTTTTATGTGACACCTCAACGGAGTTGAAGGCTACATGTTTATAGGCACAGCAAATCATGCTCTTGGACAGCTAATGATTTGGTTAAGTAAAGAACTGCCCATCCTGTTTTTAAGGTTGGGCTTTTGGATAGGATTATTTCAGTACCATAGGCAGCTTGCGATTGCAATAAGCAATTACTGCAACACATCATTCATGGTTAACAGAAGTTATCATGATTAGCATTCTGGAACTGCAAATTTAGAATTCATTAGTAGTGTTAATAGTTACAACTTCAATAGCTGCTGTAGGATTGTCTGTTCCAATGGTAGTTGGTGCTCTAAGGAAATGTTGATTGCCAATTTACCATCCGCTGGTTGATGACCAATGCAGTCCACCTTTTGTGAAGTTGTAAACTTTTTGTTTACAATTACTGGTTGTAAACATAAAAACTCTGAGATATATACAAAGGAATAAATATACACTTTGCTAGTGTAAAATTGTATTTAAGGTCGTCTGGAGGAAAAAAGAAAAGAAAAGGAACATTCCTCATTTATAGATTCAACCATGATTCATGTAATTACAAAGTTCTATGACTTTTTCTTTTCTTGTTTATGACTATTTTGTTATTAATGTAGTTGGGAAAACCACAGTCAATATAAAGTATAAACATCTAATTATTAAAATGTTTGAGGAAATTTCTATGACCTTTTAAAATGAACAAAAATAAGTATTGCAAGTGAAAATAGATAAGTGCACTAAAAGGAAAGACACTTATATAGGTTAGAGTTGCATTATAAAATTGTACTATTATTATCATTTGTTAGTTTGATATTCCTTAAAACATTCATAATATCCGTTTGGATTGACTTATTTTAAGTGATTTTTAATCAAAATAGCTATTAAGCTCCTTTTCTAATTTTTGTGGTGTTTGGCAAAAGTGAAATGTACTTTTAAACACTTGCTTTTAAGCACAAAAAGTGCCAAAATAAGCTAAAAACCAAAAGAAAATCCAAACACCCTATAAATCATAGCATTTTCAATATAAATTTCCTTTTAAACTATCAAGTCATTCAAATATATACAGATAAGCCTTTACAAAAAATGAAATTTAAAATTTCAATAATAAGCATATTATTGATTATGTATATAAATTAAACAAGAAAATACTAGTGATTGTTGCAGTTTAATTATGAAAATATATAAATAAAACAAACAAGAAGAGGGAAAAAGAAAACAATTGTAAATTTGAAAAATCTAATAAAAAAAATGTTCCGGCAGCACCAGTTAACAGATAGTAGTACTAGTGTGTGAGTGAAGCATTCAAATTTCTCCCAAATTAGGTTAGGCCGGCGCCATTTTTGTCCGATCTAAAACCAACAGCAACATCAGTAATAGTAGTAGTGAGGAAGAAGCAATGAGCGGTGCGCGATTATGCGCATTGCTAGGAGAATTAGGATACGAAGGACACGAATCAGTGGATCCAGATAGTTTCGAATGGCCTTTTCAATACGAAGATGCTCGTCCTGTTCTCGATTGGCTTTGTTCTAGTCTTCGTCCTTCTAATGTCCTTTCCCCTTCCCAAGTTTCACAGTAACAATCTCTCTCTCTCTTTCATGTTTTTACTAACATTTTACATTATGCTGTGCTTAATTTTGAAATTTTTAATTCAATTTATTTTTACATCGGTAGCTGTACTAAGTAGTAAGTGTGCGCTTTTTTGTTATATTTGTTCGTTTATTTATTTGTTTATTGTGTTTTTCATTTTTTTAGCTACATAATTGCTTTGTTTGTCTGTATATTTTGATTGAGCGTCGAAAATTGAAACTGTTTGTTGATTGGTAGCTGTACTAAGAGTAGTAACTACAAGCTTCAACAACATACCCAGTAATATACCACGAGCTTCATTGTTTATTTAACGGTTTAATATTTCCAGAGTTACTAGGACCTTATCATTTTAGCTACATATTTGCTTTGACTGTGTGTATAATTTCATCTAAGCGTCGAAAATTGAGATTGAATGTTAACATTTGAGTTAGTTGTGGACTAGAAGTTGTTAAAATCTTAATATGAGATTAACAAATACATGCAAACATTTCGGGATTAGATTATCCTAGCCTTATAGCCAGTTTATTTTGCATTCATCAGAATTCATTACCAATTATGTTTCTCTGTTGTCACCTAGGTACGAGCAGCTTTTACAGGATGAGAAGTTGTTGGAGGTATGATGTCATGTCCTCACTCACCCTTAACCTGACCCTTCCCCCCAATCGTGCACGCAGAAAAAAAAAAAAACTGAAATTGAGGAACAACTAGTGTTGATATCATTAAAAAAAATACAGTTGTATATAGTTAGTGGAATGATTAAGTTGCAGATGAATGTCAGCACTTGTTATACACTAGTTTGGGATGATATATGTACATAAAGGAGTTTGGGTTATCCCTACTCAATTTATCAGTTTTTAAGAAAGCACATGCTCACTTTCAAGGTTTTTCAAAGTTCACAACATGTCCCTTTTCAGAAGAGAGGAAAAAAGTTTCTGGAAGTTCATACCTGCAAGATGAGAATCGTAGCATCTAACAATTGCATTGTCAGCTAATTTAGATGGTTAACAATCCATTTGTAACGGTAATTACTTATCATTTGTCGTATGTCTGTTGCTTCATCGTACGTATTCTGTGCTGGGGTAAGTGTGCAGGATGTTGGGGATTTCCAGAAGGGGAATTATTTAACAATAGAAGTTAAAGGTTTTGATATAATTTCTTTATGCATTCCCTTCGCACCGCTATACCTGCACCAACACCATTTTTTCGTGCCATGACTTTTCAGGGAGAAGATCTAGACTTCGCTTATGATAGCATTTCAGCCTTCTCAACAAGGAGAGAAAACCAAGAGGCAGTTTTTGGAAGTGAGGAAGGATTGAAGGACATAAGGTGATGATTTTGTCTCTTAGATCTATTGTTCTTTATAGCTGCACTTATGCTATTCTAAGCTCGAAGTTTAAGTGCTTATAACTGCTTAGTTTACATTATCCACCGAGTGGCGGGCCCATTATCCACTGATTTTCAAACGTTCTGTGATTGGTCCTCGGTATAAAAAAATTGTGTACGTTACATATTTGGCTAAATTCTCGTTTCTGATTTTGAGATTCACGCTGTGAGTACCTGTTCTCTCAACCGTAGTCATTGATCCAACATTGCATACACTCATGGTGCAACTTTAAGTTTAATAGTTCTTAAAGAAAATGATAGTGAAACATGCTTCTCATCCCATCTTTACTTTTTCTTTTATGGTTTGTTTCTCTTTTACTAATTCATTTAGCCTTTTGATGCTCCCTTTTTATACTTTCATTTTGGTTTTATTAGAATCTCTCCGATTGTGGGAGTTGGAAGACCTTAAAAACAGTTACCGATGAGTTCACACCTAAGATGTTGTGTTTTCTAGTTTTTGGGATATCATAGGATGCATGATGCAACATGGACCTGATCATAGATATGCTTAGTATACAGTTGCACCAGATTGGCTATATATCCCTCAAACCTTCCTTTTATCGTAACAAAGTATGAAACTTTGTTAGAATTTTGTTTTTGACCTCATTATTCTCGGAACGGCAACATAATCAGTCTGAAAACCCCAACACCTTAGCTAGAAATGTATGAGTTGGGGTGTACAAGAATTCCCGTACAAGACATAATTAAGTGCTACTTTCAATTGCTTCTCTTACTAGTATTTCAGTTGTGATTTTACATAAAAGATGCTGATTAGCTTCTTATGCCTCATCTTTGCTTGCTTGTATAGTAAAATAAATTGTGCCAGTTTATTTGTTTTTACGTTGGCTCTGTTTCTCTCTGATATTAATGGTTTACTTAATCTTCAGAGATGCAACTTTAGCATTAAAAGCTGAAGAATTGGAGTTGCAGAAACAACTGAGGCGCTTGCAGTCCCAATATGATATGCTCACTGGACAGGCTTCAGTATTGATTCAAGGAAGAAGAGCTCGAGTTGCAGCAACTTCTACTCTCAATGGACAGCAGGCAGCCACAGATGATAGCCTTTCAACAAGGAATTTGGAGGTATGCCAATTAAATTCAAGCTATTGTATCTTATTTGCATAGTTGGTACGCAGTCTAGATAAAGAATATCATTACCTATTTATAAGGCCTGGCTACACATGTAAGGTTTTTGTCGATCGTAAAAAATCACTGTATCTGCAAGGGTATTTTAAGACATTGTATCCTGACCATTAGTAGATACTTCGCAGTAAACACTTTGTTTGCTTTACATGCCAACTCAAGCCAAACGAGGCTCAAAATGATAAAATGATACTCTATTATGCTAATTTTGTATGGTTCCTAAAATGCTTCACTATATTCAGATGAATGCAGTTCTTGGAAGGATGGCTTCTACTGCCCAAGAGTTGGCACACTATCATTCAGGGGATGGTACTGTGTTTTCTTTTTACTGTTTGAGAATTTTCTCTTATTGATTAAAGGGTTTGTGTGGTGTATTTACTAATCAAAAGATTTCCTACTGCTTTGGTTTTGAATGTAACGCTCCTGGAAGACATGTAATTTCTAATGCTAAAAATGTGTTGGCAACTTAGATTTTTAAACAACAATCAGATTGTGCTTCTTCAAGAAGACTCTTCTGCACGTGTAAGCCAATAGGGGGAAAGAATATGTGAAAGAATCTAAGTATATTGAGCAAAAATTTAAAGTAATTGGTGGAGTGGCTCAAGACCTATATGAACCCCTTTAAAAACCCTGACAATTAATATTGGACAATTAACGAGCCAACACTCTTCTTCTGCATGTGTAGCCAAATTTTGGGCTTTACACATGAGCTTTATTACGAACTAACAGGTGTGAGAACGGGCTTACTGAAGGTGTACTCTGATACCATGTTGAAGCCCTGAGCATTGAATATAAAACCTAAAGTAATGAGTCGAGTGGTCCAAAAATTTGATAAACCCTTTTGGATTTTCTTATACAATCCATGTGGGAAATTAATAAATCAACATAAGTAAAATGAGGGAGTTAGAAATTATTTCAATTCTTTATCTATTTTACTACTATGACTATCTGTTTCACATTTCAATTTTTTCGTATTGCAGAAGATGGAACATACCTTTCTTACTCAGACTTCCATTCATATCTGCTGGTGGATGCATCCTGTGTAAAGGAGTTAAACCAGTGGTTTACCAAGCATCTAGATACAGTATGTTTGAAAATATTATTTTTTTTACTTATCTCTTTCCTCCGCGAGCATTTTTTTTTTCTTTACTGAGTCTGATATGCCATGGAACAATAATAACATTAAAGATGTTTTGCCAAGTATTCTGGCTCCAAAATCAAATAATTACCTGTATATTCGGTATCAAACCTTAAACGTTGTATTTTGGTTATGCCAGCAACATACAAAGTAAAGCTTGCAAACAAGTTCGACATTATGCGTAACTGTGAACTGATTCTGCTTTCTGTCTCCCTTTTGCAATTTACTTGTTATTGATCCATGAAGTCTTTAATTTTGCTGAGGATGGTAAGTTGAGTTCGTACCGAAATGGAATATCGGATGTTTTTACTTTTAACACTTTAACTTTTACGCACATCGTGATCAACCCATTGGCGGGATTGGGCTTAGGATGGCCAGGCCTGTGTCATCCTGCCAACCTTTCAAATGCCCTTTTGCATAGCTGAAATCTTGGACCTTGCCATCAAATCTGCTATTTCCTGATCCATGTCATAGGATTCTCAGTGACTTGACTATGCTGTTATTGGTACATTGTGGTTTAGGGTCCTTACAGATTAGTTGCAGAGGAGGGGAAGTCAAAATGTTCATGGGTTAGCCTCAATGACATATCAAATGTTTTATTACGAGGTATTTATATACATCTGCCTCCTTTCACCTAGGTGTTTTTATCCTATTACCTTTTTCTTTTTTCTCTAATGCTTTTGTATAGAAGTGCGACTCATGATCATATGTTTGTATTCAGATTTGCTCATTGATAGAGAGACTTCTTGTCCTAAGAATTTGAGGAAGCTACCTGTCAATTTTTTGTGGTTGTTAGGTAGATGTTGAAATGTGTTTCCTTGTGATATGACAGATCTGGAGAAGTCACACCACCAGCGTGTTTCTGAATTGCAACGGCTTCGCTCCATGTATGTCCTGTTCCTTTTACTTTAACATGTGCTGTTTCTTTTGCTTAATATAAGTGAAGTATGTATTAAATTTAAGCGAAAGAGTGTTTTGCATGGCTAATATGTTCTCTTTCTGTTTTAAATGTTTCTTAACTTATTATGTTTTCTCTTTTCTATTGAACGTTTTGGCTTTTATTGGTATGTATCCTTATTGTCATATGGATGATATCGATTGTGACAAACCATCTTATTAAATGTCATATAACCTGAGAAGTTAAAAACCTTATACTTTCAAGGTTCCCATATTATGAAAATATAGTGAATCAGCACCAGTTTAAACTACTCGGACATACCTCCCTTGTATGTCAATCGTGAACTCATCTGAGGCCTTTCATGAAATATAACTGTCGACCAAGGCTCATGGTTGCCTTTTCTTCGTTAACAGATTTGGTCCAAGTGAGAGGCAATGGATAGAAGCTCAAGTTGAGAATGCTAAGCAACAAGCTATTCTTACTGCTCTCAAGGCTCAAGTGACATCAGATGAGGCTCACATTCGTCTTGACCTTCATTCTCTTCGGTAGATGCCCTCTAGGCTCTTCTTCTTCTAGAACTGATTATTCTTTCTTGTTTGTATACATGGGTTATTGCTCAAAATAGATGATAGTACTACGCTGTTAGTGACAGATGGAAACACTATGAGGCTATGCTGTTTTTGTGCTATGAGGGGTTTTATATATTTTTTTGGGTCTATTTTACTCTTTGGAAAATAGCTTGGCATCTCATATTAGTTACTTCAATTGCGTGTGAATTCTGAAAGCTTGAGTTCTTTGTTGCAATAAAATTTAATTACGATGTGGTGATGATCCTATCTTAGACTATTTAAGGAAACTTTAGTGTTTCTGTTCTGCAGAAGGATAGGTACATTTAGATTAAATTCAAGTTCTCTCTCTCTCTCCCCAAATCTTGTATACAATTTGAAACTATAAACTGAGTGCTCTTAGAGGGTTTAGAAGCTCCATCACACATGACAAGAAGGAATGGAAAAAATTGAATGCAGTTTATCAAGGTAGAAAAGACCATTTTGTTCTGCAAATATTGTTTACTTACTTTATGGTGCTTTGTTTGGCTGGTCACGAATGAATTTTTGACCTCTGTTTAGTCATTGCGAGGCATCTTATTGTGGCTCTATTCGTCAACTGTCACATTTGTGAAGGAGAATACAAGTTTCACCCACAGGGGAGAGTAGGAGGCCTCTTGCAGTATTTACCCTAGTTGCATCACAATTTCGAACTTCCCAGGCTAAAGCCATTGGATGCGAAAAAATCATGATAATTATTAATAACTAGGAATAGATTAACAGAAAGAACCGCAACATTTGAGATGTGCATTGGCTTTTTTCTCTTTTCATTTGTAACATCCCTAAATTGATTCGGGTGCTCGTATCCAGTACAGGTGCCGATCTAGAGATCGGATCCTTCATGATCTTAATTTGAAGATTCAGGGGCACGTATCCAAGTATGGATATGGGTACGGGGATTCGGCAAAAAGTGTATTATGTTTTGAGTATTTTGATAGTATGTATATAATCATAACTACTGTTTGATAGATTCAGAAATGTATTACCTTTGAGTAATTTGATAGTTCAAAACTTTTACATATAGGAAGACACGAATGTTCTAGCAAGATAAAGTTATGAACTATCAAGATAAGTCTTAGGGTCTTCTAATTTCTCCGTAGTTTGTGGTCAAAGTACCCAATGTTGATTGGCCAGATCTGGTGCGTATTCCACTCCCATACTAGTGTCGGTATTGTGTCGACACAGATACAACACCAAAAATGAAGAGTCAGTGCAACTTAGGATGTGATGGAGTATATTATCTACAGCATGTTGATGAACTTTTGTGGACTCCTTATTCAAGAGTATTCTCCCTTTTAGTAGACACAGTAGCAGTAGAAATGGCTGTGTTGATTTTGTTTCCGCTAAATCCTCTCTTGCTGGCTACTTCATCGTCGGATTCCTTATCTCTTTGCAGGAGAAAACATGCTGAACTAGTTGGAGAAATTTCAATTTTATATCGCAAAGAAGAGAAGTTATTATCAGAGGTTTGTTTAGCATCTATGGACTATCTTTTCTGGTCACATTCGAGCTATTTATTAAAAGATTTTATATGGTCATGTAACAAGAGAAGGTTTCAGATGGCCCTTGTAAGAGAAAAGTGTTATCACATTGTGGATTGGGTAATGCTTCAATATCAGCTTAAATGACAGATACTAACTGAACAAATATACTCTAATCGTGGAAACCTCAAGAACTTATCTGGTTTCTTTAGTCTGATGTTATAGTTGGGCATATTACCTACTGCAATTCTTCTTTCAGACTATTCCTGATCTTTGTTGGGAGCTGGCTCAGCTACAGGACACATACATCTTGGAAGGTAATAATATTATCAATTGACCTTGTGATCCTAAATTTTCATTAGCATATTTTTCTGATAGATGCTGTTTCTTCTGGAATATGTAGGAGATTATGATCTAAAGGTCATGCGCCAGGAATTCTACATTAATCGGCAAAAAGCGGTACGTGTAAGACAGGATGAGGTGTTTATTTTTTTAATTTCTTCTACTAGCAACGAGCATAAGGATCAAACATTAATGGCTGGGGTAGCTAAGTTGACATGCATCATTATCTAATGCCATGTTGCTCTGGGATTCCATTGTTAGCTACCTCTGGGAGTCTTAATTTAGTACATTAATGCTTAGAAATTCTTGTAGGTTCTTACTTAACTATGATTTCTTTTGCAGTTCATAGATCATTTAATTAATCATGTCGCAAGGCATCAATTTCTTAAAGTAGCATGTCAGTTGGAAAAGAAGACCATGCTTGGGGCATATTCATTGCTTAAAGTGATTGAGTCTGAGCTGCATGGATACCTGTCATCGACAAAAGGCAGAGTGGTATGTATATGCGTAAAATCAGTCATATTTTACATTAGGTAAAATGAGTCATGTCACAAGAGTTGAATAAAACTTGAAGATCCTTCACCATTTAGTTTTTGCTCTTCCCTTTTACCATATTTAAACCTTATTCAACTTTAATCTGTACGGTTAACATCCCTATCCATCCAAATGACTTTTATGTTCATTATTTTCTTTGGTTCGTTGATATTGAAAGATAAAAGGTACTGAGCTAGTAATTTGTATATAAAATTCTCTTTACAACAAAAAATGGTGGAGCTTAATAGTGAATTCAATGGAACTTGATAAATTTAGCTGAATAGAGTTGAATGGATACAAAAGATTCATATAGATGACCCCACTTAATTTGGGATTGAGGCGTTGTACATTGATTGATTTGAGTACTTTGATTTTAGAATGAAACTTGACATTGGGAGGTGGTTTTATCAATTGATGCATGTTTAAGAGGGAAATGTAGGAAGCTGGTTGAACTATGGAAGGGGATGGTTATGGCTTTGATGGCTCATAAAGGAAAATGTTCATCTTTAATCGGGACAATGGACTACAACTTGCATATTTGCTTTCTTAGTTGTCCACTCATGCAGTTTCTTGATTTAGGGTCGATGCATGGCACTGATTCAAGCAGCATCTGATGTTCAAGAACAAGGAGCAGTGGATGATCGCGATACATTTCTGCATGGCATCAGGGACCTCTTAAGTTTATATTCAAGTAATGGATCTTGGATCTGGAGCTTGAAATATCACTTCACTTTTCTGGGCTATTATTCATACCTGTTCATCTTTTCAGATATTCAAGCTGGTCCATCAACATATGTATCAGCACCTGGCATTGTTCAACAGATATCAAGCCTTCGTTCAGATCTGATGACTCTACAATATGACCTTGAACACACCCTTCCTCAGGACAGAGATAAATGTATAAATAAACTGTAAGTTCTCAAGTCTTTTCGAACTATACCGGTCTCTATAGGTTCTTTTCTGGTGTTCTGGCAATATTAATCATATTGGGAACAACGTTGAAACTTTAGATTGAGTACTCAATACACTCTTGCTTGACTCTATCTGACATCGCCACTGCAATGGTATATCCGCATTATGTGTTCTGACAGTATTAATCATATTAGGAAGACGCTCTTGCCTGGCCCTATATGACTCTGCCAACACATTGATATATTCACATTATGCGTGTTTATGATTTTTTTTTTAATTCTAAGCCAACCCTAAATTATCAACCATGCACAATCCTGAGAATCAGTGATGACTTGGTAAAAGAAATCCGTCAAGTACTAGTTCTATCTGCATATTAGTCTGTTTCTAGCTCTTACAATTGTATAAGGTATATGTTTGAAAACATGCTTGCAAAATGGACAAGTTGTATAGCGTCTCTTTCTGCCTTTTCTGACCAGTGGTCAGACATCTCTGCATTTACAAATTACAAGTAATAACTTGTTGGAGTTACAAGGACTTGTTACTAGGATCTACTCAACATATTTGAGTTTCCTTTTGATGCTAGTTACAAAGTGTCTTTAAAGTATCATCAGGTTGTGTTAGCAGCAGTAATTGTTAATGCAAGATTGGTGATACCGATCATGTTAGTATCTTTTAGTTATCTTTTGCGCAGGTTATCTTCTGCAATCTCTTAAAAATTTACTTTAAGGTCGCCATTTGGCAAGGGTGGCCTGGAATCATTCTGTTTTGCATAAACCATAACTTTTTCACCTTTTATAAATTAACTGATGACTGTGAACTTTCCAGCTCATGATCTATTTTTGTAGGTTGAGGTCTTCCTGTGTAATTAATATCTTAGAGTAGTTAATATGTTATCTAAATTATATGTGTTTTGCTTAGCTTTTATAATCTGCATGGACTTCCACACCTTCATAATTTTATTTTTGTAACATAGTTAATATCAATGGTGATTTGAGATATAGACATTCATGGTGTCAAAACATCTTATACACCTTTTTATGTATATGTTAGGTGCACTCTTCTTCAGAGTTTACAGCAGCTATTATTTGCTTCATCGACAACGGCTCAACCGATATTGACTCCTCAGGTAAATGTTTTGCCATTACGATGTTTGCTTTCTGCAAATCTATTACTTTTTTCTCCCTTTGTCCCCCTTCTGTTTGCTCAAAGGTTTCCAGATTTATTTCTTTTTACTGATCAACTTATCGTCCAAATTGGACTTCAAAATTCATCTTGGACTAATACATGAAGAAGGCTTAAGTTTTGATGATCTATTTACTTAGTCAAGGAGTCCTTTTACTCTGCCCTCTCATAATGTATGGGTCATAATTGAGGTCCTTTTCTTTTCCTTCACTCTGATATATCTCAGTCCTTTGCTTTTGGAAAGTATAGTAATATGTTTTTTTTTTATCGCTAGCTTACCTCACTCTTTTAAGTCATATGAGTGGTCATATAAGATGGACCCCTCTACCAGGACCCCCTACTTTACGACATGTTAGGTTGCTCTGAAGTTTAACTAATTACTTCTCTTTGTTTTGCAACCTTTGGATAGTTACAGAGCACTTCTGTTCCTTTTTCTGTACCTTGAAGATGTTAACTCTTTTTTCTCATTTCTGTCCCTGCACAGACACTAATGAAGCAGCTAGCAACATTGGAAGACTACAATAAGAACCTTTCTCGTGCCATTGAAGACGTGACCAGTGAGCATCTGAAGAAGAATGAGGTAAACTTTCAGCTCGAGTCGTCTCTAGAGTCCAAACACTGCTGCTGATTTGCTGATGCTGTTTTAGTTCTCAGATGGTCCATCTGCATTTGATTATGTCTAAGAAATCACACAATATCCTATTTCCTAGGCTTACTATCTCTTGAAAATGAAAGCTGATTATTACTATCCTTGTCATGAAACAGATTTACAGACATCAAAAGGCAGAGAAGTCAATTGAGAGGCGGGTATTTGTTGATTTCTTCTGCCACCCTGAGCGATTGAGAAACAAAGTCATGGAATTTGCTGCAAGTGTTGGGGCTTTGCAATCGTCATAGTTGCTCCTCTTTGTATATTGTCCTTTGTACGTAGTCATTTGTCTCCCAATCGCCTTAAGTGGGCTGTTTGGATATTTCTGATATGTTTTGTGCATGTATGTAGCTTTATTTCTTCTTTCCTGCCTTCAGTTTAATATTTCAGTTCATGATTCAGATGGTACAATCACAAAATACATAACCTGCAGTAATTATCTTTGTGTGCATGTCATGAAAATGTGTTATATAGGGATTAGGTTTTTGATAATAGCCAAGATTAACTTGGTTCATATTTCCAAGGAGGAAAGATTGATTCCAAAATGACTTCCAAAATGATTTAATCATCTTCCACCTTTGCTTCATAGTCCAGTTGATCATCAATAACATAACAAGAAAGCCTACTCGGGTTACAAGAATCATGGAAGATTTACAGCAGTTTAAGGGTTTGACCACATTTTTAAAATTTGAGCGAGAATAACTCCATTTTGCGAGTTTTGACGAACGTGTCAAAACTTCATAAAAGTTCTGATGAACGTGTAAAAATTTAGTTCATAACTTTTGAGATCCATCCAAATTCGTTAAGAAATTGTTGACAGGATTGTACAAATTTCTCCCACGTCACAAAATGGAGAGGCCTTGTCCTATAGGATTTCGTTGCTTTTGAAAGAGAGACATGGCTATTCTTGGGAATTTTGTGATGAGATGGGGTACTCTGCGACCCTATTCACATATCTTTACTCTCTTTAGTCATATATAATTGCTATTGTTGCTTCTTTTGGTGAATCACTCTTTAGAGCTTTTCAAATCCACCTATGATTCTGTACTACTCCATTAGCAAGGCAAAACCAAAAAGCAGTCCCTAGAGGGAAAGTGAAATCCTATTTGGAGCTATTGATCCGTCATTATCATTTGGGTTAGTCCAAAATGGTTCAATTACTTGATTGGGACTTCTACTTTTGATAAGTAATCAAATAGTAGAGTTGAAAGAGCATTATAATGGAAGAACAGTAACTTTACCCACACAGACACTGTCAAAAAATATACACACGACGGCGGGTTCTCATTTCCCTCATAAATTAATCCAACCTTTTCATCACAACTTGCCATATAGTTCAACATGATTTTATCAATTACAAAAGCCAAGACTAGTATAGTACTAGGACATGAAAATACTGCCAAAAGTAAACATACCGTTAGAGCAACAGAGAAGAAAAGAGAAACTTCTCCTGTGTATCATCATACGAGAATGATGATTATCTATGTCTTGAACCATTCTTTTTGCCATGTTTACTAGTTTCAACTCAGCAAAATACTTCAAACATCTCTATAGTATATTATAATCCATGCATATAAACTACTAGTTCTATACTCTTTCTGAATATTCTCTTCTATGCAATGCTTTAAACTCAACCAACTTTAACAAGCACATGTTGGCAGCAAGCAGCTTGACATGAATCCCCGGATGCCCTTCTGCGAAAAGCTCAAATAAATCACAGGAAAAAGTTTAGTACAAGGAAAAACTATTCATAATGGATAAGGTTGCACGTTGTAATTTCAGAAAAGGGAGTTCTTAAAGTTTCTTTTTTTAAATCTAAATGGATTATCATTACCCTAGTCTAATTGAACTTTATGTAGTGCCATTAAAACCAAAAAAGTGATAATTATACCACCCATTTTCGTTAGAACTTGTCCATTTCTCCTCTTTTTTTCTTTGTCGAAAAGATTACCACTTTAAGCACTGTCCCTTCATAACAATACATAAGATAGTGTGACACCACAAAAGAAGGGCTATTCCTTTCAATTCTTGGTCCACAAAAAGTCCATTTGTTTCTGGTACATGAATGGGGTAGCGGCACTAACAGGGGTGAGCTGGCTGGTGGTTGAATTTTATTTATCAGATATGCATATACCAAACTAAGCGAAAAAAGCAAAATATGATGTGGTTCCGAATGAAGGACCTACCCTTTTAGGCTTTGCGTAAAGCAGCTCAGGGGATATCTTGTAGAGATCTTCATCAACAGCCTTAGGTACAATTTTAGGTGCTTGAGGAACAAGGCTTGGCGGTTCTTTATCAAAATCACAAACCACCCATGCATCTTTTCTTGCTTCTTTCCCCACGTCTTGGTAACTTGTTTTTTTCTGTCAACGACACTTTCACAATTAACTTTTCCACTCATATACACCATTAACACAAGGGAATATCCTAAATAAATCACTTTCATATAGCTTTTCTTGAGAAAAAACAATTAATGGAAAGACTACTAACTTCACAAAGCTAATAAAAAGCAGGATAAAATTAGGTACCATAATGAAATACTACTATAGGAGTATTAAGATAGTCATGTAGTCATGCAACTGAAGAACTGAATACAAAATTCTTCAATACTTTTATGTGTTTTTCCTCTTATTCATGACAGGGTATCTTAACCCTCTAGTAACATGTAATTTCGTGTTTTTCTTTTCAAAATTACCAATTCTACTTTTATGAACTACTCCTATATATGTGTACTTATCTTCAAGTTTAACCTTTAAAGTTTAAACTCCGTAAGACAATATTTTATACTATCATATCACCATTAAACAGCGACTGAGGCAAGAGTTCATATAAAGGGATTCAAGAAAATACAATTATCACGGAGGGATTCAAGCGAAACCTAGAACATTTTTAACCACCTTTGTTACTAGACTGAAAATTTTCCTAGTGTCCAACATATTTTAACAATTTAATTACTTTATTCGCAAAAATCAATTTTCTGATTCAATTGAACTCTTTTCAGTACGTATAGTCAGCCCATGGGCCATGCCTATATGATAATTACATGCAATCGTTCATAAAAAAAAAAGATAAACTCAAAAAAAAGTGGCTAAGATGCTAAAAATTACCTTACGTCGAGGAACAACGATCATAGCAGGTGTAACAATATCATTCTGGTAAAGATCACCAGTGACATATAAATCAGAGTCTTGGGAATAGTTGTAATGAAACAAGCCAGTCTCTCTTGCTGAATCAAAACACTCAGTGAAAGGAATAGAGAATTCATCGTTACAATAATCCCAGCTACCAAATGCTGGAACATGTCTCCTCCTCAAGTAATAGTTGTTCTCCTGTTACAAAGAAAAATAAAAGAAATCAGGAACATAGTTAAAACACAAGTTTAAAATGATGACTTATTCCAGTAAATACACAAAGAAGATATTCAATAAGTGCTTACGTCCATTTTGGTTATTATAGCTGAGTATCAAAAAAGAAGCTTAGTAGAATCTTGGAGATGAACAATCTACAGATTCTTGAAAGTTCAAAGTTACTTCTTTCTTTTACCTTGTTACTTTCTTTTTATCAAATGGATTCTATGAATGAAGGGGAATGGGAGGATCTTTTTAAAGGACCCTGAAATGAGATTGCTTTACTTGGTGAGTACTACTATTTGTTTTTGGTGGGATTTTTAAAGGGTAAAAGTAAGAGAATACAGGATAGTGAATGTGTAATTTGAAAGAGATTTAGAGCATTAAGTGGACATTTAATACTTTTTTCCATTTTTATCATAGCTATTCCGAGTAGATTTGTAGTCATTAACTATAGTGATTGTGTAAATGCTTTTTAAAACTTATCCACCTAACTATAGTTAATACAGTTGTGCTGGAAAAAATTACACTTGTTAAGTAATCTAGGCCTTTTAAAATTAAATTGGACAAATGGCATTTATGCCGATGTGTCCTTGAGAAAATGTAATGAAGAGGAACGGGTTCTTAATTACTAATGAAGGAAGATGTAAGACTAATTCAGTCAAATACTGATACTTTTTATGATTCATGCTATTTCCTCCATTTTCAATAGATATGTGGTATAGTTTCACTAATGATTTTTGAAACTTGTGATACCTGTCATACAATTTATTTGGTTATAAGAATTTGAATTTTGTATTTTTAAACATGTCATCAATGGAAAAATGAAAATTTAAATTAAATTTTAAAATTTAGAAAATTGTTACTCTCATTGAAACAAATTAGAAAAACAAATAGGGAATGTCAAAATCGGAATTGATAGACTATTAAAACATCTTAGTATATATGTCAAAGTTGGAACTGATAGACTATAAATCATTTTCTTTGTAAATATTCCATCCGTTTTAAAAAAGATTACTCATTTGACTTTGCACGGTATTTAACAAAGAGTGTAAGACTTTTGAAACTTATAGTTTAAAATAAGTACATGTTTGTGTGGCTACAAATCATCTCATTAAAGGTAGTGAAAATTTATTATTAAATTTAGAAAGAGTTCATTCTTTTTTAAACAGACTAAAAAAAATAAATTCATTATTTTTTGAAATAGTTGGAGTATGTCAAAAACCCAAAATCTTAATGAACAAATAACGAAGTTGATATAGTATCAAGCTATACTGTAGAAAAAGGTTAGAAACAGAGAAAGAGGGCAAGCCCAGATATCAAAAATGTGAGAAGCAGACAAGAGGGACAGAGAGGTAAGGGCGGAGTTTTGGGGTCATCAGCTTTTTACTTTGTTGCTTTATAGATTGGAGAATTTATCTACGGACTACTTTTTTCTCCAATTTATTTGGTCTTTGTTAGGACACTGTATATATTCAGAGCTAGTATCATTACACTATTATACAAAGTTGTTGCTTTCTGAAAAATTAAAACCCAAAGCAGCAAAGGACATGAATTTAAGGACAGTTGCAAAAGTTTTGATATAGACTTTTTAACCCCACACGCATCACAATGAAATGCTTTGTGTTCCGCACATACTTTTACACAATTTTTTCCAACATTCCAATATACTTAGTAAACTCTCTCTATTAACTTCGTTTGTCCTAATTTTTGTAGTTATTATAGTGATTTGCTATTACAGAAAGCATATAATATAACATGATAGAAAAAATCGAATTTACAATAGAACTAAAATAGATAAAAGGTTTTTATGAATTTAATTAGTTTGAGATTGAAAGGGTAGGTTTGCTCCCACTCCCAGCTCCATCTAAGCCGGTATCTTGCTCTCAAGGGGTGTGGTCTTGGAGGGACCAACTATTGATGTGTTGCCCTCCCACTATGGTTTTATAGTAGTTGAGTTCGAAAGCCGATTCAAATATTCTTTGCATACCTAGATGGGATAAATTGTTATCATTGAGTCCGTTTGAGTGAGCTTAAAAGTACTCCCTCTATTTTAAAATGGTTGTTATAGTTCGGATTTCGAGAGTCAAACGAGTTTAACTTTGACCGTAATATTTTCATATGTCTTTTAAATATTTTGAATTATTAATTATTGTGACTTATAGTACTTTTTATGTAGTTTCTAAATATATAAACATCGTTACAAAAAATTTAAAAATTATATGTTTAAATTCACAGTCAAAATGAACTTGTTTGACTCTCGAAATCCGAACTATGACAACCACTTTGGAACGGAGGGAGTAGTTTGAAAGTACATATGTGCTTATAAGCGTATTTGATAACTCAAAATCTCATAAGCTTATCCGTCCTTATATACTTAAAATAAGCTAAAAATGAAAAGTTGAAAAATTCTAACTTCTCAAAAGCAATTTATAAACAACTTATGACTTATAAGTTACTTAAAATAAGCTCATCCAAACGGGCTCAATGTGGTCAAAAGGAGATTGTGATGGAACAGTCGGATCATTCTCTCTACCCTTAATTAAAACCTTTTCTTGAAATCGTGAAATGTTCTAATAAAAAATATTTTACGCCTTAATGAACTTACTCACACGAATATTAATTGATATTGATACGATTTCAATGGAAATGTGTAGGAATATAAACTGGATAGGTCTGTTAAATGAATACAATGGGTCAAAACAGAAACAGAGGTAATGTCAGGTTTTGAACTGTTGCAACGGCGCTAAGGAACAGGCACGGCAAGTCTATTCAGTGAAGGAGTCAAAGATTTATTAAACAAAAGAATTGGCAGTTCAGAACTGATGCAGAGAGTTGTCACAGTCTGTTTCTGATATTTGGCAGTAACTAAAGCTTTAAATGGACAAAAATATCTTAAAGTTGGTAACTTGAGTAACACAGAATGTGAATTAAGGAAAGTTTCGTTTATTGAAATTTGAAGTTGATTGTTGTCTCATCTCATAAAATAAGAATTCACCAGTTGATGGATTGATTTCTTAATGGCCCATCACTCGTGGTCTCAATAAGGAAGACCAAAAGCAGAAGTCAACCTTGATCCAACAAGGGAAGAGAATGTCCAATTGTCCAAAGACCATAAGGATGCCCATTCTTCTAAGTCCTAGAGAAAGATGAAACTTTGACACACGGATCAATAGTTAAAAAGTATTTCCTCTGTCCCAATTTATGTATCATATTTTTCTTTTTGGTCTGTCCAAAAAAGAATGTCACATTTCCTTATTTGTCAACTATTTAATGTACTATATTTATTTTCCCTATTGGGTCCTACTTCTTTTAAAAGCCACAAACAACTTTTTTATTACTACAATCTTCTATCTTTTCAAGGGTAAATTTGAACATTTACAAAGTCAACTTCTATTTCTTAAACTCCGTGTCAAGTCAAACATCGCCACATAAATTGAGACGGAGGGAGTAAATTATTTTTAGCAGAATACAAACGACTCTGAAACTTGTCAAATGTTTGTTTCTAGACACCTTATGTAGGAATCCGAACAATTAAGTACCTAAGTTTGTTGAAATATGTTCATTAAACATGTAATGTTGACGTAGACACGAAACATGTCTTTCTTTTGAAACAATAGTAGTTTATATTCTGAGAAGAAATTTGCGAATTACTGTATAAAACATATGTAGATACTAATGTGGGCCGTCTTAGCTCAGCTGGTAGAGCGCATGGCTTTTAACCATGTGGTCGTGGGTTCGATTCCCACAGACGGCGATGCTTTTTATTGACAACATTTTCCCCCCCAACATCTCATATTTTTTGCTTCATTATTAGCTGCTTTACACCTATTCATTGCAGGAATATCTGGTGACAGAAACTGATTCTATCCAGTTAAGTAGTGCTACTTAATATGTTTAGATAGCTTCATGGCTAACATTAGTTTGGGCCTGGATTTTACATACTATAAGCATATCATTACCCATGTGTTAAACTAGGGAGGGGCTCATACTTGATTTGTTCCTTTTATTCATACAATCCTAAACTTTTATCATTATCATTTTATTATCTTCCGATTGTAATCCATGATCCTGATCGATAGTTCGTTTAATTCATACAACTTTTGTTGTTGGTTAACGGTTTTTGATAAGTTGTTCTTGCATATTTCATTGCACATAACTTCCCATACATCCTTATAGATTTAGAAAGACTAAGAACGTTGAATATACTTGGTTGAGTAGAATGAAAAGAAAACTTAAAACTTGATAGCCAGTATGTCTTCCAAAGCTTAGAATATGATAAACGAACATGATCTTCAATGATAAAACAAATCAAAGCCACACATAAGTAGAGTCATACTTTTTTCCATGTTCAAATCACTAGTAATGATGATAATTTGTACTCAATATCAATAGAATCACATATTTAGAAGTGTATGGGTGGGAAACCCATGTTTCTGTTGGGCCGTTGGCCCTACTTGTCCTTCAATTGTGATCTCAATTGAAAATCAATTCTAAACTTCAGAATCAAACACACTTTGGAATGATTCTGATATATGGGCTTGAATTACCAAAAATGTATATGTTCCAAATGAATCACAAAACCCCTTTTACTTTGATGTATTCATACTCTTTTTTTTTTTTTGAACCCCAAGAAAACCCGCAGCCGCTACAGCCTATTGATTGTGCGCACTGGGTAAACCCCCTTGTGTAATGGCCTGCAAACCACTCAAGGGATGTAAACCGTACTAGGAAAACCCGATGCGACAGGCTCGATTCAGAAGGCATTGAGGGGGAACCGAACTCGAGTCATCCATGTGGATAACCACCTCCAAACCAACTGAGCCATCCCAAAGGGACGTATTATTAATAGTCCCATCAATACCAATTTTAATTACGTGGCAGTCTGCATCTTTTACATATACTTCTATAGTGGACTTCTTTATATCTTGTGCTCGCTTGGATAGTCCAATGACCACGAAGTTCGAACCGGAATCCTCATTTAACATAAGGAGTGAGGGAGTGTGAAAACTATGAGCTAAAAGCCTAAAAGTAGGCGTACATGCACCCCTTACAAGATATAATAGCATACTCCATCATTCTCTAACCATTGTTTAACAAAGGAGACAAGATAAAAGAAGCAAGTTTGTCTTCCTTTTAATTTGATCTTACATATACTACTATATATCGAGGCATATGATCATTGCTGTCCAAATGGGTATTCCTGATTTCCTTATTAATTATATGAAAAAGACTAATATATATTGGTTATTGTAAAGTTATGATCTTCTAGTTGGTCCAGGGCCAACTTATGGACTCTGCCCATGCCCATTGCCCAAGTTTGTTCCCCGTCTTTTCTCTGTATATCACATTAAGATGATCTTTTAGAATAAAGTATTCGATTTGGCCACATGCTCTGAAGTACTTTATTTATTTTTGGTAAATGTCTCACAGCTATTTTTTTTTTAAAAAAAAAAAAAGGTGCATGGGACACTAGCAGTAGCAAGCAGGAGGGGTGGGGATATAGGTTATCGTCACGATCTTAAATTCTTAAATCACAATCTTGCCCAAGTAAATGACCGTCTCAATTTAATTACATCAAATTCTTGCGCTTCTTATTTGTTACCTGTGGTCAGAGTCTTCCAAGCAAAAATAATCATGCACATGAAATTGTATCGACGCACATAGTATTATTTTGTTGAGCAAGTGGAGATCAGACATACATGTCCGTAGCGTACCCTCTTTTCATATATAATATAAACTTAATTTGCAGTTATTTAATTTCTTGAGACGAGATTATTGTACTAAATACTTTTTTCATTTATCGATTTAAATACTGAATCGATCTTTAATGATCAGTTCAAATTCTTGATTGGTTGTACACTTCGAGTAGTAGTTGATCACTTGATTTCACTTGGTCTCATTCGCACGTAGAGTGAAAGCATCAGAAGATCCATTGTGTTACTTATTCAAACTTTTCTCAAAGTAAGTCATATTTATGTGGGTGTGGGTCTCACAATTTGAAATGTGAACTAATCCTTTTTCCGAAAATTATGACAGACCATATCTTACTGTTTGAAATTGGTTCATCAAGTCATGGATTTCTTTTTCATCCTTTTCAATTTTCAAATAGTAAATGTTTCAGCTAGGGGTTCTTAATTAATTCTTTCATGCACTAAAAATGATAGTTTATATTATGCAGTAGGCCTCTGGCTATACTATTGTTTAATCCCCTTTCCACCTTGCTTCACTTGATAGTTAGATTATGCCTTGCTTGCTGTGAATATCAAGGTTGTAGCAAAGGAATAAGATAAATTAACCAACTTACCTACTTACATTTATTCAAAGTTATTACTAAATCTCTTTGTAATGAATTATGGAATTTTAGAATTTTTGAAGAACGCAAAGGTAAAAATCCAACATTTGTAAATTTTAATTGATATTTCAAATTGCATGTAAGTTCAGAAAAGACGAGTTCACTAAAACATATGCAAATACCACAATATGGAACATACTTCAATTCCTACTTTATTATTCAATATACTTAGGAGGGATAAGCTAATTAAAAACTAAATTTGCTAAATTAACCTCAAAACATAAACTTAGTACAATTATTTTGATAAAGTTATTACCACATTTTCTACTTTTTTTTTTTTTACAGAGGTCATTCCCTCAGAAAGTATCAACATGTCAATGTTGTACAAGATAGATTGTTACTAAAATTAAAGAGTTAACCAAAAATGAAGCTAGCTACCAAATTGATTGACTAGAGGGTCCATCTCATTTAGCATGTAGATTTTATTGCATTATTGATTGCTTGAGGTTACAGGCTTAGTTGTTCGGATGTACCCTACTGATTATAAGCACCAAAGTTTTATTTGCTGTAATTATAGAAACTCTATTTGATGTGTTAAACAGGTATAAGATCAGAATAGATATAGGTTATTTAATTTGCTAAAAGTTGGAGGAAAAAGAACTAAACTAATGTATTGAATAGCTTATACCGGAAATAATCTCCGATGCTCACTGACAATTTGGCTTTAAAAAATAACAATAATCTTATATACTTATAATTTTTATCAATCCTTGTGTTGTACTATCTTTTATTGATATAATGTAAAACATGTCATATAACAAAATAACATTTATTTACTTATAAAATCAAATGCCCTATATAGATATCACAAACAAGTCACTGCACATTATTCACACCTCCACTCTACCATTACTCTTTTCATTTCTCCCTTGTCCCAAACAGCACTCATTTTCTTTTAAACACGATATGCAGCTAAATACCGTCACATAAAAGAATGTTAGTTACCGTAAAATATTTGAATGATATTCATAACAACTTTTTGAACACTGACAGCTCTTATCTGTCCCCCCAGTGAGTGTGTACTGTACTATTAAGCTTCTCCCACATTCTCCAAATCACATGCTTCTCTCACTTTTTCTTAGTGAGAGGATAAACATCACAAATTCTGATCAAACAATGGCTGGATATGTAGGTGTTTTTGTAACTGATCCATGGCTTCAGAATCAATTCACTCAAGTCGAGCTTCGTCGTTTAAAATCTCACGTAAGTCTTTTCTATAAAAGAGCGTGATTTGTAATCATGAATAAGACAGATTACCTGCTACAATAGGTATAAGTGATCTAACGGTGTAAAGATTATTTACAATGACGGTGTAATTGATGAGTTTAAGTTATATATATATATATATATATATATATATATATATATATATATATATATATATATATATATTGTTAGTGTGAAGAAAAAATTTACCCTATCAGGTCGCACAAAAGATAAAACTATTACATGTAAGGCGATATAAAAAGTGAGATTTGTAATCATAACATTAGACAGATTGCCTGCTACAATAAGTAAAGGTGACCTGATAGTGTAAAAGTTATTTATAATAATGGTGTAATCAATGAGTTTAAGTTATATATAATGTTAGTGTGAAGAATTTTTATACTATCAGGTCACTTTTACTGTGAGCTTCACTAAGATCGGGTAAAGGATGAAAGTTAAAATAGTGGAAATATGATGAATTTTCTGTATACTGGTAGAGCAAAATGAATTTTGAGGATTTATGTATTGATTCTTTAACTAATCTTGGATCGACGTGTAGTTGATTGAATCAGTTAATTCTAAGGATTTTATGATTAATTGCAGTTCAATGCGATGAAGAGAGAAAATGGAGGTCTAACGCTTGCAGATTTACCTTCCAAAATGGCGAGATTAAAACACGTAGAGGAGAATCTTACAGAGCAAGAAAGAGAGTCATTTTTGAAAGATTTGTATAAGAATTTGGATGAAGACGTTGATTTCGAGCTGTTTCTTCAGGTAACACACGATCACGTTTAATTAAATATTGTTAGATGCAATACTTCATATTGATACTCTTACATTGTCAATTTGAAGAAGATGTTAGAGTCTTTGTCCTTTTCAGAAGCTGTATGGAGTAACATGATCGATGAGGATTCACATAGCCGACCCCAACTTGTTAGGGACTGAGTCGTAGTTGTTGTATAGAACCTGCTATCATACTTAAAATGATTTTTAGGTTTTCTGAAACTGAAAGGAAGGACAATTGAAAAAGGAAAAGGAATTGAGAATCTATATCTTTATAAAAACCTCTCTAATCTTTGGTTATCATTTAAGTTATTTTGTTGAAGTTTCTTGTGCTCACTCTTCACGGCATACAAATAGAGAATTTCAATCTTTTCAGTAGTTTCAAATGATTTTGTGTTTCTATGCTACTTTTTCCTAGTAAATGTAGAGGTTTGAAATTTGTTTTAATAGCTAGGGAAGATGAAGATGAAGATGAAGAATGAAGTGAATAACAAGCTTAACCTGAACTTATTAATCTTCCAGAATATTCCTCCATACGTTGCAATTCCGACTCGAAATGCATTTATCATTTATGTTTAGGATAAAAAATAATACTTGGTACTTTTTCAGTCTTTCTTCTTAGTTTCATACGAGCATTTGGTTTCAGTAGTTATGTTAAACATACTCGTCAAGAATTTGTTGGTGGATTTATCTAAGAGTGAAAGAACTGTGAACTCATGACAGGTTTACCTGAAAATCCAAGCACATGCTGCTACAAGGATGGGAAATACTGCAAAGAGTTCATCAGCTTTTGTCAAGTCTGCAACTTCTACATTGCTCCACACAATCAGTGAATCCGAGAAGGCAGCATATGTTGCACATATTAACAGCTATCTTGCTGATGATGAATTTTTGAAGAAATACCTTCCGATTGATACTTCAACTAATGATCTCTTTGAGATTGCCAAGGATGGAGTTCTTATTTGGTGAGCATCAAATCTTTCACTTGGTGCACTAATATGACTCAAGCACGCAAAACTTTTTTGACTAGATTGTAAATTATATTGTTCTTTTCTGCAGCAAGCTTATCAATATGGCCGTACCAGGAACTATTGATGAACGGGCAATAAATATGAAGAGAATGCTGAATCCATGGGAAAGGAATGAAAATCATACATTGTGCCTCAACTCAGCTAAGGCAATTGGATGTACTCTAGTCAATATAGGCACTCAAGACTTTATTGAAGGAAGGGTATGTGTCCTCTCACATAAGCAATATCATGGTCTAATTCTTACTCAAAAATATCTTCCATGTTTTTGGTATTCCTCAAGACGTATTCATAAGCTTACTTCTGTCAGTGTGAAAAATTGTCTGTGAGGTTTTTATAGCTAGCAAATTTTGTTTAACTTCAGTTTCTGCAGTGTTACGTACTGGTCTAATACTTTGTCTTTCTTATCATTTCCAGAGGCATCTTGTTCTTGGAGTGATATCTCAAATTATTAAGGTAAGGGTTCTGACTTCTGAGTCCTTAGAGAATCATTTAGCATATTTTAATGCTTTGAAATAATGAGGCAACTTTAGTACAAATAGGTAACCTTACAAGATGAAGGAATTAGCATTAGTCACCAGCATACGTAAACTCATTACCAAAAAAATTATAAGATATTGATTTTCTTTTATGTTATTTCAGATTCAACTATTGGCTGACCTCAACTTAAAGAAAACACCTCAGCTAGTTGAGTTAGTTGACGATAGCAAGGTAAAGTCACACCCTCACCAATGCTTCATTAATTAATCAGCTTGTGGCGAAACTTGTGTTATTTACTTCATTGTCTGTAATTTCAGGATGTAGAGGAGCTGATGAGTCTACCTCCAGAAAAAATCTTGCTCAGGTGGATGAATTTTCAATTGAAGAAAGCTCGATACGAGAAAATTGTGGCAAACTTCTCTTCTGACATAAAGGTAATTGAGCTGGACTTTGCATCAATCGGGTGTGACTTTGCAAAATATTAATATCTGCAACCTTTTCCTTGGTAATTTAAAGATAATCCCTTCCCCTTAGAGCGAGGAAGATAGTGGTGCTAGTATTTATCTTTTTCATATGCCAGAAATTCTAAACAAGTTCCCATTCAAGACTATAACAATTCAGATTGACGACAGTTTCTGCAAAGATATCTATATATTGAGAGTTATTAATAAGCTGTATAGTTTTACAGAATGAATAGTGGAAGACTTTCTTGTCTTCTACTCCATAAATAAAGGAAAAGAGCTTTCCTCTTCATCCCTTTTGCTTGATTTAATCATCCATTTTAGGGTATAATGCTGACTCTTAAGCTATTTATTTGCTTTTGTAGGATGGAGAAGCTTATGCTCACCTCTTAAATGTTCTCGCCCCAGAGTACACTAATCCTACCACACTCACTGTGAAAGACCATTTAGAAAGAGCAAAGCTGGTCTTGGATCACGCAGATAGGATGGGTTGCAAAAGATACTTAACAGCGAAAGATATTGTGGAAGGTTCTCCAAATCTTAACCTTGCTTTTGTGGCGCATATCTTTCAGCACAGGTAAGAAGCTAGAGTTCTACTAGTGAACTTGCAAACTAGTTCCATTGAAGTTCTCTTTTGTTTATAACATATTAATGAGAACTGACTTCCATTGAAGTTCTGCTCTATGTGCAACTGATGGACCATGTTAAATTGCATTTTATTTCTTGTTCTTATAAAAACGCCAAATCTTGGTGCTTCACCATGTTTCTTTCTTAGCATACATGAATGCCAGCAGAGGGACTTGAATAAGCATATATTTCCTTTTGCCACACTAGTCAGATGATCTCAAATTTGCAATGAATTGAGAAAACTACTTGAATGATTAGTCAATTCAGCTAGTCTTTGTTGAAGTTAGTGCATAACATTTTACTGCTATTTAACTGTAAAATTTAGTTGTTTGATTATTTCAATCTTGAATTGACCATAAACTTCTTATCCATAGGAATGGGCTATCAACTCAAACAAAGCAAATATCTTTTGTGGAGATTTCACCAGATGAAGCTCAAATGTCCAGGGAAGAGAGAGCTTTCCGCTTTTGGATCAATAGTCTTGGAAATTCAGCTTACATAGACAATGTTTTTGAAGATCTCAGGAATGGGTGAGTGCTACCTTGGTACCCTAGTATTGCAAACTTTTCCCATGGCAGTGGGCTTATTTCATGTTACTACAAAATTCCGTAAGTTAAATACTAGTAAAAAACTTGAACCGTGCAGTGATCTAATTTGCTCATGCCAGGATATTTGGAAATTTTAAATCTATTTGGTTTCACGAAAGTTGTAAATTATTCATAACATGCCACTTCTATGTATGTGCGCGCACTCTCCTTTCAATCTAATGAATGTTCGTGTCTTGCCAGATGGTTGCTTTTAGAGACACTTGACAAGGTGTCTCCTGGAATAGTTAATTGGAAAATTGCTACTAAGCCTCCAATTAAGATGCCTTTCAGAAAAGTAGAAAACTGCAACCAAGTTGTGAAAATTGGGAAACAACTGAAGTTTTCTCTAGTAAATATTGCTGGAAATGACATTGTACAGGGAAATAAGAAATTAATATTGGGTAAGTGAAACCATCCTTTCTCTCTCTCTTTTTCCTCCTAATTTATTCATTTCTTTACTATCAACATGCCTTCTTTTTTTTCTTGAGAGGGATTGGGTGTTAACTCAAACTGTCATCGACCAACATTCTCCGTTCCCTGTTTCAGCTTACCTGTGGCAGTTAATGCGATGTAACATGCTTCAGCTCTTGAAGAATTTGAGATCTCGTTCTAATGGGAAGGAAATCACTGATGCTGATATTTTAGAGTGGGCCAACAGCAAAGTAAGAAATTCAGGGAGCAAGAGTCGCATGACTAGTTTTAAGGTATCATTTCTAAAGACCAGTCCCTTTCAGATTCAGAACAACAGAGTTGAGTAGGCCTGCGATTGATTATTTTGATAAAACACGGGTTTTGGTAGCAGGCATATGATATTAGCTCTACGTGCGCACACACATATATTATCTGTTTTCAATGTTTTGAACCTTGTTTTGAAATGTTTTATGCTGGGTAATTAGGAGGGAAATTAATATCAATGTGCACATCAAGTTCAGGTTTTGCTTAAAAAGACTATACATGCACACATATTAAATGTGAGAAACTACTTTTCTTTCTGGCGGCAAATTATTTGATATGTTTGCAAAGAAAGTTGTAACTTCTATACAATCCTTGATTTTCAATTGGGCATCTGTTTGCGGTAAAATTTGATGCTCTATATGATCTTCGCTGGTCTCCACCACATATTTGGATCATGTATCTTGATATAGTTATTAGATGAGGCATTGCTAATTGAACTACATAACAAATTGGCTAATATACACCTCTTTACCCTCCCTTACTGTGACTCGGAGAACTGACTCAGCTTAATTTACAGGATAAGAGTTTGTCAGATGGCATCTTTTTCCTTGAGCTGCTTAGTGCTGTACACCCTCGAGCTGTTAACTGGAGTCTTGTAACAAAAGGAGAAACTGGTAATCCTATTGAGATATTGAATGTAGTTGAAGTAACTTAATATGCTTGCATAGTCAAATAAGGAAGTTCAATTCAAAAACTGTCTAAATGGTATATTTCCTTCTTTTTCTCTGAATATGGAGGAGTTAAGAGAATTCCACATTCTTGCCACAGTATCATGAATAGTACCTTATTGAGTTACTTATTTTATGTTTCTCCGTTCAGTCGCGTTTATTAGTATAGTTGAAATATATTTTTGGTGATGCAGAGGAGCAGAAGAAGATGAATGCAACCTACATTATCAGTATTGCAAGGAAACTAGGTTGTTCAATATTTTTGTTACCTGAAGATTTGATTGAGGTAATCCTTCATTATTTGCTTAACTTTTTTTGGCACTTGCGTTCTCTAACCCTCACTGAACGTGAATGGATGATTGATGAATTCTATTTTTACCTTTTAAGGCAGTAATGTGAATTTGATGCCTCTCATTGTAAATAAAACGAGTCAAGTTCTCTGCATTTGTTGTATCCTCTCTGACTACTGGTATCGGAGGCAGATGCAGGATTAGAACTTGATGGATTCAGTTTTTAATATTTCTCACATTTTTATTCACGTTCCATTTCAAATACACTGAGTCGGTTGAACCCATTTGTATTCACGTTCCACGTCAAATATACTGGTTCGAACCCCAAGCTAACAAGCAACATCCGTCACCGACTGTCGTAGTGCAAAAATGATAATACAGTTGCGTGTTTTGATTAGGTAAACCAAAAGATGATCCTTACACTCACAGCAAGTATAATGTATTGGCACTTGAAACAACCAACGGAGGACCAAACTTGTACATCTTCAGATAGTGATAATAGCTCAGTGGACACAAACTCAACCTCAACGTTGGATGACACAGCTTCTGAGTGTTCAATAGATGACAGCAACAACAGATAGCTGGAAGTTTTTTTTTTTTTTCACCAGAGAATTGTGCTGGTTTTTTCTTCTTCCTTTTTTTTTTTTTTTTTTTTTTTTTTTTTTTTTTTTAAGTTTTTGGTGCTCAATGATTAAATTTTTAAAAATATAGGGTGTATGGCTTTGTAGTTTGTAGTAATCAATCGGTGTTGTATTGCAGTTATTTAAAAGTGAATGTATAGTTTTGAGAGTTATTCAATTTTTGTACTCTATAAGAGATCTTGCCTAGTCTACCTTGGCTTTTATATGTCTAGTATGAGATTTGATTTTGTAACTTTTTCTGAATGGTACTTATATGACGTTTACATAAGAAATCGTAAGGTAGTAACAGTGGAGATTTATAAACATAAGAGAATTGGTACAATGTAACAATTTACAATTTGAATGAAATTAAATGACTTGCCTTCCTATTGTTTATATCCATATCTCCTACATTTTAGAATAAAAATTCTTGCAAACTTGACATATATAGTAACTAAAAAAAAAAATTAATGAACCACAAAATTAATTGACCCTTAGTAAAATAATATGCACTTTGTAAAATGGACTCTACTGACAGTGTTTAACACATAAAGTCCAACTTATATTCAAATTATAAATGTGATTTCTTCTTGTAACTGAACGTAGGAGATCAATTCTACTCCGAGGACCAACCGTCCTCCCAGAAAAGAGAGAAAAAAAAAGATTTAAAAAATATTCATACTTATTTTTATAAAATTGGCAATTAAATCCAAAGAAGAAAATATTGTAGACAATTAGGTCCCAAAGATTTAGAAGAAGTTCTTCCCCGCCAACAACCACTTCTTCCACCGTCTCTCTTATACCTCATTCTCTTTCTTCCTAAATTCAATTCTTCACATTTGGAAATCCAACTTGTAAGTTGAATTTATTGAAAAAACGTTTACTTTTTGTTGTTATCTTATCAAATTAGTAAATTTTAACTTGACTAATTATGCTTATTATGATTCTTTCTGTGAAAATTTCCCATGACCCTTGAGAAAATTGGTGATTTTGTATGCTTTTTTTCACATGGGCCCTTCCCCGAACCCTACGTGATTTCAGGATGCTTTATGCACCGGGCTGTCCTTTTTTTTAAAAAAAAAAAAAACGTCTGTTTGATTGGGATTTTGTGCAGTGATTTGTATCTTTTCCTTTTGATGAAAGGAGAAGCTTTTATAAAGCAGTTGTTTAAAGTAGAATTATTAATTATTACTTTTATTGCAAAGGAATGCTTTAGCTGAGATATTATTACTGCTAGGTGAATATTATCAAGATTGGACTTGAAAATGGTATCGGAATTGATAAATGCGAATCCCATTGTGTATGAGAAGAAGGAGCGTCCAGCTAGGAGTGTTCCAAGTGTGTATGAAAATGCAGCTGAATGTATCGACGAGCTAGAAATATTTGATATCCTTTTAAATGAATTGCATTTTATCATCGTTGAGTCAGCGATGGCTGAAATCTGAAACTGTTCTTAATTGTTAAGTTAGAGTTGAAGTTAATCTTTTATTGTGGATCCTATACTTTCTATGAGTGGTTTAGCCGTATTGAGATTTATACATTTTGAAAATGTAGAGAACTTCCAGAACTTTTTATTTATTTACATAATTGACAAGAGATTAGTTTCAATGGATTAACATGGCTCGTGAGGATACTTTTTTTGTGAATGAGGCGTAGCTATTGTTGTTGTTGTTGTGGACTTAAAGTTATCTTTCTATGATAAGGGAATATCTATTGAGGCTAAAACACATGCACTTCAGAATCTGTGAGAGTTTTGTGCTCGATCATTTAGATTTCAAATGGAGCGGTACCAGCTTGCTTAAGTCCCTGAGTAGTGTTAACATAAGTAAAGGAGGATTTTGAATTTTCAAACAAAAGTTAATTTCTTTGTAGTTGTTTTCTATATTAATTTGTTGTGCCTTGTAGTTCAATTTGAAAGATGAGGTGAAAAAACCTTTTTGCTTTGTCGGGCTCACGCACGCGCCGGTTGGGGGGGGGGGGGGATGGCATGCATTATCTGCACCTTCAAGATTTCTTTTACAATTTTGGGATTATGGTGCGCATTGTTTTGATATTCCTAACAAATGGTAGAATATTTCAGGATCACATGTCATGCTGCTTCCTGTTCTGATTTGAGGTGATACTTTTCAGTATAGCAATCTTTGCTTTACTCTGCTTGATGAAATTCTACATAGTTCATGCTTTTCCTTTTGCTTCACAGTAATGAGTGTCATTTCAGCAAGTAACATGAGTACAATACATTTGACGGTGTGTTTTGATAGGATTCCTTCTAAATCTTTTTCTGCTTGTTTGGGTCATCATTGTGTCTTTTTGAAGGGAAACTAAGCAAGTATGAAGTTTGATTTGTAGGGAAGTTCAACTGCATATGAAATGTTAATTATTCCTTAATACCCTTACACTTTCTTAGAGATATAAAAGATCCAGAGCACCCCTATTCTCTGGAAGAACTGAAAGTTATAACAGAAGATTCCATTGAGCTAGATAATGAGCGAAGCTATGTAAGGTGAGAACTGATTCCTTTTCATATGTTTCTTGTATTTTGATTCCTCGTAAGTGGCATTTTCGTGTTGTCTAAGAAGAGAAAGTTGAATTCAGGGTCACATTCACGCCTACCGTTGAACATTGCAGCATGGCGACTGTAATTGGATTATGCTTGCGTGTGAAACTTATGCGATCTTTACCTTCTCGGTATAAGGTATGCTTTATCCCCGTTCTATTTCGATTCAATTGAAAGCATATTAAGTTGCTAGAACATTGTGCTATAATTGATATGCTAGTATGATATTATAGAAGTCGACAATTCTCAAAATCACGGATTACTGGAGAAGAGGTTCATCCTTGTAGAGCTGCACCAAGCATTGATGTATGTGTGTGTGTGTTTTCATAGAACTGTCAATGATTTCAACCTCAGAGTTGTTTCCCTGGCACCAGTTGCATGAATTCATGGACATATATCCTACACTAGCGATTTCTTTTTCAAAATCTTTAACCGTTTGCAAATGTGGTTACCTTTTTGTTGTAGCTTCAGCCATTTGTGAATGTGTATATCAGCTTCCTTTTTCCTGAGCAAAGTATGATCTTTTTGTTATCATATTTGATAAGTTCTTTCTGTGCATAGCACCTTCTCACTTTCCTAAGCAAGGTTGGATTTTTTATAACGTCTCTCAGTTTTACCGGTCTTAAATTGGTGTTGCCCTTTTGTTTTTGTATTGCCTAGTTTAAAGGGGCAGCCCGGTGCACGAAGCATCCCCGATCACGCAGGGTCCGAGGAAGGCCCGCACCCAGAGGGGTGTATTTTATTGCCTAGTTTGTCCTGTTAAACCTTTTACTGTCGGGTAATGAACAACTATATGAGCTCAGCTATCCAGAAAGTGTAGAAACTTTGTTATCTTCCGTGAAAAGTGAAAAGTTAGGCTTGGTGTGGATTGTGATATATTTTGTATGGTGGAAGTTGCAAAAGAAGTCAGGTGGCTTTTTTTGGCTGCCAGAGATGAGGGTGACGGACTTTAAAACTTTTGTGCCTTAACTACTCGTGGGGTGTTCCTGCATGATATAGATAACCTCTATCAAAGATTCGAACCTGTAACCAGTCTCTCTGTGTTATTTGAATATTTTAGTTGCATATGTAAACTACAAGGATGAAACGATGATGCAGAGACTTCTATAGGAATTCGTTCATTTGTTCGATTACAAAGCAAATGTTTTAACAATGAGGTTTTTAGCTGATAGCTAGCTGTGACATTAAATTGTTGAAACTGTTAAATCTATTTGCAAGTTTTTGGTTTGCTTGTTTTTCAACAACATATCCTTGTTGTTTTGCCAGGTTGATATTAGAGTAGCACCAGGGACTCATGCTACTGAAGCTGCAGGTATTTCTCTGTCTCTCTGTATCTGTCATAACACCCAATACTTAGTCATCATTACCTTTTATCCACTACCCAGGATCTTAAGCTCCAACTCTTTAGCTGCCATGCTGATTGGCTTCTCCGTTTGAACCCGTCGAGGCCATCATTTTAATCACTTCCTATGCGCTTCGACAAAAGTGCATCTTCCTTATTCAAGCAAACCTCGCTAACTGTATATTCTATTTGCTCTTTTTAATATACCACACAGGCATAGAGCTGCTTATGGTTGTACTTTTTCCCGTATATGGTGATATAAGTTGTAACATAAGTCCAAAAGAAAAGAGAAGGAAGAGAGAAAACCATGCAAGCTTCTTTGTTTTTCTCGTCTAATGTTAGCGCATGAGAGTTTTTTTAAGAGTGTTGTCTGCAATTGCTTTATATCCAGAGACTGATCGTTTATTTTCTGCCTGCAGTAAACAAGCAGTTGAACGATAAAGAACGGGTAGCTGCAGCATTGGAAAACCCTAACCTTGTCGACATGGTTGACGAATGCCTTGCTCCAGCTTATGAATGAGGTCATGAGGAAGTTTTTGTTCAGTATGTGGAGATACAACCTGAAAGCTTTCTCCGGCAGTCCTATGCTATATTACCTTTTGTGGTCGTTTTTAAACCTCTACTAAGGTGGTTGTTAGTTCAACAGTGAAATCACTAACTGCAGTGGTTGGGGTATGAAATTGGCTGCATCCTTGTGACATATATGCAGTACTTATATCATTATAATTCGCTGGTATTTTCGATACTTCTAGCCTGTTTCTAATATTGGGTGGATACACAGGCCTCGAGTGTTCATGAAAACAATTCTTGCAAAACCTGGCAACACATACTGGTTTGTTCACATGTAGCATGACTCTTCAACATTTCATATATATGACTGCTGCATTTGATTCATATTATCTGTTCTTCAAAGTTTTTGTAACCCCCCCTCCCCCCCCCCCCCCCCCCGCCCCAACAGTTGATAGATATTTGTGAGTTGTAACCATATCTGTCTAATTTACCTCTAATGCTCCATTTAATAGTAAGAGTAAATCTAAGAGAGAAACAAGATACAGCTTTCTGTTTTTAAAAAGGTCAAATATTTTGAACCGAATTCGGTGCGCAACAATTAACATTTGGGACCAGATGGACTGATCGAGTACTACTTGGGAAGAAAATTCGATCTTTTGACAATAGAAAGTTTTGGGACTAATGCAAATTCTACTTTCAAAATTTCCACATGATTCTGTAACTAAGCGCAAAGTATTCAACTAAAACTACTACTATCAAAATTGCATGTTCGCCTGGGGTCATGTGATGAGGATTTTTTTCTATAATGGTGGTATTCGGGCTAGCTTGTAACCACCAGCAACATGTACCAGACAACTCTATACACCATGACTTTGAATGATGGGAAGAAAACCCCTATGTTTTTTTTATATATGATGAGATTTGACTTGAGACCTTAAGAGACAAGGATTTTCAATATAATCTACACATCAATCACGAATAAGTTAGAGTCGGTTGTATAGATTCTCATTGTCCATGTTATTTCATTTAAATTCATCTCCTTGGTCACAAGTTTGAATCCATTATTATATGTTTGATCTAGTTTTTGTGTTTTTGATGTTGAAACAAGGCCAATATTATTCAAAATATAGATAAAAGAACATTTGAGGTTCTCTATACGTTATAAACATATAAATCTTTGAAAAGCAAAACGAGTTATACAAAGCATAAACCTTAAGTAAAAAGTGTTAACATATAGTATTCCCAGCTAATAAGGATAGTCTATATAGATTTTTTTTTCTCCATCTGACACCATATAGTATTTCATGAAATAAGTACTTGTATGGAAGACCTTTCTCGCTCATGACTGTACACAAAATGAGTCCACCGATCCCCTCAAGATCGAATCAAGGTGATATCTTATTCCCAATAATTTTTTATGTTGTCAGATAAAGTTCTTTCAAGGAGCCTGAATACATTATTTGTTAGTAATTGATTGTATTGTGGGTTTGCCGTGGCTAAATGGAGTCGTGATATAAACAATTTCTCAGGTGCACATGATACGATTTTGTTCATTAATGGGCGACCTGCTTAAAAACAATTGAAACAATAGGTTGTCTGTTACACCCCGTACGTCTAAATTGACGTATGTCATTATAATATCATGTTAAGAATGATTTAAGTGAGTTTAAAGTAATAATATAACCATATATATGATGTTTATATGTTGAATATAAAGTTTGGGAAAAATCAGATGTAAGTTGCGGAAAAACCGACTAAGGAATTGCCTTGTAACGGAGCTTTTTCAGGAATTAATTTCATGTGTTATATGAAGTTTTTTGGGGACATATCATATACCAAATTGAAGGTCTTGGAGTGTAGTTTCCAACACTTTTAACGGTTTGCTCATATAACTTATAGATAAAAAGATACGAGCGTCAGAAGTCAGACCAGAAAAAGGGACATACGCGCAAAAGAGGGCTAGAAATGAAATATTTTTATTATAAAAGAGAAATAACTCTCTCTCTCTCTCTCTCTCTCTCTCTCTCTCTCGACATTTCCAGTAAAACCACGAAATAAACAGAGCCTTTTCAGTTTGAATCCATTTTTTATACTTTTGAAGATAGAACATCAATTTTGACACCAAACGGAAGACGGATTGCGTCAAAACGCTCTACGCGATTAGGGTAACATTATGCTACCTTCAATTTCGTCTATAGTTTGAGTTTTAGAATTACTTTATAGCTAAGTAAAGTATCTAAATTCTATTTTATAGCTTGTTTAAGCTTTAGAAGGTGTGGAATTCAAAGAAAACGAAGTTTAGAAGCTAGAAACATCAAAGGTATGTAAGGCTAAACCTTTCTTTTGGCAAGGCATGTATCTTTTAGATTTTGAAGCTTTTATTAGTTTTAAACTTAGTTTTTCTTGTGAGAAACTTGTATGGTACCAAGGAAACCTTGTATATACTTAATTTGGTACTAAAATCCAAGGTGAAAGACGTCCAAATCAGAAAGACAAAACGTTTCAAAATCTGGAAAATTGTTTTGAACTTTGGACAGTTGTTAGTATATTGATCATAACTCCTTATACAAAATTGATATTAAGATGATTTAAGAATTTCCAGAATCCTAATACATATATCTACAACTTTCATGAAGACCATGAGGTCTATAACTTTTATCTGCACCCTCAAAACTATGATGCAATACAGGACGCTGGTACTGTCTAGAAATTCTGTACATCCGTGGAATTGTTACGCCACTCTCATCTTGTTATCCGTTTAACATGTTTATGTTATCAGTTTATCCGGGTATCCATTCCCGTGTATAGTATAGTGTTGGTTCTGTTTTGCAGATCATCCAGTTTCAGAGGAAACTCTGCCGAAATTTCTATAAAAGTCAAAGAGTTAGACAAATTCTAAGTTTCAGGTTGTGTCTATAATTCAATCCAGAGTATTCTTATCATTCCTTCGAGTCCATATATATTGTTGCCACATGTGTTATGCCTCATACATGCTTATGCTTATATTGTGATCATGTTATGTGTGATTTGGAGTCCCCCATAGAGGCTGGACATTGGACACACAGTCCGGTCGCGTGTGATACTACCCGTCTGGGGGATACAGCCCCTCTGGTTCAGGCGGGAGTTGAAACACCTAGTGTGACCGGGTGTCATTCACACACTCTGACCAGAGAGACTAGATATTACTGGCTGGGGGGGATATAGCCCATAACACCCACCAGGTTTGTTATATATGCGTATATAGCCACAGTATGCATTGCATGATTATACATGAGGCTAGTTCCGGTTTTCAGTTACCTGATTTGGGGGATACAGCCCATAACGCCAGACAGGTACTAGTTCAGATGTTCAGTTACCTGATTTGGGGGGATATAGCCCATAACACCAGACAGGTACCAGTTCAGATAACAGTTCAGTTTTAGCTCGGTACCAGTTATCAGTTCTCAGTTATCAGCCACCAGTTCTTAGCGTCAGTATCAGTTGACAGTTATCAGTTCCAGTTTCTAGTAACCAGCTATCAGTCATATTACAGTTATTTATCAGTATAGTTCATCTCGGTCTTCAGTTCCAGATTCAGCTAGACTTCAGTTTATATTCATATCATGTTTAGTACGTTCTTCAGATTTCCAGCTATATTGCTATGCTCCAGCTCATATTTACATATTTATATTCCAGCCTTACAGTTTCATTCAGCTATGATATATTATATGTTCATGCCTTACATACTTGGTACATATCGTACTCACGCCCTTTTCTGGGGCGCTGCGTTTCATGCCGCGCAGGTGCAGATAGATCAATGCTTGGACCACGTTAGTAGGCCATCGATCAGCTATTGGAGTCACTCCGCTTACTCCCGGAGTTACTTATCTTTTGGTATGTATACAGTCAGCCAGTTTGGGTATGGCGGGGTCTTATCTCGTCCTTTGTATATTCAGTTCATCACTCTTAGAGGACTGTAGATATGTCCCTGTGTGGTGCAGTCAGTATGTTATGTATGTCAGCTTATGTTAGCCTTGTCAGCTTTTTGCATTGCATACTCCTTATCAGCTAGGTTTATGCTTATTCTGTTTATCAATTATAATGGTTAGCAGATTATCAGTAGGATTAGTGATGATCGACACTTAGTGTTGGTCATCCGTCGCGGCCCTAAGTTGGGTCGTGACAAAAGTGGTATCAGAGCCAGGTTCAGTCCTAGGGTGTCTACAGGCCGTGTCTAGTAGAGTCTTGTTTAGAAGTATGTTGCGCGCCATACTTTTGAACAGGAGGCTACAAGGCACTTCAGGACAGTTGTCTTTCTTTCTTCTTTAGATCGTGCGATAGAGCCATGATTATAGAATTCAGCCCTGTAACAATAGTAATTTCAGCAAAGCGATGCCGCCAAAGAAACTAACAGCTGCCCAGAAGGGCAAGGTTATTGCCAGCCAGGGTATTAGTAGAGTGCCACCTAAGGTGGATGAGAGTGAGGAGTCCAGACCTGAGGCTCCATCCGAGGCCTCACAGATCCTATCAGTTCAGGGTGATATTAGAGGTACTGCAGCTACTATACCTCCACCTTCTTAGCCTGATAGTCAGGGGGAGGAAATGAGGGATGCCATCAGATTATCGACCAGTGTTGTAGTTGCTCAGACTAGACAACACAGTGCAGATGCCCAGGGAGATGTTGGATCCAGGATCAATGATTTTATCAGGCTAGAGCCTACAGTCTTTACCGGATTCCGTACAGGAGAAGACCCTCAGGATTTTCTATTGAGGATAGCCAGAGTGTTGAGGGTTATGAACGTGTTAGACACAGAGTTAGTAGAGTTGGCTGCATTCAGATTGCATAACCTAGCAGCAGGGTGATATCAGACATGGGAGCTATCTAGACGGCCTGATGCTACTCCCACGACTTGGAAGTAATTCTCAGATGCCTTCCTTCATCAGTATATGCCCATAGAGATACAGAGAGTCGTGCTAATCAGTTCCTGGCCTTGAGACAGGAAAGTTTAAGTGTAGAAGAGTATAATTATTGCTTTAGTTCTTTAGCATGGTTTGCCCCTACGGTGGTAGTGAGTATGGAGGATAGAATTCACAGGTATATAGTGGGACTAGCTCCACACCTAGTGAACGAGCGTATGACAGTTGCTATGCAGTCATGTATGAACATAACATTCAGGCATTTGCTTTGTTACTTGAGGAGAGGAAGCAGAAATAGAGAGCCGGCAGGGATAAAGTGCTAGACAAGAGGGGCAGATTTTCTGGTTCGTTTGGAGAGACGTCTGGAGCGAGTAGATAGCAGAGTGTTAGACAACCACCAGCTAATATACCTCAAGAGTCCCGTGGCCTGAGATCTGATAGACCTCCTCAGTCCAGATCTAGTCACACATCACTGACTTCAAGATTAAAGTGTCGTGGTACTTCTATACCGGCCAGTCAGACATATCCTAGATGTTCGGATTGTGGTAGACGCCACTTGGGTCCATGTCAGTTAGGAGTTGATACTTGTTATATTTGTCGCGAGGCAGCTATTTCATGAAAGGTTGCCCGCCTAGGGGTGGCAGTTGTACAGCCCAGCCAGCTAGATCACCAGTGCTCAGCATCAGCACGCCATCAGGGGTATGTTCTTCAGGATGGCACCTGTATAACAGAAAGAATTTAAGGAGCAATTGAAGGATTTGTTAGATAAAGGCCTCATCAGACCCAGCATTTCCCCGTGGGGAGCCTCGATACTATTTGTAAAAAAAGAAAAAGAAAAATGACTCTACGCATGTGCATAGATTACAGACAGCTGAATAAAGTCACAATCAAGAATAAATACTATCTGCCCAAGATTGATGACTTGTTCGAACTACTCCAGGGTGCCAAGTGCATCTCGAAGATAGATTTGCGATCAGGCTACCATCAGGTTAGAGTCAGAGAATCTGATATACCTAAGACTGCATTCAGGATTAGGTATGGCCATTATGAGTTTTTAGTGATGTCGTTTGGACTCACTAACGCCTCAATAGTATTTATGGATCTGATGAACAGCGTATTTAGGCCTTATCTAGATTTATTTGTGATTATATTTATTGATGATATTCTCATCTATTCAAAGTCTGAATCAGAGCATGCAGAGCACCTACGCACAATATTGGGTACATTTTGGGACCAATAATTATATGCTAAGTTCTCAAGTGTGAATTCTGGATAGATTCAATGGCATTTTTTGGCCATATAGTTTTAGCAGAAGGAATTAAAGTAGATGACCAGAAGATCGAGGCTGTGAAGAATTTGCCCAGACCTACAACGCTAACTGAAGTACGTAGTTTTCTGGGTTTGGAAGGATATTACAGGAGGTTCATAGAAGGTTTTTCCTTCATTGCAGCTCCACCAAATTGACACAGAAAATCAGCTAAATTTGAGTGGTCTGATTCTTGCGAGCACAGCTTCCAAGAACTAAAGAACAGGTTGATAACAGCTCCAGTACTTACACTTCCAGAGGGATCTGAGGGCTATGTCATTTACTGTGATGCTTCTCGAATTGGTCTTCGTTGTGTTTGATGCAGTATGGAAGAGTAATTGCTTATGCTTCTAGGCAGCTGAAAAAGCACGATCAGAACTGCCTCACCCATGATCTTGAGCTTTCAGCAGTCATTCATGCATTGAAGATTTGGAGACATTATTTTTACGGTGTTCATGTTGATATTTATACGGATCACAAGAGCCTCCAGTACATATTTAAGCAAAAGGAGCTAACCCTATGATAGAGGCGGTGGCTAGAGTTGCTGAAGAACTATGACATGGACATTCTTTATCATCCGGGTAAAGCGAACGTTGTTGCTGATTCCCTTAGTCGCAAGCCTTTAGGTAGTCTATCTTATTTACAACCAGAAAAAATAAAGTTAGCTCATACACTCCACCAGTTGGCCAGCATGGAAGTCAGATTAATAGATTCAGAGGACGCAAGAGTTACAGTTCAGAACGCAACCACTACTTGCCTAGTGAAGGTTCGGTGGAGGCTGGAATTGGTTATGTGGAGCTTGGTAAATGGGATATATAGGATGTGGGGCTGGAGCACGCCATTGCGGATAAGATGATATTGGAGCATATGGCTGTGCTGTTTGGATTAAGTATTGGGGTGGAGGGACGGAATACTGCAGATTTTGTGGGGTGTAGTAGTGTTGTGGAGGGTGTACTCGTGGAGCTTGGTATGAGTGGGTTTGATTGTATCTTTCCTCGCTCCACTTTTGTGAACCCGAACCCACCATGGCTACATCATCTTGATTCTTCTTCCCCAAGGCTTCTTCCTGGGCTCGCAAAGCTGTTTGGCTGACAATCTTGTCTGCCTTGATTCCTCTTTCAATCATTTCTCCCATCTTGACGACTTCACTAAACGGTTTCCCAAAGGCGGCGATCAATGCACCATAGAACGCCTCATCCTGCGCCTCGATGAACAAACGGACCATGTCGTCGTCCGGTATTGCGGGGCTCACTCGAGCGGCCTGCTCGCGCCATCTGAGGGCGTATTCCCTAAAGCTTTCACTTGGCTTCTTTTTTTTATCGCATCCAAAGAGGATCGATCTGGCAAAACTTCAATGTGGTACTTGTACTGGTCGTAGAATGCCTGCGCCATGTCATCAAATACCAACCACTTAGTTACATCCTGCCTGATGAACCATTCAGCAGCTGCACCCCCCAAGCTTTCGGAAAAGTAGGCTATCAACAGCTTGTCTTTCTTGACCCCTCTCATTTTGTTGCAGTAGGTCTTCATATGAACTCTTGGATCTCCTTGCCAATGTATAGATCGAACTTTGGCACCGTGAATCCCTTTGGCAATTGCAATTCAGGGAAAGGGCAAAGATCCTTGAAAGAAGTGTTGAAATGATCTCCATATCCCTGCATAATTCTCACAGCTTGTTCTAAACCCTTCACTTTGCGCAAAACCTCGCTCTCGTCCATTTTTCCCAACCGATTGAGCTCAACTTGAGACTTGTGATGGAAACCCTGATTATATGGACCACTTTGCCGGAAATTGGATTCATGAGGCGGATCATAGTGTTGGTCCCCAACTTGAAGATGTGGGTCATTGTTGCACCTGGCCGTGACTGGCCTAGCTGGGCCCTGAAAAACTGGAACTTGTGCTGGAGGTGGGCCATGTTGTCCCTCTGGTGGAGGTGGTGCATGAGGACGCACTTCAACTTCATTTGTTACGCCACGGACAGGGGCAAGACTAGTAGGATAAGTGGGATCCTCAACTGCCGTAGATGTGCCCGGTGCTCGTTGTACCGCTGTTGGAACAACCCCATCTAGGTTGGTTGGAATAGGAGGAGGTGCCCGTCTTGTGGTCAGTGCGTGATGCATGTCGGCCACGAGTTGTTTCAAAGTATTAACCTCCCCAGTCAATCTCTCATTTTCCAGTGCCAAGAGTTCCTGGGCACCGGTCTCGGATCTCTCTCCATCAGATGGCATGGCTACGGGTGAAGTCACAGGTCCTTTTGATTTAATTCTGTACGGATGGGTCGATGCCAGGATTCCGTACCAAATCTCCAACTCCAAACTAGTCAAACAAATCAGGTTAGCACCAAAGAAACACATATTGCAAGCCTAAGGTTGTTATGCGTCATCCCGAAACGGTTAACGGCGTAAGCCGAGTGTACCGATCGTATCCCCGAAAGATTGCTTATGTGTCTTGATCAAAATTAGAACAAAATTGTAACTGATACATAATCAGCACAAGGACGAACTTGGATGATTAATATAATTATTTTTTCTTTTCCTCTTTTTCTGACTCAACAAACGTAATTTAGACAAACGACACGAGACAAACTTAAAATAAAATGCTTGACATGATGCACGAGTCAAAAATATATACAAACTGACACATTAGGCGGGTACACTGGACGGTGAAAATAATGAGACTCGACTTTTTAGCGGAGTCAAATTATTCTACCAGGACCAACGCAGAATACAACTTAGCTAATTGCAATTTATCGCATGTACCCTGACTTGACCTTAAACAAAACAAAATAAAGCGGGACCTTAAAACAACATTTTTATTTTTTTATTTTTTTAATGAAAAATTAAGACTCAACCGAAGATTCGAAACGGAACTTAAGAACGGATTATGAAACAAACTATTTTTTCTTATCCGAAAGGTGACTCCAAAATCGGACATTACGGTAATACAAAGACGGACACAATATTTTTTTTTTTGTTTTGTTTTTGTTTTTCTTTTGTTTTTGTTCGAAACAAACTCTTTGATCTAATTCGAGAAAGAATCTTTAGAATATTTACAACATCTGGCAATTAGGACGACACAAAATATTACACAAATTAGACGCAAACTTGATTTCTAAAATTGGCCATTTTGACGGCGTAAAACCCCGATAAATTAATTTCAAAATATGAACTTGACTCGGATACAAACTCAACACAAAAGAGTCCCAAAATTTCGCCATTATAACGGCGCAAATTATTTTCTAACACCTGGGACCCGGCCCGGACGTAAAATAAGACTAAAAAAAAAATTGAAAAATTTTCGCCATTATAACGGAGTAAAAAGGCAACTAAACAAAATATTTCGAGACACGGGACTAAACTCAATTTTTCTATCATTTTCACTTTTTTTTTTCCCCTCAAAATTTGGCTCTCGCCCCTCGGTGATCGGTCAGCATAACAACCCTTAGACTAGAACAAATGCAACACATTATATGCTCATGATGTGTCTTTTGGGGATGTGGGCCCCATTATGATACGAGGGAGTCAGCCTAGACAAGTGCGGTACCGGTGTACCACAGCTCACTAAGTCTAATGACAAGCAAATAAATCGGTCTAGACAAAAGCACAGGTTCAACTCTAGGTGACTCATTGGGTTTATGATCTAGTGGTTCAGTAATTTGGAAGTGCCTCGGGGGTACCGGTCGACAACGTCTAACGGCCTAACCCAACGCACCTCCTCCTAAGAAGGGTTAACTTTTTGTGTCCTGAGACACGACAGAAATTCCAGACGCCGAAGCGAAACTGGCGTGCATGTGTGCAGTGTTCCAGAAGACTCAGAGGTGTATGAGAGAAGACAGTTGTGTATATACAGTTCAAACATATCAAAGCAGTAACATTCAAGGCAATATATACAAACAATATTCAAAGCCGAAAGCGACAAATTTTAAAGCCTGAGATTCTCAGTTTTCACTTTCCTCCCCAGCGGAGTCGCCAAGCTGTCACGATCCTTTTTAACTCAAAAAGAAAAACTTATTTAAAAGAAAAGGTCTGTGACGGTATTGATAGGTACACAAATATTTAGAGATTTTCGGAGTCGCCACTTGACAAGTTAAAGGTGTGCCAAGTCACCAAAATGGTGTACCTAGAACACCTTTGACTCGTAAATGGTCTGCGTCAGAGTTCCGGGTAAGGATCTCGGTTGACTCTCGGGAAGGTGTTAGGCACCCTCGAGTCCTGTGCCAAGCACATTTGCTTTTATTGACGCATTTCGACTCTTTGAAATTGTTTGTTGTAATTTGCCTCGATTTTGTTACGCTTCAATTTATTACTAATTTTCCTCGTTCAATAAATGAAACTCAAATCGAATATAATCGCGCGAGAACTTCACTCGTTCGAAATCTTTCGACTTAAATCAATTAATTCGCGCAGGCACTTCACCCGTTCGAAATCTCTTGACTTAATATGAGTTCCATATGGAAAATTTGATTATTTAATTGAAATTGCTTTCGTCCTATTTAGACTTTGCCTAGTGTTTAAACATGTAGTTCATTTTCGTTCTAATTTTTAAACCGTTACGACCTAATTAGTGCCTAATCGTATGTGTTTAATATATTAGTTTCGTATTGCCGTTTATAGCGCTTATCATGCGAAGCGTATGTACCAATGTTTTGAAGTAGCTAACTGTCCGCTTACTTGTTTATTTAAACTTGGCAAAATGAGCTTCAGCCTAAAATGTATTCCCTTTTTAGCTTACCACTTAACTTTGCATTTAATATCCCTGTTTCACCAAATCATTTTCGAGTTTATCCTTTTAACACAAGTTAGACAAAATTTCAGATCTTGTATTGTAAATAGCCGTGGATCAGCCCACCTATTTCGCCTCTTATCATAGCCTGCTTTGATTCTTTTACAATAGTTTCCCATTTAAATTCATTTGCAAGACAAGTCTCTTTTGTTTTGCTTATTTTGGATCTAGCCTATTTGTTAATGAACTTTACTAATCAGGTTGTTTACATAGCTTAACCACTTATCAGTGGGCCTATTCTTTAACATGTGACAAGACGAATGGATGGCCTTTTGTTCTCTAGATAAAGCAGCAAACATGGACAAAATAAAGATAAATAACACAACAAGTACATAAACCAATCGCGTGAACACAAGCAGAGATCCATGGTCCTCGAGCCTTTACAACATGTTTCATATAATAAGGATTAAAATAAATACAAATGAGCTTAAGAGCTTACCTATTACGCGGGGAAAAAAGCAAACTCAGCGAAGGAAATCCACAAAGCTCAAACCAACTAAACAGCCAGCTTCAACAACCAGTAAACAAGCTCAGCAAAGCTACTAGCAAGCCCAGAAAATAACCCTTTTTAAACCCTCAGAACTCACTTGACTCTCTATTTCTTCTCACTTTTTCTTTCTCTAACTCTAACTATTTTTTTTTTTCAGATATGAAAGAGTGTTTTCTCTCATTTCAAGGGTTTCAGAGGTCAAGTGTTTTCTCTGTTGGTATTTTTTTTGCTCTCAGATTTTTGTATGTGTTCTGTGTGTATCTCTCTACTGATGAGTAAAGACCTCTCTTAAATAGAGGCAAAATAAGAGCTGTTGGACAGTTAGGAAGTGTGGTGAAAAGTTGGGGTAAAAGTACACCCCATGTGCCAATGTTTTTACCCTACTCAAGACTTACTTTGGCATGCATTCCCACTTATACTAGACAACAAAACAATGGCAGAAAAGCCTATTTTTCAGCTGCCCTTTATGTACTTTCCTATTGACTTTTGACCCCTTTTCCCTCTCTTTTTAGACAAATATCTGAAATTTCAAAATAAAGGACTTGTCTATTGGACTCTATGGCTCTCAGCCTAGACCAAAACACCCTAGATTATCCCAGAACTAAACTAGAACTTTCAATGGACCTTCTTGGACTGTAACACACACATAAAACAATATACTTAGCCACCAGGTAATTATTTCCAACATAGCTAAACATGAAACAAACACACACATACTAATCCCTGCTAACATCCACTTCTAATCATTGATTAACAAAGAAACTTTATATAACAGTATTCATTCATGCCTAGATAACGGGGGCAAATTAAGGCAACAACAACAATAAACAACTCAGCTGAATTCTCATGTATGCCATCAACCTACCACATGATTTATAGCAAATTAAGCCGCCTCAACGCCCTAAAGCTAAACAGCCACAGGAATAACCAAGAGCCACTGGTAAGACAATCCCCAAAATGTTCTTCACTAACTTAAACAATTAGGAAAGAAAGAAAAAGGGACTGCTTTCACGTAATTCGGCTAAGACAAAGCCAAAACCAACGTCATAGCTTAGTTGTCGCTGCCTCACTGCTATTAAACAACTATCGCAGCAGCTTCACAAGTTGATGCTTCATACAAACTAGACAAAGAAATATAAGACAAAAGGGACAAGTTTGATACATTCAGCGAGCAAAGTGATCGAACATTTCATATGATAGACACTTGAGCATCTTGAACAAACTACAACCTAAATGAATATTATTCGGATTGAATAATCAAATACATACACGATTCAACATAACTCGACATGAGATTACCATTACGGAACAGAAACATGTATATATGATTTCCATAAGTTTAAAACTAATATGTGAATTAACAGTTTAACAATGAGGGAAATGGGATTTAGCTCTAACCCGTCGAGGCACTACAATACCAATTAGCCATTGTGTCGCTGCCTTGTCGAGGCTGCCTTGCTATCGCCCGTGCCATTCGATCATCGCCACCATCATTGCTGCCCTCGGATCAGTTCTAATGCCTTTAGAATCATCAAGGTCACACCCTCAATCAGTGAATCAAACCAGACCATATCATACCACTGTTAATCGCTGCTTACTCGCCACTGTCATCGACAACATAAGCGACTGTGTTGACGTGCCAAAACACCACACATACTGCACCTCCATCACATCTCCAAATAACCAAACACCACCACGAACCCGAGCAACATCAGTTCATCATCGATACCATAGCTGCGTCGATATTGCCCTCGTCGCTGCCTCGCTTTGTTGTTGTCAACACCAATCCGGCTATCACATAGCACCACTACAAATAGTCTCGACAAAATCATCACCACCAAAATAGCCCTGTCATCGAACCAGCACCACCCGATGCTCCATTACTACTACATACACATCAGCTAGGAACGAATCGAACAAACCCAGTTCATACGTTTCCAGTTGAATCCGTTCCTCTCTTCTTCTAACTGAAACGATCCCGTTTGGGGTCGTTCCAGCTAGAAAAGGAAAGAAATGGTAAAGGGAAAACTGGGAAAGCGGGGAGAAACAAACTTCACACAAACCCACTTAAATTTAATGAGAAATGGGAATTTTAAGAAATTGAGTTCAAATCGGTAATAAGGAGACCACGGCGAGTCGGGTGATGTAAGATTTGGCCGTCGATGGTGGTCGACGGTGGCGGAGACTGGTGGTTCTGGCGAGGAGCGAGAAAGGAAAGAAATGGGGAGAGATCTGGTGAATTTTGGAAAAATGCCAAGAATGGCAATTTTTGGATTAAATACTTGGCTTCTTGGGCCGGGTTAAAAGGGTGATTGGGCTAGGAGTGGGCTGGACAGGTTTTAGGAATGGGTTAGACTGAATTTACAAGTAGTCACTTAAAGACCAAACTATTTTAGCCAAATACAATTAGCTAGAATTAAAACAACACAAATTGCAATATTATCACAATTAAACGTAAAATTATAACTAAACACATAACAAGTATTTTTTGTTAATTTTCAGTTTCCTTTTTCATTTAATGACAAATTTTAGCTAAAATAAAAGAGAAAATTCTAGGAAAATTCGGCAAAAATCCTAAAATGTTAGCTCGGCTATTTGAGCAATTTCAAGCTATTTTTTTGGATTTTCGTGCCAAAATTAGGTGATTACAGGCGCACCAGTTTACAGCTAATTTCTATAGATCGTTCCAGACAGGTTTAGGGACACAGGTGTATTTGAGTACAGTATTTCATCCATAGACAGACAGACAGGCTGAGCGGACCATTCAGACATTAGAAAATATGCTCAGAGCTTACGTGTTAGATTTTAGAGGCAACTGGAGTGATCACCTACTGTTGATAGGGTTTGCATATAATAATAGCTATCATTCTAGCATACAGATGGTGCCATATGAATCTTTCTATGGGCACAAATGCAGGTTTTCTATATGATGGTTCAAGGTTGGCGAGTCTCAATTGATAGGTCCAGACTTAATCCAACAAGTAATTGATAAAGTCAAGTTGATCAGGGAAATATTATTAGCAGTGCAGAGCAGATAGAAGTCCTATGCAGATAATCGACATTGAGATTTAGAATTTCAACTTGGCGATTAGGTATTCCTGAAAGTATCACCTATGAAAGGCGTTATGAGATTTGGAAAGAAGGGAAAGCTTAGCCCTAGATTTATTAGTCCATATCAGATTATCAGGCGAGTTGGGCGTGTAGCCTACGAGTTAGACCTTCAAGCAGACCTTCAGGAGGTACATCCAGTATTCCATGCTCAGAAAATGTGTCAGAGATCCTTCTAGAGTTGTACCAGTAGAGGATGTACAGATCACAGAGCTGTTGACTAATAAGGAGGTGCCAGTTGCAATTTAAAGAGGCAGATTCGTCGACTAAGGACGAAAGACATTCCTATAGTTAAGATGCTATATTAAAGAAATAATATAGAAGAAATAACTTGGGAAGCTGAAAATGACATGAGGGCCAAATATACACATCTCTTCATTACTTCGAGTATGTAACAAATCGTTGCTTAATGCTTCTATATACTTCATTTAACATTCGAGGACGAATGTTCCTAACGGGGGAATATTGTTACACCACGTACGTCTAAATTGACGTAAATCATTATAATATCATGTTAAGAATGATTTAAGCGAGTTTAAAGTAATAATATGACCATATATGATGTTTATATGTTGAATATAAAGTTTGGGAAAAATCAGATGTAAGTTGCGGAAAAACCGACTAAGGAATTGCCTTGTAACAGAGCTTTTTCAGGAATTAATTTCATGTGTTATATGAAGTCTTTTGGGAACATATCATATACCAAATTGAAGGTCTTGGAGTGTAGTTTCCAACACTTTTAACGGTTTGCTCATATAACTTATAGATAAAAAGATATGAGCGTCAGAAGTCAGACCAGAAAAAGGGACATAAGCGCAAAAGAGGGCTAGAAATGAAATGTTTTTATTATAAAAGAGAAATAACTCTCTCTCTCTCTCTCTCTCTCTCTCTCTCTCTCTCTCTCGACATTTCCAGTAAAACCATGAAATAAACAGAGTTTTTTCAGTTTGAATCCATTTTTTATGATTTTGAAGATAGAACATCAATTTTGACACGAAACGGAAGACGGATTGCGTCAAAACGCTCTACGCGATTAGGGTAACATTATGCTACCTTCAATTTCGTCTATAGTTTGAGTTTTAGAATTACTTCATAGCTAAGTAAAGTATCTAAATTCTATTTTATAGCTTGTTTAAGCTTTAGAAGGTGTGGAATTCAAAGAAAACGAAGTTTAGAAACTAGAAACATCAAAGGTATGTAAGGCTAAACCTTTCTTTTGGCAAGGCATGTATCTTTTAGATTTTGAAGCTTTTATTAGTTTTAAACTTAGTTTTTCTTGTGAGAAACTTGTATGGTACCAAGGAAACCTTGTATATACTTAATTTGGTACTAAAATCCAAGGTGAAAGACGTCCAAATCAGAAAGACAAAACGTTTCAAAATCTGGAAAATTGTTTTGAACTTTGGACAGTTGTTAGTATATTGATCATAACTCCTTATACAAAATTGATATTAAGATGATTTAAGAATCTCCAGAATCCTAATACATATATCTACAACTTTCATGAAGACCATGAGGTCTATAACTTTTATCTGCACCCTCAAAACTATGATGCAATACAGGACGCTGGTACTGTCTAGAAATTCTGTACCTCCGTGGAATTGTTACGCCACTCTCATCTTGTTATCCGTTTAGCATGTTTATGTTATCAGTTTATCCGGGTATCCATTCCCGTGTATAGTATAGTGTTGGTTCTGTTTTGCAGATCATCCAGTTTCAGAGGAAACTCTGCCGAAATTTCTATAAAAGTCAAAGAGTTAGACAAATTCTAAGTTTCAGGTTGTGTCTATAATTCAATCCAGAGTATTCTTATCATTCCTTCGAGTCCATATATATTGTTGCCACAAGTGTTATGCCTCATACATGCTTATGCTTATATTGTGATCATGTTATGTGTGATTTGGAGTCCCCCATAGAGGCTGGACATTGGACACACAGTCCGGTCGCGTGTGATACTACCCGTCTGGGGGATACAGCCCCTCTGGTTCAGGCGGGAGTTGAAACACCTAGTGTGACCGGGTGTCATTCACACACTCTGACCAGAGAGACTAGATATTACTGGCTGGGGGGGATATAGCCCATAACACCCACCAGGTTTGTTATATATGCGTATATAGCCACAGTATGCATTGCATGATTATACATGAGGCTAGTTCCGGTTTTCAGTTACCTGATTTGGGGGATACAGCCCATAACGCCAGACAGGTACTAGTTCAGATGTTCAGTTACCTGATTTGGGGGGATATAGCCCATAACACCAGACAGGTACCAGTTCAGATAACAGTTCAGTTTTAGCTCGGTACCAGTTATCAGTTCTCAGTTATCAGCCACCAGTTCTTAGCGTCAGTATCAGTTGACAGTTATCAGTTCCAGTTTCTAGTAACCAGCTATCAGTCATATTACAGTTATTTATCAGTATAGTTCATCTCGGTCTTCAGTTCCAGATTCAGCTAGACTTCAGTTTATATTCATATCATGTTTAGTACGTTCTTCAGATTTCCAGCTATATTGCTATGCTCCAGCTCATATTTACATATTTATATTCCAGCCTTACAGTTTCATTCAGCTATGATATATTATATGCTCATGCCTTACATACTTGGTACATATCGTACTCACGCCCTTTTCTGGGGCGCTGCGTTTCATGCCGCGCAGGTGCAGATAGATCAATGCTTGGACCACGTTAGTAGGCCATCGATCAGCTATTGGAGTCACTCCACTTACTCCCGGAGTTACTTATCTTTTGGTATGTATACAGTCAGCCAGTTTGGGTATGGCGGGGTCTTATCTCGTCCTTTGTATATTCAGTTCATCACTCTTAGAGGACTGTAGATATGTCCCTGTGTGGTGCAGTCAGTATGCTATGTATGTCAGCTTATGTTAGCCTTTTCAGCTTTTTGCATTGCATACTCCTTATCAGCTAGGTTTATGCTTATTCTGTTTATCAGTTATAACGGTTAGCAGATTATCAGTAGGATTAGTGATGATCGACACTTAGTGTTGGTCATCCGTCGCGGCCCTAAGTTGGGTCGTGACATTGTCACTTTGAAGAACGACCTATTTAAAAGCAAACTTAGAAAGTAAATGTTGATTAAAAGGCGATCTACCTAAAAAAAATATTAAAATAATAGGTCGTCAGCAAATAAAAGATAAAGGAAATAATTTTAATGAAATGATTTTGTATCAACATATTTTAGACACTTTAGGAAAACCAAAAGTCAATCAATTTCTAATGTTCAAAATTTAGAAGGTCCCATGAATTTTAAAAGCACAAAAGCTGCAGCAACAATTCTAAAGGGTGTTTGGATTGATTTTTCAAAATATACTTTTAAGCTAAAATCTAAAAGGTAAAAGTTGAAGAAATCTAATTTTTAGCTTTTAGTTTTTTTTTCCCATTTTTTTAGCGTAAAATAAGTGCTTAAAGCATATTTTACTTTTGTCAAACACTTCAAAAACTAAAAAAAAAAAAGCTAAAATAAGCAAATCCAAACACGCTCCTAATCTAAGTTCGAGCCTTCGAGGAATAGGGTCAATTGTTGTGATTATGATCCTGTTTGGGCGGGCTTATAAGCAGCTTTTTTACGTAGCTTATAAGCCCACAAGTAGCTTATAAGCCATTTTTTAAAAGTTAGAAATCTCAATTTTTGGATTTTGGTTTTTTTTAGCACATAAGTGCTTATAAGCCCATAAATGTTAAAGTTGCCAAACATTTGCTAATGTACTTATTAGCTCATAAGCCGCTTTTAAGCTCACCCAAACGGGCTCTATATCATGTGCAGTTTGTGAAACGACCTCGGTCAGTCGTTTCGGAAGTTAGGACTCCGATTGGCGTGCCACTAATTTTAAAATATTCGCAAGGTCTATTAGGACTTGTCTGTAAAAATTTGAGCTAAATCAGACCTCGTTTGGTAGGCATCGGAAGAAGGTTTCAGTTTTTATTATCAATAAATGTTAAAAAGAGATTTTTGAGCTCGGTTTGGGCGAATGAGCTCCGATTCAAAATCCGAAAGCACCGTTAGGTTCGTATGATTATTTGTGACTTTTACGATTTTTCGAAAGTGAATTTCGATATTGTTCGGCTAGTTCCGCAAAAATGCCGAAAGTTAAATAATTTGACCTTTTTCATTTAAATTCGCATCTTGAGTTTCGGGAATTCCATTTGGAATCCGTCTTCGCGAGTATGTTACATATATTTTGTATAGCTTACTTGAAAAATTTGGGATCATTTCGACTTCTCTAGGGTTCCATTTTAATTTTAATCGTCGTAGCGAATTTATTATTAAAAAAAAAAAAAAAAAAAAAAGAGAAAAAGTTAAAGTGATTGTCGGTCAGCTAAGGGGATTAAATCCCTTAGCTTGCTAGCAAGTAGCAATACATACAGAAACATTCGAACAACGCAGAAAGGAGAAATTAGAAAAGAGAGAGGGGAAAAAGGGAAAAAGGAGTAGAAAAATAGTGGAATTTCTACCCCAAATCTTCAGGTAATGATGCTAACTCATTATCTTATCTTATTACGTGTGTTTGAATATATTTTTACGGTAAAAATAAGGATATTATATATCACCCTATTGGCGTAAATTGATAGTTTAACGGGTCAATTGGACCTCGATGATGGAAATGATTATATATTCGTACTCAGTGAGTTATGGGCAACATATAAATGTAATTTATTTAGGGTTTGGTTATGGTACTTTGAACCCTGTATATAGGCCTGGTCTGCGTATTGCGTATGCGAATAGGGTATCAGGTTCCTAACTGGATTGCCCTAAAACATAAGGAATGAAGCCTTTAGCTTTATCTGATATAATTTTTCTGCGTATTAAATAGAAAGGGATCATTTGGCAACTAATACAAAGGAAAAGTCAGCGGTTGAGTAACAGGACTACCTTCTGGGATACGGTAAGTGATTATATCCATTTCTTTGGAGGCACCTGGCCTCGTGGATTTTCTACCACGTGTTCCTTACGTGTGTAGCTGCCGATAGGCGTACTCATTACGCCTTAGCTTTGGATTTACATTCTATATTATATATTATGTCCTGTTATTGATATTGCATTGGGAATCTGAGTATTTTACTTTGGCTTGGAGTTGGCATCTGCTTCCCGGCTGTCGATGAGAATCCTGTGCCGGTGAAGGGTTATTATTGCATCACATTGTATTCATATGCATTACATTGCATATCATACTGAGTGCAGGAGTATTCCGCCTCAGCTTTACATTTTATCGGGTGCAGGAGTATTCCGCCCCAGGAGAGTGCAGGAGTATTCCGCCTCTGGTTTATATTATATCGGGTGCAGGAGTATTCCGCCCCAGGAGCAGGAGTATTCCGCTCCAGTTGGTTAGCAGATTGGATTCCCCTCGAATGCAGGAGTATTCCGCTTCGGGCTGGGATTATGGGCACATGTGACCCTTTGCATCTCATGTCATTTCATCTCATTTCATTTTATTTCATTCATCCCATTCCATTTCATTTCATTCTATGGAGTAGATTTTTTGTACATGATTACTGTTCTGCTTATATGTGCATTGTTTTTTTTTTGTTGATTGTTGTCTGGTTCTGTTTCCCTTACTAGCGTATCTATTTTTCGAGGTTGCTAGTTTGTTCACACTTATTGAGTCCTCATGACTCACCCCCCCTATTTGTTCTTGTGTTTTCCTTCGTTCGGCAGATTCTGCTCCAGGACCCAGCCAGTCGCGCCGTGATTGAGGAGTAGTACGTTCTCAGCTGTCTACGGTGAGCCATCCTGTTCATTGCGGCCACCCACTACAGATATTACAGTTTTTCTTACTTTTGCTCCGTTCGGGAGATGTGTATATCTTTTGGCCTTCTTAGATGTCTGATCTGGAAACCTTTAAACTTGTGTATTCTGGGTAGTTAGTTGTTTTGTCTAGACAGTTTGTATATATGTCTATCCTTGAGAGTTATTTTATGTTGTTAAGGTCATGTTTAATTTCATTTTCAAGGTAATTGTGTGCCGTTTTTATCGATTCAGTCAATAGGGTTCGCCCGACAGGTTTAGGGGAGGTGGTCGGGTGCCCGCACGGCCTAACCGAGAATTCGGGTCGTGTCAGTTGGTATCAGAGCGAGGTTTAGAGTCTTTCCAGATCATGACAGTGTCTAATAGAGTCTCGCTGATCGGGCGGAGACGTCCGTACCTATCTACGAGAGGCTATGATGGCATTTAGGCAGTTTCCCTTCTTTTTTTTCCTGTCGTGCGTGAGTCTTCTTATCTGAAGTTGAATATTTTAATTTTCCGCAGTATGGTGAGAACGCGCGCGAATGTTCGGCGAGAGGCGGAGGAGCCAGCGGTCACCCCTATGCCTGCTGCTCCGCGAGGTCGCGGTGTTGGCCGCGGTAGAGGTCGTGGTCGAGGCAGAGGTAGAGTTGTCCAGGCCGCGAGGATGGTGGATCGTGTTAATCCTGTTGCAGAGGTTCCGGTAGTGCCAGCTTTTGCCGTGCAGGGGGAGCAGGGCTTATTCGTTCCCCCCGCACTTCATGACGCTTTTATGAGATTCTTAGCGACACAGATGCCCCAGGGACCTCCTATTCCTCAGGCTGCCGTAGATGCTCATATTACTCAGGCTGCTGTGGATGCTCCTATTCCTCAGACTGTCGTAGATGTTCCTATTCCTCAGGCAGCGGTAGATATTGGTTCTCAGGTTCAGGAAGCCCCCATTCCAGCTCCACAGGTAGCCCCAGCAGTTCATGTTCTAGGTGGTTATGTTCCAGAGGTAGCGGGTGTTATACCTCCAGTTGTTCAGGATGGTCAGCCAGTCCAGGTAGCAGGTCAGGTTGATGATCCGGCAAGGTTGCATTATTTTACCCGACTTAATCCTCCGAAGTTCTCTGGTCAGAAATCAGATAAGCTTAAGCCTCGTGAGTTTCTTGATCAATGTCAGCGTATCTTAGAGGCCCTTGGATATCTTGAGCAGTATGGAGCTGATTATACTGCTTTCCAGCTTGAGGGTCCAGCTTTAGCTTGGTGGACCGCGCTCCAATCAGCTAGGCAGGGCTTACCTAAGCTGACATGGAGTGAGTTCTCTCATCGATTCATGGAGAAGTTTTTCCCTCGTAGTCAGCAGGATGAGAAGAGGAGACAGTTTGAGAGGATTGGACAGGGTAACCTGTCAGTCACGGAGTACGAGCTTTTATTTTCAGAGATGTCCAGCTATGCTCCAGATCTTGTGCAGGAGCCCTCTGAGAGGGTCAGACGTTTTATTGATGGGCTTTCTCCTCATTTGCGGTCCCAGATGGCTCGTGAGATTGAGGTTGGTACTCTATTTGATGTTGTTGTTGATATTGCCAGGAGGTATGAGGCCTATCATAGATTGGAGATGGAGGAGTTAGAGCGGGAGCATAAGAGATCTCGTGGTCCAGGGCATTCTAGTACCTCGTATGGAGGTAGGAGTTATCAGCAGCAGAGTAGGCCTCCTGTCAGACCAGCTCAGTTTCCAGCGCGTGGTTCTCAGAACGCGCCTACTTCTTCTCAGGGTCAGTTTTGGTTTCGCCCGCGAGATCAGTCTCAGTTTGATCAGCGTAGATTTGCTCCAGGGTGCTTTATCTGTCAGGATCCAGGGCATCATAAGAAGGATTGCCCTTATCTCCTTCAGCAGGGTAGTAGCCGCCCTTTCCCTCGCCTTCCAGCGCCTATGCAGCAGCAGCCTCAGGGTGCCCCTCCAGGGTCTCAGCCAGCTAGAGGTGCACCACCACCCGGTAGAGGTCGTGGACGTGGTCCTAGTGGTCCCTCTAGAGGTGGTCGTCAGGGTAGCGGCTCAGCTCAGCCGCAGAGACAGCTATATGCACTGCCGGCTAGGCAGGATGCAGAGGCATCACCAGCTGTTGTGACAGGTATTTTATCTGTTTGTGGTTGAGATGCATATTCTTTGGTGGATCCAGGATCTACATATTCATATGTATCTCCTTATTTTGCTTCGGGTTTTCATGTTGATTATATGTGTCTTCGTGATCCATTCTGTGTTTCTACTCCTATTGGAGACATTATCATCGTGGATCGAGTTTATCCAGCTTGTACCATATCTTTTGGGGGTCGTGAGACACTAGTAGATCTTCTAATCCTAGATATGGTTGATTTTGATGTTATTATTGGCATGGATTGGTTGGCGTCTTGTCATGCCACATTAGATTGTCATGCCAAGTCTCTTCAGTTGTCTTTTCCTTGTTCAGCACCAGTGGTGTGGCAGGGTTCTTATTTGCCACCCAGGGGACATGTTATTTCTTTCCTGAAGGCAAAACGGATGATGGATAAAGGGTGTTTAGCATATCTTGCCATGGTTCGAGATACCACTGTGGAGATTCCATCTCTTGATTCTATTCCTGTCGTTAGGGAGTTCCCTGATGTGTTTCCAGATGATTTGCCAGGACTTCCTCCTGATCGAGAGATCGAGTTTGGCATTGATACAGTGCCAGGGACTCAGCCTATTTCTATCCCTCCTTATCGTATGGCCCCATCAGAGTTGAAGGAGCTGAAGGAGCAGTTGCAAGATTTGCTTGATAAGGGGTTCATCAGGCCGAGTATTTCTCCGTGGGGTGCTCCTGTTCTATTCGTGAAAAAGAAAGACGGGACTATGCGAATGTGTATTGATTATCGTCAGCTAAATAAGGTCACCATCAAGAATAAGTATCCCTTGCCTCGCATTGATGATTTGTTTGATCAGTTGCAGGGTGCCAAGTTCTTTTCGAAGATCGATCTGCGATCTGGTTATCATCAGCTAAAGATTCGTGAGTCAGATATCTCGAAGTCTGCTTTTAGGACTCGTTATGGCCATTATGAGTTCCTAGTTATGTCTTTTGGGCTGACTAATGCCCCTGCAGCCTTTATGGATCTCATGAACCGGGTGTTTAAGCCATTCCTTGATTCCTTTGTCATTATCTTCATTGATGATATTCTTATTTATTCTCGTAGCCGCGAGGAGCATGATTATCATCTGAGGGTGGTTCTTCAGACCCTCCGTGATCGTAAGTTGTATGCCAAGTTCTCGAAATGTGAGTTTTGGCTTGATTCTGTAGCATTTTTGGGTCACGTAGTATCAAGTGAAGGTATCAAGGTTGATCCGAAGAAGATTGAAGCAGTGCAGAAATGGCCTCGTCCTACCACTCCTACGGAGATTCGCAGCTTCCTTGGATTGGCAGGTTATTATCGGAGGTTTGTGGAAAAGTTCTCTACTATTGCAGCTCCCCTGACTCGCTTGACGCAGAAGGCGGTTCAGTTTCGATGGTCCGATGAGTGTGAGGCCAGCTTCCAGAAGCTTAAGGCCTTATTGACTTCAGCTCCAGTGTTATCCCTTCCTTCGGGTACCGGTGGATTTGTAGTTTATTGTGATGCATCTCGTGTGGGCCTTGGTTGTGTTCTTATGCAGCACGGGAAGGTAATTGCTTATGCTTCCAGACAGTTGAAGCCGAATGAGAAGAATTATCCGACTCATGATTTAGAATTGGCAGCTGTGGTCTTTGCTTTGAAGATATGGAGGCATTACCTTTATGGCGAGCCTTGTGAGGTGTATGCGGATCATAAGAGTCTGCAGTATCTTCTCTCTCAGAAAGATCTTAACGGCCGACAGCGGAGATGGCTTGAATTGATTAAAGATTATGATCTCACTATCCATTATCATCCTGGGAAGGCGAACGTGGTAGCAGATGCTTTGAGCAGGAAGTCAATGGGCAGCATGGCTTTTCTTTATGCTGATATGAGACCATTGGCTCGAGAATTGCAGTCCCTTGGCGACTTTGGCATGAGATTTCTTCTTCCAGACTCCAGTAGAGTCTTAGCGTGTATTGCAGCGCAGTCTTCCTTAGTCAGTCAGATTAAGGGAAGACAGTTCGAGGATCCTCATCTGCAGGAGTTGCGTGGTCGTGTCCTAAGTGGAGGAGTTCCCTCCTTCGAGCTTGATTCAGATGGAATTCTTCGGTTTAATGGTCGACTCTGTGTTCCTGATGTTGGGGATTTGAGGCAGTCAGTGCTCAGTGAAGCTCATAGCTCGCGTTATTCTATTCATCCTGGTATCACAAAAATGTATCAGGACCTCCGAGAGCTATACTGGTGGAAGGGGATGAAGAGAGATGTATTTGATTATGTATCTCGTTGCTTGAACTGTCAGCAGGTTAAGTTCGAGCACGGGAGACCAGCAGGGCTAGCTAAGGCATTGCCCATTCCCGAGTGGAAGTGGGAGCACATTACGATGGATTTTATAGTTGGTCTGCCAAAGACCCTGCGGCACCATGATTCAGTCTGGGTCATTGTCGACCGACTGACTAAATCAGCTCATTTTATCCCTGTAAAGACTACTGATTCAGCTCAGAGACTGGCTCGGATTTTCATTGAGCAGGTGGTTAGATTGCACGGTACTCCTGTATCCATTGTCTCAGATCGTGGTTCCCAGTTTACTTCTCAGTTCTGGCAGTCTTTTCAGAGAGAGTTGGGGACCCAGGTGCAGCTTAGTACAGCATTTCATCCTCAGACTGACGGTCAGTCCGAGCGGGTTATTCAAGTTCTGGAGGACATGTTGAGAGCTTGTGCACTTGACTTCGGGGGTTATTGGGATGATCATTTGGCATTAGCAGAGTTCTCTTACAATAATAGCTACCAGTCTTCTATTCAGATGGCTCCATTTGAGGCCTTATACAGTCGTCGATGTCGTTCTCCTATTGGCTGGTTTGAGTCTCGAGATGTCGAGGTGATGAGTTCAGATATGGTTCGTCAGACTCTTGAGGTTGTTCGTGTTATTCAGGATCGTTTACGGACCGCCCAGAGCATGCAGATTTCATATTCGAACCGGAGGAGCCGAGAGTTAGAGTTCGAGGTCGGGGATATGGTATTTCTGAAAGTGTCACCGATGCGAGGTGTAAAGAGATTTGGCAGGAAAGGAAAGCTTAGTCCCAGGTTCATTGGCCCTTTCCGTATCGAGAAGCGTATTGGTAAGGTAGCTTATCGGCTCGACTTGCCAGCTTCTATGCCAGTTCACCCAGTTTTTCATGTATCGATGCTTCGAAAGTGTATCCGAGATCCTTTCGAAGTGATCGAATTAGACCCTGCTCAGCTAGATGTGAATCTGGCTTACGAGGAGTTCCCAGTTGCTATAGTAGCGCGTGATATCCGGAAGCTTCGTTCGAAGCAGATTCCGATGGTTAGAGTGCGATGGAATAATCGTCCTCGTGAGGAGGACACTTGGGAGCTTGAGTCCAGTATGCGTGAGAGGTATCCTTACCTCTTCGACGATTCAGGTTCGAACTTGATCTTTAAAGCCTAAAAGTTCTAATCCTTGTATATGATTTTGGTTTCGTAATAAATGTCATTGAAAATTTGTGTAAGCATTTGTATTAGAGGTGTGAAATCTATTTTAGACTCTTGCTCGTTCGAGGACGAACGAGAGTCTAAGTGGAGGAGAATGAAACGACCTCGGTCAGTCGTTTCGGAAGTTAGGACTCCGATTGGCGTGCCACTAATTTTAAAATATTCGCAAGGTCTATTAGGACTTGTCTGTAAAAATTTGAGCTAATTCAGACCTCGTTTGGTAGGCATCGGAAGAAGGTTTCAGTTTTTATTATCAATAAATGTTAAAAAGAGATTTTTGAGCTCGGTTTGGGCGAATGAGCTCCGATTCAAAATCCGAAAGCACCGTTAGGTTCGTATGATTATTTGTGACTTTTACGATTTTTCGAAAGTGAATTTCGATATTGTTCGGCTAGTTCCGCAAAAATGCCGAAAGTTAAATAATTTGACCTTTTTCATTTAAATTCGCATCTTGAGTTTCGGGAATCCCATTTGGGATCCGTCTTCGCGAGTATGTTACATATATTTTGTATAGCTTACTTGAAAATTTTGGGATCATTTCGACTTCTCTAGGGTTCCATTTTAATTTTAATCGTCGTAGCGAATTTATTATAAAAAAAAAAAAAAAAAAAAAAAAAGAGAAAAAGTTAAAGTGATTGTCGGTCAGCTAAGGGGATTAAATCCCTTAGCTTGCTAGCAAGTAGCAATACATACAGAAACATTCGAACAACGCAGAAAGGAGAAATTAGAAAAGAGAGAGGGGAAAAAGGGAAAAAGGAGTAGAAAAATAGTGGAATTTCTACCCCAAATCTTCAGGTAATGATGCTAACTCATTATCTTATCTTATTACGTGTGTTTGAATATATTTTTACGGTAAAAATAAGGATATTATATATCACCCTATTGGCGTAAATTGATAGTTTAACGGGTCAATTGGACCTCGATGATGGAAATGATTATATATTCGTACTCAGTGAGTTATGGGCAACATATAAATGTAATTTATTTAGGGTTTGGTTATGGTACTTTGAACCCTGTATATAGGCCTGGTCTGCGTATTGCGTATGCGAATAGGGTATCAGGTTCCTAACTGGATTGCCCTAAAACATAAGGAATGAAGCCTTTAGCTTTATCTGATATAATTTTTCTGCGTATTAAATAGAAAGGGATCATTTGGCAACTAATACAAAGGAAAAGTCAGCGGTTGAGTAACAGGACTACCTTCTGGGATACGGTAAGTGATTATATCCATTTCTTTGGAGGCACCTGGCCTCGTGGATTTTCTACCACGTGTTCCTTACGTGTGTAGCTGCCGATAGGCGTACTCATTACGCCTTAGCTTTGGATTTACGTTCTATATTATATATTATGTCCTGTTATTGATATTGCATTGGGAATCTGAGTATTTTACTTTGGCTTGGAGTTGGCATCTGCTTCCCGGCTGTCGATGAGAATCCTGTGCCGGTGAAGGGTTATTATTGCATCACATTGTATTCATATGCATTACATTGCATATCATACTGAGTGCAGGAGTATTCCGCCTCAGCTTTACATTTTATCGGGTGCAGGAGTATTCCGCCCCAGGAGAGTGCAGGAGTATTCCGCCTCTGGTTTATATTATATCGGGTGCAGGAGTATTCCGCCCCAGGAGCAGGAGTATTCCGCTCCAGTTGGTTAGCAGATTGGATTCCCCTCGAATGCAGGAGTATTCCGCTTCGGGCTGGGATTATGGGCACATGTGACCCTTTGCATCTCATGTCATTTCATCTCATTTCATTTTATTTCATTCATCCCATTCCATTTCATTTCATTCTATGGAGTAGATTTTTTGTACATGATTACTGTTCTGCTTATATGTGCATTGTTTTTTTTTTGTTGATTGTTGTCTGGTTCTGTTTCCCTTACTAGCGTATCTATTTTTCGAGGTTGCTAGTTTGTTCACACTTATTGAGTCCTCATGACTCACCCCCCCTATTTGTTCTTGTGTTTTCCTTCGTTCGGCAGATTCTGCTCCAGGACCCAGCCAGTCGCGCCGTGATTGAGGAGTAGTACGTTCTCAGCTGTCTACGGTGAGCCATCCTGTTCATTGCGGCCACCCACTACAGATATTACAGTTTTTCTTACTTTTGCTCCGTTCGGGAGATGTGTATATCTTTTGGCCTTCTTAGATGTCTGATCTGGAAACCTTTAAACTTGTGTATTCTGGGTAGTTAGTTGTTTTGTCTAGACAGTTTGTATATATGTCTATCCTTGAGAGTTATTTTATGTTGTTAAGGTCATGTTTAATTTCATTTTCAAGGTAATTGTGTGCCGTTTTTATCGATTCAGTCAATAGGGTTCGCCCGACAGGTTTAGGGGAGGTGGTCGGGTGCCCGCACGGCCTAACCGAGAATTCGGGTCGTGTCAGTTTGTTCAATGGTTGGGTTCCTCTTTTTTCTTGTTTTATCTGAAGTGCCCGATTAGTTGCCTTGTACATCATCAAATTTATGTTGTCCCATTCCTATTCCCCATGGCCACTACTGTATTGGATAAAAATCACCAAGGTCACGAGCAAGACCTCGAAGTGCAGCACGAAGACTGCGCCACGAGACAAACTCCCGAGGAAAGATTGCATGGTTCCTCGCCCCGAAAATTGCCTTAGTAAATGAGGGGGAGTGAGCTCGGAGAAAAACCCTATAATCTCGAGCGGATATCACACCTCGGGAGACGAGAGCCAACCTTTGTAACCGTCGACCGTTGCTCTAGCATTTAAGAGAAAGAGCATGGGTCAATCAGGATCAAACACAGAGTAATGACCATAAAGATACCATTATGACATTTGCAACGCCATTCTTTCTCTTGATTATAAATAGGACTCGTTTGTAAACAATAAGATACGATCAGGATAATACAGAACTCTACTTTCACTTGTTGTCTCATTTATCTCTTAACTTATTTCTCGCCTCGTTACTTTTTAAAAGCCTTTCATTTAGTCCAAATTCAACTTTAGGTCGATCATCACTTCGATACAAGCAAATTACTACTATTTAAACCCAATACAAATTCAATTTGTTGTCCTATCTAGATTTAGGCCAACACAAATTGGCGCCGTCTGTGGGGATCTCGTAATAACGTTTGTTCCGAAGTCCGTAGTTTCGATCTTCCAACAAAAACAAAATGTCAGACACTGTCAATGACAACATGACTATTCAAGTGCCAGACCAGACAGCGGGTACCACCGAGATCAATGGTGGAATCCCATTACACCCAACTGGCTTGACACCACCCGTTAGCCCCATCTCGACGAACACCTCAGCTCCATTAGTTGGGTTGACATCCCCAAGCAAGTCCACTTCACTGGTCGGTCCGATACCTCCTGTAGGAGCATTGGCAGCCGAACCAACATCCTCAAATTCTGGCGACCCCTTCCAACAGTTCATGGTAAACTCACTACAACAAATGTGAGAACAGGCCGCCGCTCAAGCGGCCGCACCGTGCAAGCTCAATTTAATGAGCAGTTTCGAAGTTCTTTGCTAGCTCTCGCTGGGAACGGGAGAATTCACCTTTCTCTCGATGATGTTCCCTACATGATGTTTAATGAGGGAACAACACCACTACTCTTGTTGGAATAAATATAGGAGGACTCCCGAATAGGATCTCGTCTGGGATCTCGGGGACTGTAGCCCCCACAATGTCTCAAACGAGCGTCGCGTCTGACTTCGAAAAATGGAAGAAGGAATTCGAGGCTAGCATGGAGAAACAACTCGAAAATGTACCAGGGGTCCGCAAACCCCAACGCGCACTGGACATTGAAAAATGTCGCCAATTATCCTTCAAGCCTGAAGCTGCTCCAGCGCCTGTCCCTAAACATTTCAAATTGCAAATTTTGAAGAAGTATGACGGGACGACAGACCCAGTTGACCATATTACAGAATACATGGCTATGGTCAAAAGCAACGACCTGACCCCAATTGAAAAAGAATCCATGTTCCTGAAGAAATTCGCCGACACCCTCGAAAAAAGGGCGATGTGTTGGTACATGTTCCTCCCTTCTGAGTCTATTTCCAGCTTCGATGAATTGGCGGACATGTACATTAAAGCTCACACTGGGGCTCAAAAGATCCTCAAAATCAAGGAGGACATCTTTAACGTAAAACAAGGATACCTCGAGCCCATCAAGGACTTCTTCGAGCGCTTTCAGGCCGAGAGGATGGATCTACCAAAAATGGATGACAGCCTGGCAGTCATGGCTTTTGAAAAGAACCTTAATGTGAAAAATTCGGAGGCTGCATCTGAGTTGAAGAAAGAGCTCCAGCAGTGGCAAGCTCGGACTTGGCACGAGTTGCATGATCGAGCCACGACGAAGATTAGACTTGAGGAAGCATAGTGGAGAAGAACGGGACGAGGCTAATTCTTACCGAGGCCGGTCTGAATCCTCTCGACGCGCCGATGCGCCACGAGGGAATTCAAAAAATCGATACGATCCATACAATGGAGCCCAAAAGCAGCACGTGAGTCAGCGCCTCGGGAGGCATCAGCACGTGAGTCAAAGACTTAGAGGAAAAGCTGGATCATCCTCCGACCAAAAATCCTCGGGCCCATCTTTAATACCCAAGAAGAAAGATCTGCCTCGAATCTCTGAGTACAATTTTAACATATCCACTTCTGAGTTGGTGAACACGATCAAGGGAACGACTGACCAAGGAGTGAGGCTACCCAAAGACATGAGGATACCCCGAGCAAAAGAGACCAAACTCAACACAGTGAATTTCACATGGACTACGTGCACGCAACTGAAGATTGTAAAGCATTGCGTCTCGAGGTGGCTCATTTTCTCAAGAAGAGGGTGCTAGCAGAATACCTAACCGATAAAGAAAAGCACAATTACTCGAAGAACAGAAGGGAAGAGCAACCACCTCGAGCACAGTCGCCGAAGAGGGTAGTGAATGTCATCATTAGGGACTCGGAGGTGAATGGAGTAAACTTTGTTGCAGCAAAGAAAATGGCGAAATCGTCCATTACAACGGAGAAAAGAGCAAGAGCTGGTGAGTTGAGCAAGGAGATGGTATTCAGCAAAGAAGATTGTGATGGGATGATGTTCCCCCATCACGACGCGCTAGTGATCACGCTCAGGATCAACGACTGTGACGTCAAACGAGCTCTAGTTGATCCAGGTAGCTCGGTGAACATCATCAACTATGGCGCGATGAAAAAGATATGGTTAAAAGACCTAGTCGTCCCAAAGGCGACCATACTGACAGGGTTCAACAACTCCACCGAGAAGACTTTGGGAGAAATAACCCTCACAACTACTGGAGAGGGAGTCAACAAGCAAACTACCTTCCAAGTTATGGACGAAGACATAGCCTATAACGTCATTCTTAGAAGACCTTGGATCCACGAGTGGAGGCTGTGCTATCCACTTCGCATCAAGTGATCAAGTTCCCAACTCCATGGGGAGTAAGAGTCATCCAAGGAGAACAACGAATAGCACGAGAGTGTTATTCAATTGCAATGAAGAGTACAGTCGTCCCGATTGGGCTAAGAAGATAGCAGCGAGCGAAGATTCAACAACGGGGACTTCGCCAGGCAAAGCCCTCGGAGCACGAGCAATTACCTCGCCAAAAGATCACTCTTGGAACTTTCTCGAATAAATTCATGCTATTCTAGTTCCTTTCACCTAAGTCCTGTTATAACCAGGCATCTATTGTAATAAAGGCATGCATATTCGATTAATGGAATAAACTTTGATTTGTCATCTTTTTATTCTCATTTAACATGTATAGCTAGTCATAAGTTAAGCCTACGGCTCGAGGGCGAGACGTCATCCTAAGCTAGCTCGAAACGATGAAAAAATCTTGCAAGCAAATTGATAAAAGGAATTTTCATTAATAAAAAGGATTGAAGGCCCCGAATATTTACAAAGTAAATGGCACAAAGGCCTTAACCAGAAAAGAAACAAAAGCACTACTCTAAGACTCCGCTTCGGAGTCATCGTCTCCCTCATCTGATCTCTCGCTGCTCGAGGGGAGATTTTCCATCAACTTCTGGGCCACGGCAGCATCGCTCTCGGCCTTGGCAATCTCGGCATTAAGGTCAACTCCGCCACGACACTCCTTCAGAGTCTTTAGCCTCGTTTGAATAACGGCCTAATTTTTATCAACTTTGGCCCGAGTCCTCCTCATCCTCTGCCTCGTTTGATTAATCACGCAATTACAGATTAGCCAAAAATACAGAAACCCTAATTAAACGAACAACGTATCAACATTTATAACACAAAATCAAAAACATTTATAGATATGTTTAACATCTATAACTAAACGAATAAACAAATCAAGAATAAAAAGTTTAACCCTAGAAATCGACGAATCAAGAAATTAAATGAACCCTAGACTTGAAACTATTAAGCAACAAAAAAGAAGTAAAAATAAGAAGTCGACATACCTTTTACTTATTAGAACCCTAGAATTCATCTATTCGCGGATGGATTTTAGCAGAGATTGGATCGATTGGGTTAGGGATTTTTTGCGGGTACTTTTGTGTAATCGGGTGAATTTTGGTTTATTTTTTAGTTTAAACTAGGGTAAATAATTAGTTTTGTTAATTATCAGCAATTAAATGACGTGGCCAATTGAAAGGGCGCGTCTCTTCAACTCTCTCACATAATACTGGGTCGGGTTGGATAAGGTGGGAACTAATATCATATAGAAGTTCGTAAGGGGGTGAAACAGATGCCCGTAAAGTTAAGAGTGGAAAATGGTAATCAGGAACAAGTTTAGGTGGGAAACAACCTAGTCCGCCTTATAAAAATGAGTCGGGTCGGTTTAGGGTTATGAATTAAATTTGGAGTTGGATTTAATTAGTGGGGCTGGTGCATCACATGGCTGGTCCCTTAAGTGGAGGACACCCCTGCCACTTCGAGCCTTCGAGGAATAGGGTCATATTTTGTGATTATGTCTTGTGCAGTTTGTTTAATGGTTGTCTTCCTCTTTATTCTTGTTTTATCTGATGTCCCCAATTGGTGGCCTTGTATATCGTCAGCTTTATGTTGTGTCATACCTATTCCCTATTCCCACTATATAAATTGGGAGTTTAGACCAATTTGTATTTAACGCTTGACTAGTGATGATTTGATTTGTAAGTTAAGCCCGTCCACAAGATTCATCAACCTAATATCCACGTTACTCACGACAAAACTCGAGTTCTTTTATGGTTTTCCTCTGCAAGTATTTATGGCTATTTGGACCATTAAACAATTTATTATTTTTTTTTTAGGTCAAACTTCTCTATAGTAGTTAGTACTCATATTATCATCTTATTATAGTAGCCAAATTTTTCTTAAACCGATATGTTATATTATATTATATTATATTTGTTGTTCTCTATAATATCACATCATTATAGCAGGTCAAGAAATATCTGGTCAAATAACATCATTATAGAAATATCTGATTGTATTATTATTGTGGACCAATTGTATATCCAATTGACCAAAAGAGTGTAGGTAGCAAACTTATAGTTTGAATGATTCTTTCACCAAATAGACGAATTTTTTTTTTGCGTTAACTCTCATGTCCGGTCTATAACAACTGAGGGGTATTAGAATAGAATGATCTATGCTTGAGACTACTACTTGAAATGGTGGCTATAAATCATAAAAAGAAAAATGAAAATATAGTATCAGGATCGGAGTAGTGGCTTGGCTGTAAGAAATAGTGCTAGTTGTGACTAACAATGTAATTGGTCCTTAAGCTCGTGTGGATTATCATTGTGAACCAATTGAGTTTCTCATTGATTGTAAAAGTGTTCGTAATGAATTTAGGGCAAATTACCCTATATGTCAATTTAGGCACAATTTTTTAAAAATATAGCAACATTTCACACATTTACCAAACGTAGCAATACTTTTTAAAATGCTACCAAACATAACATTTTTTAAAAACCCTAATTCTCTTTCTCTCTTCTCTCCCCCACCCCCACACCCTACTGTTTACGCCAGTGCCACCCCCTCCCCCGTCGCCGGCGACTTTCCGTCATAGCCTACCGTCCCAAACCCCTTACCCCGTCACCTTCGATATGTTTCTAAGTCGTGTTTGATCTGTGCCGTCGTGGCGGCGCTGGATCTGCTCCGGTGGAGTGTTTTATGTTGTGAATCTGCTACTTTCCGTCGTGTGTATGCTATACGCCGTCGGCTGAGTTCCGGCGGCATCTGTTTCATTTGGCTATGATGGATCTGCTAAAAACAGAGTGTTTTTTTGTTTCTCTGGTTGCTACGGTGGTTGGTGGTGGTGGTTGGAGGTGAAAAATGTGTGTCATGAGTATACCCATTGTATGTATGATGTATGTCACCGGACATACATTGGGTATACACTTAACATACAACACATATACATGTATGTTTGTTTGTTGGTTCTTCGGTGGTGCACGGTGGTGGTGGAGACAAAAAAAACTGTTTTTCATGTGTATATCCAATGTATGTCACCAGACATACACTAGATATACACCTCACATACAATAAGTATAAGTGTATATTCGTGTTTATTCTTTTGTATATGTTGTGTATGACTTATGTATGTATATTCACAGCCATACACAGAATATACAAAGAATATACATATTTATACACTGAAAATACACAAGACATACTCAAAAAATACAAAAAAAATATAAAAAATGAATTTTCCGGCGACCTGGCGGCGGAGGCAGCCAGTGGCCGCTGGCTGAGAGGCGGCAACACTGATGGGGGTGGTGGCTGGGGGTGGTAGAAGTAAGATCTAGGCTTTTTAGCACCCTTTTATGCGTTTTGTTATGTTTTGAAAAAAAATATTGCTATGTTTTGAAAATGAGAAAATGTTGATATTTTAGTGTAAGAAAGAGTGTTAGTTTGTATAGTTTTGTGAATTGCCCATGAATTTATATGTTGAATGAACTCTCACCAACTGCTAAGAGATGTTCTAGGGACTAGAATAGATAGATCAATTTATCATTGTATTGAGTTTGAACTCTAGAAATTTTAAAAAACAATTTTATTAAGGAGCATTTATTCTTTAATGTAAATAAATCTTTCTCAAAAGATATGGACAGGGAAACCTTTATAAAAAATAGGATTATTCTTGAAAGTACATGTTACCTCCTAGTCATACTAAAAGACAATCGACATATAAGATCTATTGTAAATTAATATTATTATTGTTTGAGCTTATTTGAAAGAAAAACCGGCTACTTAGCTAGTGTTTGGACATAGATTCTCAAATAATTTTTGAGAAACACTTTTTTGGTGAAATTTGATATGAAAATGAAAAAGTGTTTGGACATACTTTTTGGGAAGGAATTTTTTGGTATTGTCATAGCCTTTGAGCTCTTATGCAAAGCTAGTTTGTACAGTTTTTGATTCAAAAACAGCTCAAGACCACTTTTTGTGTTTTTGGTAGTTTTTGAGAGAAATTTTACTCAAATAGCATAAACAAATATTTTTTCAACCAAAAATTCCCCCAAAAATTATGTCCAAATGGGAGCTTAATTTTGAGTGAATACAAACATATGGTTGATGATTAAGGGCAAAGCTAGGGAACGAAAAGGGGTTTCATTTGAATCTCTTTTTCAAAAATTACAGTATATACAGATGATTATTTTTTAATGACGAACCTCCCTATAAAATTTTGTCTCCATCACTATTGATAATTGAAAATGAGATAGTAGCTCTCACAATGAATTACTATTAAACATCCAGCACGAGAAATGTGTTTGAAAGAAGTGGAATAACTAGCCAAAATGGTTGGTGAAGTAATTATTTTTATTTTTCTTTTTTGCTTCCCTCCTAATGGTCCCACAGGGCACAGGGTAAGATGGTTTAGCTTTTTGTCCGATTAGAACCAAAAACAAAGAAAAATAAGAATACTGAGCTCCCGTTTGGATATGATTTGGGATTTGAGATTTGTAACTTGGGAAACTAAAATTTTGTTTGGAGATACATTTTATTTGAAACAAAATTTGAAGTTTGTGAGGGGATTTCCCAAAAACTCCCAAAAACTGATTTCAAAATCCCAAAAAATGGCCCCAAAAACTATGTCCAAACGCTAGCTGAGACTCGTTATTGTGATTATTAATACTGAGGGTCAGTTTGATTTGGACTGCAGAAATCTAATATACTCATTAAAAGCCTCACTAATTTATATCTTGTTTGGTTTAATTTTTATTCCTGCATAAAATTTAGCATTATTTAGTACAACGTTTGGTTTTGCTTTGTTGCTCCCAACGCACACGCAAGTATACGTGGTCGACAAGTAATAAAGTGATAAGTAGAGTATCGTTCCCACGAGAACTATTCAGACTGAATTCTAGCAAACAATTTCCTAAAAACTATTCAGGGATCTTTTTCCAATGGTTGAGAATTTACTAACTAAATGCAGTAATAAAAACAAGTAATTGAAATCAAGTAACAGAGCAAATTCTACGTTGTTATCAATAAAAGATGACGGTCCCGGGTCAGAGTTACGAACAATCCAGTTGAGTTTTCCAGTTGATTCTACTTCTTGATTTCCTAAATTGCTAACTACAGGTTAAATGTACCCATGAAAACCTTTCGATTCTTTACGGTCTATGCAGGCTACTCCAATCCCTATATTTCTATGGGTTGAATCACGTGCACGCATTAACGAATTCTGTAATGAGTTAAACTAGGCGAGCAAGTATATGTCTATCCTACTCACAAATTGGTTCCCCGATGCCCGGGTTCACAAACTAGTTCTATTCTTTCTTATTGCGTAATTAAATTCCCTCTTTCGAGTTCAATCTAAAAACCATATATAGTGTTCAATTATCAGGCCTCAATAATCAAACAATTATGATCAAGAAAGAATAAACAATCCATAATGGTAAATCAATATATAGAAATCAACTTTCAAACATCAACCTTCATGTATTTACTCTAACCCGAGAACAAACAAACTATAGAATTAAAGAGAAGAAGAAGAGAAAGAGAGAAAGAACTTGTGTAGAAGACATCTAGGGCTCCTCCCCTCTCCTCCAAAACTTGCTCCAAAGGTCTGAACTCCCATCAAAAACTAAGTAAAAGAGTATTTATAGGGTTTACAAACACCTAGTAATAAATTAGACCCAATCCTAGACGAAATAGGAAGTAAAAACGCGCACAGGGGCGCTATAACGGGCGCCCCGCGCCTCGTAAAGCGCTGGGACAAGCAGAACCCGTCACATTCTCCACGCTTTGGCCACGCGGTGCATGGGGAACCGCGCCTAGCCACTGCGCGCGGTAGAGGGCGCGGCGCGTGGTCCATAGCGCCAGGCAAAACTGCTCCGTTCCTTGCTCCTTTGCTCGCTCGTGTCGTGCCTTCGTGTGCCCGATCCAATCCTCAATCAAAACCCAATCTTTTCTTGCTCGATCATGCTCTTAAAAGCTCCAATTGCACTGCATAACAACCTACATACACACGACATAAAATTAGTGCAAAACCACATTCATAAACCATAAAACGAGCGAATAAAGTATTAAAACGTGAGGAAATATTAAGGAAATATTGGCATAAAATGCCAAACATCACGCTTCTTCATTTCCGCATAACTAATACCTGCATAAATTATGCGAGAATTTATGTATTATTTTATGCAGGGTAAAAGATGGAATAAGTAATGTAGGTATTAGCAATGCATGTATTAAAATTTAAAATGATAAAATTAACCCTCATAATAATAGTGATAATTTTTAATTTTGTTTAAGGAGTAATTAAATAATTTAAATTATAACATTGTATATTTTTGTAATATATTAGTGATTTAAGAAAAAATTCGATATAATACATGCATAGCTAATACCCATATTATGAATTCTTGCATTATTAATATCTGCATTAGTAATACCCGTATTACTAATACTCACATTACTAATACGTACATTATTAATACCCGTGTAAACTCTCTCTCAGCCAAACGACCCCTAAATGTAGAATGGGTAATTCTAAGAACCATTGCTAAAAATACCAAAGCTGTTAGTTGGAAAAATTGGCATTAATAGGGTTTAAATCATTCAGAAAAACGAAGTCACAATCGAAGGAAATATTTTGAATGTTATTGTTATATCTTGTTCATATTTAATACTTTTATAAGAAGGATATTTATTTTTTACTACTCTTTATTTATCTTTTAAATGTCTTAGTTAATTGCGACAACATGTACTAGGATGAAAATTATTTAAAACCCCAATTTTTTCAGTATATTTGATTTGCCAAACCAACAAATAATGTGAAAAGGATATGACAATACTTTGTACCGAATCAATAATTGAGCATGGACGACATTTCCCTATCTATCTATGGTCCCATTCTTTTTTAAGAACTTTCTATATATAAAAGTATACTCTTTAATGAGGTGTTTGGTTGTTATGAATTAAGACAAGGATTTAATAATGATATGTGGATATTATTGTTACTCTTGATAATGATAAAATTAGTAAGCGAATCAGTTATAGACAAATATCAACAAGTAATGTATTGAAATAGTAAATATTTATTCAACTTTAACCTGAAATTTCATTTTTCAAGTTCGAGATCCTCTTAATAGAGACATCTAAAAATTTCTATATTGAGTTTTCCACATCAAATATGGATTAGTAGAGCCTGCTTACAACAATTATTTAAACAGAAAAAAAAATTGTCAGAGACTAATTATTTTCCTCGAATTAAATACACATGATTCTTAGTTCTGATTTTTAACAATTAATTATTATATTGAAGTCTTGGACTAAACTAATCCACCTTGACTTCAATGCATCATGCATGACACAACTACAATGGAGATGAGTACCACTGATCTTCAAATACTTTGCTTATTGGAAATGCAGCACAAAAAGAAAAATAAAACAATTAAACACACACACTAAATAATGTGGTATCTACAGTCATCTATTTATCAGATTTCCAATAAATCTAAAAAGCTAAATTAGCCTTTGCTTTTTCAATAAACTCATACCAATATCTAAGTGAGTTCAATTATTTTCAGTGATAGAACCATTTTGGTACAATCAGATAATAACTAATTTCCTATTAAAACTCATTTTACTGTTATATTCAAAACTACCTTATCTTACTGTCACTTTCTTCCTATTTTTCTTGCCTTATAAGCAATGAAATGATCAAATTGATCAAAGTAGTTATGATGGTACACTTGTTTTTATCAAAGTTATAAAATCCCATCATTTGTGTGGTTTTATGAAACATAAAAGACTCTTCTCTACATTCTTTTCTCTTTATACACATTCTTGAAATACTAAAAATGGCAAGAATCACTTATTTATACTATAATAGTATACTGTTAAGTTTTTTAGCATTTTTATTTGTAGTAGCAAAAGGTGCACCTGAAAATGCACTGGTAACTCAACTTCCTGGCTTCAATGGTAGTTTTCAGTCAAAACATTATGCAGGGTATGTATTATTGTCTTTATTTTTTGAAAAAAGATTTGAATTGGTTTGAGTTAAGGAACTTATGTATTTTTATGTGTTTTCAGATATGTTACCTTAGATGAAAATAATGGTAAGAAATTGTATTACTACTTTGTGGAGTCTGAAAGAAATCCATCAGAAGATCCAGTTGTTCTTTGGCTCAATGGTGGCCCTGGATGCTCAAGTTTTGATGGCTTTGTCTATGAGCATGGTATGAACTCTAATTGTCTCAAGAATTTAACTTATATGTGCTAACAGTGTAGATCTTTTTTACGTTATCAGTGTAATTTAATCTGTTGTAGCATCTTGTACCATACATTTCTTTTTAAGTGACTTGTGTGGCTAAAAGTATTTGTTTAGGTATAATAGTTGAAACTTTTATTGCTAGTTTAGAATGAGAAAGTGATTTTGTGTATCTTCATACACTTCATTAACCTTCATCTCGCATTGTTTAACCTTTAGGGTAATGAATATCAGATTTTCACATGTAGCAGATAATTTGCTTTATTTTCATATAGGTTACTAATTCTACTATTGATGAACGGTTCATACTATCAGTGAGTAGAAGTTAAACTCAATAGCTTTATATATAACATCGATAATAGGTCAAAGCTAAATTGTGTGTTTTGCTGTGTCTGCCATTGTCATGAAAATGTTGACTTCTTCTTTGGCATATATGAGAGTTCTTTTAACCTGATCAAGTAAAAGATGTTAGTTGGAAATGTAGTTCTTAGTTATGAGGACTAGGATCATACACTTGGACACAAATTTAAAAGAAAAATAATCATGGAGTTGCACTTGCTAGTTTCTCATTCATCATAAGCAAATGATTTCTTTTACCATATTTTCTTGTCTTATAGTAAGGAGGGTTATTTCTTCACATTGCAGGACCCTTCAATTTTGAGTTGGGAAAGCCAAGTTATAGCCTGCCTACTCTGCATAATAATCCATACAGTTGGTCCAAGGTTATTATTATGATAATTTTACTTCATCATATGCTTGCATGTTAGGCACTCATGGTGAATATAAGACAAGGATTTGATTTTCCAGGTTTCCAGTGTAATATATTTGGACTCTCCTTCTGGTGTTGGACTCTCTTACTCAGGAAATAAGACTGACTATGTAACAAGCGACTTAAAGACTGCATCTGATACCCACACATTTCTCCTCAAGGTAACATTACACAAAGTCAACATACTGGAAGTTTGATAGTTGTTACTAATTTATTCATTTATTTTCACTATCATTCTTAACCTGTTCATTGTTCTACTAAATGATGTCTTACTAGTGGTTTGAGATCTACCCGGAGTTCCTCAAGAATCCATTTTTTATATCTGGAGAGTCTTATGCTGGAATATATGTGCCAACACTATCTTATGAAGTAGCAAAAGGTAATTCTGATCCTAAATGAACATGTAAAGTCCCTGGAGTGGGTTGGTGGTGAGCATGAGAGGCCAAATAAACTAACCTTACGAATGCTTATGCTTTTTAGGTATTGATGCTGGAGTAGAGCCCGTTATCAACTTTAAGGTATGTCATTTCCAGATTCCATGTGTTAAATCATTTTGTTCGGGGTGCAAACTCGTTATATTCTATTACACAGGGTTACATGGTGGGAAATGGCGTGACGGATGACGTATTTGATGGCAATGCTTTTGTTCCATTTGCACATGGGATGGGCCTCATTTCAGATGATTTGTTTAAGGTATTTGTTTCTTCTTGTTTAATGTTTAAGTGATTGAATCATATGACTTCTACAACTTTTTAGATTTCTGGAAGTCATAGCTAGTGAAATATGATACCTTAGAGCCTCTAGTGCTTAGGTATACATGTTCCAAGTTATTGTAGCATGACAGATATTGGAGCCTTAGGAGCTTCAGGTATATATGAGAAGGTTTATCAGATGTAGATGAAATTTCCAAGATATTGAGCAATTCTAGTTCGCCAGAAAAGTGTTACGAAACTAATGTCAAGCTAAGTGTATACATCTACCACTCCAATATAGACCATAATCATTGCCTCTTTGTCTATTAGCTATTGGTCTCTGATTATTCTTTTTCATGCTCAGGAAGCTACTGTTGAATGCCAGGGAAGTTTCTATGATCCACAGACTACTAAGTGTTCAGACAAGGTCGCACAAGTTGATCAGGTAAGATGTATTTCTGTTATACTTGATTAATTTTGTCGACACAGCATTTCATTTCTCTGCTTTATTGACCCAAATTCACCTTTCACCTATTGTAGGAAGTTGAGGATCTAAACTTATATGACATTCTAGAACCGTGTTACCACAGCAAAGAACCTAGTTTAATTTCCACGGGTAACTCAAGATTGCCAATGAGCTTTCGGAAACTAGGTGAGACAGAGAGGCCTCTTCCTGTCAGAAAAAGAATATTTGGCCGTGCGTGGCCTTTTAGAGCTCCAGTAAGAGAGGGACGTGTCCCAACTTGGCCAGAACTTCTCAATGGTCTCCACGTCCCTTGCACTGTAAGTCACTCTTGATTCCTTCTTTCCTTTTGTTTGTTCTCTATTGGTTCTCCATTGAACCTTTTTTAAGTCAAAACAAGTCCATTTATGTAGCTATGCTTCCTTGTTTTGATTTCATGGAAGTTACTTGTTTACCTTTTAACTATTCTTATTCAGTTGCTCTTTTGTCTTTCTGCTGTCTTCCCAATATCAAATTCTGTCTTTCCAACTCTGCTTATGGATGTATGACAACAAATACTCTCCTATTAAAAAATTCGACACATATTTATATAGAGAGGATAGCTTAAAAATTAAGTCACAGCATTAATAGAGTCATAGTGACCCTAGAAAATTGTTAGTCGTAATGGATAGTGAAGATTTGCTGTCTATGTGCCGAAGAGTCTAATAATTTGAGTTGATACTGTCCTCTGATTGTTTCTGTTGTATTCAGTTAATAGCGTTTCATGAATGACAAAAAGCTATTTATGCTCATTCTGTGTTAAAGGAGGTTCTTAATCAATTGATGAGTGGTAAGTATAGCTTTATGAGCTTTTTCATGTTCTATATTCATCATATTCTAGTGAACAGCATGAGCTTCAATGCAAAATGAGTAGCTTAATAAAGTTTAATGTTCTGATACTGTAAATTTTAAGTTCAAGCTTATGCTGTTCCCTCTTTGAGGAATTCATTTCTTGATTTTGAACTTTGAAGCTTTGCTAGGACTTTGCTTGTTGGGAACTATAACTTGATCCTATATTGACCCCTTTACTGGATTGCCTTATATCTAACTCCACTCTGCATCTTAATGGTTACTCATTTACAGTCTCATAATCTGAGATGAAATATGCAGGATGATCGTGTTGCTACTGCATGGCTCAACAATGAAGATGTTCGTAAAGCAATTCATGCCCAACAGGTAAGCTACTATTTTGTCATCTTGTTCTAGCTTTAAAGATGGTTATTTACCTTTAAGCTGGAGAAAAAAACTGAATGGTTACTTTCGGTTCAATGTTACTGGTACAACAGGCAACTGTCACAGGTCCTTGGGAGCTATGCACAAGCAAAATAAGCCTTAGACATGATTCCGGAAGCATGATAAAGTATCACAAAAACCTCACTGCTCGAGGATACCGGGCACTCATATACAGGTTTAATAGATTACGATGTCTCTTAGCTTTCCTCTTTATGCATTTTCCTTTCCTTTATGATTACTCGTGTATTATTGTGCAAGTACCTGTAATGAAAAGTGCATCAGTCGTCCTTCTGACTCTCAAGTGACCTGTAGCTGTATAATGATGAGTGTGAATCTTGAATCACTTTGTTGGGGATTTGTTTTTTACATTTAGGGATGATACCTGTGCTGATCTTTGTTCCGAGACAGTCTATTACTAATGCAGATTCTGCATTCCCATCTAGCAGGGTGAAAGTGTCGGAATGCGTTCTATGTTTTATGATTTGATGATTTTAGTGGGGTAAGTCAAGAATAATTAAGGTGTCGTTAAAATCTTACATAATGTTATCAAACAAACACTAGCTTTCAGGAACCCTGTCCAGAAGCTAGTAATTATTCGAAGCTAAGTTACTATATCCAAAGAAGTTGTCTTTCGATATTTGAGATGTTGATTCATGTATTGTCTTTAAGAAACTGAATACTGGAGAACCTAGGCTGCATAAGGTAAATGTTGTTGGTGACAATGGACCTGATCACATGCAATAATCCAAGATCTCTTGATGTTATAATTGGAACAATTATATTCATATTGTGCTTCTTGCAGTGGTGATCATGATATGTGTGTACCATTCACTGGTTCAGAAGCATGGACAAGATCACTTGGATATAAAATTGTGGATGAATGGAGGCGTTGGTATGTAAATGACCAAGTTGCAGGGTAAGTCCTAGTCTTCTTCTTCTTACTCCTATTCATATTTAACTTTTCTTATGGTGTGACATTTCTGTAAAAATCCATTTTAAATGCTTAACTCTTTTGTGCAGTTACACACAAGGTTATGCCAACAACCTTACATTTCTTACTATTAAGGTATTTCATCATATCAATCTCTGATAAGCCATAATAGAAATGCTAGAAAACATTTACAGTAATCCTCTATTTCCTCTTTGGTTTAATACTTTAATTGATTCTGAAATCTACAGGGAGCTGGACACACCGTGCCAGAGTACAAACCACAAGAGGCCTTGGCGTTCTATACCCGTTGGCTAGAGAACAAGAGCATATGATATGATGAAGTACACATTGAAGTCCAATTATTCAAAATATACAAGAGAATTTTCTTTTTCATATCACTAACAGGAGGATTCTGTTAAAGATAAGAAGGAAAAGACTAATGGATTTTTACCACGTATTTGAAGATAGATAATTCTCAATCAGCAACGAGAAATGATAATTTGTCCATTATTCAACATATCTTCTGTCTCAAGTAGGGAACTTTTCATAATAAAAGCTTCGAGTATATGTTTGGGATAGGTATTTCTCTCCAGTTTTCTTTCCTCTCTTGCCTCCTAAATACCAACTAATTTAATCTACAGTATTTGATTGCCAAATATGTCTCTGGCTATAAATTTGATTTTGTTCCTGGATTTTGTTCCTTCTAACCCATAGACAGGAAACATAGTTGGTAAGGTGTTATTCAGTGGCTCTATATATATGTATGGAAAATAGAACAAGTAGAGTGAGATATGCATTTTATAACACACTATCTCACAACAAATTTCCAAAATTTAAATTCCGAATCGGTCTACTATCAAATTCAAGACATAGTGCCTCCAATGATTCAACAGGCACTTATTAAACTTCATAATATATCGTTGAATCAATCAATTTCTGAAATCTATAATTACCTTGATACTAGTAAAGACCAGTACTTGGTCCAATTCATATTAATGCATCTCCACCCCCAACCTAGTGCTAACCCTCTACCACCCCTCACCTCAAATCCATAGACATGAGCAGATTTAAAGCGGGTTTTATACATGAAAATGTATATTTAAGATGTGTACATATAATAAGTTTATGTTGTATCCATTGACTATAAATTTTAAATTCGTCTCTATAATTAATCACATATGCCCACCCAGAATCCAATTAAAAGACCCTTTTAGTTGTCCTCCACGTGCTTCTCATATGATAATGAAGTCATGAAATCCAATAACTTTGTTGTTTTCAGATGGAGTTCTAGTGAAAGAAGTTCTGCCCTCTCTCTAGAACCTCAACTTCTTCATCCCTCATGGAGATTGATCAAGAACCTAAAATTGACATGGATCCTCCTCCACCAAAACCTCCAGATATAAATACACAACAATTCACTAAAGCCACTTTTCAAGAAAAATTAATCTCAACGGTTCCTCTAAATTCAAAAAATTCCTTATCTTTGTTAGAAAATACTTCTATTACTAATGCACCTCAATCAAATCATCTAAACCATGAAAATTTCATCCCTCTATCAAATTTAGAAATGGAAAGACTCTACCAACCTTGGAGATTTTCAGTTATTATAAAAATATTTGGTAAACGTATTAGTCATCAATACCTAAAAACCAAATTGATCCAACTATGGAAACCAACGGAAGCTTTTTCATTGATTGATTTGGGGGCTGATTACTACATAGTCAAGTTTCTAAAGGAGGAAAATCTAATTAAGGCATTACAACTTGGACCTTGGTTTATCAATGGTTTCTTCTTATCCGTTAAGCAATGGGAACCAAATTTTGTTGCATCAACGGCAAAGATCACGTACTCTGCCATTTGGCTTCAATTACCTAAGCTACCTACTGAATTCTACGACATGCAAATCCTCACAAAAATTGGTACAAAGATAGGTAAACTTTTAAAGGTGGATGCTTGCACCTCTTCTACTCTTAGAGGCAGATATGCACGTCTATGTGTCGAAGTTCCTTTAGACACTCCGGTGAAGACTTCCATTCAAATTGGAAATCACAAGCAGGCAATCATTTACAAAGGAGACAATATCCTATGTCAACTATGTGGGAAATTGGGTCACAGAAACTCTATGTGCACGTATGAGAAGGGTAAGGCGGCTGTTTCTCCTACATCATTTAAGGATGTAAACTTAACTACTCCTAGCTCCAATTTAAGCTCGGATACAGTCATTAAAGAAGCATGGGAAACAGTTAAGTTTCCTAGAATGAAGAACCGCTCCAATCTAGGTATGTCGGAACCCCCAATGGATCAGGCAAAACTTATTGCGCCGGCTCCATTTAATGCTAAAATTTTTGATGCCAAAAGTGGAAAATATCTCACCACTCAGAATTTCATTTACAAATCTAAGAATTTGATCATTAAGCAAGATAAAACTAAATCGTTACAACCTAAGGAAAATTATAACTATTTTAATATCTTAAATTATGATTTAGATAATGGTGAGCCTTTAATAAAAAATGTAAAATCGCCCCATGCAACCAATGAGATTTCGACTGCGCCAAGTGTCACTTGCCCATCTTCCCTCCCAAATGATTCTCAATCATTGCATTACTCCACTGAAAATAAGGAAATTAATCATTATCCTAATAGCATGCAGCCCACTAACCAATCCTCTACCTCCCTCGCTGCTCCACCGTTTTTCTCAACCAATCCTTCTCCTCTTCCTAATGATGATCATTCCAAATGTCCACTCTCAAAAACCCTACCAATCACTCTGCATGCATTCACTCCCTCTCCCACGCCCAGCCACTCTACTACTATGGACATAGATAAATCCACCTATAAACTAACGTCTAACTCCACTTCACAAGACACGAAAAACTCTTCACTTACCCTTCTTAATGATGCCGAGAATTCCTTTAAATCACCAAGGAGAACAATTCGGCTCCAGGGAACTCAATATCGACTACTTCTTCGAACACCTCAAGCTTTGCGCATGGATCCTCATCCACCACCTCTAGCACCAAACAACCCTCCTCACCAAAACAATCCACCTCTTCCTCCTCTCCTCTTCTCCATGCCTCTACAGGAGAATGTTCTTCCAACCTCCTGGCTCGAACACTCCATGAGAGGGAGAGCTCTCATGTTCCATTTCAACTTCAACAATCAACCAGTGGTAGTAGCGATCCAAAACTCTCAGTTCTTAGCACGTGCTTTTACGGAGGCAATGACAATGGCTGCTCAAAGCTACATGAACTTCCACATGGCAAACAATGTATTGAATCCTCTTGGGCCTCAGAATCCCTTAGACCCTTATGCGCAGCATCTGATGAACATTCCCTATTATCACCCAATAGAGGAAAACCCTCAACCTCCAATATTCTATCAGTGGCCACCTCAGATCAATATGGAGCAGATGCCACCCCAGAACTTTCAACCACAACAAGAGGAAATGAACATTCCACCCCAGGAGCAGCCTCCAGTGAAGTGAACATGCAAGATCTCAACATTCCAGAACCAGCAGAGGAGGCCCTACTACAAGAACAAAATCAAAACGAAATGCTAATGGACCATCAGGTCATATTCTCAAGCCTGCGAGAGATAACAATCATGTTATTCAAAGAAATAGTAGAAAAAACTTGCCTTCTTTACTGTCCACTGTCTCTCACAAAATGCTCGATGGACTTGAGGTTCCCTACGAATCAAAGAGTGGCCAAATATGCGATAATATGGAACCCTACTCTAAGGGCCAATGTGAACCCGCAGGGGATGAACCAAGAGATTCCACCCCCAAACCCTAATTTACCTATGAATAGGGCTAACTACTTTATGATCTGGAACGTTAGAGGAGCTAATAATGCTAATTTTAGGCAAAATTTTCGGTCTTCTCTGGATCGTCATCGTCCTTGTTTAGTTGTTCTCTTGGAAACTCACATGAATGATCACACTGGCCTTAGGGATGCTTTTAACTTTACTGGGATGATTCAAAGTCCTACTGGTACTAGGTCTGGAGGCATTGTTATTTTATGGCATACTAACTTAATTTCTGTTGAGGATGTTCGTATGAGTGAACAGGAAATCCATGCCATGGTGAAGGTATTTTCTTTTTCCCATCCTTTTTTATTTTCTGCTATTTATGCAAGTAATTCATTTGCTGATCGTTTAGTTCTGTGGAATAATATTATGAGCCTTTATGATTCATATAAAACTCCTTGGCTAATGGGTGGTGATTTCAATGAGATAATGAGTTCTGAGGATAAGTTGGGTGGGGGGGGGGGGAGAGAAACTTTAAACCTAGTCGAGCTAATGCCTTTAGGAATTGTATGAACTCTTGCCATCTTCAAGACCTAGGTTTTAAAGGTAGTAAATATACATGGACTAACAAGCAAAAACCTGGTAAGATTATTCTGGAAAGATTGGACAGATGCTTTGCTAATGATGCATTGATTCAACTATTTCTGGATATTTTAGTTACTCACTTACCTCGTACCCACTCTGATCATTCTCCGCTCTTAATTCAATTACACAATCACATCATAAGCTCTAGCCAAAAACCTTTTCGTTTTGAGAAAATGTGGTGCAATCATCCTGATCTCATCAATGTAGTTGCAAATGCCTGGAACCATAACAATGACTTCCACAATTGCACTAAAACTTTCCAAGAGAATGTCACTTCATGGAATCTTGAATATTTTGGCAAAATCTTTCAGAAAAAGAAAAACATCCTAGCCCGTCTTAATGGGATACAACAATCCACTAATTACCCTACTAGTTTTTTCCTCCAAAACCTAGAATCCCATCTCCAATTTCAATTTAACAATATTCTGAGAGATGAAGAGGATTTCTGGAAAATGAAATCTAGAATAAATTGGCTGGACGAGGGTGATGCTAATACAAAAAATTTTCATATCTCTACCCTCAACCGTCGTAGAACCAATAGAATTGCTTTCATCAAGGATGATAATGATACTATCCTTTTTAATCAAAATGACATTGAAATGCATATTCTGGATTACTTTCAAAATTTCTTTAAAACTGATGAAATCTTTTCCTATCGTATTCATGGAAATTCTAATACTGGTTCTTTCACTGCCAAAGACCTTGAGAGGCTTAATGCCCCTATCACTAACCTGAAAAATATATTCTACGCTCAAATCTTTTAAACCTTTCAAAGCCCCAGGTCCGGATGGTCTCCAACCTTTCTTTTTATAAAATATTGGCACATTGTAGGCCCCTCTTTCCTGAGACAATGCCATGATATCTTCAATTCAGGCAATATGCCTCCTTTTTTAAATGAAACTTTCCTCTGTCTCATTCCAAAATTCGTCAATGCAAATAGCATTAAAAATTTTAGACCCATAGGCTTATGCAACACTATTTACAAAACCATCACTAAAATTGTTGCTAACCGAATTAAGCCTTTTCTAGACTCCATTATTAGTCCTTGTCAAAGTAGCTTCCTTAAGAACAGACGAACCTCAGATAGTGCCCTTATCATCCAGGAGGTTGTTAAAGCTTTCAAAAATAAGAAAGGAAGAGTAGGCAACATAATTCTAAAGATTGATCTTGAAAAAGCTTTTGATCGTCTTGAATGGAGCTTCATCCTTAAAACTTTGGAATTTTTTCAGTTCCCTAGAAACATTATTAAGCTTAATATGTCTTGTGTTACATCCTCTTCCATCTTCATCCTTATAAATGGTAGGAAAACAAACTTTTTCCATCCCTCTAGAGGCATTCGTCAAGGTGACCCTATATCCCCCTACATTTTTATTCTCTGCCTTGAAATACTTTCTAGAAATATCAATAGCGAAGTGATAGAAGGAAATTGGGATGCGATTAAAATTGCGAGAAATGGGCCTACTCTTTCCCATCTCTTCTTTGCTGATGATCTCACTTTTTTCTGCAAAGCTGATAGCAAAAATTGTGATTCTGTCTATCATACTCTGACCTCCTTTTGTAATCAATCTGGCCAAAAGATAAACTACGCCAAATCTAAAATTATTTTCTCTAACAATTGTGACCCTACGGTTAGAGAAATCATTTCCTCAAAGCTCAACATCAAACCCTCTCTCTCTTTTGGCAAATACTTGGGCTTTCCAATCCTTGATAAAACCCCTCAAGCAAAAGATTTCCAATTTATTGTGGACTCTATGATTAACCGCTTAACAAATTGGAAAACAAAGCTTCTCAACATGGCCGGGAGAACCACTCTTGCTAAAGCAACTCTGAACTCCCTTCCAAATCACATTATGCAACTTTACAAGCTTACAAAGAAAGTTTGTCACTCTATCGACCGTATTCAAAGAAATTTTATATGGGGATCCACCAATGAGAAATCTAGACTCCACCTTTTAAGTTGGACTACCATAACTCTCCCAAAATCTAAAGGGGGTCTGGGTATTATCAAGGCAGAATCAAAAAATTTAGCTTTTCTTTCAAGTCTAGCTTGGCGTCTCCTATCCAATCCTAACTCCCTATGGGCCAAACTGATCATCGCAAAATATACAACTTTTAACGCTCATACAAACTCCTTGACTACTAAATCCTCCTACAAAGGTACCTGGAAAAACATCATGACAGGCCTCAACCTTTGTAAGCCTGCTACCTCTTGGCAGATAGGCAATGGCAAATCCATAAATTTCTGGCATTCTGAATGGATCAAAGATACTCCTATTCGATCCCTGATCCATTGCCCCCTTACTAAAGAAGAAGAGAAATTCTCTCTTAGTGACTTAAATCTTAGGGGAAGCTGGAATCTCACCCAAATATCTTTTAATTTTCCTGAGGACATAAGGAGAACTATCTTAAGCTCGCACCTCCCCACCCTCTCTACTTCTAAAGATCAACCTTATTGGAAGCTCTCGAACAATGGCTTGTTCTCTACAAAATTCGTTAGAACTATTATTGACGGTATCCATACAGGTCCATACAAAGATTTCACTTGGATCTGGACCCTCAAAACCTTAAATAAGATCAAATATTTTCTCTGGCTATGCTACCATGACCGACTCCCTTCTAGAACCTATCTCCACCATATAGGTATCAATATAAATCCTAAATGTCCCTCCTGCCCCAATGAAGATGAAAGTCTCTCTCATATCTTCTTACTCTGCAAGCAAGTTAAAGGCATTTGGTCCAATCTCCACATTAATCCTCTCCACTTCCTTAACCAATCATCACACTGGCTAGATTGGATCTCTAATTTTCATGTTGTTTTTGCTCACCACCAATATTCTTGGACCACTTTCTTTCCTTTTCTCCTTTGGAATATTTGGACCAATCGTAACAATAACCATCACAACAATCTTTCCAATGAGGTTTCTTTTACCCTAATCCATAAACGCACCATGGAATACAGCCTCATAACTCAAAAGCCTGCTACCCAATCCCTTCCCATCACCCTAAGTATAAAATGACATCCTCCTCCGAGGGGCTTCTTTAAATTAAACATTGATGGAGCTAGTAAAAGGAACCAAGGTGGTACTGGTGGGATTATTCGCAACTACAAAGGTGACTGGGTGTTAGGTTTTTACAACCATATTTACTCAACCCAATCTGTCCATGTGGAACTCTTAGCTCTTTGGCATGGTCTGAATATTATTAAGGAACATCAATTCTATCCCATCATAATAGAAACTGATTCCTCTGAAGTTGTTGCTACTCTAAAGGAATCTAACATTAATAATTGTGCTTTACTTTGTGATTGCAGAAAGTTGATGGACACAATGGAAATGGTGGAGCTTAGACACTGCTTTAGAGAGGGAAACAAGGTGGCGGACCAACTAGCAAAAATGGGACTTGATCATAGAAAGGCTGCTTCTCAAATAGTTTTTGTTAAACCCCCTACTGCTAAGCTTATATCTCTGTATTTCAATGATTCTGAAGGGTGCTTGTACCCTAGACATCTCTCTTTCGAAGCATGTAATATTCTGGCCTCTCTTGGCAACTATGATGCACAACAGGTAGTCTTGCCTGTTGCTAGCATCACGTAATATATATAAAATATCGTATTTTGACCCCAAAAAAAAAAGTCATGAAATCCACTACCAAGAGAGGTGGATTTCGATCTTCTGGAATCTCGGGGTATATACTATTTAAATATCCTAAGAGAATACATCAAAGAAAATATCATTGATTCAACGAATTTAGTGGGTGTCCTCAAATCATCCATATTTTGCTCCATCACTTAATCCCTAAGCCATATATTTATCGAACTTCTCAAACCATATGTAGCACCAACTCTTTGCATGTCAATTATATGATCCCTTCCAATTCTTGTTTTCTCTGAAATTCCATTCTCCCATATCATTCATAACATAATCTTGTCTTCTTTTTTTTTCCTTCTTTAGGCTCCTTTAATCATCTTTACCAAAGCCAAATTAATTATTTCCCTTTTATTCTAAAACCTACACGGGTTCATATTCATTTTCTTGTTTCCTTTATAATTTCTTGTATATACATATGCATTGTCGAATCCCTTTAACATAAGGGACGATTGTAGTATAGTGTCAAAGGTAGCTTAAATTAAAATTGTTTTCAAGTGTGACATCCTTGTATTTTTTTAATCCGTCCGAACTTTCATTCTCTTTGTCTCATCCAAGAAATGGACCCCGTAGAGCTACATAGAATATTTCAAATGTTTGATCGTAATGGAGATGGGAATATAACAAAGAATGAGCTTAGGGACTCATTACAAAACTTGGGAATACACATCGAGGAAAAAGAACTCATGCAGATGATCGAAAAAATCGACGTAAACGGAGATGGATTCGTAGATTTAGATGAATTTGGGACATTGTACAAGACTATTATGGATGATAGAGATGAAGAGGAGGACATGCGAGAAGCTTTTAACGTGTTTGATCAAAATGGTGATGGATATATAACGGTAGAGGAGTTGAGTTCCGTTTTGGGGTCACTAGGTTTGAAACAAGGGAAAACTTCAGAAGATTGTAAGAGGATGATTATGAAAGTTGATGTGGATGGTGATGGAAGGGTTGATTTCAAGGAATTTAGACAGATGATGAAAGGTGGTGGATTTGTGTAATGTTCTAGTCAACTCCCCACAAAATACGGAAGAGATATTGAATATATATTGTGTACTTAAAAAACAAATTCTATGCTTTAGTGGTACCATTAAAATGTGCAAGTCTTAGATCCACTGTATATAACTTTACATATAGAACTATTACTCTCTGTATGTGGGACTTTGGAAGAATCAATTCATGTTCTTCTAAATATTGCCCTGCAAATACTTGTGCAACGTGATTTTTTTACATTGTAAATATTAATCTTTATATTTTAAATCATCAATTGACCATTAATTATGCATCAAATCTCAATGCCAAAATCAAGTTACAGTCGACTGTATATATATATAAATTTACTAGCCTCACTCTTTTGGCGTCTATTTCAATTGACCAATAATATTGCCACAAATCTCAATACCAAAGTCAAGCTAGCTAAAGTCCACAGTCTCCACTATATAAATTCAAAATATATTCTTCTCTCTTTTCACGATTTCAATTAATAGACTTGTAATCCCTCCATTCTAATTTATGTGGCAGCATTTTCTTATTAGTCTGTTCCAAAAAAAATGGCAGCATTCTAAATTTGGTAACAATTTAACTTCAAAATTACAGTTTTGTGATCACTGAAATGATTTACAACCACACAAACATCTTTGACTTATTTTACCCCCACAAGTTTCAAAAGTCTTCCTTTATTTCTTAAACTTTATGTTGAGTCAACTATGACACTTAAAATGAAACGAATGAAGTATTTATTTCAAATTTTGACTCATTTTGATTTCATCCCGTACGTAAGATTCGCCACCGAATTCAAGTTTCTTGCGCTATTGTTCGCTTCAGAGCCTTTCAATTATGTCCAGATATATCAAATGATTTAAGTTATACCTACACTTGCACTGTACAAAAAACCTACATTATTGATGTGATTTAACGTGTGTTATAACAAGTAGCATATCATTATAGATGACCAATCATTATTTTATTATTATCTTTCAAGTGGTTTAATTATGTAAAAAATTCTAAAACTCTTATTAATTACGTGCACAAATAAAGTAATAATGAGTAATGTTAATTTGTTTCAATTTGAATTGAAAAAAAAAACAAAAAAGAGTTGTCACTCTGTTTCAATTTGTGTGTCATACTTTTTTTTTAGACAAGTTAAAAATGTCACATTTTTATATTTAGTAAAATTTTAATTCAAAAATTCTAATTTTATCCGTAATGAAACTCTCAATAAGAATGACATGACATGTTTGAGAACATATTCAAATTTCAAAGAGTTATACACAACTTTATTTTAAACCAGGTGATTTCAAAATCCTTTTTTTTTCCTTCTAAATTTTAGACTTCGTGCTTCGTAAAAACTTTGTGACTAATGTAGTCACTTACTCAAACCACGAGAGAGTTGAGGTCATTTTCAAACTTTGATCTAAAGTTAATTGAACTGTGTATGTTAGATTTCAATAATTTCAAGACCGTGGAACTATATGATTTTCACATCAACCACATAAAATAGTAATTTCAATCAAGAAAATGTACTCGATTCCATTGTGTCTTCTTGATGAATCTTGAGCGGAAGTCTTTAATATTCTTGTTGTTGGAGAATATGTTCTCTCTTTTTCCTTTACTTTTACTGAACAATTCTGATGGAAAATCTTGTTCAAAAACTGGCAGAGAGAGGACCCTTATACTTTGGGAAGTTATGAGCAGTTATCTACACGTTCCATCACGTGTAGAAGTGGGAAGTTGAATAGTGATAGGTAACTTCTCTTAATAATATAATTTAGCTTTTATTAATATTAATTTATTAAACCAAATTAAATATGTTACGTGGGCCACACTTTACATAACGTGGGCCACACTTTACATTCTCCCACTTAGCACACGTTAATTCACTTAATGGTTTAATAAATGTTTGTATCATTATGTGCACAGTTATAAAGCTAAATCCGACTGCATTCGTCGTTATTGAGTAAACCAACCAATATGAGTCATGGCGGTCATACACCACTCGACATAATCCCTTCCATGTACTACAATATTAATCTACTACCCAACACAACCTTTAATACATAATGGGTCCAACAATAACGCTTAGAATATCTTTATCTAAGCTAAAACCCGTCATCATCATTCTCACATTATGTATACCAGAGAAACAGGTAAAACAGAAACATTTACATTAATGAGCTCAAAGTGTCAATACAATAAACATCATAAAGTCATTACATAAAGTCATACATTGCTATCAATAATGCCCATTCTTTCAACATGTTCTATAAATGCTTTAGGCGGTAATCCTTTCGTCAAAGGATCAGCAATCATAATTTTGGTGCTAATATCTTCAATTGACACTCTATGTTCCTGAACTTCTTCCTTAAGTTTAAGGTACTTCAAGTCTATAGGCTTAGCACCCTTTGTATACCTATCATTCTTAGAGAAGAAGACTGCTGAGGAATTATCACAATAAATTTTCAGCGGCTTGGCGATACTGTCGACTAGTCCAAGTCCTGAAACAAAGTTCCTCAGCCACTTAGCTTGAACTGCGGCCTCAAAGCATGCCACAAACTCAGCTTCCATGGTAGATCCAGCTGTGATAGATTGCTTTGCACTCTTCCATGATATTGCTCCTCTAGCTAACAGGAACAAATAACCAAATGTGGATTTTCTTGTATCCTCACAACCACCATAATCTGAATCTGAATATCCAACCACATCAAGATGGTCAGATTTTCTATAAGTGAGCATATAATCTTTTGTTCCTTGCAAGTATCTCAACACTTTCTTTGCAGCCCTCCAATGATCCATTCCTGGATTACTTTGATATCTGCCCAACATTCCAACAGCAAAACTGATGTCTGGTCTGGTACATGTCTGGGCATACATTAAGCTCCCAACTACGGATGCATAAGGACTATCTTTCATTCGCTTACGTTCCAATTCATTCTTTGGACATTGATTGAGACTGAATTTATCTCCTTTCTGAATTGGAACGGGACTTGATGAGCAATTTTCCATTCTGAATCTCTCTAGAACTTTATTAATATAGGCCTTTTGAGACAACCCCAACAAACCTTGTGATCTATCCCAGAATATTTCTATCCCGATCACATAGGTTGCCTCTCCCATATCTTTCATTTTAAAGTTCTTAGAGAGAAATTTCTTGGTGTCATGCATCATACCAAGATCATTAGTAGCAAGCAATATGTCATCAACATACAAGACTAATATTATAAACTTACTCCCACTGACCTTCAGATATATACACCGGTCAACGATGTTTTCCTTAAATCCAAAGGTGACAACAGTTTCATGAAACTTAAGATACCATTGTCGGGAAGCTTGTTTAAGCCCGTATATTGACTTCTTCAGTTTACACACCATGTGTTCATTTCCTTTCATTTCAAAACCCTCTGGTTGATTCATGTAAACTTCTTCCTCTAAATTTCCATTCAGAAAAGCAGTTTTCACATCCATTTGATGTAGCTCTAAGTCATAAAGAGCCACTAAAGCCATTATAATTCTAAGAAATCCTTTTTAGAGACATGTGAAAATGTCTCTGTATAGTCAACACCATGTTTCTGAGTGAAACCTTTGGCAACAAGTCTGGCCTTGTGACGTTCAATATTACCATTTGAGTCACGTTTGGTCTTAAAGACCCATTTACACCCGACTCTTTTGCAACCTTCTGGTAATTCAACAAGGTCCCAAACTTCATTATGTTGCATGGATTTCAACTCATCCTTCATAGCATCTAACCACTTATCAGAATTGTTACTTTCAATGGCCTGTGAAAATGAAACTGGATCATCATTGATTTCCAAATCATCCAAATCAATTTCCGATCAATTTCTGACTCATGTAGATATACCAAAAAATCATCAGAAATAGCATTTCTCCTTTGTCTTTGAGATTTTCTTAATGCTACTTCTTGCGGTACGTCTACTGTAGGTTCGTTGATTATGTTTTCATTATGAATAGCAGGATCATTATTTTGTTGTTCTTGTTGGTTGTTAGGTGGTAAAACAACTTCGGGAACAACAAATTTAGGAGAAGTACATGGTAAAGGAATTTGCACAACTTCCCTAATTTCCACATTACGCGGTTCTTCACTCCCACTAACTTCACCATTCTCAATGAACCTAGCATTTTCAGTTTCAACAATTCTCGTACTATGGTTAGGACAATAAAATCTATACCCCTTTGATTTTTCTGGATAACCAATAAAGAAACAACTGATTGTTCGTGGATCCAGTTTCTTTTCTTGTGGATTATAAATTCTTAATTCTGCCGGGCAGCCTCAAACATGCAGGTGCCTTAAACTAGGTTACCTACCAGTCCAAAGTTCAAAAGGTGTCTTTGGAACTGCCTTACTATGAACCCTATTTAGTAAGTACACGGCAGTTTTTAAAGCATACATCCACAATGAAGCGGGTGAAGATGAATTACTTAACATACTCCTAACCATTTCAATTAATGTACGATTACGCCTTTCTGCCACACCATTTTGTTGTGGTGTGACAGGCATTGTGTATTGAGCACATATGCCACGCTTTTCGAGGAATTTAGCAAATGGACCAGGGTGTTGTCCAGTTTCATCATATCTTCCATAATACTCACCACCTCTATCTGACCTAATTATTTTCACCTTTCTGTCTAATTGCCTTTCAACCTCATTAATAAATATCTCTAAGGTATTTACTGCTTGAGATTTTTCATGCAACAAATAGGCATAACCATAACGTGAAAAGTCGTCAATAAAGGTGATAAAGTACTTTTCTTTACTGAAAGATGGAATATCAAAAGGACCACAGATATCGGTGTGTATAATTTCAAGAAGCTTTGTGGCTCCTTTCTTTGTGTGTTTTGTTTGTTTTCCTTTAATACAATCCACACAAATATTTAGGTCTGTAAAATCTAAATCTGGAAGGATTTTATTCTTAACTAATCTTTCCAGTCTTTCTTTAGATATGTGACCTAAACGTCTACGCCACAAATAAGCAGAGTGTTCATTCACCAAACTACGTTTGGTTCCAACTTTATGATGCAGAGTTAAGAGGGTTTCAGCAAACAGATTATCAAGATTCAGTTTGTATAAACCATCACAAAGAATACCAGAACCAATGAGATGATTATGCTTAAACAAACTAAAACATCCATTACCGAAATTAAAAGAGTATCCAGTCTTGTCTAACTTAGACAAAGAAACTAAATTTCTAGAAATAGAAGGTACATAATAAGTTTAAAATAAGTCTAAGTGACGTCCACTATCTAGGATTAAACGATACGTCCCGATAGCTTGAACTGGAGCCTTCACTCTATTCCCCATGTACACAAATCTTTCATTCTGATTTATGGTTTGGGTTGTAAGAAATCCCTGCATCGTATTAGAAACATGAACAGTACAACCAGAGTCAATCCACCAAGTATTATAAGGAACTTCAGTTAAATTTGATTCGAGACACGTAAAAGCACAAGGCTTACCTTTCTTCTCAAACCATGCCTTACGTTTCAGGCAGTCTTTCTGAAAGTGTCCAGATTTTCCACAGAAATGACACTTATCATTCTTGTGTTCCTTCTTACGTACTTGATGAGAAGACTCACTAACATTATGGTTCCTCTGTTTTCCCGTAACATGCTTCTTTCCTTTCTTTCCAGCTCCTTGATGGCCTACAAGGTTAACGGAGTGGGTTCCTTGGTTCTTTAGCCTTGTTTCCTCTTGAACCAGCATTCCGTGCAATTCATGCACGTTCCATTTGTCTTTCATGGTATTATAGTTCATTTGGAAAGGACCATACTCAGACGGTAGTGAGTTGATGATGAACTGCACAAGGAAATTTTCATCCACTTCCATTCCCAGAGTCTTAAGTCTTGCTGCTATGTTTGTCATTTCTATGACATGCTCATGCATGGTACGTGAACCATCAAACTTCATGGTGGTCAAAGTACTCATTAGTTTCCCAGCAAGAGACTTGTCAGCAGTTTGAGAGCGTTCTTCTACAAGTTTTAGAAGCTCTTTGGCACTTTTAGTGTTGGGAAGAGTTGACTTAATGTTGCTCGCAATACTCATTCGCATGAACATTATAAATATCCTATAACCATGAACTTTAATTTACCCATAATTTATATCGAATATAAGCATCAAATTTATGGATAAATGAATATAAGTTCAATTCTTTAATTTTGGAATTAATAATTCATAAAGATTCGACCACTTTGGTGATTAACGAACCATACATAATAATTTCACATATTCTTAAGAACCAGTAATCATGTTTTGGGGTATACAGATGGAATGATTTATGAATTGGTCTAGCATCAAACAAATGCCAACATAATTGGTACAGACCGAGTTAATTACATGTTTATGGATGAGAATCTTAGATAATAATGGATCAATGGATTACAGATGTCATTTTGCATGGATATCCACAATAGAATTAGTTATTCAATTATCTCACTTTCAATACATGAGAAATAAAAATGACATGCAAGTCTGACGCCATTAGCACATACCCATAAGCCAACAATTATGAAAATTCATTCTAGTGTCATATCATTTATTGAAATTAAATTGCAGCAATACTACGTTACACAAGAAAGTGACATATTTAAAATCACCCATAAATTGGAACCCAAACAGTGAGTCACAATGTTAAAATATCACCATCTTCGGTCAAACTAGAGAATTTCTGGTCTTGTTTTACCGTGGACCAATTCATCCATCTGTACTACTAGTTTTGGTTAAACTCGATATCTTAAATCCCAGAAACATTTAATATCTGGATAACAGTAAATTCCCAAATTCATAATTAGGGTTTACAAATTGAGAGTAAATATTAATTTTGATGAAAAATCACTAGTTCCTAAACCTTGCTCTGATACCACATGTTAGATTTAGATAATTTCAAGACCGTGGAACTATATGATTTTCACATCAACCACATAAAATAGTAATTTCAATCAAGAAAACGTACCCGATTCCATTGTGTCTTCTTGATGAATCTTGAGTGAAAGTCTTTAATATTCTTGTTGTTGGAGAAATATGTTCTCTCTCTTTCCTTTACTTTTACTGAACAATTGTGATGGAAAACCTTGTTCAAAAATTGGCAGAGAGAGGACCCTTATACTTTGGGAAGTTATGAGCAGTTATCTACACATTCCATCACGTGTAGAAGTGGGAAGTTGAATAGTGATAGGTAACTTCTCTTAATAATATAATTTAGTTATTATTAATATTAATTTATTAAACCAAATTAAATATGCCATGTGGGCCACACTTTACATAACGTGGGCCACTTTACAGTGTAAACTTCATACCTCAAGTTCTAATGTTTGGCTTGGAGGAAGGACTAAAGTTGATAAAATGGCTAAACTTTAAAAGATTTTTGAAAAATTAATGGTTATTTAAATGGTTTTTTACACTATATACCCATAAATTTTTAATTATTTACAAGTTCTACTCATTAAAAATTACATTACTCATGAAATTAAAAACAGTATTTACCCAACCTACCCATATATTAAAAGTATTTTGATGTTTGGCATTTTATGCCTATATTTCCTTAATATTTCCTTACGTTTGGATACTTTATTCGCCCGTTTTCTAGTTAATGAATGTGATTTTGTACTGATTTTATGTCGTATGATAGTAGATTGTTATGAAGTGCAATTGGAGCTTTAAAGAGCATGATCGAGCAAGAAAAGATTGGATTTGGATTGAGGATTGGATCGAACATACGAAGGCACAACGCGACGCGAGCTGCAGACGAAGGAGGCAGGAATTTGGCCTGGCGCTTTGAGTGGCGCGGGGCGCCCCCAAAAGCGCCCAGCCTTCTGGCGCTTTGAGTGGCGCGGGGCGCCCCAAAAGGGCCCAAGTTTCAACGGGTTTTGCCTGGGTTGGCGCGTTCGTGGGCGCGGGGCGCCAGCTACAGCGCCCCTGGAGCGTTTTTGGACTTCCTATTTCGTCTAGGCTTAGGTGTAACTTATTACTAGGCATTTGTAAACCCTATAAATACTCTTTTACTTAGTTTTTTTAGAGAAGTTCAGACTTTGGAGCAAGTTTTGGAGGAGAGGGGAGGAGCCCTAGATGTCTTCTAACAAGTTCTTTCTCTTTTTTCTTATTCTTCTCCTTAATTCTATAGTTTGTTCGTTCTAGGGTTAGAGTAAATACATGAAGGTTGATGTTTGAAAGTTGATTTCTATATATTGATTTACCATTATGGATTGTTTATTCTTTCTTGATCATAATTGTTTGATTATTGAGGCCTGATAATTGAACACTATCTATGGTTTTTAGATTGAACTCGAAAGAGGGAATTTATTAACGCAATAAGAAAGAATAGGGCTTGATTGTGAACCCGGACATCGGGGAACCAATTTGTGAGTAGGATAGACATATACTTGCTCGCCTAGCTTAACTAATCACAGAATTCATTAATACGTGCACGTGATTCAACCCATAGACATATAGGAATTGGAGCAGCCTGCATAAACCGTGAAGAATCGAAAGGTTTTCACAGGTACAATTAACCTGTTAGTTAGCAATCTAGGAAATCAAGAAGTAGAATCAACTGGAAAACTCAACTGGATTGTTTGTAACTCTGACCCTGGACCGTTTATCCTTATTATTGATAACAACTATAGTTTGCTCTTGAATACTTGATTTCAATTACTTGTTTTTAATTATTTTCTTTAGTTAGTAACTTTCACAACCATCATTGAAAAAGATCCCAGAATAGTTTTTAGGAAATTGTTTGCTAGAATTCAGTCTGAATAGTCCTCGTGGGAACGATACTCTACTTATCACTTTATTACTTGTCGACCACGTATACTTGCGTGTGCGTTGGGGTCAACAAGTTTTTGGCGCCGTCGCCGGGGACTAAACAATTGACTGATTTCTTTCTGAACAGTTTATTACTTTCTATTCAGGTTTAATTTTTGTTTTGAGTTTTGTGCTGTTTCAGGTATTAGGTCCTGCTTGATCTTTACCTACAGGAATGGCAGCAATACTAGCTTTAGCTGTGCGAGAGGTTGCTCTCCCCAGCCTGGAGGGGGTAGCGTCTAGCATAGTTAAGCCCGCTATCACCGGGCACTTTGAGATTAAGTCCGGCATGATTCAGTTGTTGCATGTGACTGGGCAATATGGTGGATTACTTCATGAAGATCCGCAGCAACACATTCAGAATTTTCTGGAGATCAGTGATACTTATACACCAACGGGAGTTCCTACTGATTATGTTCGCCTGGCGTTGTTTCCGTTTTCACTGATTGGGGCAGCAAGGAAGTGGTTAAAGGCTGAAAAGTCTGGGTCTATCACTACTTGGGAGGATTTGGCTAAGAAGTTCTTGGCTAAATTTTATCCAACTGCCAAGACAGCCCGGCTGAGGAGTGAAATTATGTCCTTCAGACAATTAGAAGGAGAGTCTTTGTATTCAGCCTGGGAGTGATTTAAAGCTTTATTGAGAGATTGTCCACACCACAACCAATCCAATGAGGTTGTTGAACATACTTTTGTTGAGGGGTTGAATGCGCATACTAAGATCGCGGTAGATGCTGCTGCTGGAGGACAAGTATTGGCCTTAAATTTTGACCAGATCTATGATTTGCTAGATAAGTTTTCGCAGAGCAATCCTGATTGGCAGGGAGATGGTAGAGCTATTACACAGAAATCTGCAGGGGTACTTCAGTTAGATGCATTTTCAGAGCTAAGGGCGAGGATGGATGCTATTTCCAATCAAATTAGCAAGTTAGCTCTGCCAAAGACTCAGCAACCAGTGGCTCCAGTGCAACAACTCCAGAGTTTTTGTGAGGTTTGTGGTCAAGACCATGCTACAAAGGTTTGCTCCTCTAATCCAGAGTCAGTTTATTACGTGGGTAATCAAAACAGGCTGCAAGGTCAAAATCAATTTGGTAATGCTTATTATCAAGCCAATACGAGAGCCCCAAATAATTACCACCCACTTCCAACTCCACCACAGCAGGTTGGCAATTCAGTTGAAGATATGCTAAAGCAGATAATGGCAGGCCAGCAGAGAATGATAGCTGACACTGCAGCCCATGCACATGCCATACAAGATCTTGCCAATGCTCAAAAGAACCTGGAGCACCAGTTGGGGCAGTTGGTGGGAGAAATAAGCACTGTTAAAAAAGAGCCTGAACAATGTCTTGCAGTAACTTTAATTGAAGGTGGAGAGCTGATGGCCAAGTCCGAGGAGAGAGCTGAAATAGAAAAAGTTGAAAAAGTGGAGAAGGTAAGGAAGGAAGAAGAGAGAAAGGAGGCACCTCTGCCGCCTCCACCATTCCCGCAGAGACTTATACCATCGCAGGACCTGGCCCAGTATCAAAGATTTATGAGTATGTTGAAAGAACTTCAAGTTAATATTCCTTTGGCTGATGTGTTTGAATTGATGCCATCCTTTGTGAAGTTCTTAAAAGAGATTTTAGTCAAGAAGAAAAAGCCTCAAAAGATAGATACAGTTGAGTTAGTTGAGGAGTGTAGTACAATCTTGAGCAAGCTACCTCCAAAACTTCAAGATCCTGGGAGGTTTACCATTCATTGCACTATTGGAGGTCATAATATCACTGGTGCATTGTGTGATCTGGGCGCGAGCATAAATCTCATGCCTCTCTCTATTTGCAAAAGGTTAGGGCTAGGAGCAATCAAGCCCTCTTCAGTTACTCTTAAGATGGCGGATGGATCACTCACTCACCCTGATGGTAAGTTGGAGGTTGTGTTGCTTAAAGTGTGTAAGTTTATATTCTCTGCTGATTTTGTAGTCCTAGATTATGAAGAGGACCGAGAAGCTTCAATCATTTTGGGGAGACCATTCTTAGTCACCTCGAAGGCAATTATTGACATGGAGCTGGGTGAGATGACTGTTAGAGCGCATGGAGAAAAGGTTACTTTCAAGGTTTATAATGGGAAGGAGCACATAACAAAAAGTGAAGAGTGCTCTATGATTGAATGTGTCAAACAAGAACATGGAAGTACACCACATGTAAAGTTGAAGAGAGGTTCTCTGAAAGAAAGGAAGAAAGTAAAGGTTCGGTGTAAGAAGAGAAGATATAAATGCTGGAAGTGAGCTAAAAGTGTCGTCGTGCCACGACGTTAACTAAGGCGCTTCTCGGGAGGCAACCCGAGTTTGTACTTGTATTATTTTATTTATAGTGTCACGTAGTTAGTGTTTTTCTTTGGATTGCAGGTTCGTGTAATGTCGAGTTTAAGTGTGGGGTGTCCTCACCACTGCCTACTATTGATGACCTGTTGGGGGAAGTCTGAGTACCTCATGTTATATGGAAGCTTGGACGATGCTAGCGGCAACGGCTAGGCCTATTGGCCTTCAGGGAAGTTTCTTTACCCTTGCACTCTCTTATTTTTAGCACTGAGGACATTGCTTGATTTAAGTGTGGGGTGAGGGAACTCCCCTTTATTTTTGAGGTTAGGGATACATGTACCGTTATGATTTTCTTTTGTCACTTGACTTTATTTTGATTTGTTTCATGCTTTAATATATGAAAAAATTGAAAAAAAAATTAGAAAACCAATGAAAAAAAAATTGAAAAAAGATTTTCCTTTTAGTCTTTATTAGTGGTACATGTCATCCATCCCGTGGTTTTTCTTATGGCCTCGGTTCTTTTCCACGGGGAGGCCTTTGAACCGGGTAGTTTTTATTTTTAGGATTAGAATAGTTAGTTATAGGTGGCCCTAGACGGAAGGAAATAGGTAGAATACTAGGTCCCTTTGATTTGTTTGATACCGGTAGACTTGAACTTGATTGCATGTGCTATTTGTGGTGTCCTTGGGTTTTAAATTGTGATGCATGCCTAAGAAAAAATGGAACGACCCCCTTGAGATGTTTGAGTCCACTTGCTTGGCTTTATTGTGAACCTTTGTGCATTAGTGCTTAATTTTCCACAAAGTGCACTCTAAATGCTTGATTGAGAGTTGTTGATGGAGCCTTTTTGTGTGGATCATGTGCAATGTGTGTGTGAGGCATATTCTTGTTTGCTCCATGTTTGCATATTAATGTCTAGAACTTGCCCCGTGTGTGTGCAAAGCGAAATCCTAGGTTTGCTCTAGTCGGAAAATGATACAGGCCTTCTTTTGATTTTCCTACCCTTACATATGCACCTTGGACTTGATTGTTGTGATTTCTTTGACCTTTTGTTGGCACCCACACCCCGAGCCTACCCACTTGTTCTAAATTGTTCTCTTTTGGCCCTTTACTCCTTAAGCACTTTAGTTGATATTGTGATATTGTTGACATCCAATTTTGTCCCGAAATTTCAAAATTAATTTGCTGACAATTACTTTTTATATAAATCTCAAAATATAGCATTTTGTGTTAATATAAAGCCAAAATGTCCCTTTTCAAAAGAAATTATAAAATTTGATATTTTGTCGCAATTTGGCTATTGTTTGCAAAGTTTTTCAATATTAGTAACTTGATATTTTCGGCTTTATATTACCTACAACATGTAAAATATTGGGAGCATTTATCTAATTAGAAAGTTTTTCAAATTAATTTACGAAATTAGTTAAAGCTATTAGTTTTTTAGAAAATGGTCAGAATTGTTGTCATCTTAAATCTCGGCCTATCTACGCAACCTTCATATGGTACAACACCCAATTTTTTCTACAAGCCCAATTTGAAAACCCCTAACCCTCTCACTATAAAACCTAAAACCCTAGCCCACAATCAATCACCATCTTCCCACTTAAAAAACCCCTCACCATTATTCATCATCTTCACTACATACACCACACAAAAAATGAGATCTATACCCATTATCATTCATCACCCATTACAAAACATACATTCATTACAAAAATCAAAGGAACAAGAACAGAATCCGAGAACACACACACACTTCAAAAACGGCAAGCACACGCACATATAGTACATAGGTTCTGACTCCACTTTTCTCTTCAAAATATCCAGACCCAGAAATGCTGTGGAACGATATAAAACCAGTGGGGAACGGAATCTGAGTTATCATTTTTATGCCGTGAAATTAAAAATCTGAAAAGGAAGGGAGATGGATGGTGTTGAAGAGAACCACCATTGGAAAGCTCATTTCGTCCTCTTTCTTTCGATCTGCACTGAAATTGAGTAAAAAGCAACGGGAGAGTTGCAGTGATGCCGGCAAAGGTCGCCGGATTTCCCATCGGAGACCTGCCAGGCGGTCGCTCCTCGTCCTATGTTGATGGCGTGGCTCTTTCGACCTCGCGACTCCACCTCACCGCTGCCTACGTTCACTGAGATTTTGAGCCGGGCTTTTGACCGGAAATGTTAACTGCTGCATTTCTCATCTTGAAATCTGATTTTACCTTAGCGTGATTGGGTTTCTGTGCGAAATTGATTTTTTGTTGTTTCTATAGTTGATGGGTTTGCTCATATGGTCTTGATTGATGATTGTTCTTCGTTTGGTTTAAGTTGTATGCGTTTCCCTGTCATTGCACCTTAATGTTTGTTGTTTGACTCAGCTTGATTATGCCTATGTTGCCAAAATGTGGTTTTGGCACTGCTATGGTTGCACTGACTCGTTGAATTGCACTGTTGGCTATCGTGATCATTCAGTACCCGTTACTGATTTCAATCTGAAATGCAAAGCCTATGAAAATACTTATTTGGGGTTTCTGTACTGATTTCGAACAAATACTACGCTTGCTACTGGCCAGTGAAAAAATACATATGCGTGTGTATTGAGGCCTCTGGACTAATTGAACATGATACTACACTTGAACCGTCCCGTTCCCGTGTCCCTAAAGCAAAAGGCGATGATGAATGCATTTTAATGCTAAGCAAGTTGAATAGAGTAGTGGGTTTGGTGCTTTAGCACGGCAACACGGCCCGGGCTCCGTGTTTGCAACCGTACCAAATCCCGAGCCGCTATTCAACGCGCCATACAAACCTGAGCCTAAATTTTGCAAAAAAAAAATCCCTTTACTATTATTATTATTATTATATATTATTATTATTATTATTATTATTACTTTATTATTTTATTATTGTTATTTTATTTCATTTAATTATTATACCTTATTATCGTACTAATCCAATTTTACTTGTTTGTTTTGCAAGGTATATTTTGGCGCGAATAATAATTATGGACGAGTTTGACTAACTCACGAACGGGAATAACCCATTGCATTAAAGGCGTTTGGGGATTGAATTCGGACCCGAGCCTTCAGAAATAAGACTTAGGAATTTTAGAAAATCCAAGGCTCCCGCGAGCTGATCACTTCCCGGGTTTTATCTTTAAACTTCGCATTACTTTCCTTGGATATTTATGCAAATATAAGTGTGTAAAATACTTTATTTATCAATAATATTTGATTGCTTGGTATATTGTTTTACTTTATGTGCATTATCCTTTTATTTTTGAAGTCGTTATTTAATTTATTGCAAACTGAGGCCAATTAGCAAAATGCGTGCAAATTAAAATATTTTTCATAAACAAGTTTTATTTCAATTAATTATTTTAGATAAATTCTCTAGAAAAGTATATTTTGCAAATATTTTGGAAACCTGTCGAATTAACCGTATTTTACGGAATTTCGGAAGTGCCTTAAAAACCTTCTTCCGAAATTAATAAAACCTCTTACCTTTAGAATCTCTAAAAGAAAGACCGTCTTTTTTGTAAAAACAGAGTTTTGCATGCATTTGTTAATTTGGTTCCCTATTTTTCTTAAATTGGGTGGCGACTCCAAAAACTCCAAAAGAGTTAGCCCATCCTGTCGATATTCTGGAATTTGTCCCATTCGGGGTAATTTTTGGGGTTCAACAGATATTATTGTGGAGTTGTGGTTGAATATTGGGAGGTTTTTGAGTGGAACTAATGAAGGGGAATACTTGAATGAATTGTGTAGTAATTGTTTATGAGCATTGGCAAGGTTGGAAAGTAATGAAATTGAAAAAGAGAAAAAAAAAAAGAGTAAAGTTGAAAAGAAAAAAAAATTGTGGAAAAAGAAATAAAGAGAAAAGAATATTCATTCCTTGCTAGTGTGTGCTTAAAAGAAAAATACCACTTGTTGAGAAGGTGTGTGTGTGAAAGTTGTTGATTGGATGGCTTTCATGAGAATTGTGTTTGAAATAATTGTGATGTATTAAAGTGCTTAGGGAGGTAGTCACTATTACCCATATGTATCCTACCAGCCCCTTAGCCTACATTACAACATTTTTAAAGTCATAGTTAATCCCGATTGGAGTGAGCTTACATTAGTGGAGTCCTACACTACGGGCAAGCCTATGGTACATCGTGTGTGACATGTGGATTGTCATGAGAGTGAGTGAATTCTTTTTATGCTATTGTCCCCGTTCTATTCTTGATATTCATTGTGGTGTGTGATATTTGGGGGACACTCTCTTGCTTCATTTTGGTGAGGGCACATGGTTTGCATGAAATAGGTGAAGTCGTGGCTTCTTGGTTGAGTAGATAGGTGCGATTTTGTGGGAGCATGGTTGCAATGAGTTGAGTTTGTGCATTTGAGCTATCTTGGGGTGGTTGTTCGCGTGTTTTTTATGTTTGGTAAATTGTTGGCATGTTTGTTGGACCCATGGTAGTCATGTGTACATTTGTTCAATGATCGGTATCAACCATAGTCATAGGCAGACCTGTTCTACCAAGGTTAGGAAGTTATTTGTGATTGCTCGAGGGCGAGCAAAGGTTCAACCAACGGCGCCAAAAACTTGTTGCTCCCAACGCAGACGCAAGTATACGTGGTCGACAAGTAATAAAGTGATAAGTAGAGTATCGTTCCCACGAGGACTATTCAGACTGAATCCTAGCAAACAATTTCTTAAAATCTATTTAGGGATCTTTTTCAATGATGGTTGTGAAAGTTACTAACTAAAGCAATAATTAAATTAAATAACTGAAGTCAAGTAATAGAGCCAATTATAGGTTATTATCAATAAAAGAGAAACGGTCCAGGGACAGAGTTACGATCAATCGAGTTGAGTTTTCCAGTTGATTCTACTTCTTGATTTCCTAGATTGCTAACTAACAGGTTAATTGTACCCGTGAAAACCTTTCGATTCTTCACGGTCTATGCAGGCTACTCCAATCCCTATATGTCTATGGGTTGAATCACGTGCACGCATTAACGAATTCTGTGATTAGTTAGGCGAGCAAGTATATGTCTATCCTGCTCACAAATTGGTTCCCCGATGCCCGGGTTCACAATCTAGCTCTACTCTTTCTTATTGCGTTCATAAATTCCCTCTTTCGAGTTCAATCTAAAAATCATAGATAGTGTTCAATTATCAGGCCTCAATAATCAAACAATTATGATCAAGAAAGAATAAATAATCCATAATGGTAAATCAATAAATAGAAATCAACTTTCAAACATCAACCTTCATGTATTTACTCTAACCCTAGAACGAACAAACTATAGAATTAAGGAGAAGAATAAGAGAAAGAGAGAAAGAACTTGTTAGAAGACATCTAGGGCTCCTCCCCTCTCCTCCAAAACTTGCTCCAAAGTCTGAACTCTCTTCAAAAACGAAGTAAAAGAGTATTTATAGGGTTTACAAAGGCCTAGTAATAAGTTACACCTAAGCCTAGACGAAATAGGAAGTCCAAAAACGCTCCAGGGGCGCTGTAGCTGGCGCCCCGCGCCTCCGAACGCGCCAACCCAGGCAGAACCCGTCGAAACTTGGGCGCTTTTGGGGCGCCCCGCGCCAGTAACTGCGCCAGAAGGCTGGGCGCTTTTGGGGACGCCCCGCGCCACCTATAGCGCCAGGCCAAATTCCTGCCTCCTTCGTCTGCAGCTCGCGTCGTGTTGTGCCTTCGTATGTTCGATCCAATCCACAATCCAAATCCAATCTTTTCTTGCTCGATCATGCTCTTTAAAGCTCCAATTGCACTTCATAACAACCTACAATCATACGACACAAAATCAGTGCAAAATCACATTCATTAACTAGAAAATTGGCAAATAAAGTACTCAAACGTGAGGAAATATTAAGGAAATATAGGCATAAATTACCAAACATCACCACCCCACACTTGAACCTTTGCTCGCCCTCGAGCAATCACAAATAACTTCCCAACCTAGGTAGAACAGATCTGCCTATGACTATGGTTGATACCGACCATTGAACAAATGCATACACGACTACTATGGGTCCAACAAACATGCCAACAATTTATCAAACATCAAAAACATGAGAACAACCACCCCAAGATAGCTCAAATGAACAAACTCAACTCATTGCAACCATGCTCCCACAAAATCACACCTATCTACTCAACCAAGAAGTCACAACTTCACCTATCTCATGCAAACCATGTGCCCTCACCAAAATGAAGCAAGAGAGTGTCCCCCAAATATCACACACAACAATGAATATCAAGAATAGAACAGGAACAATAGCATAGAAAGAATTCACTCACTCTCATGAAAAGCTCACATGTCACACACAGTGTACCATAGGCTTGCCCGTAGTGTAGGACTCCACTAATGTAAGCTTACTCCAATCGGGATTAACTAGAACTTTAAAAAGGTTGTAATGTAGGCTAAGGGGCTGGTAGGATACATATGGGTAATAGTGACTACCTCCCTAAGCACTTTAATACATCACAATTAAATTAAGCACATAGCTCATCAAAACCACCCAATCAATAACTTTCACACACACTTGCTCAACAAGTAGCAATTTTTTTCTTTTAAGCACAACACTAGCAAGGATGGATATTCTTTTTTTTTTCTTTTTCCAAATATTTTTTTCAGTTTTTCAATTTTTTTCTTTTTCTTTTCAAACCTTGCCAATGCTCCTTCAACTACTTCACAATTTATCAAGTATTTCCCTAATTGGTTCCACTCAAAAACCTCCCAATACGTCAATCACAAACTCCACAATAATATAAAATCATCAATTAAAGTGCTTAAGGAGTAAAGGGTCAAAAGAAAGTAATTTAGAACAGGTGGGGTAGGCTTGCGGTGTGGGTGCCAATAAAAAGGTCAATATGAATCACAACAATCAAGTCTAAGGTGTATACAAGGGTAGGCAAATCAAGAGAAGGCCTGTATCATTTCCCGACTAGAGTAAACCAAGGATTTCGCTTTGCACACACACGGGGGCAAGTTCTAGACACCAATATGCAGCATGGAGTACAATAAGAATATGTCTGCAACACACATTGCACACAGTCCACACAAAATGGCTCCATCACAACTCTCAATCAGGAAAATAGGTTGCAACTTGTGGAAAATTAAGCACTAATGCACAAAGGTTCATAACAAAGTCAAGTGAGTAGACTCAAGCATCTCAAGGGGGTCGTTCTATTTTTTCTAGGCATGGATCTCAATTTAAAACCAAAGGACACCACATATAGCACATGCAACAAGTTCAAGTCCACCGGTATCAAACAAATCAAAGGCACCTAGCATTCTACCTATTTCTTTCGTCTAGGGCCACCTATAACTAACTACTCTAATTTTTGGAAAAAGAAAAAGAAAAGAATATCCATCCTTGCTAGTGTTGTGATTAAAAGAAAAAAATTGCTACTTGTTGAGCAAGTGTGTGTGAAAGTTGTTAATTGGGTGGCTTTGATGAGCTATGTGCTTAATTTAATTATTATGTATTAAAGTGCTTAGGGAGGTAGTCGCTATTACCCATATGTATCCTACCAGCCCCTTAGCCTACATTACAACCTTTTTAAAGTCCTAGTTAATCCCGATTGGAGTGAGCTTACATTAGTGGAGTCCTACACTACGGGCAAGCCTGTGGTACATCGTGTGTGGCATGTGAGTTTTTCATGAGAGTGAGTGAATTCTTTCTATGCTATTGTTCCTGTTCTATTCTTGATATTCATTGTTGTGTGTGATATTTGGGGGATACTCTCTTGCTTTATTTTGGTAAGGGCACATGGTTTGCATGAGGTAGGTGAAGTCGTGGCTTCTTGGTTGAGTAGATAGGTGTGACTTTGTGGGAGCATGGTTGCAATGAGTTGAGTTTGTGCATTTGAGCTATCTTGGGGTGGTTGTTCTCATGTTTTTGAGTTGTGAAATTATTGGCATGTTTGTTGGACCCATAGTAGTCATGTGTCATTTGTTCAATGGTCGGTATCAACCATAGTCATAGGCAGACCTGTTCTACCTAGGTTGGGAAGTTAGTTGTGACTTGCTCGAGGGCGAGCAAGGGTTCAAGTGTGGGGTGGTGATGTTTGGCATTTTATGCCTATATTTCCTTAATATTTCCTCACGTTTGGATACTTTATTCGCCCGTTTTCTAGTTAATGAATGTGATTTTGCACTGATTTTATATCGTGTGTGTAGGTTGTTATGAAGTGCAATTGGAGCTTTAAAGAGCATGATCGAGCAAGAAAAGATTGGATTTTGATTGAAGATTGGATTGAGCACACGAAGGCATGACACGACGCGAGCTGCGGAGCAAGGCAAGGCAAAATATGCTTGACGCTTTGAGTGGCGCGGGGCGCCTCCAAAAGCGCCCAGCCTTCTGGCGCTTTGAGTGGCGCGGGGTGCCCCAAAAGCGCCCAAGTTTTGACGGGTTCTGCCTGGGTTGGCGCGTTCGGGGGCGCGGGGCGCCAGCTACAGCGCCCCTGGAGCGTTTTTGGACTTCCTATTTCGTCTACGCTTAGGTTTAACTTATTACTAGGCCTTTTTAAACCCTATAAATACTCTTTTACTTAGTTTTTATAGGAGTTCAGACCTTGGAGCAAATCGGAGAGCTCATAACATCTTGAACAAGGGTTTTTCTTCCTTCCATTAATCTATTACATCATTATTTCATCAAATCCTTGTGTTGTTATTATGAGTATGCGTGGCTAAATCTACCGTTTTAGGGTTAGAGTATTTCATGAAAGTTAATGTTTGAAGATTGATTCCCATTAATTGAATCCCATAACGGGTTACTTATTCTTTCTTGATTTCACTTGTGTAGTTGTCAGGGCCCGATTATTACGCATTATCTATGGTTTTTAGATTGAACTCGAAAGAGGGAATTTAATTACGCAACAAGAAAGAGTAGGACTAGTTTGTGAACCCGGGCATCGGGAAAACAATTTGTGAGTAGGATAGACATATACTTGCTCGCCTAGCTTAACTAATTACAGAATTCGTTAATGCGTGCACGTGATTCAACCCATAGAGATATAGGGATTGGAGTAGCCTGCATAGACCGTGAAGAATCGAAAGGTTTTCACGGGTATATTTAATCTGTTAGTTAGTAGTCCGGGATTTAAGAAGTAAAATCAATTGGAAAACTCAACTGGATTGTTCGTAACTCTGACCCTGGACCGTCTCCTTAATATTGTTTACAACCAACGTTTGCTCCATTGTTTGACTGAATTTCCACCATTTTAATTACTGTTTTTTAGTTAATTAAATCATCACCATTGGAAAAAGATCCCTGAGTAGTTGTTAAGAAATTATTTGTTAGAAGTCCAGTCTGAATAGTCCTCGTGGGAACGATACTCTACTTATTACTTTATTACTTGTCGACCACGTATATTACGTGTGCGTTGGGAGCAACAAGTTTTTGGCGCCGTTGCCGGGGACTAAATAATTGACTGATTTCTTTTTGAACGATTACTTATTTTCTATTTAGGTTTAATTTTTGTTTAGTTAGTATTGTTCTAGCTTTAAAGATGGTTATTCATAAAGGGGAAACTCCCGTTTATTTTTGAGGTTAGGGATGCATGTACCGTTATGATTTTCTTTTGTCACTTGACTTTATTTTGATTTGTTTCATGCTTTAATATATGAAAAAATTGAAAAAAAAAAAAATTAGAAAACCAATGAAAAAAAAATTGAAAAAAGATTTTCCTTTTAGTCTTTATTAGTGGTACATGTCATCCATCCCGTGGTTTTTCTTATGGCCTCGGTTCTTTTCCACGGGGAGGCCTTTGAACCGGGTAGTTTTTATTTTTAGGATTAGAATAGTTAGTTATAGGTGGCCCTAGACGGAAGGAAATAGGTAGAATACTAGGTGCCTTTGATTTGTTTGATACCGGTAGACTTGAACTTGATTGCATGTGCTATTTGTGGTGTCCTTGGGTTTTAAATTGTGATGCATGCGTAAGAAAAAAATGGAACGACCCCCTTGAGATGCTTGAGTCCACTTGCTTGACTTTATTGTGAACCTTTGTCTATTAGTGCTTAATTTTCCACAAAGTGCACTCTAAATGCTTGATTGAGAGTTGTTGATGGAGCCTTTTTGTGAGGATCATGTGCAATGTGTGTGTGAGGCATATTCTTGTTTGCTCCATGTTTGCATATTAATGTCTAGAACTTGCCCCGTGTGTGTGCAAAGCGAAATCTTAGGTTTGCTCTAGTCGAAAAATGATACAGGCCTTCTTTTGATTTGCCTACCCTTACATATGCACCTTGGACTTGATTGTTGTGATTTCTTTGACCTTTTGTTGGCACCCACACCCCGAGCCTACCCACTTGTTCTAAATTGTTCTCTTTTGGCCATTTACTCCTTAAGCACTTTAGTTGATATTGTGATATTATTGTGGAGTTGTGGTTGAATATTGGGAGGTTTTTTAGTGGAACTAATGAAGGGGAATACTTGAATGAATTGTGTAGTAATTGTTTATGAGCATTGGCAAGGTTGGAAAGTAATGAAATTGAAAAAGAGAAAAAAAAAAAAAAAAAAAAAAAAGAGTAAAGTTGAAAAGAAAAAAAATTGTGGAAAAAGAAATAAAGAGAAAAGAATATTCATTCCTTGCTAGTGTGTGCTTAAAAGAAAAATGCCACTTGTTGAGAAGGTGTGTGTGTGAAAGTTGTTGATTGGGTGGCTTTCATGAGAATTGTGTTTGAAATAATTGTGATGTATTAAAGTGCTTAGGGAGGTAGTCACTATTACCCATATGTATCCTACCAGCCCCTTAGCCTACATTACAACCTTTTTAAAGTCCTAGTTAATCCCGATTGGAGTGAGCTTACATTAGTGGAGTCCTACACTACGGGCAAGCCTATGGTACATCGTGTGTGACATGTGAGATTGTCATGAGAGTGAGTGAATTCTTTTTATGCTACTGTCCCCATTCTATTCTTGATATTCATTGTGGTGTGTGTTATTTGGGGGACACTCTCTTGCTTCATTTTGGTGAGGGCACATGGTTTGCATGAAATAGGTGAAGTCGTGGCTTCTTGGTTGAGTAGATAGGTGTGATTTTGTGGGAGCATGGTTGCAATGAGTTGAGTTTGTGCATTTGAGCTATCTTGGGGTGGTTGTTCGCGTGTTTTTGATGTTTGGTAAATTGTTGGCATGTTTGTTGGACCCATGGTAGTCATGTGTGCATTTGTTCAATGATCGGTATCAACCATAGTCATAGGCAGACCTGTTCTACCTAGGTTGGGAAGTTATTTGTGATTGCTCGAGGGCGAGCAAAGGTTCAAGTGTGGGGTGGTGATGTTTGGCATTTTATGCCTATATTTCCTTAATATTTCCTTACGTTTGGATACTTTATTCGCCCGTTTTCTAGTTAATGAATGTGATTTTGCACTGATTTTATGTCGTATGATTGTAGATTGTTATGAAGTGCAATTGGAGCTTTAAAGAGCATGATCGAGCAAGAAAAGATTGGATTTGGATTGAGGATTGGATCGAACATACGAAGGCACAACGCGACGCGAGCTGCAGACGAAGGAGGCAGGAATTTGGCCTGGCGCTTTGAGTGGCGCGGGGCGCCCCCAAAAGCGCCAGAGTGGCGCGGGGCGCCTCAAAAGCGCCCAAGTTTCAACGGGTTCTGCCTGGGTTGGCGCGTTCGGGGGCGCGGGGCGCCAGCTACAGCGCCCCTGGAGCGTTTTTGGACTTCCTATTTCGTCTAGGCTTAGGTGTAACTTATTACTAGGCATTTGTAAACCCTAAAAAATACTCTTTTACTTAGTTTTTTAGAGAAGTTCAGACTTTGGAGCAAGTTTTGGAGGAGAGGGTAGGAACCCTAGATGTCTTCTAACAAGTTCTTTCTCTTTTTTCTTATTCTTCTCCTTAATTCTATAGTTTGTTCGTTCTAGGGTTAGAGTAAATACATGAAGGTTGATGTTTGAAAGTTGATTTCTATATATTGATTTACCATTATGGATTGTTTATTCTTTCTTGATCATAATTGTTTGATTATTGAGGCCTGATAATTGAACACTATCTATGGTTTTTAGATTGAACTCGAAAGAGGGAATTTATTAACGCAATAAGAAAGAATAGGGCTTGATTGTGAACCCGGACATCGGGGAACCAATTTGTGTGTAGGATAGACATATACTTGCTCGCCTAGCTTAACTAATCACAGAATTCATTAATGCGTGCAAGTGATTCAACCCATAGACATGTAGGGATTGGAGTAGCATGCATAGACCGTGAAGAATCGAAAGGTTTTCACGGGTACAATTAACCTGTTAGTTAGCAATCTAGGAAATCAAGAAGTAGAATCAACTGGAAAACTCAACTGGATTATTTGTAACTCTGACCCTGGACCGTTTATCCTTATTATTGATAACAACTATAGTTTGCTCTTGAATACTTGATTTCAATTACTTGTTTTTAATTATTTTCTTTAGTTAGTAACTTTCACAACCATCATTGAAAAAGATCCCTGAATAGTTTTTAGGAAATTGTTTGCTAGAATTCAATCTGAATGGTCCTCGTGGGAACGATACTCTACTTATCACTTTATTACTTGTCGACCACGTATACTTGCGTGTGCGTTGGGAGCAACATATTTATCAAACTATAAGGTATACTGCATAAATAATAGTATACAAATCTAGATGGGTAGGATATGTAAATAATTTATGGGTAGAATTTATAAATATAAAATTTATAGGTAGAAGTGAATAAATATTTTAATTTTGATGGTATTTTCGTAAACCTCTCTTATTTAAATGGCTGTATGGGTAAAGCAGCTATTAGTGAATTGTGCATTTACCCCGTAAAAATTTCGCCCAGTAGCCACTTTTAACACTGGTATTTAGTTTGATGCCACTATTTTCTTTGGTCTTACACTAGAGGCCACTTTTGGGTCTTTACTAAATAAATGTTGACTTAAGTTCTGATAGTTGACTGAAGTTCAGTCCATACGGCCCCTGGACTGAAGTTCTATCTCTTAAGGACTGAACTTTCAGTCCATATGGCCATGGACTGAACTTCAGTCCATGGCCATGGACTGAAGTTCTATCTTAAGGACCGGACTGAACTTCAGTCCATATGGGCGTGGATTGAAGTTCAATCTTTAAGGACTGAACTTCAATCCGGCCTCTGGACTGAAGTTCTATCTCTTTAAGCAAAAGTGGCCACAAACTAAATATTTTGGTATTAGTGGCCTGTGCCCAAAGACCAGTGGCAAAAGTGGCCTTTCGTGCACTTAGCCCATTTACCCCTTTTCATACATTAGATGTTTGGGCCTATAACAAATAACCCAAGTCATTTGTAAAAGAGTGAAAAATGCTAAGAAGAGGTCTTTTCCCGGCGAATCTCTGCCGGCAGCTCCAACATTTCTTCATATCAGCTCATTCCTTTCCTCATCAAACCAGGTATTTCTCTCTCTACATATATATACACACACTATGTTCTACTATAATATATATTTATACAACATGTCCAATTTTATTCCACAAGTGGAGTCGGGCAGGGTGAGATATAGGTGGGCCTTACCCGCACCAAGGTGGAAAGGCTGTTTCAGATAGATCCTCGGCTAGAGACTATAATATATGCATTTATGTTAGAACTAAATGGTGTATGTAATGGTTGAGATAACACCAAATCTCGAGTTCGAGCCCCAAGAATATATGAACTTATGGGCAGAGAGCTCTTTATTTCAAAGTGGGCCTACTTAGCGCAAATTCGGATATGTGGGACCAGTGGTTTGGATATTAGATGATTACACCAAAAAATACAAAAAATAAAAATAAATAAAATTTGTAACTATCATACAGTGTCAGTCACCCAAAAGATATTTACAAATAAACCTCCGTCGAAAGTGGGATTTGTAATATTGAAAACAGGGTTAGTTACGTGCCGGAGTCGGATACATGAATTTAAGTTTATAGGTTCTGGTCCATTACATGTCACGCTTACGGGGTTCTGAATAGATTATTTAACAAATTAAGTGGACTTTTTAACACAAATATAGGATATGCACCAAAGTTACCTGCTACAATAGCTAAAGGTCACCTAATAGTGTAAAGTCTTCTACACTGACAGTGTATTAACTTAAAAAGTCAGTGTAGGGGGTATAGTGATACCTGAATCAACTGTCTTAATAATTGGATCCTTTTGTGGACACGGCATGCATTTACACTGAAAAGTGCTTCCTTTGAAGCAATGTTTGGGTTAATCTCATGATATAGTAGTCTCTTTTATGCAATATGCAAGGTTTTTAATAGAGGAATCACAGTTGAGCCACAGTTTAGAGTACAAAGATGTGATTGTGGATTGGTAAATTCGGCTCGGTATTTCTGCACGATTGGTGAAGCTGGGGAAACGTTGAATGGTGGTGGAAATGCTGCCGTTGGCGAGAGTTCCAGTGAGTTTAAAGAAGAAAAAATTAAGAGGAAGAAACTGAAGGGTAAAAGAGCGGTTGTGAAGTGGTTAAAGTTCTTCAGGTGGAAGAAGAAAAAAGAGTTTCAAAGAATGACGGCAGAAGAAAAAATCCTTTATAAGTTGAGGAAGGTAATGGTTTTCCTTGTAGCATGTTATTTAGTCTAGTGGAAGCTTAGTGCCAAGATGTTTGATTTTCTTGTCTGTTCTCTTGTTTATTTTCTTTGAATCAATCAATCAACTATACGTCAATGTCTAATTGAGTTCGGCTATATGAATTTTTGTATATCTATTCCACTATTACTATATCGGCACCATTTCATTCCAGTACTGGTAAATATGCAATTCTGTTCAAGATTAGAGATTCTTGAAAGTTTAAACCTACAGGTTCTGTAAATTTACACTTATTTCTACGCTGACATAGCCTTAAAATATTCTCTTGAAAAAGGTATGGATCTAATGTAAGTGTAACAACAAATATGCCTTTATCCTAATTAGATGGTATCGCCAACATAGATTCTTTGGTTCCAATGTGTTCCATTTTGTTAAGTCCTCACGTCTTCCAAGAGATTGTGGGTCTTTTTGTTTGTTTTCTTTACTCTTGAATAAAGTTAGTTATCTAAGTATGGCTGTTTTACTCTTTCATTTCAGGCAAGTAATTTCCCTTCCCATTTTGAGCCTAGAAATTGTGTGTTCCCTATGTACGTCTTTGTTGAGGTTGAATAATTTAATGGATTGCTAATATCAATCCAGTTATGTCAAAGGATATATGAGTTGTGCTGGTTGTGGTGTCATTTTGCAAAGAATGAATCAATAACTGTATGCTTGATTACTTTATGGTAATTCGGGATCCAACGTAAATATTTTAAAATTTATGGATGAGGTTTACCATCTCTTTAATGTGTACTTCTGAATACAATTCAAAATCTTTATGGGATTGCAAATTGTCATCTTTCTAGGCACGGAATAAAGAGGAAAGGCTTGTTGAAGCTCTTAAGAAAGTTGAGCCCAAGGAAAAATCAGAAGCTACCCATGACCCGGAAATATTGACACCTGAAGAGCACTTCTACTTTCTGAAAATGGGGGAAAAGTGCAAGAATTATGTACCAGTCGGAAGACGTGGGATATACCAGGGTGTGATCCTTAATATGCATCTGCATTGGAAGAAGCATCAAACTCTGAAAGTGGTGGTGAAAACATTCTCTCCTGAAGAGGTTAAGGAAATTGCTGCAGAGCTTGCAAGATTAAGTGGTGGAATCGTTCTAGATATCCAGGACGACGACACCATTATAATGTACAGGGGAAAGAACTACTCTCAACCACCAACCGAGATAATGTCTCCAAGAAGTACTCTTTCCAGGAAAAAGGTTCTCCTTGCTCGTTTGCTAATTTTTGTGTATGCAGTTTTGTGATTTTGTCCTGAATGACCCTCACTTTTTCTCTCTCTATTTTCTGTTGCCCCTTTTCTACAGGCCTTAGATAAATCTAAATACAGAGATTCCTTGAGAGCTGTTAAGAGATACATTCCACGGCTTGAGCAAGATCTCGAGCTGCTTCAATTGCAGGCTGAGAACAAAACTGATGCTCCTGACAGCAATCAAGGGACTGGCTTTGAGAATTTTAGCCCTGAAGACCATTCTTTCAAGCAAATTGAGGCGTCTGATAAGCTCAAACGGATAATGGCTGAAAATGAAGAACAAGATGAAGAAAATGATTCCATGGTAGATACTGATATAGGCTCGGATTCTGAAGATCTTTCAGATATTTTTGAGACAGACCCTGATGAAGAGGATGAGCAGAAGACGGAAGAACCTCTTTATTTGGATGTGTTTGAAAAGTTCCCAGTACAGAGCAATGGAGATGAAGAGGATTTCGGGGAGCATATGCGTCAGATATCTTCAAACTCGAGGAAAGAGAATTCACCAGGTAAAGATGTGGATACACCAGACCTTGATGAGGTTGACAGGATCATTCTGCAAGCTGCATCGCTTTTGAAGAAAAAGAGGAGATGAGTAGTGGTTTGTTCATTAGCTAAACCTGGGAACTCTCCACGACGGGGCTTGTTCAATGAGAGGAATGGTTAGCTGGTTATATTCAGCAATTGACAGCAGTTTAGAAGCAGCATTTATCCAGGTTCATCATTGTGATTCAGTTCTCATCCTTGTCAACAGAATTATTAGGATTAAGTGGAGAAAATGTGCGGTCGCAGCTGTTTACTGGTCTTCGTCTAGAGCCAAGACACAGTGTGATAGAGGAGCATGTATGACAAAGGTGTTCTGGTGAACAAAGAAGCTCACAAGATTAGCTATCTAAATGAAATTGTATGCTTGCAGCTAGCATTGAGTGATCCAGTTCATATAAGAGCTATGCTATTTAAGTTCCTCGTTACCATCATCGCTGGTCATTGTAACAAGTGGAGAAACAAAATTAGCTATCTAGATCTGTCAGTAGTATTATTTGTTTTCATTGATTCCTCCCTAATCCGAAGTAGAGGTTCAAATGTTGAGCAGAAAATAAATGATACTCTCATACTCTTGTTGTGAATTCTTCAAGTCCTAGCCTGGTTCCAATCTCTTGCTGACACCAAAATATGGTTTGATATACTTCATTCATAGCTTGTACTATTTTTCATTTTAATGCTTTGGTGCCATTTACAGAACTCTACTATTTTGAGAGTCAAACAGATCAACTATTAGTGGAAACTGTAGGCAAGGTTGACAACTGATAGCTAGATCTTTGGCATGTTAATTGCTGAACGTACAATTTTATGTTACATGGGATTTTTGGGTGGGAGAGACTCCTAAGTCTTTAAATAGTTTTTTAGGGCTCAAGTCTCAAAAAATAGGTAAAATGGACACTTTTAAGATTAGTACTAATTACTAATATTTTAAAAGCCCCTCAAGTTTTTTTATTTATATAAAGCCTCCACCTCTCATCACCCACCCCATCACCCCCTCCCTCGCCCGTCCACTATTCCACCACCACTCTCCACCACTCACCGCCACCTTCTACCACCTCCTACCACCCTCCAGCACCCACCACCACCTTCTATTATCCTCCACCAGCAACCTCCACCACTCCAATAAAAGGATGTGTATACATATAATTAAGATGTGTACACATATTATTATATGTGTACACATCTCGTACACATATAAGGAGAGAAGAAATTCTCGCGAATAAGATATAAGACTCCAACGAATAATGAATTACCGAAAGCCACAATCTCTTACTGCTTACCTGGTAATGCCACTTTTCGCTCCGTATACTCTAGCAAGCATTTTTCACGTCAAGTTGGCGAATGGGCCAATTTCGTGAGATAACTGCGGGTCTATCTTCTTCTGGGCGAGCTGCAGAGCTACTTTTTCTGCTTCCACCTTATTCCTTTCAAGGTTGCACCTTGTCGTAAGTTCTCGCCGTCTCCATTGCGTGACTGCCAGAGCCAATTATTGTGCTTCTTAACCCTGTTTTCGTGATACTCTCACGCTAACCAATTGCTCTACTCCGCAGCAAAGGGATGCCCTTCGCCAGTAAATAAAGAAAGACTTCTTGAACAACTTCTTTCTAATAGCTGCTTGCTTGGCAGGAAATGCGAAGGTTGCTTAAAGCCAGCCGGCCGTAGCTGGATGCATCAACCTCTTTCTTTCACAGGAGAGGGGACAATACGCTCTTAAGGAGCTTGATGCTCCGGTACAATATTGCTTTACTCTTTCCGAACAGACCACGAGACCTAGAATAACCTCTTTTTTCTCAAAAAGAAAAAGTCGAAACTCGGTCTTGACGTATGTGTACACATCAGACGAGATGTGTACACATCTTTTCCAGTCGTGAAAATATCTCCAAAATTGTAAACATATAAAAAAAATATATTTACAAATCCGAAAAGATGTGTAAAACGACTAGAATTTAAAAAAAAAACTTAAAAAAGAATGAAACGGGGATGAAGAAGAAGAAAATGGAGAAGAACAAAGAAAAAATAAAATTGATACGAAGAACAAGAAAGAAAAATAACGTGGATGGTGATGAAATAAAATTTAAAAAGAAATCTAAAAGAAAGAAGAAGAAGGAAGAAGAAAAAAAAGAGAGAACAAGAAGAGAAGTGGGAGAATTAAGTTTGAAATAATTTGAAATATGAGAGAGAGAGTGTAAAAGTAGATGGGAATGAGAGAGATTGAAAATTTGAAAATTTGGGTGTTTTTGTAAATCCGAAAATATTTATTTTGCCCACAAATTTTTAATGACTACACTTCAGTCCTCACTTAAATTAATTAAAAGTTGACTTGGTCTTGCCCCTTATTCTTATTTAAAGACTTGGGAGGTCTTTTCCCCTCTTTTCTCTCATGTTACATACATCGAGACTGGTAAATTAATATGATATGGTTATACCGAGTACCTCAAGCTTGTAAAATTGTTTTCTTTAGTACGTCATGAAACATTTCTAAGAAAACATTTCTTTATGAAGGTGGTGGCGGCCATTTTTTAGAATGTGTTTAGTATGTCAAAAATATTTCTAAGAAGATGTGCTGCTATGGGTTGTTGAGATCTTATTGAATTATTGATGGATTACTTATTACACTTATTAGTTATTAAACGTGCTGCTTTTAGAATGTGTTTAGTATGCCTTTGCTTTGGAAAAAGTTCAATTCTCTTCTTTTTCTGTTGCTTCTCTGTTTCCCTCCAAATCTTCTAACTAATTAAAGTTAGGTGGTAAGAGTAAAAATAAAAATATTGAAATTGAAAACTTGCTAAATATAAAAAAAGGGACAGCTTGGTGCATAAAACATCCCGCGTGTAAGGACCACACCCAAAAGTGAAAAAAACCCTTGCTAAATGTGAAGAATAATATTCTATAATATTCTTTTTACATTAAAAAGGTAAGTAAGATGAGTAAATTGAAAGGGAGAATTACCAAACAGTCGGTTAACTCATTCCCCCTACTTTTGACTAGCCCTTACTTTTTATAATTAGTATATACAAAAACGGATACAAATGGTATACAAATGCTATCATAGGTATACAAATGGTATCAGTACATATACCCAGTATTTACACCAAAAAATATGGTGTATTCAGTCAATTTTATCAGGAATACACAATGCATACAAGCACTTTTTTCAGTTATTTTAGTGTATACACACCTTTTTTACAGTATATGCATACATTTTTTTACAGTTTATGAAATTTTCAAAGAATAAAGTTTGTATTTTATCCAAACAAAAAAAAGGAGGAAAAGCTGGATGGAGCAGCAGTCGCCGTGGCCGGAGCTCCAGCGACAACACTCAGCAGCAACGATGAAGGAGAAACGCAGCAGCGGTGGCGGTGCAGCAGCAGCGACGGAGGAAAAACCGACCGAAAATCCTAGATCTGGGACGGGGGAGGTAAGGGGGTGGCTGGAGGGGGAGGAGGAAGGGGGCGGCGCTGAAACCCTAGAAAAGAGGGAGAAGAGAAGGAAGAGGAAACCCTAAAAGGTGCGGCTAAAAAATATAGCAGCTAAAATATGCTTATAAATAGATCTATTTAATTGATAGACAATTTATTGGTGGGAAATAATCTACTATACCAAGTTAAATTACACAAATAATATAAAAAAGAAAATTACTTATATCGTTAGTATATAAAACTCGATTCAAAGGAAGAAAAAGAAAATTAAAAAAGTGAAGTCCATACAGTGTGACAGGCTAAAAGACAAAAACCTGAGCCTCCACTCTCTCACGTGGCTTGTGTTCCTTTGCCACGTGCGTCCAATCTCTCTTATATTTTCTTCTTCATCATTTGCAAGTCAAACTTGCACTGAATCTGAAACTCTCTCAACAATTTTGTGTAAGTACCCTTTTTTCTATCTACCAATCCATTTTACTTCTAATGGTTTATCTTTTAAGTACCCTTTAGAGTTTAGACTCATGTCTCTATCTGCATGTACCAAGAATTATGTGTATCTTGGATTTAATTGTTACTAGTATTATACTTGTCTATGTAATTACAAGTAATAGAAAGTGTAAAGTTCCCTCCTTTATCATAATTACTATGTTTTCTATATACTTCTGTTTGTGCTGCATTTTCCTGGGGAAAATAAAAAGAGGGATCTATTTGTGTGCTAGTTTGGATTTTTATAGATAAGCATTTAATTTACATTGTACTTCATTTTTTATAGAATGGTATTTTTATTAAGTATTTTCATTAATTTCCCCAAATGTGGTTCCTCAGCTTTATGTCTGTATTAGCACATCTCAAGAATTATGTATATTTTGGATTTAACAGTTATTATGCCTCTATATGTAGTTACAAGTGCCTGAAAAGTGCAAAGTTTCCTCCTTTATGATAATTACTGTGTTTTCTTCATACTTCTGTTTGTGCTGCATTTTCTTGAATATAATAAAGGGATATATCTGCGTTCTAATTGGATTTTTAGAGACATGCCCTTAATCTTTTAACTTTTTACCAGCATTACTTTCCCTGATTTAGATTAGACAGTTAGGTGTGTTTAGAGTTCCAGAAAAATGTTTTCGTGTGTTTGATTGACAAATTATTAAGGTTTGATTATAGAGTCAGCATCTGGACATTGTTTATCCGGATTACTCGGGCCCCAGAGCGGATATTGGGTACCATGGGAAACCAAAACAAAAAAAAAATGTTTTGTATTGTAAATTTGATGACATTCTTAGTGATAAAGATTGATAATACTGTCTTAGTGTTGGTTAGAGCTAGTAACTTTTCTACGAGTTAAGATATTTCAAAAAGATAATGTTTTGTGTCCATAGGTGATGGAAGTCATTTATCCCTTTTGATTGGATTTTTTTTCCTGAGGAAGCTGTTTCTGTTTGTACCAAAGAGAACACTCAATATGTCGGTTTCATTAGAATTGAATGCATCTAGATAGAGCAGAATGTATTGAGGCATAGTAATTTCCCCTGATTTCACTAAGATTCCTGTACTCGCTGTTCTGATGTAGACTCCGCTTTTTCTGTGATTTGTAGATCACAAGAAAGGGTCCTCAAGTCAGGTGTTAAGAAAATGGCAGCCCAGGGAGAAGCTCATCCCTATGTTCCACAAGATCTAAAGTTGCCTGGTTTTGTTCCCATATTCCTCTCACAATCGCACATTGTTGGTGTGTATGGCCTCACATCTTTCCTGGTTGTCTTGTTCATGTGGCTACTCTCTGGTAATTGTTCAATGATCATTTCATTACTTATTGCAAGCAATTCACTCTGCTTATTCTTTTATGGTTTTAATTGTAGAAGCAGTTGGACGTTGTCATTTTAATTTTTCTTTACGTAGTATGCTCTAGAAACTTCTTAGAAGAAAAGGGGCAAGAAGCAGAATTGAGGGAATATATTCTGGCAGTTGATGCAACCTTGCAAAAGTTTCATTGTTCAGAGTTTAGACTGGACAGTGATTACTGCAAAACTATGGTTCCAGCTTCGTTTTTTTATTCAAATGGCCTTTTCTTTTCAAACTAGATGAAAAAAAAAAGTTAGATATTCTCTTGACAATTTCTGAGGACATATTCTATAAAAGATGAGTATATGTTGGGTGTCTCATGTATTTATATCCTCAACCAGGTATCAATATCGTAGTTGGATCACAATTTTTTGTCAATTTTGTTCCCTTGAGATAATAATTGCCATTGACAATGCTTCCAAAAGTATCACTCACAACTGAGTGAAAATTAAGAAAGAAAAAAATATGAAGTTAAAATTAACCTGTAACTTTGCTGACTTGCCAATTTATTAAGTAAGATATAGAACCATGACCTCAAGTTGTACAGCTTGAACTATGCCTCAGCCAGGACGTCAAGCAGTCTTGACCATTGTCAAATTCTTCAATTAAGCACACGGAACCCCTTATTGTTAGTTTCATGTTCTCAATGTTTAGTAGAGAAAGATAAATGAGGACAGAAATTAACATCATATTGGCATGGGGTTAATAGATATCTATTTCACAAGTTCAGGAAAAAATTTGATCCAGTGAAAAGATCTTTTTACAAGTTCTACACTAGTTCAAAATTTTCAGCTGCATTAGTCCGATAAATTTCTACATGCTAGCCCATCCAAGCTGCTTCTTGTTGCGTTTTTCTGTCCCCGTTGTGGCCTAGGTCTCTAACTTCATTTCTCCATCTTTAACTTGCTAGGGCGTGTTCCTAAAATATCAAAGCTTGACAGGGTGCTTATGTGCTGGTGGATTTTCACGGGCTTAACCCACATGATCCTCGAAGGGTATTTTGTTTTTACTCCAGATTTCTACAAAAAGACTACTCCAGTTTACCTTGCTGAAGTCTGTAAGTCTCAATTTATCATGTCTTTCATCCAAACGAGAACAATTTACTTCAATTAGGAAATGTCGTTGATTTGGCCTACAAAAATACCAAAAAAATATATTGCAGGGAAAGAATACAGCAAAGGTGATTCAAGATACGTAGGGCGGGATTCTGGAGTTGTTACTGTTGAAGGAATTACAGCTGTAGTAGAGGGTCCAGCATGTCTTCTTGCAGTGTAAGTATCATTCTTAAATGGTCTTTTTTGAGCCTACTATTCAAATTTTGTCCCTGTTAGCCTAGAATTTGTCCATAATAAGAAAAGTACATCCAATTACTTTGAAAGGAGAAATTTAGTGCATTGGGCTAGCCGTACAGTGCAAATATCAGTGCATTGAGCATTTATTTGTCTGTGCTCCTTGTAAACTCCATTGTGCTTTGGTTATTGACATTGGCAGGTATGCTATAGCTGCAAAGAAGTCATATAGGCACATACTTCAAATATCCATTTGTCTGGGACAACTCTATGGCACTGCGGTATACTTCATAACATCAATCTTGGAGGGCGATAATTTTGCTACAAGCCCCTACTACTACTATGCTTACTATGTCTTCGCAAATCATTTCTGGGTTTGGATACCAACTCTCATAGTGATCCATTGTTGGAAGAAAATATGTGCTGCAGTCAAGGTCCACGAGCAGAAGACCAAGACTCGCTAAGGTGATTTCTGAATATTGGAATCCAAATAACTCAAATGAATGACATTGTTGCCATTTTCTTCTCCTGAAATTTATTTTTATGGTTGTTGAGTTTAATTGGGCACATTAGAATCAATGTTCGTGTATTATTAAGATGAAAATGTCCTCAAAATCTGCTCATTCTTGCAAAACATGGAGAATTCTTGCTCCATGTCATTTTCTTTTTATAATTGAGAAATCTCAAGGGGCAATGGTGCATGACTTGAAACTGAGCAGCCCTCAAACCTTCCAACTTGAATACCAAGCTTTTGTGTGCGGAAGGGTTTGAACCCAAATCCCCACATCAAGTGTTGCGCTCTTACTGCTAGACCAAAGTCCTGGGAACCATTTTTGCTCCATGTCATTGACAAAACAACATTATTATTTTAAAAACCAAGACCATAATCATTATATTTATTTGCCTTCTGTCCATATTTCTTAGTTTAGCATATTGTATGCTACAGTAATACTTAAAGATAAGAGGGCATTTTCGCAACTCGTAGCACCAAATGAAATATACTAAGATAATTAATCAAATATACGATGCACTGTGTATTGGTGGGATAATTTGTAATGGAGTGAGTGAGATTGGATCAGGGAACTGAAATAAAAGAAATAAAAAAGAGAGGGAAAAGGAGTTATTAACGACTGATGACGTGGACGGACAGGATCAGTACCTTACTCTTCTGTGTTCTTCCTCTTCTTCTATTTCCTGTTCCTTAATTAATGGAGCTTATCTAGTTAATTGTTATTCCTATTTCGCAAAGTTAGTCTCTCTTGTTATAGTTGGTTTAAATTTCAGTTAAAGGAAAATAGAGAACTTGTCCCAAAAGATTTCTCTCTCCTCATTACATGATTCAACTGTTATGACACAGACAACCCGAAAACAATAGCTACAATTCACCACAATGTGGTACCTTAACAAAACACCCATACACAACCCAGAAAATCTTCCATGGGGACTGGGACTTAACCATACAATAGGACCAGCTTGTCATCTTGCCAAAACCTTGGGGGGCTGAATTCTTTTGTACCTGTGTGCTGATAGGAGATAGCTGCACAAGCTGACACTGACACCACCATTATTCATGAAAAAACACCTATAGAAGCTCGCTAAGTCAAGCTTAAAGGAAGACAACTATGGTCTAGGCACGTCGTGGGTTTGAACGTGTATGTGTATAAATGCGTACAAAGCAGCAAGAACATACACCAAAAGACCAGAAGAAACCAGAACTATGAGGAAACTGACGGAAATAATAGTAGATTTAGACCCGCATGATATCATTCCAGTCTTGATCTCAACCACATTCAACATAGAAAGCATGAGAAACAAGCATCCCGTAACAGAGGATAAGGCTGTCATCAGCATGCCAGTTTTAAGCATTTTGACACTGATATAGCAACTGAAGCCATCATGTAACTCTGCACTGCTGAGAAGATTGAGGGAAAGTTTGATAGCCTGTAGTAAAAACAATCATTTTTTAGTAACGGTTATGACCCGTTTATTGACTTGACCGGTTTTAATCCGTCCAAGTTTGACTCAACTCGTCCATTTGTCACTCATACCTGTGCCACAAGGGATGAGAAAAGAAAGAAGCTGAATGAAAGGACTTCAAAGATCACTAATTGCTTTGCTGTATTAGCGCTTGGCTGACAACTTTCGCGAGTGTTGATGCTTTTCTGGCCTGGAGATGCATAAGATAGTCCAACAAAAATGGCAATCGTGAAGAGTGAGTTTACATTTATTACCCCATCTAGTGCTGTCACAGCTATATTGGTCTTTCCAGTGCCAGCTGAATCTGCGGATCTGGCAAATTGCAAAAGCAAAGATGTATAAAAAGTACTAGTAGTATTAATAACATGAGCATTAAGACAAGTATCAGCTATTACAACAGGTTAAAATATATGTCTTTTTAAACTTTTTAATTTCCTAGTGATTCAAATAGAACTTCACCATTCTTCTAAGTGTATTAATGCTATTGATCATTGAAATGTATAGCATATAAATATGCCTGGGACAATAAATACATTGATAGAAGTATGTACATAATCTTATACCAACCTCTAATATGTACAGAATCAGAAAGCTAAAACATATTAAGATCCTAAAAAGAAAGATTCAAATGGATATATTATCAAGTAACAATGCTATCGCTCTGACTAAATTAACTGATTATAGCACGTTATGTTTCTAGATTACCCATGAATATTTACTATAAATAGAGACTACAGACGACATGATTGAGTAAACTTTTTTACACTAACAAAGCAATAAGACTTACCCTGACGGCATGGCTGTGGTATAAACGTCTAAACTGAGAAGAATAGCTACTTGTTGTCTCCCCCAGGTAGGATGGAAGTCTTATACATGTATATCCTTGAATTTGGAGGTTAAGTATTTGAATGCATGATTGAGCTGTTCATTTTTTTAAATTGACTTAGCATATACTAGAGAAAGACTTCGATAGATCATTGGGTTAGTTATAATTAAAGATACTAGTATTTGAATGCATGATTAAGCTGTTCATTTTCTTGAATTGACTTAGCATATACTGGAGAAAGACTTTGATAGACGCGGAGGAATCATTGGGTTAGTAATAATTAAAGATACTAGTATTTTATTCTTAAGAATAAGGAACAGATGCTCATTATTTCTATGAAACCGTCTTCTATCCCCCTTCATTATTCGAAAAGGTAAAATCATGTAGTAAAAAATTTAAGAGTACAATATAAAATGTAGACCTTTCTCCAACTTGCTTTCATTTCATTGGTAGAACAAGACAAAAACTAGTTTGTTAGACAACCATCAAAGTTGATAATCAAGGGCATACCTAAAATTAAAATATACAGACTTGCTACATACATCCACACCCATGATGACAAGACTCAAAGGTTTCGCAAGGTCTTTTTTTAAGATAACAGTGATATTCAAGCCTGCTTCTTTGTATTTCGACTATTCAATTGAGTATCAGTTTTGTGAATCCTTGGTTTACTAGTATTGCTTTGTTTTTTTTTTTGGCCACAACAAGGGTATATGCTAGTATTAGTTATATAGTATATGTGTACTAATGTCTATCCTTCTCCACTTAAATATCGGGCTTTTGTGCGGCGACAGGGTTCAAATTCGTGCCACTTTTGCTTCACGACCAAATGTCCATATTTCTTAAGTTTCCATACCGTCTTTAATACTCACCACAACGCATGTAAGAAAAGAGAAAGAAAGTACCATACCATAATAATTTTAGCATTTTCACAACTCACGACAACAAATAAGTTAGGAAGATTATTGATCAATTGTATTTCCCATGTGCATTAGCGCGATAATCCGACTGTTATTACATATCATAGACTACAGAAGAATTTTTCCATATGATTCCATAACATAAAACAATTAATAAAAATTGATAACAGTTCCTCGTCCAATGGGGACTATGCCTTAGCCGTACAATTATCATGTTTTGTTCTGGCGCGTCAAGCTGACATGAACACCACTATTATCATGTTTTGTTCTGGCGCGTCAAGCTGACATGAACACCACTATTATTATATGAAACAACCTATGGAAACTCGTCCGGTCGAGCATAAGGAAGGCAATATGACCCTTATGCTCGATCCTTGTCCTCATGGGGTTGTATATGCGTAAATGCATACAAAGCAGCAAGAATATACACCAAAATACCAGAAGAAACTAGAACTATGAGGAAAGTGACTGAAATAATTGTAGATTTAGCCCCACAGGAAAGCATTCCAGTCTTGATCTCAACCACACTCAACATAGAAACCATGAGAAACAAGCATCCCATAACAGAGGAGATGGCTGTCATCATCATTCCAGTTTTAAGGATTCTAATATTGACAATGGCACTGAAGCTGTCAGCGCACTCTGCACTGCTGAGAAGATTGAGGGACAGTTTGATGGCCTGCAGTAGCAAAATCAGTCAATTTTTTAGTAACATGTCCGGTTATGACCCTTTTATTTATATGACCAGTTCTAATCCGTCCAAGTTTGTCTCAACCCGTCCATTATTTATCACTCGTACCTGTGCCACAAGGGATGAGAAAAGAAAGAAGCTGAATGAAAGGACTTCAAAGATCACTAATTGCTTTGCTGTATTAGGCCCTGCCTGACAACTATCACGAGTGTTGAGGCTTTTTTGGCCTGGAGATGCATAAGTTAGTCCCACAAAAATGGCAATTGTGAAGAGTGAGTTTACATTTATGACTCCATCTAGTGCTGTCACAGCTATACTTGTCTTTCCAATGTTTGTTGAGTATGAGCTTCTGGTAAATTGCAAAAGCAAGACGAAAGGTTTAATGTACAGAATCAGAAAGATAAGATATATTAAGATGCCTAAACACGAAAGGTTTAATTTTCACACACTAACAACACCATAACTCTAGCTAATTTAACTGATTGTAGCACGCGACTTGTTACTTTTTATAGATTACCCATAAATGTTTATTATAAATAGAGTTTATCAACGACATACAGTAGCAGTGCATTGGACTTACCGTGACGCCATGGCTGTGCTCTAAACGTCTAGATTGAGATGAGCAGCTAGTTGTTTCCTTTCCCAGGTTCTTATACATATGTATTCTTGATTTGGAGGTAAAGTATTTGGATGCATGTTTGCATGAGAAAGAGATTTTGTTAAACTGTTGATATTGGAGATGAACTTTGTATATACTTGAGAAAGATTATGATCGAAGTTTGGGCGATGGATTGAGGTATAATTAAAGATAAATATTCTAATGAATCCTTTTTGTGAAAGCGTCTTCTAAGTTGTATCCATCACTTCATAACTCGAAAAGGAAAGAATAATGTAACAAGTTCAATAGTAGTACAATGAAGCCTAGACCTTTTCTATCAAAGGTTTGGCAAAAATATTGTAAAATAGTGGTGATAGTCAAACAAAGCCAAATTGTTCAATCTCCGCTCTTCCATTGTGTATCAGTTTTGTGAGTCCCATTTTATTTTCTAGTATTACTTTTTTATTTAAATCTTTTTCCACAAGAAAAGAATAGATTATTATACCCTCTATCCCAATTTATGTTACAGTTTTTTTTTTTTTTTGGTATGTCCCAAGATGAATGACATGTTTCTATGTTACTTTAAAGCAATTTAACTTTAATTTCTTACATTTGACTATTAATGAAATGATTTACAATTATATAGATTAAAGCTAATGTCTAGCAGCATACATCCAATCAATTAGAGGAAAAGGCTTAAGATGTAAATTGCAATCCATGAAGCGCAGTTGTTCAATATACAACTTTCATTTTCAATTTAACATCAAAATAGTTACATCATTGCAATTTTTTTTTTTTTAAATCTACTTAACATAGTAAGGAAGATCAAGGACATAAAGGAGGAAATAAGCCCAAGTGACACCAGAAATTCCACCAAAAAAGAACCCTCCTGTGAACTTAGACCACCCTTCTGCAGTTTGCAATTGATCAGGCACTTTTTTCCTCCCAGTTAATGTCAATGCTGGTGCTGTTGATGGCTCTCCTTCTTTAAAAGATGAAATTCCATAAATTGTTAAACACATGCTGAGGATCACTACAAGTCCTGCTGCTGCTAAAGAACCAGCTCCCCCTGCATTAACAATGGTGGTTTTAGTTAAGAAGGTATGGTTCATCTGAACGCAACTTTTCTGACGCTGAGCTTCAATATACATGTCGAAAAAAGGGCAGCTTAGTGCATGAAGCATCCAATATTTTATATAATCATGCAATCCATAGGGGAAGGACCGCACCCTATAGGGGTGTGATGCAAGAAGCCTACCTTGACGCAGGGTCAGTAGTTGATTCCACTACTCAAAAAATCACTAAAATGACTCAAACTTCAATAAAAATATAAATTTTGAATTCATTAGTTTAAATGTACAATGAGTTCCATGTTAAGAACATAAAATTGAATCTATGAAGTCAAAATTTTGAGTCTCTCTACCTGCATACGGTGTGTTTCTTAGTGGACCTGCCTTCACAAATGGCCCAACAAGTAGGAATCCATGGGCCAGGCCCACTTCTACTCCCCTGAGAAGTGGGTTCACTGCTGTCCTGTAAGCTGGTAAGTTGGATAGGTACCATGCTATCAGTGGGCTTGAGGTTACTGGAGTTTCAAGACTTCCAATGAAGGGGTCACCATTCAGCGGCTGAATCACTTGGTAAGTGGGCTGCATTAACCAAGGAAATGAAAATAAGACGAAGTATAGGAGAGTACTACTATTGAGATCCAAACAAACCAAAAGCACACCCAATATTTGAACATGTGGCTTAGAGCAACTTTTGCACTAGTTTGTCGTTTCACTAGCAACTTTCTTGAGAAGATTTAGGGGAAGGTACCCTTCAAGTCTTCATTTAACAAAAGGTGCCTTTGACTGGGTCAAATATAACTAGTACTAATTAAGTAATTTTGGGGTTCAATTAGAATTATTAAAACTTTAGGGTGATATGAAAAATCTGAAAATTTTAAAATTTAAAGATCCCTCCCTTTCCAAATATTATATTTTCAAATTTCAAATCTTATCTTCCATCTTCTTCTTCTTCATTTCTCTTGTTCCTTTTTTCTTTCTCTTCCACATTTTCTTCTTTTTCTTACTCCTCCTCCTCCTCCTCTTCTTCTTTATCATCATCTTCTTCTCCTATCTCTTTCTTCTTTTAAATTTACAGTCATTGTCGTCTTCTTCTCCTCCTCCTTCTTAATGTAAAGTATGTTTTTAGTTTGATCATGAAGATATATGGAAAAAAATTGAGAAATAATAAATTTTTAATCATTGGAGAAAATTCTGACATCGATCCAACAAATTCTAAAATTGTTGCACAAATTCTAATTTGTTGCAGCAAATTTTCAAAGTTGTTGCAACAAATTCAAAGTTGTTGCACAAATAATTTGTGCAACAACTTTTCAAAGTTGTTGCAACAATTTATCGAATTTGTTGCAACAACTTCTGTAATTGTTGCAACAAATTGCAACAATCATCAAAGTTGTTGAACAACTGTCGCAGTTGTTGCAACAACTGAATATGTTGTTGTTTCTTATTTGATTTTAGGAGGAATTTTTGTAGTTGAGAAGGAGGAGAAGGTGAAGGGGGCGAAGAAAGAGGCGGAGATGGGTGAGGAGGAGGTGGGGAAGGTGGAGGATAGAGAGAGGTAGATGAGGAGGCGGAGATGGGACAAAGAAGTGGAGATGGAGGAGGTGGAGATGAAAAAGGAGGAGGAGGGTGGTAGAGGATGAGGAGGGGGATGAGGGGGAAGGGGGAGGTGAGGAGGCAGGGGGCTATGTGTAAATATGAAAATATTGGGATTTTAATATATTTGTTATTAGCACTAATCTTAAAAAAGGCACCTATAGCTAATACTTAAAACTTGAGTCACCTATCCTACAATAGAAGACTCAAAAGGTACTAATAATAAAAAATCCCAACTTTCTTTATGTTAAGTGAATTCAATAATTTATATAATACAAAAAAAGATCTATTTTCGCCTCCGCGACTAACTAAAATGGTATTCGAATTCAAGAACTTGAGAAGAAGGAAGAGTAAAGAGGAGTGATTTTGATATCTTACTTTGTCTGTTTGGACAGCCTTGACAGTGAAGCAAGACTTCCTTGTTGAAGGAATGATCTTAAAAGGAGCACCAGAAATGCCTTTGGGAGTAACAAGACCACCTCTAGTTAAAGAAGAAGCAAAGCTGCTCTTGAGTTGGCTGGCCATAGTTGAAGCAGCAGTAGCCATTTCGATATTGTGTTGGTCACAGTTTGGTCAGTTTGGAATATAACAGAAGATGCAAACAAATAATACTGGGATATTGTCATGACTGGCAAAGAAAATCTTTTGCTCACAAATTCGTGGTCCTGAGGGAGGATGAGTCTGATGTGGGAGCTTTTCATTGGTCATATAGATCGTTATCCTTTATCCAGACCACATTGGTTAAGAATGGATGATAAAATATGAAGAAAATTTATATGCACCAGCAGTTAATCATTCTTTAGTATCAAGTTACGTACACATAACATGAAAATTTTATATGTTACAAGAGGTAAATGTAACCTAACTGTAAAAGTAATTGTAACCTAATTTATATCGTCAGTATATAGAAGTTAAACTCATAAAGTAGGTAACTCAAAGGGCTAAACTCATAAAGTAGGTAACTCAAAGGGCTATTCATGCTCCATGTCCCTGCATTTTGGACACGCTGTATGCAAAATTTAAAGACCCGGCTAATTTTGACTTTGCCTCACAAGACGCCTGACATCATATAGCTATTTGCTAAATAAATCAGATACACATGAGGTATCTAGAGTTAAAGTTGCACAAAAAAGACTGACCGACGGTCCATAGACCATTAGTATAGTTGTTCCTCTTAGTTGGTTAATAATCCACCTAACGTTTGCAAATTTGGAGTCCAGACACCAAAAACAGCAAGAGCAGCGGACTAATAACACGAGACTAATGGAGGATTACAAGCATGAAAAATAGTGCATATATTCAAAGATCACAGTATCAGATTATACAACAGATAAGATTTTCTTTTTATCAATACAACAGATTAGAAATTGACAAGGCTACTTTCAGTATCAAATTTGCTTGCTGGAGCAATTCAAGCAAACATCAAGGGTTAAATACTAACAGCTAACCATCATCATTAAAGTTCTCTGATCAGTGCAGGTAAGTAGCTTGGTAATGGTACCCGTTTCCATAGAAGTTGTCATGACCGGGAGAAAAGTTGTAAGCAGCAGCACCCATGAATGCTGGGACATGGGGGTAAACATATGGTCTGTCAAAAACTACTGATTGAGGATACCTATCAGTCGTTCTGGCATAGAAGTTCTTGTCAGTGGCAACGCTATTTACTCGGGGGCCATTTCCAATACCATTGGGACGAAGTCTTTTGGATTGAGGTTTTGCAACTTCAGTTGCCTTTTTCTTGTCTGCCTTAGCTTTCTCAAGCTGAAGAACCCTCTTCTGAAGTGTATCCACAGGGTATTGCTCTTCAAGCTTATGGTCTTCAATGCATTTTATCACGGCCTTTAGTGCAGTCAACTCTTTCTCATTGACATCGTTCTGGAACAGGAGAAAAACAATAACTTAATCCCACATGCAGAGTTACTTATAGAGAAAATAATCAGTTAAGAGATGTAACATTGGATGTAGCATCAACCGTGTCGCCCTCAGCAACACATTTGTGCGCCCCACCTCCAGCCCAAGGGGACAGAAGGAGAAAGAGGTAATTAGAAATGGACCACGACACAACAGCAAACACTCCCACACGCTTCCTTGGCAATATGACTTTTAAAAACGCCAGGTTTAAATTATACAAAAGCACAAGGAACAAACCTGCAAATTAGGGGATGCACTTTCAGATTTGAGAGGTGTAGATGCTTTGCTAACTTCATTCAAGTAGGATTTCAGTAGAGAAACAGGTGAAAACTGCTGTGTCAGCTCAAAAGCAAAAGCTAGATTGACAGCATCTATGTGCCTTCCATTATTAATCAACACATCAATAACACCTGTAGAGATGCAAGCAGCAAATATGAGATAATCTCAAAGTACATAGACCAGAGATGTTAATGCCCATTCAAGTATAAAATAGAGTTCTTGTACGCAGCAATAATGTAGAGGTCATTTAAAAACCAAACACAACATTTATAACAAGTACGGATTAATCACACCTGGAATACTGGGTACCTGCAAAAGAAAGTTAAACTACACTGATAGTACTGATACTAGTTTAAGAATGTTATACTCTGTCAGTGTGTGTAATTAATTGTTCCCATTAGCATAAAGAAAAAATAATATCTACTGGTCAAACTAAGTTAGAGAAGAAAGCCCCCATGGAGCTTTGGTTCAATGGCAAACTTGGTACAGCGGAAGACTACGGAAAAAAGGGACCAGAACCAGGTGTACTGGCGATGTGTGACAGGCAGAGACAAGTTCAAAAAATGACAGATGAACCAAGTCTAGTATTTAAACGGAGAAGCGTATAACGGTGGGAAGATCATCGACAGAGTTTTGTGGTTGGAAAAAACAGATCTCTCAGTTATCAAAAAAAGAAAAGAAAATTAAGATGGGAGGAATTGATATGTAAACAGTGGTGAACAAGAACTGGGAGAGGAAAGCACATTGATGCTAAGGAGCTTCTCTAGCTGCTCCCGAGGAAATATATGATCTTGCAACCGCAAAAAACGCCCATGCATAGAATTAGGAGGTAAATTATATTTAGAATTGAAGCTGCCACTAGAAATAATTGACAGATCCCTGTACCTTGGAATTTTACTCAAAATACTTTCCCCCTTTCCCCCTCTACTGAAGTAAAATACAATTTTCATCTGATGCAATGGTATTCAGCACGCAGATCATAAGCTAAAAAACACAACCAACTCTTTTAGTCCTCTAGCCATGACATCCTCCCTGACCTCCAGGGCTAGGGGAAAGAAAAAGATGAATGAAGCCATCCAAAAAGAGAAGTTGGTCAGTGCAATGTACTCAGCAGAATGGTCAAAAACATACATTTCTCCAAATAAGTGTAAACTAGCAAACAAACATAAAGGGTCTCCAGTGTACTATTTTATTTATTTATTATTATTATTATTTTTTTTTTTTTGAAAAGGCTCTAGTTTACTAATTTTAATTGGATAAAATAATGGCGTAAATTTTTCGTGTAACCTAACATATGCCAGTCTCAAAGTCTAAGTCAAAAGAGACCCGCCTGGCTTTGCAGCAGGGGCGGCCCAAGGAAATTGGTGGCCTAAAGTCAGACCTTAATAAGAGGCCTTAACTTTAATTTTTTTTATATAATTCCTTTTTTTTAATAACGATTGTGTACGGACCATCATGTAGGTGTCTTAATTATTTATGGAGATATTTGGTAACTCTACTCACTAAAGGCTTAGAAAATAAATTTCTATAAGGAACATTGATGATAGAGATAATATTTTCATCAATGCTAATAATTATTAATCTCACTAAGTAGATGTTAAAATAATATATCATACAATTGGAACAATGAAAGTCTAATTTGAAGTAAAAAGAAATGGCTTAACCCCATCTTATAAGAAATAATCTTAATCTAAATTCAAAAGATGCGTTTATAAGAGACTTCGATTGTTAAATATCAAAGTCGTTATTAAATTGTTCATTTTCATATACATTTATGTGTATCAAAATTTGAGAGAATTTGATACTAGCATCTTATGAAAACCAACCTGGCATTCTGTCAGATAATCCAAGGGAACGACAGAGATCAGCTGTTTGGCGACGACGTGAAACCATGGGTACCAGCTTGGATAAGTCCTCCTGGTTAAAGTTGGAATTAATACTAAAAGTAGCAAGAAGCTGTAAAAATGCATGAGCCTCCAAAGAATTTCCATTATTTGCATCAATGTCCAGTTCATCTAACTTCGGTTTCCACTCCTCAGCAATAGCTTCTGCACGTCCTTTTACATTTTCCGATATTATGCTTGAGACAGAATCCATTTCCAGGGTGGGTAATAAAACACTAAGGCATTCAAGTAGCATTATACAAGTTCGACGGATACCCAAAAGATTAGCATCTTTTTTAACATCAGAAGTGGACACATCCGAAATATAAAACCCCTTCAGTGAATCCAGAACCAGAGAGGCAGGATTGACTGCAGCTCTTAAAGCAAGTGGAATTTCCTCCCTTAGAGCTGCCAGGTTTTTACGGTTGTCTGATATGAATTTGTGGAGGCCTTCAGAATCCATATTTTGGCATAGGCTCACTAGCTCTGGATAAGACATAACTTCCACACCACCATCCTGAGAAGGTTTTGTAGTATCCCCTGTAACATGCTCAGTCCCTATGGAATTGTCGCCCTTTTCTTCCAGAATAGTTGGCCCATCTAGAACCTCACAATTGATGACAGCATCTTCCACAGAATAAGGCTTCCTATGCTTCTCCAGAGCAATAGCAATGGCGGAAACTGCTTTATCTCTTTTCTCTTGGAGCCTCTGAAGTGAAGATTGCTCTTTAGCAATAACAGCTGTTTGACGTTTCTCCAACATCTCTCTAGATTGGACAATTTTTGTCTCGAAATCCTTCTCTTGGTCTTCCAGTTGAGTGAAACGCCTCTTCAAGGACTTCTGAAGCCCATGAAAGTGCTCTTCAAGTTGCTTCCATTGCAGGTTGAGAGTAATAGCACGGTGACTTTCCAACTCAGCAAATGCTTTTTGTAGTTGCTGTATCTTAGATGTTGTGGAGTCCATCAATGTTGCAACTGATTGTGTATCTTCCATGGCAGAAATTTCCTGACAAACTATTTCAAAGTTTAGGAATTGAGATGACTGTGATGAAACAATAATATGTGCCTAGTTTGTCTAAAAAAGTGCTTACTTTGTCAACTGAAAAACTAGATGGTTTTATTTTAGAACCTTTTAGTGTTTGCATTATAACCAGCTTTTTGAAAGAAGCCAAACATATTACACACCTATTAGTACGAAGACAGACCTAATTAAAATTTGAGGTGAGACCTCAGTACTCAAATTCTTCTTCTAATAAACCAGATGAGTCTGTCATCCTTTCTTTTATTTAGGACAATTGACAGAGTACAAAATACCAGGGAATCTTTTTAAAAGAAATGCTCAAGCCCCAAATTTTGATCATTGTTTCAGGTTCTTCGCCTATAGCCAAAGGAGAGGCAATTGCAGAGCCGGAAAAGGAAAAAAAAATAGCTTCTATTTCTTTTTCTTTTTTTTTTTTGGGGTGGGGGGGAGTGGGAACAGGAGGAGGTCAGTTGATCCATTACAAGACTACGTAATGCAGGACCTGGCTATCTTCAACTTGTTTGAATCACAACATCCCTGTGTTAAGAGTAAAGGCTGGTCAAACCCTTATTTTCCCATTGATCGCGTATTGCCTCTCTCTTTTGTATCTTATATGACCATGTTGAAATTTTCATAAAAGTCTAATTTGCTTAGCAGTAAGCTCATTGTACATGATCTTGACCAAAATAAAAAAATTGCTAGGTTATGCAAAGCAAAAACTCTGTACAATGCTGTAAATTTTTCCATCTCTTCCCTATCAATTTGGTATGAAAAGCAGCATAATGATCATTTCTTTGATGTTATTTAATTTCGTCCAACATAATGTTCCCCTGAATCAGATTATGAAATTAAACTAACTTCTACATACAAGTAAAATGTGCTACAAGAGGTTACTCGTGGTAACAAACAAGTAACCCAAAACTCAGGGTTAACAGATAATAAATATCGAGAGCATGGAAATTTGTTATGTTACTAGACGAGCTATAAAAGGAAAAAAAAAAAATCTTACATTTTACATTATCAAGTCACTCAAGATATCTACAAGTAAGCTTCTATAAAAATTTATCTTGAAAATAAGGAAACTTACCTGCTACAATTAAAGGTGATTTGATAGTGTAAAAAAAACTCCTATAAAAATAAGAGTGACAATTAACATGAACCACACGACTAATTACTACGTGAAACATCGTATAGCACTATCATTTCACAGAGACTAAATAAAGAGCCAGCAACAACACTATGATCGGCAAAGTAAGCTGATAAAATAAATGATCAAAATTTAAAATTAACGAAATGAAAAATCTAACTAAGGTAATTAAAATAGAAAATTCAGCTAAAACGAACATATAAAGTATCAATATTTCACAATTAAGAATAAAACATGACTCAAATGGCTACACAGTAACAGTGATGAAGTAAAAATCAAATGAAAAAGAATTACGGAGTGGAACTTACACGATCGGTGGCGATAGGCGGCGGAGAAGATAACTTCGTCGGCGAATATCGCCGGAGAATTAGAGCATTTCTGATTGCGAGGGTTTATTGTTGGGTGGGAGAAAGAGGAAAGTGAAAAAGTGGAAAGTAGGAGTAGTAGTAGGAGTATTTAAAATAGTAGCCGACAGAGACCCCACACACTCACGCACCAGACAGCGCACAACCCTCTATAAACCTCTTTCTACTTCCCTCCTTTTCCTTTTATTATTATTCTTACACCTTTTTTTTAATGTTATTATACTCCCTCCTTCCACAAAAGATGTCTTAGAGCCTGGTTGGATGAGCTTACTATAAGTAGTAGTTTATAAGTTAAAAGTAGTTTATAAGCCACTTTTAAGAAGTTGAAATTTCATTTTTGACTTATTTAAACAGATAAGTGCTTATAAGTTTATGACTTTTTTAGTTACAAACACTTATTAATAGGCTTATAATCACATGTGCTTTTCAACCACTTTTAAGCTTACTTGCGTGCTTTTAGTTTGGCTTGGATCGGAGTTTAAGAAATAGGGAAAAACTTTTGAAGTTTGTGATCTAAAATAAGTCATTGATAAAAATATGGCCATAAAATATCTCATTAAGGTAAAATAGTAAGTTTCAAGTTAAATTAGTTTTAAATTTAAAATTGTGTCATTCTTTTTCGAACGGACTAATAAGAAAAAAATCACATCCTTTTTGGAATGGAAGGAGTAATGGTTAGAGTTCTACATTGGCTTGGGGACGGAGTGATTGTTTGTTTATAACGAATTGAGCAGTCCTCCTGTTGAGCTAGCTTTTACAATTGAGCTAGGGGGTTATTCCTTGATATTTAACAACAAAACATTAATATTTATTCCATTCGTTTTTCAGTATAAGTTTGATTAATCCAGAAATACATCAATAAATTAATCTTAAGCAAAGACTGTATCGAAACAGTTCTTTACCTTATTCAAGGTAGAAATATGGTATGCGTGCACAGTGGCGGAGTTATGTGTTGTCAACGGGTTGAACCCTTTGTTGAAAAATTGCATTACGCAAGCAAGGTAAAAAGAGTGATTTTGATCATATAAATACTATTGAACCTCCTTGACCTAAGAGAATATACTAATGTCGTGGCAAAGGGGGTTCAAGAATTTCTCTAGGTCACAAGTTAAAATCTCAAATATGGCGCTTTAATATTTTTTGAACCCCCTTCATTAATTTTTAGCTCCGCTCGCTCGTGTGCGTACACCTTACTCTCCTTATACTTTCCCTTATGAAATATCAATGTATGTTAGTATTGTTTACATCAATAAATTCACGGTGTAAGATAAAAAAACTCCTTACTAAATGCGACTTAATTTAAGGATTGTTTGTTATTGCAATGTTATCGTTAAATGTTTACTGCAAGAAGCATTCAAGTTCAAAAAATTGTATTAGTACATACATTACTCTGTATAAAGAGTTGTAATCCAAAATCAAATGCTAGCACTTTCAACAAGTTTCTTCATCAAAAATTAAACTTGCGAAAAATGGAGGTTGATTATTCCCTTACCACCAAGATTAGATTACTCGTGATTATTATGTCTTATGTCTGCCTTTTTCACCATCACGGGTAACTTCTCCTCCAAAACTAAACAAAAGTAAAGAAATTATCTACGCATGTTTTTCGTTCAAAAAATGATTTTGACTTGTGGAAAGGTAAACTCTAGCTCAATTTCAACAAATAATGTGAGGATAAACCGAGATTAGATGAATTCAACCTCTTTGTTCATGCAGGCGAATTTATATTAAAAGTTAAAGCTTGATCAGCTTTGTACTATAAGAAAAATCTCATCTTAGCGAATTTGTTTAATTATCAACTGACAAGTCCCTTTTGAGATGTTATGGACCTTCTGGTACACGTCTCGACTTTTTTTAGTGTGATCATGTGAATAATATAATTTGTATTGTACTCTACTGGATATGGGGGCTTGGGAAAGTAGGGGTGATACGAGCAGCATGTGGGCTAAAACAACTGGTTGTATTAGAGAAGCAGCTAGAGTGGTGTTAGGGTCCTAGGAGTATCGAAGGGAAAGCCTAATAAGCTAAAAGGTGATTGATGGTGGAATGAAGAGGCTCAAGGAAAAGTGGAGGCCAAGAAGGTTGCTTTCATGAAGTTAATGGGGAGCAAAGACAAGGAGAAGAAGAGATCAAGCAGAGAAGAATATAAGACCGCGAAGAAAGAGGCGAAGCTTGCAGTGTCAGGCGCTAAAACGACAGCTTTTGAACGCTTGTACAAGGAAATAGCGGACAAAGGCGAGGAAATGAAGTTGTATAGGCTTGCTAAGTCGAGGGAGCGACGGGAAAAAGACATGGACAAAGTGAAGTGCATTAAGGATGAGGATGACACTGTTTTGTTGGAAAATGATCGCATTAAGCGGAGATGACAAGCTTACTTCCATAAACTCTTGAATGAACATGGGGACAGGAGTATTGTGTTGAGTCTGTTAGAGCACTCTACGAGCATTCGCAATGTTAGTGGCTGCAGATGTATAAGTGTTGAAGAGGTTAAAGAGGCGGCTAGTAAGATGAGAAGGGGTCGAGCAACCGGGCCTGACGAGATCTCCGTGGAATTTTGGAAGGGTGCAGGCATAGCTGGGTTGCTTAATGTCACCCTCAGGACGGGTAAGATGCCTGAAGAATAGAGGTGGAGTACCATGATACTGTTGTATAACAATAAGGGTGATATTCAAAATTGCAACAACTATAGGGGTATCAAGCTCACAAGTCATGCTATGAAAATATTGGAAAGGGTGATAGAAAAGAGGATGAGGAAGAGGTAGAAATCTCATAGAACCAATTTGCATTCATGTTGGGGCGATCGACTATGGATGCCATTCATCTTCTGAGGAGGTTGGTTGAGCAGTACAGGAACAAGAAGAGGGACTTACATATGATGTTCCTCGATCTAGAAGAAGCATATGATAAAGTCTCTAGGAAAGTTTTGTGGAGATGTTTGGAAGATAAATGTGTACCAGAAGCATCCATTGGAGCAATTAAGGACATGTATGATGGAGCGAAGACACGAGTGCGGACAGTATGAGGCTACTCTGGTCACGTTCCCATTGAGATGGGGTTACACCAAGGGTCAGGCCTTAGTTCGTTTCTATTTGCTCTGGTGATGGATGAATTAACCAGGAGTATTCAATGAGAGATATCATGGTGTATGTTATTTGCCGATGACATATTTTTGGTTGATGAGACCTGTGATTGGGGTCAATGATAAGCTGGAGGTGTGAAGGCAGACTCAAGAATTAGGTTTTAAGGGTGCTAAATTCACATGGTCTAATCATAGGAGAAAATCCAACAGTTTAATTTTAGAAAGGTTGGATAGTTGTGCTACTAACGATGTATGGTTACATTCATACCCTGACATCTCTATCACCCACCTTCCTAAAACTCACTCCGATCATACCCCTATATTAGTTAATATTCTTAAACCTTTCACACCCCCTAGCTACAAGCCCTTTCGCTTAAAGACATTTTTGGTGTTCCCATCAAGATTTCAAAAAATTAGTTAGTCTAAGTTGGGCAAATAATGATCTACAAGAGGCTATTCTTCATTTTATTTCTTCAATTAAAACATGGAGTTTTCAAACTTTTGGGAATATTATGCATAACAAGAAGAGATTATTAGCTCGTCTAGGTGGAATTCAAAACTCAATATATTATCCAACTAGTCATTTCCTTCAAATGCTGGAATAAGACCTTCTAAAAGAATATAATAATACCCTAATTCTTGAAGAAAATTATTGGAAAATGCGTTCTAGAATTAATTAGCTCAACAATGGTGATGTCAATACAAAGTTGTATCATATATCTGTTTTAAATTGACGTAGAACTAATAAAATTCATTTCTTCAAAGATGACAATAATAATTGGATTGATACTCATGGCCAGTTGCTGAGTCACACTTTTAATTATTTCCAAAAAAATTTCACAACCGATCACCTTGTTACTGATTTACATAATATACTCACATCTGCTACCAGTTTGCATCATATAGATCTAACTGCAATGGATTATCCTTTAAGGGATATTGAAATTACAAAAGCTGTTTTTTCATTTAAATCCTATAAAGCTCCAGGTCCATATGGTCTTCATCTATTTTTCTATCAACATCATTGGCATATAGTGGGTCATGCTATCATCAAATTTTGTCATGAAGTATTTACTACTTATACTATTCCACCTGAAATTAATAAAACTCACTTATGTTTGATTCCCAAATTCTCAAATGCAAACAACCTTAAAAATTTTAGACCTATAGGGTTATGCAATACCATCTATAAGATAGTATCTAAAATTATAGTTAATAGAGTGAAACTTTTTTTAAATAATCTTATCAGTCCTTGCCAAACAAGTTTCTTGAAAGGCAGGCGTACTTCTGATAATGCCATTATAAGTCAAGAAATTGTGTCTCATTTCCTTAAGATCAAAGGATTCAAAGCTAAAATGATTCTTAAGATTGATTTAGAAAAAGCCTTTAACAGGCTACAATGATCTTTTATCCAGCGGACTCTTTTATATTTCAAGTTCCCATCCAATATTTTTAAATTAATACTTTCATGTATCTCTACTAGTGCTATTGCTATAATGGTGAATGGTACATTGACTGAGTATTTCTCCCCATCTAGAGGTATTAGACAAGGCGATCCTATATCACCCTACATTTTTATCCACTGCATTGAATTTCTTTCCAACCTTATTAACCACTATGTTGATTATAATTTATGGGACCCCATCTAAATTTCTCCAAATGGACCTCCTATTACTCATCTCTTTTATGCAGATGATTTGACTATTATGGCTGAAGCAAATCCTAAATCAGCTTTTTTCTATTGATCAATGCCTTACCTTGTTTTGTAAGCTATCTGGACAGAGAATCAATACTAACAAAACTAGGTTGATCTATTCTTTCAATTGCCTCCCTAATGTTAGACAGTCTATAAATTCTATTCTTCTATATAATAATTCTACTTCTTTTAGAAAATATTTAAGGTTCCCAATCCTAAACAAAAACCATAGGTCAGCTGACTTTCAATATATAATTGATAATTTATCTACAAAACTCTCTTCTTGGAAATCAAATTTTTTAACTTTAGTTGGAAGGCTCACTTTAGCTAATGCCACTCTCAATGCAATTCCTACTCATACTATGCAATATCACCTTCTTCTACAGAAAATCTTATACTTAATTGATAAGATTCAAAGAAATTTTATTTGGGGTTCTACTGCAAACCAAAGGAAAATAAATTATGTTGGCTGAGATACTATTACACTCCCTAAATTTCAAGGAGGGCTAGGCCTTAGACAAGCCAACCATAAAAATATGGCTATGTTGGCAAGTCTGGCCTAGAGAATGTTCCTTAATCCATCCCATCTATGGGCATCTACACTTGCTCAAAAATATAAGTTAAATAAAAGACCATCTCCACTCTTTTTCATTTGGAAAAATGTTCAAAAAGGGTGGCATATTTGTAACCAAGTACTTGGCTGGCACTTAGAAAAAGACGACTCTATCAATTTTTGGTATGATAGATGGCTCCCAAACCTATCCAAAATATTCTCCTTAAGAGCTAACATATTTGATCCTTTAACCCAAGACGAAGAAAATTTCACAGTTTCCAAATGAAAGATCATACATCTTGGAATTTTCATTTGTTATCTTTTGACCTTCCTGCCCATATTCACAGCTCAATATATAACATGATTACTCCTCATCAAGAGTTTCATAAGGATACTCCATTTTGGACACTGACACCAAATGAAATTTTTAATACCAAGCCTGTTTATCAATTAATCCAATCACATTCTCCTATAACATTTGATTTTAATTGGATTTGGAATCTGGCAACTCTGCCTAAAATTAAAACTTTACTTTGGCAAATTCAACATAATAAATTACCTTTTAAAAATTATCTATTTCGTTTGAGGTTACTCACAGAGTCACAATGCTATCATTGTGATGATGTTGAGACTATTGAGCATATATTCTTATTATATCCTCTAGCCACCTCCTTTTGGAATGAACTAAACATTTTTCGTCACTCCTTGCCTCAACAGCCTCATTGGCTTCATGCATTATGGACTTCATACTCAGATCATGAGTTACCAAGTCATCATATAAATTGGCCTGACTTCTTTCCATTTGCCATTTGGCATTGACAACGCTCAACACACACCTCGGCTTGAGGTATGAACGGTCATCGCAATACAATTTACCCAACAAAGAGTCGGGGTCGAATCCACAAGGAACAAAGTGATGCGATCAAAGTAGTGGAGGAACTAAACCTATTTGACAAAGCCAAACTAGGATAACGAGGTGATGGAATGATATTAACAACTACAAACTACACTAGGAAAGCAAGTAAATGTGATCTATGGCCTTCTCGCAACCAAGGAAAGTAAGTTTTGAGCCTAGGATACAATTATAGCACGGGGTTTATATATTATGGCCGAGTCGTTCTAATGTAATCCCTAGAATCCTTCCGGCCTAGAAGGGATTTACCTCAACGGCGCTCGTCAAAGCCATGGTTGAGCTTATAAAGCACTACCCATTACCCGAGGAAAGAAGACCTCTTCCGAGCGTAACTTCTTTTAGATGGGTTAGTCTATGAAATAGCCTATCAACCCAAATCCTCGCTAGCTTCACTATTCTACGCTAACTAATCTCTCCCGAGTCTTTAATTAGCAAAGTAGACGGGCAACTCAAGTGTCGCGAGCACAAGAGTCGAGCAATCAAAACAATGGAAGCTAGATAATCAAAACCCAACAATATAAATTCCTAGTCATGACTCATTCATATATTCATGTCCAAATCATATCAATTAATAACATAAATAGCCATGAAATATATTCATAAAATCAATTCTTCAATAACATCAACAACACCAAATATATTCACTACAAAACATGAAAGTAAAGAAAGGAGTACTAAATGTTGAGAATTTCTCAATGGGTTGCTCCAAATCTTCACCCTCTTGGTGTTCTTGTTGATGGATCCTTGCTCCAAGATTGGAAAAATGGCCAAAAGATGAGCCCTAGGTCGCGCAAGGGCTGAATATATGTTCCCCATTTAGGCTGCTGTGAAATTACAACACTGTCCACTGCAGTCCAGACGCGCATCTTCGCGATCGCGTTCTTCCTAGCGCTATCGCGCTTCACTTCTTTTTCCTTCTGCGCGATCGCGTGAGACTCTGGCGCGATCGCGATGAATTGTTTCACTCTTCTACGCGATCGCGTGAGACTCTTGCGCGATCGCGATTCATTGTTTTTCAACCAGAAACAGAAACTTCACAGATTGCCTTGTTTTGGCTTGTTTTCATCCATTCATCACCACAGCTTCAATATCCTGTAATATGCAACTAAAACATGATAAGTGTGCATATTTAATCGATAATGCACAACAAAAGTCAAGTAAATCGAAGGTAATGTGTGGCATTTTGCCCACACATCACACCCCCAAACTTAAACCATTGCTTGTCCTCAAGCAAAGCACACTTCAATGGACCTCAAGTTGCAATTCATCAATTCATGCATTTTTTATTAAAGCCACAACAAGCCAAAACTCGATTCAAGTTCAACAACTAATGACATTGGTTGGTGCCAACAATTAAGCCAAACCATGTGAGCATCACTTTCATATACAAAACATCAAAGAAAGCAAACATGCCATGACACAAGACTTTCAAAGTTTGCCTCTTCGTCACACGAGTTCACCTCTTTACTTGCTCACTTCAATTGAAAAGTGAAACACAAGTCCTCAACTCAACTTCACAAGTGCCCTCACCACTCAAGAGAATATCCCAACCACAAAAATGCAATGATAACACAAATGGGATTGATGATAGGAAGAATTCGCTCACTCTCTCAAAAGAAGTTCATCATGCATACTAAGGATCCATAGGCTTGCCCTTCGTGTACCTCTCCACTAATGTAGGAATGCTTGACCCGAAATCAATTAGGACTTGTTAGGGTTGTAATGTAGGTTTTTGGTCAAAGGTGGGGTAAAATATGGGCAAATAGTGACTACACACCTCCTTGAGCACTACACCGTACAAAAATTAAGGCACACTTCATTTTTCTTACACTTACACCTTGCTAAATCGAGGATTATACATTAATCTTTCTCCTCTTTATTCATCAATTCTCTTTTTCTTCTTTTTCTTTCTTTTCTTTCACTTGCTTCTTTTTGTTTCTTTTCACTTTTTCACTCCCTTTTTTTTTTTTTTTTTTTTTAATATTCAACTCACTTTTGTTGCTCTTTCTTTTCATTTATTCATTAACTTCCACACTTTCACCATAACTCGTGCCACCCCCAAACTTAGGCTTTTGCCTAAGTTGCATGTCTTTCAATGCACTCAAGGAGGTAGGGCCAAAAGAGAGGGTTAGTGCTTCAAGCACTTAGAATTGGTCCGGGTTAATAATGTGGTTGCCAAAGAAAAGGATATTAAGCTCAAAGGGGTTGACTAAGGATATAATGCAAGGGTAGGCTTTTTAGATTACTGAGCGGGCCAACGAAAGCCTAAAATCATTTTTCAAGTCAAGCATCACCCAGGATTTCGCCTCGAAGCACACTTAGGGCAAGTTCTAGATCAAGAAGCACACACATGAACACACCAAAATCTCACCACACATGGCACATGTAAAGCAAGGAAGACGAGTATATTCAAGTCCCAATCAAAGGCAATTAAGCATCCAAAGTTTACTCATAGCCTAATGAGAGCTAATTAGTGACATAAGAGCCAAAAGTTGAACTTAAAGATCATAGCACAATTTACCAACTAAATTTTCCTATTCATTTTCTCAAAACAAGCTCACATGATAAGGATTAAATAATGGTGGAACCAAACATGCCAAAAGTTGCTAAGGGGAAAAAATCTACAACTAATCATCATTATTTACAACTAAATACTAAACTAGTACTAGAGATGCCCGGTTCAACACTTACTTCCTTGGAAAAGAACCATGGCAAAGAAAAACCAAGGAGGTTATTTCAAAAAAAATTTGTGCAACATGGTATTTACAATGAAAATGGTTGTTCGGACCCAAATGGGGCTTTCGCACCCACATGGGATGCCTACGTATCACCCGGGAGTGAATCAGATAAAGAAAAAGGTAGCATCCCAAGCGTAGTTCATGGGAGTACCATGTGTTTTTTTTTTTTTTTTTTAAAACTAAATAACTACTACTACATATGAACAAGCTATTAACACAATACTATAATAACTACTAGTACTAAGTATACACACGCTATCAACACAATAGTTATACTAATATTAAAGAAAATGATCATCCACAGAAATATTCACAATTTGCTCAAAAACAGGGGCACGATGAGAGAGATGTGTCATAATTATCAAGTACATGAGCAACAAACTAACTACACCCAGAACACAAGTGCACCCCCAAACTTAAATTATGCACTGTCCTCAGTGCAACTAACAATGAAATGCAAAGGGTGTAAGGAACTCCCTGACTAGCAGATCACTCCTCACTGTCAGTGTTGGGGTAGCGAAGCTCATCCCCGGACTCCTCATCTGAGCTGGAGGAGCGACAGAGTGAATTCAGCTTGCTCATCATCTTGTTGAGGAAGTTGCTTGTTCTTTTGCCAAAATTTTTCTGCTTCCTCTCCATTTTATCCAGTCGGACCTTAATCCGCTCTTGCTCAGCTGCTACCGCCTCCAATGATGGTGTGCTCAGAGGCCTGGAGGAAGAACCCTCTCCATGTGGGCCTGAAGGAAGCCCTGCTACTAGCTGTCTAATCTGGGCGTCTACAGAAGAAATTTGAGAGGAAATGTACCTCATGTTAGACGCTCCAGATGCAAGTGGTGGAACTGGAGTGTAAGAACTCCTTGGTGCAGTAGTAGTAGCAGGCGTGGAGAACTGCCCAAAAGTTGGGTCCTCGATATCAACCTGGGAAGGCATCTCAACTTTTCTCTTCTTGCTTTGTATTACTCCTCCCCGTCCTTTCTTCAGCAGTGGATAAATAGGTTTTTCAGGACTTACACTTTTGTCAGTAGGGCGTATCTCTACCCCGACATCCATGCATAGTCGGTGAATCAAACTCGGGAAGAATAAACTCTTTGTTCTCTCTAGCACCACTTCATGAATTTCTTCAACAATGAGTTCACCAACATTGACTTTAAGCCCGTCAACCAGTGCCGCGACCAGGCGAGCTTTTTCAGGAGTGAGATCACTCTCATTGCTCGAAGGCATCACCCTAGTACACACAATGGATAGCCAAATGCGGGCCTCAGCTGTAAAGTCGGTAGATACAATTTTGTGGCCAAATGTGGACCTACCTGAGTGGTTGCCCCCTTGAAGCATATCTACCATCCACTGCATACCCCCTTCTGAAGCCCGAGCTTTGTACAGAGCATTGTCAACATTCTCGAGCCCGTACACCGCATTGATAGCAGCTGCATCAAATCTCACCACTTTGCCCCTCACAGTTGTCATCAACTCCCCACTAAAATCCGTCCGAGTGGCATTTGCATAAAACTCCCGCGCTATGGTAGCATTAGCCTTCTCAGGAGTCTCGGCAAAACAGATCCACCTGTTATTTTCGAGCTTTTGAAAGAATTCGGGGAGTTTCTCTTCCACTTTTTCCATATGTATCCCTCTTTCCTTGATGAAGCTCATGTCAAGGTCCCTCTTGAATTTTTCATAGCACGATCTGGATAAGAACTTCGTTCTGTCATACGCTGCTTCTTCTCCTCCGGTTGAGTTCCGTTGGTTGTTTCCTTCGGCCATTATAATGAAAAAGTACCTACAAAGATCAACACTGTTAAAACATAATTTGGGTACTTAATATATGCATTTATAAAGCTTAGGAGCCAAAGGTTGAAGCCAAAAAAATTTCAGCAGTGGACTGTGCAAGCTCACTGTTTCTGCCAGATTTTGCATCTCTGCGCGATAGCGAAAGGACAGGCGCGATCGCGCTGCTTTGTCTATGGCCTTCTACGCGATCGCGATACTTATGACGCGATCGCGAAGAACAGTCATGGACAAAGCTTCGCGGTCGCGCAGGTGGTAACGCGGTCGCGAGGCTGTCTTCTCCAGCAGAGAGGAGACAGACCTCGGCTCCAACACCCAGAATTTTTTATCTTTTGAGCATCATTTACAGTGCACAGCCACAATTTAAGCAAGAAAAACATCAACTTTGGCTTCAATTTGTCAGATCTGACACCAGGGTTTTTAGTTCAATTGAGCATTAACAACTAGTAATCTAACCCATTTTTCTTCACAAACAATTTGTCTATAAGGGTACATCAGACTTCCCCTATTGTTCATAAAAAGCTCTTTGTTTGCTTATTGCTACAACCATTAATGGAACCTTACCTTGACAATGGAGATATATTCAACAAAATGGAAGATGGAAATTGGGGACATACCTTGATAATGGAGTGGAGTACTTGAGCGTGTAGTAGAAGGTGCAAAGAGACACTTGGAATGCAAAAATGGGGGAGGGGAATTTGAGAGAATGGGGGTTTTGAAATTATGGTTCGATTTTCTCTTGAAACTGCCTATTATCTGCTGAAGTGTAGTTCTTCGCGATCGCGTGGTCAAAGTCGCGATCGCGTTTCTCTGTTGAGGTAACCTACGCGATCGCGTGAGTCCACGTCGCGATCGCGCAGGTCTGTTTCACAGTGAAGCGCGATTGCGTGCGTGATGACGCGATAGCGATGTACAAGTATTTTTCCAACTTCCAGTGAGCAGAATTTCAGTGAGGCGGTCCGCCCCAAACATTAGGCGCTCCGCCTACTAGGACGCAGAATGCCCAGTTTCAGTGGGCGGTCCACCTTCTCTCAGTGAATGGTCCGCCCCACACCCCGTGCAATTCATTTTTTTCAATGTTTATGCCTTCAATCATGCATACTAACAACTACTACATGTGGGATTCATGTGAGATGATCAAAAACAACTACAACAACTAATCTAATCCTAATCATGCAATCAAATAACAACCAAAATTTTAAAGGGATTCGGGTTGCCTCCCGAAAAGCGCTTTATTTAACGTCTTGGCTAGACGGTACCCATGGTGCTTTTCTCTCCACTTGGTGAAGGTGAATTTTCTCCCCAACATCGCTTCATGCTTTTTGTTATGCTCTTTGGGCGGGGGCACATATTTCCAAGATTGCGAAGCCGGATTCTTCATTCTGCACTTCTTCGCTTTCAAGTGAGGAATGTCATTTTGCCTTCTTGGCATGGCAAATTCAACAATATACTCATTTTGCTCATCAACGCCAAAATTTTCCGAAGGTGCTTGTTCTTCCACTTCTATTGCTTCGTCCACACATAGAGTTGAAAAGTGAAGTGAATGAGGTCCCAATTATTTTGACATCAATGGAGCACCAAGCATGACATCCTCTTCTTCACATATGCTAGAGTCTTCATCACAAGAGTTTTTCATTTCCGCTCTAGACTCCAACACCCATTTCTTGTTCACGGCATCATCACCAAATATCTTGACGATGTGATCACTTTCATGAGTTCCCTTGATTTGACTTGTGCTCTCTTCCACAAATTCGCTCATTTCTAGCATGGCATTCACTACTTCTTCATGTCGAGCCTTGGAGGTTTCAACCACTTCATGCACTAGAATGTTCAAGACACGAGCTTCAAGATCAAATTGGTTCACTCTTTGTCCTAGTTCTTCCCTTTCATGTTCGAGATCCCAACCTTCTACATTTAAGTCGTGAAGGCATGCTTCATGGACTTTCATTTTTCGAGCTTGATCTCGGAGCCAAGCTCGGCTCACAATTTCTTCTTCATCCCAATTGTGCTTTTCTTCAATAATTCTTTCTTGATATTCAAGCACATCTTCAATGGAGGATTCTTCTTGGAACTCAACCTCATCTTCCATGTAAAACCTTTGTTGAGATTTGGCAACACCATTAGCTTGTTGATCATTAAAAGTGTCAACCAATTGGCTCAATTGAGTTTCCAAGTTGTGAATTGCCAAGCCATTTTGACGGATCGTTTCGGCACTCTCACAATGGTTTTTAAGTATTTGCTCCATCAAGTGTTCAAACCTTTCATTTTCATTGCATTCATCTTGCGAAGTCGATAGGTCCATCTCTTCTTGGAACTTCTCTTGGATGCCTTGCCACTGGGGTTCAAGCTCCATGCTCATGTTTGCATTTGCCCTATCAAACTCGTAAGAATCATTAGCATCATTATAAAAATCATTGGAAGAAGAATAAGGAATATTAGGACAACCGTCCCAATGGCCATTTTGACCCCCACACTCATGACATATGTCCCACTCAAAGGGTTGAGAAGGTGCACACAACTCGCCCCCGGAAACAATTTGACAATCTTGCCAATAGTGAGGTCCGCCACAATAAGGACAAGGATCACTCATATATGGATTTTCAATATTGGACCAATTTTGGTTTCATGATGCCATTTCAAGATAGTAACCACTAATCTAAACTAACTAATTAATGCAAGTAAACACTACACACAAACAAATATTTACACTTTACAAAGAACATTCCTATTATTCACAATTTTAACAAGACGGTTCACAAAGTTTGGAACTAAGCCAACTAGCTCAACTCCTCAAACTACTCTAATACGCCAATTGTTCCCCGGCAACGGCGCCAATTTTGACAACGCTCAACACACACCTCGGCTTGAGGTATGAACGGTCATCGCAATACAATTTACCCAACAAAGAGTCGGGGTCGAATCCACAAGGAACAAAGTGATGCGATCAAAGTAGTGGAGGAACTAAACCTATTTGACAAAGCCAAACTAGGATAACGAGGTGATGGAATGATATTAACAACTACAAACTACACTAGGAAAGCAAGTAAATGTGATCTATGGCCTTCTCGCAACCAAGGAAAGTAAGTTTTGAGCCTAGGATACAATTATAGCACGGGGTTTATATATTATGGCCGAGTCGTTCTAATGTAATCCCTAGAATCCTTCCGGCCTAGAAGGGATTTACCTCAACGGCGCTCGTCAAAGCCATGGTTGAGCTTATAAAGCACTACCCATTACCCGAGGAAAGAAGACCTCTTCCGAGCGTAACTTCTTTTAGATGGGTTAGTCTATGAAATAGCCTATCAACCCAAATCCTCGCTAGCTTCACTATTCTACGCTAACTAATCTCTCCCGAGTCTTTAATTAGCAAAGTAGACGGGCAACTCAAGTGTCGCGAGCACAAGAGTCGAGCAATCAAAACAATGGAAGCTAGATAATCAAAACCCAACAATATAAATTCCTAGTCATGACTCATTCATATATTCATGTCCAAATCATATCAATTAATAACATAAATAGCCATGAAATATATTCATAAAATCAATTCTTCAATAACATCAACAACACCAAATATATTCACTACAAAACATGAAAGTAAAGAAAGGAGTACTAAATGTTGAGAATTTCTCAATGGGTTGCTCCAAATCTTCACCCTCTTGGTGTTCTTGTTGATGGATCCTTGCTCCAAGATTGGAAAAATGGCCAAAAGATGAGCCCTAGGTCGCGCAAGGGCTGAATATATGTTCCCCATTTAGGCTGCTGTGAAATTACAACACTGTCCACTGCAGTCCAGACGCGCATCTTCGCGATCGCGTTCTTCCTAGCGCTATCGCGCTTCACTTCTTTTTCCTTCTGCGCGATCGCGTGAGACTCTGGCGCGATCGCGATGAATTGTTTCACTCTTCTACGCGATCGCGTGAGACTCTTGCGCGATCGCGATTCATTGTTTTTCAGCCAGAAACAGAAACTTCACAGATTGCCTTGTTTTGGCTTGTTTTCATCCATTCATCACCACAGCTTCAATATCCTGTAATATGCAACTAAAACATGATAAGTGCGCGTATTTAATCGATAATGCACAACAAAAGTCAAGTAAATCGAAGGTAATGTGTGGCATTTTGCCCACACATCAGGCATCTTTAGATTACTAGAAATAATAACATCCATCAGAATGCCCTCAGAACTCCATCTACTCAGCGTGCTATTATGAATGCTCTAGAGTTTATATTTTCAACAAATAAAAGTCGTACTCCCAAACATAAAATTACACCCTCCTTCACATGGTTGCCACCTCCTGTTATGATTTTGAAACTAAATGTTGATTGTGCTTTTGATTCCTCGACAAAAAAGGGAGGAATAGGTGGGATATTTCGAATCCATAAGGGTGAATAGATCCTTGGTTTTTCCATACAGCTTATGGGTTCTTCCCACACTTTTATGGAGTTAATGGCCCTACACACGGGTTTTCATCTTGCTGTGGATCACGGTTTGAATTCTCTTAAAATAGATACTGACTTTGAGGTTCTTCAACTGCTTGAACATGATAATGCTCTATATACTAACATACTTCGTGATTGCAGGTACGTGCTCCAGAGACTGGGAACCCAGTGGTTCGGCATAGCTTCGGAGAAGCAAATAGAGTTGCTCACTTTTTAGCTCAACAAGCTCTCCAACTTCCTGCAGCAAATCAGTTCCAAACTTATGCCCAGATGCTCGAGCTTGTTAATGAAGCAACTCTTTCTGACATAGAAGCTACTATCTATTATAGATCTATTTCAGTTCATGCTTGTAATATAACTGCTTATGGTAATATGGCTGCTATACAGTCTGCTAATCTAGTTGTTGCTACTATGGCATTTACTGCTGTTTGTGCTCCTAGCACAACTAATGTACAAATTTCGTAATTATATAATATAATCTCCAGTTTACTTAAAAAAAAAGTAATTGAAATATCATGATGAAACATCTCCATTGATATCGTTTTTACTCTAGTCACGTGAAATACACGAAACATTTCCTTTAGCTTATTCCATGGTAAGATCATAAATGCTCCATTTTATAAACTTCAACAACCATCTATATGTTCAAGATAATACCACAAATTACTAAAATAGACCTACATTCAAATTATAGGGTCCATAATTACAATAAACAAAAACCTTGCCATATATAGGTGTGAAAATGGAAAAAAGAGAGCCTAAAGTCAGAAGTCTTGCTTTTTCTTCGTTTTCAACATTTCCATTTCAGTGTTTTGGTGAACTTTTATTTTGGTTCCTTTATAGATCAAAGAATATCATGGTAGCTTTCACACAACTTTTCGACATCTATGAGGTAATAAGGTGGATGATCCTTTCACCTTTAATTAAAAATATTTATGTTCGAGCAAGGAAATACATAATTTCTGATATGGATCAACTTTTTATCAAATCGAAAATTTTTATTTAGGTAAGTCAATAAATATCAACTACCACATATTTATAGCAAACGAAAAATAATTACTCTCTCCGTTTCATTTTATGTGGCAAAGTTACTATTTGGGAGGTCTTCGAGGTTTTTTTTGACCATAATTTTCTTAAATATTTTATAAATATTTCGCATTCTAAGTTATTAGAACTTAGTGCATTTTTACCTATTTTTTATATACTTTCTAAATATATAAATTTTACTTTCAAAATATTGAACAATCTATATTCGAATTCACAGTCAAAGATAACCAATTTGGCTCTCGTACTCGAACTATGCCATGTCTGCTAGATAAACTTGTGTAACAAAAGTATACTAGTTGTTAGAGTATATAAGTGAGTAAATACTTATAGTTGGATGGATTACATTTTGTTTAAGTGGTTATGTGATTGGTTATTTATGTAAAGTTCAAAAACAAGTATTCCATACGGCAAAATGAACAGCAAGTCAAGGCATTAGTCGTCGGCTCTCTTTCTGAGTCTTCAGTCTTGGCTCTTTAAACTGTTAGATGATGACTAGCCTTCTTTCTTTGACCCATATATGATATAACCATTCCCCTTCTCTCTCTTTTCCTCTTATATTTCTCCTCTTCAAATATCTCTTAATTAAGATCACCCGTTTGATTCTGTAAGTATATTGAATCTATTTAACTTTATAGTCTTGTTTTGATTTTTTATGCTCAATTTGCTTATTTGTACTTATAAATAATCCTTTCTTTAATACTATTTATTAAAAATTGTATCTTTATGCTGTTGTTAGCTGTTTTGAATTCTTTAAAAGCTCTGAACTTGATCTTTCTTGGAATTAAAGTTGAATTTGCTTGTTTATTGTTAATTTTCAAGACTCCCTCTTGGGATTTTTCCCTTTTTGAGCTTTTGTGGATGTGGAAGATCAAGTAAATTCTTTATTTTGGAAAAAGTTGTTTTTTTTTGGTGAAATTTCTTTACAATAACATAACCGTGTTATCCCACAAGAAGTGAGGTCTGGGGAGGGCGAGATTACGCAGACTTTACCTATACATTGAGAAAGGTCGAGAGGCTGTTTCTGATAGATTCTCGGCTCAAATTTCATCGAGAATTGTATTTGTATGTTCAATTTGTTTATGTAGCACTTATAACTAATCATTTCTTTAATACTTATTGATAAAAATTGTAACTTTATTCTGTTTGTTGGCTGCTTTGGATTCTTTGAAGCTCTGAGCTTATCTTTATGGAAATTGAAGTTGAATTTGCTTGTTTGTTCTTTGATTTTAAGAATCCCTTTTGGGTTGTGTGGACACTGTGAGTTTGGTTTAGTTTTATATTAGAAAGAGATTTTTTTCATTTTTGAGCTTTTGTGATTTTGGTTGTTGAAGATCAAGTAAAATCTGTAGTTTGGATGAAGTTTTTTTTTTTCCTAAAAAAATATTAAATTCATTGAGGATAGTATTTGTATTTTCAAGTTGTTTAATATTTGTAACTAAGTGTTTCTTTAATTGATATATATTGCTTTCTTTGAATACTCTGAACAAGGACAGTGGTTTATTGTTAGTTGAAATTTGGAAGTCATGGTCAAAAAGTTTTGAACTTTTCTTTCTAGAAGTGGAATTTGATCTTCTGCTTTTTGATTTTAAGAATCGTTTTTGGGTTCTATGAGCTTTGTTTATTGATTTTTGCTCGAGTAAGGGACTTTCTCTTTTTCTCAACGAACTTTGTGCTTCTAGCTGTGGAAGATCAAAATAAATCATCTTTGGATAAAGTTTTTATTTTGCTGTTTGCTTATATCAAGTGTTGTAGAAGATCAGGTAAACTCATAATGAATGATGTTTTTCTTTCGTCGATGATAGTACCATGTAATGTTTCAAGACATTCACTTGGATTGCTGCTTGTTATTGTGCTTTTTCTCTTGCCGAGTCTCTTCTCCAGTTTTCCCTATTTGTTTGCCTTTTTTTCCTTTAAAATCTGTGATAACAGTTTTCTGCTTTTATAAATGACTTGTCCTATAATCTTTATTTTGGCTAGAGATTGTATGTTCATGTAGGGATAAGTGTGGATTTGAGTTCCTCTAGTGCTATGGAATGACTAGTTTGCCTTAGAAGACAAATTATCTAGTTTTGAAATGAAATGGGATCAAATAGAGTGGAACAGATAAAGAGATTCCTATAGCTTTTCCAAACTAGTTTAAAATTGAGGCATGGTTGATTGATTAAACTGACTTTTCATGTAACTTTTTGCATTACAATTCTTATTTTTTTCTGCTTATTATTTTGTAGGTTTCTGGATTTAGCTCAGGAGAGATTGGATTTATTCTTGCAGTGATGTCGCATTGTTTGAGGTTGCAAACTAGTCTATAGAGATCTTAAACGTTTCATTAAAATTATTTAAGCAGGCGTTCAATTGATGCGATTATGACTGGGCCTTTCACCAAGATGGCGTTGGATAAAAGAGCTCTTACCACTCTTACTGCTATTTTTATCTACTTGGTCTTGAATGGCACTGTTTGTTGTGCTGTTCAAAGTGACATTGACTGTCTGAAATCGATAAAAAGTTCATTAGTAGATCCATCAAATTACTTAGGCTCTACATGGAATTTTGAAAATCAGACTGAAGGTTTCATCTGCAAATTTACTGGTATTGATTGCTGGCATCCTGATGAAAGTAAGGTTCTGAATATCCGTCTTCCTGACATGAATCTCACGGGCAGGTTTCCACGTGGTATTCAGAATTGTACCTCTTTGACATCATTAGATCTTTCAAGCAACAACCTCCATGGAAGTATACCATCTGATATCTCTAAAATCATAGGTTATGTGGTAACCCTGGATCTCTCATCCAACGAACTATCAGGGGAAATCCCAGAGGATCTTTCGAACTGCTCTTATCTGAATTTTATTAAACTTGACAACAACCAGTTGACGGGTCAAATACCTGCGCAAATTGGCCTACTTGGTCGAGTCCAGACTTTCAACGTAGCAAACAATAGGTTGACTGGGCCTGTTCCACGATTCATAAATGCAACCATTCCTGCTGACAGCTATGCCAATAATGCAGGACTGTGTGGAGATCCATTACCTCTTTGCCAGGGTCCTCCTAAGAAAAGCCGTACAGGAATCATCGCCGGTGCAGCTGTTGGTGGGGTGACTGTAGGTGCTGTTCTGATGGTCATTGGTGTGTTCTATATAAGAAAGATATCCATGAAGAAGAGAAAGGAAGAAGATCTTGAAGGGAATAGATGGGCTAAGAATATTAAGGGTTCCAAGACAATCCAGGTGAGAAATACTCCACCGTATCATTATAAACTCTCTCTCTTTTTTTCCCCCCATTTCTGCTTGCACCTTGTGGATATGTCAAAATCAATCCTAATGGGTTGTGGTTTTTGTTTACTTTTCTACTGTAGCACTGTGATCATATTTAGAACCATAAAATCGTTTTTTACTTATAAGCATTCAACTAGTTGAAAACCTCAGTTTCACCTGCCCCTCTGTGTTTTTTCTCTTGATCGAGCTTTGTCAATTGACATGAGGTACCTTATTTTCAGCTTTCAATGTTTGAGAGGTCTGCCTCAAAAATGAGACTAAGTGATCTCATGAAGGCCACTAACAACTTCAGCAAAAACAATATTATTGGGTCAGGAAGAACTGGAACTTTCTACAAAGCAGTACTTGATGATGGCACTTCACTTATGGTTAAGAGATTGCAGAATACTCAACACTCGGAGAAAGAATTTGTGTCCGAGATGGCTACTTTGGGAACCGTAAAAAACCGTAACTTGGTTCCTCTTTTAGGTTTCTGCATGGCAAAGAAAGAAAGGTTCTTGGTCTACAAGGACATGCCAAATGGAACCTTGCATGATAAGTTACATTCGGTGAGTGAAGGGGAGAAAACTCTAGAGTGGCCATTGAGACTTAAAATTGGCATTGGAGCAGCCAAAGGATTTGCATGGCTTCACCACAACTGCAATCCTCGTATTATTCACAGAAATATTAGTTCTAAATGCATCTTGTTGGATGGGGAATATGAACCAAAAATATCTGATTTTGGACTTGCTAGGCTCATGAATCCAATTGATACTCATTTGAGCACTTTTGTCAATGGAGAATTCGGGGACTTCGGTTATGTTGCTCCTGAGTACGCGCGAACTCTCATGGCCACACCAAAAGGTGATGTTTACAGTTTCGGTGTTGTACTTCTTGAGTTAGTAACTGGTGAGAAACCCACTTCTGTCACCAAAGCTCCTGAAAGCTTCAAGGGAAATTTGGTTGAGTGGATCTCTCAACTCTCTGGTGAATCTAAGCTTCAAGATGCGATTGACCATTCACTGTCTGGTAAAGGTTATGATAGTGAGATCTTCCAGGTCCTTAAAGTTGCTTGTCGATGTGTGTTGCCTGATGCTCCTAAGGAAAGGCCGACAATGTTTGAAGTGTACCAGCTTCTGAGAGCCATCGGAGAGCGGTATCATTTCACAACAGATGATGACATTTTGTTGATGCCTTCAGAGAGTGATGGTGGATCTCAACTCGACGAACTCATTGTTGCTAAAGAGTAGAGATGTTCATCAATAAAAGTCGAGTAAGATACAGTAACTAGTAAAATCATAGTCCTCTGTAATTGTAGGTTATCTGTTTTGCATAATCTTTTCTATCCTGTACAAATACCACGTTCGTTATCTATATAGATCATTCTAGTAAAATCATTTTCTTCATAGCTATCCAACTGTATAATTTGTGTTTCTTTATCTGTATTTTTTTATGGTGAACAGTTTTATACAGATTAGATCTCTCTTGATAAGTTCCTTTGTAGATTAGATGTTAGTCTTTTTTTTTTTTTGGCATCCTTGTAAAGAGTCGTGATTTGTATTAACTGTGAAGTCTACTCTTCCAGTAATCACAAAATGCTTGTGAAATAAAAGAATATCATCTATTAAAGTTGAGGAAAATGTAATCTTCATGTTAGCATCAAGTAATGCAGATCAACAATTTGAACAGCTTTATGATTCTAACTGAATCTCCCAATTATTTTGATCATGGTTGATGAAGGTTCTAACTGAACCTCCCAATTATTTAGACTCATAAATGCTTTATTTTCTCCTTTGATAAAACTTTTGCTAATTCCGAATGTGTTTTTGCTACTTACAAGTAGAGTTTTTTTAATGAGGCGGTCACACGATTCAATATCTCTCACTACAATGACCTTTTGTGGTGTAGTTTTTCTATTATACTATTTGTACGACACATTGAGGTAAAGTAACACAAATTAGCTCAATGAACTCATCAAAATGCTGGATGTAAAAAGAGACTATTCATACAACTTCCAATCTGCTCTATACATATCTAAATGATTAAAGATAATCCAATATCTTACAGAAGGATCTATATAAATACAACTTCCAGAAAGCAAAAAAGAGTTACATATATCTGAAATATTGTCGTGCACAATCTTAGGGCAAACTCCTACATGGCCTTTACAGTATCTTACATTGGTTTTGGCCAAAAGCAAAAACTAGGGGTTGCCTGTTATGACCAAGAAATGCTACTAGGGAGATGAACTTTCCTCATCAGAGAAACTATGCTGCCGTTTAGCTGAGAATCCTGTAACAACAGGTTGTAGATTTGGATTAACTGGAACTGGCAACTTATGGGCGGAACTAATGATACTCCGCTCATTTATCAATCCAACTTCCTTGCAAACGCGATCAAGAATCATTAGGAAGTCTTTGACCACCATGAAGATTCTTAAAGGGCGAGCTTCTTCTCGGGAAGAATCTCCATGGAAATATTCAGTTATTTCTTTCACCAGTGACATGGCCACGGTTTCTTGGGCTTGGAGCCTTATAATCTTCTCTTCTGCTACTCTCATAAACTTGTTCATGGAGTTGGAGAATCTTTTAGTACTGCTTTCCTCCAATCTAATGGCTTCAATGGATCTTACAACCTCAGTAATGTTTCCCATCCCTTCAGAAAGCTTTAAGAGGTCGCTGTGCAGCACTTCTGAATCCATGGTAGCAGCATTTTTGATATTTATAAGCTCTGAACCAATATTAGAAACAACTTGGAGGCCAAGCTTCCGGCACTTAGTGTCATCATCAATATTAAACTCTTGATTCTGATTTCCATCAGATAGACGAGAACCTTCACGTTTTATAATCTCCTGAACTACAAAATGCAAGAGGGTTGTTTTCCCATCTGCTCCCTTGACATCTACCAGCTTTAGTAATGTGTCGAGTTTGAAGGCATGCGCATCACCCCTATTTGTCCCAACATTCATGCGGTTACCCGTCTTCAGCACTGCTTCTAGAAGCTTTAAGAACATTCTGCTACTTCTCAACTCCTCGCACGCTACCTGTAATAGAAGAGCTTTATAAGGAAAACTTACAAGGTGGGTGCTCATGAAAGAAGTACTTTCTCTGTTTCAGTTTATATGGCAGTGAGTAGGTATGACGTTTAAAAAGAAAAGCTTTTGGCACATACTGCAAGTACACTTAAACATGTCATGATATTTATATAACTATGAGAGGATGTCATTAAGAATAAAATTAAAGAGTTTCCAACTGTAGAAATTTGTTATTCGTTTAGGTACAAATTGAAAAGGAAAGAGCGCCATATGATAAGAAACAAAAGGATTTAATAGAAATTTTCTATTTTCAAATTTTTGGGGTGAAATGGACGAGTGCATACTTGCATTGATCCAATTAACAGGCAATTCACCACGCAGAAATATAATTTTGACAGTTTGACAAGATATACATGATTATATTCTCCTAAAATATGGACACAGCAGCTCTAATAAAACATATGGACATGATAGCAGCATACATCAACCAAATGGCTTCTCTTCGTTTGCCCAGATTTCACTTTCAATTAACTTCAATAAATGCTCACAAGTTTAATCACAAGACCAACATGCTGAGAAAACTTACCCCAAAATCTAGTAATTCTTCATGTTTATATAGTTCCATTATTCGAGACACAAACTTATTTGCTTCTTTAACTTGTTAGTGTTTAGCAATTAGCACCAATTACTTTTTTTGACAAGGAATTAGCACCAATACTTTACACAACTTTTCTTCTGATCAAAATCAAAGATCTTTTCGTGAATAGATGATCAATAACAAGTAGAAGCTGATGATGACATGAAATTATTACCTCTAGAGTTTCAAATGATTTTCTAAGGTAGTCAACCTCAGAATCAAAATTTGATATGTATAGCATAGCATCTACTCTTTTGAATGCAAAAGGTATATCAACCAATGCTTTGAGAAACTTCTCTGCAGGACCTAGTTTGAATGGAGAATCATCTTTGTATTCTTTCAGTTTACGTTCTTCCTCTTTCGATGGCGCCATCTTCAATAAACTCTCAAGAAGCTCACTCCCAAGAGTTTCAGCATTTCCTGAATAGAATATGTAATTTGTTACTGCACTCTATTCACCTACATCCACACACTTTACAAGTTCTAGATACACTCGGACTTCAGCCTATTGATGAAACCATCAAAGAACAAATATTGAAGGTAAAGTTGTTGACGGGGTAGAACTGACTTCTTATTGATGAAACCATCAAAGAACATTTATCGAAGGTAAAGTTTGTTAGCATGGTTTCTGAAATCCAATAGTATAAGGCTCTCACTATGAAGTTAAGTAAGATGCTACATCGTAATAATGAAAACACAATGTACCCAAGGAAAAAAGAGAATAACTTTTTTTTTGAAGATGAACAAAGAGCATAACTTTTAGAGCAAAACATAGTTCGCCCTGGCTTTACCATCTAAAGCATTGTGACTATCTACATTGTATTAGTTTACTACAATAAGAGAATGAATTTAGTTGAAAGTTATGTAGAAATTCAACCATTGTTCAATGTTACCATTCTCAAAAAAAGAAATCCAACCATTGTTAAAAATCTAAGCATACATATTAAGCGTGCACGTCCACCATTCCTCTCTATTTTCAGCTCTGAATTTTCAATTCAAAGAATAAAGGAACCGAATAGTACCTTCTAAAAGAGCTTCACACACTTCTTCCGTGGTTACATTTAGAGCCCTTAGCAAAATAGCAATGTTCTGTGACTTCTTTGGATCAAGCACCCTATTCTCTTGGCTCAATGAGGAAAAACCAGGGTTTTTTCTAGCCGTTTCATTTGTGTTCAAATTTGAAGCCTTTGCAACAAACAATGTTTCTATCATCTCTTCATTCAATCTGCAAAATATAAAAACCACTTCAACTCAGATGAATATATGCAAAGACAATATAAGCAGTACTAGAAGTTCAGAATATCATACTTGAATGAGCTTGATTTTAGTTGATCCCACACCATTTCTCTATCTGAACTTGCTCTCACTTTATCCCAATGCAAAGTCTTCAACTTTGGTTTCTGTATCTCCTCATTTATCTCATCATGCTTCTCAATTGATTGGCTTTCAACATTTTGATCATTCTTCTTACTATGTTCCAAATTACTAGAAGACAACTCTATTGGACTCTTGAATGCATTTGGTCTTAAAGGAGTTACTAAAACTGCTGGTGGTGGTGGTGGTGGCGGTGGCGGAGGATGTGGCGGTGGTGGAACAAAAACTGGCCTATTCTGCTGGAGGTGGCTGCTGATTCTCACTGGAAATTCAAGATTCTGATCCCAAACATTGGAAATTCTTGGCGATGAGTCGATACTTCTGCTTGAATATCTCTCTGGAGATAATGAACTAACCGGTGATGGTGACACAGATTCTACAAAAGATGGCCTAAAAGCGGGTGGCGGAGGTGGAGGAGGTGGATACTGTGGTGGCTGAGTGGTCTCAACGGCTACTAATTCAGGTGACTTTGGTCTTAAACTTTCCCTCTCTCTTTTTGGACTCAAACTAACCGGTGGCGAAATGCTTAAAGAAACAGACCGGTTTGGTGAACCAGTGCAAGAACTCAAAGACGAATCTGAATTAGTTGAACCAGAACTGGACTCAACAAACTTCTCCACTTCAACAGTTCCAAAATCTCTCCGGGACAATGATCCACCTCCAATAGAGTCCTCAGTAGAGTAAAAATCCTCATTATTTTCAACACCATTTTGCGGCCCTTCCCTGAACCCTGCATAGACGCGAGTTGCTTTGTTCACTGGACTGCCATAACTTCTCCTCAAGTTGTTCCGTCCATTTAACGGAGGCAATGGACGGAGCTCAGGCGAGTCTATTTTTCTTGGAGTTGGAACAGTACTTTGATTATTACTATTATGTTGTGTATCAATGTTGCCATGCGAACTAACAATAGTACCTAAGTAAAGAAACTCTGAACTAGTTTGAGATGGTCTTTGAAGCTTAGGAATAGTACTATTGTTAACAGTATTTTGATTATTTCCATTGCTATTATTATCTGATGTTTGAGTTTTAGAATCAAGAGGGTGTCTTTTTTTAAAATGCAAGAAAATGGCAATGGAAAGAACAATGATAGCTGCAAGAACTGAGGTAATAGTAATAGCAATGAGTTTTAAAGAAATGGGTTTTGATTTCGAGTTTTTTGGGAGAATGATGGAAGAGATATTAGCTGGAAATGAAACAAATGAAGAAGGTGAAAGTGGGGGTGGAGGAGAAGGGTCGGTAGGGAAAAAAGGGTCGTTATTATTGTTGTTGTTGTTGTCCGGAGTAGAAGGTTGAAATGGGTATTGGATGGGAGGTGGTGGGGAGGGTATAAGGGGTTGTGTAGGTGGTGGGGTGTCTATTGGGAAAAAAGATTCATGAAGAACACGGCGGTTGTGGGTGGAGACGGCGGTGGTGAGTGGTACATAGTGAGGTGCGAAAGAGAGGAGGAGGACAAGGAGGAAGAAGAAGGGAAGCATAGTTTTGTAAAAACTTTTTTGTCAGAAAAAAGAAGAAGTTTGATAATCGGGATGAAAAATTGGTGCAAGTTTAGGGGTTTGTAAGGCTATTCTGCCAATACTTTATGGTATATATGACAACTTTTTTAATTTTTGCAATGAATCAAGAATCAAGAAAGGAGGTATCACTCCTCTTAACTGCTGAGCATGTTTTCTTTTGCTTACAATTTTTCTTTGTAAATGGTGTTTCTGTTCTTGTTGCTCTGCTCTTTGTGAATACTGTGCTGAGTTCTTAGTGGGAAAAGAGTCACAAAGGAGACTTAACACATAAGTATTTGCATGGGGGTGTTGAAGAGAGGAAGAGGGGATCAAGAGAGAGTGAGGAAGGAGAAAGAGGAAAAAAGGGAGAAAAAGTAAAGTGTGTGAAATTATGAAGTAATTATTGGTATTAAAGAATTATAGTCCTAGAAGAATGTGAATGACCAATTTGGTGACAGTGATTTTTGGTTTGGTGGTGTATCCAGCTAATATGCTGCTGGTGCTGCTCAATCACACTTTCTGCTGCCTCTGGTTGCTCTGATTCTTGCAACTATGTAAGCTCAGATACTATACAACTTTTATTTTCGGCTTTTGAGCTATTATGTGGTACTATATTTAGTAAGTACTTTTTTTAACTTATATGAAAAATAATGTCATAATTTTATATTAAAATAATTTAATTTTTTATTTTGTGTTTATAGAGATGAATTTTTATCTCGCACATTTATATGGCTTATTTCAATGCCCGTGACTTAAAAATAAAAGTTCTCGTATTATCCCAGTACTACTTTTGCGTGATCTAATTAAGGTGAGTTATGTCGTTAGTCATAGAAGTGATGTCTTTCTTTTAAAACTTAGGAAATCCTTAGTATGACATTTTAGAGTCTATACTTGAAACTCACTATTTCAGCTGATTTGAATTCGTTTTAGGTACTGAATTCGAGATCCTTAATTAAATGTGAATGCAATAGTAAACTTGTTTCGATAGAATGCAAAGGACAACAGTAGTAAACATGTTTGGATAGTAAACTTATTTATAAATGGAAATTTGGATGCTGCGGTGCATGGTTCATACTTGCATTACATTTACAAATGTATAAAGTAATATACTCCTAGTAGACAGCAATAGTATCATAAATAAATTAAAGAATAGCAGCATCATTTGACTGATTTGGTAATAATAAGTAATACAGAAGAATGTGGCCGACAATGATTTAACAAATATTATAAACTCCATAGACAATAGTGCTATTCTTAGTCCTTGCACCATATTTAAATCAACAGAAAAATCACCTCCACGTACAGTCGGTAGATACACCAGTAGTACTATTGGTGCCATCGAGAGCGAAGAAAACAAATAATCCCCCGTCCCAATTTATGTGACACAATTTATCATATTTTTTTATTTAACAACTATTTAATGTACCATCTTTATTTTACCCTGGGCTCTACATACTTTTAAAGCTATCAACAACTTTTTTATTACTCAAATCTTCTCTTTCTTACTTTTTCAAGGGTAAAATTAAACTTTACAATTCAACTTCTATTTTCTAAAATTTCGTGCCTGATCAAATGATGCCACATAAAATGAAACGGAGGGAGTACAGTACTACAGTATATAGAGATACACGTTCACTTTTTAACGCTAAAAATTGTGGGAGTGGAAAGTACTTTTTTATTATTAATCAAATATTTTTGGCTCAAGTCTAGAAATAAACTCGCATTTGATAAAAAAACTAATACATCTAAAAGATGAAACTCCCATACATTCTAATTTCGTTGGGCCTGAAAGCAGATAAGAGACACAAACTCAAAAAATTAGTCCACTTTTTGGTTTGTGTAGGAGCGCTGCTGTAAATTTCATACTTAGCTAGCGTTTCGATATAGATTTCTAAATAATTATAGAAAACACTTTTTGGGTGAAGTTTGATATAAAAAATAAAAAAATATTTGGACATACTTTTTGGGAACAAATTTTTTGGCTCAAAAGAGCATTTGAGCTCTTATGAAAATGAAATTTGATGTGTAAATATTAGTTTTTGGCTCAAAAACAGCTCAATGCCAGTTATTGAGTTTTTGGGAGTTTTTGGAACAAGTTTTGCTCAAAAAGCGTAAATAAATACTTTTTGGCCCAAAAACTCCAAAAAATACCTCCAAAAACTATGTCCAAACGAGAGCTTTACATTTCTACTATATAGAAGAGCCATAATGGTCGTCCAGGGGTATAATGGTAATTTCTTCCCTTGGCTATTTTAATATATCTTACCTCACGAGTATTTTATTCAATACAGACGACAAAATTCTAGAACGTGTTTGTCATTTTGTCTTCTCTAATTTCATTCTGCTTCTCTTCAGCTTTTGCCTAAATCTTTCTTCAACACAAATTTTCAATCTTTCACAATATTTCGTAACTTCAAACTCTATAGTATCTCTTCATCTCTTGACAACGTTTAGTGACTCCTTCCTGAGGGTTTCCCTTTTTGGATTTTCTTATCTCATTATTGTTTTTTACTTTAATTTTTAGAATCTCATTGCAAAATGTTTCTTTCTTTTGCTCGATCTTATTTTTGCTTAACTAATTCACTATTAATTTCTCAAGTTTCTAGGTTAAAATTTTTCAAGTGTTTTTTATTTCAATGTCAACCAGTTTGGATTTTAATTCTTAATATGTGAACATCAACACGTATTCAGTGATTTCACTGAAAATATTGCTAAGTAACATTCCATCTGCTACATGAAGTGAAATTTTGTTGCTTTACATCTTTAATTGAGTTCATTCTTCGTGGAGCATTTAATCTCAATTGCCATTAGCGACAAGCAGGTTCTTAACAGTTGATTTTTGCTTTGCTTATCTTGGTTCGACTTCAATTTTAAGATACTGCTATTACTTTTGTACATGTGCAAAACAGAATATAACTGAGTTGTACATCTTAGTTGTTTGGTAAAATGCTAAGTTGATGGAAATTTTTAGTGTAATAAATAAGCATGTTTTAGAGCATTTAATCTAGAAATCTTCTGATACACTTTCTGTTACCCTCTATTTACTGTTCGTGGACACATAGGTGTATGTCATTGTATAACTTCACAGTGATGCCTTGAAGTTATTTCTACGATAATGTGCTCTAACCATGCTACAAAAGTTATTTATACTTTTATTTGGAGTGGAGAATCTCAAACCTTGCAATTAGGATAGGTTAACTACAACTTGGTTAAAAAGGATAAATAATAGTATACCTTACAGTTACAGTTTCTATATATTGGATATAGAGATAATTGGTAGTGTTATTTGGAGTGAAGAATTTGAAACATAGAAGTAAAGACATGTTAAGTACAACTTGGTAAAAAAGATTAAATAGTTTTGTTAATTACAAATTATATTGAGAATCATTTAATCCTCTTTTCCTGTAAGTTGAGTTGGGAGCGTTAGGTATATTCATGCAGATAATAACATTATCTAAGTTTGGATAAAGAGAAACTGAAATCTAATCCCTCAAATTGCAGATACTGTTGAAAAGTTACAATCTTTTATGTTCACGAGTCATCATTTAGAAACCATTATAATTATATAGTATACCTTAATAGGTATGACTTGTAAATACTTTGAATTTCACAAGTATATAGTGTAAAAAACCTAATTAATTATCCTCGAATGTGCTCAATTATTTTTAAATTTTAACCAGTTTTCATCTTCAAGAATGATAGAGATTAGAGATTGATAATGGGACACAATTTCATTTGACAATATTTCTGCTTCTATCAAGTTAAGCAGTTGCAATCTCTTTAAGTTGACAGAAACATTGAAGATCAGTTATCTGCTTTCATACTCATTAAAACAATAACGTGGAATTGGGGCCATTTTTTATTTTTTTTTAACATTTACCACACAAGCCTTGTTAATAATCTCAACATGTTATTATTTCAACATGAGTTGTTTATTCTATTCTATTCTATACTACCTGGATTCAACTTCAATGAATTATGTAAACCAGAAATCTATCGGACATATAATGGGCTTGTAAAAGATCTTCAGAGTAAAATGATACAGGAGCTGGTAAACTCAATATAGAACTTCTTCCTATGAGCATCTTCTCCAGTAGGGGCACCTCCATCTGCTCAATAAGCTGCACTTCAGCTATTCCGGTGGCAAACAAATTAATAAGCACAATAATCTTCATTCTGCAATGCATCCTAGCTCATCTTGAAAGTGTTTCTACTATGGAAATAAAACACTCAGAAGGGTCAAGTGAGAATCAAAATGTACCACATTACTTTCTATAATATGATGATAGAACATGAAATGACTCTAGCTTTACTACAAGTTTTGTGCAGATCCAAAACAACAATTTAGCACAGTAAATAAGGAGAACTAAAGAAAGGGATTTACATACTTAGTGAGATAATAAACAAAGAGAACCAAAAGGATGTACATACCTGATGACCTTATAAGAACTTTTGAGCGAGAAATCTACGCACTTTGCTCTTTACATCTCCCTTTCACTCCAACACCCCATTAAAATGCAAACATAGAAGTAAAAATAGAATTAGAATCAAGAAATCAATGGCAGACATCCCCTATTCCTTTGCCAATTCGCAAAATCATTGATTCCAACTCATTACTCTCAACTTCAAAACCCTCATCTCTCAGTCCCTTTCTTATCCTGATTTCCTCATAGAATTGACTTGGCTTTGCCTCTCAGAGTTGACACCTTTAGACACATATAATAACTTTATCTTAGGAACTTTACACAGAGTAAGAAAATTATCCACTCTACTTAAGAACTGTTTAAAATTTTAATGAAGTAACATTCAAATAAGGAGGAAAAAAATAAGAAAAGATATGTGGTAATCATTGCAGGAATTTCACATTAGTATGTTTCAACCAATTTAGCTATGCAGGTAAGAAATTTATATTAGTCTATTTCACCTATTCAGCTAGCGAGGTAAGTCAGAAGGTACACTGATAAGACTGTACACTGGTTTATAGGTTCAAACCATATTGTTTATTTAGTGATGTAGAGTCTTGAAAGGTCAAATCTGCAATGAAGAATGAGAACATTTTTCATACTAACATATACTAGAAAGAAATCTCATGCCAGTATAGCTGCTAATCTTTTTGCATAAGTATGTCCATTTGAAAACATGACCAGATATAAATAATAGTACACAAGTCTAGATGGGTAGTACATGTAAATAGTTTATGAATAGGGCTTATAAATATAAAACTTATGGGTAGAGGTAAGTACATATTTTGATTTTGATGGGTAAATCGTAAATCTCCCTAATTAATTTCTAGGTTAATGTTGGGTCCTAACTCACAGGGGCTCTGCTTACACATCACGTCTTCTCAAAGGCTTTTGGCCGGTATTAAAGAGGAGACTGGTTAAAGGATCTATTGCAGATATTTTGTAAACCTTCGAATATCTTGTAAAACTTTCTTTAATGCTTGAACATAGTACAAAGTAAATTAGCATATGTTGAACTTGTAGTCGCCTTCCATTTCTATTCTTGTACTGTTTTTATAAAATTGTAGTCATATTTGTATGCCGATAAGTTGGAATCAGCATTTTTTCGTAAGAGTAGGGCTTATCAAATGACCTAGCTATTTAGTCTCTGGTTAGTGAGAATAACATGAGCATCTACAATTAATGTTACAAATTTCTTCGAAGATCAATTATTTTTGCTCTCCACCAATTAATTAAAATAGCATTCTACAATGTTGGGCCCGTGTTGTACACGGGCGAACATATCTAGTTTAAGAAAAATGTCATGGAAAGGAAGGAACTAGTGAATGAAGTTGCATTCGAAAAAAATTAAAGAATCTTTGAATTGAATTATTTACTGCGTTACTGGTCAGAATACAGCAGAAATGCAGAGCAGCACGCACAGTTGAATTCTGGGGCAAATAAACATGCATGGATTTATTTCCTGGGTCCGAAAGAGCTTGCGAGACAGTTGTCTCGTGTCTAAATATCACTAAGAATGAATCCTTCATCTCTTTTATTTGATGTAGCATTATCTCTTTATTAAGTAGCAACTCTTTTCAAATAGAAATACAGTCCTATATTATATTCTTGTAAATAAATTTAAACTTATTTTCGATTAAAAAGTTTATAAAAACACAACTGTTGTTTAAGACCACAAACCCATAAAATTTACTCCCTCTGTTTCAAAATGGTTGTCATAGTTCGGATTTCAAGAGTCAAACGAGTTTAACTTTGACCGTAATATTTTCATGTCTTTTAAATATTTTGAATTATTAATTATTGTGACTTATAGTACTTTTTATGTAGTTTCTAAATATATAAACATCGTTACAAAAAACATAAAGAATATATGTTTAAATTCATAGTCAAAATTAAATGAACTCGTTTAACTCTCGAAATCCAAACTATGACAACCATTTTAGAACGGGGAGAGTATCATAATATTTGACCACCACAAATCAATGTAATTTGGCGTATGTAATATATTAGGCAGCAGTAGATAAAATAAAGCCATTTGTGTGAGTATGCATTCAATGATCTGACTTATCACCATCTTCACACTGTACTTCCTTTTATTTTTCTCTTACTTTCCACATGCTCGTCTACAGCAAATCTTCCATTAGAATCATTTCTCTGCTTTTATGAACTGTGTAACGTTATAGTATTAACCTCTTTTTCGACGTTACTGTCTTGAGCATAAATTAATATTCCATCTGTCCAAATTTATGTGTCACACTTTTCTTTTTGGTCTGTCCCTAAAAGAATGTTACATATCCTTATTTGTCAACTATTTAATGCACTATTTCTATTTTATCCCTATTGGGCCCTACTTACTTTAAAAGCCACCAACAACTTTTTGACTGCTCCAATCTTTTTTTTCTTACTTTTTTAAGGATAAATTTGAATATTTTCAAAGTCAACTTCTATTTCTTAAACTCCGTGTCAAGTCAAATACCGAAACATAAATTGGGACGGAGGGAGTACTATACTACTACTGTTTTCTAAACCTCTTTGTGTCAGATCAAATGTGACTTTAATGTTAAGGTTACTTTAGATTGTCATATGCGCTTTTTCCCCTTGGATGTTTATACTTTTTTTAATAGTAATAAAGTAGAAATTAAAATAAGTTGCATGCAAGTTGCTATGATTTGTATTTCAATCCAATAATTAAAATTTTAACCTATAATTAAGATTCTAATCATATAGGAACAGTAGTTATTTTATCTTTTCTTCCTCCTCCATTATTCGAGCGTTCACTTTAGGGAAGTGTAAAAAGACAATTATTTTATACCTACTAGTTATTATTCAACGCATTAAGATTCTTCGGCCAAATAAATAATTGAGCAAATCCATTCAGTTGCCCATTAGTATCCAAAAATATATTAGTATACTAATTAAAAAGCAAAAGTTGCAAATCATCTAGACTTGTTTTATTGGATAGTAACTTTTTACATATGACTGTTTAAAACGGACAAAAAAATACTACTCCCTCCGTTCCACTTTAGATGAATCTATTTGACTTTACACGGAGTTTAATAAAGAAAAGACTTTTGAAACTTGTGGTCTAAAATAAGTTATAGATATTTGTGTGGCTACAAATCATGTAGAGATGAGTAAAAGTGAATATTTCTTTCCAAATTTAGAAAGATGTCATTCTTTTTTAAATAGACTAAAAAGGAAATAAGTTCATCATTTTTGAAACGGAGGAAATAGTGAATAAAATTGAATGTGTCTGAGGGTGGGTAGGTACATAACATGCTAGGTTCCTTTAATACAACGAGGATGTTTTTAGTACTGTGTCCCATCCATTATACTTTTGTAGGGCATTCTATACTCCTTAGTCCTTACAAAAAATATTAGAGCCCATCTGGGTGAGCATATTATAAGTTGTTTATAAGTCATTTTGAAGAAGTTAGGATTTTTTAATTTTTTACTTTTAGCTTATTTTAAGTATAAAAATATTTATAAATCCATTACTAAGGCTGTCTATTGACCCGATCCGGCCCGGTCCCGGTTCGGCTGGTCCGGTCCGGTCCGGTCCGGTGTTTTGTTGAAAAAAAAAATCCGTCACCGGCCCGGTTCCGGTCCGGTGCACCGGTGCAATTGCACCAATGCCGGATCGGAACCGGAATCGGCAGCCGGATATTGTGCCGGTCCCGGTCCGGTTTGATCCGGTTCGGTTCGGTTCGTTAATTATTATTTTTTTTGTTTTAAATTAAATTTTTTATTTTTTAAAATACTAAAATCTAAATAAACAACACAAAACACATATATTATTCAACAATACACACAGTACATTATGTTGGAAAATGAAAATGCATAATTAGAAAATAAAAACATGAAAATAGACTAGAAATTAGAAAAATACATAAATTTTCAAGTTCAGCGACTCAACACTGACTCAACTCAATCATCACGTGGTTGCAGATATTTGCCACCAGCACGAGCTGCCCATTCGGGGTCATGATGGTTTCCCAAGTGGGTCTTAAACCTCATTGTCCCTCCAGTATTTGTTCCATCTTCCCAATTCCAAACTTTCTGACAAAGAGTACATTGAGCTTTGCCGGTATCATTATTTTTTGTGATAAATTCCCAAACTTCGGATCGTTTAGTTCTTTTTGAAGCACCAGACGGACCTACGTTAGTAGCACCTTGAACTTGATTTGCATTATTTGCATTTGCAGCCATGTTGATAGAAAAATTAATAAAATAGCCTTTTTTTAAAGAGAAATGAATAGAAAATATTGAATTGTTATTAATTTGATGAAATATGGGAGTATTTATAGGCAAAATAGGTAGGGGAGGGTTGTAGGGGCGTCCGGCTATCCCCCCTATGTCACCAATTGTTGCAACGTTTATGGGTGTGGGGGTGGGAAAAATAGCCGTTTATGGCCGTTGCCAACGGCTATTTTTCAAAATGGAGCGGATTTGGACATAAATTTGAACTGGGCCGGTCCGGTCCGGTTCCGGTCCGGTCCGGTCCGGCCCGGTTTTGTCGCTTTCTTTATTTTTTTATTTTTTTTTTTTTGTTTTTTGTTTTTTGGTTATTTGTTTTGTTTAAATTTTAGTTTTATTTAATAACTTTTATATAATACTAGTAATCTAGTATTAAAATATTAACTATTATGTAATGTAGTATTTTAGTATTATAAAAGTATAATTGAGTATTTTTTATAAAACTTAGTAATCTAGTATAATGTAAGTAAATTGTTATTTTTTCAAACTTAATAGTTAATACTAAGTTAGTAGTATAATAGTATTTAGTATTTTAGTATTTTAGTTTTTAGTATTTAGTATTTTAGTATTTTAGTATTTAGTATAGTATTTTAGTATTTAGTATTTTAGTATTTTAGTATTTAGTATTTTAGTATTGAATTGCAAAGAGGTAACTTAATAGCAAAGGATACTTGAGAATATAACAAAGGATTTACTTAATAGCAAGGCGTAACACATTTTATTGAATAATGGATAATGGTTGATTTTTTGCAAAGTACATAGATATTAAATTGCAAAAACTACATATTAATAAAAAAACTTCTCATTTTCTGAATAATTTCGTCTGGCACCTCTGGAGGAACCGGTGGCAAAGAGTCATCTTGTTCATATTCAGTTTCACTGTCCAAACTTCCATCGCCTGATAAAATTTCTGATGATGCTTCTGCATCGGCTACTTGATCTTCTGCAAATCCAAAATTTCTTCGCTCCGATCTAATCCAATCTCTGAATAATACGGCCGTCTCCATTGCTTCTTCCTTCAATGAATGTCTATGATCTCCAATTTGTAATCTTCCTTGGCTAAACGCGCTTTCTGAAGCAACAGATGATGCTTGAATAGTTAGAATATCCCGTGCCATTTTTGCTAAAACTGGAAACTGTGCTTGTTGATCCTTCCAAAATGGCAGTAGTTGATCGCTTCCAAAATACTCAATTTCCTTGCAACCATGAAGTAAATAAACATCAAGCTCGTTGAACCCTCCGCTGCTACTCGACTGCCTGCTAGAAAGCCTTTGATTAAGGCTGGAAAAACTTCCCAATCCGGTTGCAGGTCTTTTGGGAGCCTGCGTTGAACTTGATCCAGCTCCACTTGGAACACTTGGAACAACATTATCAGCTGCACTCCTATACCTTTCATAAATCCGTTGGCAATCTACAATTACCTGCGCACAAACTGTTTCTACACTTGGTGTTTCTTCATCAGTAATTCTCAAATTCCGATAAATTTCTCTAATGAGCATTTCCGTATTAAAACGTTTAAAACATGGATGTAATACAGATGCAATGTAATAAAGTGGTGGAATCGGAAAAAAATATTTTTTAAATTTTTCAAGCATTGCTTCTACCGCAACTTCATAACCAGGCACTACTCTATAATCGTTAAGTAATTCTGCTATTCCAGCTATAAAAAACAACATGGTAGTGATTGTAGGATAATATTGACCGGAAAATTCTTTAGTAGCATAAAAAAACTTTGCTAAAAATTGAAGAAGACGCTCAACATCTTGCCAATCTGTTTCTTCTAGGTGATACACGTCAGCTACTTTGCGATTAAAATAATTAGTAATAGGCACTCGTAAAGTGTAAGCAACAGTCAAAGAGTCATATACAGTGTTCCACCTAGTTGAAACTTCCTTGGGAACTTTTCTAGGAGCTATACCTTCTTTCACACACTCTACTTGAAAGTCCCTCCATCTATCCGGTTTTTTAGATTTAAAAATATAACTAATTGCGAGTTTAACCTTCATAATAGTAGGATCAAATAACTTAAGGCCATCTTTTACAACTAAATTATATATATGACATGCACATCTAACATGAAACAATTCTTCAAAAGGGGGATGCAATGCGGGTATTAACTTAGTAATAGCATAATCATTGTTAGTTGCATTATCAAGAGTTATACTAAAAATTTTATCACTAAGATAATACGCCTTACAAATATCCGAAACTTCTCCCTTAATAAAATTTCCCGTGTGTGGTTCATCGACAGCAGAATATGCTAAAATTCTTTTTTGCATTACCCAGTTAAGATCTATCCAATGACAAGTAACTGTTAAATACTCATACCCATTAACACCACGACCCAAATCAGAAGTAAGACAAACTCTACAATCAAAGTGATAAAATATATATCGTAAATATTGTCTATATTCATTTTTTAATTTTATAATATCAGTTCTAACCGTAGTTTTTGGAAAACCTTGAAAAGATGGATTATATACGGTTTGAATATAACGAATAAAACCTTGACAAGAAGCAAATGTAAAAGGTAAGCACTCTACCGCAATCATTTCTGCCATTTGTTCCCTATCTTTCTTTTTATCATAATGCAAAAGCCCCCCCGTCACTGGGTTAATTTCCTGTTGGACTCCACTACCTTGCGATGGAGCCATTCTATTCCCTGAACGAGGGCCACCCTCCCTCCTTTCCCATACATCCTTATGATGATTTTCTAAGTGTGTTCTCAACTTTCCCGTCCCACTATTATGGCTGCCGGTTTTAAATTCCCAAACTTTTTTACAAATATTACATTTAGCTTTCTGAGCCGGAATATCTTTAGTCATAAATTTCCACACATCCGATCTTTCGGGTCGTGCATATCGTTCTCTACTAGGAGGCATAGGTGGTAATTCAGTTTCTTCATGTTGTTCACCTTGAAATTGACTAGTGGGTGTTTCATCTAAATTAGCCCCTTCGGTAAACTCTTCATATTGTGTCTCTAACATATCATTATCTAGTGGTGCACCAACATTTATATCATGCAAAAATTGCGAGTCATCTTCCTGAGTAAAATCATCTAGAAGAGAAGGAGCGCTAGAAGTACCAACTGGTCTTTTACCTAAAGCACGACTACGTCTATCATCCCCCCCTCGGTTAGAAGCACTTGATCTACGACCGCTACCCGTATGCCCAGTAATTGATCTCCAAATTCCAGACATTTTTATAATTACTAAAATATGCTTCAAACAAATTACTAAAATATGCTACAAACAATAATATTACACAAAAATAAAATAGATAATAAAAAGTAAGAACGAGTTTACTTGATATCGTGAACTTAGAATGTAGAACTTAGGAAGTGAAAGTTGAAACTTGACCGGAACCGCACCGAACAATATTTCCACTTTACTCCAAATACTTTTTTTGTATGCAATTTAGCAAATAGCCTTTTGTAGAAATAAGAGAGATTGATAGAGATTTAGAGAGAATATTAGAGAAATTGTGAATAAATTGATGAAAAATGATGGTATTTATAGAAAAAATAGATAGGGGGTATGGGGGCGCCCTAGTGGGGTGGGGGGGCCAAAATAGCCGTTGGGGCAACGGCTGTAAGTGAAATAGTCGTTGCCCAACGGCTATTTTTCGCAAGCCCCTCAGTCATCCGGTCCGGTTCCGGTCCGGTCCGGCCCGGTTCCGGTCCATTTTGGTCCGGTTCGTCCGGTCCATTTTGGACGTGCCGGATCGAGACCGGGTCGATTTTTTTTTTTATATTTGGCCCGATTTGATCCGGTCCGGTCCGATTCGGCCCGGCCCAAACCGGGCTATTAGACAGCCTTATCCATTACTTTTTTACTTATCAAACACTTATTAATGGACTTATAAGCATATATGTGCTTTTAAGCTACTTTTAAGCTTATCCAAATGGACACTTAGTAACCTGAGATATTTTCTAACTTATCATTATCTTTTCTTTAACATCGCACGGGTAAGAGTGGATCCAGAAAATAAATTAATTAATGACATACTCTTATTAATTAATATGTCAAATATTTTAGAACAAATTCAGTTCCAAAATAATGATTCCTCCAATTTCAATTCTCATGTTGGTCGTGTGTCACAAAACTAGTTTGGATCTTTAATTTCTCCAATTTTTTGTCCAAACACATGATTTTCGGCTCAATTCACCATTTTCATTTCTTATTATACCAAAGTAATCAGTTAGTCCCCCGAGTCGTTGTGCATAAAAATCATTAAGAGAACTATGAAAACGAGGTGCAAACACGACCAATATATTGTCAGTTTAGCCAAACATCAACGACTCCTAGTAATATTTAAGTGTGGAACTGTGGAACAAGTGTAAAATAATGGAGTACTACAAAAACACAACTGGCGAATAGTCCGCTTTCATGTGGAATTGTAGCTGTTCATGGAATTGTTAGAGACATATCATGTTTTGTTCTTCATTTGGATTGACATTTCAAGACATGCAAAAAAAAGTTGGTACAAGTTCCCTATTTAGTATAATCTTTTTTCTTATTCAAAGTTTGACTTATCGTTTTTTGGGACCAGTGGACACACCAAATGGACACTGATATTCCTTTACTAAAAGGTTTAACCTATAGCACATATACTAAAAATGAAAAATGAAAAAAAGAATCACACTGTTTATGTATTCTGCTATAGAAGGTTAATAATGAAATTAGCAATCAATACGTATTACTTTATATGTTTTTTATAATCCATAACTTTAAGGCATAGAAAACTCAAAAATTTGAGGGATAGCATATACTCCTACGAATGACATGAGAAGTAAGTTTGAGGAACCCCCCAAGCTGTTTAAAGTTGAAAACATCTTGGAAATTTGTCATGAGAGGGTTTTTTTTTTTTTTTTTTTAACAATTAAACCAATGTAAAAGTTTCAAAACACCAAAAGGGCTTTCGTGGAGATTCTCTCTCCCTTTTCTCTCCACCAGTTCCTTTTCTTTTTTTCCTTTAGATCTTTTTTCTTTATATAACCTGATTTGTCCACTACAACTTTTGAATAATCCATCATTCACCTTATTACTACATTGGAAAGATAAAATTTCTACCTTGAAAAGTATGAGTTAGAACCTAACTCCATTGAAAAAGCTAGTTAAAAAAAAAAAAAAAAGAATTGCTCAAGCCTTATCAGCATTTTTGTCCTTTCCACAATTGATGTGGGATAACATTATTACCTAACAAAAGATTATCAAGTAGTATTTTTTTATTTGCGCCCTAATCTGTGTAACAAACGCAAACACCAAATGCATATAAATTTATGTCATTCTTTACCTCCTCTTAGTGGAAGATGGTTCAGCAAGAAAAGTAGAGATAAAGTTTAAGAGGCCAAGCTTCTACAATCATCTTTTTTTTTTCTCCCTCCGTTTTTAAGCCTGTTGGGGAAGGTTCAGGGGGAGTGATGGGGAAAGATTTTGCTACCATGTCCAAATAGAAAGTAGTAAGTTGTAACCTCATATTGGCCTATTTTGGGTACAGCGGATCAAAGCCAAAAGACCGAGTTAATATAATAATTCTTTAAGTTTAAGTTTCATGCATTAATATTTCAAAAATCAATATATATAACTAGGTTATATATCTAATGTAATTACATATACATCTCTATCATATTATTGTACATTAATTAATTAGTATTAACTTGATACAATACAAGGACTAACTTACTATAGTGTGTCAAACAACACCGTTAAATAAAAATCTTTGCACTACAATAAAGATTCCTCCATAGATGCAATGTGTCACCCACCAGCCATAAACAAATTTGGATCCCAGATGTCACTTGTCAAGACATGCTCTTCCAGCCTAACGTCAGATGATTTTGCGTCCTACTCAAGATGCACATACCAAATTACATGCACTGCATATGTAGTCTGGACTATATCAACAAATTACTCCCCTTCATAATTGTTCCAGCATCAACAAGATTACTACTCCCTTAATTATTCTTCATTCCTCATTTTTTTCTTTATTCATGACTATGGAAGAGAAACCATCCCTATGTTCGATTTCTAAACAAATGGCCTAATTCCTTCTCAAAATCTCAAACTTATGCAAAGTTGAAACCCAAAATGAACATGCAAGACTTGATCAAATTACAAGAGATCCCCTAATATTTTGGAAAGCTTCAATATTTTTTCACATTAATTTGGGCGCCTATTCTGTTTGCAGGAGAAGATCGTCATTATCTAGCTTTAATTCATTCTTCTCGGGATCACTAATTTGACATAATATCCAAAGAATCTCGATATTCCTATCATCTCATTTTAGGTGTGCTTTAAGCTTTTTTACTTCATTAAGAAACTAATAAATATCACGTATACTTTAGTAGGTTATTCCTTTTTGAAAATTGAATGATATTAAAAAGACTTATTTCTTTAATGATTAAGGACATAGTTGAAAACAACAAACAAATTTACTGAATTCCCAACTAAACAATAACTAATTTGGAACAATTTTTTTTAGCTAAAACAATAATTAAAATGAGACGGAGTGAGCGTAAAATATAAATTTTACAAGACACATACGATGTCTTTTGACATATATAGCATTCATGAACTTCTGTAGTTAAAAGAGATTGTCCTCACTTCCATCACCAATTAGAGATGTAAATTTGGGCCGGTCCGACCCGGTCCGACCCAAGCCTCGACCTTGAAGTTCGACGGGCTTAGGGGGGCCGATCCGACATTTAGATGGGCCATCAAATGATGAGCCCAACCCGCCCTACAAGGGCTGCGGGTTGGTTCGGGCCGGCCTAATTTTTAGTTTTTTTTTTCTTTCTAAAATTCTTTTTTACTCAAAAGTTTTAACTAAAAATGCAAAAAAACATAAAACTATACAAATGTTATATAGTAATCAAGTTTCATGTCAACAATTAAAGTATCCAACAATACATTTGTAAGATTCTTTATGTATTATTGTAGGCTAGGACATGATACTCTACTGTAGTTTTATTTCTATTTGTAAGATTCTCTGATATAGCATCTCTAACTTTTGAGTTGTAGAATTGTGTCTTGTAGAGTCGTTGTGCAGTTTAAGGAATATTTGAGTATAAAAACTTAAATATAGTGGGTTTAGATTCTCTCATACTTCGTAATTTCGTGTTATCTCTTTAAATATTTATAATTTAATTAAATAATTTATTTTAATTTTATCATCAAGCCCCCAGGCCAGCCCAGCCCAGTCTCTGTCAAGCCTTACGGGCTAGCAGGCATATTTGGGTCAAGCTAAAAAGCATCGGTCTTTATTGGACTAAAAAAATCTTAGCCAGCCATAACAAATTTAGGACTAGGTTAGGCTTGTCCGCGGGCCAAAGCCCAAATTAACGACCCTATCACCAATTAGACGAACGACTCTTCGTACGAGTTGATTAAGATGACCTCACTTAAGTACCCCTTTGGAAATTGTTTTGATTTTCCCGTTGGATTTTTTACACTATATGTCCATAAAATTCAAAGTATTTACAAGCCCTACCTATTAAAAACTACACTATCCATAAAATTGAAAGTATTTATCCAACCTACACATTTATTACTGTATACCTTGTTATACTTTATGGGTAAATACCTTCAAGGTATACTGCATAAATAATAGTATACAAGTCTAGATATAGGTGTATATATTTAAGGTATACTGCATAAATAATAGTATACAAGTCTAGATGGGTAGGACATGTAAATAGTTTATGGATAGAGCTTGTAAATATTTTGATTTAGATGGGTATTTTCGTAAACCTCCCTTTCCCATTTTATTTCTCCGGCTCATTTTTACGAACATCCACATTTGTCGGCAGTTTATAAAACTATGACACCATCAGCGGTGGTTTGTTTTATTGATCCCGTTTAATTTGCAAGAATGACTTCCGCTAACTTTAATGAGTAAATTCTAAATAAAAATACCCCAACGAAATTTTATATTGATGCTTGCATCCCGCCCTCCCTTTCTAGTAATTGATGTCTCTTAGGCAGTACTTGACCTTTTATCTCTTTCCACATTCTCCCAATTAACTTGAAGTGTTGCACCGCACTTTCTTTCTCGTTAGTGTTGCCTCTTAGACAGCACTTGACAACACTTACTTTGATCCCCTCTTGCATAGACAACAATTGCCCTTTTATCTCTTTCCATATTCTTCCAGATAATTTGAAGTGTTTTCTCGACACCACTTGCTTCTTTAATCTTTCACATGCGCATTTTATTTTGAATGGAAATAGTCATAAACCTGGTGTACTTGGTCAAATTCCTTAAGTACACACTTAATAAGCTCAAATTATTCACTACTACTTACGTATTTATAGTAGTAGTTATGTTTCAGATTATATTGAGTACACATAAATGTACCTAATGGATGATAGACCAAAAATCAATATAAAGTCAGAACATGTGATAGGGCAAGCGAACATGTGTTCATCTTAAACACATTACATGTGACAACTCTCGTATCCAATCGAGGCAATAATTATAAGTAGTACTATTATCGAAGCACTGAGAACTAAGAAGAAGCAACAGTCAACTTATACCAATTCGTATGGCGAATCTGTCTACGCAACTGCTATATCTATTAATCATAGCATTTTGTGTTATTCAAATTAACTGTAATAATAACTGGAATGTAGAAGAAGAAGAAGAAGGAATACTAAGAAAACGAAGCGGACATCAAAGAGAGTTCGATTACTTTAAGTTATCACTCCTTTGGCCTGGCACTGCTTGTCGGACTACTAGTACTGATACTAAATGCTGTCCTTCCAATGCCTGTTGCCGGTACAAAATTCTCTTTATTTCATTTTTGTAGTTAGTGTCTATCGGAAACAACCTCTCTACACTTCACTCGAATCTCGAGGTGAGGTAGTGGTAATGTCTGCGTACACCTCACCCTCCCCAAACCCTACTTGTGAGATTATACTGGTTATGTTGTTGTTGTAGACGTAATAAACAGTAACATGATAGTGATGAATCTACTAGATTGAAACATAGTTAATTGACCTAATAAAGGGGTTACCTAATAAAGGGCGGCTCAGTACACAAAGCATCTCGCGTTCAAGCAGATGTGATGTATGCAGCCTATCCTGATCCCTGCATCAGTGGCTGTTTCCACGGCTTAAACTTTTGAGTTAATTGACCTAATGATTTGTTGAATGTTGCATCAACTGCTGCTACGGATTTGTTGGAATAATTAGTTGCGGTTGTAAGAGGAGTTTGCTACTTTGATTTTGCTGGAATAATCACTTGTTTAGTTGTAGGAGAGAGTTTGATTTGATTTTCTAGAATATTCAGTTGTTTAATTGTAGGAGTAGTATCTTTAATGCTTTATTTCTATTTTTGTTGTTTTCGGACTATTTCGGCGTCGTATAAACTTTACTTATAAACTTTACTAGTTCATGACTCATGGGAGGACTTAGACGGGTTGTAATGATCTTTTCTGTGTTTTGACTTATAAATCTACTACTTATCTTTTATTAGAATTTGACTTTCCAAAAGTCAATTGGTTATCTTTTGGACTATTTAATCGATTCAGGAACTGATTAAGAAGGGTTTGCTCAACGATATTTGGAGGTTGGGTGCTCATCATGACCTTCGGGTTTTGAGTCGTGACAATTTGGTTACTTTGATTTGCTAGAATAATTAGTTGTAGGAGGAGTCTACATTCTACTACTTATTTCAGTGGCTATTTGTACAAGCATATTGTTAATAATTCTTGTTTTGCATCTTTTCGGGGAAAAACTAACAGGATTCCCTCATTTTGCCTCTTTCCTTAAGTTGTAAACTTATATCATGTGTGTTTTGTAAGGTTTACTAACATTTGAAGGCGGAGGCTTACTTTTTCCTTTTTTGGTGTGTATGTGCATCTTTTCAGCTCGAACTCGCCATCTGAATTCACGATTCGTAAGTGGTATTCCAATTGGGAAGGAATAAGGATGTATTCTTATTTTTCTTTTAAGTTGTGTGATGTAAGAGCTTGAAAAGGTTTCTTCGTGCTGCAGATGGACTTTGGGCTGATTATAATGACGGAACATGGCCTGCATGCTGTTCTGGTTCTGAATTTGATGCGAAAGAGGTACATTGCTCAACTTTTTTTCCTTGCATTTCCCTTTTATTCCGCCAGGACTGTTTGAAGAGAGAATAAATTGGTGGAACTGTTGCTGCTTAGCTAAATACCCGTTTGAAGAGAGAATTAGTTGGTAGAACTGTTAATATTTACTTAAAGCCCGGAAGCGCGCACTCTCAGGGGAGGTGAGACTGTGGCTAATGGGTGCTCCTCCATTTTTTACTGCATATATTTACATTTTCATCAACGCCGAGTCTGAAACATTTTGTGTTTGAAGCTTTATATATTCATCCCATCTGTAGATTGAGACATTGCTCAAGCCCTTAAGGAAGTACTGGCCTTCTTATAGTTGTGAGGCTTCCTCAACTTGCCATCATGGAACAGGATCATTTTGGGCTCATGAGGTGGTTTCCATTTTTACTTGTACTTATTGATTGATAAAGAATCCTATACAATTCAAGGAACTGACTTGTCCTCCCTCTTTGCATTTCTTGTATGATGACACTGGAGATATTCACTTTCAGTGGGGTAATGATTCTTTGCCTTATTATCTATTCAGTTAAAATTCATCTTTGCTAGACAACTGATGACTTTGACCTATTAAAAAGCGACAACTGATGGCTATGCCCTTTTTTTTGGATTAAAATGAGGAGCAAGGTCCTTTACATACCAGAAGGATGTACAAACTAGAAGTGGCTGATTGCTGATATCTTCTAACAATATAGATTCCTTCTTCTTCTGGATATTACATTAACATTTCATTGTCCTTGGACATTGTCATTTTACATTCCTTTTCTCCTTTTGATTTTTTTTTTGTTTGGCTAAGTCAAATCACCAACCAGGTGTCGAAACTAGAAATTGTTTGTATTGACTCAACTCGAGTTGCCTTTTGGCATCTATCAAGTTGCCATGTTGCATATATTTCAGATGGATATATGTTTTTTTAAACTTATTAAGCAAGCACCTACACTAATACGGAGGATTTGACAAGGTTAATAGGGCCTTATCAGCCTACCAACTGCAACTCTAAAGGTTCACAGTTTTGTGTTTGTCATCCTTGAAAAATACTTGGTAGGGACAAAAGTCAGACTCAAAGATGGACTTTTAATCTTTGTGAACTTTCATCTGAAAATTTTTTATGTCATTGTTTGCAGAAAAACATGGGACATGTTCATATCCAGTTGTCCATGATGAGTATGAATACTTCCTAACAACCTTGAATGTTTACTTCAAATATAACGTCACCGTAAGTTGATGTTATTTCGAAGAATCTATTTATTCACTTCCAATAAAACTTTCCTTATATATTTCTGTTTGCTTTTAATGTTTGATTTAGTTACTTATTGCATATTTTCAGTTTGCGGCCAAACAATTGTTTTATGTGTCAGACAGAACACAGTTTAATAGGGCTTCTTGAATAATTTGGTTCATATATTATGTCAAAACTTAATCATGGATGTTGTCGATATATTTTCTAGAAAATGTATTGGTTAATGTTAATTTCTAAATGGGATGATTTCTACAATATCAGATGTACAGGCTTGCAGTAATATTTACAGTAGCCTGCTGAAATTCTTTTTCATAACGTTAACATAGTGCCCGCTAGATTATACCTTCGTCAACATGCAAGATATGCCTATAGGGTTAGCGGTTGGTCTTTATAAGTCGCACTGAGATGGTTAAAAAGGTGAACACGAGATAATATACTTCTTGCATGTGTTCTGATTTTTTTTTTTTTTAATTAACTGCATCATAACTTCCTTGATATATTGAGGCACTGAATTACTTACATTCTTTTAGCAATTCCATGCAGAAATTTTTCTCTTGTTGATAGGTCACTACAACTTCATTTCATTTTCTGTTGAAAACTTATGCGTTCTTCCTCCTATTACTTGTATAATTACATAATGTGTATGCTTGGTAGTTCACCATCATTAATGCACTTAAAAATTAAATTTAACCAGGGAGTTCTGTTTGAAGCTGGATATGTACCATCGAATTCTGAAAAATATCCACTGGGAGGCATCATTTCAGCTATTCAAAATGCCTTTCATGCAACTCCAGAGTTGATCTGCTCAGATGATGAGGTGGAGGAACTTCGGATATGCTTCTATAAGGATTTCCAGGTTCTCTCTCTAAAAATCTGAATGAATTATTGCAAGAGATGGTTACCGCGACATAATTTGTTTTCTGTAAGGAAATGTTGATAGTCTCATTTAAGATGTTTGCCATTGCTTAGTTGACAGCATAATTGTTATGTACTTCAATAGTGTACTTCTTGTTTGTTGTTTGCTTGTTTCCTTATCCAAAAGGTGACATTAATTGTTTTCTGTAAGGCAATGTTGATGGCCTTATTTAAGTTATCTGTCATTGCTTCAATGATGCACTTCTTGTTTGTTATTAAGAGTTCTTTCCTTATTCAAATGCAACCAGTACATATCATGAGTGTGCAACTTAGAGGTTAACGTTTCATGACTTTCATTCTTATTTTATTCATCTTACCCATTAGCAGAAAAAATAGATTTCTGAATTTTGATTCACTGATTGGTTAATCTTTATATTGTTTAATTTACTCTACAACAATTTCTAGTTGTATATTGTCAGCTTATTATCCTCAAAACTCCCATTAAGTACTTCAATTCCCGTCTCCTTTACAGCCCCGTGACTGTGCGAGTGGATCCATCATTAAGAGCGGCAGAGTATCTTCTGGGACGTGTCCTCCGTATGTCAGCTTGCCAGCATATGGATCATGGGGTAAGTTCATTTACACAAATTTTGGGTGGCCATCTTTATCTAATAGGATTAGTTCATCTGGATGGGATTAAAGATTGATCAGTTTGAGCTCCAATCAACTAGTATGACATTTAGGGAGATAAAAAATGTCAGTATGTCCTATTGATTACCACGACGCACTATTTTGTAAGATGACTAGCCAACTGATACATGATTATGTGGCCTTTTTTCATATAAAGCAAGCAACAGAATGCCCGTTTTTGTAGTCATAGTTCCTACTTGATCGAAACCCAAGCAGCAGAATAGTTTATGATTGACTAGCCAAGCCTTCAAATGGTCTAGCATCGCCTTTTTTTTTCTTTTTACATCTCCTTATTTTATTTGTATAAAACCTTTTTATGAGTATTACATGTTGATCTACCACTCGTGGGAATATATTACCTTTATTTGTAAAATACTAGGTCTTTAGTTTATTTCATTACTTGGTATAAATTGGAGAACCTGTTCGCAGAGTATAAGAAGAGACCTGGTGTCGTTTTCTTGTTTCATCACTCTTGTTCTCGTTTTGAACACTCCCTATCATAGGCTCCATTTCATGCGACTTTTCATCTCTTTAAGAAGCTTGTCTCTTGCTTCTCCTGAAGGTAACAAACAAGTGGCTGGGATCAGTTTGAAGCTTTGCTTTGCAATCCACTTGCTATTGATTTTTGCATTCGTCTGAGAAGTAGCTGGACTCCCAACTCGCAGCTAACTCATGAAAAAAAGCTTTTGGCTATTAGGTTAGGTATTCAGTTCCGTTAACTTTATAATTATTTGTCCGACCAGAGCAGGAGTATCAAAGTTGGTGTTATGCGCATCTGTTTGCTCTTCCCAACCATACCCTCTCAAATGTTTAATTCATCTTCACATGTTTTTCTAGGATATCCACTAATCTTGATGCAATTTGACATGACCTTTTTCTTTGTCCGACACTTTCTAGAAGTTACTTTAAAAGTCATCTACCATAGACATGACCGAATAACTATGTTAGAATCCTCATGGTGAACACAGGAAAGTATCTTTACGTTTGTCTTTTGGTTTCACAGGGCTTAACAACAATACAGCGGCAGGTTATTGGTCTAAAAGATAGCCTTGCAGCAGTTTCTCGGTTCAAGGGTTGGGTCTGATTTAATCAGGTAAAATTTGACGAGGGTTGTAAGATCAGACTTTTATTGCTTTGAGAGGTTTTGGGCACTACAAGTTTCAGCATGCCATTTACAAGAGATATACATTCTTCTTGTAAAAACTATGAAATGATGTTGATATACTTCACTGGTTCTTATCGAAATAGCATTTCAACCAGGATTATGTAGTTGTAGTGCGTAAAGATATACAATTGGTGGCTTTGCCAAATGCCAATTTAAGCCTCTCAAAGATGCTGCTAAATGAACAATCAAGCATCTGGCTTACTGTATGAGTTTGTTTCTAGGAAAGGGAGTGGTTGGAATTAAACTGAAATGTTGTGTTCTTACTTTGATTAGCACATGATATGGGAAACACTTGTACGCATATCCCTTTATTATCATAATATATTCATTGTTCAATTTTCATTTGCACTTCCAAAAGCAAGGAGCACGGTACTATTGTACATGAATATGAAGACCAGCAAAATGAAAACCAAAATGTCAGATTTGCTCTTCATTGTGAAGAGAAGATTTTATCAACATTTCATGAACAAAAAATGGAACAGGTCAACGTGAAGGCCACTCTCAAATTTCGGAATTTGTCGATTGTCGAAAGTTTGAAGGAAAGACCCTCTAAAGGGTAGAAACTATATAAAATAGATAGAACTCTAGCAGGTCTCAGTAGGTGCATGAAGGAAACTTAAAGTGCTCCAGATAGTCCGCAAGTAGAATTCCATGCCAAGCAGGAAATTGCATCTCTTCATGCAGCTAAAGACTTGCTTCATCCACGTAAAGAAACAATTTAGGCAGGTCAATCTACAAAAAAAATTAGACTTATCTACTACTACTCTATAAGTGGGAAGCCCCATTAGTAGCAAAGTCAAAAGACCATATTATCCCCTTAATTAAATATTGTTTTAAATATAGTTGTGTACAAAAAGGTAAATACACACTCAAATAAATAAAAAAATTAAATTATAAAACATGCCACCAAGCGGATTGATACAAAAATTCCGGAGACAATAAAAAATTGCAATTGGCAATCCAATTTATGATAAATTTATTTGACTAATTTAATAGTATAAATCGGCTTCATCTGAAAAATGCAAATCATTAGACATTTGAAATGGTCATATATTATCTCAACTGAAAGAGGAAACCAATAAACCATCAAATACTTTGTTGAATTCTCATCATATTCTTCTTTTATTAAGTGGACATTTACATAATTTTGAACATTCTACCTCCCGTAAATTAAAATTATTGTAAATTAAGATTATTTATTCATCTATCACAACCGAAATATACTTTGCAAATATCAACTCTGGTAAGTTCATTCTTTGATTTTTTTATACAAGCATTCTTAAAATTACGTATTTGGTATGTAATTATTATAAATTAGGATAATATGTGCATGTCCTACGACACACAAATTAACGCGACAAATGTCAACTCAACTGAGTTTCATCTTCTTCTTTTTTTTAGTTTCAATGAGCATTCATGAAACAATATACGTATTTTAATTTGTGCAACTTCTGGCTAGAAACTCTTCACGTTCCTATTTAGTACATTATGAAATAACATCTTCTTATGAAATGTTTATGTTTTTGGTAATAACTATTTATCAATTGTAAATTATATATCAATCATGCATCTCGCAGTTTGTTACTATTATACATTAGTGAAAAGAGATTTTGTTTGGATATCTTAAAACATTTAAAAATCAATTTAGATCATATTATTTTTTATATTCAAATCATCTACTCTTTGCATAAAATAATTCCTCACTAATATTAAATACAACTAAACAATGTGTTGTTATATTTATAAGTGCATCTCATTTTCTTAAAATTTTTAGTTCATCTTAAAGAAGGACTATTTATGTTTTTGAATTATATTTAAGTTTGATGTTCTTATTCTCCGTTAATATGATAGTATTGTTTTGACAATTTAATTAATTTTTTTATGTTTCTTTTGTCATTTTAATTAAAATGTTGCTTTCTTTCAAATTATGCTAAAAATATCGTGATTAGAGAATTATACTTATTATTTTGTTCGTCAAATAGTAATTATCTTTGATAATAGTTGTATTACAATTTCACGTGAATATTATAATTTATATGCATAAAAAATATGATGTGACTCACTATTAAGTATCTTTATCACAAAAGCTACAATTTCATTCTTTGCTGGTGTACATCATGAATTGACAATGACATCTTAGTCATTCTAAGGAAGATATGTGTTGATTGAATTTCGGACAACTTCTACAAAATGCTATTTTTATTCAACAATAATTTTTTGACATATGTGGCCATTAAAAAGTAAGAGACTACGGTATCATAAAAACGAGGTGGAAACTCTATGATATGAACGTTTGAAATTATAGTCGTTGCTACTCTTATTTACATTATCAGATGTCGTGTTATTTAAAATATGACATTATTAAATGTCGTGTTCTCACCTTAAGATTTAAAAGTATTTAGTTATTAGTATCGATTGCACGTGCAATGCACGTGTTAGAAAACTATTAGAGCAATAAGTACAAAGAACACCCAAATATCAGACAAAATGCTGTTTACAGAGTGGTTCCATTAGGAAGTCTAGTCAGACTGTTCCATGCCTTTTTGATAAATGAATCATCTAAATCATGGCTACATGAGTACGTGCAGCTCCATGATCATTTTCTCCTTTGAAATCGAAGAAGAAAGGGATGTTTTTAACTTAATAAAGATGGAAACGAGCTAATCATGAAGAGCCAACGCTGCTATTTTCTGCTCCGTATAGTGGTATACCCATCAGTAGAGCAACGGTCACCAGCCCTGAAGTTAATCAGTAGAGTGGCAATTTTCATCCCCATCTGGCTCCTCATGGTGAAGATTTTCCCATTTTATTTCTCTGGCTTCGGTTATACTTGCGCTTATTTCAACCTGAACACCTTTTGTCCCTCCAAGACTCCTTTCGTTTCATTTCATCATAATGTAATATTGAATGTCAGATTTCTGAAAGCTAATCCAGTAATGTCACAAGAATCAGCAAACTGAAATATCTTTAGTTGAAACCCAAGACTGCAGTCCCAGCCATCTTAACGTTTCTTTCGAGCCATTCTTTTGCATCAACAAATGTGGAAGACAATCTCAGCTTTTCCTTTCTCTCCTGGCCACCTTATCATATAAATTGCACAAGCTGATGATGCAGGCTAGTAAGTGCACCCACCAAAGCATGTGACTAACAGAACTGCTGCTGCTGCATCATTTGGAAGTATGATCTCAAGCCAATAAGAAGGATGCCCAGAAAAATCATTTCTTCAATGTGTGGTTAAGGAATCCAGGAAAACAATTAGAAGGTGATGACATTCGAAAGAGAAAGGTTGTCACATCAGAAACTCATCTGTGGTAACTTTCAGGCTTCTCTGGAGTCCTTGAACATCAAGTCAACAAACACGCAGAGAGGAGTTCCATTTCACCAAATCCATCTTAAACCCCTCAAATATGCGCACTAATGCCTTTCCACTTGACCAGCAGAGATTCATTTTGTCAAATAAAATCTTTCGGTTCACTGTGGAGTGCGCAACTAATTTGGTTGACAGTTGAAGATATCCTATTGAAGTCGAGACATCATCCACCACATCCAACTTAATGTCAGTCTTGGTTATCCCCAATCTTTTGCTTGGTTCAATATGAGGCACGCTTCTTTCCCTTGCATACCACTATCATAACAAGTTAGGTTCTCAACTAAATTGGTCTAGAAACAAGAAACTGTGCATTCTGAAAAAAGGTTCTGATGCTCATCTTCTGCGGCGTCACAGCTGAGCAACATTTCACCATCTAATAAATGAGAAGCTCGTTTCATCTCACATATCAATGCGTCAAGGTTTTCATATATCTCTTTGCATCTTGGATGGGCTTTGTCACCGACAAGGAACATGTGTAACACAGACTTGATCTCAATCCAGCTACAACCTGGCTCCTTCTTGAGCCCCCCGTACCTCATCACTTTCCTCATTTCAGCAACTTCTTTCCACATTCCTGCATCAGCATAGATATTTGACAAAAGTATATGAGAAGATGAGTCGTCAGGATCCAATTGCAAGAGACACTTTGCTGCCGTTTCAGCTACCTCCACATTCCCATGCATCTTACACATACTGAGTAGAGTTCTCCAAATTACATCATCAGCCTCAAAAGGCATGTCTTCAATAAGCTTCAGTGCCTCACTAACTTGGCCAGACCTCCCTAGTATGTCAACCATACATGAGTAATGTTCCAATTGAGGATCTAATCCATAGTTAGTCAGCATTGACTTGAAGTGTTGCAGTCCTTGCTCAATGAGTCCCATATGTGCACAAGCTCTTAGGACTGCAAGAAAAGTTGCATGATTTGGTTTTACATCCTCAAGCTGCATCATTTCAAAAATCTGCAGAGCCTCTTCTCCAAGGCCATGTTGTGCATAGCCACAAACCATCGCATTCCATGTGACAAAATCCTTTTTTGGTGCTTTTTCAAACATCAACCTGGAATCCTGCATGTTTCCACACTTTGAGTACATGTCAACAAGAGTGCTAGTTATAAACACATCTGATTGCAATTCCTTCTTTATAGTTTGAGCATGGATTTGCTTTCCGAGCCCCACGGTTGCTAGATTGGCACAGGTATCTAGAACTGTTGCATAGGTAAAGTTATCCGGTTGTATTCCCTCTTCCAGCATTTTAGAGAAGAATTTCTGAGCTTCCTCACTTTGTTCTCGCAAAGAGAAGCCAGATATGATTGCATTCCAAGAAACAATTGTCTGTTCCTCCATTCTCTCATGAAGTTTCTCTGCCTCTTCTACCTTTTCACATTTGCAGTACATATCTATTATAGCACTCCCAATGAAGCACTCCAACCCCATCCCTGATTTTATGATTCGGTTGTGAATCTTCATGCCAATGTTCAAATCTTGACAAGCTCCACAAGCCTTTAAAACACTACCATAAGTGAATTCATCTGGTTCCATCTGTGACTGAAGCATCTGAAGAAAGAGTATCAGAGTTTCGTCTTCATCTCCATTCTGCTCGTAAGCTGCAATTATTGCATTCCAAGACACTGCATCTCTTATTTCCATTTCATCAAAGACACGTCGAGCTTCACGTGGTGCTTCACATTTTCCATACATGTCCATAATGGCATTAGCAACACAAACATTATACCAAAAAGGAGTCTTACAAGCTACCGCATGGAGCTGCATTCCCTCTAAATGCCCTTTGAATACTGCACAGGCGCTAAATGCACCAGACAGAGTTATCTCATCAAACCCAAGATAAGACTTCAGCAGTAATCGGAATAGTAACACAGCTTCATATCCTTGATCACCTCGAGCAAATCCAACAATCAAGGCATTATGGGATTGCAAATTATGACTTGGCAACAAGTTGAATACCTTCCTAGCATCAGACAAACTGTTACATTTGGCATACATGTCTAAAGTGGCAGTCGCTACAATAACATCACATCCAAAATCAGTTTTCAATGCATGACCATGCAATTGAGAACCCAATTTCAAGTCAGATAAACCGGCACAAGACCTGAAGAGACTAGCATAAGTAGACTGACTCACCCCTACTCCTTCTTTCTGCATCTTCTTGAACAATTGTAATCCGTTAGCAAACTTATTATTTTGAACACAGCCTGCAATCAAAGCACTCCAAGAAACCCAATTCTTTTCAGGCATCTCATTGAAGAAACATATCGACTCATCTAATCTCTTGCATTTCGAATACATGTCCACCATTGCACTCCCCGTCACCACATCACTCGCAAGACCCAACTTCTCCACCAACCCGTGCACCTGCACCCCTAACGTAAAATCTTCCAAACTCGAACAAGCTTTCAAAACCACAGCAAAAGTAGTCCTATCACAAGCAAAACCATCTCTTCCCATTTCCATAAATACTCGAATCGACATCCAATAATTACCATTTTGCAAATACCCCGAGATCAACGAATTCCAAGAAATCACATCTCTTTCAGGTATCAAATCAAAAATCACTTGAGCTTTCTCCATATCACCAACCATTGAATACCCAAAAATCATGGCGTTCCAAGAAACCGTATCTCTTTGAGACATTTTATCAAACACTTTATCCACGTAACCCAAATTGGAGCATTTGATGTACATTTGAATCAAACAATTAGTGACAAAAATAGTGGGTTGAAACCCAGATATTAACATTCGAGCATGGGCTTGTTTGCCTGGTTCTTGAGTGCATTTTTTTGCACATTCTTGAAATATATGGGAATAAGTTTTCCTATAATTGTGGTGCATTTGGTAATTTGGTGTTGCAAGTGTTGTAAGTGTATGGCACTGTTTCATATATTTGGGTCTAAATGTGGTCAAGTGTTGGTGGAGGAGGAGACGAGACATGATCTTTTGAAATCATGCTTTGGCGGGTGTTTCAGAGTCAGAGACTCATACTACATGTAAGTTGTTGTTGGGATTTTGGAATAAATAGAGTGTGAATGGGAAAATAGAGTGTGAATGGGAAATGGGTGGGAAGGTGAAAAGGTTCCTTTTAGTAAGGAAATGCACATTCTCCCAACATTCTCCCATATTGGTAGAGGAAAAAACTTTTGTTGGGCTTAAATACAAATTCACTTCTCTTAGCTCTTAAAAGGGTTGAGAAGAAGGGAAGCCTCGCGCCGTCGTCGCTCGTCTCGGCTTCGGATTTCGGTCGATTGATTGACTTAATTTTTTGGACCAACAAAAACTAAAAATATTAATTAATTAATATTTTTTATCATAGTTATTCCTCCACGTTCTCCCACTCTCCCACATTTTCTCATTAGTGGACTACTCATTACTGACATTTAGTGAATTCAGCCATTAGTGGCAATGAATTCAGGTGCCATTAGTGGCAGTGTGCCATTAGTGGTGACTCTTCCTTCCATTTTCCATGGCTATATAAACTGGTCAGTCTTCAGCATTTCAACACACTGGAAACACAGAAATACAAAACTTCTTACTGCATTCCTCTCTTTTCTGCATACTAAGTAAGTCTTAGTAAGTCGTGTGATTTGCTCCGTTTTCTTTGAGTTCGCAGCGTTCTACTGTTTGAAGTGCCGCTACAGTAGAACTGTTATCCCGTTCCATCCTAGGAGAAATTAACCCGTGAACCTTGGGCAACTGTGAGGGGGTTAGATTTCTTAAGGAGACACAAGTAAATTGTGGGCTCGGGATTGTCCCATAACAACTGATAATATACTTCTGTTTGTTGTCTTTTCTGATTTATTTGGTTGCAGGAATAACAAGCTTAAGAAATCTAATGTTATTTATTTTCTGCACTTAAATAAATACTGGTTAAGGAGACTAAAACCTTTGTGGTTTTTTACTCGTTTATAATATATTAATCTGCTGTGGAGACTAAAACCTTCGTGGTTTTTTCTACTCCTAATTACTGTGAAATAATCTGTTTGTGGGGATTAAAAGCCTTCGTGGTTTTTTCTACTCCTATTGTTTAAACAGTTTATTAATATTGTTTCTGCTTGTGTCACTTGACAGAGATGACTAACGGAGCTGAACAAACTGTCCCTGCTGTGAATACGAATGCTACCGCAGTTTCTGGTGCTGCTGGGCCTAGCCGTGCTGCTGCAACGGTTATGCCACCAGCAGAAAAGCCGGGGAAGTTTACTGGTGTGGATTTTAAGAGGTGGCAGCAAAAGATGTTCTTTTATCTGACCACCTTAAGCCTGCAAAGGTTTATCAACGAGGATGCTCCAGTCCTGACTGATGAAACACCTGAAAACGAACGCTTCCTTGTGATTGAGGCTTGGAAGCATTCTGACTTCCTATGCAAGAATTACATTCTAAGTGGCTTGGAAGATGACCTGTACAACGTTTACAGTAATGTTGAAACGTCTAAGAAACTGTGGGATATTTTAGAAAAGAAATATAAGACTGAAGACGCTGGACTGAAGAAATTTGTGGCTGCCAAATTTCTGGATTATAAAATAGTGGATAATAAATCTGTTGTGTCCCAAGTCCAAGAACTTCAAGTCCTTATCCATGATCTCCTTGCTGAAGGTTTGATCTTGATTAATACTTCTGTTAAGAGTATTACTTATATTGTTGCTAACAAACTTTTCTTTGAAGGTTTGAAGATTAATGAAGCGTTTCAAGTTGCAGCCATGATTGAAAAGTTACCTCCATCATGGAATGACTTTAAAAATTACTTGAAACACAAGCGCAAGGAGATGACCCTTGAAGATTTGGTTGTACGCTTGAGGATTGAAGAGGACAACAAATCTGCTGCAAAGAAGGCTCGTGGAAGTGCTGCAATAGCGGGAGCAAATATAGTTGAGCACACTCCAAATCAAAATAAGAGAAAGAGGCCTTCTGGAGGAAAGACAAACCCCAGCAAGAAAAAGTTCAAGGGAAATTGCTACAACTGTGGCAAGAGTGGACATAAGTCCGCAGACTGTCGTGCTGCAAAGAAGGACAGGAAAAAGGAAAAAGGTCAAGCAAACATGGTTGAAGAGACAAAACTGGCCCAAGGAGTGCAAGACATTGATCTATGTGCTATGATTTCTGAATGCAACTTAGTTGGAAATCCTAAGGAATGGTGGATTGATTCAGGAGCCACCCGCCATGTTTGTGCTGTGAAGGAAGCCTTTGCTTCGTATGCTCCCGCTGGACCTGATGAGGCGCTCTCTATGGGCAATTCTGCAACGGTCAAAATTGAAGGATATGGGAAGATATTCCTCAAGATGACGTCTGGCAAGGTTGTGACTCTGACCAATGTTCTTCACGTTCCTGAAATTAGGAAGAACTTGGTGTCTACTGCACTTCTTGTGAAAAATGGGTTTAAGTGTGTGTTTGTTTCTGACAAAGTTGTAATAACTAAGAATGAGCTGTATGTAGGAAAAGGTTACCTGACTGAGGGCCTTTTCAAACTCAATGTAATGGTCGTTGACACTATGAATAAAATTGCAGCTTCTTCTTACTTACTTGAGTCAAATAATTTATGGCATTCTCGTTTGGGACATGTCAATTTGCGAAAGATGATCAATTTGGAAGTATTGCCTAAATTTGATTGCGCTAAGTCAAAATGTCAAATATGTGTTGAGTCTAAATATGCTAAACACCCTTACAAGTCAATTGAAAGGGATTCTGAACCATTAGACTTAATTCATACAGATATTTGTGACATGAAGTCAATACCATCTCGCGGTGGAAAGAAGTATTTCATAACTTTTATTGACGATAGCACTCGTTACTGCTATGTTTATTTACTTAGTAGTAAAGATGAGGCAATTGACGCATTCAAGCAATACAAAAATGAAGTTGAAACGCAACTTAACAAAAAGATCAAAATGATAAGAAGTGATAGGGGTGGAGAATATGAATCTCCTTTTGAACAAATATGTTTGGAATATGGCATTATTCATCAAACAACTGCCCCTTACACGCCTCAATCCAATGGGATTGCGGAAAGGAAAAATCGAACATTAAAGGAGATGATGAATGCCTTGTTAATCAGTTCGGGTCTACCCCAGAACTTGTGCGGGGAAGCTATATTCACGGCTAATCAAATACTCAATCGAGTTCCCCATAGCAAAACACTGTCCATTCCATATGAAAAGTGGAAAGGAAGGAAGCCCAGCTTGAATTACTTCAAAGTGTGGGGGTGTTTGGCAAAAGTGCAAGTCCCAAAACCCAAAAGGGTTAAGATTGGACCGAAAACAGTTGATTGTGTTTTCATTGGGTATGCTATAAACAGTAAAGCATATCGGTTTCTGGTTCATAAATTAGAAAATTCCGACATTCATGTTAATACGGTGATGGAATCAGATAGTGCTGAGTTCTTTGAAACTATATATCCGTATAAGAAGGAATGTGAGTCAGCTGATGAAAGATCCAAACGACTTCGGGAAGGAACCAAAGGAAATTCACCAAATGAGGAAGAACCAAGGCGAAGCAAGCGTCAAAGGACTTCTACCTCGTTTGGAGATGACTTTGTCACTTTCCTGTTGGAAAATGAGCCTCGGACGTTTAAAGAAGCAATGTCTTCTTCAGACTCTCCGTTTTGGAAAGAGGCAGTCAATAGTGAAATAGAATCTATTCTGAGCAACCATACTTGGGAGTTGGTTGATCTTCCTCCTGGAAACAAACCATTAGGTTCTAAGTGGATTTTCAAAAGGAAAATGAAAGCTGATGGCACTATTGACAAGTACAAGGCAAGGCTTGTTGTTAAAGGCTATAGACAACAAGAAGGTCTTGACTACTTTGACACATACTCGCCGGTAACCAGAATTACATCCATTCGTATGTTAATAGCGTTAGCCGCCGTGTATGGTCTGCAAATCCATCAAATGGACGTTAAGACAGCGTTCTTAAACGGGGATTTGGAGGAAGAAATTTACATGGAACAACCTGAAGGGTTCGTGGTTCCAGGTAAAGAAAAGATGGTGTGTAAACTTGTTAAGTCACTTTATGGACTGAAACAAGCACCTAAACAATGGCATGCGAAATTTGATCATACAATGTTGTCAAATGGCTTTAAAATTAACGAGTGTGATAAATGTGTCTACATTAAGAACACTCCTAATTTTATAGTCATTATTTGCTTATATGTGGACGACATGTTGATAATGAGCAATAACATTGCCAATATAAATGCTACGAAACGCATGTTGACTAGCAAATTTGATATGAAAGACTTAGGAGTTGCGGACTTAATTCTGGGTGTTAAGATCCATAAAACTCCTCAAGGTCTGGCGTTGTCTCAAACTCACTACATCAATAGTGTTCTTGAAAAATTTAAATATTTGGATTTTAAAATTTCAAAGACTCCTATTGATGTAAACCTTGCTCTGAAGAAGAACAAAGGTCAAAACACGTCGCAACGGGATTATGCACGTGTTTTGGGAAGTTTGATGTACGTCATGAATTGTACTCGACCAGATATAGCTTGTGCTATAAGTAAACTAAGTCGATACACGAGTAATCCCAATCAAACCCATTGGATGGCAATGAAACGTGTTTTGGGGTATTTAAAATACACTCAAGACTTTGCATTGCATTATAACAAGTATCCTGCAGTCATTGAAGGATATTGTGATGCCAATTGGATCACCGGCACAACTGACTCTAAGTCCACAAGTGGATATATTTTCGCACTTGGTGGAGGAGCGGTGTCTTGGAAATCGTCCAAGCAAACATGTATTGCCCGCTCTACTATGGAAGCTGAATTCATAGCCTTAGATAAAGCCGGTGAAGAAGCTGAATGGCTTCGAAACTTTTTGGAAGACATTCCGTTTTGGCCTAAGCCATTGACACCAGTTTGTATACATTGTGATAGTCAATCGGCTATAGGAAGAGCGAAGAATGTAATGTATAACGGTAAGAATCGTCACATACGACGAAGGCATAAAACCGTTAGAGACCTACTCTCTAGGGGAATTATCACCATTGACTACGTGAAGTCAAGGGATAATGTGGCGGATCCGCTTACAAAAGGCCTAACTAGAGAGGCGGTTGAGTGTTCATCGAAGGGAATGGGACTATGGCCAAGGACAAGTCATCACGGCGATAACTCTACCTAGGAGACTGGAGATCCCAAGAACTAGGTTCAAGGAGAATACAAAGTCGTGTTTGACGGTCCAACATTGTCAGTTAATGTTTGGTCCATTCTCATGATTAGACAATGTTCAAGTACCAAGGGTAAAATGCTAGAGGCATTTTTTAATGATTGTCTAAGTTTGATATTTTAATTATCAAACAGTGTACATCTATAGGATTACACGTTTAGAAATCACCTATGTAAGTGTGAAGTGGAAGCCGCTTCAAGGAGAATTCGGTCTGGCAAGTTCTCTAAGTACTTATGAAACCAGGCGGTGTTCATGGCTGAAACGAACACAACAGTGAGAACCAAAGACGGTTAAGGGTTAGTTGTGTGACATACGTTGTCTAGATATACACCAAAGCTCAACGGTTCAAAGATATCAAATCTACCGATTGACCGAGTATATCCGATGTATGTTCACTACGGAAAGTTCAAAGGGAAACCTACTTATCCCGATGCAACTAGTTCTTTCTTGCAAATCACACAAGTCTGTCATGCATATTTCCAATATAGCCATTCCCCATTCATGTGGGGGATTGTTGGGATTTTGGAATAAATAGAGTGTGAATGGGAAATGGGTGGGAAGGTGAAAAGGTTCCTTTTAGTAAGGAAATGCACATTCTCCCATATTGGTAGAGGAAAAAACTTTTGTTGGGCTTAAATACAAATTCACTTCTCTTAGCTCTTAAAAGGGTTGAGAAGAAGGGAAGCCTCGCGCCATCGTCGTCGCTCGCTCGTCTCGGCTTCGGCTTCGGCTTCGGCTTCGGCTTCGGATTTCGGATTTCGGTCAATTGATATGATTGATTGACTTAATTTTTTGGACCAACAAAAACTAAAAATATTAATTAATTAATATTTTTTATTATTAATATTTAATATTTAATCTGTTTGTGTAACAGAAATGTGAATGGATTAATCTGATTAATCCAGCATAGTTATTCCTCCAGCATAGTTATTCCTCCACGTTCTCCCACTCTCCCACATTTTCTCATTAGTGGACTACTCATTACTGACATTTAGTGAATTCAGCCATTAGTGGCAATGAATTCAGGTGCCATTAGTGGCAGTGTGCCATTAGTGGTGACTCTTCCTTCCATTTTCCATGGCTATATAAACTGGTCAGTCTTCAGCATTTCAACACACTGGAAACACAGAAATACAAAACTTCTTACTGCATTCCTCTCTTTTCTGCATACTAAGTAAGTCTTAGTAAGTCGTGTGATTTGCTCCGTTTTCTTTGAGTTCGCAGTGTTCTACTGTTTGAAGTGCCGCTACAGTAGAACTGTTATCCCGTTCCATCCTGGGAGAAATTAACCCGTGAACCTTGGGCAACTGTGAGGGGGTTAGATTTCTTAAGGAGACACAAGTAAATTGTGGGCTCGGGATTGTCCCATAACAACTGATAATATACTTCTGTTTGTTGTCTTTTCTGATTTATTTGGTTGCAGGAATAACAGTTGTATGCCTTTTGGGGCTCGATTAAAATGGTATACTTTGACTGCTTTATGGCTAGTGTGTGCTATTCATATCATATAATCTTTTTTGTTTTTTTTGGTAAATCATATTACACTTGTCCAACTAATTTAGATATTCGAGTAGGCCTACTACATATGGTAAGACGCTTCCTATGAAAAAGTTCCCAAGACTCGAATTCTTGCTCGCCCCTATCTCTAAATGGGTATAAGCAAGTGATTAAATGGGTATAAGCACTTCACTAGGGGATGGAAATTCCCTATTTTAAATAGATGAATCGCAGAGACAAATCATTTAAGACCTCATACATTCCAACTTACATACTATAACATACTAATTATTATTTGAAGGGGCAAACATTTTTTTTTTAAAACCTTAACTTGACTGTATGTTTGTTTGACCTACATACTATATATTCAGTTATAGAAATTCTGATTTAAAGCAGAGACTTCTAATCAAATTTCTTGCTATATAACTTTTATTTTAAAAATATCAACAGTGATGTTCGAATCGGGGACTAAAAACTGAACGGTTTGCTCAGAATATACTAACCCCATCATTCTCTTTGAAGTAGACGAAATAGTACACTTTTGGTAAAAGAAAAATAGGTGTATTCAGTTTATTTTGATGCCATAAACCTATAAGCTAAATCCTGATAATGTTCTAATATACAAATGATGCATTCCAAGAATGTTCGACCCACGAACTCTCTTTGCCACAAACGTAAAAATATTAACAGTGTAGAACAAACTTTAACCAGAATAGAGTGTTCGAAGGAAAAAGTTCTTGTTGATTTTGGAATACATGAACTGCAATAAGGTAAACTGTCAAAAATGGTAAATTCTCAATGTACTAAGCATGCAAAAATGAGATCTAAATAAAGAAGCAACTACAGAGTATAATAAAAACATAAGCAACAAGATTTCACGATTCCTGCACTGCAGTTCACTCGTCATCATCCTCATCGTCATCGTCATCATTTCCAGCTGCTGAATTCAAAGCATTCAGTCGCTCGATCAACCTGGCCTTCCTTTCATCATAGGTAAGCTTCTTCAAATTGTACCTGCAAAAGCATCCAAAACGAATAAGCAGAAAAGATAGCAGTGAGGAAAAGAGATTGATAACCATTACAATTTTATGATTACAGTAAATACGGACAATATTAGCATATTAATGGGTGATGGTCTACACATATAGTAAAGTGCTAACAAACTTAGATACATCCTACCACATGCTTAATTTAAATTTTTTATAGAAATAGTGCACACAAAAAATGATAAAGAATTGATCAAACTAAAGCCCATGTACCTCTTGTGCTCCTTAGGAGGCTGCTTGTCCGACTTCTTTACGCTAGGATCAGCACGTATGGCAGCATGAACCTTCTTGTACATATCCTCGAGGTCATCGGCCTCAAGACCCTTCTTGATGTACTCACTAAAGTGTGATTGATACTTCTCAGGTTCATCTTCAATCAAAGTCTGCAAAGATAGGGAAGAGGTTTAGCATAACAGTTATCAAGTGTACCAAGATGAACATAGAATATAGAAGATCAACATCATCATTCTCCTTTATGCATTTCCATGGATTCAATTACTAAAAAACTATAAAAAGTATACTGTATAACCAGTCTACTTCACCTTCATGTATGTAGCAACATGACCACCATAAATGTACTTGCGGTGAACATCAGCATCGAGTTGCTTAGAGTCCTTGCTGAAACCAGCAAACCTCTTCTCACTGTGAGGAATATCAAGTCCACCATCCAGAGCACCCTGAATGCAACAAGCAAAGAAAAACATTTATTTATAGAACTAATAGATAGCAGGGCAGCCATATGGCATGAATAGTCAATCCCTATATGAACAGTCATGTTACTATGTTCCATGTATATGAAAATCTTTCCTTTTAAGTTCATTACAATAATATTGACACTTCTCTAAATTTGGAAGTACTTTAATTTTAAGGTTCTCAGTTTACCCTTAATAACATGATCTTACAGGGGTGACAGGGCATGTTGAAGACCATAAGACACTACGGGTACTTTTGGTATGCTATACATCTTTGGCACATGTGTCAAAAGTCATTCTATATTTCTTAAAACTCCATGTCCACACTCCATGCCCAGTCAATACCGACATACAAAAGAAAGGAGGTACTAGCAATTTCATAATGCTGTTTAGACTGAGACTATGTGAAGCAGCACCAATACAAAACATATGATTGTACCTTGAGAGCACCAAAAACACGATTTCCTGTAGTAGTCCTTATAAGGCCAACATCCAAGAGAGCACGGAAAGGCCTCCTGCTTTCAGCTGGTTCCACAGAGTAATCCTCCCCATTGACCTATAAAGATTTGAAAACCAGTTAACAGATGAAAGATACCACTAAGACAGGATAAAACACCCGTAAATATTGCATATTATATCTGTAATTACCTCAAGGTTCCCTTGATACTCCTCGTCCATCTCAAGCTTTTTCAGAACACGTCGTGCCAAAAGAAGTCCAGTGCAGTAGGCTAAATGAAGTAAAAATGAGTTGGCAGTTCAGTAAGAGCTATGAAATTCATGTGACATAACCAAAACAACAGAATAACTTGTGTGCAAGTACCAGCAGAATAGTTTGTCAGTCCAACATCAAGGCCATAACGAGGCAGCTCATTAGCATAAGCAGAGGCAAGAATCATGTCACCAGCAATACTAGCCGACACAATTTGTGCAATTATGTCCTTGTTAGTCTAGAAAAATTGTTAAGGAAAGTGAGGTAAAACTCCAGCTCAGCTATTGTGCCCATCATTCCAACATTATAAATTCCATCGGACCCACATCATGGATTAATATGATTCTAATCTCTACCATCAACCAACAACGTATTATTAAATGAATGATAGATCAAAACTATACAAAATAACAAGAAGAAGTCATCCCATCTAAGCAAAGGTATTAGGATACAAATCGAATAACCAAACGGTATTTTGGAGTGTTGTACTTATTCTTGTCCTGATTGATCAGTCGGTTCCTAGCTCTGTAGTCTGTTTTCCCCTCTGCATGGTAGTAAAAGTTGAAAAATATGAGATCATGAATTGCGAAGTTTGAGAACCATACAAATGGGATGAAGAGAATATAAACACCTCTCCTTCTCTTGAATTTAACCTGGAAGCGCTTAAAATAAGCCCTTGTCTTCTGGACTTTGATGAAGGCCTGCAACATAATTCAATGACAGTGTCAAACACAACATGTATCGAATCATAATTCAAATGTAGTTCCAAGCATCCATTTGTAGCACACAAACAAGTTCTTGAAATGATATAGTAACGTTGGGGAGGTCAAGTGATAAAGTATGTTTTATCCTTTTAGTTTGTTTAATGATTTATATATCGGTTAACAATGTAAAAAAGAATTCTAGCGTTAGCTAACTCCAAACTGGCTTTGAAAGACAAACAATTTAAGTACAGAATGAATATTGAGGATTCATTTCCGTCGTACATTTGCCATTGCCGTTGTTATGAACCTGTGAGCTTCAGAGATAAGAGTTCTAATACTTAGTATTTAGCACGGATTCATACAAACCAAAATAAACAAAACAATATCATTAAGAATCCATTTTTAAGTTCTCAATGAAACCAATAAGATTGCATTTATACGTCGTCAAATAAACCAAATAATTAGAAGTATTAGATCTGCATAACAAATTAAAGACTATATGCCAATACCTTTGAAAATAAAGACCAATCCTTAGTCCTTACTTACGAAGACATCGTTATTTGTACATATGTGTAGGTACAAGTGTGAAATTTAGTTAAATCTCTAGTTTTAGAAATCCCCAGTTTGTCTTCAAAAATTAAATCACTACTGAACATTGGAAAATAGGAGCCCATATGTATATAAATTATATACACCGTCAGTATAACCATCAGGTCACCCCGAGAATATTTATAAGTGACCTGATAGTGTGAAAATTTCTTACGACTGACAATGTGTGTATATATTACGCAAAACTAGTTTGAGAGCGCGACATTGCATTTATTCTAGTTGTAAAAAAGCATACACTAATCAAACAATTTAACACAACATAAAAATAGTTACAGATAGAATGTAGCACTTTTATGATCTCCCTTACAAATAGTGGCTATTAAAACAACATTAAATTAACAAAGAATCAAAAAGTGTAAATAAAATGCAAAAAAGGCTGAGATTTGTAAATCTTACCATTTTCTCTCCTCCTCTGCCGGCGGGGGGAGTGGGGTGAGAAGAGAACTAATGTAAGAAAAAGCAAGTGATGGTGCGGAGCTTAGTTCATATACTTGACTACTAAAACCCTAGTCGATGGCTGGTAGTAGTAATTTGTTTTGACCTTTTCGCCCTTTTGACTCTGCTCCATGGGAAAAAAGAAAAAAAAAATTAACTCTACCCTAATATGACACATTTTCTAAAAAGTATAATTATAAAAGTTTATAAATATATCGTTTGGTTGAGATAGAGTTTATGCGGGTATTAGTAATGTATGTATTAGCAATATGGGTATTAGCAATGTGAGTATTAATAATGCGGGTATTAGTAATATTAATAATGTGGGTTTTAGTAATATAGATATTAGCTATAGGAATTATTTCTTGAATCACTAATATATTACAAATTAATGTACAATGTTATAATTTAAAATATTTAGTTACTCCTTAAATATAATTTAAAATTATCTTTATTATTATGAGGGTTAATATTGTCATTTTAAATTTTAATACCTACATTGTTAATACCCACATTATTAATTTCACATTCTACCCCGCATAAAATAATACATAGATTTCCTCATTAAGTTATGCGGGTATTATATCTTAAAGTCTAACCAAACATTGTACTATTTTTATGCAAGTATTAAAATTCCACCCAAAGCAACCAAACATGGTAATAATTTAGTGTGGATTTTAGTACATGTATTAAGCCTTTATACACCCAACCAAACAACCCCTAATTCATTTATACTGAAACTAGTCAGGCTAAAAAAGTTCATGAGATTTTTAGCTTATATTGTACGTAGTTATTTTAGAGATCTTTATTACTCTTTACAACGACGTTTTTAAAATATTATAAAACTAATAATATTTTAAAAATGTATCACAATATACTATATCATTTTAGATATTTTCCTTTCTCTAATACCTAATCCTAATTTTTTCTTCTCTTTCTTTCTCTCCCTCTCCTTTACCCAGCTGCCTACCCCCTTCTATTTTTGGTTGCGGCTACAATCACTGTTGTTGGTGTTGCCCGTTGCTGGTGTTGTTGTTGTGTTTGTGTTGCTCTTGTTGGCGCTTTGTGTCGCTGCTGCAGCTGTTGTTGTTTTGCTCATCGAAAAATCTTTTGCCCTAGGGAAACAGATTGGTGGCTTCCCTTCAGATTTGTTGTCGTCGTCATCGACACTACCAATTCTTCTACTTTATCTCTTTTGTATATATAGTGCTGATGGTGATGGTTATGGGAGTGGTAGTTTGAACTTTGAAGGCAGAAACGAATATGTGTGCACGTAATGCAAGTGCATGTATGTGTATGTCTATGTATACACGTCAATTAAAAAGTGTATATCTGTGTGTTTAATATCTTTGTGAATTTCAATGATTTGTCTTTGTAAGCACATACTTCTTTTAGCGCATAAGTGTAAATTTGTGTATATTAAAGTTGTAAGCATGTGTGGGTTTGTGTATATATTGGTATATTATTGTATGCATTTGTATATGTATGTCGAATATAGCACATAATGATTAGTTTGTATAATTTTGTATTCATGTGATTAGTTTGTATATTTTTGTATTCATGTGTATGTCTATTATATGTATACCACATACAAGAGGGTGCACCTCAAATAAATTTGGTATACAATTTACATATTTTTAAAAATATGTCTACTATAAGTTGTGTGAATCCTTGATATAAAATGCTAAGTTGGTTCACTGATTAGCGCTCGGGTTTTATCGCCCAGCACAAGGGTTTGAATCCCAACATTTTCCATCTTTTTCAATATTTGTTTAATTCTTTTAGTTTTCTCTTCTACTATCATTGTAGAAAAAGGTAAAGAGCAGGCGAAGGAAAAATGAAGTAAATCTATTGATGAAGAATAAAGATAGGCAAGTAAGCACTTTGTTTTACGTTTTGTTACTAGTAATTGACATCGCTTCTCAGTCTCTTTAAGCTCAATGTTACTATATTAATATATTTTATTTATAGAAACAATTATGATCCTCTGCCAATTGTCATTGATTGTGACTATGAGCTAAGAATAAATAAAAGTGAATTCTCTATTTTTATTATAGATTTGTGAGTGTGATTATGAACTATAATTGAATAAAAATCAATATATAATTTTGTAAGAACGTATATGCTTAAGCATCGAAATGGATAAATATTTGATCAAGTTGAACGTTGGCCACCAACTTCTAATTATACTAGGTCATCCATTAGCTCGGAAAGAGCTCCTCAAATTCAAACAGAGGCAATTTCTTCCACTCCCTTAAATATTGATAGTGTTCTTGTAGCACTAAATAAATCATAAACACCATTGACCACTAGACTATTACTGCTAGTTTTGCATTTATAACTTAAATATATCATTATATAAGTAAAATTTGACCTATATTACATAATATAATTTTCGACCAAGGTTGTTTGGGGGCAACTCTTAAGACATTGTAGCTTCATCGTTGACATTATTGAAGTCATCATCTTGAAATCTTATATGCGCCTCCGACCACATAGATATCTAGTTTATGTTTGTGAATGTCTTTTGTATGTCCGTTCTAGTGTTATCAGTGTTTAATTCAAAAATATTTTCTCAAGCATGAAAATGTATAGTTTGTGTGTGCTTTGTATATGTATGTGTATATGTATCAGATCCTTTTTTTCGATTAAAAACACAAACAAAAAAATATGTTGTCGGTGATCGATGACTGACCACCGGTGGATCGAGGCTGACAGGTGATGAACAACGGCGGGTGGGGGAAGCTAGGGGTTGTAAGGAGAAGCTAGGAAGAAAGAGAAATAAACTAATTTGTATGATTTGTTGGAATTTATATATTGTGGGTAAAAAAAATATTGTTATATTTTGTAAAGTTAGATAATATTGATATTTTTAGTAAATTAGAGAGTAATATGGTATATTTCTATAATTAAACCATTTTTATGGAAAAATTAAACCACAAGACACTCTAAATGGCTTTATTACACATTATACCGACACTTTCAAACAATTACAATACATATTAACATATTTTATTTTATTACCCTACATATACCATTTTAGATTCACCTCTCTCTCTCTCTCTCTCTCTCTCTCTCTCTAACACAAAGCTCTAATTTCTCCCCCTCCCCTCCCCCCTCTTTCTCTCCCCTCATCCACCCACTCGCCGGCCGACAACATCTCTTCTATAGCGACCTCTTTTCTCCGGTGTTCCTCGGCGTTCATGTTCGCCGATCTGCTGCATCGCTGCTGATATGTTGGCTCTGCTCCAGCTGACACCGGAGCTGCTGTTGCCGATCTGCTTCTCTTTTTTAAAAAAAAATTTGTATGTGTATTTATATGTATGTACATGTATAAATTTTGTATGTATATGTATATTTTGGTGCATAAATGCATAAAAATCTTTTGAATGTCTAGTTGTATTTCTTTATATATTCGTTGTATGTTTGTGTATGTGTATTCCAAATATATGTTTTTCAAAAAAAAATTGTGTGTCTATTTTGTTTATATTTATATATACTAGTATTTTTGTGTATGTCTGCGTCAAGTATATGTATTTAGATACTTAGTATATCCAAAAATCCTTTGTATGTCTTCAATGTGTAGTGTATATATGTGTACATTTGTATATTCTAGTGTTTTTGTATGTTTATGTATTTCAAAGATTAAAACTACTCTTTTCTTAGGCATGAAAGTGTATTTTGTATGTTGTGCATACCGGTCACAAAGATATTGCAGCAGTGGGAAAGGTAGAGGGTAAAATCCTATTTTATATGGTTTAAATAGATTTTGTATATAGTATGCAAAAAATATTAGTATGTTTTGAAAAGTTGCATAATGTCGGTATTTTTGGTAATTTTGAGGTTAGGGCATTATATTTTTATGATAAGTATTTTTTATATTTGGCTAAAAATAATGGAGCTTTAGGCAATTTTTTAAACTAATTTGGACCGAAAAAGTTTAAAATGCATAGTTGACATAATTTATCTACCAAAAAAAAAATGCAACTGAAACATTTTTATACGACTCTTAACTCGTATACCTCTCTAAAACGCTACTCGATGTAGACTAGTGTTGTTTTGGCCTTTTTGCCCATTTGATTTTTGTCTATTGAAAGTTTAAAGTATTACTAGTAATTCCTTTCAGGCGAATAAAATTGAATATTAAATGGCTCCTTAAACTTTTCGAAGTATCATTCGTCACTTAAACTAACCTATAGACCAGCGTTGTTGTAAGGAGTGGAGTGTTGACCCGTCAAGAACATACATATTCGGAAGATGAGTGTAGCAGATATGAGGATGTTGAGATGGATGTGTGATCATACTAGGATGGATAAGATTAAGAGGTCATTCGTGACAAAGTGGGCATGACATCAATAATGGATAAGAAGCGCAAAAATAGGCTGCAATAGTTCGGACATAGAGGAGTAGCACTGATGCTCCAGTGAGAAGGTGCGAGAGGTTGGCAATGCTGGGTCTACGGAGAGGTAGAGGTAAAATGAAGAAGAATTGGGGTGAGGTAATTAGACAGAACATGGCCTACCTCTAGATTACCAAGGACACGACCTTAAATAGGAGAGCATGTAGGTCGAAGATTTGGATAGAATGTTAGATTGTAGTCGGTATTTATAGGTTATATTGGCATTAATATGATTCGTATACATTTTCTATCTGTTTACTTAGGTTATATTTAGTTTTTGTCTCAATATCTGCTATTATGTTTGTAATCACCTAATTTTGGCACCAAAGTTCATAAAATTGCTCAAAATAGCTATGTTAGATTCTTATGATGTTTGCCTAAGTTTTCCTAAAATTAGTTTTTATTTTAACTTAAATTGTCTTTAATCGGGAGGAAAATACAAAAGTTACTTGTTATATGTTTAATTGTGATTCTATATTTAAATTGTGATAATATTGTAACTTTATGCGGTTTAGATTATGAATAATTGTGTATATTTTGGTAAGTAGTAATCCTTTTAATGGCCATTCGTAAAACATAGGCAACCCATTTTCTTTGGCCCATCAGCCCAAAACCCAAAGCCCATGACCTATATACCCCAACTATATAAGCCAAAAAAAACCTCTCAATTCTCTCATTCCACTAAAGCCTCTTGGCTTGGCCAAGCCTTGGAAAAATTTCACCAGCCCACCGGAAAACCTAGCTCCGCCGCGGCTCCACCGTACTCCCGCCGCTCTGCCGCCGCCGGCCACCACCTCCGGTTGCCGAAAAATTATGAAAAATATATCACTCGATTCCTTTTGAGCCTCTCTTTCCATTTCTGCTATTAGTTTCTTCAAAAAGTAGATCGTTTGGCGTAGATCGATGGTCAAAGTTCGGTCAAAGTTTGAAATCCGGCCACCCTTTGATTTTTCCGGTAAGTTTTCTTTGGTTCCTCCTCTTCTCCACTCTCCCCTTCACCCTCGCATCCCCATTTCCCAATACCCCGTCTCCGTTTTTCCCTTTCCCTCTTCGTCCGTTTCTGTTCTTTCTCATTTTTTCTTCTTATTTCTTTTGTTTTCTTTTTCTGTGATGGCGTGGTAATGATGATGGCTTGGGGCTGTGATTGATGATATTTTGGGTGAGGTCGTTGGTGGTGCTGTGATGCTAATGGCGTCGGGGAAGGGGCTGTTTTCATGCTCGTTGGCCCTATAGTAGCAGTGATGTTGTCGAATTTGATGATTAAAAGGGGCTGATTATTGGATTATTTTGGTGTGATGTTGAAAGCAGTTGGCTGCCCGTGGGGGTTGCAATGAAGGTTAGACAACGTTGGTGTTCAGTTTTGGCTACGGGTTAGCCCATTAGCTCATCTCCATTTTCCTTTGAGTTATTTGTTCTTAGTTAGTTAGGTGATTAACTAGGAAGATCATGCCTAGTATCGTATGAATGTATAGGTATATATTATATATATAAGTTCATGTTGTTTTACCAATCAAAGAAATGAGCTCATGTCTTCCATTGCTAGCTTTTAATCATAGAAAATAGTTATGGTAATCTATTTGGCAATGCAAAGTTCATGTTCGCATATTTTAGTGATTTTCTCTTTCCTCTGATTTTTACATGTTTAGGGTGAAAGTTTATTTTCTGGTATTTATTAGTGTTAAATCTTGAGAAGTCTTGAGTTTGTATGTTTATGCTTACATGAGTAAATTGTTCAATTTAATGATTTACTTAGGTACTTGATAGTTTAAATATGGGAATGTCAAGTGAATTGTTTTGCCAAGTGCTAGTCTAACATTCAGTTTGTCTTTCTGATTTAGTTTAAGCATGAGCTAGTATTTTCTTTGGTCTGATTTTACTCCTTTTGAATTATTGAAACTAAAGGTTGAGTCCTGGGCTTTTGTTAGATAGAGTTTAGAGTCTGTTTGTCCTTTTGTCTTGCTTTTAGTTAAGTTGGGGGGGCTGTTTCAGTTAGTTTTTTTTTTTTTTTTTTACAGATTTTTAGTTTAAGTGTAAAGGTGATTTTGTGTTGAGCTTGTTGTAGGATTCACTACACCAACTGGGACAGCCTATATTTTCAGATTTTAGAATAGTGAGAAAATAGTGCCAAAAAGCCTTAAAATGTGGGACTTGACAAGGGTACTCAAGTGGGGGATGGACTTGTACTTTTAGCCAACCAAACACTCCACCCTTTGATATACTTTTCATCCATAAATAGGAGTTTGAACTCCTCATTTTTAGACATCAACAACCAGCTGAAATTTAGAGAAAAAGAGAGCAAAAATACTTGAAAAAATAGAGTGAAAAAGAAAGTAGAGTTCAAGAAGAAAAAAAAAAAGAGAATTTAGAACCAAAAGTATACTAACTTGAGAGTCTTTTGGGTATAAATTCCTAAGTTTGAGCAAGTTAAAGTAAAAGGAGTGTTAAAGGTTTGGTTTGAGGAGTTGTTCGATGTACTGGTTGCAATTGCTTTAGTTGGATTTGGTTAGCTGGATGTTGCTTTTCCTTTGTTGTTGCTAAGGAACATATTTAGGGCGTGACAATGTTTTCATCGTGTTGTCTCTTATTACACATATTTACAAATTATTTCTCTCTAACCAAGGGTCTTCCAGAAATAACCTCTCCACCATGGTGGGGGTAAGGTTTGCGTACATCTCACCCTCCCCATAACCCACTTGTGGGATTGCACTTGGTTTTTTTTTTTTTTTTGGTTGTTGTCGTACAAATCCATTATTTCTCAAAGACAATTTCACAAACAGATTTGAAACAATGATTTTAGATGGTGGCAAGTGTGAATCTAGTGACGGGTGAAGAATCTCGATGAAAAAAAGCGCATAAGCAAGACTGCTGAAAAACTTTCTGATCAAACTGGGCGAGCCCCTTGCACAGCTTTTTAGCAGATGATTCCAGGCAAGACAAGATCAGGGTCAATGAAGTGTTTAAGGACAATCAATGGCACTGGGATTGTCTGCACACTCATAGATATGGTTTAGCCAGTGAATGTTGTCGACGCTAAAAAGAACACGTTCAGATACACCATGGAAATCAACCGCTGCTGGTAAGTCACCATCTCCCGTAGGAGTAGTGTCCCTATAGACTTTATATACAATATACAGTTGATCAAACACTTTTTCTTTAACAACATCAGTTGATGGAAAAACATTGAATAAGGCAAGGAAGTGGTCGAGACAGTGTTAACTACAATGGAAATGTATCGGACTGCAAATTCTGGAATGACGGTTCGACCCCGTCCTTGGCCTCGAGGAGTGGTGAGCAGCACGGAACTTTAATCAATCAAATGGCACCAAAGAGGATATCCATTGGAAAATCAGGCAGATCGCAGGAGAGCTCCGTTACACGGAAAGTCCTTTTTTACTGATGGAGACAACTAGGCGAACCACCAGACCAAGCCAGACGAGAAAGAGAGAAGGAACGAGAGGGAAGGGTAAAGGGAAGAAAGGAGTCAAACTCGATAGCCTACTAGTTTAACTAGTTTCTGGAACTCTGATAGCACTATCCTTCGCCTTCCAAAGTCTTTAGTAGGGCACTCTAATCGAAGTCAACTGACTCACATGGAATACGGGGTTCGTTTTCACCGAGCTGGTCGCTTGAGTTTATAGGCTACCTTTCCTATCTGCAACGAACAATGCTAACGGCATTTTCAGTTCCTAATAACTCTGTTATTGGTGTCACGCCCCTTTGAAAAATATTTAACTGCACGGCGTTGCGTTTATTGTTTAAAGGCTAGTGACTGGTATTCAAAAGGGTACAAAGTTATTTAGAGAAACTCGGAGTCGCCACTTGACATAGTTTAAGGTGTGCCAAGTCACCAAAAGGTACCTTGGAACACCTCTGACTCGTCTAATGGTCTGCGTTAGAGATTCGGGTAAGGTTCTCAGTTGACTCTCGGGAAGGTATTAGGCACTCTCGAGTCCTGTGCCAAGCACAGTTGCTTTATTGTCGCAATTTTAATTTATTAAATATGGTTGTTATATTAATGCCGTTAATTTGAATTTGTACTTTGATTCAGAAAATTTAAAGGAGTCATTCCTATCCAACCTCACAGAGGACTGGTTAAACTTTAAATTTTAATTCAGAAAATTAAAGTGTATCATTCTATTCCAACCTTACAAAGGACTGGACGAATTTACACTTTTATAATAAAAAAAACGTATTGCGTATTTCCAAACTCACAAAGAAGCTGACCTAATTTTTTTTTTAAAAAAAAATTAATTAACTTCAAAAATAATTAATTTAGAATTGGCATATTTTATTTTAGTTTTCATCTAGCTTAACGAGTAGATCACAAATCATACTTACAATATTGCCTAATCTTTATCAACACAATTTTTTTTGTCTAAAAGTAGATTACAAATCATACTTATTAATGTCTAATCATATAAGCCTTCATAATCCTATTATTTTTTGCCTAATCGTTACACCTTGGGTGGATAATTAACTATATCAAAATAGAGCACATTGGCTATTTTTAATATTTAGCATTCAAATAAACTTGTTATTAGTAAAAGACTTGTGGGCCATAAATTGAGATACCATTTGAAACTAAACTAATTTACAAATTATATACAATACGAAATGTAGAATATAAATGAAGTACAAGAGATATTATTGGGCTTGGTCCATTTTTTAACTGAAAGAAGGCACTGCAGCCCATATCATTTCCATTTTCTCAAAAAAAGATAAAAAAAACGTTGCAGCATTGATACTCCAGAAAGACACCTGGACTTGATCACAATTTGCATTAATGTCCTCATTTTTAGTCTACTTTCAGATTTGCTTTAACTTTCGTGTTAATGTTGTTTGCATGCGTGTCCTAAATTGCCTACTGTTTGAGCCTTTAACCATCTTGCATACAAGTGCCATTTTACAGATTGTATAACATTTGAACAACCCATGGTTAAACTTAAGGACACAACCAAAATGCTTCTACTAAACCCCCATATATTTTCTCTTTATACAAACACATGATCAAAACATTCAAAAGCAAGAAATAGTAACAGGAACATAGAGATACTTTAATGGGCTTTAGGCAGTCCATTTCATATAGATAATAAGGCTATAAATATGGCAATATTTTTCTTATAAGACAAGCCAATGTTTGGTTACCTTGCTTTCAAACTTTCCCAATGACAATAGCAACGACCGGTGGCTTAGATCCGAACCAAAAGCAGCAACAGCCCAAATATCAACAACGAAACAACCCTTTAAAACACCTATTTAAACCCTTAAACTTAAAGATTTATGCTCCAAAAGGCCTATGAAGTAAAGACTTTTGGTTCTAAATCTCAACTTTAAACTCTCTGTTTTTCTCTCTATGTTTTTCAAGTGTTTTTGCTCTCAATTCTCAGCTTTTCTTTCAGCTGGTTGTTGTCTGTGTTTTCAGCTGTAGTTGGTGTCTTAAAGAGGGCAATAAATGGCCCTATTTATGGCTGAAATTGAGACCAAAGGGTGGGGTATGGACTTGTACAAAAGTACAAGCCTACACCCCTACACTTGAGTGCTTTTTAGCTCTATTTTCACCAAGTACAACAGCTATAAAAGGACACTATTTCAGCAACTCTTGGCTGTCCAAAAGCTAAAATTGTGCAAGAAAATGTCCTTTAAAAGGACACCCAAACACTCATTATATTGACTAAAGGACTAGGACAAACAAGGCCAACTAAATCAGCCCCAAACTAAGTTGAAACTGAACCAAAGGGTAACCAAATTCTAACTAAATTGACTAAACTAAACCAAACTAAGACAGCCCCCTAACTAAACTCAACTAAGGTTCTACCAGATTTCACAAAACTGACCAAAACCTTCCCAGGATTGAACATTAACTTGAAACAAAGGGAACATCAGCTTATGCTAACTTGAAATATTTTAACACCCCAAATGAAGCTATTACATACACTACTTGAACCAAGCAATAAGAAAGAGCGCACAGAACACATCAGTCATAGCTTTCATGTTTCATTCAATGGAAAACAACTTCGATTCATTTCATGTTATAACAGATCAAGTAGACTTTACACTTAAGCCAACAAACAACCTCATTAATGGTATACTAACCAAATTCCACTTTGAAAGTATTGAAACATCATAAACATTTCCAAATTTTACGAACTCATTGAGCGACATGAAGTAGGCATAGACTAAATTGCACTAGACCTGATTTTCAATTTTCAATCAAATATCCTAACTTTACAACTAACATTAATCTAAACTAACAGAAAGAATACAGAAACAAACTCACAATTCTCGTTTTAAACCATTGAAGCCGAAACAACATCATCAAACCTGCTTCATCGCAGCAAGGCCAACACGAATCACCCATCGCCGAGCCCCAAACTGCTGCCTCACATCACTATCACTGCCTCGTTGCACCAATTCCACCACGAGCAACCAGTTTTTCAATGTCAATGGCCCTTATAGCCTCAGTTTTCTGTCATCACTGACTCAAACATCATAGCACCACTGCCTCGCCCTCGCCTCATCAAAAGCATTATCATCACAGCCCCTATATCACACCAAACGTCACCATACTCCCTCGTCGCAGCCTCAATATCGCCACTGCTTCAACAAATAAAATCGTCACAGCCCCGTCATCGTCTCAAACTAACAGCCCCCTATAATCAAAGACAAACACCATACTCCCTCTAATGTTGACTATAAACAGCCCCTCCAATCATTTTACCCTACTCCAAAACAGAAACAGAAAAAAGGAAGAAAATAAGAAGAAGAAAAGCAACGAAGAAAAACAGAGAAGAAAGAAACAAAAAAAACAAAGAAACGGGTATGGAGAGACGGGGTATTGGGAAACGGGGTATGGGAAGAGAGAGGGGAAGTAAGGAGAAGAGAAAGGACCAAAAACTCACCGGAAAAAGTCAAGGTGGCCGGATTTCCGACTTTGACCGTCGATCTACGAAAATCGGCTTAGCTTTTGAAGAATCCGAGTTGACAAATGGAACGGGGGGGTCGAGATCTTTTGAATGATGTATTTTTCTAAATTTTCCGGCCACCGGAGGTGGTGGACGGCGGCGGAGCAGTGGTGGCTCCGCCGTGGGAGGCGAATTCCGGCGGCCCCGGCGAAATTTTGCAAGAGTTTGCCCCTTTTTCTGATTTTTGTGTAAATGACAAGAAATTGGAATTTTAAGCTTATATATTGAGCTGGTGGGCCGGATCTAGAAGTGGGCTCATGGGCTAATGTATTGGGCTGTTATTTGTTTTACCAATGGCCATAAAAATGATTTATACACACCAACTAACTGAAATTAAACCACATATTTTACAACACTAACACAATTAAACTATAGAATCAAAAATTAAACACAGAATAAGTAGTTTTGGCAATTTTCATATTTCACATCCCAATTAAAGACAAATTTAGTTAAGAATAAACACTAGGAGTCCAAAAAAATTCGACGGCACGTCCTAAAAATCTAATACGACTATTCTAAGCAATTTTCCTTATCTAGTGCCAAAATTAGGTGATTACAATTGGTCCCACTCAAGCGAATCTCCATCATAATTCAGGAATATCCGTTGAATGGACTGCCAATAAAAGATCTCTTCTTGAAGAATTACTTGCTAAGTATGTTGATTATATTAATATATTTGCCTAGCTATGTCATTTTTAATTTTATTTTGAGATTATTGTTACTTGATATGCTCATTTTGTGAATTGTTATCGTATGTCCAGTTTGTGAATTATTATTTATAAATCTAGAATTTTAGGCGGCAAAAAATTATTTCTCAAATATGGAGTTGTCAAAAGTTGATAGTGAACTTTCTTATAAATTGAGGTGTTTGATTACGCGAGCTAAATGAAGCTCTTTGCTGCAAGCAACGTCATCTAATACCAGTCGACGACCTATTTGTTTTTTTGTATACTAATTATATAAACCTATTTAAACTTTATCCGACACCGCTTGAGCCAAGGTGCATCTGTTCGCAAACAACTTCCTCAACGACATATTTAAAAGTGCATCATAGCTAAAAAATTTCTTATTTTGATTTGTCGTAAGCTCCATATTGTGTGTTAAATGGTTGTCTTGAAGTTCTGTATCATTTTTTGAAGAGGACAACTGATTATGTTTAGAAAGAAACTATCATGGATGAGCGATGGTGAAAGTTATGACTTTTGGTTGGTGGATTGAGACATGAATTTCAGATATGAAATAAATAAAGTATAAATAAGGGTATTAAATTGCATGATACTTTATACGTGGAGAAATTAAAGTGGAGTGTGGTTGGTTTTTGGCGGCGACGAAATTTATATAGTTGCTACTCACTAACAGTTAATTGGATGTGGTGGAAAGAAATTGAGTAATGGGTTATAAGACAAATTGGTCGAGGAGCGATGAAATTGGGTACCGGCTATGATGGTGGAATTGTTGATTGTGGAGTATTTAAAATGGAAGGAATGTGCAATGTATGTGAGTGATATTTTTGTCACATTCATTTTGTCAAATAGTGAAGTTAGAGAAGCGATGACATGGATAGCCTTAACTTCTAACGAACGACAGGTTAGACTCTTTTGGAAAGACAACAATGACTTTGTACATTTTCCATATTTTTTCCAACTCACATTCATCTCCCCTTTTATGCCATCATACTCATCCGTATGTCGTTGATAATTTCATTTAAAAGAACATCATCTTTTTCTTTACATAAGTTAATAATTTCATTTGAACCCGTATTTGAAGCATTGCAATTGTAAGTTTGTGAGAAGTTTAAGAGTATGTTTATAAATATTCTCTTTATCATATAGAGTTAAAGAAAAGTTATTTTTGTATAGTAGTTATTTGTATTTTTTAATGATAACATTCTTAAGTGTTTATATATGTGTTATAGAGACAATCTAGGTGTCCAATCTTTTTAAAAATGAATTTGAGTGTCAAACTATTAAAAAAAATACAAAATTTTGTTACGAATATGTTGTATTGTGGATGTCCATTACTCTCATAGCTTCATGAATAAGCTTGACCTACAAATAGCTTACAAGTAGCTCACAAGCAGATATCTTGCAAGTAGCTCATGCAGGCAGCTAACAAGCAGCTCTATGAAAAGCCTTGCAGCTTGAAGAGACTTGCAATCAAGCAGACAACTTACAAGTAGCTCATGCAGACAACTTGCCAGCAGCTCCTGAAAAGCGTTGCAGCAGCTTCCTGAAAAGCCTTGCAGCTGCTTCTTTTCTTCTATAAATAAGAAGTCATTTCAATTTATTATGTACATCAATTTGAGATGAAATAATATATCAGCCTCTCTCTATATAGTTTCTCTATGTTATTTACTTTGCAACTATTATTTCTCTGCTTTATTTACTTTGCAGCTATTATTTCATAACGCGTTATCAGCACGAGATTTTGCCAACTTGAGCATATATTGTGCAAAGATGTAGAGAATTGTGTTTGAGAAACAAGATTACTTTTTTTCTCGATGCTGTCTTGGTGGTTGTTTTCTTCAAGGTAAGAAATAAAGCTTTTATTATCCAACTTTCACTAATTTCTTTTTATCTTGATCTGAGGCTTACAACGACATTGCCAAGACTAGATAGAAATACTACTTGATCTTTCCTCATGCCATGTGAGTATTATTGCTTCGTGTGTATTTAATTTTGTGATATCTACAATCACCTATAATAGATATATTTTATGTCTTATTTTGACCCATTCATTTATGCCTATGACCACCAGAAGTGGTAGTATATTCATAGGCTTGCAATTGAAGTATGATGGAGAAAAACTCTACATATTACATGGATACCTCACATTTTTTCAGGAAGCAACAATATCTTAAAAGAAGTTCTAAGCAATAGTTATGTTTCATTTCTTGAAGAATTGCAACTTTTGATAAATGCTACAAATACATTCCTTGGAGAGAATGTGAAAACATCTAACCTTATTGTGAAATATCACAACTCATCTCCAGAAGAAGTAATATAATTGAGATAATATATTCTCAATGTTCATAGGCTTTTAAATTTGCTCGTGAAGCAGCAAAAACTTTTAAATTTGCTCCTGAAGCAGCAAAGCTTTCAAATTTGCTCCTGAAGCAGCAAAAGCTTTCAAATTTGCTCCTGAAGCAGCAAAAACTTTCAAATTTGCTCCTAAAGCAGCAAAGCTTTTAAATTAGCTCAGAAAACAGTAAAAAGTTTCAAATTTGCTCCTGAAGCAGCAAAAGCTTTCAAATCTACTCTTGAAGCAGCAAAGCTATTAAATTTGCTCAAAAAGTAGCAAAAAGTTTCAAAATTGCTCTTGAAGCAGCAAAAAGCTTTCAAAATTTCTCCTGAAGCAGCGAGAGCTTTTAAATCTGCTCCTGATGGAAACGCATCCAAATTTGCTTCCGAAGCAGCAAAAAACTTTTAAATTTGCTCCTGAAGCATCAAGCTGTTAAACTTAATCATGGAGTAAAGAGAATTTTGAAAATTTCTTGAGAAATATTTTGAAGTAGTGTCTTCTTGAGCTTCAGAAAAATGATGAGCTATTATTGGCAAAATACGACCAATTGATTAGATTCAATCCCCAAGTGATTGAGAACACCACAACCAACTCCTGTAGAGGTGGAATGACTAAAAGAATATATATGTTATTGTTGTAGTGTATATGAACTTATTGGGCACATGCTTATCATCGTAACATCTTGTAATGACCTCAAGTATCACTGAGAGATAGAAGAGCCTTGTATAATTTTGACCACATTTATATATCACATAGTTCTTATTTGTTTTCCAGATGAAAAGAAAATGTATCATGTACCTTCCTAGAAGGAAGTATCAAATATGTGATTGCTCTTCAGATCAATATGACAAGATGTGAATATATGACTTTGCTCCCTGAAGGAGATATTACCATAAAGTTGGTGTTGGAAACATTAAGTACTATATATAATTCAAATATTTACTTTTTTCATCTACAATATTTCTTTATAATTTTTATTTGATTACAATTTTCTTTCATAACACAAAATTATTCAAAAGCTCCAAAATGACTAATTGTTTGTATGAAATAGTAATGTCACATGCAATGTTTAAATAATATTTGATTATAGAAAATTAAATTTAAATCTTCCGAAGAGCTTATATACTGGTACATGAATATTTGAATATGTCATGATTGACATACATATTATAGTAAAACCTGAAGTTTACGGATAAATATTCACTATCACATTAAGACAACAAATAATAAGAAGATTGAATATCTTCGAACATAGGGTATAAAAAGTGTTTGTAAATGTAAAAGATTACCCGATGCATTCTTTATTTCAAACTATACTAATAAGCATGATGTCATCATATACCTCGATAAACCAAAAGTTTATTGATACAAAAGTCGTTGACATGACAAACCAGAAGTTTATCAATACAATAGCATATGTCATGGTAAACTTGAAGTTTACCAATTCATATAATTCGTATAAGTTGGCATAACCGATTTAACCATCTTGGTTTTAATAAGATGCACACACTAAGAGTTTAGCATATAATGAAGAACTAGAAGATTCTTCAAGAGTTCTCTTTTGCTGCTTGTTCTCTTATTGATTACTAAATCATCTAAAGATTGAGATAAATTCTCTAAACTCTGGAACATATAAGAAGTGAATATGGGCCCGTTCACCTGCCATGTGAATCATTTATAGATGCACCTATGAGATGGTCACATGTGTGTTTATTATCAACCTGCAGATTGATAATTGAGCTTATGTGCTTAATTAATTTGATTAAAAGCACAATTTCCAGATTATGCAATCAAGATAGTTCATCTTGATAATGATGGTTTATGTCCAACCTGGTTTAGCATCTAATGTCTCCGACTAAATAGCTAAACCACTGTTTATGAGATCAAAGCAGCATATATCGATATGTGATATATAATAGTGCTTGTATGCATCACGCCAACAAATTATAATAAATTCTCCCCTCGCAAGTGGTTCAGGGTCAGGAACAAAATATGTATATGTTATCTTTCTAACATTAGGGGGGAGAAAATAAGCAGCTTAGAAATATGTTGTAAATTATCATTCGTATGATCCTCATTTAAAAGATAATTCAAGCCAGATGCCAGATGCATTTGTTGACCCAATCAACATCATATTTCAGTTGCAAGATGCTCCTATTCGGATTAAAGTCCCTGAAGGACATAATCTATTGGGTTCGCTGACTAGCTCTGGGCATATATGATTTTATGCTCGTACTCTGTCAAATTATAGTATAGTTTAAGATATCGCTCCACAGGGATTGGAACCACCTAGGCTACGGATTTATCTTGTCTTTTTCACTATTTGAGAGAATCAAGTTGGTGATATGAGAATTGTTTAATAGGCTTAAAATTTTAAATAACAGTAGGGTAAATATTTTATGGATTTTTTAAAGTAAATAGAAGATAATAAAGATAAAGGTTGGGATACTTTGAATCAACAAGATAAAACTATTATAATAAAATCAAAATTTCATTATTTCTTCTCTGTTTAATTACATGATTGCTTATTTCTAATACAACCAAATCACATAAAACTAACCAATTAATAACACCTATTTCGGTTAATGTAGTTAATCAATTGACAGTGAAACAGAGACCTTGTTCAAAGAATGATCATTTATTTCTAATACAACCACTTCACTTAACCACAATATATTAATAGTACCACTCGAGCTTATACTATTAATTTATTGATAGTCAGTGATATTAAACAATAATTGATTAATAACGCCTCTTTCAATTAGTCTAGCTAAACGACTAAAGTAATGATTCAAACAAGAAGTATCTTAGTTGAGTACACCAAGTGAGCAAAAACCTCTTTCGATTAGCTTTTACTAAATCAATAATTTTATTTGAGTCAACTCCTCCGTGAGAATTAGAATTGAAAGAAATAAGATAAAGATTATGATTAATCTTGTGTATAAAGATGATAAAGAGAAAACCCCAACATAAGAATATAATAAAATCAAGACTTCCATTATAAAAACTTTATCAAGCTTCAACTAATATCCCAACAAAAAAAACTACTCCATTATAGAGAAAATAAAATAATATTCCTACAAAGAAGAAACAACTTATAAAACTTAAAATAAAGCTAATAGAGAGGTGTTTATTTTTTACACAGAAGATGGTCTCTCCTTCTCAACAAACGTTGGACTATTTATAGAGAAATTTTCCAGCAAAAAGCTCCACCGATGCGAAGTCACTAATGCCATTGGTGGGATTTTCTTATTATTTTCCCACTAATGCGAACCACCGATGGCATCGGTGCCCTTTTCTTCCTCTTTCCTACTAATGCGAACTCACTAATGCTATTGGTGTCATTTCTTCCTTCTTTTCTCACTGATGTGAGCCATCGATGCCATTTTCTTCATCTTTCCCAGTAATGTGAAATCACTAATGCCATCAATGGCATTTCTTCATTCGTTTCCCATTAACGTGAGCCACCGATGGCATTGGTGCTTTTTTTTCCTCTTTTCTTATTTTTGCGTTTTTTGCTTTTCTAGAAGAATATTTTGTGTATTTGCACATTTTGAAGGTAATACCATATATTTTATTATATATATATATAAAATAATAATAATAATAATAATAATTTATGTATTTAAATATATATAAAATATACAACTATCATTCGCCTGAAGCGTAATAGACTAATTGGTTGCAAAGGTAACAATCTCTGAACAATTAGAGAAGGAAATATTTTAAATGGTCATAATGAGGAGGCAATGTGCTCTTGAAGAGCCCACGACATAACAGTTCAAGAAATCTCGCGAGAGGATCAGGTACTTGAAAATTATGAAATAAAGAGATCTAATATGTTATGTCGCTTTGCAAACCGAGAAATTGATCATTGATGATATCTTTGATACAATATCGCGCGTAATATTTTAAAATATTATGAGGATCTGAAAGTCGCGTTTGTTAAAGCATGCTGGCGTGAAAATTATTTGCCAAAATAAAATGATGCTTTGGTGAGTGCAAAATATGTTGCAAATATAGTCCGACACCAGAAGATGTCGGTTAACATCTACTAATGTGTTGTCATAGCCTATTTACGACTCACCTAATGAAATTTTTATGAAAATCCCTGAAGGATTTAAAATGCCTGAAGCATATAATTCAAAGTCTCGGAAAATGTACTCAATCAAATTACAAAGATCTTTGTATGATTTAAAACAATCAGGGCGCCTGTAGTATAATCGTCTTAGTGAGTATTTGCTAAAGGAAGGTTATATAAATGATGTCATTTGTCCATATATATTCATAAAGAAAACAACATCACAATTTGTTATACTTATTGTTTATGTTGATGACATAAATCTCACTGGAACTCCAGAAGAGCTCCAAAAGACAATTGATTATTTAAAGAGAGAATTTGAGAGGAAAGATCTCGGAAAGACCAAACTTTGTCTTGGTCTACAAATTAAACATTCAGTAATCGGAATCCTTATTCATCAATCTGCCTATACATAAAAGGTCTTGAAACGATTTTGCATGGATAAAATACATTTATTAAGTACTACAATGATTGTTCAATCCCTTGAAGTGGATAAGATCCGTTCTGACCTCAAGAAGAGGATGAAGAAGTCCTTGGTCCTGAAGTACCATGTCTAAGTACAAATGGTGCACTTATGTAGCTTGCTAATTCTACAAGACCTGACATGGCATTTTCTGTTAGTGTTTTAGCAAGATTTAGTTTTACTCCTACACAACGACATATAAAAGGTATCAAATAGGTATTACGATATCTGACGGGATCTGTTGATATGAGTTTGTTTTATTCTAACAAATATGGTGCAAATCTTGTTGGTTATGCAAATGCAGGATATTTATCTGACCCCGCATAAGGCTCGATCTCATACTGGTTATCTCTTCACATGTGGGGGTACTGCCATATCATGGCTCTCTACAAAACAATCAATGGCTGCTACTTCTCCAAATAATGTTGAGTTAATAGCTATTGATGAAGCAAGTAGGGAATGCGTATGGTTGAGATCGGTGATACATTTCATTAGAGAAAGATGTGGTCTGAAGATTTTCTAATCGGGCAGACTTTTTCACCAAATCTTTACCACCTACAACTTTTGAAAAAATTGTATATAACATTGGAATGAGGAAACTTAGAGACTTAGATCGAGGTTTCCATTAGGGGGAGTAAAATACGTGTTGTACTCTTTTTTCCTTTACCAAGATTTTTTCCACTGGATTTTTCTGGTAAGGTTTTTAATGAGGCAACTGGTCATGCGTATTACAAGACAAGTGTACTCTTTTTCCTTCACTAGGATTTTTTCCCACATGGTTTTTTCTTAGTAAGGTTTTAATAAGACACATTATCTATTAATAGACATCCAAGGGGGAGTGTTATGAATACGTTGTATTGTGGATGTCCATTACTTCTATAGCTTGCTAATAAGCTTGATCTACGAGTAGCTTACAAGTAGCTCACAAGCAGATAGCTTGCAAGTAGCTCATGTAAGCAGCTAACAAGCAGCTCTATGAAAAGCCTTGCAGCAGCTTGAAGAGGCTGCAATCAACCAGACAACTTACAAGTACCTCATGCAGACAGCTTGCCAGCAGCTCCTGGAAAGCCTTGCAGCAGCTTCCTGAAAAGCTTTGCAGCTGCTTCTTTTTTTTCTATAAATAGAAAGTCATTTCAGTTTATTATGTGCATCAATTTGATATGAAATAACATATCAATCTTTCTGTATAATTTTTCTATGTTATTTACTTTGCAACTATTATTTCTTTGTTTTCTTTACTTTGCAGCTATTATTTCATAACGAATTTCAATATATTGTACTATTTTAAATGCGGAATAACAGAAGAGACAAACATTGCATAGGATTATGTTTTCGATCCTTCACTGAATTATATTTGGATATCTCTAGTTGTTTGAACACACTATGTGACCATGCTACGAGTTGTTCGGTTCGGTTACAAATACGTGGCTATCAAATAAGGAATTAGGCATAAAAGTTTGACAAGTAACCTTGTCACGAGAAATCTACCAAAATAATTCCCACCCTAATGTCTTATTTCACTTTTCACCTCTCTTTGATATCTCTTATTAGTTACTAGGGTATTCAAAGAAAATAAAAAAAATCACGCTAAATCATAAAAATCCAATTAAACCAATTGGATAAATTGTTTATTTCTTTTGGTTTGATTTGCTTTGATTTAATATTATGTTTTAAAATCACTAAAATTTGATTTGGTTTTAAGCAAATAAAAAACTACTGTAACAAACTGAAACAACAAAATCATATATATGCATAATGTACTCTATATCAACTTTTGGTCCTGATTACACAAATGATCAAAGTGCTCAAAGTCTCCAAAATAAGCACTTAGATAAGATAGTAATATTCTGATATATACTACTATCTAGTTTCAAAGAATGACCAAACAAGGTATAGATCCAAATTGCACCGAACTTGATTTCCCTGCCATTTCTGCACAGTACACGTCCAACACTTTGCTTACCCAAAAATAAGCTACTACTATTTCAATCATAGAAAGTAGGCATGAAAGAGTGAAGCAACTTCCAAAATCAATTTGTTTCCTTCTTAAAATAATGGCACTTCCTAGTCAATTATAAAAATCGTTTGGCATGTTTCTAGGGTCCTTTGGGTGAGAGGGACTTTTAAGTTACTCAAATAAGAAAAGGGGACAAAGTCTTTAAGAATTGGGTGAGGGGGACACTTTTAATATTAATACTAATTACTAATACTTTAAAAGCCCACAAGTTTTTTTATTTGCACAAAGCCCCCCACTTTCTCATCTCCCCACCCCAACCCCCCCCCCCATTCGGACCCCCACCCCTCTGCCTATCCACCACCACACCACCGCCTTCTACCACCCACCACCACCTTCAACCACCATCCACTACTCACCACCACCTCCTATCACCCTCCACCACCAACCAGCACCTCCTATCACCATCCACAACCAACTAACCAGCACCTTTTACCACCCTCCACCATCAACCAACACTTTCTACCACCATCCACTACCACCTCACCGCCCTCCACCACTATAATAAAATGATATGTACACATCAGTCAGCCGTGTACACATATAATATATGTGTACACATATATTATATGTGTACACATATAATATTATGTGTACACATCAGTTGAGATGTGTACACATATTATTACATGTGTACACGTATAATATATGTGTACACATCTGACGAGATGTGTACACATCTTTTCCAGCCGTGAAAAATATCTCCAAAATTGTATAAACATGTGAAAAATATGTTTATTCATCCGAAAATATGTGTGAAACGATTAGAAATAAAAAAAATATGTAAAAGAATGAAACATTGATGAAGAAGAAGAAGAAAAAAGAGAAAAATGGAAAAAGATAAAATGAATACGAAGAAGAAAAGAAAATGGAGACGAAGAAGAAAGAAAAATAACAAAGATGGTGATGAAATGAAATTTGAAGAAATCTTGAAGAAAGAAGGAGAAGGAAGAAGAAAAAAGAGGGAGAAAGAAGAAAGAGAGAGAAAAATAAAAGTTTGAAATTATTTGAATAGGTGGGAGAGTAAAAGTGGGTGGGAAGGAGGGAAAACAAAATATTTGAATTTTTTTGAATTTGGGGTGTTTTTGTAAATTTTAGAAATTTTTCTTCCACCCACAAGTTTTAAATATTACAATTCGACCCTCACTTAAATTAATTAATTTTTTGTCCCCTTTTCTTTTTTTGAAACTTGAGAGGTCCCTATGCCTCTTTTTACACATGTTTCTACTACTTTAAATCGATCCATCTCCTTTTTCAATTTAACAACAGTCAACATCAGCATTACAACTTTTAATGCTTAGCTCTTCATTTTTTTCAACATCAAATTGGGTATTTATTTCAATGTTTAATCAAGTGTATCTCAATTCTATACTAATTAGGATTAGATAAGCTTAATCATTTCTATTCTTTGTTCCACTAGAACCAAAATTAAAAAAAGAATTTTGGAAGGAAAATCATATATTCCCCAACTTGTCAAAAATCAATAATTACACTACTGCACCGACACCCTGTATGTCAAACATACTAAGAAAATTATGTGCTAACATTAAAATGAAGGAATATTTGCCTAAATTACCTCTATGTCTCTCTTAAAAGGGCAATTTACTCGAATTTTGTGCCAACAACCTTCTCTGTTTGAGCCTGTCGCACCAGACATATCTAATGCAGTTTCCTCTGTCATCAAAAGAGATTTACGAGATTTATAATAGGTGGTGTTATATGTACTCACAAAGATTATTTATATGTTTACAGGTAGAAATCTAATAGAAAAGCTTAATAAAAAAAGTACAAAATTCCACGTCATGAAGTGGATAATCTCATATGAATAAATTATCTTAGGACCATTAAAAAATTAGAGTAAAAGCTAAAGCAACACATGTCATTAAGATCAATCTAATCACGTTTCAATTTTTCCTTAAGGGCCTGTTTGGAAAGCCACTGTGTAATTGGATTTGGGTGTAATTGGGTGTAATTACTCAGTTTGGCGTGTTTGGCTGACCAAGTAATTACTTGGTCAGCATGTAATTGGGTGTAATTGAGGCTATGTAATTACACTCTTCAATTCTTAGGGGGGAGCTGAGAATTGCTGGTAATTACACTGTGTAATTACAGGGTTACTTTTTAATTTCTATTATCTTTGTTTTTATTTTAAGTTTATTTTCTTTTTAATTTCTTATTCTTTTTTTATTTTAAAATTCTTAATTTTATATTAAATATATAATTTCTTTAAAATCATTTCTCTTTTATTTTTTTCTTCTTATTTTCTTATCTTTACTTTTTGCTTCTTGGTAACCTTTCTCCTTTTTTATTTCTTTACTTTGAACTTATTTTATTTTTGACTATATCATATATTTGTTCATTGTTTTTCTTTCGTACCTCCCTATCATTTTGACGACATTTACTTCTTGCAATTTCTTATCTTCCTTGGTAATTACAACGTTATCTTTTTTTCTTTTTTATTTTTTAATTTCTTGTTTTAAGTATATTATTTATTTTACATATTTTTCTTTCAGTTCTTTTTTTTTCCTCACTTTCTAAGTATCTTTACTTTTTGTGGTACCATATAACTTCTCAAATTTTATTTCTTCGTTACTTTCTTTATTTTATCTTCTTTATTTCTCTTAGTGAGTTACTACTCTAGTTTTTTTGAAACTTTGTCTCTTGATCTTAGAAAGACGAATATTAATAAAAATGATAGGTAAATTTCAAAAAAATAATTGAACAATAATTTGGTATAATAGGTTTTTTTTTTTATTTAAAAAGATCTAACAGTATAATTACACTTGTGCAACCAAACAGTACGCTTGTAATTACACTGTAATTACACTATGGCAGACAAACAGGACTTCGTAATTACTTTATTGTGTAATTACTAGGCTGTGTAATTACTACCCTAGTAATTACACCAAATCCAATTACGAGTTGGTTTCCAAACAGACCCTAAATTATAGTAGCACCCAATCCTTAAACACTCCCTTCACCGAATAATACAATTAAAAAAACATTTGCAATACTCAAAACAAATACAAGTCCCATAAGACAATTTCACAAACAGATTCGAAGCAGCGATTTAAATGGCGGCAAGTGCGAATCCAGCGGCGGGTGAAGAAGGAACGAGCAATGCTAACGGCGTTACAAATAACGGGGTTTCAGTTCCTGATAACTCTGTGATAGGTCCCACTCAAGCCAATCTCCGTCACAATTCAGGAATTTCCGTTGAATGGTCACCTGATGAGCAATCTGTCCTTGAAGAATTACTCGCTAAGTATGTGAATGTTTGTAAATCTAGAATATTAGTTTCCATGTATAATTAGATTATGTTACGAGCTTGAAGTTATATACGCTGACAGTGTAAATTCAATCTAATTTAACTTATTATAGCTGGTTATTTAAATGAGCTTTTTACGGTAGCAGGTCCAGGTTACTTATACAGTTATATGAGTTTTAAGTTATATACCTCATAACTGTAAAAAAATACTATGTCTACAGTACCGCGTCAATTTACGTGTTGTAGCTAGTAACCTGCTTTATTTTCATGATTAAAATGTCTCATTTTTTATGGAGGCTTACCTGAACATGTCATTGGATGACCTAATAGTGTAAAAATCTGACGATGTATATAACTTAAATCCCTTGGTTAACAGATCTAGCTGGTTTAGTATAGTAGTAGTTTCAAATCAAGTTTATAACTTAAAATCCCTTGGTTAACGGATCTAAGTTGTATAATTTTTTTTGCCCTATCAGTGTAATTTAACCGATTATAGCATGTTACGTAAATAGAGATACCTGTAATTACTTTTTAAGTGACTTGATAGTTTTACATCCATCGGTGCTTAGAACTTAAACTCTATGATAATATAGTTTTTCTTTTTCTTTATTACTTTCCATTTAGTTGTTTAATTAAGCTCATGTTTATCTAGATGCTTTATGATAGAAAGGTCTCAGTTTTGTTTATTTTACACCAGTAATCGGAACAGGTAGATCCACGCAAGTTAATATTACCCCCTCTCTCTCTATGTCTCTCTTTTTTTTTTGGTGTAACCAAAAACTACTCACTCGCCAGTGAAAGGTTCATGACTAAGCAGTGGTCTATGATATTCATAAGCCTTATTATTTGACGTGATTTTATGCTTGACGAGAAGAATACTAAAAGAAGTGAGAACTAGGTTTGTTGCTTATTTTTATTTGGGAGGTCGGGAAGGAACGGGGAAATATAAGAGGGTAAGGCAAACTTCATTGATATTTATTTAGTTGATGTATCAATTTGATCAAATATATAGTATTGATGCATTACTTAGAAATAATTAACTTTTTAGTTAATTTCATTGAGTTAAAAGCATTCCTGTCTATAACCTCATGTAGATCATGCAAAGTCTTTGTTGTCGTCAATTGCATCGTACACGTTGATTTTCGGCAAGTGCTTACGATGCGAATGAACAATCGTTAATTTCCCCGAATCAAGTTAGAGTAAGCATAAGTAAAGGATGGAAAAAAACAAGATTGCACGAGAAATGCTTGTTTTAAATATCCTGCTGTAGCATAGATGAGCAAAATTAGTCCTCTGCTTCATTCATCACTTTTTTTCAGCCTTCTCATTTAAGGCTTGATTATCTGAATTATGTATTTCCGCGCAACTGAACTTTTCTGGTCAACTTCTGACTTATTACTGTTTGGCTCTGTTTGCTGCGGGCATTCACGAACAACACTGCTGCGAAACTGTCTTGCTTAGTTTAGTTTGATAGATTGATATTAAGCCGAAATTGAATAGCGCAACTCTATTTTGCAGATATGCAACGGAGAGCAACGTAGTTCGGTATGCTAAAATTGCTATGCAGTTAAAAGACAAGTTGGTACGAGATATAGCATTGAGATGCAGATGGATGAGTGTAAGTCTTATGATTCCATATTAGTTTTAACTATTTATTCGAATATTTATTAATAAGCTTTTATCACCCAATTTTAACGTTTAAAGCATATCTGTTAGCCTTTCCGTAATTGAAATGTTGAGATTAGTTGAAGTGGAAATCTTTACCTGCTCCATTGGATGTAAGCAGAAAAAGTGGACTTGGAAAGGTGTTGGTCGGATGGATGTTAATATTTGTACATAGTTAGGCTGCTAGGCTTGATCTCAAGTGTATGATGTACTCTAGAAGATGTTAAACTTGAGAATGTCCAGGAGTTACGAGGTTATTTTCTTAACGCTACCAAATAATTAGTGGTGCCCATGACCGTTCTTGCACATGTTGTGTTTCGGGGTGGGATGGAGTGGGGGTGGGGACAGATCCTACTTCTAAATCTCTAGCAAAAATTAAGTGCGGCAAAAACTCCTTGCAAAGCATGATTGTTCTTTTTGTAGCTATTATGAGAATTTTTGAAGGATCGAACTAGAGAGACAACTGAAAAAAGACGTTGGCTAGTTATGGCAAGAATTTCAGAATAGTCAATTTGAAGTTGGTGATTGGAAGAACATCAAGATGTGGCAAGTTGCATGGCTGGATAACTCTCCTTTAACGGGGATCCTCCATGATCTATATGTTATAGTGATGAACCAAGAGGCCACTGCGGCTGTTCTGTAAACAGGCAATAGATTGGAACCTAGAGTTTAGAAGGATTTTTTTCACTGCGAGTTTGAGAGGGTGGCACAACTTACCAAGAAACTGGAAGTTCCAATTAAAGAGTCACAGAATGATGGACTGATTTGGAAAGCAGAGAAGGATTATTGCTTTACAGTGAAATAGCATACTGAACGACACTGTTAGAAGCAAACAATGGCCATGGAGAACCTTTTGGAGGAGTAAGCCACCATTGAAAGTAGTATGTTTCATTTGGATTGCTGTATGCAGAGTTTGTCTAACTCAAGCAGAACTTTTTGATGAGGGTATTAAGTATGCGTGCCGGATTGCTGTATGTGCATAGATGCATCGGAAGATTCAGAACAGCTCTTCCTAAATTGTACAATTTTCTGCCAAATCTCGGGCTGTTTACGAACCTTGGCATTAATTGGGTGATATCCAGCACTCTAAATATGCAATCAGCCGTTGGAACAATCAAAGATAAGCAAACATCTCAAGGCAGCATGGGACTCCGTCCATTAATGGATAATATGCTCAATGTGGAAATAGAGCAATTTTAGATTTTCTGAGGGAAAATCAGTGGTACTGCATTAATTCAATGTATAAAATATAGGCGCTTAGTGTTTTTGGCTTTTTGGTGTTAGAAGAAGAATTCAAATTTGCTCCTTGCAGTAGAAGTAGGCAAGAATCCTAACACCAGGGGCGGATTTTAAGGGAAGGTAGGGGTGCCATGACACCCGCTAGCTTCGAATGAAACGTTGTATATATAGGTATATTTATATAAGATTTACTACAAGTTAATACAGATAAAAATATTGGCACCCGCTAAGCATGAAACTGCCTTGGTGCCAGTGGCAACATGGTCATACTTGGGCTCAAAAGACGTGGGTTCGAATCCCAGTGATGGGACTTTTTAAGCTCTTGACTATTATTGCTTTGCACGGTTGCAACAAGTACCATTCCCACCTAGCCTAGGCAATAGGGCATCTCTTTTCTTTTCCCCTTTTTCCCTTTTGTTTGCTAAATCTCTTTTCCTCTCTCTTCTATTCCTCTTCTCCCTCTTCTTTGTTTCTTTTATTGTTGTTTTCTTTAATTTAGTTCTACTATAATACCTTATTTTATGACCTTTTTTTTTTTGGTTAAATAACTTGAATTAGTTTCAATTAATATATAGTTACTCTTTTTCTATATAAAGAATAATTTGAGTAATATTTGTTATTGACTTTTGAAGAATTAAGTAGCTTGATTAATAGATCTTTTGAGTGAATTCTCATAGATTGGAAATCTGAAGTTATTTTTAGGCAAAGAATTGCTAAGTTAATATTTATGATGAAGAAATTAACACTAGATTAGTGAAGGTAAATTAGTCTAGTCAATCATAGTAATTAAGCTACTTTTAAGCAAATTTTCTAATTGGTGCGCTCTTTCAGTTTTTTTTGGTTATTATTTTTGCAATGATCTTTCATAATATAACATTAAAATAAAGCGTGAAACTGGATAATTGAACTAAAGCTAGTTGAAGTAACAAAAAATTGAATGTCCGACCAGATCCACCCTTCCTATTTGGCCTTTATGGCTAACGGTAGATATGGCGAGTAGCACCCGCTATCTTCGAATCCTGGATCCGCCTCTGCCCAACACCTATACAGATCACAGCACTCCCTTTGTTCTATTTTGTCTGTAGATTCACTTAGTTGTAATTTAAGTAAACTTACCTGATACAGCAACAACAAAGCCTCAATCGCAAACAAGTTGGGTCGGCCTTACCCTGAACGGGTTTCTTAACATCTCCAAAAGGATTATAATTCCACTTTAACTGTAAACTCCATTAAGTGTGTGCTGTGTGGGACACTTGTGGAAATTCATGTATACTGTATTCTTACAAAAGTTTGGTTTGAGAATCCCTTTTCTGGAGCTAAGAAGCTTTTCTCTGTTTTGCAAACAACTTTGTTTAATAGTGCTTTTCTTTTTCTCTTTTTCTTATTGAGGCAGAAGAAGGAAAATGGGAAGCGAAGAAAAGATGATCATGTTTCGAAGAAGAATAAAGACAAAAAGGTGTGTTATCTAGTTGCAGTACAAGGCCTTATAATAGCTGCTAAAGAATAGTGTTTTCTATTGTCAAGTGTCTCTTTGTTGAATGAATGATCTACGTTATACATCCATATGTAGTCATCTTTGTGCTTGGGGGAATGGCACAGCTAGTGAGGTTTTACCGAAGCGTGTCTGCTGCAAGTTGAAAACATCCGTACTTAGCCATGTTGATCTTGCTGTGAAGACTGCACTGATCTTTTTTTCTTTTTTTAAAATTTTTAATTTGTTAAATATGGAACTTTGCAGTATTCTCTTGATGATACATTGTCCACTTGGAAAGTTACTTGGCTCTTACATCTTTTAAAGATGAGTTTGGATGTGTTCAATAGTGGGTTTTCTTGTAACAAATTTTATTATATATAGGGGGAAAGGGAAGGGAAAATGGGGAGGGGATTACAAGGTGAGCGATCTGCAGTACTCTTCTGTCTACCTGTCCTGATCATCCCCTTAGTGCTAGCACTTCATGGAACTAAAATTTTTTTTGGTAGAGATCTTACTCTGTTTTGTCCAAAGACTGTCTCCCATTCAGTAAAACTTTGTAGTAATGTGACTCTCTGGGAACTAAGGACATGAAAAGTCGAGTTTGTGATCCAAATTTTGTGGAAATTCTTTGAAGAAGATCACAAACATTGGAAAATTCATTATACCCAGGTTTTGAATTGGCCCGAGAATTTGCCATGGTCATACTTTTGGGCTTTTGGAGCCTAACGAGGTACACCTGCAGAGTAAATAAATTAGAAGATACCTAACGATCAAAAAATAAATAAATTAGAAGATACCTATTGAACCTGTTTTTCGATATATACCGGCATCCCATTCTCAATCCCATGGTGAGTCAGCCATGGCTCCATATATCCTCTTTCAGTATTTTCCAGGTTCATGGAATGGGTCTTATGAAAGCATGCTTGTTAAATCTGGATTATCACCATGCCAAGAAGCAGATATGAGTAGCAGTTTGTGATCATTGTTTCTTCAGCTTTGTCAATCTGATTTCTTATTTTGATGTGAGGTCCATGTCATTTGAAAATTTGAAATCTTGGTGAGCTGACAACTGTGTGACGTAAACAAAATGTAGATGTGCTTACACAAAAAGGCAACTTTATGTAAATAATCGAAAAACAAGAAAAGCAACTTAACGTAACATATGCACGCAAAGTATTTGTTTATTAATCATGATTTTGGACTGTTATCAGGCTATGCCTTCATTGAGTATATAATGACCCAAAAGGGGGCTTACCTAAATTACAAGCTTTAGCTTTTCAGAGAAAGAAGTAGTCCTTTGTTATTTTAGTTCCATTTAGATATATCCTGTCAAGTGTAGGGCCACTGATATCCTCAAGTGCTGTATGTGTATGTTTGCTTTTCAACTCTTGGAGTGCGTTGACATGATTAGCTTTTGGAATCAACTCCTCTTCAAACCATTGAAAAAAAGATTTGCTTGCAGTCTCTTAGCCCTCTAAAAGAAAAAAAAGGACATATGATTTTCTTGCACTCTCAACTTTTGAGAGCTATTATGTTGTAATTGCACTCATAAGTCATAACTTCTTTGCCATAATTTACTAGTTTGTTGGTTTTCAGGAAAAAGTTACTGATTCTATGCCAAAATCTACTCATGTTGCTAGTCGCACAAATGGTCCTCCCTATGCGCAAGCTGTTATGTCAATGGACAGCGATGATGGAATTTCCTTCCAAGGTTTGTCCTTATGCCTCAGATTCTGCTTCTTAAAATCAACTGAAAGATGAGAATGTGATTTTTGACTAGGAGCTGTGCTCTAGATTTTGACCTTGGATCCTCAAGATTTTTGTATTTGCTCCAATTTATCCTGTTGTTCGATTTCGTGGTTTTATGGGGAATACTGTTTTCCAGTGCACTTATAAACAACTCAGAATGTTTCGTTTCATTATGTGGATAGACTCATAGAAGAACAACACAAAGAATTTGCATTACATTCTCCTGTTTCTGTCCGTGATATGCCCATGTGAAATGATCGTGCTTATTATCTAGGTCCTCTTTTTTCTTATTTTATTTTGGACACCTATGATGTATGTAAATGTTGTAATTTTGCAGCCATTGGTGGTCCTACTGGACAGCTTCTTGAGCAGAATGCTCAGGCATTGGATCAAATTTCTGCAAACTTTGCAGTTTTTAAGGTCTGTCGATGGTTTCAATATTTTTCTCTACCCCATGCCTCATCCCTTTTTCTTGTGATCTGTAACACAATGGAAGTTGTACTGTATGTGGGTAAACCATATGGGTAATTTGCTTGTTTATACTTGTAATAGGATTACTGAAATAGGAGAATACTCATCTCTGTTGCTTATCAGCTCATCTGAATACACCGACAATAATGATAACATGTTATACTTTATCAGCTCCCTTCAGTAATAGTGGGACTGCCACTTAGATTTTGGTGTATATACCAGCACCTTCTTAGTGCTGGTTCCTACTTAATGATATTCTATCTTTACTGATCAAAGAAAAGAAAAAAGAAAGAAAATTCATCTCTGTTACATTGCTCATGTGAAGGTAAAGGGGATAAATTTCTTCATTGCCTGATAGGAAGAAAAAATAGCTAAAATTCTGCCCCTAGTGGGAATGATGAGGGAGAAAAGATATCTTCATCCTCTTCTTGTTCCCTACTGTGGGAAGGTTCAATTCTGGAGGAGACACCAGATTCTTTTGTTTTATTCTACTCATAGTCATTTCTACGTATGATGAAATACAATTTTATATATGCATTTTAGCGTGTTAATTTTTGCAAACTCGGTAAACGTATGGGAATCAGTTAGAGGGGGATGATCTTTCTCTTGAATCCAGAAATCGTCTCTATTGTTAAGATGTAGAACTATGAGTACTTCATTCTGTTATGGTGCTGCGTAATGATATTCTTTGCTTGCAAGATCCTTTTTTTCCCAGTGCGCTCATCCATGGTACAACAGGTATTATTCGTGTTAATACCTTATCCCTTTTCTGTTATTGTTGCAGATCCAGGAAAACATCAACCTTTTTTGCCAAGCTCGAAACAATATCCTCACCATCTTAAATGAGTATGATGGATTATGCTTCCACTCTATCTCTATCTTTGCATGTCTTTATGTATGCATGTAATTATGTGTCTATCATTATTTTGTTATCACGAGTGAGTCTCTTTTCAGTGCTTTTATCATGAGTGAACCTCTTTCTACATTTCCAAGAACACGTACTTTTAGTAAGTGTCAAGTCTGCAAACTTTTATTTTCTGAAAAGTTACTTGTACATTATAAAAGAAAATAGATTGAACAACATTTTGGCAACAAAAGAAGGATAAACTGCTATAAAAAAGAGACTGAAGAAATTTAGAAGTCAAACCCAAAAGTTCTTTTAAGTCCTCAAAAATATAAAAACGAATTTATGTATCAAAGTCTAATTGTATTATATGCTCAGCAAGATGCTGTCTTGACTTCTCTCAAACTTGCTTGCTAAAATAAACACACTCTTGCAGCTTGAATGACGCGCCAGAGATAATGAAGCAGATGCCTCCACTCCCTGTAAAGCTTAATGATGAGCTCGCCAACTCAATGCTTCAGCGACCACCGATGCTAAATAAATAATGAAGTCCTGGTTTGTTCCTGTCTCGGGCTTCCTAGAGATGTTCCAGACGAGTTTCCTGAAGTTGAGATTCTTATACTTAGGAAGGCATAATAAACTGGCTATTCTAGTCAAGTAGTTAATCAAGGGAAACTTGCAGTCTTGCACCAAGTTTTTCTATTAGTTTTTGTTCCTTTTACACCGCAGAATTCGTTTCTGTATTGTGTTTCTCTTTTAATCTTTTTATTTTATCTATCTATTTTGGTCTTTGCTAAAATAATTTTTAGGAATTGGCTGGTTTAACATGTCAATGTAATTAAGTGTAGGAAGGATTCTTATTTTCTGTAAATATTTTCATTCATAGACAGTTAAATAAAATATTTTGGTTCATCATGTTGTTACGGACTTCGTGATCTACTGTTGGGCCTAAGGTCCTATTGTTTGTCCTTTTTTTTTTTTTTGAGGTTATTATTGTGTATGCCTATTAAAATGAAACTAATCACCTCACCTACCTATTCATAATTTCTATACCCACAAATTGAAAACTATTTACAGCCCTACTTATTTCCCCTCCCCCCTTTCTCTCACCTTCCCCTTTCCCGCCCCTTTCCATTTTTCTGATCTTCCCCATCTCTTCCAAAATCTATCAACCATACCTTCCACCGATTTCAAAATTGAGCTTGTATAATTAGATTCTACTTTCTCTCAAATCGATCCCAAATGTTAAACCCTAGACATTCAAGATTGAGCTTGAAAAACGTTTATAAACGTCGACGACGTAGTAACAGTCCACCTAATATGTCGCTTGTTCCTGTTGAGGAGACTACGGAGCCTAAGGTACTTTTTTATTTTTTTGTAGTATAAAAAATTACTTCGTTTCACTGGATTTGCGCCCACTGTTACTGATATTTTTTACTTTTAATTGTATACCTCTTCAGTATATCACCCTACTCTTATTTTTTGTAGGTTTGGGATTATTATTTTCCTTACATAAAATATACTCCCCAAAGATTGCACGATGTTAATCTTAATATAATTGACAATTTGAAGTCAACCTTGACCCCTATGGTATACCTTTATTAGTATACTGTATACTTCTACGGTATATCCTATGGTATACCTTCTTTAGTATACTCTATACCCCTATGATATACCTTCTTTAGTATACTGTACCCTATAGTATACCAGTATGTGTGTATAAGTTATTAGGAACCTTGCTTTAATTGCATATCGTTCACGGTATACCTTGTTAGTATACCAAATTACCTTGTTTCACTAGATTTGCACCCACTATTACTTAACTATATTACTGTCAACTGATCCGTGTTGTCCGTTAACTGTTTGGTATACCAGTTATGTGTGTCGTTTGATCCGTGTTCACTTTGTGCAACATGTAATAAAAGTTAAGTAGAATTTTTGGTATATGTGTGGTTTATAGCAAAGTAATGTATAGCAAGTAATTAGTATTCTGATGTTTTGTATGTGTTTTCTAGGCTTGGGATTATTATGCTGCACCATCTAGCTATGATGATTATACTCCCAAGATCAACAATTATGTCAATGTTAACATCGTCAAAGAGTTAAAGGACCACTTGACGAAGTATCAACTTCGCATGTTTCGTAGTACCAAGGATTAATTGCTTCCTAAAATGTATCTGTAAGTAGTTCAAAGATACCACGCCTTATGAATTGGAGCGGAGCTGACATGGAGTGTGCTTCTAGTTCTCAACTGCTCAACATATTTGATAACTTAGTTGAATTGGTTAGTTTTCTGCATTTCTGTACTTTTGAAGGTATCTTTTGTGTATTAGTATACAATACAATTTTTTGTTCCTGCACTTGAAACAAATTAGAAGATACAAAAACCTGAAATAAATTAGAAGATACAAAAACCTGCAGCAAATAATCTGTTAGTATAGGACGATCCCGAGCCCACAAGTTACTTGTGTCTCCTTAAGAAATCTAACCACCTCACGATGCCTAAGGTTCACGGGTTAATTTCTCCCAGGATGGAACGGGATAACAGTTCTACCGTAGCGGCACTTCAAACGGTTAGAACACGGCGAACACAAAGGAACGGAGCAAATCACACGACTCACTTAATATGCAGAAGGGAGGGGATGCAGTGAGATATGCTTTCTGTCAGTGATTTTTCTCTGCCCGAGTGTTTCTATCTTCTGCCCGAGGTTACGTCTCTATCAGTCCGAGTTTGAGTCTCTGTGGAGTCTCTATCTCAGAACTTCAGTCTATGTCTGTGTTCTATGTTGTCTGTCTTGATCAAGGACTGACAAATGACCAGTTTATATAGACATCCAAGGGCGGTGAAGAGACACACCTGGTGATTAATGAGAAAATGTGGGAGACTTAATTGTCCACTAATGACTGACTTTAATGTGGAGCAATTAATCTACCAATAATGACTGACTTTAATGTGGAGGAATTAATCTACCACTAATGACCGACATTAATGAGAAGACGTGGAGGAAAAACGTGGAGGAACTAATCTGCTGATGTTGCTTCAGCTGCCCGGGTACTGAACTCACTTCAGCCGCCCGTTGCTGATTCACTTCAGCTGCCCGTTACACAAACGGAGCTGCCCATTACACAAACGGATAAAATATTAATTAATTAATATTTCAGTTTTGTTGGTTCAAAAAGTTAAGTCAATCAATCATATCAATTGACCAAATCCAAATTCGAGACGAGCGAGCGACGACGACGGCGCGAGCCTTTCCTTCTTCTCAACCCTTTAAGAGCTAAGAGAAGTAAATCTCTATTTAAACCCAACAAAATCCTTTTCCTCTACCAATGTGGGAGAAAGTGCATTTCCCTACAAAAGGGAGCCTTTTCACCTTTTCATCCATTTCCCATTCACATTCTTCCTTTAAACCCAACACAATTTTGTTTGCACAAGGATGCTTCTCATTTTTGAAGTAAACTGTGAAGATATAGTTATTTATTGCAGTATACCTTTATTAGTCCCACATTGCAAATATAATGTTCCTCACATCAGAATTTGATTCCTTTCAGATAAGTAAGAGCCCAAACAAACCATGTCCAAAAAGGAGTAAAATACAAGTCTTAGGTGTCTATATAAGGACCCATTCTGGTGCATTATGTCCTAAGACATTCCCGAGGTCTGCTTTTGAATCATAAAGTAACCAGCTTTGAGTTCTTCTAGTCCTCACTGAGGTATAAGTTTTTTCTTTTTTTCTTTGTGTTCGATACTTGGTGCGACTGATGTTAAACATGCTCGCTCACATAGATGAGCAGAACACCATACTGCTCATAAACTATAATTCTATCTTTCATCGAGCGAACTCATTGTAACTTGAACCTGACTGTTTTTTGTTTGTTTGTATGATTGCAGCATTGACGCACCAGCGATCACATTTCCCTGCAGCTGCCCCCAAGTTACGGACGACTCACGCACTTGAAGAACTCTGTGTGCAAGAGTTTCAGTTTGTAGCTTGTTGATTTACTCAGGTAATAATCGTTTTTCTTTCAAGAGCCAACTCTTTGTCTCTAATAGACTGCTACCGCAGACCCGTGCATAATCATAAGAATAGGGATGCCCGAATAATAAACGGCTTGCAGTGCTGAATAGCTGGCTATTTGTGCTGCAACTCGTATAAAAATCATGATCTGAACACCTCAGTATTAACACAACTAATTATTTGAAATTCAGACCATAAGTTCTAAAATGCAGCTTGTTTCAGCTTTCGCGCACCCTAACGAAAAAAATTGTATCTTGATGCAGGAATATCCGAACCACAAGATTTCTGCGGCGTTCGAAAGGAGACTCACAGTGCTACAACATATCCAAAAACCACGATCAGGTAATTTTTAGATTGAAACAGTTTATTATCTGAAGTCGGACTATGAATTCTGAAATACTGCTTGTTTTAGTTTTCGTGCATCCTGACGAAAAAAATTGTATCTTGCTGCAGGAATATCCGAACTACGAGCTTTCTGTGGCATTTGAAAGAAGACTCACAGTGCTACAACATATCCAAAAACCATGATCAGGTAGTTTCTAGATTGAAACTGTTTATTAAAAGTTCCCAACTGATGCTGAGCGGGAAATGTTATGCCTAGATGCTGAGCGGGTTGTCTATTCCTAAGTCTTAAGAGGTTCATATTTAAGGTGTATGCAATACTGCTCTGTGTATAAAAGAGAGTACTTCACACCTGACTTACATCATTAACTCGTGGTAACTACATATATGTTATGATTTATAAACTATTATGGTCGCATTAGTTTTGTTCAATTCCTGCTGAACTTCTGGTTGATATCAAACATAACCAGCTTCTACGTCCTGTACAGATCAAGTCTTATGGGGAAGCAACACTTGCACTTTAAGGCCTGTTGATGATGGAAATGCGGATGAGAACTCATCTGGTTCTTTTGAAGAGTGTCTAGCAGTTGTTCCCTGGGTTCCATCTCAGCTTCTTTCAACACAAGGAGTTAAAGATCTTGGTCAGACGGACGTTTTAGATATGATGGAAGCTGAAGACTCAAAGGGGATGACAATGGATGTGGAAGACACCAATGTCAGTGCTGAACAAAGTTCTGTTATCGATGCTGGTGCAGTTGGTCTGAATGAAGGGCTACATCAGTGGCAAAGACAGCATTGCATGATGCCATAGCCACCCCACAACACATCAACTCCTATTGTTTGGTATTGCTGATGGTAGTTGTTTTTTGTATACTAAATGATGTATACTAAAGGGTATCCAGTAGCATATATTTTTGTCGATTTGGTTTGAAATATTGAAACTCAATTGAACTAGTATACTTTTATTTGAGAGTGCTATAATTGTATACAATAGGAAATTATTTACTTTTCTTGTATTTTGGGAAGGCTGGACCTGCAACATTAAACTGGTATATCATTGCAATATTCTCTAAGTTTGTCCGACCCGAAAAGGATTATATAGCCGCGGTAGGAAATTAAATTGGTTATATCTATACCAATTGAGCTTTCATTAAATGACATAATTATTTCTTAGACGTACTTGTTAATTACGTTGTTCATTCTTTTCGGCATTAAGGGTATACCCAGTTTCACAAATCAAATCAGTATACCACTAGGGGTATGCAATATGGTAGAAAGGTATACAGAAGAAAAGTTGTATACTGCTGCAACCTGACAATATGTTTATTACAGCAGCCTTGACTGCTCTTACTAAACCTTGTATACTCTTGCAAAATAGTATATACAGACATGTTAAGCAAAAACATTCTAACATGATTTAAAAACTAATATGTAGACACTACACATTACTAATCAGGCAGGTTAGAGTCTTCATTGACTCATTTCTACTTGTGTTTTCTTTCTTTGACCATCTGTAATCTTGCTATGCTTCCGGGTTGGCTTCAGCAACGTGATATTCAAAACGCTTTCTTCATGGTTCATGTTTTTGTTAGAGTCATACTCCCACAAAAGTGCAGCATATCTATACCGAAATGGCTCAATGTTAAAATCACTAGCTTTAATAGGGATTTTCTCAATGAGATGCTCAGCAAAACTTGCTACAAATACTCCACAATCCCTGCACACAAATACATTACACAGAATGTCAAAGCCATATGATTAAAGTGTGTGAAGAGTATACATGGGTGAAAGAGTGCTTACGCTAATGACTGGCTTGGAAGATTTTCAACAAATACAACTTTGTATGGGTTTGTCAACGCCTGGCTAATGTGTAAGCCGTTGTGCAAGACAATATCTTTCTTCTTATCATAAAGCTCAATTTTGCATAAGAATAAAGGAACCACCAAGGCATAAGCCTGCACCATCTTTTCAACAACTTTAGATTTCTACCGAGACTGCATTGGGTCATATACAACAGATTTTATACTTTCTGAGAATGAATAAGAATGTTATGAAGTACTATTTATTCTGATACCTGAATGTAGTAACCTCCTGTGAGAAGAAACAACATCAATATAAGGGACGCGACCATCCCGGCCCTTCTAATGCTCATAACTGCAGCTCTAAAAAGCTCTCCAGCTCCCTATCATCAAATAATCCATTTATTGCCAAAAAGAGACTAGCACTTTATTCGATTCGCGAAAATTGACAACATTTACCTGGCTGGTTATTGCAATTAATAGTGTTGCACCCAATGTTAAGAAAAAGCATTGGATAGTTCTCTTGAAGCCAGCCATGAAGTACAGAATGCACATGAAACACGTCGGATATAGAAGATGAGCTACCATGTCGCACATTGTGATGCAGACATAGTAGACACTTAATCTATACATATCTGCTTTCCTTTCTTTCACCAAATACATCTTTTCAAATGGGAAAGCATAAACTGCTCCGCAAATTGATGATGAAGTCCAGAAAATACAGATGTAGAACATTAAACCAATCTGCAATGCAGGTTAAATATTTAAACGTATGTTGTATGCTAAAAGGTATACCAGTAAAGTATGTTGTATGCTAAAAGGTATACCAGCTAAGTAATAAAATTACCAAATTTGTGAAATGAAGTAAATTGGTATACTAGTAAAGTATAATATATACTAAAAAGTATACCACCTAAGTAAAGTATACTGTATACTTAAAGGTATACCAACTAAGTGATAAAATGACGAAAGTTGTAAAACAAAGTAAATTGGTATATAAAGTATACAATATAATTAAAGGTATACCAGCTACGTAACAAAATGATCAAATTTGTGAAACAAGGTAAATTGGTATACCAATAAAGTATACTGTATACTAAAAGGTATACCAGCTAAGTAAAGTATAAAGGTATACCAACTAAGTAATAAAATGACGAAATTTGTGAAACAAAGTAAATTTGTACACCAATAAAGTATATTGTATAATTAAAGGTATATCAACTACGTAATAAAATGGTCCATTTTGTGAAACAAAGTACATTGGTATACTAGTAAAGTATACTGTATACTAAAAGGTATACTAGCTAAGTAAAGTATACTGTATAATTACAAGTATACCACTAACATAAACAAGGTAAATTGGTCTACCAGTAAAATATGATGTATACTAAAAGGTATACCAGCTAAGTAAAGTATAAAGGTATACCAACTAAGTAATAAAATGACGAAATTTGTGATACAAAGTAAATTTGTATACCAATAAAGTATATTGTATAATTAAAGGTATACCAGCTACGTAATAAAATGATCAATTTTGTGAAACAAAGTAAATTGGTATACCAGTAAAGTATACTGTATACTAAAATGTATACTAGGTAAGTAAAGTATAGGGCATAATTAAAGATATATCAACTAAGTAATCAAATGACGAAATTTGTGAAACAAAGTAAATTTGTATACCAGTAAAGTATACTGTATATTTAAAGATATACTAGCTAAGTGCAAATACTTACTGGCCAAAGGCTCGTCATCACAGTCTAATGTAATAAACATTTTAAACGGGAACCGTCCGGTCACAATTTGTTTCTTCTTCTTCGAGAAGTTGCAAGATGAAACTTGGACAGGTAGATCTTTCTTTTTCCTCAGGTAAGACTCCAAATTTCGACTCCTTCTTTTTCAGTTTGATTTCTAGAACTCAAAAGCTGAAGTTGAGAATCGGTCCAATCTACAATATCAAAAGGAATATCCTTTGACTCAGGACATGCACTAGTTGTTTGACAACTCTTGGCTGCTGCCTTCTCATTAGGATTCCCTGAAGTGAGACAGTGGTACTGAGACCTTGTCAAACTCGTGTCACCAATATCATGTGGATAAACTGCTGATTTGGGCAAAAGAGTACGTGTATCAGTAAGGAGGAGTTGACCAATTTTTTCTTAACAAATTTCTTAGAAGAAACACTTGCAACAGATGGACTAAGACCGCCAAGATGAACTTGAGAATCTGGATCAGGCAACACTTCACCACTCAACCTTATGTGTTTTACTCTTTTAGAATTGTTTTTTTTAACCCTGATAGCATCTCCATTCATTTGACTAGCACCACCATCATCTCGCATAGCATCAACTTGATCACTTCTAGGCACGTCCTAGAGATAAACAGAAGTGTATTGTATAAGAATCTGGAAATATACTATACCAAAATAAGAAAAACCACCTTAGAATATGGCACACACTTATCACCCGCAATCAAATCAATTGCTTTTAGAACCTCTGCAATCCTTACATCAACATATTTCTTAACGTAGTAAAATATCACAGAAAAGTTAACAGATACAGAAAATAGTAACAGCCTTGGATAACAGTTGTATACTATTTTAAAAAACTGTATACTACAAAGGTATACAGAAGAAATGAGTTCAGAGGAGTTTAAAGAAGTATACCATCATGGTATTCTACATAATAAAAAGGTATACAGCAGAAAAGTCATATACTGTAGTAATTTGATAGTTTAAAGGTATACCAACTACATAATAAAATTATCAAATTTGTGAAACGAAGTAAAGTGGTATACCAGTAAAGTATACCATATACTGAAAGGTATAAGTAAAGTATACTGTATAACTTAAAGGTATACTAAGTAATAAAATGACGAAATTTGTAAAACAAAGTAAATTTGTACACCAGTAAAGTATAATGTATAATTAAAGGTATACCAGCTACGTAATAAAATGATCAAATTTGTGAAACAAAGTAAGTTGGTATGCCAGCAAAGTATACTGTATACTAAAAGGTATACCAGCTCAGTAAAGTATAATAAAAAGGTATACATCAGAAAAGTCATATACTGTAGTAATTAAAGCTGGTTTATGGTGAATATTTGAATTCCATTAATTAAAGCTGCCCACAACTTTTTTTATTAAAATTGAAACTTTACAAGGACAACGAGTCCGTGTCCGATCAAATGGCGCCACATAAAATTGGACGAGATAGAGTAATAATTTGTACAAATTAAATAAATTTCTTAAAATGAATACAGGCTTTGGACCAAAGCTACTGGGTTCAGTCGAACATTATTAAATAAAGGTATACAAGCTATCAAATTTGTGAAACAAGGTAAACTGGTATACCAATAAAGTATACTGTATATTAAAAAGTATACCAGCTAAGTGCAAATACTTACTGGCCATTGCCCTTGTGCATTGCTTCAGTCAATGCAATCAAAGGCTCGTCATCACAGTCTGCTGTAATAGACATTTTAAACAGGAACCGTCCGGTAACAATTTGTTTCTTCTTCTTCTTCGAGAAGTTGCAAGATGAAACTTGGACAGGTGGATCTTTTCTTTTTCCTCGGGTAGGACTCCAAATTTCGACTCCTTCTTTTTCAGTTTGATTTCCAGAACTCAAAAGCTGAAGTTGAGAATCGGACCAATCTGCAATATCAAAACTTCAACTTCCATTGATGCGATATTATATAGAAAGTATACCGAATTTGTAGAAGAATTACAATTATGTAGAAAGTACACCGAAAGTATACGGTATTATGTAGGAAGTATACAGTATGTTTGAATTTGGGAAAGATCAAGGTAATTTTCGTGGAGATTAGCTAAATTTGGGGGAGATTAGGGTAATTTTGGTAGAGATAGTTTGGAGATGGAGGATTGTGTCGCTGAATTTTGGTGGAGATAGTTTGGAGATGAGGACTGTGTAGGAATAGCAATTACTTGAATGGGTAGGTTGGTAATATTTGAAATTAATAAGTAGTGAGTGTAATTAGTTTAGTTTTGGTAGGTATTTATGTAAGTTCTTTTTTTTTTTTTTTCTTGAAGTTTTTTTCAGAAATTGATACACTAATTTTGGAAATTATACTTACTACTTACTAGCATCGATGCCAAACCAAGCACCAGGTGCATGTAAAACCTAAGTTAGTGTTTGGACACGATTTGCTTGAAATTTGGAAATTTTGAACTTTTTTAAGTTGATTTGAAAAATAATTTTTGGAAGTTGAAGTTGTGTTGGGATATACATTTCACTAAAAGAAAAATTGAAGTTTTGTGAGTGAAAAAAAAATTCTCGAAACTCTCAAATATTGGTCTCAACTAGTATTTGAGAATTTGAAGATTTTGGACAAATTGCATAAGAGAAAAATCTGAATATTATTTTAAATTTTAGTCTCAAATTTTATGAATAAACGGGTCCTTAGTACTGTCCCTAATTTTTCTTACTGTGGCCTTAGCCATCCGAAACAATGTGTAGCCTTCTTTCCTTTTAGTACATATACATTTTAGAGTCAACTGCCCCATTAATCAAATTGTAGTTAGTTGTTTGGCCAACCTTTGAAGCACTGCATATTTTGACAAGTATTTTTATAATAATAATTTTTTGGAAAAGTATTTTTTAAAAATATTTAGTAATTTGTGTTTAGTAGTAATAATCAGATACATCTAGTTTCAAAGAATGACCAAACGAGGTATCCAAATTGCACCGAACTTGACTTCCCTGCCATTTCTGCATACATAGTACACGTCCAAAACTTTGCTTAACCAAAAATAAGCTACTACTATTTCAATCATGGAAAGTAAACATGAAAGAGTGAACCAAAATCAATTTGTTTTCTTCTTACAATAATGGTACTTCCTAGTCAATTATAAAAATCGTTTGGCATGTCTCTACTATTTTAATGCGATCCATCTCCTTTTTCAATTTAACAACAGTCAACATCATCATTACAATTTTGATTTTTAGCTCTTCACTTTTTTCAGCATCGAATTAGGATTTTATAGCAATGTTTAATCAAATGTATCTCAATTCTATACTAATAGTGATTAGGTAGTTTAATCATTTGTATTCTCTCTACTGGAACCAAAATTAAAATAAGAAATTTGGAAGGAGAATCATATATTCCCCAATTTGTCAAAAATCAATAATTACACTACTAATTTTTGCACATGTAAAACACCGACACATTGTATGTCAAACATACTAAGAAAATCATGTGATAACATTAAAATGAAGGGATATTTGTCTAAATTACCCGTATGTCTCTCTTTAAGTGAACAACTTACTCAAAATTATTTGTACCAACAACCTTTTCATTTTGAGCCTGTCGCGTCAGGTATGTCAACTGCAGTTTCCTCTGTCATCAAAAAAAATTTACGAGACTTTTGTAGGTGGTTTTATATGTACTCACAAAAATTATTTATATATTTACACGTAGAAATCCAATAGAAAAGCTCAATAAAAAAAATACAAAATTCCATGTCATGAAGTGGATAATCTCATATGAATAAATTATCTTAGGACCATTAAAAAATTAGAGAAAAAGCTAAAGCAACAACATGTCATTAGATCAGTCTAATCACGTTTAGATTTTTCCTTAAATAGCACCCAATCCTTAAACACTCCCTTCCAAAAATATTTTCTTCACCAAATAATACAATTAAAAAAACATTTCCAATACTCAAACAAATACAAATCCCATAAGACAATTTCACAAACAGATTTGAAGCAGTGATTTTAAATGGCGGCAAGTGCGAATCCAGCGGCGGGTGAAGAAGGAACGAACAATACTAACGGCGTTACAAATAACGGCGTTTCGGTTCCTGATAACTCTGTGATTGGTCCCACTCTAGCGAATCTCCGTCACAATTCTGGAATTTCCGTTGAGTGGACACCTGATGAACAATCTGTCCTTGAAGAATTACTCGCTAAGTATGTGAATTTAATGTTCATTTGTGAATTAATGTTTGTAAATCTAGAATATTAGTCTCGGTGTATAATCAGATTATGTTACGAGCTTTAAGTTATATACGCTCACAGTGTAAAATCAATGTAATTTAATTTATTATAGCTGGTTACTTAATGAGTTTTAAGTTATATACCTCATAACTGTAAAGAATATTTATGATGCCATGTCAATTTACATGTTGTAGCTGGTAACCTGCCTTATTTTCATGATTAAAAAGTCTCGTTTTTTGTGGAGGCTTACCTGAACATGTCTTTGGATGACCTAATAGTGTAAAATTTATTTTATATTGACGGTGTATATAATTTAAATCATTTAGTTAACGGATCTACATGGTTTATTATAGTAGTAGTAGTTTCAAATCAAGTATATAACTTAAATCCCTTGGTTAACAGATCTAAATTATATAATTTTTTTACCCTATCAGTGTAATTTAACCAGTTATAGCATGTTACGTAAATAGAGATACCTGCAATCATAGGCGGACCTAGTGGGTCAACTGCGGGTGCACGGGCACCCGTTGAAGATAGGCAAAAATTCTCTCTCTATATATAGGTTTAAATATCTCAAAAATTGGATATATACCGTTTTTGGCACTCTTAATTAATTAACATATCTATGTTAAATTTAGTAGTACCACCGAGTCCTCAAATTCTGGGTGCGCCTCTGCCTGCAATTACCTTTTTAAGTGACTTGAAAGATGTCGGTTTTGTTTATTTTACACCAGTAATCGGAACAGGTAGATCATAGCAGTGGTCTATGATATTCATAAGCCTTATTATTTGACTCGATTTTATGCTTGACGAGAAGAATTCTAAAAGAAGTGAGAACTAGGTTTGTTGCTTAGTTTTATTTGGGAGGTCGGGAAAGAACGGGGAAATATAACAGGGTAAGGCAAACTTCAATTGATATTTATTTAGCTGATGTATTTTGATCAAATATATAGTAGTATTGATGCGTTACTTAGAAATAATTAACTTTTTAGTTAATTTCATTGAGTTAAAAGCATTCCTGTCTTTGACCTCATGTAGATCATGCAAAGTCCTTGTTGTCGTCCATTGCATCGTACCCGTTGATTTTCGGCAGGTGCTTACGATGCAAATGAACAATCGTTAATTTCCCCGAATCAAGTTAGGAATTTGCTCTGACAGCGGTTATTATCTAGAGTAAGCATAAGTAAAGGGTGGAAAATAACAAGATTGCATGAGAAATCGTTGTTTTAAATATCTAGCTGTAGCATAGATGAGCAATATTAGTCCTCTACTTCATTCATAATTTTTTTCAGCCTTCTCATTTAAGGCTTGATTATCTGAATTATGCATTTCCGCGGAAATGAACTTTTCTGGTCAACTTCTAACTGATTACTGTTTGGCTCTGTTTGCTGCATGCATTCACGAACAACACTGCTGCGAAACTGTCTTGCTTAGTTTAGTTTGATAGGTTGATATTAAGCCGAAAATGAACAATGCAATTCTATTTTTGCAGATATGCAACTGATAGCAACGTAGTTCGGTATGCTAAAATTGCTATGCAGTTAAAAGACAAGTTGGTACGAGATATAGCATTGAGATGCAGATGGATGAGTGTAAGTCTTATGATTCCATATTAGTTTTAACTATTTATTTGAATATTTATTAATCAGCTGTTATCACCCAATTTTAACGTTTAAAGCATAGCTGTTAGCCTTTCCGTAATCAGTGTTGTGAAAAGCGAGAAGCGCCAAAAAGCGATAAGACCTGTTGGGGCTTAAAGCCAAAACGCACTAAACGCGTGGACTTCAGTGAAAAAAGTGCAATATGAAGAAACTTTAATATATATAAATAATAGACACAAAAATAGTAAATATATGTTACTTATGATGAATTAAAAGTCTATGAGAAGTCAAAACCCTCCACTCCTAATCACTCATATAATCATATCCATCTGAGCCATCATTCTCAATGGAGTAATTCTCATTGTTATCACTAGAATTATAGCCTCCAATCTCTTCTTCCTCTGACTCATAAAAATCTATCTCATCTTCTTTCTAAGTGACTAGGTGGAGCTCGAGAGCTTGAAGCATTATTTATAAGAACTTCTGCTCGTCTGCCTCTGCCATTTTATAATTCTCCTTTTTTTTTTTTTTTTTTTTGAAACTCATGATTTCTTCCCTTAATTAACTTCTTTCCATGTTTTGAGGCTTAGGGAATCGTAACAGACTCAAAGACTGTTTGACAGCTTCTTCTTTTTCCAAAAAATAAATTTTTTTTTTTTAAAATTCAAATATGTGGGCCTCGCCTGGGGTGAAGCGAAGCGCAAAGGCTTTTGAGAGCCTCGCTTCAGGGCTTTAGGCGCGCTTTTAATTTCACCGTCCATAATTGAAATGTTGAGATTAGTTGATGTGGAAATCTTTAACTGCTCCATAGCAGTGTTTTGGAGAGCGTGAAGCGAAGAAAAGCAACAAGGGCCCCTAACGCTTAAAGCGTGAAGCGAAGCGCTCGCTTCATTGAAGTGAAGCATAATATTCAAAAAATAATAATAAATTCTTGCAAAAATAATTAGAATGAATAAGAACTCACCAAGAACATTTAAGCAAACTTTATATATAAAACAAGATGAAGAAACCGTAGGCAGCGTGGTTTTTCTCCAAGACTCCACCGATCTGACTTTTTCTTTAAGGTCTCAGCTCTTTGACACAGCACTTCCAAGTTTCTTTCTTTAGAAATTAGTCCCAGCTTCTATTTTTTCTTTCAAAAAATATTGGTAAACGCTTTTTTAACTGAAGCGCTCACTTCACGCTTCAGTCGCTTCACGCTTCAGCACATGAAGCGTGCGCTTCATTGAACACGCTTCGCTTCACAGATCAAAAGCGTTGAAGGGTCGCTTCGCTTCGCTTCATTGCTTTAAGCGATGAAGCGACCGCTTTTCAAAACACTGCTCCATAGGATGTAAGCAGAAAAAGTAGGACTTGGAAAGGGATTGGTCGTATGGATGTTAATATTTGTACATTGTTAGGCTTTTAGTCTTGATCTCGAGTGTATGATGTACTCTAGAAGATGTTAAACTTGAGAATGTCCAGGAGTTGCGAGGTTATTTTCTTAACGCTGCCAAATAATTAGTGGAGCCCATGACCGTTCTTGCGCACGTTGTGTTTCGGGGTGGGATGGGGTGGGGGTGGGTACAGATCCTACTTCTAAATCTCTAGCAAAAATTAAGTGCGGCAAAAACTCCTTGCAAAGCATGATTGTTCTTTTTGTAGCTGTTATGAGAAGTTTTGAAGGATCGAACTAGAGAGACAACTGGAAAAAGATGTTGGCTAGTTATGGCAAGAATTTCAGAATAGTCAATTTGAAGTTGGTAATCGGAAGAACATCAAGATGTGGCAAGTTGCATGGCTGGATAACTCTCCTTTAACGGAGATCCTCTATGATCTATATGTTATAGTAATGAACCAAGAGGCCACTGCGGCTGTTCTGTAAACAGGCAATAGATTGAAACCTAAAGTTTAGAAGGATTCTTTTCACTGCGAGGTTGAGAGGGTGGCACAATTTACCAAGAAACTGGAAGTTCCAAATTAAAGAGTCACAGAATGATGGACTGATTTGGAAAGCAGAGAAGGATTAATGCTTTACAGTGAAATAGCATACTGAATGACACTGTTAGAAGCAAACAATGGCCATGGAGAACCTTTTGGAGGAGTAAGGCACCATTGAAAGTAGTATGTTTCATTTGGATTGCTGTATGCAGAGTTTGTCTAACTCAAGCAGAACTTTTTGATGAGGGGATTAAGTATGGGTGCCAGATTGCTGTATGTGCATAGATGCATTGGAAGATTCAGAACAGCTCTTCCTAAATTGTACAATGTTCTGCCAAATCTCGGGCTGTTTACAAACCTTCTCTTTGTTGGGCATTAATTGGGTGATATCCAGCACTCTAAATATGCAATCAGCCATTGGAACAATCAAAGATAAGCAAACATCTCAAGGCAACATGGGACTCCGTCCATTAATGGATAATATGCTCAATATGGAAATAAAGCTATTTTAGATGTTCTGAGGGCAAACCAGTGGTACGCATTAATTCAATGTATAAAATATAGGCGCTTACTGTTTTTGGCTTTTTGGTGATAGATGAAGAATTCAATTTGCTCCTTGTAGTAGTAGGCAAGAATCCTAACACCAGGGGCGGATTTAAAGGGAAGGTAGGGGGTGCCACGATACCTGCTTCGATTGAAACGTTGTATATAAAGATATATTTATATAAGATTTACTACAAGTTAATACAAATAAAACAATTGGCACCCGCAAAGCATGTAGCTGCCTTGGTACCAGTGGCAACATGGTCATACTTGGGCTCAGAAGACGGGGGTTCGAATCCCACTGATGGGACTTTTTAAGCTCTTGACTATTATTGCTTTGCACAGTTGCAACAAGTACCATTCCCGCCTAGCCTAGGCAATAGGGCATCTCTTTTCTTTTCCCCTTTTTCCCTTTTATTTGCTAAATCTCTTTTCCTCTCTCTTTTATTCCTCTTCTCCCTCTTCTTTGTTTCTTTTATTGTTGTTTTCTTTAATTTAGTTCTACTATAATACCTTATTTTATGACCATTTTTTTTTTTGGTTAAATAACTTGAATTAATTTCAGTTAATATATAGTTACTCTTTTTCAATATAAAGAATAATTTGAGTAATATTTGTTACTGACTTTTGAAAAATTAGGTAGCTTGATTAATAGATCTTTTGAGTGAATTCTCATAGATTGGAAATCTGAAATTATTTTTAGGCAAACAATTGCTAACTTAACATTTATGATGAAGAAATTAACACTAGATTATTGAAGGTACATTAGTCTAGTCAATCATAGTAATTAAGCTACTTTTAAGCAAATTTTCTAATTGGTGCGCTCTTTCATTTATTTTTTTTGGTTATTATTTTTGTAATGATCTTTCATAATATAAAATTAAAATAAAGCGTGAAACTGAATAATTGAACTAAAGCTAGTTGAAGTAACAAAAAATTGAATGTCCGAAGATCCACCCTTCCTATTTGGCCTTTATGGCTAACGGTAGATATGGCGAGTAGCACTCGCAATCTTCGAATCCTGGATCCGCCCCTGCCTAACACCTATACGGATCACAGCACTCCCTTTGTTCTATTGTGTCTGTAGATTTACTTAGTTGTAATTTAAGTAAACTTACCTGATACAGCAACAACAAAGCCTCAATCCCAAACAAGTTGGATCAGCCTTTCCCTGAACGGGTTGCTTAACCTCTCCAAAAAGATTATAGCTCCCACTTTAATTGTAAACTCCATGAAGTGTGTGCTGTGTGGGACAATTGTGGAAATTCATGTATACTGTATTCTTACAAAAGTTTGGTTTGAGAATCCCTTTTCTGGAGCTAAGAAGCTTTTCTCTGTTTTGCAAACAACTTTATTTAACAGTGCTTTCCTTTTTCTCTTTTTCTTATGAGGCAGAAGAAGGAAAATGGGAAGCGAAGAAAAGATGATCATATTTCGAAGAAGAATAAAGACAAAAAGGTGTGTTATCTAGTTGCAGTACAAGGCCTTATAATAGCTACTAAAGAATAGTGTTTTCTATTGTCAAGTGTCTCTTTGTTGAATGAATGATCTGCGTTATACATCCATATGTAGTCATCTTTGCGCTTGGGTGAATGGCGCAGCTAGTGAGGTTTTACTGAAGCGTTCTGCTGCAAGTTGATAACATCCATACTTAGCCATGTTGATCTTGCTGTGAAGAGTGCACTGATCTTTTTTTCCTTTTTAAAAATTTTTAATTTGTTAAATATGGAACTTTGCAGTATTTTCTTGATGATACATTGTCCACTTGGAAAGTTACTTGGCTCTTACATCTTTTAAGGATGAGTTTGGATGTGTTCAATAGTGGGTTTTTTTATAACAAATTTTTATTATACATAGGGGGGAAGGGAAGGGAAAATGAGGAGGGGATTACAAGGTGAGCGATCTGCAGTACTCTTCTGTCTACCTGTCCTGATCATCCCCTTAGTGCTAGCACTTAGTGGAACTAATTTTTTTTTTTTTGGTAGAGATCTTACTCTGTTTTGTCCAATGACTGTCTCCCGTTCAGTAAAACTTTGTAGTAATGTGACTCTCTGGGAACTAAGGACATGAAAAATCGAGTTTGTGATCCAAATTTTTGTTGAAATTCTTTGAAGAAGATCACAAACATGGGAAAATTCATTATACCCAGGTTTTGAATTGGCCCGAGAATTTTCCATGGTCATACTTTTGGGCTTTTGGAGCCTAACGAGGTACACCTGCAGAGTAAATAAATTAGAAGATACCTATTGAACCTGTTTTTCGATATATACCGGCATCCCATTCTCAATCCCATGGTGAGTCAGCCATGGCTCCATATATCCTCTTTCAGTATTTTCCAGGTTCATGGAATGAGTCTTATGAAAGCATGCTTGTCAAATATGGATTATCACCATGCCAAGAAGCAGATATGAGTAGCAGTTTGTGATCATTGTTTCTTCAGCTTTGTCAATCTGATTTCTTATTTTGATGTGAGATCCATGTGATACGAAAATTTGAATCTTGGTGAGCAGACAACTGTATGACATAAACAAAATGTAGATGTGCTTACACAAAAAGGCAACTAGATGTAAATAATCAAAAAACAAGAAAAGCAACTTAACGTAAACATATGCACGCAAAGTGTTTGTTTATTAATCATGATTTTGGACTGTTATCAGGCTATGCCTTCATTGAGTATATAAATTATAATGACCCAAAAGGGGGCTTACCTAAATTACAAGCTTTAGCTTTTCAGAGAAAGAAGTAGTCCTTTGTTATTTTAGTTCCATTTAGATATATCCTGTCAAGTGTAGGGCCACTGATATCCTCAAGTGCTGTATGTGTATGTTTGCTTTTCAACTCTTGGAGTGCGTTGACATGATTAGCTTTTGGAATCAACTCCTCTTCAAACCATTGAAAAAAAGATTTGATTGCAGTCTCTTAGCCCTCTAAATGAAAAAAAAGGACATATGATTTTCTTGCACACTCAACTTTTGAGAGCTATTATGCTGTAATTGCACTCCTAAGTCATAACTTCTTTGCCATAATTTACTAGTTTGTTGGTTTTCAGGAAAAAGTTACTGATTCTATGCCAAAATCTACTCATGTTGCTAGTCGCACAAATGGTCCTCCCTATGCGCAAGCTGTTATGTCAATGGACAGCGATGATGGAATTTCCTTCCAAGGTTTGTCCTTATGCCTCAGATTCTGCTTCTTAAAATCAACTGAAAGATGAGAATGTGATTTTTGACTAGGAGCTGCGCTCAAGATTTTGACCTTGGATCCTCAAGATTTTTGTATTTGCTCCAATTTATCCTGTTGTTCGATTTCGTGGTTTTATAGGGAATACTGTTTTCCAGTGCACTTATAAACAACTCAGAGTGTTTCGTTTCATTATGTGGATAGACTCATAGAAGAACAACACAATGAATTTGCATTACATTCTCCTGTTTCTGTCCGTGATATGCCCATGTGAAGTGATCGCGCTTATTATCTAGGTCCTCTTTTTTCTTATTTTATTTTGGACACCTATGATGTATGTAAATGTTGTAATTTTGCAGCCATTGGTGGTCCCACTGGACAGCTTCTCGAGCAGAATGCTCATGCATTGGATCAAATTTCAGCAAACTTTGCAGTTTTTAAGGTCTGTTGATGGTTTCGATATTTTTCGTTACCCCATGCCTCATCCCTTTTTCTTGTGATCTGTAACACAATGGAAATTGTACTGTATCTGTATGTGGGTAAACCATATGGGTAATTTTCTAACCATATGGGTAATTTACTTGTTTATACTTGTAATAGGATTACTGAAATAGTAGAATACTCATCTCTGCTTATCAGCTCATCTGAATACAATGACAATAATGATAACATGTTATGCTTTATCAGCTCCCTTCAGTAATAGTGGGACTGCCACTTAGATTTTGGTGTATATACCAGCACCTTCTTAGTGCTGGTTCCTACTTAATGAAATTCTATCTTTACTGATCAATGAAAAGAAAAAAGAAAGAAAATTCATCTCTGTTACATTGCTCATGTGAAGGTAAAGGGGGTAAATTTCTTCATTGCCTGATAGGAAGAGAAAGTAGCTAAAATTCTGCTCCTAGTGGGAATGATGAGGGAGAAAAGATATCTTGATCCTCTTCCTGTTCCCTACTGTGAGCAGGTTCAATTCTGGAGGAGACACCAGATTCTTTTGTTTTATTCTACTCAGTCATTTCTACGTATGATGAAATGCAATTTTATATATGCATTTTAGCGTGTTAATTTCTGCAAACTCAGTAAACGTATGGGAATCAGTTAGAGGGGGATGATCTTTCTCTTGAATCCAGAAATCGTCTTTTTTTTTTTTAGATTGAATCCAGAAATCGTCTCTATTGTTAAGATATAGAACTATGAGTACTTCATTCTGTTATGGTGCTGCGTAATGATATTCTTTGCTTGCAAGATCCTTATTTTCCCAATGCGCTCATCCATGGTACAACATGTTGCGTTTCTTGCATGCTTTGCCTACTGTCTGGTGACGAGTCTTCTGTATTATTCGTGTTAATACATTATCCCTTTTTTGTTATTGTTGCAGATCCAGGAAAACATCAACCTTTTTTGCCAAGCTCGAAACAATATCCTCGCCATCTTAAATGAGTATGATGGATTATGCTTCCACTCTCTCTCTATCTTTGCATGTCTTTATGTATGCATGTAATTATATGTGTGTATCATTATTTGGTTATCACGAGTGAGTCTCTTTTCGGTGCTTTTATCATGAGTGAACCTCTTTCTCCATTTCCAAGAACACGTACTTTTAGTAAGTGTCAAGTCTGCAAACTTTTATTTTCCGAAAAGTTACTTGTCAAGCCTTATACATTATAAAAGAAAATAGAGTGAACAACAATTTTGCAACAAAAGAAGGATAAACTGCCTATCAAAAAGAGAGGAAGAAATTTAAAAGTCAAACTCAGAAGTTCTTTCAAGTCCTCAAAAATATAAAAACGAATTTATGTATCAAAGTCTATTTGTATTATATGCTCAGCAAGATGCTGTCTTGACTTCTCTCAAACTTGCTTGCTAAAATAAACACACTCTTGCAGCTTGAATGACGCGCCAGAGATAATGAAGCAGATGCCTCCACTCCCTGTAAAGCTTAATGATGAGCTTGCCAACTCAATCCTTCAGCGACCACCGATGCTAAATAAATAATGAAGTCCTGGTTTGTTCCTGTCTCGGGCTTCCTAGAGATGTTCCAGACGAGTTTCCTGAAGTTGAGATCCTTATACTTAGAACTTAGAAGGCATAATAAACTGGATATTCTAGTCAAGTAGTTAATCAGGGGAAACTTGCAGTCTTGCACCAAGTTTTTCTATTGGTTTTTGTTCCTTTTACACAGCAGAATTCGTTTGTGTCTTCTGTTTTTCTTTTAATCTTTTATGTTTATTTATCTATTTTAGTTTTTGTTGAAATAATTTTTAGGAATTAGCTGGTTTAACGTGTCAATGTAGTAAGTGTAGGAAGGGTTCTTATTTTCTGTAAATAATTTCATTCATAGACAGTTGAATAGAATATTTTGGTTCATCAAGTTGTTACCGACTCCGTGATTATAAATCTGCTGTTGGGCCTAAGGTCTCTTACGTTTTTTTTATTTTTTTTTATTTTTTATGTTTGGGTCATAAACTGATACACTAATTTTTGAAAAAGTATTATGTACTAGCATCGGGCCAAACCAAGCACCAGGTGTGTGTAAAAACCACATGTGTGGAAGTACTTTTGTAGCCTACTGTGGCCTCTTAGTCATTGGAAACATTTTGTAGCCTTTCCTTTTGGTACTGACATTTAGAGTCAACTGCCCCATTTAACAAAATAAATATCAAGAAACTTAGCTGCAGATAATTATGAGACTTCTACTTGGGATTTTTGTTGTGTACATGTTTTATGCTTAATAGGGGAACATGAGCACAGATGGATGCACATTCTGGTGAGTTTTTCAACCACTAGTGCAAAGTTTGCCCTTTCAAAAGAAACAAAAACTAAAAAATTTTTAGTGCAAGTGTGCAACAATTTATTCTACGCCAGTTAGGCTAAATTTTCACTTCTATTTGAAAAGAGAAATTCCAGGGAAGAGAAGATCACTGAGATACGAACAGAATGGCTCTGTTACAGTTCCAATTTAAATAGCAATAAAAAGAAAATTTGACGTTGCACGTGAATAAAGATAAAAGGTCGACACTCGTAGTTGCCGTCAACATAAACTCATTCTCATTTCTCTTAATGGCTGCTAATGTCTAAACATTCTTTCAAGGACCATGATACATTCAAACATTTTCTCAATTTGGTAATTCTATATTTGAAAGAAAGCTACTTTTGAGATTGAAATTTTCAAAACACAGAGAAGAACAAATCAAATAGAAGTATAGAACAGTAATACGTCAGCTTCTCACCCCTCTAAGAGACATGCGATAACATTGAATGATACAGAAAATATATATTAGCTCTTGAAACCTGCAAGGGACTCTTTGTCAAGTTGAACTAATGTTCATTCTACTATTACAACCTTCAAAAGAGCAACACTTGCATAGAGAACTACTTCGTGATCAAAATGTATTTGTATTTGTTGCCATATCGTTACATCCAAATAATCAATAAAATTTTTAACTTTTATTTTTAAATTAATTATATGAATATTAAAATTTTATGCACTCGAGATATCCGAAAGACTTTTTACGTTTCATTTATGGGTTCGGTATAAACTTACCGTAGCTCTCTTCTTTGTTCAACTTTGGACCATCAACTATATTTTCATATATATGTATATATATAACCATACTGTTAGTTTCTCGATATTACATATACTCTCAAGGGATGTCACACAACTTATCTATGCATAGAGATGGAACCAAGACTTAAACTTAACGAACTTGTTACTAATTCTTTTGCAATTATGGGTTAAAAATAAATTATAGTACTAAGTTTTAGTGATTTTTGTCCATGTTTCGTGTCTAGCTTAAATACTGGATTGGTGACCGTTTTGCTTCCCTATTTAATTTGACATTAAAATACTTTTGCCACAAAATAAACATAGGAGCTAGCAGTGTATGTGTGTTCGTATGACACAGAAATTTGAGAGATGGAGCCAAAGAAAATATTAATTGCCTTCATCTTCTTCTATTGCTTCTGGGTCTTCCGAAATCCAAAAGAAAAATCTAAAGGCATAGATTCATGCAGAAGTGGTCTCCATCTCAAAAGTGAAATTCTCTTCGACACAACTTCTTTCCGTTGTCTTTCAGTATGGGATAAACAAGGCTACATCCTCAGAGTAAATTAATTTTTTTTCTTCTTGCATTTTTCATACTCTTCATATCATTCTTCCATTTTAACAAAATCTTCCTTTACATCCTTTATTTTTTCTAATAGTACATGAGAACAGATACAAATATATGGAGCTTTGTTCTATCAGCACCAAATTCAGATGCATACATAGCCATGGGATTTTCGAAAAATGGCAAAATGGTTGGCTCCAATGCTATTGTTGGGTGGGTGAGTGATGATGGAGCTGCCACTATGAAGACATATTTCCTCGGCGGACAATCCCCGGATGAGGTTAATGTCATCTCTCATCCTTCTTTTAAATTATTTTGATCATAGACAGGTTTATGACACTTCAATTAAACTCATTAATTTTAGCTCGAATTAAAAATACACATGCAGAAAGATTTAAAGTGTATGTACGTTAGAGCAAAGGATCAAAAATACATCTTTATTGCACAGTTTACTTGCCCTAATATTTAAGGTCATTCATATTCTGGTCCTTAGCAAATTATCTTGTATTTGTCCTTGATCATCACAAAACTCCGATATAAAGAATAAAGATGATCATTTTATACCATAGGTTAATTCAGTAAATTTGGAGTAATTTGAATACATACAATCAACTCAACGAATGTTGAAGTTCTGTTAATTAAACTCCAGGAGTAATAAGAGACGATTTGGTAATCACATGAGTTCTTTCAATGGCTCCAAAATATATCAATAAAATGATTAAAATATTCCTTATAGTTGAAGGATAAATTTAAAGTTTCCTATATATAAGAAGATCACATAAATTTGCCATGAACTTTATTAACGATACAATATATCCAACCAGGTTTTGCCAGATGAGGGCAACCTCCAGCTTGTCAACTTTACATCTTCCGTTATTGCTAAGAACTCCAGAATTTATATGGCCTTCCAGTTGAACACTGAAATGCCCGACAATCAGCTCATCTATTCCGTTGGGCCGACGGGAATTTTGCCGTTCACTGACGATTATGAGTTGACGGAACACAGTGATCATATCTCTACTTCCTTGAGATATAACACAGGTCAGTTAATGGTTTAAATTTTATTTGGTTATAGAAATCTAGGGCTAATAATATTAATGTATTAAGATCATATGGGCACCATAAATACCTAATATATATGTGTCAGGAAATCTTTGCAATAAATTAAGTTACAATAAATACACTTGAGGTTGTTGTCATAAAATTCAAAATCTATAAAGTTCAAATTAAATTTGGACTTTGTTGTTTTTATTGTGAATTAATATGGCCGAATGGAAACAAAAAACTACTTATGGTTAAGAGTTTCACAGAAGAAAAAAAATGCTCAAGCAATATATATAACAGGAAAAAATTATCAAATGATATTTATTTTGGTCTTTGATATGATCTCCCTTTGATATATATATAGTCGTTAATGTATGTAAAAATGTGAAACATTTAGTCCAAAATATTTGAATAAACAGAATTTTCAAAAAGAATAATTCAGTAATTAATTAGTTCGTATAACATTTTGCTCCTGGTGCAACTCGCGAGTTTTTAAAAGTAGAGAAAAGGGCTACTTAAACTTAAGTCTTGAATCCGTCTCCAATCAGTTTTCGTTAACTGAATAGTGTGTTCTTGACATGTTTCGTGCTTGTGCTGTTGTAAGACAGGTATAAGGAGACCTTATGCAAATCTAAGGAGAATTCATGGACTTCTATGCATGTTTGGCTTTGGTATTTTCATGCCAATTGGAGCCGTGATTGCTAGATACTTTAGGCAATATCCACCTGAATGGTTTTATTGGCACTTGATGTTTCAATCACTAGGGCTTATCCTCGGATACAAGGGTGTTGAGGAGTATGGGTTACCTCTCAGCAAACATCTTCAGAAGAATGTCCCTAGACACGAAAGCCTTGGCAACTACGTTCTGATTCTTACTTGTTTTCAGGTGTGACACTTTTTTCTATTTAATCTTTTAAAAAAGATTACGTAACTTCATATTTAAAAACAATTTAAGTTTATACTTTATAGTTCTACTTGCCTTTATATAGCCTGATGTGTCAAACCACACATATCAAAGGGTTCTTAAACATCGCACCCAATCAAACACTATCATATAAATTTTAATGACGTTGGAGGTACTTAATTATATAATAATGGTAACATGTAGATCAGATGACTGATTCATCACTAGAATTTGGAAAAAAAAAAGAAAAAAGATTCATTACTAGAATGAGTGGTTGAGCATATATAATCTAGCCGTTTTGAATAAGCACTACTGCAAGAGGTGGATAATGGTTTGGTTCAACCGATTACTTTAATAAAGTTACACCTTTGTCAATATCTCAATTATTTTATTGTAAATAACAAAATTTAGATCTTTCAAAATGGTTCCAATCATCTTGTTTTTTGGTGTGCCGGTACGATTTAGTTAATTTAAGTATTTTTTTCTAGACGTTACATAAGATAAGAGCCACACTGTTGGAATGTGTCATTTAAACTCTCTTATATTGGTACTCATTTTGGCTGCTTCTTTTATTGGACAGTATTTTTCCCTTTTGGCTTATCCAAACCAGACACCAAGAATAAAAAGATATCGGAAACTGTGCCATTACACCATTGGAAGTGTTTTGCTAATATTGGGACCAATAAATACCTTCTATGGTATATATCTAGGGAATGCAGGATTTTCTTGGTATGCTGGTTACGCTCTTTTTCTCGTTATATTGCTCATCATTGTAGCCGAGCTAGAGATCGAGCTAAGATGTGGAAGAAGAAATAGATAATCTTTGTGTTGATCGAGTTCCATTCATGGAGTATTATTTTGTTTATCTCTTTTGTTGTTTAAGATTTTCCTTTGTATGTTTGTTGTGTACATGTGCGTGGAGAAGAATAAAAAGTGGGTGTTTTCGCTTTGTTAAGTTGTGGTTATCGTTTAATTATTTTGGCAAATCTGTTTATTCTTGGGTGAAAATCATTTGGACCTCAACTTTGGTTTAAAAATCAAACTCCTCCCTAACTTATAAGCAATGATCAAACTCCCCCCTTTATCCTATATAATGTCCATTTTGTCGTTCCCATTTTCAAACCCCATCTACGTGATATATTTTTATATATAATTTTTTTTTTCTCTTAACTAGCCCAATAAGCCTGGGCATACTTGTATAGATGACAAAAGATGCGGGGGGCTAGGCCTGACCTCTTTTTACATAGCATAAGACTTTAAAGGCAACTAGAAGAGGAGGTGGATAATGCTCTATACATTCATCATCCACACCTTTCTAATCTTAATCAACTTACAAAAAAGTTAGCACTATCATATCTAACTCTAAGAGTAGGCAATTGCCACTTATCCAGATTGGTATGGACCTTTAGCAGTTGCAGACAGATTGTTGAAGCTGGAGATCAGAAGTGGCATATCCTGAAGTATGGCCTGCTTTGCCAATGAATCCGCAACTTGATTGGCCTCTCTCAAGCAGTGAACTATTCTCCTATTTCCATTTGCTATACCATGTTTAATCTCATCTATTAAATACTTAATGTTGAGATTCCCCTTAGATTTTTCAGCCACATTATCATTGACTATCAACGAGTCTGTCTCAAGAATGAAATTTGTAAAGCATTGTTGAGAACACAATCGTATTCCATGTACTGCTGCCAGTGCTTCAGCTTCTAAATTGTTGTTGCAGTTGATGGATGCGGAGTAAACCATGATTAAGCAGCCCTAGTCATCTCTCACCATTACACCTATCCCTGCATTTCCAGTCTCCTTAACAAAACTGCCGTCAGTGTTAACTTTGTATTGTCCAGGAGATGGTTTCTTCCAGCAAACCATTTGACTCTTTCTAACAGGTTTCAGCTTTTCAATGGCACTGCACATATCTGGCCAGTTCATAGTGTCCACAGAAAAAGGAAAAGAATCTTTGAGCAATGTTTTTAAATTCCACAGAATTTGGAATTCCATTGACACTAGTGAATATGTTTGTTTATTTCCATACTTTATGGAACAAGTGCTCTTCCATATCTCCCAACAAATGAACAGAGGGGTTGTTTGTTGAGCAACTTTTTGCACCCTATTTCTTGATCTATTGCCCATCCATTTCCTGAAAATTAAGTTCACAGAGACATGGTCATGTTTGATACCCATAGGTGCTCCAAATTTGTTCCACAGGTATGTAGCAACTTAACTTCCCACAAAGACATGTTGAATAGTTTCAATTTTTGAGTTCCTGCAGCATCTACATCTTGACACCATGTTGTTACCAAATCTTGTAAGGACTTCATCAAAATGTAGTTTCCTCTTTAACACTCTCCCAGACAGAAAAATAATTTTAAATGGTATATTGTGACACCATAGCTTGCTAAGGAGTATGCGTTTTGATTTGGGGGATCTTATACTAAGCCATGCTGACTTATTTTCAAAGTGGCCATCATTTGAAGGTTTCCAAACAGGATAGTCAGGTTGATCAGCATGACCAATCCTCACTTCTTTGAGTTGATCAGCAACAGTAGTGGGTACCATCTCCTCTAACTTCTGTATGTTCCAAGCTCTCTCAGATAAAAATTCATTAACTCTGAGTTTACCTGATCTAGTTACCTGTTGAAACATTTCAGCCAGGGGACCATTTGTCGCCCAATTGTCCCACCAAAACTGGACTCACCTTTATTAATCTTCCACAAGATGTTACCCTGCAGCTTTTTCTTTGATTTCCATCATATTTTTCCATATGTGTGATTGACCTGATCTCCATGTTTTTGATACTGGGTGACCTCTAACACAATATTTTGCTTTAAGGAACTGTGCCCACAATGACTCTTTGGTTCTGAAATTCCACCACCTTTTTAAAGCAAAAGTATCACATATATCATCCATTCTTCTTATGTTAAGACCTCCCTCATGTGTTGGAAGACATAACTTCTCCCATGAGCTCCAATGAAATTTTGATTTCTCTTGAGATGAACCCCAGAAAAATCTGTTGAAGTACTTCTCCATGGTTCTAATGATGTCTTTTGGAGGGCACATTGCAGCCAATGTATATGTAGGTATAGCTTGCAGAACATGTTTAATAAGAGTGTATCTTCCCCCATAAGACAAAAATTTCCCCTGCCACCTTCTTAGTTGCTTGACTATCTTGGTGAGTATTTCTTCAAAAATTGATAATTTCTTCCTCCCAATATGTAGTGGACAACCCAGATAGTTGCATGGAAATTTCTTATCTAGAAATCCAGTACATTCCCTTATTCTGTTGATCCTTGATGCTGAGGTTTTGGGTGCAGTCAGAAAATAACTCTTTTCAGAGTTAACTTTTTGGCCTGAACTTTTTTCGTATCTTTGAATCTGCTTCATAATCAACTTGATAGACCTGGATCTCCCACTAGTGAATATGATTATATCATCTGCATATGCTAGATGGTTAATCAATGGTCCTCTACTGCTCATTGAAAAAAGTATAAAATCCTCATTCCTGTGCAAGTCATTCAGCATTCTTGAGAGGACTTCAGCTGCTATAATAAAAAGGGTTGGTGACAAAGGATCACCCTGCTTTAAGCCTTGACTTGATGAGAAAAAACCTTCTCTTGAGCCATTTATGATAACTGAATACCAATTTTCAGGATCAACCTCCGGATATTATCAATGATCAGCTCACAGAATCCAAACTTCCTAAGAACCGCCAACAAGAACTTCCAAGACATCCTATCATAGGCCTTAGCCATATCTAATTTAATGACCACATTCCCCCCATTGTTTTCCTGAGAAATACCATGAATGATTTTTTGAGCAAGCAATATATTATCAATGATAAGTCTGCCTTTGACAAAGGCACTTTGATTCTCTGAAATCATTTTTGGCAGGAGCTGGTTAATTCTGATTGCAATCACTTTTGAAATGATTTTGTTGGAGAAATTACTAAGGCTTATAGGCCTTAGATCTGAAAAGGAAGATAGGGATTCTATCTTGGGGATAAGAACCAGACATGTATGTGTGAAGAATTTTGTAAGACTCTATCCCCAGAAGAATTCCTGCACAAAATCAGTCACTTCTTGTTTTATAATCTCCCAGCATACTTGAAAAAATGTTCCATTGAAGCCATCTGGTCCTGGAGCACTTGCTGAGCTCATGGAGAACACAGCCTCTTTGATCTCATTGTGTGTTGGAGTTGCTGCTAAAATCTCATTCTCTTCCTGAGTCACCACTGTGTGAATGAGATGCAAGATGTTCTCACTAACTGAAACTCCATCCAGATTAAAAAACTTCTTGAAATGTCTTATTGCTGCTTTACTGATTTTTTTATCTCCTTGAATGAAATTTCCCCTGCTATTTCTGATCCTGTGAAGCTGCATTCTTCTCCTTCTCTCCCTTATTAAGCTGTGGAAGTATGAGGTATTAGCATCTCCTTCTTCAAACCATTTCACCTGAGATTTCTGCTTTAGAATTGAATTCTGGCACTTGGTCCACCTTATGTGCTCAACATAAGATCTGTTCAACTATTCCTTTTGAAAAACCATCCCCATTAATGATGTCCAGCTCTTCCATTTCCATTACCTTTTCTTCCCATTTCAGGCATTGTTCATGAACATTTCCCAATGTACTTCTCGACCACTCACTCAGCTTTTTTGTCAGCATTTTCAATTTCTGGTGAAATCTCCACATTGCATTGCCATTGACCTGAGTGTTCCAGCATTCCTGAACTAGTTCCAAAAAATCTGGTTGTTCTGTCCAGAAATTCAGAAAATTGAAGTATTTAATATGATCTGATATAGGCATTCTGCATTTCATAAGAAGTGGTCTATGGTCTGAGCCAGTTCTCACTAAATGCCTAACCATCACACTAGAAAACATCTGAGCCCATTGATCATTTATGAACACTCTATTAAGTCTCTTCCAGATCCTATGTCTTGGTTCTCTTTGGTTACACCAGGTAAATTTAGAGCCTACATATCCAGCATCATTTACAGCACAATGATCCATACAACTTATGAAATCAAAGCTTTTTGATGCCCTGTGTGGTCTACCTCCTTTCTTTTCATCAGCATCCATGATCACATTAAAGTCCCCACCAATACACCATGGCCCATCTATATTATCTGCAATAGTTTCAAGACTTTCCCATAACTCTTGCCTCTCCATAGCTGTACACTTAGCATATACAGCTGTGATGAATGCAATGTTATGACCATTTCCTTGGTCACAAGCAAAAGTAAGTTGTTGCTCATGCTGAACCTTTAGAGTGAGTTGGAGATTCAAACTCCAAAAGCACCATATCTTACCATTTTCAGAGGACATACAATTTTGAAAGCCCAAAAATTGTTTGTATCCTTCTACTTTATCCTTGTTCACCATTGGTTCCATAATTTCCACAAATTCTACTTTGTTAATATTTACAAGGTCTCTGAGTCTGTGAATTGCTTTTTTGGATCTTAACCCCCCTTAAAAATTGTATTAATCATGGAATATAGGGATATTAGATTGCACTTCTTCCTCTACATGAAGGAAGATATTTCTCCTTTTGTTTCTTGCAATTTCTTCTTTTCTTGCTTCTTCCTCTTCTAGCTGGTGAAAGTCCCCCAGTTTCAATCACTTCTTTCATGTGATCCTCTGCAGGGTCAATCTCATTATCAGATATGTTGTCTTCCTTGTTTTCTTTCCATTGAACTGGAGAGAATGCCTCAATTAAACTGTCTGCAACTTCATCATCAGAAGGACATGTATGTCCTTTGTCTGGCTTGTCAACCTCCATATTGTTAAGGTCCACTACTAACTGAATACCCTGGTGATTTTTAATTTCGGAGTTCAGACTGCTAGAGATCATAAGTCCTGGAACTGTGGAAGAATCTTTCTTGCCATCTTCAGTTCCTTGTAATGAAGCAGTTTTCCTTTTGACAAAAAATCTGTCTTCATCTCCTCCCAAGCATTTTTGTGCACAACCCTTTCCTCCTGTATTTATGGGATACTTGGACTTTGTTGTTCTTGTATTTGTTCCTTTCTCTCCACAATCTTCTTTCTGCTAATCACTCATGTACCCTGGAACTTTTGATTATTTAGAGTAATACCTCTAGGAAGCTTGAGTGTTACCGGGACTTTCTTTCTCGGTACCTTTTTCTTCTTCTTCTTCTTCTTCTTCTTCTTCTTCTTCTTCATCTTCTTCTTGTGAGTTGCAGCTGATGTTGAAGGTTGCTTCATGATTTCTTTGTCTTTCTCTACCAAAATTCCAGAATAATGTTGTGTTACTGTATTCAAACATCTATCATCCTTGAGTTGAGGCTGTGGTAGCCCCTCCCCCCCTTCGGTGAGGTAAGGGTTCTTCTTTCTCAACTGTATCCATAACATTGGGTGAATTAATAGCCTGGCTGCCCTCTGTGTTTTCATTGTTCTCTCCAATATTATCAATATGTTTAAATATGAATTTGTCACAAAGTACATTCTCTCATTCTCTATCACGTAAATAGATTTTTGTTTTAGTTATCATTGATGAAATAGAGGCATACTCAAGGATTGGAAGTTATGGGTGCCACTATTTATAATATATGAATAAAAATAAAATAAAGAAGAGAGATGAGGAATTCAAAATATGGCGAGTACACTAAAAAAAGATGAAAGTATTGCAGGCATATTTAATTAATGCACTCAAAAATATTTATGTTCTATGGTTGTCATCTTAATATATATCTCTACTTTCAAGGAAATCAACACATAAATACAGAAAGTTTAGCCAAGCTGGCGAGTACCAGTGCAGCTAAGTTGCTAACCCACCATGTGGGGTCTGCATCTGTGATGAAATATAATCTACATTATTATTTAAAATTTGTTTCATATAAATAAATAGATTTATTTTATATAAAATATACTTCTATCTTCAATAATTTCTTCTAATACTCCATGCATTAAAATTTTATTTTTTATTGCGCAATAGACTAACTTTGAATCTTATTGTTTTTATTCATAAAGTATTATTACAAGTAAAATTATTTCTATAGTTTATTCTCCTCATATATTTTATTGATGAAATCATTAACTTTATGCTTTAATTATTATTCACTCTTTTTTTATTTTAATTATATTATTTTTTTGTTATATAAGTTTAGAATAGAATAAAATATATTATGATATTAATGAAAAAGAAAAAAATTAAAAGGTTTGATAATCTTAAGGGTAAAGTAGGAATTTTTAAAAGTTTATTGAAAAAGGGGAGGAGTTTGATCATTGTTTATAGTTGAGGAGAGTTTGATTTTTAACTCAAAGTTAGGGGGTGTAAATGATTTTCACCCGTTTATTCTTCTACTAGCCGTGGTAAAATGGCTTTTTGTCAAAAGCGTCATCTTTTTTTTTTTTTTGGGAGGTGGGGGGGGGGGGGGTAAATAAAAGATTTCATTGATAGAAATTAAATAGAACGTTTCGATTTATCAAACTTTCTTGCCAGCTCCCTGACCTTTTGAATTTGAGCTCATAACACTACACTTTAAATTTTAACGACTTCTCCATGAGAAACAATGGTGTAGCCTTCATCACTTTTCCTTTTTGTACATACATGAGAAAGTCAGCTGCCCCATTTATCAAATTTTAGTTAGTCTAAGATAATATGAAAAAAATCAAGAAACTTACTGCAGATAATTATGAGACTTCTACCTCGAGCTACTTGTTAGATACCTCTTTCATATCATAAAAAGTGATATTTTAGTCTTTCATATTTGGTCCAAATTTAGTGTTTGTTTTTAAAACTTAAATCAAGAAAATATTAATTGCTTTATTTACAAATTGAGTCGAGTCTTGCAAATGATCTGAACAAATTCTTAAAAAGTCATTCAATACATCCTTACATTTTCCTATAATGTTTAATTGACTTTTTTATAGATGTACAAGTGGAAACAAATTTAGGAGAATTTCTCAACCTTCAATCAAGAATGCAAAGTTTTGCGTTCCGAAAGAGACGAGAACTAAAATTAGTGTAACAAGTTTTAGTTGAAAAGAAAAATTCAATGAAAGAGACGATCATTGACATATACATGTAATGTATATCTTTATAACATGTCCAAGTTAAATACTAAATGTAAAAGAAAAATGACTCCACGTCGAATAAAGAAAAAGATAAATATTCAGCTGCCTCGAATTTTTTTTACTTTAATAAGGTTGTTGTAAGTTGTATCACTCTTCTTTTAGGTGATTTACACACGTCGTGCTAGCCGTGGATGAACTCATTTTGATTTCTCTTATTGCCTAGTTGCTATTAATATATATATTTAAACGACCACGATATATTAGAGTTTTTTTTTTCTTTTTTCAAACAATTTTTTACATAGAAAAGAACCAATAAAAAGAATAATAGTAATATGTCAAGCAATTTATAGTTCTTGTGGTGGAGACATCCTATAAAATTGAAACGCAGAAAGATATGTCAGCACTTGAGAGCTGCAAAAAATTATGTCAAGATGATTGCCGTTGCATTAAACAATTGCGCCTAAAAACATGTTTGGTCAAATTGTCAAAATTTGTTTATTTTGAGAAATACTTTTGATTAAAGTGGTTTTGAAAAGAATATTTTGAAAGAATAGCAATTTTGTGTTTGGCCAAAGCATGTGGGAAGTGCTTTTTATCCGTAATTTGTATTCGACAAATATTTTTTAAAAATATATTTTTGAATGTCAAATTGACTATAAAGCATTTATTTTTACCAAAAATTTGATCAAACACATTCATTATCTAAAATAAGTGTCTTTTATTAAAAAAAATATTTTTAATTTTTGAAAAGCTTGGCCAAACATACTGTAAATGTTATTGGTGGAAGATTTAGCCTAAGGTAAGTGCTTCTTAAATCTTCTCGGGGGTTCAATTTTTCTAATTAATTTTATATATTGTTGGAATATAAAATTAGCCACCAGCCACGATATACTAATCCTTACATCAGCTTTGTCATGGTATTACCTAATTATTGGTTCCACACTTCCACCTTGGTCGATAGATAGAACATGGGAGGTTCCCATTTTCTGAAAATTAATTAGTTGTTCAGTTTGTTTTAATAATTTGACCTGAATCCCATCTAAATAATGTTAGTCAATCATTTAATTATATAGTTCAATCTTACATTAGTTAGAGTCGAACATATATGAACTGTACATCTGTTCCAGATATTTTAAAGATTCACTACTATTTTTACACTAGGCATCAATCTATCTAAATTAACTCGCTTTTAATTTTTCCGTGGACCATCTATAATAGACCGAAATAGTTTACCTGATATAGTAGGTAACTTATTTTTTTATCAAATTTTAAATTTCACTTTTTATGGAAATTACCTGTAGATGTTTGTGTAAATTTTATCTTACTATATTAGTAAAACTCATAAAAATGAAGACTTTAGAAATTCTTGATCTCAAATATATCATAATGTTATCATTTTGAACAAATTAAGAAGGAAATATAAATAGAGTGATTTATTAATTAGGTAATTTCCCAATATTATACTCCATACTCTGAACATTTCTGTCCATGCACACAGCCAAGAGACAACTAGATCACTACTTCTTCAAGACTATACAATCATTTCTTCTCCTCTTTAATTTGTTGCTTCCCTGTTATGAGGGAGAGAGAAAAAAGAAATATTGAGATGAAGGCATCATCCAAATTCTCTACCTTCTTCTTGATCTTCCAAATAATAATCAGTTTCCAAATTCTAAGAGTAAATTCTCAAGGCAAAGATTCATGCAACTCCAATCTCAACCTCAAAAGTAAACTTCTCTTTGACACAACTTCTTTCAATTGTCTTTCAGTATGGGATCAACAAGGCTATATCCTCAGAGTAGGTTCCACCCTCCTTAATTTTCATAATCTCTTCATTGTTCTTTCATCAAAGTCCATTTTAACAGTATGTTCTTTCTCTGTCTCTTTTTTGTTTTTTCTAAGTACATGAGAACAGATACAAATGTATGGAGCTTTGTCCTTTCAGCACCAAACTCAAATGCATACATAGCCATGGGATTTTCAAGAAACGGCAACATGGTTGGCTCCAGTGCAGTTGTTGGGTGGGTGACCAATGATGGAACTGCCAATATGAAGAAGTATTTCCTCGGGGGACAATCGCCGGGCGAGGTTAAATTTTTATCTCACCATCTGTTTACTTTTTTTTTTCTATGGGAAAAATGTCCAACTTTACTTCAAAATATTATTGTTCCTTATACTCTGAGGTCATTTAATTATTGCAATTAGCAAATCGTATCGTATATTAACTTTTTTTAGTTGAATAATGAGTGCATGTGTGTATATATGTATATCTACAAAAGATAACAATGTATTCCTATGCTAAATATATCTTCATTCTTCACCAGGTTTTGCCTGATGAAGGCAACCTCCAACTTGTCAACTTTACATCTTCCGTTGTTGCTGAGAACTCCAGAATTTATATAGCCTTCCAGTTGAACACTGAAATGCCCAGCAATCGCCTCATTTACTCCGTTGGACCGACGGGAATGCTGCCTTCCACCACCGATTACCGGTTGACGGAACACACTGATCGTATCTCCACTTCATTGAATTTTAAAACAGGTCAGTGAATGGTTTTTTGATTTTTATTTGGTTATAGAAATGACTTGCTTTGTTTTTCTTACATGAATAAAAACGTTAGCGGAAAAAAAAAAACTTTACAGTTAGATTTTCAAAAAAAAAAAAAAATGAAGTTCAAAGAATGCTTGATCAGCGGAATCTTGGGAATGAAGAAATTCTTGGTATGGAGCGTCCACAATCCCCTTTTGTAAAAATGTTCTGAAATTGTAATTTGGAATACCAACAGTATAATTAACCACAAAATTGTAGGAGTAGTTAAGAGAACGTATTAAGAGTATTTAATTAACCAAAATAAACTCAATTATGATATCAAGAAGGGATACAATATGTGATTGATTCTCATTTTGTACTAGAATATTAGTACGTGTTAAGTTATAGTATTATTAATCTTCTTCTTCATTTTTCTATAATTCTATTTTGAAGTTTGAGAGAAAATTATAAGAATCCGTCGGTTAGTGTTAGCTGGTATTGCAAGTCTACTATGGAGACTAATGGACGTGGGTGGATCGTGGTTCCACGAAAGCTTCTAATGAAGGCAACCATAATTATCAAAAGAGTAACAAAGATAGTCGCCACGCACCAACAAATATATCAACTAACTTATACTATAAAGTATTAGTAATAATTAAAGTACTACTAAACATACGAAGCTTTTAGTAATTTGTACGTCTTTGACTTGGAAGTTGGAACCAAATTTTGTTCCTTAAGTTCTCTTGAGAAAAACGATACTAAATGGCAAACTTTGATCTTAATTGTTAATGCTTGTAAGTTACTTAATACTATACCATTCTTGTTAGTTTTTCTTTTCTGGAAAGAAGAGTATCTTAGTTTATAATCTTTAAAAGACATGATAATTTGGGTCTTTTTGGTTCATTTTTGTGTGTCATGAATGACATATGAACATGCTTCTACATGCAATTTACTAAGAAAGGAAGAAGGCACTTGCGAGACACATGAAATGGGCCGAGCCAGAGGTAGATGCAGGGAAATTTTGATCACTAGTCATTTTTGGACGCGTTTATTGGGGACTATCCACCGTTTCCAAATTTATTGAAGAATAGTCAAAAATTCACGCGCACACTTAAGATCCATTAGCTCCCATAACAAAAAACTGGAGCTTTGAACAAAACTTGTTCAAAACCTAGGTATTTTGTTATGAGACTTAATATAAAAAGCTTCAGTACCATAACAAAATGTTAGGGCTTTGAACAAGTTTTGTTCACAGCCTGAGCATTTTGTTATGGGTTATGGGACTTTATATATAAAGCTTCAGTCCCATAACAAAATGTTGGGGCTTTGAACAAGTTTTGTTCACAGCCCCAACATTTTGTTATGGGTTATGGGACTTTATATATAAAGCTTCAGTCCCATAACAAAATGCTGGGGTTGTGAACAAAACTCCCAGTTTGTTCACAGCCCCAGCATTTTGTTATGGGACTGAAGCTTTATACAAAGTCCCATAGCAAAATGCTGGGGCTGTGAACAAAACTTGTTCAAAGCCCCGTATTTTATACTGGGGTTAGTTTACTTAAGCTTTCCAGTATAAATGCTGGGGCTTTGAATAAAACTTGTTCAAAGCCCCAGTATTTATACTGGGATTTGTCCGGAGGTGGCTATTTCTCAGCGAATTTATTTTTGACGGCTACAAATCAATTAACGCGCGCCAAACAGGCTCCTGCACGAAATTTTTACGTAAATGCAGGTGGACAATTTACAAAACTATGACAACATATGCAGTAGTTTGCCTTATTGACCCTGCTTAAAGTAGTTTTGCAAAAATGACCTCCCATAATTTTAATGAATAAATTTTGGATGGAAATACCCCTACGAGATTTTATACTGACGCCCGCATCCTGCTCTCCCTTTCTAGTAAGTGCTTATCTATTTTCACATTCTCCTAGATAACTTGAAGTGTTGTCCCGCCTTCCCTTTCTCGTTAGGCAGCACTTGACAACAGTTGACTTTGAACCCCTCTTGCATAGAAAACACTTGCCCTTTTATCTCTTCCCACATTCGCACTTGCCCATTTAATCTCTTCGCAGGCAGCACCTGTCCTTTATATTTTCCGAAGAGGTAACAACACTTGTCAATTTATAACTAGAAGTGGTGTCTCCGACGCTATTTTGGTAAATCATTCTTAAGTAGGAACAAAAAGTCATAACCAATGATATGAAGTACACCCAGTGAAATTTTTGGGATGCAGGTTGCAACATTGTGGCACCGGGTTCATATCAACTCAGTACTTTGGATCTTGATCATAAATTTATATATAAAAAATAACTAAATTACAGCAAATAGTAGGTCTAAATCCATAATTTTAAAATACAATATATTCAATGTTAAGAATCTTAAAAGAAGGTGAACCCGTAGTGTTTAAATTCTTGATCCGTGTCCGAGTCGAATTATAGTTTTTTTAAGGAAAAATTATACTGCTTGAACAATGTTAGATCAATTTAACAAAAAGTAGTTATTATTATTATTTTTTTTGCATAATTGATGCATATTTTATGCATAATGTTGCATACTATGTGCATAATTTATGCATACTGATTATAGCGACTATTTATGTAAAATTTCTTTTTTTAACGTTTTTGTTTTAGTTCATTGAAAAAAATGATGGTATCCATTTCAAAATAATGAATCTTGTCCACACTAATCTTAATAAATTTCAACATTGATAAGCTACCGCGTCTTGATACCAAACTATTCGAGCTCTTACTGCTAAACTGAATTTAGTTTTGCTTTAAGACACAAAAAAACAAAAAAAGAAAAAAAAAAAGGAGGAAAAGAAAAGTACATTTCACAAGACCTTAAAGTGTAAGAGTATTCCAATCACTTCCTAAAGTCCAAGGTCCAAACTTCACATCTCCTTAACAAGGTGATCTTATTGATGCCCCAAAAGAAATTACTAGGCACTAAGTATTTAGTATAACACTTGAAGTTGGTTTCCTTCTAGTGCATTTAATCGAAAAAGTCAAAGTTGATTGAATTGAATTCAATGTGAAATGGACTCAATGTAAAACAAAGTATTTCATGAGGCTCATATTCTTATCCGTGCGCGTACTAAATAATTCTGCACATAATGCTTAGGTAAATGAGACAAAATAACCTGATTTTTTATTGTCTCTACTGAGATTTGAACTCTTGTTTCCCATATATTTAGTCCCTATTTCCAGTCTAAAACATATCTGTGGAATTGATACAATTCTTTCAAGTACGTTAGTCGAAGATGATTTTGACATGTTCCATGCGTATGCTTTTGTAAAACAGGTCAAAGTGCAACAAAGACACCTTATGCAAGTCTAAGGAGAAGCCATGGACTGTTAAACATGTTTGGCTGGGGTATTCTCATGCCAATTGGAGCCATGGTTGCTAGATACTTGAAACAATATGATCCAATCTGGTTTTACTCGCATACCACGATCCAATCACTAGCGTTCATCCTTGGATTCGCCGGTGTTCTCAGTGGGCTTGTTCTCAATGATCGTCTTCAAAACAATGTTAATAGACACAAAGGCATTGGGATCTTCGTTCTGGTTCTTGGTTGTTTGCAGGTTTGTTAATAGACACTTTGATTCAATTTCTTTCATATTTTCATTGTCCTCTCAAAGCTGGTTTGATGAAGTGATTCATGTCTAGAATGAGTAACTCAAGCCTTATAGACATGAATCACTTGGCAATATTGATTCGACCACAGGCCAATATTCCATACATCTTTATATCATTGGCCTTGATGATTGAGATTTTGACTCATATATTCATTTTGGTTGCTTTTTAATTGGATAGGTTATTGCAATATTGATTCGACCACAGAAGGAATCGAAAGTTAGAAAATATTGGAACTGGTACCATTACACCACGGGAAGAGTTTTGATAATGTTGGCAACAATAAATATTTTCTACGGTATCCATTTAGGAAATGCAGGGAGTGGTTGGAAGGCTGGTTATGCTATTTTTCTGGTTGTATTATTTATCACTGCTCTCATGCTTGAGATCAAGTTGTGGAAGAGAAAATAAGATTCCATTCATGTAATATTTTCGTTTATTTTCCAACAATGTTTTCCTTTGTATTTACTCTACACAATACATAAAAGTCAGTGTAATTTGATAACATTTTCTTTTTCCCAATTAGAAAGAAATCTAAATAGAAGCGATCCAAATGATGAGAATTTAAACCAAGAGTTAAAGCAGAGATCATATTATGTTATCAACAAAACAAATATTTCTTTTTGAACATTTGACCAAATATAATTGCAAACAGTTTACTTGTTGTATAAGAGATTTTCAGTCCTGATCTAATATTTTCTAAGGAAGTACTTCAACAATTGTCATAATTTTGCTAATGTATTTAATACTATCTACTTCATTTCACTGACATAAATATTGAGTAATTATCATGCAGGGTTGAATTTTGACAAGTACATTTAACACTGATATAAAATTAGAAGAACACTGTTGTGCGACCATATATTATCGCGAGAAAGAGAATATTAGTCATAATCACTGAAGACATGTGTAAAGATGAAGATATAACCTTATAAAAGCTTTATTAGAAAGTGAAGATCTTGTGCGATGGATAAGACTCGTTCACTTTTAATCAGAGGTCTTGGATTCGAGCTCTGAAAATGAAAAAAAGCATGGTAGAAAGTATTTTCCTCATAAATGGATCTTATGCGGCACAGATCTGAATTAATCGGGGCTCCAACAAAAGTATCGAACACCGAATAAGAAATCAAAAATAAAAAGATCTTAATGGGCAGCAATTGATTTTTTATTTTAAAACAATAAAATGACCATGTCGCTATATTGAAGATCTAGCCATTACAGCTGGGAACCAATTGATATGAGAAACAGGTAATCAAACATAAACTTTTTTCCTTTTGCAATAATTTAATGACATATATCCATCTATTTAACTCCAACTAGATTATTTAACCATAGTTAATATCAATTTAAATAATAATAAAAATCTTTAACAATTGTACCTTAAAGTTAATAAACTTTCGGTTGCTGCACCCGGTTAAAAGCTTTCTTGGGAATTTTTAACTTAATAACTTCATCTTCTTCTGTTTTAAGAGAGATCTTCATTTTCTTTGTTTTTGTATGGTAACTTAGCATTAGCAATATTTTGATATAACTCACACAAAATGATTTAGCTTATATTAACAAACTCATACAAAAATCTTCACTAAACTGCATTGACTTTGCATAGTACACTGTTACATTTCATAAAAAAATTATGAAATTTAATCGGGAAAACAAAATTTTTACTTATATTCTAATTACTTTTCTTAAAGACAAAAACAAAAGTTAATCTAGATTCCTTCTACCATTATGAAAAATTGCCGCAATTTAGTACTCGCTCTGTTTAAGTTTACTTGTCCAAATTCAACTTTGCACTACAACCAAGACAAAATAAGAAAAATAAAACTTGACAAATCTACCCTTATTTATTATACCTTGTTGTAGTTTCCAATTAATTGGAAAAGGATTTTGAAGAATTTGACCATTTAATGTTAAGGGTAAATTAGGAAGAATATAGCTAATTTTATCTTGAATTGCTAAAAAGACAAGTAAATTAAGAATTTGACTTTGCTAAATTTGGATAAGTAAACTTAAACGGAGGGAGTAGTAAAAAGATAAGAAACAAATGCTAGTTAGTTTCGTGGACATCTTCATTGGCAAATTGACTCAACAAGCTTTAGAGTAGAGACAAAAAAAAAAAAATAATAATAATAAAAAAAAAGAGAATATAACGGAAGATGCAGTAATATAAGAGCCTTAAAAAGAATTTGTGACAACAACTTTATTCTAACGTCCATTGAGTAATAAATAAATTACTTATTTTAAATAATTATTTATTAAAAATAAGATTCATAATATACTTTAGTTTGTTTCCTATGATTAATTTAACTTAATCAGGTATAAACAATTGATGCTTGTAAGTTCTTACCAATAATCCGCCCTTAACCATCCAGATGGCTTAAAAATTTGCCAAAACCACTTGTCCACTTATTTTCAGCAAAAATGGACAGCTTGGTACTATTAGAACACACAAATTAAACTCTGTTTAACAATATGGTAGGAAAGTTAAATATATTTCGTTTTAGAATCGAGTGCTATTTATTTATTTATTTATTTATTTATTTATTTATTTTGGTAGAAAATAACCACAACACCCTAAAAATCACTTTTTTTTAAAAAAATTTCTCCAAATTGGCAAAAATAAAACAATCCAACAAACAAACTCGTAAAGACAAGTTAAATGTAATTCAACACTCTAAAAGCTGAGTTGCTTCTTTTTCTTTTTCTTTTTCTTTCCATTTTTTTTTTTTTGGGCAGAATATCTACCGTAGCCTAACAATGTCATCTCGTTGCAAATTGGCAAAAGAAATCCAACAAACAGCCACAACAGTCTATGAGTGTAAAACAAAAATCAACAACCGAACGTCAACGGCATTATGTTAAATTTAAAAATAAAATTCGAAACTTTAAAAACCTAGTTTCTACTTTTCACAAAATAGCCACAATAATCCAATCAATAAATCAATCAATCTAAATTACAAGTGTGATAAAAATAATAGGGGCGATAAACAGGAGGGACGAAGGTGGAGGAAGAAGAAAAGAAGAGAGAATCAGTCAGTCGTCCCCTTTTCAAACCCTAATACTAATAAAATTCTTCAATTTTTCTCTCTCTACATATATATACATTTAATTTCATTCATAATATCTGATCATTTACATATCTTCTCAATTACTTACTTTTGACTATATTACCCTTCCACTTTCATCTAATTTCCATATCATACCAAGGCCAATTCCGTCCAGATCTTAAATACAATGGATGATCTCGATGTTCTAGCTCGAGATTTCGGGTTTAAACCTGCAGGAAAATCAGCTCCGATGAGATCCGACGGCGGAGATCGCCGTTCCTCCTCCGTCCGATCATCATCCTCATCATCACCGTTATTTAACGACGTGTTTGGCGGACCTCCAAAATACACAAAATCTAGTGCTAGTAATAATAATAGTAATGTTAAATCATCATCGTTAACTGATTTCGATTATGATTCAATTTTCAAATCTGATTCAAAAAGCAACAATAGCAACAGCAGTAAAACGCCGTCGTTTCCGGTTTATGATAAGCCAGTATATGATGATGAGGATATTTTTGATGGAATGCCAGGACTGAAAAGCAAATCAGTATCTGAGAAATCTGTGAGATTTGATGAAAATGTATTTGCTAAGCGTAATGATGAGCATTTTGATGATTTGTTGGGGAATTTGAAAGGAAATAAGAAGGTAATGGAGTCGAAAAGTAGGAAGAGTTCGAGTTCGAAAGAGTTTGATGATTTGTTAGCTGGTTTTGGGAGCAGCGGTTCGACTACTACTGATAAGAGGTAATCTGTGATATTTGTAAAAGCTACATTTGGTTCTATGATCATAGTAGTTTAATTAATTGATGCTTCTTGTCGAAATGGATAGAGAATTGAAGCATAGTTGTTGTTCATATAGCTGATCCCAACTGGTTCGTGATTGAAGTGTACTTATTGTGAAGTCTGACATAGTTGGATATGGTTCGATTGCGGCTAATGTCTTCTCATTATAGTTGTTTAATAATTGAAGATATTTTTAGTAAATAAAAGTAGCGAGCGGAGCGAATGCATACTTGAGGCATAGTTGTTGTAAAGTTTAATCATATAGCTAGTCCTGACACCTGACTTGTTCATGGTTGAGGCGTAGTTATTGTGAATGGGAGATCACTCCTTTGGAAATGTTGATTTAGTTGGTTAAGGTTATCTTTTTTGTGATGGTAGTGTCTGGCAAGCTTGCATGTGCCTCGACTATTCCACAGGGTACTTGCTAATTGCTATCTCCGTTGATTTAGGTAATTGATTAGATGTGTTATAAGTATGAAGTTGGTATGAGTAAGCTCGTGAAGATGCAACAACTAGGCTTCAATCCAAACTAGCTGGAATCAACTTTTTGAATCCTAAATGTTCATTCAATTAATCTGGTCCCTTATTCCAATATTCAATTATTTGTCATTTAAGACAAATTAAGGGTAGAAGTTCACATACAAGTCTTTAAACAAACTGAAGAGACTCCTGACAATACATAACCAAGCCTTAATCTCAACTTGAAGGATATGATGTGTTGCTAAATTTTTAAAGTTTTTGAAATGGTATTAGAATGATATTCTTTCTGGATTAAAGCATACACCGGCTCAGAATAAATGGTTCACTATCTTTATTTAGTTCTTTTAACATGTACGCCCTTATATTAGAGCCACATGTTATCTCTTTGAATAAATTTCAGTGACATTGAAATAACTTTTGTTCAGAGTCAGCTGACTGTACAGCAGCTTCGTCATCATGATTGCAGCTGAAACTGGTCTTCAATGTGCTTGTATAGACTTGTTTTCCCTATGAGTTTTATTTATTTTCTTCCTGGACGTGGGGGAGGGGGTCATAGTCTAGCAAAGAGAGAACATTTTTACTCTTTTGGGATCATACAAACATTGTTGTGTTAAAAGGAGTTTAAAAGCATTTAGATACTGCCGAAGTCCATCTACTCACTGGTCATGTACATACTACTGTCTTGGGTATTTGGGTACAGGCTACAGTTTGAAAGATCTAACATGTCACAAATGTTTCCCCTTGCATGTTGAAGAGGATAGCCGTATGAGATGCATTGGAACAGAGTATCATATTTTTTTAGCTTTTGAAACTCCATATTTCTTATAGCTGTCAATATATAGACTTACTTGCCTTATTATGTCTATAGTCTCCTGATGGGCAAAATGCTATATAATTAGGCGAAAAGCACGTAATGTAGTACTCTTAACAGTCAGCATGCAGAATATTTAACTGTTGTACTATGTAAAAAAAGGAGAATATGTAACTACTTTTTTTTTTTTTTTTTTTATTTAGAGGAGAATATGTAACTACTAATGGAATAAGTATAATCTTTGCTAGCTTTCTTAAAGTTGCGGTAAAATATTAGGATTCACTAGTCTTCTATTAAAATGAAGTCAGTTCATCCTTCTTTTAGCCCTTTCACTTTTCACGAATTTCTTTTTAATGAGTGACTAGAAAAAGTTAGATTGGAGTTCCTAAGTAAATGAATATAGAAAGAAAAAGACAAGATCGCATAGGGCTGTCTCAACGCGACTGCATCTATTAGACTGTGTTGGATGTGTGTGTACGGTTTTCCTTGGCATATCAGTTCGTATTTAGTTTCATGGATCAGAATATATTGCTTAAAAGTACAGAGATATTTTTATCTTATCTTTGTTGTCCTGCAAGTTGATTGTCTAATGAAGGAAGGCGGTATTGCACAGGTCATTTACAGAGTCTCAATATTCCAAACCCACTGGAAATTCAAATCAAAGTTCTAGTGTGTTGGATGATCCTTTTGCAGGCTTAGGGTCGACCTCAATGCCTGCTTCATCTTCCGGGGGGAAGTTCATGGATCCACTTGAAGAGATTGGTCAGCTTGGTAAATCTAGAAATGCAACTTCTGAAGCTTCATCAGTTAGTGGAGGTGTCGTTGATGATTTTGATGCATTGAATGGTTTTAGTAACTCTGTCCCTCCATTCTACCCTGCTAGGAATAACAGAGGGACGGAAGGGAGCCCTCAAAGGGAAGGATCAGGAAGGAGTGAAGCACGACCCTCTACTTCCAGAGAAAACATTGGAAAATCATCTTCGAGATCTTCTGATAGCCGCTCGCAGAAAAAGGTACCCGGGGATAGTTTTCAGGACTCTCTATTTGACATGCCTTCAGCTGATCCTCAGAGGTCTTTTGGTCAAGCCACTTCCCCTCCTCCATATGCAAGTAGCAATATTCATGATACAAACTTCGGATCAGATGCATCCCCAAGATCAGAGGAACAAATGCAGCGCTCTGACGATGTATGGCTTACTGTATCAGAAATTCCTCTTTTCACACAACCTACAAGAGCTCCACCTCCATCACGACCACCACCTCCAATTCCGCAGAGAAATTTAAAGTCAGAGGCTAGTTACTTTGCTTCAAATGCAAGAAAGAAGGGTGAAGGATATACTTCTTCTCCAAGTTACAACCAGTACTCTCAAAGTCCTAAGCTTGTTCGTCCTGCAGCCAAGAGCCCTCCCATTTCACAGTTTGATGAACTTGATGACTTTGCAATGGGTAGGTCTCGCCAGGGTGTGGATGAAAATGCCGACGTTCTTTCTAGTGAAGATATGAATGCAAATTCAGTAGCTGCTGCATCAGCAGCTGCGATGAAGGAGGCTATGGATAGAGCTCAAGCCAAATTTAGACATGCTAAGGAAGTTCGAGAAAGAGAGCATGCAAAATCATCTAAGAGTAAGGAATCCCTAATTCTGGACAGGGATGAACAAGCCATGCATGAGACACACGAAAAAGAAACGAGAGAAAACCAGGAGAGATTAGATCGTGAACGTCAACAGAGGGAAAGAGAAGAGGAAGAGAGAGCACAGTGGAAACTTGAGAAGGAGAAGGAGAAAGCTAGGGAGATAGAAAGAAATAGGGCTAGGCAAGCTGTAGAAAGGGCTACTAGGGAAGCGCGTGAAAGAGCAGCAGCAGAAGCTAGAGACAGAGCTGCTGCTGATGCCCGTCTAAAAAACGAAAGGGCTGCTGTGGAGAAGGTTGCAGCTGAAGCTCGAGGACGGGCTGAAAGGGCTGCAGTTCAGCGAGCACAAGCAGAAGTCCGTGAAAGAGCAGCAGCAGAAGCGAAAGAAAGAGCAGAAAAGGCAGCTGCAGAAGCAAGGGAAAAAGAAGCACGCGAAAAAGCTTCAGCTGCAAAGGCTGAGGCTGAGGCAAGACGTCGAGCAGAACGAGCTGCAGTAGAAAGGGCTGCTGCAGAGGCTAGAGAAAGGGCAGCTGCTTCTGCAAGGATGAGCCAACAAAAGAACAATGATGATCTTGAATCCTTTTTCAATATGGGTTCTAGAGCCAACAGTGCACCAAAGACAAGAACAAGTCCTTCCGTAAGTGTAAACACAACAAAATAAGATATCAATTTAAGCCTCTTGCAACACTCAAGCTTTTGTTATTCCTTTGGTGATTGTTTCTTTTATTCACCTGCCAGAACAAGGCAGGTCCTGAAGGGCCAAAGCCGACATTTTCGTCTACCACAACCTCCTCCAACAGGACAAAGGCATCTTCAACTACAAGTTTCATTGATGACCTCTCTTCAATTTTTGGAGGTACTTTCTTTTCTGTGGCTTCAATAAAATTCACGGCTAGTCTGTACTGTAATAACCTATGTCTCAAGGAATTTCCAATAAGGTGTGTGTCAGATCCTGCAAAAGTAGTGCATTTTTGAAAGATCCGACACAGCTACGGCGGCAGTTTTTGGAGTATCCGCGTGACTTCGCTAATAAAGCCTCACAGGCTAGAGTAACTACCTTGGCATCTATTTTCTTTCTCCAACTATGCCCTCTATTCGATCTATCTCACTCGGTTACAACTTAATCCAACTCATTAGTTAGTAGCAGTTTACTTGTCTTCCTTGGGTTTGATGGTTGATTAATTGCAAGGCTTGGGGTTCAAGACTAGTATGAGGACCACTATATTTCAAAGTTAGTAGCAGTTTTTTCTTGAATAACTCCCTCAACTGTAAATCAAATGCCTTTTTTTAAAACTGTATCAATTTCTCACCATTTGTTATTTTTATTACATTTATGCTTAATTATATGCTTATAAACAAACTGATGGCATATGCAACACATGTGCCTTTGTTGGTTTTGAGTATGTCTCATTGATTTCCTGATTACTATATTATCTCACTTAACCAGCTGCCACGCCATCTGGAGAGTTCCAAGATGTTGAAGGGGAAACTGAAGAAAGAAGAAGAGCTAGACTGGAACGCCATCAACGAACTCAGGAGCGTGCGGTATGCCCCCTCCCCTGCACATGTCTTTTCTCATCATGTTTGGACTGCCAGGACAAATTTCCGTTTACTGCTTTTGAGTATGTATTGCATAGTTTAGCTCTAAATATGATTTTGTATTTGCTCAGGCCAAAGCTTTGGCTGAAAAGAATAAGCGTGACCTTCAAGTTCAGAGAGAGCAGGAAGAAAGAAATGTAAGTACTGTTTTATTAATAACTCCGGAAAGTACTTACAAGTTTGGAAAGTTTGTCTCATTATGTTACTAAACTCCCTCAACTCCGTGTATAATAATACATGATAGATGCTGTAACCTTTTTTTTTTTGGCCATTTTGACAGTATACTGCTGAACGTGCATCTCTTATTCATTTTAATTAAGACACTAAATCACAAATTTATATGCTGCATGTTTTTTTGTTAATGAATATGTTCCTTGTTCTTGCAATAGACGTGTATTTCATTTCCTGATATAATGTTTAAAATTATCATATGTAATGGCTTATACAAGGCTCGTGATCCTATTGTTGATTCCAAATAAATAAACTTATTGTTAAAGGGATGTTTTAGACTAACTCTGTAAAATTTGAGTGCTGTTCAACTATCATGTAATAGCTGAATAGAACCATGTAGTTTTCCGTACCCACTTTTACATGCCTGGATTTGCATTACAGAGTAAGAAAACAATCATTTTGTTGTGGTGCTTGTTTAGATGCCCAATCATTTTCTAATCATACTTTAGAACTTTGATTTGAAAGGTTTTGTTCCTTCAAACGTTGTTTGGACTTTGGGATCCTGTCTAAAAATGCAAAATTGACCTAGCCTTGCTCTGACATCACCTTCTTCTTTTTAGTGCTGAATGAATCGAGTTAAACAAAGAAAAATACTCCTGTAGGCCTTGCCTTTGTTCAATGGTGTTGTCCAGCGTACAGCTAAATTAGTTGAATTTTGCTGATTCATTATTTCTGACTTAGTGACTTAGTGTGTCCAGCGTACAGCTAAATTGGTTGTGTTTGTGTGCATATTATCAGTTTCTTACGATGAGCTTGCCTCTTATTTGTCTCTATTGACATTTGTGGTGTCTTACATCCTCTTTTTTTTTGGGGGGGGGGGGGGGGGGGCTGGGGCTCTGGCTTCTTTTATATGTTTTATCTCTGCTATAATTGCTTACCTTTTGTTTCAGAGAATTGGTGAGACCCTAGACTTTGAAATCAAGCGATGGGCAGCTGGGAAAGAAGGAAATCTACGTGCTCTGCTATCAACTTTGCAATATGTATGTCCTGCTTTATGTCCACTTATTTTAGTGATCAATTGCAGCCTGGAACTGTTCCACTCCACTTTAACACACCACCTGGTTAACAAAGAGAAAGAATAAAAATTCAAGGGCATTGTGTGTGTGTGTGGCTTTTTTTTTTTTTTTTAAATTTAAATCCAAACCATCATATCAGATAACACTTCTTTTTAACTATATAATTAAATATATGCACCATAAGATATACAGTTGGAACATATTCCAAGGACCAAAATGCTTTGAATCTCTACAAAATCATGATTTTTCGCATTGGCATTCACAAATTATTGGTTTATTAATGGAAACATCTATAATTTATGAAATATTCTATTGCCTGTGCTTCTAATAGAATGGTCTGTTCGGTTTCCACAACTTCTTTTGATAAACATGTCAAATTGACTTGTGTTATTATTTAGGTGCTTTGGCCTGAATGCGGTTGGCAGCCTGTTTCTTTGACAGACTTAATTACTGGTGCTTCTGTAAAAAAGGTATATAGAAAAGCAACACTGTGTATTCATCCTGATAAGGTGCAGCAGAAAGGCGCCACCCTTCAACAGAAATATATTGCTGAGAAGGTGTTTGACATGCTCAAGGTACTTTATCACTGGTCAACACTTCCATCAGTGCAACACGAAGTTGGTTCTTCATTAACACGCCCTCCACTTTTTTAATTAATCAGAGGTTTTACTGCTTTATCACAAGACATTAATAACCAATTAGTCTGTGGTTTTAGACCCATTGAATCCATTTTCTCCCCCCTGGTATGTGGCTTTTCGAGTCATGGGTGCTCTGAACTTTTCGAAGCCTATTTTATTAAAGTAGATGTGGGTTATAGGTCTCCATTTAAAAAAAAAAAAGAAGAAGAAGAAGAAGAAGAAAACAGATGTGGGTTATAGCCTTATAGGTTCTTATGCAGTCAATTGGCAAGTCTTTTTTCTTGGGGTCTTTCCTTTTGCCTTTAACGGAATCATCATCGAAAGATCCTCTATTTGTCACTGCTGTTGTTGTTTCTTTCGCTCTTTAATTATCTTGAGCTCTTAAATTCTATATCTTGCAATAGGAAGCATGGAACAAATTCAATTCAGAGGAGCTTTTCTAGATACTGCGCTCATTCATTAGATTTGAGCTACCTTTGGACTTTTCGGTAGAGGAGGTAGGAACTGTTTCAAAGCATGCTCTTGATGAATGTGTATTATTATCTTGTTTCCTCATCATGTGGGATTTGCTGGGCTAACGAAATAGGCAGTTATATCAGCGACTGTAAAGTTCACTGTATACCGCATTGATTTTATTGATGTCAGTGCCACAGAATTTTTGAGGAATGGCACTTGAATTGACAGATTTCTGGGAGAAAATGTCATCTAGTTCATTATGTGCAGTATGAGAGGAGCATTGTATTGTATTGTTGAGAAGTTATACAAAATGTATTTTCCCTATTCATTTTTGTCAAATAGTTTTTGTATGTACATGAGAAGAACAGCTCTCTTCCATCATTCTTTGAACTGAGAATTAGTTTGCCTGTATTGAGTATCAGATTGATTTTTTTGCATGATGTGAAAGGTGAAGTTTATATGTGAACTCAAGTCTTCAGAGCCCAATATTTCAGCCAGCAAATTTGTATGATTCTTTAAAGTGGGATTACACTCGTTTACATGAGGATATACAATAAAATTGGAACAATTAAAAAGAAGTCCTAGAACTTACGTATTAAATACAAATAATGATCGGGTAAAAAATGAGATGTATTGACACACTTTCTTTAGATGGTAACATCTAGGGGTGTGCAAAACCGAACCGGTACCGATATCCGAACCGTTACCGCTACCGATAAGCGTAACGGTATCGGTATAACGGTTATTGGTTCGGTAATGGTATAAATTTCTAATACCGATAAGATATCGGTATGGTAACGGTTTTTATATATCATTACCGTTACCGTACCGATAACCGATAAGGATTTTTTTATAATTTTTATGTATTTTATTTATTATTAGTATATTAATTTATACGTTAAAGTATAAATTTAATTGCTATTAGTGGCTATTTGTCGTTACAAACATATGAGGCCTGGCCCATTTTGAATTTGTCATTACAACATTCTAAGATGGAGAATGTTGGGGAGAAAACATTGCAGAAGGTGCATTGATGTTGGCGGAGGAAACATTACTGTAAAATGATAATCCCTTGATTGAGGTTGCTAATGTTGATAAGTAATATTAATAGATGTCTGTTTATGGAAGATATGAATGAAATTTACCTTCTTTAGGCTAATTTTCTTTTCTATAGGTTGTGCTGCTGCTTGTAACAAAAGTTTATAAGTTGTACATTTAAGAGTAAAGCTAATCTTTTTATGTGCTTTTGTGAGATTTCTTATTAATCCAGCAAGCTTTCTTTGATTACTTCCTTTCGTAAATCTGGGTTATTGTGGCTTCGGTATACCGCTTACCGAACCGTTAACTACCAAACCGTTAACTACCGATAACCGATAACCGATAGCTTATCGGTACGGTATTGGTTTTACATAATTACATACCGTTAACCAATATACCGTTACCGATAAGCTTAAAACCGTACCGTACCGTACCATGAACACCCCTAACATCAATTGATGATGCAAAAGTAGAGTACATTCTGAAAAAAGTAAACAAAAGTGTAACATTTTCCCTTAGATATTGTTGAAAAGGTAAAACCTATTTGTTCCAATTTGGTAAGAATCTAATGCAAAATTAAGTTTACATAAGTGTAAACATTACCATCTTAATGAATATGATGGTTAAATGGCTGGTCAAGAATCAAATCTACAACAACAACACACCTAATAATTTTTCATTATGGAGTGTGGGGAGGGTAAAATGTACAAAGACCTTACTTCCAGCAAGGTGTGAGGTTGTTTTCAATACTCTCGGCTAAAGAAAAAGAAAACTTTGAAAATAAGTTTGAAACAAATCAAGATCCTAATACCATGATAAATAAAGAGAAAGTCCTAACTTAAAAACTTGAGAAATTCAAAGTAAACAGATAACACCAATAACATTAAAGCCGAAGAATAAGACATAAATAACATATATAGGAATAATACTACTGAGAATATAACAGAAATCGCTCGACTGATATCTAACCGTCTATCCTAATCCTTGATCTCTACGTCTTCCTATATATGATCATGTTCTTGCCTTCTCGGTAATCTGGAGGTGAGCCATGTCCTGTCTAATCACCTCACCCAAGTCTTCTTTGGTCTACCTCTATCTATTCGCGGACCCAGCACTACCAATCTCTCGCACCTCCTTACCCCGGCATCCACGCTCCTCCTTTTCACATACCCAAATCATCACAGGCTCGCTTCCTGCATTTTATCCACCACTGAGTTCACTTCCAACTTGTCTCATATTATCTCATTCATAATCTTATCTTGGTTTGTATGCCCATACATCTGCTGAAGCAGCCTCATTTCTGCAAACAGGTCGAGAAAAAATGTAAGGATGAAATAAATTAAACTTGACGGGCTTTTATGAAGTATCCTTAGAAAGTTTGGGTGTGAAACTACACTAAAGGCAAAATTGGAGAGTGCGTTCACTTTCCGGATAGCGCGTGATACTAGTAGTATTCCGTTTCCCACAACAACACAAAAATATCAACAAATCTTTGAATCAAAACCCTTTTCCGAGCTGTACACAATTTATATTATATAGACGCGAGAAAACATAATGCTCAGCTGAGAACATAACATAACCGGAACTTTACCGGAATCAAGTAGCGGCGGCGGACTCGGAGGCGGCAAAAGCGGCGGCGCGTGGATTTGTTGAAAGATCAATCGGAGAGATGCCGGAACATCCTGCATTAGACGCATCGGTCATCGACAATAGCGTTAACGTCAAACGCTATGCCCCTCCCAATCAACGGTACATTTATGATTTCCTTTTTTTCATTAATTTCCTTTTTTATATATTTGTTTACATGATCTATTTAAGAACGTGCTTAATTGAATGAGTTTTAATTTATTTATTATTATTTATGCTTTGTAACAGGAATCGTTCACTCGGTAGGCGAAAATCTGGAGGAGGTAACTAATTTTAAGGATTACTTTTTGTTAATTCAGTTTAACTTGAGCATAAGTAAGCTACAATTAAACTAGTCGTAGTGTTCCATGATTAAATGATTATTTTTCGATCCGATGAATGTATATCTTTATCTAGTGCTCTAGTTGTGTGTGAGATATGGTAAGCACATTTTTTTACAGCTGAGAAATCCAAAAGGATGTTCGAATCTTGTTATATAATGGGCCCGCCCCTCTATCTTTTATACTTAAATTGAAGGCTTTTGTTTATGGCAAGGCTCGAACCTATGAGGTCCGCTTAACCCACACATCACGAGACCACCAGACCATATTATAAGTAGTTATTTTGAATTACCTGGTGGTGTCATTAAATTGATCATACATCAAAACTTCCCTGCGGATAGTGACACGTGTGAAAGTGGTAAGTTTAGAAACATGTTGAATTTACTCTGGTGGATTACGGATCTTGGAAAAACGGCTCTACTAGACCATAATAAGGTAAAGATTGTATCTTTACTGTAATTAGGTAGTAAGAATATTTTCCTTCCTAATTTAACACTTGTACATTCACTACTTTAACCTGGTAGCGTGAGGGAATAATCAAAGCTTTGTTCTCTCTCAGTTCTCTTCTTTGTGACATGAATATTTGGCTGGATTAAGTCCATTATTTTTTGGCTGGATTATGTCTTGTAAACTGGAATTCTAGATTGACCTTTCTCTGATCATTTTGTTTTGCAGATCGACTTGAACGAGCTAATAGTTATGCTAGTGATGGAGAGAAGAACCAAATCGGTGCTTCTAGGTCTATCCCTTCCGTAGCTGATCGAGCAAATGAGTATCATCCAACAGGGTTAATACCGCTGCAAGGATGTTCTAAAAGCGAAGCTTTTCAGCTACTGAATGACCGTATGTTTCTTAGATCAAATGAACTCCTAATTTCATCAATTCCATTATCTATTTAATCACTTTTGTGTGAATTGAATTGTCATACTCTTAGGCTGGGTGGCTGCTCTTAATGCTCACAATAATTTACCAGATGATTCTCCTGGTAAGTTAATGGTGCCCTTCTATTATTTAACTGTTTTAATTGCTCTTATTTCTTCACATCATTTGCGGTGGTATTCTTTAATACAAGCCATCTTTTGCCACTCAATTTATGTTACAATTGCATATTCTGTGAATCTACATGACAGATCCATTTTGTTGCTTCTTTCGAATTAAATTTTATTACTCCGAATCAAGTTTGGATGGTATGTTAAACACTTCTAAACCTAGGAGGAGTTTGAAAGCTTTGTAAAAAACCATGCACCTTCCGTGTGCTTTAGAAGTAATAAAATTGATCCGCTTTCAACAACACAACAACAACAACTAAGCCTCAATCCCAAACAAGCTGGGGCTTAGTTGATCCGCAGTCATCAAAAAATTTATTTAACACTTCTAAGCGAAGTTGCGCGGATCTTCACTTTTGGTGTTGCAGCCGTGTCGACACTACATGGGTGTGGTTGTGGGTGTTGGATCTGTACCAGATTTGGTCAATCCCAATCGGGTACTTTGACCAAAATCGAGGACAAATTCGAGATAAGATCTTGCCATAAGCTTACTATATTTTTGTTTCCCAAGTCTTTTTCCTGCCAACTTTCTTGAGACTAAGTATATAGATAATAGCCAAATCAAAACCTTTATTTTTGCAATTTCGTTCCGCTTTACTCTTCCATTTTCTCTGCAACTACCATTCCCCCTGGAGAATGTCATCCTCAAGGACCTCAACTAGTAATCAAATTGGAAAAGACTTCTTGTGACCAACAAAAAGTGTATGATCAGTTCCATATTTTGTTCTGTAAGTTGTAGGAGAATAGTAGAAATCATGCCATCTAGTAGAGTGTCTAGATATCTGTCTACAAACTTGAGAATACAGGAGAAACTTTCTATGCTCTACAAGCTACATGTAAGTTTTTCACATAATGTCTATTTTTATAGCTCTACTTTTAGATATTTGAATAATTTTTAGTCGAATCCCCGCACCCGTATCCTTACCTGAATCCGTACTTAAAATTTAGATCATGAAGGATCCGACCTCTGGATCCGCACCCATGTCAGATACCTGCACCCGTGTCCGAGCAACTTAGCTTCTAAGCATGCTTTGAATGTCTTCTCTGGATTCTTTCCCTTTGTCCACAAAGTTCATCCTGACTGGGTAGAAATGCCAAGTCTCACTGGCCTGGATTTTATCTTTGTCATTTAATACAGTAATGCAAGTGTGATGCCCTTTGTTAAAAGTATGTTTAGATCAATAAGATAGATTTGCGCTTCTCAAGGAACATCATTTTACCACCTTGTTCCACAGAGTAAGTCAAGCACATTCTCCTTAGAGTACTATCCATCTTTGCATTGTTGACAAAATGCAGGAACTGGTGCTCTTGTTGTTGTAAAGGAGTGGTGAAATTATCAAACTTCTTGTATTATGTTTAATGGATTGACTGACTTGCCTTAATCGTATATTTCTAGCTAAGTTTTGACGACTGTGCCAATGGGCGTAGATCATAAAGGCATTGTGCTCTCACTTCTATTTGTTGTGAAATCAGATGATTTATCAAACTATCAAAACAATAAAGTAAAAGATGACTTCTACGTCTTCCCTTCTGACTGTGGCTTATCTGTGTTATTCTATTTACCAGAAAGGCCAGTCATGTACACAAAAAGATCGCCGTGGGGCCATGCTCTGCTTCCGCATCAAGTAAGTGGCTGTTTGCTGATTCTCCCCACCCCACCCACACCTCGGGCGTCTCCTTAATACTGACATTCAGCTTTTGCTTCAGTTAATGTCACAAGCAGGAGCTGGATCTTCTTCTGGGTTGCACAAGGATTTCTTAGGCGAACTTCAGCTGGCAATGCTCGGTGCAAATGTCATTTCTGATGCTTAATTATTATTACCCGTCAAGTGTCAAAAACTTAACTTAGGCAGTTTTGGAAATCTTTGCATTTCAATGCAATGTTAGATACCTGTTGTAAGCCATTATGAGTCCTGAATAACTGCTTGATATTTAATCTGGTTGAAAAAGACAACTCTGCTTGTCTATCATTATAATGGCAATTCTGCACATTTTTCTCATTTTACGTTATTTGCAGCACTAATGCCAGAATGGTCATTGATTTTTCTTTCAATGCATCTGTCAATTTGACGGGAAGAAAATCACCTCATATCTATCTGCTACATGAGATGGTACAATTTACAAACTCATGGTGTCGAGGAGTTTTAACCGTTAAGAAGAAAATGGGAAAATCATTAACCTTGTGCAAGAAAGATTTTGAAAAAGAAAATGCTTAATTAAATATAATTTTTAAGAAGGAAATGGGAAAATCAATTGAATGAAACTGGTCAACCATGAGAATTAGGCCATTCTTGAATCCTCCGGCTAAAACAATCATTCACAGTCTAAACCTTAGTTCGCCGAAATCAAGGTTGGTGCTCAGTATCGGATCAGACCATGGGTTCACGAGTTTGGCTAAACAGTCTTTTGGGGTAGAATCTTATTTATGTACAAAAAACAAGTGATTTTTGGGCTCGAATCATACGTATGTGCAAAAACAAGTTGAGATTCATCTCAAAACTCACTCTCCCAACTTAAAACCAGCTGCTCTTGATAGGAGTTGTGAGTGTACTTTCCACTATGAGGAATGGAAGGGAATATATACAAACCCCCTACTTTGGGACAGCCCCAGATTTATTACCAACATCTAAAACCAAAACCATTTTTAAGAATCCGGCACTATTATCTTACATCTGAATTTAGAAGATGTATTTTTCAACCGACCTATAGAATCATACCTCAGTTTTTATACAATACATTCTCAATCAAATGGATTCTAAGTGTCAACTATAACCCATTATTGGAGTGGATTCCTTGCGATCCCCGACATCGGTGATCCTATAGTAGAACCCTCAGTTGAATGGCTAGAACCATCTTTCGGAGCCTTCGTTTGCATTGCCTTCTTCCTTTTCACCTTCTCAGCCCATTCTATCAGGCAAGCTTGAACATTATCATCAAACATTGACTTCTTATAATGACTTCCCATCTATAATTTCATGTTTAAAAACAAAAAAAACCTTAGGAGGACATAGTGGTTTAATAGTTTCATAATTGAAATTCAAAAGTTATTGCATAAATCATCTGAGTAGCAAGTGTAAGACTACCTGTGTAACTAGAGCATAAAGTGGCAATGTACTATAGCTGCATAAAACCTGAATGAATACCCTGGAAAAATAAATGAAAACCTTCAAATATGAACATTGTGAATGTTTTTAAAAGCGAAAAAATCAACAAGGTCCATGGGGCCTGAAGTGGAAAGCATGAAGTAAAGAGCATGCTTCTTAAACTGAACCGCACAACTTAAGAATATTAAAAAATACCATAAACTTCAATTTAAGTAACTAATTCAACATCCAGTATACACTAATGCCAATGTAAAATCCAACTTCACAAAGTTGAGACTCAAACAATCGACCATTTCTCTGAGGGATCACTTTATGCATCATTGTTTGAAGCACAAATATAGCTAAAGCACATGGCTTTGCCCATGGAGCCACGACCCTACTTCATCGCTTTAAGTGACAAACCAATGGCTTGTAAATAACACTACTGACCGTGACGCGTTAAATATAACGAAACTGAAAGATAAAGGGTCAAGAAATGCAGGAACTTGTGCCCAGAGAGAAGTACAAAGGGTGGGGATTATAAGGTATAGCTGATAAGCAGTAGTGAACTCTACCCTATGACAAGCCGAGGAATAACGAAAACATATTTTCCCATTATGCAGGAGAAAAAACCATATTGCACCTACAGAGATCAGAAAAAGAAAGAGGAAATTAGGAAAAGATCAATCAACTGTATTAAACAGTGAATGGAATGGAGTACTTGAGTAGCTTACCAGTATCCAGAAGAAAAATGCTATTTCGAAAGCATTTTGGAAGAGAATAAAATGTATCAAGTAGAGGACGATCTGAGGGCGATCGAACCAAAAGTGATCATCAGAAGGTTGTACAATCAATTCACCTTCAACTGCGACATGTTTCTCAGCAATTTCATGAGCTAACTGTATGATAACATGCTCCAACTTTGTGCCCACAGCAAGAAGAAGCTAAAAAACACAAAATGAAGAAGAAAAGGCGACAGAAATCAAGTCAGCTTCTTGCTGCATCGTCTTGTAGTGCAAAACAAAAAAATAAGACAGAAAACCAGAAATATGACAAAAAATTTCATGTTTAACACTCATCATAACATTTAAGGTTCGACACAGATTTTTGACTAGCATTTGAACTCAGAGCTGATATCCTTTACTTTTTTATAATGACCCTACGCAAACTCCCCACCTAAAATTAGCCAATTCTTGATGAATTGAGTTCTAGTTGTTCTAAAAAGCCTATGCAGATGGCAATTATCAGGAAAAATGATCATTCCTGATTATAACATGTATTCCTATAAGTAACACTCTTTGGAGACTAGGTGTTTCTTATATATTAAAATTAAAGCATGAAACATGGGAAACCACACAAGTAAAACATATGATAGGGTCACTCACAATAAAAGGAACGAAAGCAATCCAGAAATACGTATGCCAACCTGCACAAAGCAATAAAGTACAAATGAAATCACAGCAACAGCAGGGTGAACAGGTATAGTCCAAGTTTGAACTGGCATACCATTTATATTAAGCAACAAGGAGAGTATTACAAATATCCAGAGATACCAACTGCAACAAACAAAAAGCAAAGAATAGCAAGTTAATTTAAACAATCAGCGGTGAGAACGAATGATTTTAAACTCTTTTTAAAGGTTAGAGAGGAAAATGTCTCCTTCCAGTTACTTGCCTGATACCAACAACTGTCTTAAAATCGTCTTCCAGTGCACGTACCATGTACCTATGAAAATTGAATCTTGGATTTCCCCTGCAATGTGTCTTACAGAAGGAACATGCTACGTTATAAGCTAAAAGCAGAAACCAGTATCTCACAACTCAATCTCGCAAAAAGAAAACATAGTTACCATAATGAATCCCAATCGAAGTGCTCTATAGTCTGACTTGTTGACAGAAGCATAAAACTGCTTAAAGAAAGAGTGCTGCAAAATTTCACCCGAAGCACAAGAACAAGTAAGATTATAAAAGTTACTGCAGAAGATATCGACAGCCATGTTGCAGTAACATTAAACATGAACATACTTAGTAGAGAAGGGAAATGCTTACCACCCAACCCACAATGGCTGATTGTTTACCAATACCCTCAAACCGATTCCTGATGAAATCATGCTCATGTACATGAGTAACAGCTGGTTTAAGATCTGCAAAATGAAGCATCAAATATTTAAAGCGGATATCGGAAGAACTAATAGCCGATGTGCCAAAAGTTTGGATGTAATTCTTCATATGTAACGATGATTCGTACCATGTTCAGAGTCATCATTATCTTTTACGATTGCATCCTCCCAGTGCTTCCATTGGCGTATCTATACCAGTATTAAATAGATAAACATACAATATTAGCCCCCCCCCAAAAAAAAAAGAAGAAGAAGAAGAAGAAGAAGAAGAAACCAACATAAAGATTTTTAGCACTGACCTTAACTCCTCCAAATACAATAGTCAGAACAGAGAAAGTCACATGAACAATGGCTAGGACAAAGATAAAAATGTGAAGGTGATGCAACGCCTCAAGAGATAGTAACGGGACCTTATGCTGTATGAAAAAAATGTAAAAGGATTAGTGTTAGAATTCAATGCAAGACTATGACATAACAAAAGTTTGAAGTTATATAGTCTAATATAAAAGAAAACTTGCTATACATGTTTGAGAATTGGACATTTGTGAAACTTAAAAATAGCACCACATGAATACTAACAGAACATCAACAATACAAGTAAGTGGAAATAAGAGGAAGATAAAAGCAATGTGTTGAGTACTTTAGCACTGCAGTAACCAGCACCAGCCCCTTCTTCTTCTGCAAGCAAATGCCGATGATGGTGATGAGCTGAATGATGATGATTCGTTTCATTAGTCGAAGATGAATTAGCCTCCAATGATAACGAGCATGGAAGCAAGTGTGTTACGACGCGGGGAGGCACACAAAATTTGACAATGCCACCTTGAAATACCGTTAACAGCAAGGATATAAACCCCAAAAGCATCAACTCTGCACATAAAACATACACCAACCAGTTCATAAATGCAACCATATTTAATCGGCCAATTTAAGTTCTATATACCGAAGGACTAAAGAAATTTTACACCGTCAGTGAGCTTACCATTTACTCTAGGCCATCAACATGGTTATTAAATATAGTATACCTACATTTACCTTTTAACTAATCTCATGATGTAAATATTTTTTAGTACATCGTTAGTGCATAGAACATCAACTCTTAATCAATTTGAAGAACTAAAATGGTGGAATAACTTCAAAACAGAACCTTCTTTAACTTTTTGTAGGGCTTGATAGAGATGTTTCTGTTTCTTCTTCTTCAGATGCTGCACATATTGTTAGCAAAATATTGGAACTTTAGCAACTGTAGAATAATACAAAAACAATAACAAGCAATCAAACAAACAACAACAACAATCACGTCTCAAAGCCTAAACTAGTTTGTATCCGTTGTAGGAATTCTCTATATCATTCAACTCCGTTTATTTGGAACCGTGTCATACAACAACAACAACAACAACAACAACAACATCAGAAAAAAAAATGCACCTCAGTCACAAAAAGTAGAGGCCGGCAATATGAATCCTCACTAACGATATTGCTCTATTTAAACTCACAATATGCCAATAATATATAAAATAAAAATAAAAAGTAGTAGAAGGTCTCTAATTGTTCTACAGGCATAAATCCCAAAAGGCTCAATGAAAAATACAATGGTGGCATCTTTGCAGCAATGGAGAAAAAAGAAATTATACATAAATAAAGATCCTATTTTTATTGGTATCTTCAATATGTTGGTTTCAGGACATAAAACAGATTACAAACATCACAACCTTTTAGATGCAATGTGAAGAAACAACTTTGTTGTTCAAATATTAAAATTTTTGAATTCCCTTGACAAAAGAGAATTATGGATTCTAATTCCAAGTGTGACATCTTTGTATATTTCAAATCTCCATGCAAGAATTCCTCGCTACGCCACTGTTTGTAACCACTTTCATATTACAAAAAATTAAAAATTAAAAATTTGTTAAAAGAAGAGTAAAAGAAATTAGACCTTTCCAGCATAGTGAAGGAGACGTTCAAGAGCTAAAGAAATAGAAACAATAACAGTGCAAACAGCAGCAACAACCCATGTTGGTGTAAATTCCAATGATCCTTCTCCTTCTCCTTCTCCACCCATTTTTCAAGATTTTGTATCAAAATAACCGTTCATTCGTAGTTGTTTTATGAAAAAATGTATGTATATTCGAAAAGGGAGGAATATTGAATCAATGATACACACCAACTACGTAAAAAAATTGTTATGCAATAGAAAAGGGAAGAATATTTGATCAATGATATACACCAACAATGTAAAAAAGATCACGCCCACGACTAGCGGGAGTGATTATGAAATGGGGAAATGATCAAGAAAAGAATGAGGAATTTGAATGAGAATTTGCAGAAAGGAATTTTTTTTTTTTCAAATTTCAGTTATAGTTTCCGACAACGATGGTTTGCATGAATGATGTTGATGTGTTTTAACTGATTTGCATGAATGATGTTTGCGTGTCTTGTCGTTTTGTTGTTTGTGAGTAGTTGCAGTTAATGTATAAAATCACTGCCATTAAACTTGCATTTCTTTAAATAAGTCCTTTTATTTATTTGAAGTAAAAAGTGGAACTTGCAATTCAGTCTAGAATAATGGAGTACGTGAATACTCTCAAATGCTAGTACTGCTTAATGGAGTAACTCGGTATGCTTAGCACGTCACAACAACGAAGAAAACACATGATACTTTTACTTATTATTTTTAAGAAGTAAATTTACTATCGAAAAAATCTTGCATGTAGTAGTACTACTGCTACTACAACAACAATATACCCAATTTTGTTCTCAGATAGAGTCTGAGAAGGGTGAGATATACGCATATCTCATCTCCATCAAGATGGAGAGGGTGTTTTCGATTCCCAGTTTTGTCCCTCAGATGAAGTCTGAGGAGGGTAAGATATACGCATATCTGATTTCCATCAAGATGGAGAGGGTGTTTCCGATTCACAGTTTTGTCCCCCAGATGAAGCCTGAGGAGGGTAAGATATACGCAGATCTTACCCCCACCAAGATGGAGAGGGTGTTTCCGATAGACCCTCGGCTAAAAAACAGTTAAAAAATACGTTTGCAAAACAATATGGAATATCATGCTAGCTAGAGAATGATAAAACTACAACACATCCAAAATAACAGATTACATCAAAAGATATAAAAAGGGGGCTAAGATGAAAATAGTTTATATATAGGCACATTACTACATCTAATAAGAAGAAAGACATTTGACTACTATTTAATCTTCTATTCTAATTATCGACCTCCACGCTTTTCTATTTAGGATCATATCTTGAAATAAAGTCATGTTTGGTTGGAATAGTAAAGTGAATTTTCCAGTGCGTTAGGAATTGTTTCGTCACATGTTAGTTACACAAGGTTATTTATACCGAGTTAATAAATTGGGCTTACCGTTATCCAATATTACCGATGAAGTAATTATTATACATGAATAACTTAGTTTAAGGATATTTTCTACTTTAAACTAGTGTAATCAATATTGGCACTAATACATAATATTATTATTTCAAGTTATATCTCATAGAAAATAACACATGTAAAAGACTAGTCTTGCAAAGACACGAACCTCCAAAGAGAAAATATCATCACAAAAATATATCAAAATGTTGACCAACTTTCAAAAATTGAATTAAGTATTCTTTGGGAGATACTTGTAATGTTTTGGATAAAATTGTCACTCAGATTACTACTTGAAAGTTGAAACTATGAATTTAAGTCAACTAGGATTGTGTTTAATATGAACGTTAGTTTTACGAGTAACAAGTTTTACTTGCAATGGGATTGGAAATTCATCTATAATTCTATTCCATCACAAATATGTTTTCTTAAAAATCTTCTCCTACGTTATTTTGGTAAACAAATTCCCCTCTATAAGTACCAAGCTCTCATTGAGTTTACAAGCAAGTTGCTTTCTGTTTTCTTTTCCTATAATAAATAGAAAGAGAAAGATGGATCTTGATCTTACCCCAAAGTTGGCAAAGCAAGTTTATGGAGGAGATGGTGGTGCTTATCTTGCATGGTGTCCTAATGAGCTTCCAATGTTGAAAGAAGGTAATATAGGTGCTGCAAAGCTTGTTCTTTCTAAGAATGGCTTTGCTTTGCCTAGTTACTCTGATTCTGCTAAAGTTGCTTATGTTCTTCAAGGTTATGGAGCTGCTGGAATTATTCTTCCAGAGAAAGAAGAGAAGGTGCTACCCATTAAGAAAGGTGATGCTATTGCTCTCCCTTTTGGTGTTGTAACATGGTGGTACAACAAAGAGGACACAGAACTTGTGGTTCTCTTTCTTGGTGATACCAAAACTGCACATAAAGCTGGTTCATTCACAGACATGTACTTGACAGGCTCCAATGGAATTTTCACTGGTTTTTCGACTGAGTTTGTTAGCAGGGCATGGAATATAGAAGAGAGTGTAGCTAAAACTCTTGTTAGCTCCCAAACAGCTCAGGGCATCGTGAAGCTCGATGCAGGCCTCCAGATGCCCGAGCCTAAGCAAGATGATAGAGATGGCATGGCTCTCAACTGTGAGGAAGCACCATTGGATGTTGATATTAAGGGTGGTGGAAAGGTAGTTGTTTTGAATACCAAGAACTTGCCATTGGTTGGCCAAGTTGGACTTGGTGCTGATCTTGTAAGGTTGAATGGAAGTGCTATGTGTTCTCCTGGTTTTTCATGTGATTCAGCTCTTCAGGTCACTTACATTGTTCGAGGCAGTGGCCGAGTTCAGGTTGTTGGTGTTGATGGTAAACGCGTTCTTGAAACACACATCAAAGCTGGTAATCTGTTCATTGTTCCAAGATTCTTTGTTGTATCGAAAATTGCTGATCCTGATGGCATGGAATGGTTCTCTATCATCACTACTCCTAATCCAATTTTCACTCACTTGGCTGGAAGGACTTCAGTGTGGAAAGCTCTATCACCACAAGTGCTACAAGCTGCCTTTAAGGTTTCATCAGGTGTAGAGGAGCAATTCAGTTCCAAGAGAACTGCAGAAGAGATTTTCTTCCCACCAAACTGATTGATAGATCCAGTTTCCTTCCTTTAACCTTTAGTAATATGAGTAGTACTATTAGAGGTTTTGAATCGATTATAGTTAGTGTTTTGGATTTTTTTGTGGAGTTCAAAACAAGTATATGTTTGTTCTTATCTTTTTCAATAATATCCTAGTTTAGTTCATTGACCGTGCATCGCCTAAATGGCTTAATATGAATTTTAGAATTCTTTTTGTTATGCGAGAATTGAATACAATATTTCGAACCAATAATTTAGAAGTACAACAAGTTGAGTGCTAAGAACTTTAAAAGTTGAACCTATCTTGTCAACTTTAAATCCAGGATCTGCCTCTAAATAGAGGCATGAAATCAATTGTTGAAACTTGCATGTTGAGATATTTAACTCCTAAAGTACATGACAGCCAAAGATTTGGATGTATACAAAAACGGTTGGTCACGCATGGCTGTGCTCATAATTTAGACCAAATTACATCACTAATCACTTTACACTGGAAGGTACAACCCTTAATAATGAGATGCAATTTTCTTCACTCTCACTTCTTAGACTTGGCTGCTTTGAATATGTGCTGCTTGTAGTATTTGAGTTCAGCTATGCTCTCCTTAATGTCATCCATAGCTCTGTGTTTGTTTTCCTTTTTAGGAGCCTTTCTGTTGTCTGATAAAATAGCAGCAAAATACAACATGCAACGACGGAAATAAAGATTTAATCCTCCCCCACCGAACATACATTGAATAGACCAGATAAACTCAAAATGCAGTATAGTTTTACCTCTTGGAAACCAACGAAGACACAATGCCTTCACACTGCTGACATCAACGAGTACATGTGAAAACACACTTGCCAAATTTGGCATGTATTTCTGCAATGAATAAATGAGAATGAGAATAGTTAATAACCAATGACCTTACAAACCTGAACTTCAATACGCTATCAAGTTGATAGTAGTAGAAGTATCGAGTAATTCTGAAGTTTAGTAGCAGTAGCACTACCACCTGGAAATATGGTAAGCACATCTTTGTAGATGAGATTCCTCAAAATAAACATACAACATACCTTCAAAAAGAGAAGATCCGTATAGACTGAATTTCCTGCAAGTAGTGGTGTATATGTCCTTATGTTTCTCTTGACAAATTCCATGACCTACACGATGCGAGAATTAAAAAAAGGAACATTAATCTAAAGCATAACTTGTAGAACCCAGAAGACATGACGAAAGCCAATGCACTCCACATGTGATCACCGAGAAAGGTTCTTTCAAATCCAGGATTGCCGTGCAGCTCAATCATGGCAACAAAAATAAATGTATGGCGACAGGTTGTAAAAGAAATACCGTCTCTCTCCCTCTCTCCTCGTCCCCGTCCCCTCCTTTCTCTCTCTCTCTGGAAAAGTTTGGAATGTGATTGCATTCTAAATATATATAAATACACTAAGTTACTCGGACTCTTCAAAATTGCCGCCGTACCCGTGTCGGATAGGACACGGGATTCACACCGGATGTGGTCAAATAAAAATGGATACTTTGACCAAAATCCACTGAAAATTGAAGATTTTTTTTGACAAATAGACTCTCAAGATAGACATTTGGAAATGAGATACCTTCAAAATTATGCAGAAATTTATAGTCTTTTGTCTATTTTTCATCTTTTGTCGACATTCTCGAATTTCTAATTTTATGTTTTGAGGATAACTTTTGGGAAGACGACTTAATAGAGAAAAGCAGATATATTAGGGAAGAGGATTTCTCTAGGAAGAATCGAAATTAAGGATTATGACTTTATTTTTAGAATTTTGAAAATTTTTAGACAGATCCCCGTACCCGTATCCGTGTGCGGACCCATACCCCCGAATCTCTAAATTTAGATTTTGCCGAATCCGACCTCTAGATCCGTACCCGTGTTGGATACCCGTACCCGAGTCCAAGTAACTTAGTGTGTGTCTATATACATATATATATATATTCCTTTTGAATAAATCATATGATCCTCAAGTCTGAAAGCAAAGGATGATGTCCATGACAGAAGCATTTTAGAGACAAAGAGGAAGGGGGGTACCTGCTTCTCGGCTTCTTCTTCAGTGATGGTACTCTTGAGCACCTTCTTAGTCAAACCTAAATTACATAAAGTTTCATTTTTGAACTTACATCAGAAAAAAAAAAAAAAGAAAAAAAAAAAAGAAGCAAAATATACTCTTATCATATAAAAGGTTAGTTGTTTTTCTCGTAAGGTGATATATACATAGACCAACACATACACATTTATCCACTTACCACTCGCTGCATGATGGGTTTGACACCATTCTCCCATATTGTGCAGACACTCCTTGGTTTGATGTATAACCAAATCAGGACCCTATTTTTCGAAAGCATAAAATGAACTCCTGTTGGTACAAGCATGGGAACATATTGAAGAGATGTATAAATGCACAAGGAAGTGATTCAGCACAGCAAAACTTTAGGGACATAGAAAGTGGACAGTTCTGTAAGTAGAAGAAACATAAAGTATTACCAAGCTAGAGCAAAGAAGAGACAGAAATTTCATCAGCCAATCAGCATTTTAGTGATAACTACAGTCTACAATACAGATTACTTTAGATCACTCCTCCTAACACCGAACTATATCATAAGTATTTCAATCATTATTCTCCAATTACATTTGGATCAGAGAAAATGATGGGCTTTATAAAAGGAGTGTGTAAAATTGACAAGATGACAATGTTAACAACGTGCAAAAGTATTAGAATAGTAATGTGGAATACATAGAAAGGAGAGATAATTTTACCTCAATTGATTTGGTCAAATTACCATCTGTAATCACACACGCAATCTCCAATATCCTATCAACTTCAATATTCAAACCTACATAAGGAAGGAAATGTCAAAAGAAAATAATACTACCAAGCTTTCATCTTCAAGAGTATATTTATTTGGAGATGTGCATGCGTCTTTGATTGGTGCATCTTGATGTAAGATGTGCAAGAGAATTTGTGTCCAGTATGATGAAAAAACTTAGCAAAGGTTGGCAAGTTAAATGATTTTGTCCTTTCGCTCTGCTTCTGATCTAATTCTCAATGAAAGGAAAATATCAAAAGGAACATGTAAGATAAGCTTAAGAGTAACTAAATAGGCTATGGTGTAAATAAAATTATGCGCTATATGAACCTCATTCTTGAGTCAAGGTCAAGTTCCTTGAAAAGTTTGAATTAAAAATGATAGAGCTGGGATCTTTTGGCATCCGATAACAGCCCCTAAGGATTCCTAGAATCCAAGAATAGCACCTAAAGAGAGGTGAAGGTGATAAAATACTGAAAGCAAATTGATAGAAATTAGAACCATATGGGAGGCTGGACCCTCATATTTCAAATTTGAGAACATGTGGCTGCACACTGAAGGATTTTTGAACAGAGTGAAAACATGGTGGCAAAGCTATACTATAAATGGGAGTCCAGACTTCATTTTAGTCCAGAAGCTTAGGTGCCTGAAGAAAGACATAACCAAGTGGAACAAAGAGACTTTTGGCAGCATTGAAACTCAGAGAAGTAAAGCTCTCGATGAAATGATGGCTCTGGAGCAGCCAACTGAAGGAAGATCGCAAACTCAGGATGAAAAATCGAAATTGTTGAGTTTGAAACTTCAACTACAACAGCTGGCCAAGGTTGAAGAGGTGTCTTGGAGGCAAAAAACAAGGTGTCTCTGGTTGAAAGAGGGTGATAGAAACACCAAGTATTTTCAGAGGATAGCAAACTCTCACACGAGGAACAACGGCATTGACAAGTTGAAGGTGGGAGACGATATTCTGGAAACCAATGATCAGATCAAAGGGGAGATTCTTAATTTTTACCAGAACCTATATACTGAGCATGAAAACTGGAGACCAACGGCTAACATGGAAGGTATTGCGACCCTTACTGTGGAAGAAAGGGACATGCTGGAAAACACTTTTCAAGAGGAGGAGGTATTAGCTGCTGTGAACTCTTGTGCCCCTGACAAGTCTCCCGTGCCAGATGGAGACACCATGGCCTTTTTCCAGAAAGCATGGGATATCATAAAAGTAGAAGTCATGGGTGCCCTATCCTATTTCCATCAAAATTGCCACATGGTGAGATCAAGCAATGCGTCTTTTATAGCATTTGTCCCAAAGAAAAAGGAGCGTAAAGATTACAGGCCAATCAGCCTCATTGGGAGCGTATACAAGATAGCAGCGAAGATTTTAGCAGAAAGGCTCAAAAAGGTGGTTGGGAAGCTAGTCTCAGAACATCAGAATGCCTTCATTAAGGGTAGACAGATCACTGATGCCTCAATGGTTGCCAATGAAGCCCTAGATTGGAAATTGAAGAATGGCGAGTCAGGTATTCATTGCAAACTTGACACCGAGAAAGCATTTGACCAACTCAATTGGTCATATCTTATGTCAATGTTAAGAAACATGGGCTTTGGAGAAAGATGGATTAGGTGGATCAAGTTCAGCATTACCACAGTCAAATATTCGGTGCTTGTTAACCGGAGCCCGGTTGGTTTCTTCTCCCCACAGAAGGGTATTAGACAAGGAGATCCCCTTTCTCCTTTTCTATTTATATTGGCAATGGAAGGACTTAGCAGAATGCTTGATAAAGCTGAGCGGCTACAGTGGTTTAAAGGCTTTGAGGTTGACACAAGGATACTGTGGCATTATCACACCTTCTATATGCTGATGATACCCTGATATTTTGTAGTGCTGATACTTCTCAAGTAAACCATCTCAATGTTACCCTTATGCTATTCGAGGCACTGTCAGGCTTACACATAAACATGCTCAAAAGTGTAGTGTATCCGGTGAATGATGTCCCTAACTTACGTGAACTTGCAGACATATTATGTTGCAGTACGGGTGCACTACCCACAACTTACCTTGGCTTACCTTTAGGTGCAAAATCAAGATCTTCAGATGTGTGGAATGGGGTAGTTGAAAATTTTGAGAAGAGGTTAGCATCATGGCAACTGAATTCTCTCTCTATGGGAGGAAGACTGACACTAATTAATAGCGTCTTAGATAGCATCCCAACTTATATGATGTCCATTATCCCGATGCCAAAGAAGGTACAGAACCAACTGGACAAGCTCAGAAGATCATTCTTATGGGAAGTATATAGCAAAGATCACAAGTTTCATCTGATGAAATGGTCCAGTGTTACTTCCCAAGCAACAAGGGGGTTTGGGGATCAAGAATCTGGCATTGCACAACAAAAGCATGCTTATGAAGTGGTTGTGGAGGTTTAGCCAGGAAGAATCTCCATTATGGAAGAAGGTAATGATAGCAAAACATGGCTATCAAGATCACTGGTGTACCAAATTAACAATAGCTTCTCCAGGAGTTGGATTGTGGAAAGGGATTAGGAAACTATGGCCTGAATTTTCTCAAACTTCAAAGTCGGAAATGGGACTCATATTAAGTTTTGGAAGGATAGGTGGTTTGGCAACTCAACTCTAATGGTGGAATTTCCCACATTATTTCAGATTGCTTGGGACCAAAACTCTACCGTCTCACAGTACAAGCAGGAAACCTCATGGAACCTTCCCTCAAGGAGAAACATTCAAGACTGGGAGATGGACAGCCTATTCAATCTTCTTAGCATACTAGAAACTGTTCAGATTAACCTCCAACAAGCAGATAGATTGGTTTGGGGAAACACAACAACAGGAACCTACACAGTCAAGGCGTGTTATAGCAAACTTTGCTCTCATAATGTGATCCTACACAACTGGCCGTGGAAGCTGATCTGGAAATCCAAATTACCCCCCAAGGTCAAATGTTTTAGTTGGATCACTGTTAATGAAGCTATACTAACACAGGACAATCTTATCAAAAGGAATATTGATCTAGTTAATAGATGCTACATGTGCCTTCAACCGTCAGAATCAGTCAATCATCTATTTCTACATTGTCCAATAGCTACCGACATCTGGAACATGTTCCTCTCTATTTTTGGCCTCACCTGGGTAATGCCACGTTGCATTAGAGAAGCATATAAAAGCTGGAGCTGTAGGAAAGTTGATAAAGCCATCAAACATGTCTGGAAGATGATACCAGCTACTATTTTTTGGTGTGTTTGGACAGAAAGGAATCATAGATGTTTTGATGGAATATCAACTCCAAGCCACTCCTTTAAGGCTACATGTCTTTTATTTTTGTTTAGCTGGCTGAACCTATCTCCAGTAGATTCCCCTTTGGCTCTTTTGGATTTCGTCAGCTCCTTATCCTTAGCATAAGATCTGTGTATGAGCTGACAAATCTTTTTTATTATCTTTTGTATTTAACTCTTTGCATCTACTGGATGCCTTTAATGAATTACTTACTTCATCAAAAAAATAATTGGAAATTTTCTAGGAAGCTGATATAATAATAATATTATCTCTTTTTGCGCAACTAGTAATTGAGGATGTGCAAAGTATGGTGATTGATTTGTTCCATTCACCATCTTTAAGAACCAGGCAATTTTAACGAGTCCTGAACTAAGTATTACCAGTCATCTCAAGGTCGATCCAAACAAGTGGCAATTTGTACTCTCCTGGAACCAAATCTGAGCTCTGAACCCTATTTTCATGTTTGAGCGCCGTTGCCTCTCCAGAGCTGTCATCTTTTTCCGTGGCTTTACCTGCAGAGTTCACAAGTGGTCATTTTCCTGCAAGGACTAGCTAAGTGTTGGTGTTTCTGGTCCTAAAAGAATGCTCAGATTGGATTAATTATGTATCCCCTCCTTTTTCAATTGACCATTCAATTATTTGACTACTTCGTTTAACATAGCTACTGATCTACAAATCTTAGCACCATGCAGGCTCTTATATACTCCCTCTGTTTCAAAAAGGATGAACCTATTTCCTTTTTAGTCCGTTTCAAAAAGAATGACATCTTTCTAAATTTGGAAAGAAATTTTCATTTTTACTCATCACTAGATGATTTGTAGCAACACAAATATTTATAATTTATTTTAGACCACAAGTTTCAAAAGTCTTCCCTTCTTTATTAAACTCCGTGCAAAGTCAAATGGGTTCATCTAAAGTGGAACGGAGGGAGTACAAATTTGGCTCCCATTTACCTTTTCCATTTACTGTCTCAGTTTCCTTAAGAATTTCTGAGTCATCCCGGCTATCTGTGACATCCAAATTCAGCCATGAGAAGGCATTAACGAGTTTATTCATTTTGGTGAAAGCCCTTGATCATTAAGCTCCTGGAAAAATAGGTCAATGTAAAGCCAACCATTAGGAACTAAAAAATATAACTTGAGGAAAAGACTTATTTCTGTGGAGTTGAGCACTATAACTTCAGAGATAGGTTCAACTTTCAGGAACCACTGAACAAATCATGATCAATTGCAATCAACATTTCAAGTTGCACCAGAAAGTGCCCAGGCTAGTAATGAATCATAAAGTATAATGCAACTCCTCTACATCATCACCCTATCATGAGTGATCATGGCTAGATGCTCAATGCTTCTAATCAACTGCTCTAGAATATCGTGAGGGATGGGGAAAGAATATTCACTCGCACACCAGGAGAATACATCAGTGAGGTGTCATTGTTAGAACATAATTATGCTCCCCCATAATCACTTCACCTTATAAGGTATTAACATTACCAGGCAGATAAGGGTACTATAGCCCCAATAAAACAGGTGCAAAGGGGCGAATACGTCTGGCTGTGCGCTAACGACTTTCCTAGGTACAACAAGTTGGCCTCTGAGAGACTAAGTCAAGAATAGAGCTTAATAGAATTCCTATCTTTACGAAAATAATATCATATGCATGTGTGTCTATTCATCGAGGATGAAGGGCTCTTAACTAAAATAATCTCTTGTATGATAATTCGGCGCCAAAATGGACTATTTTTTTAGTTCAGCAATAAAAATGGGTTGCTCAACTAAAAAGTAACAAAAATTGGTATATCGGCACTTTTAGTGCCGACTTGTAGCATTTTATAAACGGAGTAATTGGACGGACTGACAGAGCAAATATTTAAGCAAGTCGACATTTGTTACGCCGACTTAGTAAGTCAGCAGAACAAACAACCGACTTGCTATATTGTTTTTACTAACTCTGATTGGCATTAGTTTTGCCGATTTATAAGTCGGCAAAACTTCTGCCGACTTCCATGTAGTCCTAATACATTGTTTAAACTGCCATGAGAAGAGAATTGTATTATGTAGCGCCAAATCACCCTAACATAGAATATCAATACATGTAAAATTAATTATGGTAGATCCTGTACCATTCAACCATTGTACTTAAAATAAGAAGAATACTTTTGTCATTTCAATCCATATTGGACTGCCACTCAAACAACAGAACTACCATTTTCAGTCAGCTAATAGGATTGAAACGCCCCCTAAAGAATGTTCTTGCTTGTAATGATTATAGAAGCTATAAACATACACTATCTTCCTGTAATAAAAATACACCATCTCTGGCTAGTGTAGAACAATTCAGCTCCCAGGGGATGTAGAAGATTACCACCATGTTTTGCTTTCTGCTACACTACTACCCTCTCTGAAACAATGGCCTACTTTGAAATGCATCTGTTGGACCTTTATTCTAAACCAAAATACTTGATCTATGAGTTTCCAAGGGACAGAAATAGAGCTCAATATTTCGCTACTAGCTGCAAGTCTAACTCAAAGATTAGATTATTCAGAATGTTATTGAGGCACCATTTTACACCAAAAATTGTAGCTTTCACCTCAGAACAATTATTGGTGCAGAACTGAATATTATTGGCAAAGGTCATAATTTCCTCCCCTTTGAATACCAATGGCCGGATTAAACAATGTATTAGGACTACATGGAAGTCGGCAAAAGTTTTACCGACTTATAAATCGGCAAAACTAATGCCGATCAGAGTTAGTAAAAAAAACATAGCAAGTCGGCGTTTGTTCTACCGACTTACTGAGTCGGCGTAACAAATGCCGACTTGCTTAAATATTTGCTCTGTTAGTCTGTCCAATTGCTCCGTTTATGAAATGCTATAAGTCGGCACTTTTAGTGCCAATATACCCATTTTTGTTACTTTTTAGTTGAGCAACCCATTTTTATTGCTGAACTAAAAAAATAGCTCATTTTGGTGCCGGATTAAATAGAGGAACCCCTACTCGCATCAGCTCAACAACAACAAACCCAGTATAATTCCACAAGTGGGGTCAGTGGAGGGTGAGATATACGCAGACCTTACCCCCACCAAGGTGGAGAGGCGATTTCCGATAGACCCTCGGCAAGGAAAAATACCTCAAAACATTTTGCAAACAAACAAAATATTTTGAAAACGTGATTAAAAACAAACAAGGTAAGAAACACTACGATATCTCAAGTACTCACAAAAAAAAAAAAAAAAAAAAAAAATTACAACAACCCAAGCGAACAGAAGACACCAATAGAGGAAAGGACGCAAGACAAGATAAAACTACTACGTATACGAATGAAGTAGATAAAAAGATTGAAGCTAGTTAAATCAGCAATTAGTAACACACACACTATCTGACCTTTCCACCTATGAAGTTGAGGACCCAAAATGTTGAAACTTGAAAAAACAAAAGAATGCAATAATAAAACAATTCTTGCTTCCAAATGTTGAAAAAGCTATTGGTTACACACACACACAAAGTAGTCTCAGGTGTACTGGTACTCATTGACTTTCCTTTCTCTCTTTTATTCTATAATAGTACTTCTACTTCTGCATCTACTAACTTAATAAACTGAATCTTTCTATAGTACTGATGACCCAAAATGCTGAACCATGAAAATAGAAAAACAATGCAGGAATAACAACAATTCTTGCTTCGAAGTGTTAGTTTTTGTCATTAAGTGGATGCAACAAAAGAACACTAGCTGATTTATTCTTATTTGACTAAGCTTTGTTAGATAGAGTTACTCAGTACATACGTGGAAAAATGCAGTTACCTTGAAAATATTGAGGTGTGTGACTAAGTTGGTTCGGACACCTCCGTCATTAAAAAAAATGAAAAAAATAAAAGAATGCAACAATAAAAAACAGTTCTTGCTTCCAAAATGGTAGTTTTAACACCCAAAATAATCATCTTGACAAAGGTATACATATACTTTTTTTTTTTTGCATTTGTTGGTATATACACAAATAGTACTAAGAAAGAATACGGAGGAGGGGGACTTTACCAAGATGAGCAGCAGGAGCTTAGAGGGGTGTAGTCGGAGGTGGCTAGCTTTGGTCAAAACAAGTTGACCCCAATCACCCATCAATTATTTCTTCTTTATTTGAAAGAAATCTAGTGTATTCACCATTGGGCCTTGGTACCTACTTTTGGTAAATAACCAGGTCTTGCTTGCCAGCAACTTTTTATAAAATCTTAGGGGTCGTTTGGTTTGCTGCATAACGAATCATAATAACCCGCATATAAATCCGTATAACTAAGTTATACTGCGTTTGGTTAGCTGTATTAAAATCCGCGCGAATTTTTATAACCGCACACCAACCATGGTATTAATATCGATATGCAGTAATCTAATTGTACGAGTTAGAAGGCGGAATAAGTTTTATTATATTAACAATACGTGAATAAGAATATCTAAAGACAACAGTGCCCTTACGATAGGTAATCCATAAAAATAATCTTTGAAGTATTATTTATTCATTATATAACAATCCTCATATTATTTAATCTTTGCATAACAATCCACCTATTAACAATCCTCATATTGACGATCCATGTATTACAATACAGGATTGTTATTACAATTTCTGTATAATTAATCCATGTATTAGGTCTTGGAATGTTTTTTTGGCATGGGCTTTGACATCTGTTAGGTATTCACTACTCGCTTCGGAACCTAACTAATTCAAATTCATGTTGTAAGACTTTTGGAGAAGAGTACTTCTTATTAGAAGCGACTCTATTTGTGGGGCTCAATACAAGAATTGGTTAAGGGTAAAGATTTATTTACCTCTTACCACAACTTTTGATAGTACGGTAAAAACTCTACTCTCATCGTTCACATCCAACATACCAAACTAATGGTTAAGGGAAGGGCTACACCCTAACGGCTATGATGTACGCAGTCTACCCTGATACAAATATACATATGTTCCAAGGCCCCCATCACACTAACTCATGGTAAAGTAATTTAATGAAGTGAAAATATATATTAATTAATCATGATTGAGTGGAAGAAGTAATTTAATGAAGTGAGAATATGTATTGTTCTTGTATGTCCAATTTTTATCTTTTTTTTTTTTTTGGTCTTTATTGCTACTGTTGTTTTATTTATTCTGGTCATTTATAATTTGTTTCTGTACTCACATTAGTACTTTCTAATTCTCGATTCTTTTTTAACCATGTTTACTTAAATGCTTCGCTTGAGCGATTTTCTATGGGAAACAGCCTCTCTCCCTTTCTCAAGATAGTAGTAAGATCTGTGTACAACGCATCCTCCCCACTATATTTAGATTACACTAAATATGTTATTGTTGTTGGTCAGGTGAAAAAGTATATTTTCAAGTAAATAGCTTGCATTTACTAGTTAGATATAAATACCAAATACATATAAATTTTTACTGTGATAGTACTACCTCTAGAATTTAATGGTATACCAAATGCATGAAAAAAGGTATACATGAAGTAATTTATTGTAAAAATATTTTATTTTTTTATGTAATTAGTGTAATCTAATTGCATGTTATTGCTATTACTAAGCTACCGTGTTAAAAAGAAAAATTGCATTATCACTATTATTATTTTTTGTGAAGTTAAAAACTTTAAATTACAACTCTTACGGATCATTTGGTTGAGATAGAGTTTATGCGGGTATTAACAATGTACGTATTAGTAATGCGGGTATTAACAATGTACGTATTAGTAATGTGTGTATTAATAATGCGGGTATTATTAATGCGGGTATTAATAATGTGGGTATTAGTAATGTAGGTATTAGCTATGCATATATTATAACTTAGGGATTATTTCTGGAATCACTAATATATTACAAATTAATATACAATGTTATAATTTAAAATATTTAGTTACTCCTTAAATATAATTTTAAAAAATCCTTATTATTATGAGGAGTATTTTTGTCATTTTTAATTTTAATACCTGCATTATTAATACCCGCATTATTAATACCACCTTCTACCCCGCATAAAATAATACATAGATTCCCGCATAACTAATGCGGGTATTAGTTATGCGGAAAATGAAATTGTGAACCAAACGTTGTATTAGTAATGCTATGTTTTATGTGGAAAAGAAAAAGACCAACCAAATATAGTATTATAATGCTAATTTTGTGCAACTATCAAAAGGGAAATCAAACAATATATTAATAATACCAAAATTTTATGAGGGTATTAAATTAGTGCTAACCCAAAACCCCTTAGGGATGACTACTGATCTCTTGTAAAGTTGGGAGAACGGACGGCATCATTAATAACACCTTATTATAACAGTCAAAAAATAAAAAGCACCAAAAAAGTATGCACCCGTAACTTTATTATATACCTTACACATGTAGATACTGGGCGCCAAAATAAACATTCAAATGTCTACAGGTTCAACTTTCCGGCGTCTGCGTGGTATCTTTGCTAAAACAGCTCCCAAATCCATAGATGTCAAAACAACTACTGAAACCATCCTTACTTCTTCAAAATCCAAACCCCATCAAATTGTAGATTTCTTAATTAAATCATCCCAATGCCCTACATTTCGACGCGAACGCGTCCATTATGAAGTGGGCATTCGTCGTCTTGCCAATTCCAAACACTTCTCTGGCATCGAACAAATTATCAACCATCAAAAACAGTACCCCGATATTCGCCACGAAACCTTTGTCGTCCCTCTTATTGTACTCTATGGGACAGCCAAAATGTATGATCATGCACGTAACCTGTTCGATGAAATGCCTCAACTAAATTGTCCCCGTACTGTCCTTTCCTTCAATGCCCTGTTAACGTCTTGTGTTAAATCGGAGAAATATGATAAAGTTGGCGAGTTGTTTCGTGAACTGCCTGCCAAACTGTCTATTGAACCTGATTTATTTTCGTATAACCTTGCGATTAAGGCATTGTGTAAGGCTGGTTCGTTGGATTCTGCTGTGTTTTTGCTGGATGAGATTGAAAAACATGGGATTAAGCCGGATATTGTGACGTGCAATACGTTGTTAAATGCGTTTTATCAAAGTAAAAGGTTTACTGAAGCTGAAAATTTGTGGGCTGTGATGGGAAAGAGAAATATTGTTCCTGATATTCGAACGTATAATGCTAGATTACGAGGTTTGATTAAAGTTAACGAGGTTTCAAAGGCGATTCAGTTGTTTGAGGAGATTGTTAAGAAGGGTTTTAAACCGGATGCATTCAGTTACAATGCTATGATAAAGATGTATGTTGATGAGGGGAATTTAGATGAGGCTAAGATGTGGTATGAGAAGATGGTGCAAAATGGAGGCCTTCCGGATCGTGCAACGTTTCAAATGCTTCTTCCTTTGGCTTGTGACAAGAAAGAATTTGATTTTTCACTGCGCTTGTGCAAGAAAGCTATCAGTTCAAACATAATTATTTATAAGAATGTAATGCAGTCGGTTGTTGATGGCTTGGTTGAGAATTCTGAGATTGAAGATGCAAAGGAGCTTGTTAACTTGGCCAAGTCTTGTAACTTTCGGTTTGAGCTTTCGTTGCCTTTGCATAATTAGTTGTTCCTCATCCCTGTATCAGTTATGTTTTAATCTTTTGCTCGTTTACTTGAGCTTGTATCAAGCTTGATTTTGCCTTGAAATTGAAGTATTACAAAGTCTGAGGATGCTTGGATGGACTATATAAAATTTAGCTTGTTGCATTTAAGTAGAGTATATGTTAGATTTTGACAGTTAACATTCACCCAAATAGGATTGTTAAACATCGGTTGTAGTTCCTACATGTTATATTTCTCCATCTTTGTGCACCCTCGTAAATTTCTACTATATAGAAATGTCAAGATGGTTGACCAAGGCTAAAACCGTCATTTACATCAGTTTTGCAGGGATAAACATAGTCACTCGGTATTGGTATCATCAATAATGTGTTCGCAGCATTATATTCGCTCCATCCATCCAATACTTTGACTGTTAATTTTCACTCTCAAATATGTGCTTCTATTAAATCTCAGTACTTTCATCATCTTCGTCTTCATCTTCTCCTTTGAATTCCACTCTTATTAGTACTGAACTACTGATTTATCTGCTAAATAGGCTGTATTTGCAATCGATGATGGGAATTTAGGGCTCTTTATTTCTATCTTCCGGTGAGTTCAATATGTTTATTTAAAAACTGTTTATTTTAGGGATTTTTCTCTACATATTTGTGGATTAATGGATTGCAGGTTTGATTAGCAAATGTGATGCATCCTGGTGATTAGATTCTTTTAGAACAGGTCTTGATTGTTAGCGTGTTAATCAGATTATTCTTTTAGGAAATATGTTGTACTTTATTCGAATGAAGAACACCAAAAATAGATTAACTACACCACAGTTAAAAACAAAAAGAGACATACATTGCTGATCAAAGATTATACAGAGATACTTGGATCATCTTTGCGTGTTAGTTGAGTTGTGAGCTCTAGGTATAATCATGCAGGTAATCGGCAACGGGTTTAAATATACCTGGATAAAGAGAAGTTTAAATCTAATCCCTCTAATTATGAATATTCTTGAAGATTTCCAATATTAAAATTTGTTCAAGACTCATCATTCAAAAATCATTAGTAGATCGACGAGTCCATGTATGGCCAAGTAATGTGTGCATACTGGCTTTGGATTTGTGTAATGTTTAATCAGTCAGGATATAGAAGTTTGTAGGATATAGAGGCCAGGATAGTGTCTACTAACTAGCGTTGTATGCTTGATCCTAAATCAGTGTCTTTTTTCAATCTATACTCAATAAGACATTTTTAACATTGCCTATATTTCATTCATCGCTCTGTAGGTTTAATTTTTAAAGTGTTGATAATTTGAAGTATCCAATTTTACTCTGATTATGGTCTAGAGTTGCTATACAAATGAAATCCTAAAATACCATATCTATATGCTATACGGCACATGATCTATCTTAATTTTATATGTGTGCTCATTTTATAAAAGTGGGGAGGTATATCATATCTAATCTTGGTGCACCAAAGTAGGGACATTTGATTTAGAGGAAGTTGCATTAATATGTTGGTATCACTTCATAGTTTTTATGAAATTTTCCATTTCACAAGTGAGGACTAGATAAGAATAGTTGTACCCTCCACAGGCTTGGCATAGGTTAACGAGAAATATTAGATTTTATGTATAGTTTTTTTGAATGTCTTTATGAAAAGCATTCAATCAAAGTAGTTAGACCAACTAGGTACCTTTGGTTCACATGGAGATCACAGGAAAAGGAAGCCTTCTCAGAGCCAAAACATTTGTTTTCTGTTGTACCTGAAGTGCTCTAAGTTCTATGCTGTCAAGGACAACAAACACTTTGTGCAGAGTGTAGGCAAGGATATTGTTGCATGATCTTTTTGGTGCAGAAAAATTCTCTGGAAGAAAACAGGTGTAGCCAGTTCAAAGATGAAAATACTTGCAAAAATAGTGTACATCCTTAAAGAAAATGCCCAATACCAAAGAGCTTACATCATTGAAGCAACTAAACAAGAAGATGTCTTTATACTGGAATCCCTCTGCTTCAGAAGAACAACTTGGATTCAGAAAAATATAGGCTTTATATAGTGGGGCATAAGATAATATATAGGATTATAAACTGGGATGATCCACTATATACATAGGCTTATGAGTGTATTAATATTAGCTTATGTACTCCCTTATATTCACGACCCTTGTAGGATGAAATACCTTCAAGCTTAAATAAATGAACATGTTCCGTGTATGTTTCTATTTCATAGAATTGCGGACCACACTGGAATAGTAACATGTTAAACCATTTTCTCCTCTGTCTTCAAACCTCTTGGTTCTAATGAATGGTTACTTTTTCAATAATTCATCCCATCTGTTGGTGTCTGTTGGTATTATCATGATCTTTACTCCATATTTTCAATTTTCAGTTATTAAGTTTCTCTCTAGGTGCTGTCCCTTCTCTCAAATAAACAAGGGGTTGATCGAGAAGGGGAAGAAGGATTGGGAGAAAATGATAAGAAGGTTAGACCTATTCATTCGAGTGGATATGGATTGTGTGGTTGACGTATTATTAGCTTTCATAAGAGGAAAGAATATCTCTTCTATTTTCCTTACAAGACTGCAGTTCTACCCCTAACATAACTTGATGGCTAAAAGGACATAAGGCAAACTGAATATTTGTCTACTATTACTAGATTATTTGTAGTCATTTTTGCATGGTTTCTATCCTTTTTATTTCATGTTTCTACTCTTAAAGAGCTATTGCGTGGACAATATGCCAGTGTGTATTTATGACCAAACAAATGATTCAGGGCTTAACAAAGGTATAATTGCGAGTCCTAGAAAAATTCCTTTGTCTGATGCTTCATACGAAGTTATTAAGGACACTCAGAGGCTGGTGTTTAAATTTGGCAGGTTGCTACCTCCGTTTTAGATTTATAACATCCCGTAACTCACAATTACAATATAGTGAAGAAATCTATGATTTGTAACCATGAGTTCTGAAAGAAGAAAATTAATGAAATCGAATCTAAAATAACAGAAGTATTTTCTCAAGACGGCTTGGAGTGATGAAGTTTTAACCATTGGAATTTTTTATAATTCCGGTTCCATACTAGTACTGAACTGCTATGACATGTGGTTGTTGGATTCTTGGCAGGTTACAATTGTTACTTCTTACCGGAGAATGATGAGTTAAATCTATTCTCTCACAAACATTCTACAGGAGTAATATTAAGTGTATAATAGCAACAAATTAAAGCAAGCAATTGTTCAGACAATTGACCTTTAACATAAATCATAAGTTTAAAAAAATAGCACAAAAAGCTGCTGTCATAAGAGCAGCAGGTACTCGACATCCAAAATGTAACGATCTTCACTTCATTTCGAGGTTTGACAGCTGCTTACCCACATCTTGTGTTGGTACTCTGATATTCAGACTCGTTCTCAGCTACTTTGCATCCATGGCCCTGCCTCTCAAGACTTTGCACCCTCCTCAATTCACTCAACTCCCTCAAGTTCTCTTCCTCCAATTTGGCTTGTTCATCGAGAGGCTTGGCAGGTTCTTTCTGAGGCTTTTTAAGCTGCAAATCAAGGAAAAAAACCTGTATAAATAAATTGTATACTACAATAGTATACTGTTATAATATCTTGTAATAGTATACTGCTATAATTTATTGTAATAGTATTACTGCTGTAGTATACAATTTACTATACGTGTACTTCAACGGTATATTTCAATAGTATACTACTATACAGTTTACTACAACTGTATACTTCAACGGAATATATTGTATACTCTTTTAATATACACCTTTGAAGAATGATATGTTTTAAAATGGTATACTCCAATTTATTTATCATTATATATCCGGGAAGTATATTGTAACGGTATACTACATAGTATACTGTTATTACATAGTATACTGTTATAATTTATTTGTAATAGTATACTATTATAATTTATTGTAATAGTATATTGCTATAGTATACAATTTACAACGCGTGTACTTCTACCGTATACTGCAATAGTATATTGTTATAGTTTATCGAAATAATATACTACTCCACTATACAGTTTGCTACAACTCTATACTCCCACTGAATATTGTATACTCTTTTAATATACATCTTTGAAGAATGATATATTTAAAATGGTATACTCCAATTTCTTGTTATCATTGTATACCCTGGGAGTATATGACATACTTTTACAATTCTATTTTTATCTTTGAAGATTGCTATTCTTTTTTAAAGTATACTCCAATTTTTTTTATTATTATTGTATACCTTTAGACTATAATGTAGACTTTTACAGTATACAATTCATAATAAAATTATGTCGAATTTGGAGCTGATTAGCAGTGCTTGAGATCAAACATTTAAGTTAAAAATTAAAGAAAAATATTGCATAAATTGTATATTGCTACAATATACTTCAATTGTATACTGCAATATTATCCTATACTTTAGCATAGAGTTAACTGCTTGTATACTTCAATTGTATACTGTAATAATTTATATCACTCGTATACAACAAATAATAATAATAATAATAATAATAATAATAATAATAATATCGTATGTTATTAAACCACAAAATAAGAAGAAGAAGAAAGAGTATACTACATCAGTTATTTTTTTTCACTTGTATAATGTGGAAAAAAAAAAGAATAAAACAAAAGAATTAAATATGTATATGACATCTATTATTTTTAATACCAATATTGAAGAAAGAAATAAAGAAATAAAAAGATAATAACTAACAGAAAGATAAAAGAAAAATGATAAACTATATAAAATATTTTCACTAGTATGAAGAAGGAAAAAGGACATAGAAATCAAGTCAAAACAAAGTTACGTGGCAGGTGTTTAGGATTGGTACAGAACGGATACTTGCGGTAGTATCTTTATGGGTAATAGTTGTAATAAGGATTTCAATGGGTACTGTCGGGTAATATCTTAGGACTACATGGGTATATATGGAAGTGCCCCTTAAATTATATTCTATTGAGATATAAATAAAATCAATCTAATTAATTGTTGATTTAGGAGTTAGCTTCTTAGAAATTCCACATTAAATTCTAGAAATTCAATTTAAAGAATTTGAAAATAAAACCTTTTTTTTTTGGGACTTACACTTCATAACTTTTGCTTCTTTTAATTTTTCTATTTGAACTATGTTCACAATTCTCTATAAAAGAAGCACTTTTCCCACATTCTCAATTTAAGGAGCATTAGGAGTTAATTCCTAAAATAGTCACTGAACTATTGATAAGTATTTAAGGAAGTCACTTTTCGTTGGTTTGAGACAAAAATATCACTCAGCTTGTCCAAAATACTTTAAAAAGTCATTCTCCTAAATCGTGGGTTAAAGGCCACCGAAAAATGCAGACATAGAATTTTATTATGAATTTTTTTCTTTTTTCACCATATTTTAGTTCTTTTTATTAAAAGTTAATCCAATAAATATTTTAATTTTTTTCTTAAAATATCAAATTATTTATTTATGAAATACCCACCTACTACTTGACCCAAAATGGGTCTTCTTAAGACTACTTTATTTTAGTTCCTTTTATTAAAAGTGAATCCAATAAATATTTTTTTTAAAAAAATCAAATTATTTATTTGTGAAATACCGACATGCTACTTGACCCAAAATGAGTCTTCTCAAGAAATGCAGAAAAAGGCGCAGTATGTTACTCTTATTGAGATTATGTAAAAAACTTGTTTTAGCATAGTATGTTACTCTTTTTTGTTGACAATGACGCTTCCAAAGTTTGATGGGACATTTAGACAAGCTTTTATTTGTTAAAAAGTTTAAATATTAACCTTTTTGGGAATGATATGTAAAAGAGAGTTGTCTCTTGGGAGAATTTAGAATTTATCTTGTATTTTACCCGTATCATGACTTGAGAACACAAATAACATAAATCAGTAAAGCTTGTTCAAATAATCTTATGAAGACCCGTTTTGGGAGAAGTAGCATGCGGGTATTACATAAATAAATAACTTGATATTTTTTTAATTTTTTTATTGGATTCACTTTAAATAAAAAGAACTAAAATAAAGTAGTCTTAAGAAGACCCATTTTGGGCTAAGTAGTATGTGAGTATTTCATAAATAAATAATTTGATATTTAAAAAAATTAAAATATTCATTGGATTAACTTTTAATTAAAAAATTAAAATATGCTAAAAAAACTAAAATAAAATTCCATGTCAACATTTTTCGGTGGCCTTTAACCCACAATTTAGGAGAATGACTTTTTAAAGTATTTTGGATAAGTTGAGTGATATTTTTGTCCCAAACCAAAGGAAAATGATTTTTTTTAGATACTTATCAATAGTTCAGTGAACATTTTAGGAATTAACTCGGAGCATTAGCTAGGTTTAAGTTTTGATCATGTTGCAGAAAGAATATAATATATTTTTCGTTTCCAAAATTGAGGATTGGGTCTATGGATCAGACGTTAACAATTCTTTTGTCTTTCTATGGATTAGATGTTAATTACCGTATTTTTTTGTTCGGTAAGAAACTTTTAGCATGATTTTAATTATAAATTTATGTTATTTTTAACTTTCGTGTTTTTCTAAGTACCAGTTTCGTTTATCGTCACTGATCATTCATGCATTCTGGTACAAAGTTTAGGTACATGTCCTGATAAAAAAAATTAGTTCGTATAATTCATTACTGTGTGCTAATATTGTGTCCTATAATATTTAATTTATGTGGCTTTGAATTTACTAGGAATTGAAGTTACAAATATGGTCATGAGGTGATCTTTCATCTGATTAGAATGCACTAATAACATCTTACTGATAGTTTTTAAAGACATGGTTCTCTTAGAATCTTTTCATTTAATTATATGTTTTGTTTGTCTTAGTAATAATTTGAGCCTTTGAAGCAAGAATCAATAGTACAATTTTAAGTTGATTATGTTTGAAAAACTACGAATTAGTAGCAAAAAATTGTCACTAACACACGCATGAAGGGATCTTATATTTGAGTCATAATTAGATATTGTTTTCTAGTCTTTTCTTATCTATTAGTACATGCATGTGTTTTGAGAATGGCAATCAAATCACATTTTTAAAATGAATGTATCAATATAAATAATCTTAGACCATATAATGTTGAAGGGATGATAAATGCTTGATTATTCAAAGAGGATAATTAAGCATATATCAGGCTACAAATAGAATTGAATTATTACTACTTACGTATATACTAATGAAAAACTTTTGAGAAAGGAAGCCAATCAAGAGCAAGGAATCGTCAACTTCTTTAATAACTTTTTTATATACACTTTTAAATACTAACGTTTTCAGTTCCTAAAATGTCAGTAATCTTTTCATGCGAGTGGAGTGTGAACACCCTAAAATAGTTGAAAGAATTAATTAGTTGAGGAAATACAACAGTGGAACTTCTAATTCATTGTAATAAATGAATTTAAAGAGGGATTAACATATAAACTTGAAGAGTTGGGGGCCAAACCATCGGCGATCTATGCAATCTGATTTTGTCTCGCTTTTTTCCTATTGAACTTGGGACCAGAAGAAAGGTGGAGAAATTCAAGTTCCTCATCAGTATCAACCAATCAACGAGTCACTTTTAGTAACAAAATAGTGTGACGAACTAGACAAACCCGGAAGCTAGCTCATGCCTTTATTCAGCTTGAAGTTAATGTACTTAGATTTGTATTACTTTAATTTTAGATTTGTATTACTTAAATTTCTATTTGATAGCTCAACTAAAATCTTTTTGACCGTTAATGAAGGTAAACATTAGCTACTTTTTACAAATACTAGGTGACTACTGGCCCGCGCTAATAGTATTTTGGAATTCTAACAAAGCTTTGGTGTTGCATAACATAATAACTATGACTTGTAAAACATAGAACTTAGAATTTGCTCTCTTTATTTAGGTTCCATCCACAAAGATATACAACAAACCAATAAATACATTGAATGAACATACATTTAGAATAACTTAAAAGGGGTACATTTGTGACCTCTATCCATACAGGACTATGGAGTCTTCAACTCTTTATTCCACCAACGCCCAAGAGCTTTGTCTTTTAGATGTATCCATTGCTGGAATGCGGCTTGACAGTTACCTCACAAACTCACCATACTTTCCTTTCTTGTTTCCTGAACAAAGAAAAAGAATTTTACTCAGAATACACCTTAAAAAAATAACAACTGAAAGCCTACAAACGGGAAAGGTAAAATACTGAAATAAGTGAACACAAGACTACAATTCTTTTTTCTTGGATAAGAATCCAAATCTTACCACTGTATATAGCAACCAAAATTATTTCACTACAGCTTAGAGGTTTGACACATGCCTTGCTACAGGCCTAACCCTATTGGGTCATCAAACATCATATAATGACTTGATTTCCTAATACACACATGTTTGAATTCTGGAACTAATTTTCTTTGACGAATTAATATGAAAATATTAATGATGAATTTGCACATCAATAGCGTAACGGCATGTTGAAAATAATGATTCTATTGATATGTTAACATATAATTAACTATTAATATTTAGTTTTGTCTATAAAAATGGTTAATCGACATATGTCTGAATGAGGAAGAAGAAAAGTGCGATTGAACCAAATTTTGTTCTTCTCCATAAATTCATTAATCCATCCATCAAATTAAGCTTTTCCTAAAGCTATGTTAATGAGTAAGGACCTAGAAGAAGTAACACACAAATCATGCAATAAGAATCTATTACCATTACATCAGTGCTATATATTAATTGGACCTCTGATTCATCAAGATCAAATTATGTTGCACAAAAATGATCAAGTCTGGCGCTTAGTATCCTCTGTATGATATAAATTGTCTTGAAAAATCACATTAAACCTTTACTACCAAGACTCGAGCTATAAACCCACAAAGTTAATTGAAAACAGCTAGCATGCATAGTTGAATAAAGACAAGCACCTTCACTATTAATCCAAGAATGGTACTTCTGGAATATGAAGGATGCAATGGTAAATGTTCTACGTGTAGACAGAGCAAATAAATTACATAAAATAAAAATGAATAAAGACGACAAAACGTGATCAATAAACAACAGAAATCAAATAAACAAGATGATCAAGAAACTGAAAGTTCTACCAAGGATGTCTGATGATGCTCGCTAGCGCAAAAAATTAGAAGAAGATAGAAAAATTAGTAAAAGCACAATATTTTAAACAGGGGACCAAAGATTAGGAAGGTTACAGAGATAGGGCTAAGCAGTAGTAATAATGGTATTATAGATGATTGCCGCTGAAACGATGACAATGTACAAAGATATCTAGATTGGACAATGAGCTGTAAGAACTTACAACAATATTAGACAACCGCAATCAAAACAAAAGTTGGAGAATGATGAACATTACTGATAACTATAAATTTTGTATATATTTAGATATATAAATAATCTAATTAAGTAATATTTCTATTCAAAATATATAGTATTATTTTTATTTTGTGCAAATATATAAAATATATTACAGGACAAGAAGTGGAGCCAAATTGAAGAAACAACAAACAAGGAAAAGCAAAGAAGAAAAGAAACACACTTGGCAAGTACCATGGATGCCATCCGCAATTCCTACGGATTCATCCGTAAAATAAGAGCAAAATTGATTCAAGAAAATGTGGAAAAGGGTACCACGGATGCATCCGCGAATTCTTATGGATACATCCGTAGAAAAAGAGCAATACAATTCAAGAATTGCAAGAAAAGGACATCTGGTAAAATTTGAAGATGGTACCACGAATGCATCCGCGGATTCGTACGGATGCATCCGTAGTACTTTGGGCATGAAGTTATTCCTATAAATAGGTCCCACTTTTGTTAGCAATACAACAAGTTCTTACGGGAGAAAAAGCCTACTCTTTTCTTAGTAGCTTTGTTTACTATTGTAAAAGTTATTTTTCATTTCTTGAGAAAATATTAAGAGTTCTACTTTTTCTCTGTGTAGTGTTTTTTATTTTTTTCATGGAGTAATTTTTTTTTTGAGTTGGGATTAATGATAAAACTTGATATATTATTATAATAGAAATTTTGATATTTTATTATTCTTGAGTGAGAGTATTTCTTTGTCAAGTTTTTACATTAAAGTATTAGATATATATTACTCAACTTTATCACGTGTATATATGTCACGACCCAAAATCCGAATAGGTCGTGAGGGCACCCAACTAACCCTGTCGGGCGAACCCACTTGATTATGAACGAATAACATAAGCTTCTCAATGAAAAATATAAATATCTCAATACCATAGAATAAAGTAGAAATAATTTCAACAATAAAAGGTTTAAGTACTCCCCGAATCATGAACATCTAAGAGTGTCGAATAAGTTATACAGCTCCAAAATTTTAGAAATATATCAAAGAGAATATAAGCTATATAGGTGGCCGCCACGGATGAAGGGTCGGCTCACCGCTAATAGAGAGATGCTCCAACTGGGTCAACCTCGATGTCCACTAGTAGATGGCGTCGAATCTGTAAGACATAAATAAACCAACAAAGAAAAAGGAAAAGGGGTGAGTCGAGTGACTCAATAAGCGGGGACGGGGCTCCAAGTAAACGAGCAAATTGCTCATATATGCAAAACAAAATAACTCAAAGGTAATGGGAAGTAAAGGGGCTAAGTGCACGAAAGGCCACTTTTGCCACTGGTCTTTGGGCACAGGCCACTAATACCAAAACATTTTGTTTGTGGCCACTTTTGCTTAAAGAGATAGAACTTCAGTCCAGAGGCCGGATTGAAGTTCAGTCCTTAAAGATTGAACTTCAATCCATGGCCATATGGACTGAAGTTCAGTCCAGTCCTTAAGATGGAACTTCAGTCCATGGCCATACCATGGACTGAAGTTCAGTCCATGGCCATATGGACTGAAAGTTCAGTCCTTAAGAGATGGAACTTCAGTCCAGGGGCCGTATGGACTGAACTTCAGTCAACTATCAGAACTTAAGTCAATATTTATTTAGTAAAGGCCCAAAAATGGCCTCTAGTGTAAGACCAAAGAAAATAGTGGCCTCAAACTAAATACCAGTGTTAAAAGTGGCTGCTGGGCGAAATTTTTACGAAGTAAAGAGAAGCCATTAAATTAACTATCAAATAATATTCATACTCCGTCATCAAAGTACCACGAACACTTTCATTGTAACTCGAGGGTAAATACCTAACCACGCCATACTACAACATATGCACGGAACTACATCGTGCTATGATAATATGTACGGAACTATATCGTACCTCAATAATATGTACGGAATTACATCGTACCACAATAATATGCACGGAACTATATCGTGCCACATTAAATACGCACGGAACTACATCGTGCCACAATTACTTATATAGAAAGATATTATTATACATAGGGTGTGGAGCAAGTCCACCAAGAAAATAAAATACACTTACCTCGGTCCGAAGCTCATTAGCTACTCAACAATAGTTTTCCCTTTTCGAATCACCTCCAAACGCTCTCTCTCTATTAAAATAATATAATACAATTATTACCAAGGCTAATAGTTAAACATTACAAACCTTTAGCTAGAGGGGTTAAGAAATCAACTTAAAAGTTAACCCGAGGCCTATAGGATCAAACCCCAAAATCAAACTCCCAATTGTGTTACCCAATAACGCACGAGTCTAAATGTATAATCAAGTTTCGATCTTGATAGGAATTGGGATATAAATTCTCAATGTTCACTAAACATGTAACTTATGGTTAAATACTACTTTCAACATCTCAAGTACTATACCATTAAGGTGAAAATACATATCAGTGCACTGATCCTCTATATCAGTAATTAAGTCACAAGTTAAAGACCATAGCTTGAATAAATAAATATGTATGTGATTCGGTCTAAAGGTAATAGGAAGTCAAGAAACAGAGGCTTTACAGTTTGGTCTAGATCACTCCACTCATAATGGAATATTGATGAAAAATCCTATTCCAAATCCTATAACATTAGTAGCAGAATGAACTTTGGGAGGGATCAAATTTCAAGGCCCTCCACTAAAATCAAAATAACAATGCCTAGCTAAGTACTGGAACGAAAGAAAGAAAAGCCTCCAATTACCATTATTAAATTTAGTGAACTAATTGCAATGAATACTCCAAAAGCTACAGTTTCATTTCCCAATTAATACCATCAATACTCACACTCCAACATGAACTAATCTTTAGCTATTTTCATTTTTAAAGAGTTGCTCGCTAATAAAGACTACAAAAGTTCATTAAATAATTAAGACTAGAGCCATGGAATATACCTGAGAGTTGAAAACTTTAAAAACTTATGCTGCCGCCATGTAGTTATGCAAAAGCTCTCTTTTTAATGTTTTCCATCCAAAGAGAAAGATACAATATTGTATATACCATAGGTTTTAGGCTAGCAAAGAGATGTGGGCTTAGCCAACAACTTTTGTTTTTCTTTTACTTTTATACTTTAGGGTCCAAGTAGCATAATAAACTATCCATTTGCCCAAAAGTTTTTTAATTAACTTTCTAGCTTTTCTCCAACTCAAAGTTAAATAAAATAAAATAATTATTATAAAATATCGGGGCGTTACAATATACTTATGTTATAATATTTCTTGCTAATTTTTGTTATCGAAAGAAACAAAAATTAAATAGGGATAGTGATAACTAAATATATTATCATGCTAATTTGAGATAATTATATTTAATCACTCAAAATTTTTTATCTTTATTTTAAGTTTTTCATTCGAAAGAAGAAAATTATTTAGCCAAGTTATGGGATATAACAAAAGCCAATCGAAAGAGGTTTTTATTTATATGATGTACTCATTCAAGATAAGTATTTTCTATTCTAATACTATAAATTGATTGTTTAATTATGCTAATCGAAAGAGGCATAATTGAATGAAAAACCTATAGTAGAAATATTAATTTCCTATCTTTTTAAGCAATTGATATATGGAATAGAAAATGAACTATTTAAACTCCATTATAATTTATATCAAGTGAATTCATGAAATCCCAACTCTTTTTAACAAAAATCAAAAACAAATTTTCAATCTTTTCAAGTAGATATAATTTCAATTCTTTTCACCGAAAAATTGACTCTCTTAAATAGTAGGATCAATAATACAAATTTGTAAGATAGATTCTCCAATCTCCGTGAGACGATATCTTAAATTATACTATAATATGACAGGGAACGAGCAGAAATCCATTTATGCCTAGAGCTCGTCAAATTTTTGACGCCGTTGCCGGGGATTGACAGTTGTCTACTTCAGATTAATTATCTTCTTACTACTTGAGGAACCATTTTTATTTTCTTTGTCTTTTTACTATTTCAGGAATTTCAGCTAGTATATGACCCGCTCATCTTCGAGAGAGCTGGTTGAATATGATCCTGAAATTGAAAGATCTATGCGAAAAAGCATAAAAGAGCAAGACTTAATCTCGCTCTCTTCATCATTTATAAACACGGAACATTTAAATGTTCCACCACATGACCCACCATTCACACATATCCCCGAGGACCAATTTGATGGAATGGCTCCCAGACCAGCTAACATGATCCTAAGAGATTATTCTAGACCAGATCCTTTTGACTGTGAGTCAATTGTTAGAAGGCCACCAATGGCTGCTAACAACTTTGAAATCCGAACTGGCTTAATTCAAGCCATACAACAAAATTATGTGTTTAACGGGAAAGTCAGTGAGGATCCTCACAATCATTTGATTGATTTTTTAGAATTAGTTGAAACATCAAAGTATAATGGTGTCTCACCAAATGCAATTAAATTACACCTATTTCCATTTTCTTTAAAAGGAGAAGCAAAATTATGGTTACGTAGTCTACCTAGGGGATCTATTACCACTTGGGACTAGGTGACCCAAAAATTTCTCAGTAAATATTTTTCCCCAGCCAAAGCCACAAAAATGACACACAATATAATTAATTTTGTGCAAACTGATTCAGAGCCAGTATACCAAGCCTGGGAAAGACTGAAAACTATGTTAAGAAAATTTCCACACCATGACATCCCTGAGCACATGCAACTATATATTTTTTACCATGGTTTAAAACCTTCGGCAAGAAATGTTATAGATGTGGCAGCTGGAGGTGCCATAATGGGGGAAACTACAGCATTACAATTACTGAATGAAAATTTTGAGAATGTACCTCTCATTTTTGGAAGACCATTGATGTACCTCTCATTTTTGGAATGTACCTCTCATTTTTGGAAGACCCTTAGTATATTTATTTATATTGATATTTGCTCATTCAAGTTAACAAAATACTAACCATTTGTTTTAATATATTATATCGATTCTAGTTGTTAAAAATCATTGACGAATATGAAGATTTGAGTAGTAAAATGAGAAGTTCTAAAATATTGGATTAATATCTACTACAAAAACTTGATTTGTTGTTTTTTTAAATAAAAAAACTTAAAATCTTGAAAAGAATTTTGCTACATTACTAATGTTATCACTACAATTTTAACTCGTTTATCTTAATAAATTGTGTCTATTTAATTATTAAAATTATTTAAAAAATTAATTTTTAAAAAGATCAATTTGTAGCTTTTCTGCTCAAAAAATTAAAAGAATAAAGTTTAAATTATATATATATATATATATATATATATATATATATATATATATATATATATATATATATATATATATATATATATATATATATATATATATATATATATATAAACTTATGGCATCTTATTAGGTGTTGACTTTAGATCTTCGATTTTATTGAGCCACCCCATATCCCTGCTAGATGCACTACTGTTTAAGAGGTTGACTTGAATGAGAGGAAAACCAGGGGCGGCTCAATAACATTGGGGCCCAAAGCCAAGTTTCAAAGTGAGGCCTTAGAATTTTTTTTTTTTCGAAAAAAATAATCATCATATATAATTTTTATTTAAAGCATACTTTTCTAGTTTAGATGCAATGTCGTCAATAACTTTTTTATAATCGACTTTTTCTGCTAATTAATTCAGAACTGTTAATATAGCTAATCCACTTAATATGTTTTGAGGCATTGTTGATCTTAGAGAAAATTTTACTATTACCTTTTAAGAAATCAAGAAAAAAATTAATAAATCTACATCATTTCTATTATGAAAAAGTAAAAAGAGAAAAAATTAATACACATTTCAGACCCGAGATCTCAATTAACTTACAAGTAAAGGATTTAGGATGGAGATTATATTTACGTTGCCAAATTTTTGCTGAAACAATAAATCAATCACAAACAAATATGTTATCTTTCCTTTTTTAAACTATAAATAATGTACTATACTTTTCTACTTAACATTAACATAGTCAATGTCTTTCAAAAGATAAATTAACTAAATGAACTATGAGTAAAATTAGGGGGCCCTGAAGGATGAGGCGTAAAGCAATTGCTTTAGTTGCTTCACCTTTGGCCGACTCTGAGCAAAATATTGAGAGAGTTGGAGGTGATTGAGCAGCTTGAACACAAGATGTTCCCATTTCACTTTTCACTTTCTTTTCTTATCTTCATGTCATTTATATTAAATAAGATTACCTAGTCATTTTTCCTTCTAAGTATTTGTGGAACTTCTGTTCAGGTCGTTGTGCTAGAGATGAAAATCTTAAGCCAACAAAACTCTGACTCTGTTGTTGATATAGAGTGTGTGCAGACCATATCTACAAAGAAGAAGAATGAAGAGGTAATCAGGCTTTTCACATTTTATGCGTCAAAATTTACAATTATGATGATTTATCTCCTTGTATATCAAGAGCAGACAAATTGAACATACATATTAATGTTGTGCTAATCAAAATTTAGATTCTACTGAAGAATCAGTCAATGCAAAATCAGGTAGAAGAATTGACAAGAGTTGTCAAAGTTTCTGCAAATGCATTGACAATAAGTTGCATTACTTTTCTCTTTATTCCCCCTCATTGTTATCCTGCATTTACTGACAAAATCATGTTCTTTTCCAGAAAATCTCTAAAAAGTAAGAAGCAGATAAAACTGAACACCTTTCTCAAGTTCAAACTCTTCATAAGGAACAAAAGAAACTTGAGGTCTCGTGTAAATTGCTTTATAGTTTAGTTCTTGTCTTGTCTGAGGTAATTTCATATTTTCTGATAGTATTTACATTGTTTGGGTGAAAATGTAAGATTTTATCTAATTATATGGCCCAATATTATGTCAAACACATAACTTATATTTAATAATAGATAACTTATATTTATCTTATTATATGTCCTAATATTATAGTATTCATGATAGACATTATGAAAGAGATATATCTTGTGCACAACTAATGTTTAGTTTATAAAATATTGATGATACGTGATTATTGGGACAAATGGGAGAATGTAAGATTTTATCTTATTACGTTGCCCAACATTATGTCAAGCACATAATTTATATTTAAGAAATTTTTAAATAAAAGTATAACTTTTATGTTTGCATATCTTGTGCACATAACGAAGGGTGACTTATCTTATACATGTTTACCCCCTTGAGGTTTATGCTAATTCTCTGAGACACACCTAAAGTTTGTGGGGGTCCTAGTACCCCTGATGTTGTATTTTCCTATAATAAGTCACCCTTTGTTGCACAACTGACACCTTTTGTGAAGTGAAACGGTGCGCGTGTTTACACCTCCCCATTTATTAATTTTATTTTTAATTTTTAACCATAGTAAAATAAAACTAACCCCCCACCCCGATTAAAAAAACCCCATTGTTTACCCCAAATTTATTTTACCCTCTTGAACTTCCAAATCAAAACCCTAGGCGATTTAGCGATTTATGAAGAAGTTAACGCGATTGAATCTACACAACTGATCGGGTCGACACTAAAGGGTTGGGTTTAGTAAAAAACTGATCGGGTAAATGTAAGATTAGTTTTGTTAATTTTTGATTGTTTGCTTAGTCGTTAGTTATTATTTGTACATGCAACATAAAATTTGAACTTGATGTGAAAATATTAGGCTGTTTTCAAATTTAGGGTTTATAAAATTAAATTAGGGCTAAATCTAGGGTTAATCAATTTCGCATGTTAAATTAGGTGTTTGTCTTCAATTTTATTGTTATTTCAGGTTTGTCAAATGTTGTTCACTTTAATGACACTTAGGTGGTTTCATGGGGGGTGTTATACAGTTTGGTGAAAATCCCTCGTATTTGGGTGGGGATATAAGGGAGTATTATGATATAGACACTGATATGATGTCGTATTTCGAGTTGAGGGATTACATTAAGGAACTGGGGTACACAACTAGCTGTTCTTTCTATGTTAGGTCACCCTTCCATGGTAAACTTGTTGAAATTAAAAGTGATGAGGACTGTTTAGTACTTTGTGGGGGGTTAGAAAATAGAGATATCTTGGACATATTTGTGTCCCACCATGTGGATAAAGTGGATGCACCAAAAGTGGCCCCTAAACTATTAGAGTATCCTGGGGTGGTGGGTGGGGAATCTAATGCTTCTTTTGAGGAAGGCTTGACTGGTCAAGCTGCTGGTGAGCCTTTAAATACAACAAACCCTAACTTTTCTCCTTCACAAAGTGAGGCTGCTGGTGAGCCCTTTTATTCCACAAACCATAACTGTTCTACTTCCCAAACTGAGGCTGCAGGCTCACATTTAAATTCCACAATTCCAAATTTCCCTCCATCTCAAAGTGAGGCTGCTGGTGACCCTTTAAATTCCACAATCTCAAATTTTCCTTCATCCCAAAGTGAGGCTGCTGGAGACCATTTGAGTGATGATGAACCACCAACTCCTAACAGTTCAGATTCTGTGCATGATGAGCTGTTTGAAGAAGTTGATCTTGACTATGGTTTTGATGTTCATGAAGAGTATAGGGGCTTTAGGGAAATAAGGAGAGAGTACCAAAGGAAAAAATGAGTGATAGGATTGATACTGGAGAGGAGATGCCCTTAGGAGAAGCTGGGGTAGATGCTGGATATGATGCGTACATTGCTGCTTTCAAGAAGAAAAGCTTAGATGGTATGCTTGGGGGGATGAGCCTTACTATGCAAGTTCTGATGCAGCAAGCTTTGAAACTGATGAAGAAGATGTAGATGAAGATGAAGCAGAAGAGATTGAGAGAAGGGTAAGCAAAGCAAGTAGGAAAGACAAAAAGGACAGAGTTGTCTTTGATCCTTCATGTAAAAAAATTATTTGGCAAACTGGTCTTGTCTTTGAGAGTGTTCAACAATTTAGACATGTTGTTACAAGGTATGCACTTCAAAGAAAACTTCTAACTGAAAAGTATGTGAATGAAAAGACTAGAGTAAGGGTTAGGTGTTTGAAAAAAACTTGTCCATGGTTGTTGTATGCTAGTTTGGATAAAGCTAGTAATAACTTTGTAGTAAAAACCTATAAACCTGTTCATAACTGTGTCAGAACCACAAAAAATTACCTTGCCAATTCAAGATTTCTTGCTGAGTATTTTAAAGACCAAATTCAGACTACCCCAAATATCAAAATTGTGAAATTTCAGAAAATGATTAGAAAAAAATTTGGGATATATGTTGGAAGGTCAGTTTGTAGAAGAGCTAGGGCTAAAGTGTTGAAACAAATCATGGGTGATCATGTGGCTGAGTTCAAGAGAATATATGATTATAGCGATGAAATCCTGAGGTCAAATCCTGGTTCTACTTGTGTTATAAAAGTGGGAGATCCTAGTGATAATGGGCAGAAAGTGTTTGAAGGGTTCTATGTATGCTTTGATGCTTTGAAGAAAGCATTCTTGGCTGGTTGTAGGAGATGCATTGGCTTGGATGGGGCTTTTTTAAAGGGTGTGTGTAAAGGACAGATTCTTGTTGCAGTTTGTAAGGATGGCAACAACCAAGTGTTGCCTCTTGCTTGGGCTGTGGTGGAGTATGAGAACCAATACACATGGACATGGTTTATTGAGCTGCTGAAACATGACTTTGAACTTGGAGAGGGACATGAACTTACCATAATTACAAACATGCAAAAGGTACAACTTTTATCTATTTTAACTTGCACACATGCAGTTTTCATTGAGCTAACACTTGTTCTAATTCTGTCACAGGGTCTGCATGTTGCTACTGATAATCTGCTGCCATATGCTGAACATAGGGGGTGTGCTAGACACATCCTAGCAAATTGGAGCAAAAACTAGAAGGGAATAGAGAGAAGAAATTTATTTTGGAGGCTGGCAAGGGCATCATTTGAAGCTGAATTTACCCATCTCATTGGTAAGCTCAAAAAACTTGGTCCTATTAGAATGGTGGATGAACTGTTATACTACAACAAGGAGAGGTGGTCTAGTGTATATTTCAAGTTTTTTTCTAATTGTGATGTTGTTGATAACATGTCTGAGAGTTTCAACTCTTGGATATTGGAGGCAAGACACAAGACCATAATCTCTATGCTTGAAGAAATTAGAATCAAAATGATGAATAGGGTAGGGCAATTAAGGCAGTTCTTCAATACTTGGCCAACTAACATTTCTCCCATAGCTTATAAGACTTTAAGTGACAATATTGAAAAGTCAATGGACTGTTCTCTTGATTTTAATGGGGATACAGGGTATGAGGTAGTGGAAGGTAAATATCAACACACTGTAGACCTTAGGAGATTGACCTGTTCATGTAGGTCTTGGGGACTGAAAGGAATCCCTTGTCCCCATGTAATTGCTGCCATACACCACAAAGGCCTACAACCTATTGATTTTGTGGTACACTGGATACCAAGGAAACCTACCTCAATGTGTATTCACATTTTATCCAGCCCTTAACAAATATGACAATATGGCCATAAAGTAACAATCCCCCTGTTCTACCACCTCTTGTCAAGAGGATGCCTGGGAGGCCAAAAAAAATTAAGGAGGAAAGAGGCAGGTGAAATGAACAAAACTGGGAAGTTGAAGAAAAATGGGGCAATCATGACTTGCAGTTTTTGTCATGGAAAGGGCCATAACAAAAGGGGCTGCCCAAAAAGGCCAGATGGAACTTCAACTTCAACCTCAAGATCAACACAAAATAATTCACAGCCAGCACCACCTGCATCTCAAACTGAACCAGCAACACAGGTAAAAACACTAATTAATTTTGTTAATCATGTTTTTGTTTAATTAAATTACTGTTTACTAAACTGGTTATTTGGACAGTTTGTTAGGGCAAGTGGTACTGTTCATGATGGAAGGGGTAGAGGTACTGGTCAGGGTGGAAGGGACAAGGGTAATGGAACTGAAACTATAGAGGGTGGAAGAGGTGCTGGAACTTGAAGGGGCAGGGCTAATAGAACTGCAAGTGTAGGTGTTGGAACTGGAAAGGGCAGGGGTACTAGAACTGAAAGTGTAGGAGTTGGAAGAGCTAATGAAACTGTTCAAGCTGGAAGGGGCAGTGGCAGAGGCACTGGTAGGAGCCGTGGTAGGGGAAAAAGGAAGAGAAAGGGAGGACTTTGGTACTGTTGCATCTGCTCCTTATAAGAGGCCTATGGTGGTTGGGATGAGAGTATTTACAGCTGAGAATGGAGTGACCACTCTTAATGTAAGTTCTCTCTCTCTTTGATAATTCTTAAACTATAAGAAGTTACCTTTTAGCCTTATTAAATGTTGATTATATGGTGCAGCCTGGCTTGTCAAGTAGCAGAATTATTAGCACCGGTGGTCCAAGAATTATCAAGAAGTCAAGTGTGGTGACTGGTGATATAGGGCACCAACCAAAGGCTGGAGTGAAGTGGAGGGGCAAACAAGCAGTTACATCCATAGGACTTGAAAAAATGAGGGCTCAAAAACAACAACAAACTAAGGCTGCTACTGCTGCTAGGAATCCCAACCTATGAATCCTACTGATATTTTGTTTTTGTATGATGTAATAGTGCTTAAGACACTTATGGTTAGAGTCACTATTGATAGCCTTTAGGTTATGTCAGATACTTGTTATAGTGCTTAAGACACTTGTTTTGAAAAGTTGGAACCTTTGATGAATTGTTCTATGGTCCAATGTATGGTAATTCTAGTGCTTAAGACACTTTTTGATGTTGGGTTCAATGGTAAATTCAAGGCTATTATATGTCTTCCATTTGTGTTTGTTGTTGTATGTGTACACATTTGTGTTTGTTGTTGTATGTGTACAATTTCTTACACTCTAGTTGGTAACAATTGATGGGTGACAAAAAATTTAGTTGTTAACAAAATGCAAGCTTGCTACCAAACTGAACATTGTTCCACTTCAAGTTGCAAGATAAAACCAAATAGGCAGAAACATGGTCCCAACACAAACTCAAAAACTAATACTACAACCTAACTACTAAATCATATGCAAAGGGTTACAACAACCCCAAATGGAGCAAGGAATATGGCCAAATTAGGAAGAACATTCCATCATTTCTTCTTTTTCTCAATCACTTCATCCTCAAAGGGCGCCTCATAATTATATTCAAACTCCATCCACTTATCCTTCTTAGATTTGTATTTTGCTATGCCTTCTTCCATTTCCTTCAACTTATTCAACAATCTTGGAACCACAAATTTTGGTCTTTCATCAATTTCTTCATCTCTCCATCTAAAGAATTTGCATGAGCTTTCCAACAAAAACAGAAAATTACGACAAAAATAAAATAAAAAAATAATGTGCGAGCTTCTAATCACTACACTTACTCCATAGAAGGGACACGACCAAAAACGTCTTCCCGGGTTCCTCTTTGACCAAGAGGTTTGCAATGGCAACAATTGTCCATGCTTGCATCTCACCTTGACATGTAGCATTGGGTCTTCATCGTCCATACAAACGCGGTTCAAATTTGAGTTGGTCATTTCAAACTTGAAATACATAACACATTTAGCATTAGATAATAACCTAAGAGAAATTAAACAAAAGTAAATTATAAAATAGAAAAGTACCTATTTCTCCAATAGTATTTCAACCAAGATTTTGGAAGACCCTAATTTTTACTCAATAATGGTAGGTTATAAAAATGGGGAAGCTGGTAGATTTAAAGGGGGTTAATTTGGCTGCTACGTGGCAAAAGGAGAGACTTTTGGAGCTGAAATGTTGAGCTCCAACGCGCCTCATGTACGTTCACTTCACAAAGGGTGCCATTTGTGCAACGAAGGGTGACTTATTATAGGAAAATACAACATCAGGGGGGGTACTAGAACCCCCGCAAACTTTAGGTGTGTGTCATAGTAAATCAGCGTAAACTTTAAGGGGGTAAACATGTATTCCGCTATTTTTAGAACATAATTACCAAATATAGCAACATTTTAGCAAAATTACCTATTATAGAGGAAATGAGAAATTAATCACAAACATAGAAAACATAGCAATATTTTCTCATAACATACCAAACACTTACATTCTTCCTCTTATTTCCACCACTATCGCTTTTGCTTATCCCATTTCTCCCTATTTCACTTTTCCTCTCACCATTTCTCCCAATTTCACTTGTACTCCTCATATTTCTCCCAATTTCACTTTTCTTCCAACTATTTCCCCCAATTTTACTTTTACTCCTCCCGTTTTCCCTAATTTCACTTTTTATCATCACATCCTCACTGTATCTCGTTGTATATCACTGTATCTCGATGTTTCTCAACTACCAACTATCTCATTTTTCATTGTATCTCAACTACCAACCACCTCGTATCTAACCGTATCTCGCCTACCAACCACATCGTATCTCATTGTATCTCACTGTATTTCAACTACCAACCACCTCGTATCTAACCGTTTTTCGCCTACCAACCACATTATATCTCACTGTATCTCAACTACCAACCACCTAAGAAATTCTCTCACTTCATATTCTCTTTGTTCTCTCAAGTTCAAAAATAAGAAAACCTTTTTTACCCAAAACCAACTTCAAGAAAAACACAACAATGTCTCAGCAAAATCTTCTTCTGCTTCACCGGCGAAAACCTCAGAGACTCAGACTTCCAGAGATACCTCTCTCAAACCCCATGCCTCTACTTATGTGGAAAGAATTGCTAAAGCATGACTCATGTTTCAAAAGAAGGTGGGAAGAAGGATTCCCAAGAAAACAACCTCAAAATCCTCTGCTCCAGTGTCTGCACCAACAGTCTCCGATGAGAAATCAGTTGAGGTAAGACCTGATTCGATCCAAGCTAGTTCTATTGCTTTAGATTCTATTGTTAGCCCTGAGAAACTAAGTACAGAAGTTCTAGTAAAAGGATTGGATGAAATTGTTAAAGCTTTAGAGCATGGTAGTACAACTGATATGGGGAAAGTAGTGGAAGGACAAGTGCAGGTTGCCTTAAAATCTTTGGAACCTGGGGTTGAGTTTCATGCGTCTGATGCTACTGACAATATGGTAGGGGTTAATGTTGTTGAGAATATGTTGGAGAGACTAAGAGAGAAACACTCAGTAGGATCTCAAAGGAGCCCAGTCGACGAACCTAGTTTGAAGGTTGCTCCCTTAGAGAAAGTTCAGGTAGAGGCTGTGTTGAGTGGTCCTGTAGGTGAAGGACCCAGTTCTGCTGAAGCTGCAAAGGAACCTGGGAAAGAACCTGGTTCTTCCTTGGCTCCTACTGCAGTTGATGACACAAAACTTGACTGGACTGATTCAGGAGAAAACAAAATGAAGGATATCAGATGGAGGATACTGGTGAGGTGGAGGTAGAGAAGGTTCCAAAAAGAAATGTAAAAAATAAGTTTGGAGAGGAAGATGAAAAGTAGTGTGATGAGAAAAAGGAAGAAGAAGTGGTGTTTGTTAGTGAAACAAAGCCTATGAAAGGGAAAGAAAGGAAGCTGGTAAAAGGTGGAAAACCTGTATCTCAGAGTAGACTAGTGGATGAGAGTGATGGTGAAGACTCTCAAGCTGGTGATAAGGAAGTTAGTATGCCTGCTGTATCTGCAGCTCCTAGAAGAGTGGCAACTAAGTCTGCATTGAAAAATAGGTAGTGATGCTAGGAAAATATGACTAGAAGAAGAAAGAGAAGCTGGAGAAAGTAGAGCAGGTAGTGGCCATTAATGAGAAAGTGGAGAGTGATGAGGATGGTGATTATGTTCATCCAGGTGACTCAGATACTGACAGTAAGGTGGATACTAAGAAAAGGAAAAATGAAGATGAGGAAGAACTGGATAGAGAAGCTTTCTTTGCTAGACATCAAGTGCTGGCAAGAAGTATCTTGAGTGACCTATGTGAGCATCATATGAAACCTTTGATCAGGAAGGTGAGAGATCAAGAGTGGATAAAGATCTTCTCAAGGGAGGACAAATGCTTATATGCTGAGGAAATAAGGGAATTTTATGTGAACTGCAGAGTGGAAGCAAGGAGGGTGTTCTCTGTAGTGAAGGGTGTGGAGCTGGATTTTGATAGGAAAGAACTAGGGGTTATCCTTGATGTACCTGCTGAAGGTTATTGCAGGTTTATTAAGTTGAAGTGGTCCAAGAGGACAAATGATGTTACTCCTCTAGATGTGGTGAAGAAATTCACAGGAAAGACAAGAATCAGGAAAGAAAGAAAAGTTGAAAAGAAGGAGATGGAACCATCACATTAGCTGTTGTTTGAATTTGTCCACAAATTCTTGTTGCCTAGAGGGGAGAGAAATAGGGAGGTCTGTGCTCTGCACTTGACTTACATGGACCTGCTGGACAGAGGAACAAGGATAAATTTTCCTGGTCTGATCATCAGACACATCAAAAGGATTGCAGATACTGACAACAAGCCACGCTCCTTAGCGCATTCCTACATCCTGCAGCAGATCTTTGAGCATTTTAGTGTGCCCTTGGAAAATGGAAAGAAGACAACATCTCATCAGATGTTTGGTATGAATGTCCTGAAGAACTGTGATTTCTTCAATGAAAGAAGGGCCTCCAGGCGTCCAATGCTAGTCAAGACAGAGCAGCCTGAAGAAAGTGAGGAGTTTGGTCAGAGGAAGCTGTTGAAGCAGTGAAGCAATTGGAGCAGCACTTATTGGAGTTGAATGAAAAAAATGAAAAGCTGAAGAAACAGTTACAGGTGAAGGATCAAGAAATTGATCGCTTACAGATTGAGTGCAACATGCATAAGGCCGAGCTGGTGGTAGAAAGCGTCAAAAACTTAAATAACATTAAAGCACTTCAACCTGAAGAACTGAATGTTGCTCATTCCTTATCCTATCCCTATCCAAACCCTCTCCTCATTCCTCCTCTTATCCCTATTTGATGCACAGTTTAAGACAATTTACTTTTGGTTGGTCCTTAATTGGGCTATGTGTTTGTATGCCCTGGATAATTGGTTTTAAAATGTTTTTGTTGTTACTGGTTTCTTCTATAATATTCTTGGTTATGGTTGGGCCCTTAGATTACTTTTAGTGTGCTTTGGTTGACTTGTTGCCTTGTGCACTAGATTGGATTGTACTAACCTGTTCCTGCTGGACTTGAATCTTTTCGATGATGCCAAAAGGGGAAGAAGGAAATGTTGTTGGGATGTTGTGACCTAACTCATCTGTGTTAAATCTTTCAAATGTATTTTTGTCTTTGTGTTCTGGTGTTTGTGTTTGAGCAGGTTCTTTGGCAACATGTGTTTGTCATCATCAAAAAGGAGAAATTTGTTGAGTTGAAGTTTTGAAGTATGACAATGAAGGAACTTGTAGTTTATATAAGAACTTGGTCCTTGACGAGAAGGGCACGACTGATCGAAAAGATTGTGGAATACAAATCCATGTAGAACTAGGAGTAGTGGCGCATAGACTCTTGCACATCCTAGTCAGCTAAAATAAATTGTGCCAGGGCTATCTCATTGAAGTGTGAACAAGAGTTGGTACTAAACAAGGAGAGTATCACAAGAAAATCTTGACCTGCCTTATTGACAAGGTTTCCTAGTGGAATACTACTAGGGTTATGAAGCCCATATAAAAGCAAGTAATTGAGGCAGCCGACTGCAGTTATTCACCACGAGAGTTGAGAGCAAACACTAGACAATACAATAAACTTTCAAAGTGACTTAACTGTTGAAGACAATTGTTGAAGAATTCATAGTTTAACTTAGATAATCTGTCTAGGTTCTTTATTAGAGTTGTCATAGTTTCGTGTTTAAGTTATTTTTACCTATTTGCTTATGTTAGAAGTAATTGTAATAGGTGAACCTTGAGTGACTACTTTGTAAGGCTAGAGTATAGCTTTGTTGAGTGTTTAGGGCCTAGAGCGTAGCCCCTTGGTTACAGAGTTTGTAATTTAAAACCTGCTCTTTGTATTAGTGAAGTGTTTTCAAAATCCCAGAGTGTGGGTCGTGGTTTTTCTCCCTTGAGCAAGGAGTTTTCACGTAAAAACATCGTGTTCTTTAGTTTGCTGTTTGAGTGCGTGTTTGTGTTTTTTCATGAAGATTGTGTTACAAGAACATGGTTCTAATAATTAAGAGTCAGGTTCTTCAGAAAAAATTGGAGGACACTATTCAACCCCCCCCCCCCTCCTTTCTAGTATCCATAGGAGGTGCTTAGAGTATAACATATGTGAAATTATATTGTTGTTATTATTACTTTCTCCATCTCATTTTATGTGATCAGAGTTTGAGTTAGATACGAAATTAAAGAACTAAAAAGAAGACTTTTGGAATTTGTGGTCTATAACAAGCCATTGAAACTTGTGTGGCTGAAAATAATTTCATAAAGATAAATTATTTCTATTTATAAAAATATGACATTCTTTTTTAGACACACTAAAAAGAAAATAGTGTCGCATAAGTTGGTACAAAAAAAGTATTAAAATATGATTACTATTATTAAAACATGATTATCCAATTGAAATGTTGATCGACTAAATATTTGTGTCATTATAAACGTAAAAGACTTGCTAAATATTTATGTGTCATTTTTAATATTTATGTGTCATTATTCAAGTAATGTTGAACGCGAAAGAATGATCACCTAAATATGTAGTGCAATTGTAAACGTCCAAAACAAGTTCACAGAAACTAGTGCTATAAAATGTTCTTATATGGAGTATTATTTTCTACCAAAAAGGAGATACATTATGTCGATTATCGGTGCATATTTCCTTTTTTCGGTTCTCCGTCTTCAACCTTTTTTCTTTGCTTGTTAATTATTCACTTTTCACTGAGTTAACTTAAGCCTACTTTAGGCGACGAGAAAAGTGGAGGTGGTTAACAAGTAAGTATGGCTAGAGTCTGTCTGTTTTATTCCAGAAACAAATCATTTGAAGTAGTTAAGCTTAATGATTGCTGCTCTGGTATGAAGTAATAGAAAAGAGGAAAAACCTTATGAACAGAGTCACTTTTAACAGGATCAATATTCTTGCTTTTTATAAGTGCATCGAATTGGAAACGGATGGGAGGTAATTTTATCCTTGAAGCAGTTGTGCAGAAATGTTTAATTTTATCCCTGAATGATTTGTCTTCTATTGGGGCGTGTTGTGCATGGTCTTACTCGTCTAGTTCTTTCGAAATTGTAGTAAACAACTTGGATGTCATGATTTTCTTGGTTCGGCCTGTATGTCAAAGGAAACATACTTACAAGTTACAACATGGGGGACAAGCATTTTTAAGGATGGAGGTTATTGATATCCTCGCACAAAAACTTATTTGTGCAAACCTTGGTCTGAATTCCAGCTAGGACAAAAAAGAAAAAAAAAGTACGCGAGTCTGCGCATTTGTATAAATTTTGATGGGCGTAATTGTATGGTACTTGTGATAGGAGGTACCGAATGCGTACTCTATGAAATATAGTTAAGGTACATGCAAGCAATTATGACCATGACAAAAATGCCAATAAAAAAGCTTATTTGGATTCCTTTCTTCTCTAATTTGACAATGCCTCTGAATAGAGCTAAACCATGTTGTACAAATGCAGACTTTAACTTGAGCATGCACCTTTTCTTTATGAGATGCCACTCCAAAACTTTTCATTTTTTTCTTCTGCTTAACTTCCTCTAGCTCATGTATCTATTTGGTTAGAACCAGTAGAATATAGTCCTTTGTTATTTCATCATAGGCATAGCATGTAAGAGAAATGCAAAAAAGGGACATTTTTGGTCAACAAAGACACATCAAGGAAAGGTATACCAGCTGACCAGAGAATAACAAATCCAGCATTTTCTTTGTGGATTCTTCTGTCTTCACGATCGAGCAATTATTTCGTTTATTTAGTTGAAAAATATGATACCTATCATCTTTGTCCCGAAACAACAATTCCTTTAAGAAAAAATACAATAGCTAATTACAAAGGAATTTTTACATAAAAGTACAAGTTTTAGCACTTAATTACCAAACATAACAACATTTTAGCAAAATAACCCTAAATAGAGAAAAACGCAAGTTAATTACAAATATAGCATATTATGTCAAAAAATATTGCTATTCTTTATTTTGGTACTGTTTGGGGGCGTTTTTGTAATTTTGACAAAATTTTTTCTAATTTCCTTATTTTCTCAGTTTTCTCCCTTTTTCCACTGTTTCACCGTTGTTTCTCTTTCCTTCAGTTGTATCATCCTTGTTTCTCAACCGTTTCTCCCAACATTTTCTCACCCATTTTCTTCCCCACTTTCTCCACTATTATATCTGTTTGAGAAGCATTTCGTAACTGATTTGCACTGTTTAAATTTCGAGTTTTTTCCATTTTTTAGGGTTTGATTTTACGGTTTCATTTCAATGTCTAATTCTAGTTCGTCTTCTAGTTCTAGGGAACTTAGGAGTAAAACGAAACATGATACAAATGTAAATAAAATTGCGTCGAAATCAGTTTTAAAGGTAAAAGTTCCTGTGTTTAAGCCGAAAGAAACCCCGCAACAATTGAAACGTGTGACACGGTCGTCTGCCTCTCCTGTTACGGGTAAAGGTAAAGCTAAAGTTTTGGTTGATGCTGATGATGATTTTGAAGAAGATGCTCGACCGTTGAAGAAAAGTCGGATTTCTGTGTTGGCAGATGTGGCATTACAGGTAATTTTATTTCTATTTCTGTTTTCTGTATCAAATTATTAATTTGTTGTTTGTTGTTGCATTTTTTGTAATTTAGTGTTTCTAAAGTATATTCATTGTTTCTGTAGTTTTTTCTGTTTCTGCTGTGTGTTTCATTGTTTCTGTAGATTTTTCTGTTTCTGCTGTGTGTTTTATTGTTTCTGTATGTTATTATTACTGTTTCTGTATGTTTTTACTTGTTTGTTTAGTGTATTTAGTATTTGTTTAGTGTATTTATTGTTTCTTTAGCATATTTACTGTATCTGTTGCTTTTACTGTGTTGTATTGCTTTGGTAGGCTTTTCGTTGTTCTTTAGCATATATTGTTGTATCTGTGTGTTTTACTGTTTCTGAATTGCATTTTACTGTTGCTGTAGTTTATTTATTGTTGCTGTAGCTTTTTTTACTGGTTCGGTAGGCTTTTCGTTGTTCCCGTATCTGTGTCTTTTACTGGTTCGGTAGGCTTTTTCGTTTTTCCTGTATCTGTGTTTTTTACTGTTTTTTACTTCCATTTTCCTGTTGCTGTAGTTTATTTATTGTTGCTGTTGTTTTTGTACTGGTTCTGTATGTTTTTTACTGTTTCTGTATTTTCTTGTTTGTTGATTGTATCATTGTATGTTACTTTTGCTTATTGTGTGCTGTAGTGTTTTTTATTGTGTCTTTTCTTTTTTCTGCATTGATTTTTAATGTTTCTTTATTGTACTTACTGTTTTTTAACTGAGTTTGTTTTTTCCTTTATAGGCTGTATCGTTTTATATTCCCCAGAATTTTAATTGGAAAGAGTTTCATCTCCGTCTAATTACGGATGGTGATATTGGAACGAATTTGAAGGATGTGTTAAGCCCTGTGCAGTTGGGAATGTTCAAAAAGACCTGTTTTGGTTATTTGTTACAGTTAGAAAGTTTGCCCGTTCAAAATCAGTTGCTTCGGTCTTTGCTGGTGCGTGAGATTGCGTCCTCCACGCCTTGTACGTTTGAGGTTTGTGTCAATGGTTCACGTTTGCAATTTGGATTGCGTGAGTTTGCAGTAGTGTCTGGTTTAAAGTGCTCTGGCGATACTCTAAGTTCTCTTGATACGAGTGGTCCAAATCGGTTGCTGAGTAGTTACTTCCCGACTGTGGAGAAGGTGTCTCATGTAGATATTAAGAATGCTTTTATTCAACGGAAGTGGATTGGTGATGAGGATGCTGTTAAGATTGCAGTTCTATATGTTATTGTGAATTTTGTGATGTCGGTTTCTGATGTTCAAACTGTATCTAAGAAATACTTCGATTTGGTTGAGTCTGGTCTTTACAATGACTATCCATGGGGTATTGATTCGTTCAAAGAATTGTTTGATAGTATTCACAAGAAGGTTAAAACTACTAGTACATATTTTCGGGTGGTAGGTTTGGCTTCTGCGTTGCAAGTATGGTTTTATGAGTGTTGGACAAACATTCCGTCATCAGTCGCTATGCGCGTTAGGAGTCGAAGTCCTCGTATCTTGAACTGGAAAGTGACGAGTAGTCTTTCAAAGTATAAGACAATTTGTAAGATTTTAGAGGACCCAGTGAACAAGGTATATTTTCATTGTTTTGTATCTGTTTTCATTTCTATTGTATCTGTTTCATTTCTATTGTACCTGTTTCACTTCTATTGTATCTGTTTCATTTTTATTGTATCTATTTCATTCTTCATTCTTCTGTTTTGCATATTTTTGTATCTGTTTTTGTATCTGTTTTCATTTATTTGTGTACTGTTATGGATGGTGCAGCCTGTTTTCCGGCCTATGCAGCCAACTGTTGCTGAGTTGGTCAGATTCGATTTGATGGATGATACGGTCGCACCTGTTGCGGATGCTATACAAGATTCTAGTGATAATGATATTTTTGTCCAGCATGTACCGTCTGGTCCCTCCTCTTCTGCGGCTTTTGTCGACATTCCTCCTGAAACTGTTGCAAAGCAGGCACAGTCGAAACCTGCGCCGCTGTTTGAAAATGATGCTAAGATTGACATATTGACTCACTCAGTTGAGAAGGTATGTTTATTCACTTGAATATTTGTGATACTGTTTTTTGGCACATTCTGATACAGTTTTGGTTTTTTGTTTCAGCTTAGCAATGATTTGGAGTTATTAAAGGGTCATGTGAGGATTATTTTGTGTTTATGTGTTTTTACTTTGTTTAAACAGTTTGAATTATTGTCATATTGTTTTTCTTTTGTTTCTTTTTAAGGTTGATGATCAGTTTAATAATGTCAAGGAATTCTTTGGTGAGGAGCTTAGAAAAGTTGTCGATGCAATTAATCTACTTGCGCAAGGACAGGTATTAATTGTTGAAGAAACTGTTTATTGTTTCTTTGTCGATGTAATGATCGTTTCAATATAGATTTTTTTTTTTATACAGGGTACTCAAAGTGGTGCAGATAATCGTCAAGGTTCACCACGGACACCACCTGCTAGTGGTGATACAGAGAAGCCCAATTCTGATGATGTTGATGCTACAGAAAAGTTTCAATCCGATGTTGGTGATACAGACAGTTTAAATGTTGGTACGACTAATGTTACGGTATGTAGCTTATATTCATTTATGTTGAAACAACTAGATACTTTTAGATACAAACAGCTACAGATAGTTTCAACTTGAAACAGTTTAACAAGCCAATGAATTTGTGCATCTACCAATTATTTTTCGTTTTATTTTTTTAGCCATGTGCTACTGGTGGAGCGACTAATGTAGCAAGCGGCAGCGGGAAAGATGTTACTGTGTTGTCTGCTGATGGTAGTGGCAGTCATGTTGAAAGAGTTGTTATTAGAGAACGTGTTCCAATGGCTGCAACAGTTTCAACCAAGGTTCCTTTGACCCCTTCATTGCAATTCCCAAACTTCGACCTTGGTTTGAATTTGAGCCAAGATTTTTTAAAGACTCCTAAACCTGATGAGGTGCGCCCATTTACCTTTTTTTTTTGTCTATGTTATTTAAGCCTTTTGTTTCTCCCTTGTTTGTAAACTGTATTATATATTTTTGTATATTGTTTCTGACGTTAATTTTTTTTTTTTTTTGTATTAGTTTATTAAAGGTTATTCTGTTGATGGTGCTTCATTTTCTAAGAAAGATATTGCCGGACCTTCTTTTATATCGGATGATTTCTTTGATAATTGGACGGCCGAGCAGTTTGCAGAGATGGACCGTAACATTGCCGACACCATTAAGAATGTGAAGAAACAATTTGAAATCAACCCTGTTGCTGGACAACCTGGTGCCACTGTTTCTGAAGCAGCCACTGATACTGTTGAAGCAGATGCTGCTGCTACTGTTGCTGAAGATGCTGATGATACTGTTGCTGCAGAGCATGGTGCTAGGGTTACCGAAATACCTGCTGATACTGTTGCTGCAGATCCTAGTCCCAGTGTTGCTGAAGATGTTTCTGATACTGTTGCTGAAGAGCATGGTGCTCGGGTTGCTGAAATGTCTCATGATACTGTTGCTGATGAAGAGCTCATTGAGCACGATGCTGATGATTCTGATATTATGTTGGTTAGTGACCGTGAGAACAAGGATGCGAGCCCACGTGCGGCTACTAGTACACCATCACAGGCGTTGGTAAGGGTGAAGCGTCCTGGTAAATATGATGTTTCACCTTTTCTGCGTGAGTTTGCTTCTGGTGCTAGTGCCAATTATGTTTCGCCCAAACCTTTGATGTTGCAAAGGCATCCATTTTCTGTTCCCGTCACAGAGGATGTTGATCAAGAATTATTAAATAGGTTTGTATCATTTGTTGATGATCTTGCTAAGCGGAAAAAAGGAAGGTTTGTTCCCCTTCAATGCTTGTTTATTGTATCATTTATCATGTTGATATTGTTTTAATTTATGTTTGTTTTGGTTTTTGTTTTTAGGATTTGTGCCTATTCCAAAACTGACAATATACTTCCATATGAGTTTGAATTCGGAGTCGAAACTGTGTCAACTCGGATGTGGTTCTATGTTCTGTTGCATGGTGGTCATGCATTGCAGGATTCAGTAAGTTTATTTTTGTTTTTCTTTTTAGCCTGTGTGTGTTTTGTATCATTACTGTATCTTTTCTGTTTCTTCTAATGTGTGAGGGTGTGTTTCTGTTTCTTTTATATTTGTGTGTGTGCGTATGCCCCTGTACTGTTTCTTTTTCTTTCTTGGTGTATCTGTAACTGTAATTTTGTTTGTTTCTTCATTGTTTCTGTAATGTATCATCTATTTATATCATTAATATTTTTTTTAATGTTACAGCATGTTAATGTTGTTTTCTACTACTTGCGTAAGCAAGGAAAGTATCGACCGAAGACTGAATTATCCTTCACTACTACTGACTGTTGGTTTAAAACGATGATCGAGACTGTCTATGACAAGTATGTGAATAGTGGCAAGGATGTTTCAGTACTTTCTGATGTTGATTCTGTTGCTAGCTACATTAGAGGCTGCAAGATCCCTGGAAATGTGCCCTGGGTAGAGGTTGACTATGTTCTGCTCCCGATTAACATAAAGTCTCTCTGTCATTGGGTGTTGGGTGTAGTATCATTCAAGGATAGGTCTATTGGGATATACGATTCAATGAGTGGTGGGGGTGCTCGTCATAATGCAGCTGTTGTTGAAGTTGTTGAAAAGATTGCTGAGTTGTTGCCACGGTATCTTGTACTGACCGAATTTTACCAGTCAAGGCCCGACATTGATATTCTTACAAGTGAAGCATATGGTGATGTAGATCTAGATGATCCTTTTGGGTTTTTCTTTGTTCCAGACCTTCCGCAACAGAGTGATGGTTCCCTGTATGTTTATTTTTCCTTTCTTTTACCTGTATCTGAATCACATCTGTGACAGAATTACTAACTGTATGTATTGTCTTTTTTTTGTCACTGTTTCAGGGATTGTGGAATGTTTATCATGGCGTATGCGGAGTACTTTATTTCTGAGACTGATATCAGAACTGTGCCTGACTTTGATATAGGTCTTTACCGTGGCCGTCTTGCAACGCTGCTTTGGGATTATGGCAAAAGGAAGATTGATTTAGATGCAGTGAGCGCATGTGAAAATCCAGGTCGTCTTGCTAAGAGAAAAGGCGCCATAAAGCGTCGTTTACTAGTTGCCAATCCTAACCATTAGTTCTGTTTCTTTTGTGTTGTTTCTATGTTTATGTTTCAAGGAGTAACCGTTTCTACTTTAGTATGTTGTTTGTTCTGGATGTTGTTTGTCGTAGTCACTCTTTATGTAATGACAGTTTCGGAAGGTTTATATTTACAGTAATTGTGTTTTATTTTTGTCCCTTTTTGAAGTGTGAAACAGTTTCATACAATTATTAACTGTATCAGATAGCTAAATTGACACAGAAACAGTTGAAATTATCTTGACTACCTCAGCAACCACTTGTGAAACTGTATCACTTCTAAGTAGTCAGATTCAATGACAAATAAACAGTTAAACACAACTATGAAACAGTTTGATACAAGTATTAACTGTATCAGATAGCTAAATTGACACAGAAACAGTTGAAAATATCTTCAAATGCGAAGGAACTACTTGTGAAACTGAATCACTTCTAACAATTCAGATCCAATTTTGAAAAAAAAAAAGTAAAACATAAAGGTGAAACAGTTTCATCCAGTCATGAAACAATGTGCTACAGACAGTTAAATGTATTAACACTTGGGCAATATCTTGAAACAATTATGCAACAATTCTCAAACTGTATCACTTCTAACACTTCAGATTCAATGACAAAGAAAGAACTAAAAAAAAGTTCTATTTGGGCTTCGGAGGATGTGTGCAAGTTTTTCTATTGTGTCCTTCGCGACCACAATTTGCACACGTAATCTTTGTCCTTTTTGCATGTACTTCCCATTGTGGTTTGTATCTAGTTGTTTTTGGCCTTCCTGGTGGCCGTCTAGCAACTGGCGGGAGTAGTTCAATTTCTGAAACAAATGCTGGAATCTCCCATCTGGTTTCATCTGGTATCGGATTAACATGGAACTCGTATGTCTTTACCAGGGACTTTGTTGAGTAGTAGTTACAGCTGTAATCTTCTTCTTCCAGGCCTTTGTACTTTAGAATAGCCAAAGCATGCACACAGGGCAGTTGTTCCATTTGAAATTTTCCACAACAGCATGTCCGTTCATTCAGATTAACAATGAATTTTTTTTCACCATCATAGATAGCTGCTTCATTTCCCGTTGAATGTATCTACATCACACAAGATGATACATTTTTGAAACAGAAAATACAAGCAAGATGCAGGATGAAAGAACTTAGATACAGTGGAAATGAAACAGTTTCTATTCTACCTTAAGCTGCATAGCTCTGCTTCTGTATCCATCCAGTATTTTGTTGTACTTGAATCCAAGAGGTGTGAATGTCTCATGTGCTTTCTTCCTATTATCATCAGTCCAAGTCCCAATCAGTGAGCGCATGTACTCCATAAATGCGACTACATGCATATCACGCGCATCCCTGTTGACCGCATTCAAGGATTCTGCAATGTTTGATGTCATTGTAAACCCCCTATTTACTGTTGAATGCGCCCTTGACCATTTCTGGTATCCAGCGTTTAGCAAGTATGCTTTGATACGTTTATCCATTTTTTCCACACTGTTCATGTATATGTCAAATTCCTGTATGGTGTATGCCTTTGCCATACTGAAGAATGTCTCATGGAGCTTCTCCTCACATTTCTTGAACTTAGTCTTGAGGTTGTTCCACAAGTGCCATATGCATGCATAGTGTGGGACGTGAGGATATACAGTTGTAGTAGCCTTAATTATGCTCTCGTTACGGTCTGACACAACGCACATGTTTTCTCTCTCACCATAAGCATATTTGAACTTTTCAAAGAACCATTGCCATGAGGCATCGTTCTCTGAATCAACAATTGCATACGCAAGCGGCAGTATGCTCCCTATGGAAAGAAACAGTAAGATAAATATTTGAAACAGTGTCACACAAGTACAAATTGAAACAGTCTGATTCAAATAGAAAGCTTAAAGACTAAAGTACAGTCTTCAAAGAAACTGATAGGAAAAAGCTGTAAATATTTTGATACAAAGTGAAACAGTATGATACAGATAAAACATGATGAAACAGATAGAAATTCATAGCTTTAAAAAGTCTGTACCAGAGTTCAAACGGTCCGATACAAAGCTGATACAAAAATTGAAGCAGTCTGATACAAATAAACCATGTGTCTAAAAAAGTCTGATACAGAAGCTGGAAATAGTTTGATACAAAAGTGAAACACTGAGATACAGATAAAAGATGATGAAACAGATAGAAATACATAGCTTCAAAAAGTCTGTACCAGAGTTCAAACGGTCCGATACAAAGCTGATACAAAAATTGAAGCAGTCTGATACAAATAAACCATGTGTCTAAAAAAGTCTGATACCGAAGCTGGAAATAGTTTGATACAAAAGTGAAACACTGAGATACAGATAAAAGATGATGAAACAGATAATATATGGTCTTAAAAATCTTGATACCAAATTTAAAACAGTCTGATACAAAGCTGAAACAGTATGAAACAAATGAGAGATGCTGAAACATTATGATACAAACAGTTGAAACAGTATGATACAACAGGTACCGTTAGAAATTGATTTACCTGCTGCATCTAATGTACTTGCTGCTAGGAATGTTCCTTTGTGCGCTGCTTTTAGGAAGCTACCATCAACGACTACGATTGGTTTGCAATGTTGAAATCCCTTTATTGAAGCATTCAAAGCAACAAAAGCGTACTTGAACAAATGGTCCTCACTTGCATGCAAACCAACAACTGACCCTGGGTTTCTTTGCTCTAACATATAAAGGTAACTTGGCAGCTTCTTGTAAGATTCAGTTGGGTCTCCTCGTATCATTGCAATGGCCATTTCTTTTGCTCTCCAAGCCTTCATATAATCTATGTGTATACCGTAACACCTCTGCATTTCGTCCATTATCTCTTTAGGCTTATAGGTCGACTTTGGGTCATCAACCCTGTCCTTGACAATCATACCTATCATTCGTGATGTAAGCTGCGCTTGCCCATACACTCTTTCTTTGTATGGACATGTGTGTTCATTGGTGAATTCTCTAACTTTGAACAAACTTGATGAATTCAAGCTTGAGGCCCTAAATTTCCATTTGCAATTTTCACCTTTGCATATCAGGCAGTAGCTGCAAATATAGTATGATACAGAAAATGTTACATGATACAGAAAGCTACAGAAATTAAGTAACAGATACAAAATTGTACAGTATGATACAAATACGATTTACTTAGTTTCTAACACCCATTTATGATATAATCAGAGATGGTAGAGTCATTGATCAGATACAATGTGATACATAATTCACACATTGTCTCTGACATATAAATTGTTATTGCTTGAAACAAAATACATATTTTTAGATACAATAGTGATACAAATGACACGTTTGAGATACAAACTGTTTGATCGTGAAACAAACTCACACAGTGTGGTACAAAATATAAACTATAAAAATTCATATACACAAAAGACACATAGCAGATACACTGATATCAAGAATACTTATGATACAGTTACACAGAAACAGATACAATGATACAGTGTGAAATAAAGTGATACAAAACACAAATACTGAGATATAATACCTTGTTGTGCTTGATCTCTCAACCTTAAACTGAATCTTTTCTGTTATTGCAAATCGTTTCATGGCCATTACTACAGTCTTTTTGTTAATGTACACTTGGCCCTCTACTATCTCGTTTTGCAAGCTATTGGTAATTACTGCAACTTCTTCTACCTCGTGCTCATCACAAGTTCCTTTAATCAGTAGTTCTACTGTTTCAGCACTACTGATAAGCGTATCATCAATGTTCGTGTTTATATTGCAACTGTTTCTGGCAGTATCAACACAGTCTCCCACTGTATCACGACTGCTTATGCTTTGTCTATCACTCCAGAACCCTTGATCCTCAACAATATCTTCAAGTGTGATACAAAGTGGATAGATTTCTATTCCTTTTTTCTCTATTTTCAATCCTGTATACACTAATACACCCATGTCATTGTGTATTTCTAGACCCGGACTTTTTTCCATTACCTTATACTTTATTTTAACAATTTTTCTCGTCAGATCAATGTTCAGTTGCTTCGCAACTGTATCACGAAGCATCTGAAAGTTTGAATCTGGATTAATCGCGATTGCATCAACAACAAAATCAATATAATTGTCGAATTTGTCCCATCTTCCACTATGTTTTAGCAGAATTTGTATTTGTGCCATATCTATTGTAAAGTTTCGATTTTGATATGTTTAACTTGTACAGCACTCGTAACAGCAACCAGAAACAGAGGCTCGACAGCTGCGACACAGAACAGAAACAGACGAGAAACAGAGCAGAAACAGACGCGAAACAGAGCAGAAACGGTAGCAGCTTTGTAGAATTGTTGATCGAAAACAGAGTATGCTGTGTAGAAACAAATAGAAACAGAAAAGTAACGATTTTCAATAGTTGTAGATTTGTTATTGGAGGCAGAGTGAATTAGAAAATTGTAAGGATCTAGAGAGAGAAAAAACAGAGAGAAAACAAGAAGGGTTTCAGTTTCAACAGAGAGAAAACAATAAGGGTTTCAGTTTCTGTAAAGTATTTATACATTGGTATTTTGCTAGGAAAAATATTGTCATGCATTGTAATTAGAAAAGTATTGCTATTTTTATGTAATTAAGGGTGAAAATTTGTATATTTGTGTAAAAAACCCAATTACAAACTTACAATCCCGGAAAAATGGTATAAATAAATATTACAAACTTACAAAACAAACGTAATAAATATTACAAACTTACAAAATAAACGTAGTTTCTGTTAAATGTCTGCACTTTCGATAATGACCAAAACAGAAATAAGATGAAGTAGAAAAATTTCAAGTCAACAGTATACACTGCCTGTCCTTAAGAAATCTAATCCCCTCACAGTTACCCAAGGTTTGTGGATTAATTTCTCCCAGGATAGAATGGAATTATCCTCACTGTGATAGCGGTAATTCAAATCACAGTGAACAGCGAACTCAAATAATGGTAGCAAATCACACTGACTCAGAACATACTTTTGTTTTGAAAACAAATGCAAAAGGTAATGAGAGAGAGAGAGTATGAAATTTTGGATGATCAAAATGAGGCGAAATGCCTCTCTATTTATAGCCACAAGATTTGGAGTGAAAAGGCATGAAGGTGTCTTTTGGTGAAATGACTGTTCATGAAAGGCAGTCTTCAAGGTGGCTGGTCACCTTTTCATTGGTGAAGTAGCTGTTCATGAAAGGCAACCTTCAAAGTGGCTGTTCAATGAAAGCACCATTTCATTTGGAATAGAATAACGTTACAGACAGCCCACCTTTGGAATATTTGCATAAATAATCCACTTTTTAATTTCGTTATGAAACCGGCTCCATATCAAATATTAATATTTATTTCATTTCTCATTCACACCACTTTACCTTCCTTCCAAACCCAACAGTTTCTACCCGTGAACGGTGATAATCAGAAGTAGGCTTCCAGAAGTGGTTAATCAGAAGTGGTTTATTTTATTTTGACTTGATATCTTTCTCTTTACTTGAATATGTTTGTCGAAATTTTTATGCGCATAATTATTTATTTGTAGTGGTGGAAGGTAGCGGATACTCGATGAAATATATAGTTAAGCCTTTAAGGTACATGCAAGCTGATTATAACAACCATGTCAGTAAAAAAGCTTATTTGGATTCCTTTCTTTTCTAAATTGACAATGCCTCTGAATAGAGCTAAACCCTGTTGTAGAAATGCAGACTTTAACTTAAGCATGCACATTTCTTTATGAGATGCCACTCCAAACTTTTCATTGTTTTTCTTCTGCTTAACTTCCTCTAGCTCATGTATAGATTTTTTTAGAACCAGTAGAATATATATATTCCTATGCTATTTCATTATAGGCACAGCATGTAAGAGAATTGCAAAAAGGACAAGTGCTCATAATATTTTCTCCCATTTTCGGTCAACAAAGACATACTATCAATCAAAGCTATACCAAACTATCTAGACAATAAGATATCCAGCATATTTCTTCGTGGATTCTTCTTTCTTAATGATCGAGCAATTTCGTTTATTGAGAAATAAAAAATATTATCATTCTTTTTTGTCTCAAAAACAACAACTATTGAAAAAATACAGTACCTAATTACATACTTACAAAATACAAATTACAATCCTGTAAAAAAAGTATAAATAAATATTTACCAACTTACAAAGCAAAAGTTTGTGCAGTTAACAACAACAACAACAACATAATAATAATAATAATAATAATAATAATAATAATAATAATAATAATAATACATTTTAGGGTATCTACTCAAGTAATCATACTTATGATACCAATGAATATTCATGCAAGCGGCGGATTTGAGAATTTGAAGTTTTTGAGCTTACATATGTTTAATCAGAATTAGATTTCATAATTTTGACTTATGTCTTTCTCTTTACATGAATATGTTCGTCAATTAATTATATTTGGTGTTGACAAAGATAATCAACTAGTGGAGTATATTATATTTCTCAACAAGGAGACTCTAGTATAAAAGATATATATTTGGAAGCATTCGGCTTCCCAGTAAAAGAAACCCAAATTAAGTAAATCAGACTAGTACATTAGTTTGACTTGTGTTATAAATAAGAAAATAATATAATGGAGTACAATATTAAGTTAAAAATATTACTAATAGTTAAAGAAGATGGAATTCATAGAAGTTGTTAAACTGGTATAAAATGATATATTACCGTAATCTTACTATGTTGAGACACTATATATGGCGTAAAGCATAAAAGAAAAAGTCATATATATAAGTTGAAAGGAGTGAAAATATCAAGATACTTTTAATTGATCTTTGAATAAGCGCTTTAGTCTTGCCTAAGGCTCTGGCTCACTCCATCCAAGAAAAACAAACATTACATATATTGAGTGAGAAATGCTTAATCTACTCGATTATGCGTCATAATAAGTATCACTTAACTATAATTACTCTGGCTGCCCAATTTATGTGGCGGGTCCATATATGAACTCAAACTTCTTAATTTAACACTAGATTGAGACATACAATCTTTAAATTTTTTAAATGAAATCTATATATTTAAAAACTAAAATAAAAGATTGATAATTTAAATTATTTATAAAACATACAAAACAAATAATGTTCAGCTAAAAACTCTATGACCTATAAAATTTGAACTGTGTCATATGAACTGTTACAGATGTTTTCTTTCATTTACTAGTTAATATAGCACAGTTATTACCATGTAATATGTGCTGGTTCAGACAAATTTAAATTTGTATCGTATATGACCTCATAAAAATCTTCATTACAATGTATTTTTAAATGTTTTTTCAAAATTCTAACACAAATTTTTACCTTGTATTAAAGATAAAGAAATCTTATCCGTTCTATTTCTCGACGCCCTTGAAAGTTGTCTCTGAATAGTAAACAACCAAAATCGGAGCGTGTGACCGTGTCAAATGCGTGCCCAAAACCCTATAATAGGCCCCTTAAAAGTGGTTACTTCTCTCTCTCATTTTACGGACAATTGTTGGTTTCCGTTTCAACAGTTACCCCTCTTTCCCTTTTTAGAAACTCTTCTCTTCTTTTTCTCATCACTCTTTAATTTCTTGTAACAAAAGCAAAAATGTGGAGAACTTCGTGTTGTAATTTATTGAAACGTACAGTTACTACATCAGTCATTATCAGCAATGGGCCAAGACCCTTTTACGGGTCAACCCGAATGATGAACCATTATTGTACTTCAATAGGAAATGGTGAAGAAAACAAGAATAATTGTATAACACATGAAGAAGCAAAAAGATTAATGAGATTAGTGAACGTGGAAGAGCTTAAATGGAAATTAGGGATGGAGAATAGTGAAGTGATTGGGTATAATGAACTGTTAATTTCTTGTAGAAAAATGGGGGTTGCTAAAACTCATGATGAAGCTGTTGGTTTTGCTAGAGTTCTTGATGAAGCTGGTGTTATTTTGCTTTTCAGAGATAAAGTCTATCTTCATCCTGATAAGGTATATGTATTAAAAAATGGATTGTAGTAGAACCTCGAATACTAGCCTGTAAAGTTCAAATCTTGAATCTGTCTCTGTTTGGTCATGTGGATGTGTTTTTATTTTTGTTTTCTATTGTTTTAGAATGTGGGTAGATTTTCTTTTTCTCTGTTCTAGTTTTGGCGTAGACTCTACGTATTTGTTTAAATTTTTTTATGAAATAACTAGAAATAATTGACGAAATCAAATAGATTTGAGCTGAGGGTCTATTGGAAATAGTCTCTCTACCTCGCACAAGGTAGGGTAAAGTCTGCGTACATCTCACCCTCCCTAGACCTGGTGGGATTACACTGGGTATCTTCTTGTTGTAAATGGATTGTTGTAGAATCTCGAATTTGAGCTTGTAAAGTTCAAATCTTGAATCCGCCTCTGTTTATCTTTGTGGATGTGTTTGTAGTTTTGTTTTTTGTTGTTTTGGGATGTGGGGTAGATATATTCTCTTCTAGCTTTGACTCTGTATTTGTGCTAAAAATCGACGAGATAACTTCGATTAATTGACTTTGAACCTTGTAAAAGATGGCTTTTGGTGCAATCATGAACTCAAAAGCATAAAGTTCAGATCTTGAATCAACCTCTTTTTATTTTTGTGGATGTGGTCTTGTGGATGTGTTCTATTTTTGTATTTACGTTGTTTTTGGGATGTGGGGTAGTGGAAAAAGGTGTTTGATTGATGATTATTATGTAAGATCTACATTGTTTGTAATATCTAAAGAAAACATGAAATGGGGAATCTTGTTAGCAGATTTTAGTTAGCTAGGAATGGTTAGACCTTAGGTGCATCTCACATGTCAGAACTCTGCTGCAGACAAATATGGCATTTAAATGTAGAAGGGTAGAGGAGTGAATACCGTTATCTAATGAGTTTCCAACCGTGCGCTGACTGGCCCTCAGGGATTTCTCCGTTATTCGAAAAAAAGAAAATACTTTACCTAGGGGCTAGGATGGTTAATGGAACTTTTGTATATCTGTTGTTTTGTGATGTGGTTTTAAAAAGGTGTTTGCGTGACGATTAGTGTGTTAGATCGGCATTGTGCAGCTTTAATGTTTAAAGCAATTATGATAGGATAGATCTTGATAGCAGAGTTTACCACGGAAGAGACTATTCCTACTTTGGCAAATAATTCTTTCTTTGCGAAATACTGATTCTTTTCTTAGGAAGGTAACAGATGGTGGAATACTGATTCTTGTCGTTGTTGCTTGGTCGAATATGTATATGTGTTCTTTTTTTTTTCTTCCTGTTGTTTTGAGTTTTGGGGTAGTGTAAAAAGGGGTGATCTCACTAGCAATCTTACCTGTCTGGTTGGGGCTTATCATGCTTTGGGTTATAACTCTTTCTTTGGGGTATACTGATTTGGGGTTTGGTTCAATTGGCCCCTAAGCTTACAACCATTGGCATATTCTAAAATATCAAGAACCAACATTAAAAAAAAAAAAAAGGTCTCTTTAGCCTTGCTCTTTTATTTTGTTTTTTCTGTTTGACTTTGGCACATGCATATAACAAAGAACTGTATTTATCAGTTTATATCCTTGGAATTAGTTGTTAAAATGTTAATAAGTGTCAACTACATCTGGAATATTACTGTATTGAGTAATGGATGTCAATCTGATTATGTCAGCTTGGATCAGTCAATGCGTTTCCATTCTCCAGATTGTGGTTTCTTAGATCAGTTCATAATTTTGTAGCTGGTCATGATTATTTCAGTCAGTTTGAATGTCCTGCTTTTGATTGGGAATTTATGAGCAACACAAAGAAAGGTTTGGGGCAGTCTAGCTGGGGCTGGTGGTGTTTGGAGCTTTGTACAGTTTGATACTCTGGTGGCGGTACTTAAACTTCTTCAGTAAGCAAGAATTTTTGAATTGTGGAGAACAAACTCTCATTGTTTTGGCATTCTTTCGTTATAACTATGTTATTGTGGACATTGTCTCGTAGTAGCCATAATCTGGTAGATTCTCAGTCCATTAGTTGATGATGTAGGATGTATATTTTTGCATGGACATGTCCTGTTTCAGTTACATCTTTTCTGTATGTACATAACATCATGCAGTTACTTCTTTTCTAATTTTTTGAGGAGCTAGAACTATGCTTTGATCACAAACTTATTGCTTAATTTAATTGCCTGAGAAGTAAAGAATGTGTGGGTTTTAAATGCATGTTTGGTTGTTTCTGAATATGGATGGGAGTGACATTTCTAAGTAAACGTCTATTTCTGGCCAGCCCACTTAAAAGCTTTCTCACTACTGAAATCTTCAGTTTCATTTTCTTCCTTTTGTTTTCAGGTAGTTGATGAAATTAGAAAGGCAGTTCCTCTTGCACTTCTACCTGAAGATGACCCCACAATTGATGAACTAAAGAATCTCCAGGAGACGAAGGATAAAATTGATGAGCTTGCACATAAGCAGGTGCGCCGCATTTTGTGGACTGGGTTAGGCGCTGGCCTTTTGCAGGTTGGGCTCTTCTTCCGTCTTACATTCTGGGAATTCTCTTGGGATGTGATGGAGCCAATTGCTTTTTTCACAACGACTTCTGGGATAGTAGTAGGTTATGCTTACTTCCTCGTTACTTCTAGAGACCCATCATACCAAGATGTGTTGAAGAGGCTCTTCCTTTCTAGGCAGAGGAAGCTGATCAAGAAGTCTAATTTTGATATTCAGAGGTTTGTGGAGTTACAAAAGAAAATCAAATTACCGGTGAATACTCAAGCTTCCATGAAACATCGGTTAGGGGTGGAGCTTGAACCTGAGGATCTTTTACATGGTCACTAAATCACATTGAGCTCCGATCCTTTCTCTACCCCACAGCTTCTCACATAATTATATTTCACTGAACGTTTTTACCTTTCAACCAACACAAGCCCTTCTTTTTCTCAGCGGAGGGTGAATATCTAGGCTGTTGACTATTGTCCCTAATTTTACCTTGTAATTTGAAGGTTGTTTTACAAGATAGTCTTAGAAACTAGTTCTAACCATCTCAATTCCGTCAAGCCTCCTACTTAGGAATTGTTGGGTTGTTATATATACTTGAAGTTGTAACTAGATACTGATGTTATATCAATGATTTTGAATATTTGTTCTTCCGATCTGACGACGATATCTCAGTTAATGATATCAAAAGTAGGACAGTGATTGCACAATCTTAACTTGACTAGAGTGCATAGGCCTTTTACAAGCCCTTCTTTTCATGGGTTCTGTAATAGTTCCCTTTTAGTGGTAAATTGTCATCATGAAGGTAATTAGTTTAACCTTATGCAACATCCGCACTAGATACTGCTGCTATATCAATGATTTTGAATGTTTGTTCTCTCCACGATGACCACACAGTTAATGATATTGAAAAATAGGAGGATGATTGTGCAGGAAGGTTTTACTGGACTAGAGTGCCTGGGTCTTTTTCAAGTTCTTTCCACCGACCTCTCTTTCATAATTTTATTTTGCTGGAAATTGTCATTAGACACCAACTGATATAGTTTTGTGCAGTACAGTTAGCCAAACTCTTTAGTGCTTAATTTCATAAATTAGTTGTGTGTTATTGACATGTACTGAAACAGCCGCTCTAACTCTCTCAAGGTAGGGGGAAAGGTCTGCGTACATCTTACCCTCCCAGATACGCAGACCTGGGATCACACTAGGTATGTCGTCGTTGTTGAGTGCTAATGGTATATAGCTTTTATATTGTTGGGTAAACTGACCTACTGTAGGTAATTCTTTATATCAAGCCTGATATGGTTATCTGGAAGGTAAAGTGAGAACCTATTATAGCCCGATAAATTGCATGATAGTGTAAAATTTCTTTCTGTTGTCGCCCTAGTAACTCCAATCCTTTTACATTCAAAGGTCCAAACCATGAAAGAAACAAGTATATGTGCGTCTTCGGAAAAATTCCTTAAGCTATACCACTTGTGCATTTGGTAGTTTTACAAAATTTTAGGTACTAAAGTGGGGAAGATATGAAGGAAGCATTATTTGACAGGATGAGCTGTGAAAAATCATTATAAGGTGTTGAATGAAAAGCAAATATTGACAGTCCGTTGTTGTCAATACTAGAAAACTACAAGTTGAAGAAAGGTACTGGAAGAACTTCAGTTTCTTGGAGACAGTAGTTGTGATCTGCAGCTTGTGGAAGTAGCAGCAAAGCATCAGAGGCATTATCATACGCATATTGCTCGTTCGGCTTTTGGAAATGGTGGAGCCTATGGTCCTCGGGAGTGAATGGAGAACCTTCCAGTAGGGAGGGTAAGCATAAAGCATTGGATAATTGGGTTCTGAGAGACATTGCTTCAGCTAAAGCTTCGTTTAACTCGGTTTGCAAGTGAACGACATGTTTCTGGAGGGCTGAAATGATTCCCACACTTCCATAAATTGGATCTCTTAGTCTTGATGTAGCTTCATAAACCATGCTGATTACTGCATCTTCTCTATTATCCATTTGTATCTCCTGCTGAAAATGAACGCCAAACAATAGAAAGCAATAGTAGGTTTCATTTCTCAAGTATCTTATAACTAGCACTCTTGGCTTTATATAGAGTTTAACTTGTGAACATTGGCAATGTAAAAGAGTTTTTATATTATCAGGTCACTTAAAAGATAGTTACAGATAATCACTTATAATAAGTGGAGTTATTTGCATAAAAAATAAAGCATACAACCTGCTACAACATGCTAAGGAACACTTATAATATACTAAGAATTATTCACTGCCAATTTATAAGTTAATTCCTTTCTTGTTAACAAGAGTTTAACTCCTACAATAAGACACTTTTATAGGTAATCGTCCACAACAAAGTTGAATCAGTAAGCTGGAACATAAGAAGGCCTAATGCAGCAGGTTAAAAGATAGATAGTGAAATCATTATCGCATATAATTAAATCCACCATACAAAAGATAAACTTCAAAGGGTAAGAATTACTTGTAAAAATTTGCTGATGTTGCTAGCACCAAAAACGCGATGAACAACGATGAATTTTTGTGGTTCAGTAGGGGGAAAGTGAGGCAAGAAAATGCAATCTTGAGTGCAGCGCCTACGAAGAAGCTTGCATGCTGAGCATGGCATATGTTTATTCTTCTTGTATGTAGAATCCATGAGAGGCAAAATAAAATTAAAAATAACAGTTGCTTTGGTACTTAATTAGTTTTTGGTTGAAATACAAATGCTAACATACTTAACTGGGTTTTTAAGGACATAAAGTAAAAGCATATTGGGGTCTAGCAAATTACAAAGGGGTCCAGAAAATTTAGCTGGAGTAAAAGAAGAATCTTTAGAGATCCTAATACTAAGATCTTGCAAGTTGTAATAACGTTGTTATCATTTTCATGGGGAGAATTCACTGAACAAATGGAAGCTGCTAGACAAGGAATATTTTGTTAGAATTATTTATTAAATATTGGACTTAACATTAACTTATTCGATTTTACCAATTGTTGAAATAATTATAAACGCATAATCACATAAATCAAGAACCTAATAACCATAATAAGGATGTGAGTAAAAGAGCGTACCTTTATCCGCCATGGCAAGGATGTGAGTAAAAGGGCGTAGCTTTATCCGCCATGACAACACGGTATTGAAGACGAGCGAAGGCTTCTCCTTGAGCTTATAAGAACTAACAGCTTAATGGGAAGTTGTCTACAAACATGTTAAGTCAGGAGAGGAGACCTAGCCTTATATATATAGGCTTAAGAGCCTTAACCTAATAGGCCCACCCATAATAGACCCACAGGTTTAACAACAGGCCTACACTGCTGTCAGTCCACACCTAACACAAGAAACAACACGAGCCTTTGAGCACTTTCTGAGTTTTTGAGAGTTTTTGGGAGAAATTTTGCTCAAATAGCATATACAAACAGTTTTTCTCCCAAAAACTTTCAAAAAATGTTCCAAAAAACTATAAACAAACGGGGCTAAATATCAAGATAAACCAGATTGGTAAAAGAAGAAAAAGTGCAGCACTAAAATAATTTCAAAAAATTTCTCTACATGTACCCCTTTAACCTTGGTTATGGTTTTTGTCCCCACTAAAGAATGATTTAGCAAAATGGCCTCCGTATGCAACACTTTACGTTAAAATTTTTTAAGTGTTCCCTCGGGAGAAACACTTCAAGAGTAAATTGCAAATGTTGCCTGCAAGGCAGCACTTCAAGTTATCTGGAGATAATGTTGACATTGATAAAAGGTCAAGTGCTGCCACGGGGGCAACACTTGCATCACTTGTCATTCTATACTTGAAGTGTTGCCCCCGCGGGTGCACTTTATACTTGAAGTGGTGCCCTCGTGGGTGCACTTGTCAAATTATAACTTGAAGTGTTGCCTCAGAGAGAGCACTTACTTAAAATTAGTGAGGTCATTCTTGTAAAACCACTTTAAGCGAGGTCAATAAGGCAAACCATTGCATGAGGTGTCATAGTTTTGTAAATTACCCAAATAATTTCCCTACCTCTTGTGTAATCATTAAGAGCCTAGTGATATTGACGGCAAAAAACTTCACACGTAAGGGTCCATAATTAGGTACATGAAATGATGATTAGTGGAGGTGACATTGATAATCTAAAAGACTGAAAGACGTTCGAGACAATTTATTTGACAAAACAGGATTAGTGACCCATGTATAGGGAAATCGATCTTTTGAGCTGATTTGAGTGTGTTTGGAGATCTTTTTATTTTATTTTCCGGTTCCTCTCCATTACACTCTTTCTTCATTTTCTCAAGTGAACACTTGGATGATTGCCACTCATTTATTTTAAATTTTAATGGCTTAGATTAGATTCGCTTAACTAACATCTTAATCATAATTAATAATTAATTTATGAATGCACATTCCCTAATTTTGGTAACAAACTACCAACGCATAGAATTTGTGCAACTGTTATTATTATTACTCTCATTTTAATTTCACTACTTTCATTGTCAATTGTTAAGAAAATTTCATTTAAATATAAATTTACTTTAGTAAAATGGAACTACGTATCTGATTTCAGTTAATTGTAATCATTTTCTTTTTGTCTCCTGCGTGACTGATTTTGATTACTCTACTTATAATTTAATAAATTTTTAATCGCGTTTTGGTTGAATGGGGAGACAATTTAATTGGTCTAATCTAATCTAAGCAAATTGTAATTGTCTTTTAATTTATATTTAAAACAGTCCACTATTTCTTTAGCTTTTAACCCTAGACCACAGAAAACTTTCGCAAATCAAACACATAAAATTAGTAAATATCCCTCAATTAAATACATTCCGGTTTAAAATTACACAGATAGGTTACAAAAAAGAAAAAGAAAAAGAAAAATCAAGTAAGATATATCATTTCAATGGTTAAAAGAACAAAAAAAAACTAATTACTCTTATAGTATGTAATCTCAGTTATTGAGATAAATTTTCCATTTATGCGTTACAAATGTAATCGAAAATGATGTATTAATGGCTCCCTAAATTATGGAAGCTGAGATATCATGGGGAGTGCTTTTTGTAAATAATTCTATAACTATAGTTAAGATGTTAGTTAAGTTAATTTAATCTAAGCCTTTAATATAAAATAAAATAAGTGGCAATCATCTATGTGTGCACTTGAGAAAATAGAGAGAAAGTATAATGGAGGGGATCTTCATCCTATAAGGTTAGGTCTCACGTCCCCTCGTGATTTGCTAGTATGGACTACGGAGTATAATTTTTTTTTTTCATTATCATTATTGAATTTGCGCGTACGATCTAGATTGGAACTCAGTTCACTCATTATGAAGGATATTTTTACCAAAAAATCACCACCATGCACGCCAGACGCCAGTGAGAAAGTTCAGCATACTAACCATTTGAGAGATTTCAAAAGGAACGGCAAATGAACAGTCACGATTAGTATTGATCATACAGGTGCCATAATTATTTTCTCTTGGACTAAATAGTTATGTTTACAGGAAAAGAGGCTTTGCTCAATTGTAGTTGAGCATCTCTATCGTCAACCAAAAAGTCCGATTATACTTCGAAAGGGAAAAAAATTTCATCTCTAGTACAATATAGAGATATACTTATATTAGTGTCATCGTCACACGTTTGTATGAAATCACTCGATCAATCAATTTCATCGTAATTATATTCTTGTTATTTTATGTTTGTTTTGTGCTATGCTATTATAGGTCCATATCTTGTTGGTTGGCTGGCTAAGTGGTGTATGATAGTATTATCGATACAATTGTAGTACATTCTATCGTCCAGACAACTTCAAACTGAAAAATTGTTGCAGCCAGCTTCTTGACATATAAATGTATATAGGTAAAAGAAAATGTATTATAAAGGTAAGATAACATTATGATGCTTCTTGATACTCCGTATGAAACGAATGCAAGTTTCTCATTGGATAATTAGCTTTGGCATTTTGGAGAATTAGAGGGTAGAATAAGAAAAAATTACAGATAAAATGATGAAGAGAACAAGGTATTTACTCATTGTAGTCATGAGCAACCGTCTCATATGAAAGTTTAAATGGTTAGAGAGGACACACTATTATGTCATTTAATATGTCCTCTCAAATGTAAGCCTACTTTTTTATGGGTCAATAATGTAGAAATTCTTTTTGATTATGTATATAGCAGTGTGACTAAAACCCCGAACCCATATCTGCTCTTTAATTAATATCATGTTAAAGTGCATAACTACTATCTCAATTTTTACATTTAAACTATTAGAAAAATATTTTTTATCTACTTAATTATGTCTTCAGCTTATACACCACCAAAAAAGTACAAAAAACCTCTTCTTCCACCTATAGGTTACATAAGCTATTCCTTTTGACTATCAGCCATTCACTCAGAAAAATCCTCAAAGAAAACAAGCAACAAGTTTAGGTCTTATTTACTACTCCCTCTGTCCCAATTTATGTGGCACTTTTCGCTTTTCGAGATTCAAACTGCATGAACTTTGACCAACATTTCAAGACGTATTTTTTCACCAAAATAATATGAGAAAAGTTGTAACTTAAAGTACGTTTCAAGTAGTTTTCAAAAATATAAATTTTAATGTTAAAATATTGAGTTAATCTAATCCAATTTAGCTTCAAAGTTTAGTCAAATTGACTCTCGAAAAGCGAAAAGTGTCACATAAATTGGGACGGAGGGAGTATGTGATACAAAAGCTCTACATAGACATTAAAGATAATTTTGCTAAAAGTGAAACAAAACAATCCCAAAAAAAAAAGTAAGTAAAAATAACAGAAACAAAAGCTATAGGGGTGAAAGAACAATATATAGCAAAATTTGGGTACCAAAATCAACTTATCCATTCAGATAAATATAACAACATAAAACAGAGACCAAGAAAATCAGCAACCTTAGAAGATAATGGCTTTCACAAGCACTTCAGCTTCTACAACATGGAGTATGTCTTGTCTCAAATCTGCACTCCCTTCAATTCAACCACTTTCCAATTCTTCACTTCGTTTTAAGATTTGTAAACCAAAGTCAAGTTCAAGACTTCTTCAGTCCTTTGTTGGTCTTGCACCACTTCATCCACTCTTGTCCCAAGGTATATTATTTGTTTTTATATAACAATTCTGTAAAGATGTATTCAAGATTCTATTTTTTTAAAATAACCGCGGTGTCTTGACCTGCTTATGTGCGCCTCGATTAATTTTACGGGTATCTGCTATCTCCCCCAGCAAAGATAATATATTCAAGATTCTAAAACTACATTGCACTCACTTAGTATAAATGTAGTCCTTCTGTTTCAATTTACGTGGCGTAGTTTGTCGAGGTACAAAGTTTAAAAAAAATGAATGACTTGAAACTTGTGGTGTTAACATGTTACTTATAAAATTTGTGTAGCTATAAGAGCCTGTCATTAAGGATAAAATGGAAAGTTTTAAGTTGAGTTGTTTTTAAATTTAATTGAGTGACATTCTTTTTGTAACGGACTAAAACAAGAAAGCAAGGCTAGAGAAGGTGGAATATAATATATCCACACTCGAGTCCCATGCCTGATCCTTGCTGCTGTATTTCCCCTTGGGGAGCTACATGAATCAAGGGGGTTGAATTGAAGAGAATAATTTTGTTTGGGTGTCGATATAGATTGTTGAATTCCTTTAACATAAGGGAAGCTATTAGTGTAGTGGGAAATGTGGCTTGATAATTGCTTTAAGTTGCAAGTTCCAATTTCAGGTGTTGCGTTCTTGCATCTATTTGAATCCCCTTGTTAGACTTCCTGGTTTCCCGCTGGCTGGCAATGTATATAGTTGTTTTGGTCTTAAGCTGGTGTTTTGGGTGTGTAGCGGCATCCATTCAAGTTGCCGCATTGTCTGTTTGCTTGTTCCCTATGGCTTTGGCATATGAATGCACAAAATATTTGTGTGTTAGGAAACCCGATTTATCGTTTTGTATGGAGTTGAAAAGCACTCCATTGGTGCATTCAAGCTATGGATTAGTACCCGAGCTATGCATTTGAATGCACTTCCTTGGTGCATTCGATCCCGGCTATGGGCCTATGCATATGAATGCGAAAAGATTGCATCTTTTTCGTGTAAGGAAACCCGATCTATCTCTTTGTGTGGACTTGAAAGACACTCCATTGGTGCATTCTAGCTATGGATTGGTACCAATATGCATAAAAGAAAATTTTATTTTTCTTTCCATTTTCTCATGATAGTTGCGGGATATGGAGGTGGGGGAGGTGTGAAAATCTTATTAGTAGAGGCTGCTGTACTGGTATAATAGAGAATGCTTAATTAGCCCCCTATTCTTAGTTCAGCTGATATTGTATATCTAATGCTTGAGTTCGTGTTCTTGTGATATGGCAATCAAGATGCTGTTGAGAAAGGAAATGCTTTAGATTTTTTAGCTGGGGAAGTCAAAATTACTCTCTTGGATTGTCAGGAATAAAAAGATTCAAATATGGAAGCCATGTTATAGCATCTGTGGACTAGGTAGTGTACACATAGGTACAAGTGTTTATTGAATTTTGGGTTAGGTTGGGATAACTTGTCTTATGATGGAACTGGGCTAGGCTAAGGGTTGTTTTCTCTTCATACCTAGTTCTCTTATCTACTGCCATTACTATTTTCATCTATCCCCTCCCATCCCAGTCAAAATTTCAACATATATGCATTCCCTTGTAATGTTGAGTAAATTAATGTTTTTAGGATCTTTGATCAAAATAGCATAGAGCCTGATGCATGCCTGTTCTATCAATTCCAACTTGCTACTAATTATCTGCAAATATTGGATCTTGTGATAATTGGAAAGTTTATAGAAGAGAGGATTTAGCAAACCATTATTGATATACAAGAGACTAGGTAGACATCATGTTTGAGAAACGGCAAAAGATATCTGAGGTTAAAAAATGTTTCAGCTGTCATCTGTAAAATGAAGATAATGCAAATGCGTAGAGAAAATTCCTGTTTATATTTGAACTTGGAACATTGTTAATTAAGTTGATTCTTTTCTTCCTTCTGTTGGAAAAAACAAATCTGATTTACTCTTGCAATTCTTGCAAATTGTATTTCTCTATCATTACTAGACTTTATTTATATTGCAGATTCAACAAGTTTTGAGCACTCATTCACTGTGATCGATAATGGTGGCCGGGTTTTTGCCATGAGACATGGCAGGAAGGTGCCCAAACTGAACAGACCTCCTGACCAGCGTCGGGCACTTTTGAGAGGTCTCACAACTCAGCTCCTCAAGCATGGGCGTATAAAGACCACTAAAGCAAGGGCTAGGGCGGTTAGAAAATATGTTGACAAAATGATCACAATGGCCAAGGATGGCTCTCTTCATAAGAGAAGGCAAGCTCTTGGATTCATATACGAGAAGCAGATAGTGCACGCACTGTTTGCTGAAGTCCCAGAAAGATATGGGGAGAGAAATGGAGGATACACTAGGATAATAAGAACTCTACCAAGGCGAGGGGACAATGCACCAATGGCTTACATTGAGCTTGTCTAGACATGAATAATCATTTTGAAGGTGCTTTTGTTTTTCTCGAAATTTTGATGTGAATTAAGAGATTCTTTTTGTTTGATCGAATATTCCAATTAATGTCATGTATGCCGTTCCATTTGAATTTGCATTTTACTCTCTGTTTGTTTGGTCACTTTGATTATCAAGCGTCATTAGTTTTGTTCCAACTAGCTTGGGATTGAGGTTTAGTTGTCATTGTTTGCGCAACACTCATCTCCCACCACCCCAAGAAGATTCCTACCACGTGTGATGGGTCGATGGGGTTGGACTTGAGAGTCAATATTTGCTACATATCCTGCAGCTTCTTGCATGAAGGAAAGAGCATTTTGTTAATGGCTACTCCTTCCGTTTCATGGTAGTGTAAACTGTACATGGATTGTAAGGAGAAAAAAATGAAGGCTTTTAGAGCTTGTTGTCTTAAACATGCCATGGCATTTGTATGACTATAAAGGCATCTCATAAAGGGTGAAAAGGGGAAGTTTACAGTTAAAACGGTTTCTAATTATAGAAAAGTGTCATTTTCTTTTTGAAAAAAGGAAAGAGTTTAGCATAAATGGAACGGATAAGGTATCTAGTGTACACAGTAGTGTCATTGGCCTTTCCAGAAGTTAACCAAAAGGAAACCGAATTCGCTTGATTGCAACATTTATAATAGTACTGCTGATGAGTTATGAAACAAAAATAAGTTGAAGGCTGCATGTACTCTTGAAGTGAAGCAATATCTGCTTGAGAGAAGAGCTTCATTAGTCCTGCTTAAAGAGAGGAATTGGTAGTTTCTGAAGAACTTTTTCATCCAATTGACTGTATTGTCTTCTGAATTCTTTTATGGCCATTTGTCCATAGCCATCTACTTGATCTTCATACTTCTCATATAAGTGGGGTACAGTCAAGAACATGACAAATACTGTGCACAAAATGAATAATTGGTTATATATTGGTAAATCATTATTGACACGTAAAAAAGCTTGAGATTTTGTTATCCCTATTTTGTCCTTGGTACTGTAGAGATGATTTTCGATTGCCTACTAGGAGGATACAGTTAAGCCTTTAATATATCACTGGAAAAAACTACGAATGTGAAATATTATTGCTTTTAGAGGGGACATTATCACGCTAAAATTGGATAGGAACGTAGATGGGACAGAATTGCTCACACCAATTGGATTTAACTTATATGCACTGACAATGTAAAAGAATTACTTATTTGTAGCAGGTTACCTACCTTAATTCTCAGCACTAATTTCAGTACTTATAAAGTTTCCTGTATGTAGTTATCGTTTAACTTACCTGAAAGTGTAACATTCTTTTACAGAAACAAGATAAAAGAGAACAAAGAACTCACTGATGTATACAAGGGTAAGAAAATTGAACCATCTGCCAACAATAGACATAATCCACAAGCTGAAAATTGCCTGCAGAAGAACATATTATCATACACTTTTAAACTTGTTGCAGTTGAAATAGACTTCAGTATTAAGGTAATTTAACAAAGCAAAGGGTGTGCAAAAGTGGTACATAAAGAAACTTCTTCAAATCATTTCCAGACGCTACTTCACGAAAGATACCGACTGCACAGGTGCATTGATCGCTTAGCAGGAGAGCCACTTGCATGGACAAATCCTCTGGCAATTCAATCTTTGGAAACTCTATCAATTTCCTGCCAGTGAATATACAAAATGATCATATCCCATACTATTGTCACAGGAATGCTCGAGCGAGAAGCATAGCTAGCAAAACCATGTAATGCAGATCCGGGATTGAGTTACATGGTCCAAAGAGGGTTCAGTTGAATCCCACTTGTCAGGAAATAACACTGTGCAAATAGGTAAAAAGCATATTCTTCCTATACATATAAATTGTTGATCTCTTCACAAAGGATAAAACATAGCTAGCAAAGTTGCTTTAGATTGTTCATCTGAATCCTAAGTGTGACATTCTTCCATTTTCTCTAGTCCCTTTGTGAAAGTTCCTGGTTGCATCGCCTATGCAGATATCAATCAAGTTCTTCATGTTAATATTAGTTTTCTTCGATAATTGTAAGGTTTGAAGAAAAAAAGAAAACAGTTTACTTTAGGAACCAACAAAATCTTTTCCATCTAAGATAAAATGAAAACAAAGAAAACATAGTTACAAAAACATAAACATCACTACTGTAATTTAAGTCTTCAATAAAAAAACATTGCTTATGCGGTTAGCTTCATCTTAGGAAACCTGTGAAAAGTCCACATTACAGTAACAAGGTAATAGCATATTGAAAAGCTGAATTGATAAGCAACTGAAAAAAAAAATGAAAGAAGCAGCAGAATAAGAAGTGAGAGTTTTTATGGGAGGGAAGTGAACTCACTTGTTGACAAAGAGTGAGAGATTGGACCAAAAGAACAAGATGGCTAAGGATGCTATGAGAGAATGGCATATAAAAGTGAGCAAATGATAACCAATCCACTCAAAGAGAAACCATATGACAGTGGCACCAGCAAGCATTCCTCCTGAAATCTGCTTGTTCCTCCATAGTAAAATATCAGCAACTGACCAATTCATTTTCAGTATCAGTAATAGTTGTCAGCCACTATACCTAATGCAACTCAAGAATGACCAATAATACACATGACTACCAAATCATCCATCCGTTCCATCTTACATGACACTCTCTTTTTAATCGGATCCAAAATTAACTTTAAATTTCTTATTTTACTCTTACGGTGTTTTGGTATGATGAACATATTTTCCTAGTAATAAGTTTCACTTATTTTCTGGTGTTCCGTTGGTAGAAAATTTTTCCATTGAAAATGCTTTTCACTAAAAAGGGGAAATTGAGTCCCCTGACCTCCCTTACTTTTGGGTGGAATTGGAAGTCATTTTACATCATTAATATCTCATCTCTTAACTTCACATATTTCTGCTTCCGCCAACATCTAGTTGACGTTAAATCAATACTTAATACTCAAAGTTTCATCAAAACTACCTGATTTGCTAATATTGTTATCACCTTTAATAGATGGTTTTCTCGGATAATATTTTTCATTTTCCAATCAAACATTGGATAATATTTTTCAAGAAAAGTCATTTTAATGACTTAACATCATAATTCAGACCACACTCTTAATGACATGCTTTTATAGTTATAGAAATGTTATGACATTTTTAAAATTAAAAGTTCTAATGGTACTTTTGCTATGTGTCAAAAATCATTTTAATTTCCTAAACTCCGTCCCTAGTCAGAGTTCAGGCACTGTCATATAAATGAAACATAAGAAGTGCTATACAAGTTTCGGGAACATACATTTGCCACCACCTAGAGCGGTGTGGAGGGGTTTCTGACGGCGAAGGAGGTGAAATTTCTTATGGATTGGGCGTCTAAAGTCATTATCATCTGTTGATGATGAAGAAGAAGAATCATTGTGATGAAGGGTCTTTTTCTTATTGTCCACAGAAGATTCAGTAACAATTTGCTCCACTGCATTGGACATGGTGATTATCAACCCCCCTGCACATTTAGCTCAAATTCAAATAAACAATCAACAAGTGAAAGAAGAAGTTCAATGGCCATGTATCGATTCACGTAGTACGAATTGTTACAATATCAGGTCATGTAAAAAGATAATTGCCGATAACCTTTGATAAAATGTTTAAAAAACTAGATATATATGTTGTAGATTACATGATACAACATATTAATATAATCAATTCATTAATTTTTACACCATCAGTATATGAGCTCGAGCTGCAAAAAACGATCGATGACAAGAAAAAGCAGTTCAATGAACATGCATTCAGTGGCAGTTTGAACTGAACTGAACATTTTGGATGTTATACATAGTGATGTGAAAAATTACAAAATTTCAACACATACTAGATTTACGAATTCATTACTTAAAAAAATACAGTGTGTTCAGTGATGTTAAATCCATCATATTTAAATCCTAGATCCGCCAAATTAAAGATACATGCAGTTATCAAGTACCCAAAGATATAATAATGATCATTCTTACTGTATACGAGGATCAAATTAGTGACAATTGGGACGTGAGTCTTGATCGATTTACTCCTTGTTGATATGTTTTTTTATTCTTTGTGGTGAAAAGTGAGGATTTGAGTTAAGTTTTCCTTAATTCTTTTTTTCTTTTTTAGACTGTTAATGAATTATTCAAAGAGTTTAACGAACTACACCATATGTCCTCCATCTTTTCCGCAAAACTCTAAACTCCTTTTTTTTTTAAAAAGAAAGAAATTGGTACAAATAATTAGTTGGATAAGAAAATAATCCTAAAAAGATACTGTCTTTTATATTACTGATCTCCAATGTATAGATCTCCAGTGAGATGGTTTACAATACTAATTTATTTACGGAGTTTATTTTTGGCCAGCCATGGCCGGTTCCTCGCTTTTACAACTGGCTGGTCTAAAACATATCACAAATATTTTTGAGGCTACAAAATCATGTTAATATAGAAATGTATGCGACAGACTTTAAAAAAAAGTGTGACACATAAATGGACAGAGTAATTAGTATTTGGTGAAGTTTGTGATCGTCTCATCCAAAATTTAAACTTTTAGAAAGAGAAAGTACTTATTTTTTCACGTGCACCTTGATGCCTTTTATTGAGCCAAATAGACAATCTCAATTAAATGTTTAAGATGTTATTCATGAAGAAAATGTAAACGACCTAAACTTGATAATGTTACATAATAATGCCGAGGAAAAGAATTAAAGAAAAGGGATTTTTACACTCTATACCCATGAAATTTAAAGTATTTATAAGTCATACTCATTAAAATTACATTACCCATAAAACTGAAAGTATTTACCAACCTACCCATTTATTATTGTATACTTTTATGGTATACAAGTCTGAAGGGCTATTTATTACTGTATAACTTTGTTATGACTTATATGTGTATACCTTTATGGTATACTGCATAAACTATGGTATACAAATCTGGATGGGTAGAGTGGGTAAATAGTTTAATGGATAGATCGGGTAATATTTGAAAGTGTCCCTAAGAAAATTCTACAAACCTGAGGAAGATTTTTACCGGATCCATAATAAAATCTTGCATAAGAACAAACTTCAAAATTATATTGCAACGAGTCGAGCCTGGTAGACCATAATTATTCTGTAGATGGACATGAAGAAACATGAATATTGTCCTATATCATGTGTTAATTACTTGCATATTCAATTTGGGTTTTTTTTTATATAAATATACAGTCCTAACTACAAAAATTATAAAAAAAAATATCGGTATTACACTTTACATAATATACCAATATTTTTTTTACATACTATATATAAATACTAACAAAACTAACAAATTAGGGTTTTTTTCCTTCTTCTTCCTGCTACCCCTCCCACTGCTGCCACCTCAGTCGCTGCCGACAGCCGCCCCATGGATTTTTTTTCCTAAAAAATAAATACACATATACACATTGAATCTATTTAGAAATTACAGTTGTAAAATAAATATACATACAAAAAAAATATGTTACACATACACTAGACACACATACATATAAGAATCTACAGATCTACAAATTAAACATACAAATTTAGGTGTGCCACACTTACACTTTATACACACACAATAATACATACAAAAATATACAATATATACTCAGATATACACGTTCATACAATGATATACACATACAGACACTCGTGCACTTGTAAAGATATTCATGTACATCTACAAATATACATATTCATACACCTATATAAAATTCGACATACGCTTTGTTCCACCTTCCAACATTCACCAAGACATACACAACAACAACAACAACAACAACAACAACAACAACAACAACAATATACCCAGTAATTTTCCACAAGTGGGCTTTAGGGAAGGTGAGATGTACGCAGACCTTACCTCCACCAAGGTGGAGAGGCTGTTTCCGATAGACCCTCAACTAACGAAACAAATCACGATGCAAATAAATCAAGACGCAAATAACATGTTTGAAACATATCACGGTGTAATTAACATGATATAAGAAGTGATGATATAAATTAAAGACTGCCTAAGGGAACAAAAACATCAGTAACAGTTGTGAATGAGAAGATTGAAATAACATAAATAATACGCCAAAAATCACTCCACCGCAATCTAACATTCTACCCGAATCTTTGACCTCCACATACTCCTATCTATGGTCATGTCCTCGGTAATCTAGAGGTTAGCCAAGTCTTTTCTGATAACCTCATCCCAAGTTCTCTTCGGTCTACCTCTACCTCTCCGTAGTCGCAATATTGCCAACTTTTTGCACCTCATGACTGAGGCATCCGTGCCCCTCCTTTTCACATGTCCAAACCATCTTAGCCTCACTTCCCGCATCTTATCCACCACTGAGGCCACTCACACTTTGTCACATATGACTTCATTTTTGATCTTATCTTTCTTTATATGCCCACACATCCATCTAAGCATCTGTATTTCAGCTACTTGCACCTTCTGGACGTGGGCACTGTTGACTGGCCAACACTCAGCTCCATACAGCATAGTCGGTCTCACAAGCACTCTAGAAAACTTACCCTTTGTAATCACCTAATTTTGGTACCAAAATTCAAAATTGCTCAAAATAGTCGTATTAGATTCTTAGGACGTTTCGTCAAATTTTTCTGGACTTCTAGTGTTTATGTTAACTAAAATTGTCATTAATTAGGATGTAAAATATGAAAATTGCCAAAATTACTTGTTATGTGTTTAATTTTCGATTCTATAGTTTAATTGTGATAGTATTGTAAAGTATACGATTAATTTTTAGTTAGTTGTGTGTGTATCAACCATTTTAAATGGTCATTTATCAAAAAATAGTAGCCCAAAACATTGACCCATCAGCCCATTCCATTACCCAAGCCCACACTCCCAATATATAAGCTTAAATTCCCAAAATATTTGCCATTTACACAAAACTCAGAAAAATGGGCAAACTCTTGCCAAATTTCCCTAGGCTCGCCGGAAATTGCCTTCGCCGTGCTACCGCCGCCCTGCCGCCGCCGGCCACCACCTCCGGTGGCCGGAAAAATATGAAAATACACTAGTCGACTCCTTTCGGCCTCGTCATTCCATTTCTAAACTCGGATTCTTCAAAATCTAAGCCGATTTTCGTAGATCGAGGTTCAAAGTGGCTGAAATTTTGAAACTCCGACAACCACCATTTTTCCGGTAAGTTTTCTTTCATTCTCTTCCCCTCACGCTTCTCTATCTCTTCCCATACCCCTTACCCTTCCCCGTCACCCTACACCCTATTTCCTAAAATTTTTCTACTTGGTCTGTTGCTCCGTTTTTTTTCAGATCTGTTTTGGTTTTGTTTCTTTTTCTTTCTTCTCATTCTTCTTCTTCTCACTCTGTTATGGTTGTCATTTGTTTTGTTCTACGTTTGAAATGATGGTGGTGGGCTGTGTGAGTTGTGCTATGATGGATTTAGGATAGAGACTGTTTTTGTTTGAACCGTGGCAAGGTGAGGGTGATGGTTGATTTATGTTGTGGTGGTGATACGGGAATGCAGTGTTGCGAGTGTTTAGGCAGTGAGGGAGTGGGCATAGGGAGGCAGTGATGAGCAGTTTAGCGAGGCAGTGAGGCTTGGCGGGGGCTTTTTCTGTTTGTAATGGCTGTGATGGCATGAGGACAACGAGGTAGTGGTGGAGTTTTGTTTAATGGTGTTTGCGGACTGATTGGTAACTTGACTTGAGCCTGGGAGACGATGCTTGATGCAGCGGGGTTGTAGTAGAGCGTAACAATGGCGGGCTGATTCTTGGAAGCTGTAGTTTGGTGTGACGCAGCTGTGGTGGCTGCGACAATGAATTGGTGCAGCGTTTGGATAGTGTCAATGGTGGCTCGGATTTGAGGCTGCTTTGTTTGCTCTACGGGTTAGAGAAAAACTTTTGTTTCCTTGCTTTTTTCTTTCATTTAGTTTGTTTAGCTTTAGTGAGTAAAAATGTTCAAATAATTTGCATAGTATAGTCATGAAACAATCGTTCAAATAGTGATGATAGTGTGTAGGAATATCATATGTATCTTTACTATCCAGGTTAATTTGAAGTTTTGAATAAATGGTTCTTGTTTGCAATGAATTTAAATGTTCTGTGGTTTGCTCAATCACTTTGATACAACTTTGTCTTGGATTTGTGAGTTTCGGTTAATTAATTGAACACTAAAATTTACATATTAAACATGAAAGCAGTGAGTTAAGTATCATGTTACTTGCCTGAATATTCTGTTTAGCATAATCATGTATATTAGTCTGTTAACTAGTCTTTAGGGATATAGGTGAGGCTGACTTAGTTTATAAATTAGGTGTTAAATGTTAAAGAGTTAAAATTTTGACTTAGACTTGTCCATTTTTGTATTTTGGTTAAGTTTGTACTGAGAGCGAACTTAAGCCAATCTATTTAGTCCATGTAGTGAGTCTTTATTTTTAGTTATGCTTGAGTTAGAGTTTTAGTTGAAATAGTTTGGATTCTATAAAAATTAAAAATAATAAAGAGATATTTTGTTGTGGAAGAAGAAGTGTCAAAAGTCAAAGAAGAGTACAATGAATTGGCTGAAAAGTAGAACTTTTGCATAGGATTCTTGTACTTGTTTTCGAAAAGTAAAGACTTTGGCACATGGGTCATTGTACTTCTCTGGTAAAGTAAAAGTGTGTAGCACATAGGCTTTGTACCTTTACCCAATTTCTCACCCCATCTTTTGCCTATTTAACTTGAGTCTTTACTCATTTTATTCACCATTGAAGATCTGAAATACTCTCTACTATACAAAAGGTTGAGAGCAAAATATTAGAGTTAGTAAAAAATATAGAAAAAGAAGGAAACACGTTTTCATTTTTTTTAGTTTAAGTGAGGTCTTTTATGGAGTCTGCGTTGGTGCTGTGGTTGGCTTGTTCGTGGTGTTTCATCTTGTTGTTGTGCTAAGGAATTTACTAGCTAGGTAAATCTTCCACTTCTTGCTTATCTTGTATAAACTTGAGCCTATCTTAAGGCCTGAACATGTAAGAAATTTTGTTTGAGGTCCAATGAATTTTTTTTTTTTTTATACTCGTGCTTGTTTCTCTTTATTACCTATTGCTATTTTAAGTTGGCCACTCTTGGATTTCATATGTACTTTGTTCCTTTTGCAAAAAGCTCACATCTTTTGCCATGAGTAAAGAAAGAAAGAAAAGTCAAGCTTGGACGTATGTTTAATTTTTGACATCTCATATTTTTAAAATTTTTAATAATGGCATGTGGCTGTGTAGCCCATGTTTGAGCTTTATTTTGTATAAGTAAGCAAAGGTTTTTTTTTTGGAAAAACATGTTTAACTTGTATGAAAGAGACAAAACAGAAAGCTTAGTCAATCTTAGGACTTCAAAGTGCAAAACACATTTGAGAGAAGTTCAGAAACTTCATTCGACAATATTGAAAAAAAAAACGTGCAAATTAGCTTGGTTAATCTGTTAAAGAATATGGCATTAGTAAGAATTAAAAAGTTGATTAATTGGATAGCAAAACAATGACTACTAAAGAAAAATTAATACAATTAGGCAAACTAATAGGATTAAAGACTCACTCGATTAGGCTTCAATAAGTATGATTTGTGATCTATTTATTTGGCTAAAAAAAATCAAATTGAAAAGAGCCAAATTAAATTGAGAGAAGTCAATGATGAATCTTATGATAAAATATGGTTTTCAAATCCAATTAGGCAATATTATAAGTATGATTTGTAATCTACTTATTAGGCCAAAAGAAAAAACTAAAATTGAGTTAAATCAATTATAAATTAATTATTTTTTTTAGGTTAATCAAATTCTTTTAAAAATGGACAAGTCCTTTGAGAGGTTGGGAAACGCTGTAATACGTTTTACTTATCTATCTATCTATTTATTTATTTATTTACCTCGAGTCAAAGCGTAAAATTCATCCAGTCCTCTGTGAGGTTAGATATGAATAACGCTTTAAAATTTATCTGAATCAAAGTGCAAATTTAGCCAGTCCTCTGTGAGGTTGGATAGGAATGACGCTTTTTAATTTTCTTAATCAAAGTATAAATTCAAATCAGCGGCAAAAGATAACAACCATATTTTAATAAATTAAAATTGCGACAATAAAACAACTGTGCTCGGCACAGGACTCGAGGGTGCCTAATACCTTCCCGAGAGTCAACTGAGAACCTTACCCGAATCTCTAACGCAGACCATTAGATGAGTCAGAGGTGTTCCAAGGTACTCTTTGGTGACTTGGCACACCTTAAACTATGTCAAGTGGCGACTCCGAGTTTCTCTAAAATAATTTTGTACCTTTTGTAACACCCGTCATAACCTTTTAAATACGCAATTTCTATTTATTTTAATTTTTGTGTAGTAAAAAAGGGTCGTGACAGCTTGGCGACTCCGCTGGGGAAATTAGTGAAAACTAGAATCTCCGGCTTTGATAAAATTGTCGCACGTTTTAATTTATTAAATATCTGGTTGTTATATGTTATCCGTTATCACATGGAAAGATGAATGCTACCGCTTTGATTTTGTTGAACCGAATATAAACTGTCTTCTCCGCGTACACCTCTGAGTCTCTGGAACACTTGCACACATGCACTTACCAGATTGCCTGCGGCATCTGGGACTTCTTACTAAATTGCCCATGATTTAGGAGGAAGGCGTGACGGGGTTTTAGGCCGGACACACTGTTTCCGGATGGCCCTGATGCGCTTTCCGCCCGGTTTGTCCGTCGGATTTTTTCAGCCAGTCTAGACACTGAGTCAGTTGTGTCACATAGAGTTAAACCTTTAGGCCCAATTAGCTACATCATTTTTGACTTAATGAGGTGCGGTACACCGGTACTGCACTTGTCTAGGCTGACCCCTTTGTGTCAAGATGGGCCCGTGTCCCCAAAAGACGCATTATTAGCATCTTATGTGTTGCATTTGTTGTAGAAAGAAGGTTGTTATGCTGACCGATCACCGGGGGTGGGTGTTAAGTTTTGAAAAAATGGGTTTAGTCTCGTGTCTCAAAATATCTTTAGTTGTCATTTTACGCCGTTATAATGGCGAATTTTTTTCAAGAACTTCTAGAGTCTAATTTTGTATCCGGGTTTGGTCTCGAGTATTAGAAAATAATTTGTCATAGTTTTGCGCCGGTATAATGGCGAAATTTTGGGACCCTTTTGTCCTTGAGTCTGTGTCCAAGTCAAGTCCATATTTTTGGAAAATAATTTATCGGGGTTTTACGCCGTCATAATGGCCAATTTTGTAAACCAATTTTGCATCTAATTCGTGTAATATTTCGTGTCTTTGTGTCGTTATAATGGCCAAATTTTGTCAATACTCTAAGATTCATTTTCAAATCAAATCGAAGAGTTTGTTTCAAAAATCAAGTTTTTATGCTCATCTTTGCATTGTCGTAATGTCCGATCTTGGAGTCACTTTTTGAATTAAAAAAAAATGGTTTGATTCATAATCCGTTCTTAAGTTATGTTCGAATCTTCGGTTAAGTCTTGATTTTTCTTTAAAAGAAAAAAAAACGATAAAAAATTGTTATTGTTTACGGTCCGCTTTATTTTATTTTGTCTAAGGTCAAGTGAGGGTACAGGCGATAAATTATAATTACTTGAGTATTATTTTGCGTCGATCCTCGTGGAGTAATCTGACTCCGCTCAGATGTCGAGTCTCATTATTATCACCGTCCGGGTATACCCGTCCAATGTCGTGTCAGTTTGTATATATATTTTGATTCGTGCATCACGGCAAGCAGTTTATTGTTAGTCTGTCTCGTGTCTTTTGTCTAAATTATATTTTAAGTCGGAAAAAAAGATAAAAATCAAAAAAATCATCATCCAAGTTTGTTCTAATTACGTGCCAGTTACAATTTTGTTCTGATTTTTATCAAGGCACATAAGAAATCTTTTGGGGATACAGTCGGTACATGCGGCCTGCGCCGTGAACTATTTCGGGATGACGCATAACAACTCTAGGCTTGCAATTTGTGTCTCTTTTGTGCTAATCTGATTTGTTTGCGCTAGCTTTGGAGTTTGGAAGTTGCTACGGAATTTTGGCATTATCTCGCGCCCTTACGCAATAGGATCAAAGGGACCTGTTACCATGTCGTTTGATAAGGGAAGTTCTGAGATCAGCGCCCATGAACTTCTGGTGCTGGAAAACAAGAGGTTGTCTGAAGAGGTCCAAAATTTGAAACAATTGGTGGCTGACTTGTATATTGCCATTGCCACGGGAAAAGCATCTCCTCCTATGCCAACCAATCTTTTAGGGGCTGCTTCATTCTCTGCACATCAGGCACGTGACTCACCTACTAAATTTGAGGACCCACAATATTCTCCCGACTTTCCTTACTACCAGAATGATACAAGCGATGGGGGATCGTCTAAAATACATCCTTGGGCACCACATCCATCTCAAATGGGGCGTACTTCGCCCCGAGCCTCTGTTCCACCATTCACGGGTCCTATTAGGAGGGAGAATCTTGGGAGGAAAGATGAAAGGGAGCGAGGTCCAGGAAGAAGGGATGAGGAATGGTGCAAACAACCCCACTCATGCCCTCGAGCCTCACAGAAACATCATTTGCAACACTACCCTTTGCAAAATTCAAAATATTGCGTTCTTCCACTCCAAAAAGCGCGACCATATGCTCCAAAAACTGCCTATCCGCAATGGCACGCACCAGCCCCACAACCCACATACCACACTCACCAAGCTCAACATAATCAATACCAGGCTCCACGTAAATTGCCATATCGGCATAAGAGACCTTCTACTTTCGTCCCAGGACCCAAATACAAGAGGGCGCGAGAGGAGGAAAAGAAGAAGCTTACACCAATCGGAGAATGTTACACTAATGTCTTCGAGAAGTTGCAGGCTTTGGATATGGTGAGGCCGGTCAAAGGAGGAATTCATCCAAGGGACAAAGTGGATGACTCTCGTCAATGCGCTTACCATTCAGGCGCACGTGGTCATGATACAGAAGATTGCCACTATCTCAAGAAGGCGATCCAAGCTCTGATAGATAATGGTCAGATTCAAGTCGAGGGCTTAGATACAACAAATATCAACCAGAACTCATTGCCTGTCTGTGATTATGTGCACATGGTGGGTGTGGTATGTGGAGAAGATTTGAGAGCTGAATCTGCAATGCCGATAGTACCTGTTGGTGATGTATCAATTGGGGCTAACCAAATGCTTGTGACAGTGAACTGTATTCCTGAAATAGTGTTTAGGGTAGCAGACAGAGTAAAGGGTGAAGAAATGAAGAAGACGAACATGTCTCTCGAGAAGCCAATTCCATATCTTACCCAGTCATTCATCAATCCCAAAGAGGTGAAGTCTACGCTGATGGGAGTCGGAGAAAATGAGGAAAAGCAGAAGATGTTGCCAGACTCAGAGAATTTCTTTGGTATCAATATGGGACATATTGGTGAAAGACTCAACAATGCCTAACACAGGAAAACTAGCCCTGACTTGCAATTGAGCGGCTAAGAAATGTTGTAGCTTGTTTTGCTAAATCTTTCTGTGTACTTGGTTATTTAAGGGTTTTAATTCAAGTGCATTATTTTTCTTATTTTGATGTTCAAACCCTTCTATCATTAATTCAATGAAAAGCGAGATCTTTTCTCGTCTCGACATTATTTCTCTTATTTTCTTTCTTGGTCTTGTTTTCTTAGTATTCGGTTTTATGTTTTGTCGGCTTTAATAACATGACATGCATGCGGAATTCACGTCTTGATCTAAATACGTGCTCTGACATTGTGAGCTATCTGAGAAGTCAAAAAGGGATAAAAGAGGGAGTGAAATAAATTGGGAGTTAATCAATAGTCACCCGATAAGGGAGATCGGTGAGAAGTTCAAATCGTGTTTGGTCGCTTCGGCCGAAGTTGTAATACCAGTTTTGAGAAACATCATTGAAGTAGAAGTCGAGGACACGTGTGGATTAATCCAGGTCAATTAATTGTATCATCATTTGTGCGAGGCATTCTCTGGTCGGGATGACGAACGGCTTTCGTTTCTTCTACCCAAACACTATATCCTTTTGTCAGTCCTTTTTTAGTCTTATTCTGTATTTTCTATGGCCTACCCTCCCTTGGAATCAATTTGATGTGATTAAAGAAAAAAAAAAGAAAAAAAAAAGAAAAGAAAAGCAACAAAAATCTACCTCAGTGTTAGAGCTACGTCTGACCTGATTCCTCTCAAAGGATACGTAGGCAACCATTCGGGTGTGGTCATAACAGGGGAAAGTTTTTTTTTTCCTGTTTATATTGACGCAAAACTTGCCTCCAAATTTGCGGCCAACATCAAAAGAAATTTTGTTCCCCATTCTATGCTAAACTGGGGCAGAAGTTTGTTTTTATTTTATTTTTAAAAAATAAAATAAAATAAAAACAAACTTCTATATTTTTGTACCATCTATTCATATGTTTCACGAAATATCAATCTCGAAATCGAGGAAGAAACTCGAAGCGCTCCAGTTTATCCTAAACTGGGGCAGAAGTTTAGTTTATTTTTAAAAGAAAAGAAGAAAGTCAATTCCTTTTGCTTTCTTTGTGTTCATCTCGGGGGGAAAGTCGCAATATCTCCTATGTTTGCATATCAGAAAATTCAAAAAAAAAATTCCTCGATTTTTCAATAAATTGGGGCCTCAGTTAGTTATTATTTTAAAAGAAATGATTCCAAAGGTTGTAATATTTTACCAAGTCGTATCATGAGATGCTTTCATGCCACTCTCCAAACCAAAGAAGAAAAAAAAGGAAAAAAAGAGAAAAGAATCCCCAATTTGCCTAAACTGGAGAAAAAGTTTGGTTTATTTTTCAAAATCGGCAATTTCAAATCTTGTAATGCTCATTCTAGTCGTCCCATGAGATGTTTCTCAGCTTTTATGTTGAACCCCTTTCTTCATAGCCTAACCAAATTCAATGTTACAGTCCAAATAAAGACCTTTCTTACTGATCATTGAGAATGTCAAGCCGAGTGGGGTATCAAGGGCAAATTTTCACACTGTAAAGTTGCATTTCTTATGAGTCGACAATCACATTTAGGAGCTGGGAGCACAAAGGTCATTAAAGGAGAAATTCTCTGAGGAATAAAGATAAATGCCGAAAATTGAAGGAAGAAAAGAAATATGGGGTTGAACATCAAGGAAAGATCGAAGGTCGATTGGGAAAGAGCGAAAAATGACAAGAAATGGAAAAAAAAAGAATCAGGAAAAAATGAAAAAAAAGAAAAGAAAAGAAAAAAATGAAGTCTTGTCGGTGAAAACCTGAAAAGGCGCTGCAAGACAATAAGTGAGTTAAAAGAACAAAGAGAGAGGCTAGTCTGTGAAAACCTGAAATAACACTACTAGTCGAATGAGGGTCGTTAGATTTTCCATCAAACAAGATTTGAAGAATGGGAGCAAAATCAGGGATAGATCGTGTGAACGGATGAAGAGTTGATTCCAAAATGCATGTCATGTTTAATAAGGTCGTTATTTCACCTCCAGATAAGTTCTTCTTTTTCTGGAGACATCTTTCATTCAATGTCTCTTATTGAAAGTCTTTCATTTTATTTTCTTCTCATTTCTTTTCGAACAATAGAAAGCTTCGCAAAGCTCGTTTACAAGTTTCATAGTCGTACTAGAGCAAGTCAGGACCAGCCTAGATAATTGGAGTCCAATGTTGCACATTGGTATAAAGAATGACCGTCCAAAGAATGTACCATGAAAGAGATCATCCAAGAATAAGCAGATTCAAGATGCAGTTTCCAGTCTTAAAGTCAAAATCCGCACAACTATAAGTGGACATTTCATTTTCAAGTCAAGGCCTGCCTGAGCGGCAATTTCAAGTTTCAGAAGTTTCAAATTTCAAGTCAAAGCCAGCCCAAGCGGCAATTTCAAGAGCAACAATTTCAACTTTCATGTCAGAAGCAACCTTTACAAGAAAATTCATTTCAAGAAGCCGAGGCACCCACCTGGAGGATGAGGGAGTAGTTTAGAGAAAGTCGAGGCACCCGCCTGGAGAATGAGGGAGTAGTTTAGAAGAAGTCGAGGCACCCGTCTGGAGAATGAGGGAGTAGTTTAGAGAAAGTCGAGGCACCCACCTGGAGAATGAGGGAGTAGTTTAGAGAAAGTCGAGGCACCCACCTGGAGAATGAGGGAGTAGTTTAGAGAAAGCCGAGGCACCCACCTGGAGAATGAGGGAGTAGTTTGGAGAAGTCGAAGTAACCACCTGAAGAACGAGGGAATACATTTGAAGAGGCTAGGCGCCCACCTGAAGAACGAGGGAATTCATTTCTGTAAAGAGGAAAGACCCACCTGAACCAAAATCGGTGGTTTTTTATTTTCTGCAAGAGCAAGACCCACCTGAACCAAGAGCGGTGGTTTTATTTTCAACAAGTGAGAGGAGCAAGAACCAAGAAGCTCATCTCGGGAAGCATGAAGATTTAGAATAGGAATTGTAACTTTACATTTTCAATGCTGTACTTTCATTTTCTCTGTAAAGCAATGACCGCCAATCAGCAAGCAACCAGTTACCAGCAACGACAGCCCTTGTGTGCCTAAGAGTGTCTAGTATCAGCCCCAAGTGTGTCTAAAAGATTCTCTAGTCTGTCTTAGTAGTCTAGAGTGTCTAGTATTGTCTTAGTGAGTCTAGAAGAGTCTAGCGTTAGATTGAATGCGGTAGTCCCAGCTACCGCACGTGAGGAACTACACTGACCTGATTCCTTAGTCCAGGGATATGTAGGTAACCTTGTTCTCGGTTAGAACCGAAATTCAGGGTACGGTCACCATTTTGCAGAGCATGCTCTCGGCTAGAATCGAAAAGCCAAAATTAGTTGTCGATTACTTCTTTGTCCGAAAACTCCTCGTGTTCCCGAACAAAGAGGGGCAGCTGTAATCACCTAATTTTGGCACCAAAATTCAAAATTGCTCAAAATAGTCGTATTAGATTCTTAGGACGTTTCGTCAAATTTTTCTGGACTTCTAGTGTTTATGTTAACTAAAATTGTCATTAATTAGGATGTAAAATATGAAAATTGCCAAAATTACTTGTTATGTGTTTAATTTTCGATTCTATAGTTTAATTGTGATAGTATTGTAAAGTATACGATTAATTTTTAGTTAGTTGTGTGTGTATCAACCATTTTAAATGGTCATTTATCAAAAAATAGTAGCCCAAAACATTGACCCATCAGCCCATTCCATTACCCAAGCCCACACTCCCAATATATAAGCTTAAATTCCCAAAATATTTGCCATTTACACAAAACTCAGAAAAATGGGCAAACTCTTGCCAAATTTCCCTAGGCTCGCCGGAAATTGCCTTCGCCGTGCTACCGCCGCCCTGCCGCCGCCGGCCACCACCTCCGGTGGCCGGAAAAATATGAAAAATACACTAGTCGACTCCTTTCGGCCTCGTCATTCCATTTCTCAACTCGGATTCTTCAAAATCTAAGCCGATTTTCGTAGATCGAGGTTCAAAGTGGCTGAAATTTTGAAACTCCGACAACCACCATTTTTCCGGTAAGTTTTCTTTCATTCTCTTCCCCTCACGCTTCTCTATCTCTTCCCATACCCCTTACCCTTCCCCGTCACCCTACACCCTATTTCCTAAAATTTTTCTACTTGGTCCGTTGCTCCGTTCTTTTTCAGATCTGTTTTGGTTTTGTTTTTTTTTTCTTTCTTCTCATTCTTCTTCTTCTCACTCTGTTATGGTTGTCATTTGTTTTGTTCTACGTTTGAAATGATGGTGGCGGGCTGTGTGAGTTGTGCTATGATGGATTTAGGATAGAGACTGTTTTTGTTTGAACCGTGGCAAGGTGAGGGTGATGGTTGATTTATGTTGTGGTGGTGATACGGGGATGCAGTGTTGCGAGTGTTTAGGCAGTGAGGGAGTGGGCATAGGGAGGCAGTGATGAGCAGTTTAGCGAGGCAGTAAGGCTTGGCGGGGGCCTTTTCTGTTTGTAATGGCTGTGATGGCATGGGGACAACGAGGTAGTGGTGGAGTTTTGTTTAATGGTGTTTGCAGACTGATTGGTAACTTGACTTGAGCCTGGGAGACGATGCTTGATGCAGCGGGGTTGTAGTAGAGCATAACAATGGCGGGCTGATTCTTGGAAGCTGTAGTTTGGTATGACGCAGCTGTGGTGGCTGCGACAACGAATTGGTGCAGCGTTTGGACAGTGTCAATGGTGGCTCGGATTTGAGGCTGCTTTGTTTGCTCTACGAGTTAGAGAAAAACTTTTGTTTCCTTGCTTTTTTCTTTCATTTAGTTTGTTTAGCTTTAGTGAGTAAAAATATTCAAATAATTTGCATAGTATAGTCATGAAACAATCGTTCAAATAGTGATGATAGTGTGTAGGAATATCATATGTATCTTTACTATCCATGTTAATTTGAAGTTTTGAATAAATGGTTCTTGTTTGCAATGAATTTAAATGTTCTGTGGTTTGCTCAATCACTTTGATACAACTTTGTCTTGGATTTGTGAGTTTCGGTTAACTAATTGAACACTAAAATTTACATATTAAACATGAAAGCAGTGAGTTAAGTATCATGTTACTTGTCTGAATATTCTGTTTAGCATAATCATGTATATTAGTCTGTTAACTAGTCTTTAGGGATATAGGTGAGGCTGACTTAGTTTATAAATTAGGTGTTAAATGTTAGAGAGTTAAAATTTTGACTTAGACTTGTCCATTTTTGTATTTTGGTTATGTTTGTACTGAGAGCGAACTTAAGCCAATCTATTTAGTCCATGTAGTGAGTCTTTATTTTTAGTTAGGCTTGGAATTAGAGTTTTAGTTGAAATAGTTTGGATTCTATAAAAATTAAAAATAATAAAGAGATATTTTGTTGTGGAAGAAGAAGTGTCAAAAGTCAAAGAAGAGTACAATGAATTGGCTGAAAAGTAGAACTTTTGCATAGGATTCTTGTACTTGTTTTCGAAAAGTAAAGACTTTGGCACATGGGTCATTGTACTTCTCTGGTAAAGTAAAAGTGTGTAGCACATAGGCTTTGTACCTTTACCCAATTTCTCACCCCATCTTTTGCCTATTTAACTTGAGTCTTTACTCATTTTATTCACCATTGAAGATCTGAAATACTCTCTACTATACAAAAGGTTGAGAGCAAAATATTAGAGTTAGTAAAAAATATAGAAAAAGAAGGAAACACGTTTTCATTTTTTTTAGTTTAAGTGAGGTCTTTTATGGAGTCTGCGTTGGTGCTGTGGTTGGCTTGTTCGTGGTGTTTCATCTTGTTGTTGTGCTAAGGAATTTACTAGCTAGGTAAATCTTCCACTTCTTGCTTATCTTGTATAAACTTGAGCCTATCTTAAGGCCTGAACATGTAAGAAATTTTGTTTGAGGTCCAATGAATTTTTTTTTTTTTTTTATACTCGTGCTTGTTTCTCTTTATTACCTATTGCTATTTTAAGTTGGCCACTCTTGGATTTCATATGTACTTTGTTCCTTTTGCAAAAAGCTCACATATTTTGCCATGAGTAAAGAAAGAAAGAAAAGTCAAGCTTGGACGTATGTTTAATTTTTGCCATCTCATATTTTAAAATTTTAAATAATGGCATGTGGCTGTGTAGCCCATGTTTGAGCTTTATTTTGTATAAGTAAGCAAAGGTTTTTTTTGGAAAAACATGTTTAACTTGTATGAAAGAGACAAAACTGAAAGCTTAGTCAATCTTAGGACTTCAAAGTGCAAAACACATTTGAGAGAAGTTCAGAAACTTCATTCGACAATATTGAAAAAAAAAACGTGCAAATTAGCTTGGTTAATCTGTTAAAGAATATGGCATTAGTAAGAATTAAAAAGTTGATTAATTGGATAGAAAAACAATGACTACTAAAGAAAAATTAATACAATTAGGCAAACTAATAGGATTAAAGACTCACTCGATTAGGCATCAATAAGTATGATTTGTGATCTATTTATTAGGCTAAAAAAATCAAATTGAAAAGAGCCAAATTAAATTGAGAGAAGTCAATGATGAATCTTATGATAAAATATGGTTTTCAAATCCAATTAGGCAATATTATAAGTATGATTTGTAATCTACTTATTAGGCTAAAAGAAAAAACTAAAATTGAGTTAAATCAATTCTAATTTTTTTTTTTTTTAGGTTAATCAAATTCTTTTAAAAATAGACAAGTCCTTTGAGAGGGTGGGAAACGTTGTAATACGTTTTACTTATCTATCTATTTATTTATTTATTTATTTATTTACCTCGAGTCAAAGCGTAAATTCATCCAGTCCTCTGTGAGGTTGGATATGAATAACGCTTTAAAATTTTATCTGAATCAAAGTGCAAATTTAGCCAGTCCTCTGTGAGGTTGGATAGGAATGACGCTTTTTAATTTTCTTAATCAAAGTATAAATTCAAATCAGCGGCAAAAGATAACAACCATATTTTAATAAATTAAAATTGTGACAATAAAGCAACTGTGCTCGGCACAGGACTCGAGGGTGCCTAATACCTTCCCGAGAGTCAACTGAGAACCTTACCCGAATCTCTAACGCAGACCATTAGACGAGTCAGAGGTGTTCCAAGGTACCCTTTGGTGACTTGGCACACCTTAAACTATGTCAAGTGACGACTCCGAGTTTCTCTAAAATAATTTTGTACCTTTTGTAACACCCGTCATAACCTTTTAAATACGCAATTTCTATTTATTTTAGTTTTTGTGTGTTAAAAAGGGGTCGTGACACCCTTAAGTCTATGTGAAATTTTCTTATCGCACGGGACACCAGATGCAGCCCTCCATTTCATCCAACCTGCTCTTATACGATGAGTGACATCATCGTCAATCTCACCATTTTCTTGAAGTATTGACCCAAGATACTTGAAACTTCCTTTCTTAGGGATGACTTGTCCATCTAGCATCACTTCCTCATGTGACTCAGGAACTGCTTCACTAAACTTGCACTTCATGTACTCCATTTCGTCCTGCTCAGTATGAAACCCTTAGCCTTTAGAGTCTGTTGCCAAACTTCCAGCTTATCATTAACATTGTTGCATGTCTCGTCGACCAAGACAATGTCATCGGCAAATAGCATACACCACGGGATTTTTCCTTGAATACTCTAAGTCAGTTCATCCATTACCAGAGCAAATAGGAATGGGCTAAGCGTTGACCCCTGGTGTAAACTCATCTCGACAGGAAAGTGATCTGAGTCACCTCCCACCGTCCTCACTCGGGTCTTAGCAACATCGTACATGTCCTGAATCGCTCTAATGTATTCCACATGGACACCTTTAGACTCCAAGCATGTCCACAAAATCTTATACATACACGACTATACAAATGTATACATATATATACATATACAAAAAAAATAAAAATAAAAAGAAAGAAGAAGAAGAAGAAGAAGAAGAAGAAGAAGAAGAAGCAAATTGAAGCTCCGGCAACAGACACCGGAGCATCCATGCAGCAACAACAACATCATAGCAGATCGGAGCAGCAGCAGCGCCAAATCGGAAAACCACCAGTAGCAGCGAAGAGGCCCAGCAAAAACGGTGACGGAGTAGCAGCTGATCGGCAGCGCGTGGTACTATTCTGGCGCAAAGGAGTGGGTGGAGGAAGGGGAGAAAGAGAGAGAGAAAAGTTAGGGTTAGGTGTTAATAAGAGGAAAAATGTCAAAATGGTAGGTTTTGTAATAACCATACAAATATCGTTATGTTGTGTAATTTCTCAATAATATCGGTATATTTTATATTTTAGATTGATGTTATGCGTCAGTTAGTGTAAAATATTCAATATTAATTAGGGCATGATAATTTTAGCAACAACAACAATGGCGAGTGTGTTGGTAATATTACCATAGGGTTATACAATCACTCTAGAGTCAGCATACCTCTTCAAACAACTAAGGCAACTATCACAAAAATGTCAAACAAAAAAGTGGTGCTAGATTAATAAGGAAAGTAAACTTTATAATATAGGAAAGCACATATGATGAAGCTGTGAGATCATCGGAACGGTTGACACAATCTTTAGAGATATAATGGGTGTCAACAGTTCTCAGTTCACATGGTCGACACATTTTTTAAAACTACATGAAAAATATTATAAGTCACAATAAATTACAATTCAAAGTAACAATGGGTGCATCAAGAATCAAATAGAAAATCAATGGGTGCATCAAGAATCAGTAGCAAAAGAAAAGGAATTTTGCATTAATGCGGAAAATAATATCTTATTTGTTAACACGTTCTGGCTCCATCCAAATTTGATTTTCTTATTTGATTTGAAGAAACAGTCGTGGAGAGTGATTGATGAAATTTTGGGGCTTGTAAGTAAGAACGATAAGAATATTGGTATTTATAGGTATGATAAGGATAGCCTTTACTCCTTTTAATTAGGACAAACTTAATTTTGTGTGTACATTTCAACTAATGGAGTTTTGGTTTTGTCTATTTGATAGTCGGCCTAATCTTGTTACTTTATGCCTAAAACTTGCTTAATAAGAAAACAATTAAATTCCTAGCGGGCCACAGGCAAGTCTTAAGTTTCCTGTGAAAGTGAACTTAGTTACAATAGACACGGGCTGCTCTCCTATATGGTGAAGTTTGATGCTATAGATTGCAATCACAAAGCTTCTGAGCCTTCTGGTGATTGGCATGTCAATTTGCAAGTTGGTGTATGCATTCTTAACGTGTCTTTAAGTATTCCAGAAGGACTCAAGCTGCTAGATGCATTTGATAAGCAATACATACAAAAAGAAGATGCCCACTTGAAAATAGACAATGAAAACCATCAACGTAGAGTTTATCTCCTTGGCAGAGATGTCCACCACCACAGTTCCAAGAGGGCTGTTGTATGGCACGATCGAGAATTGTACTCTCAGTGTATTAAGGGAATTGTTGCAGAGAAACTTATTCTTCTGGTTTTAGTATGATACATTATTTACATGTTGAAAGAATGAGTGAATTGTACTGTGGGATTTATATAACCAATTTATTTTTCTAGATGGTGGAATCTTTAAGGGGTTGGTAAACAAGAATGAGAGGAATGTGATTGTAAAAGGTCTTTATGAAAGGACAATTATTGCTGAGGAGTTTTTATGGAGGAGTGAGGCATTGCTTTCTCCTATTGTTGTGCGCTTGATGAATTCAACTAGCAAGATGGGTGACAAAGGTGCAGGATATCTTGAAAATCAAATAAAATGTGTAACAGCTATAACAGCTAGTATTAGAAAATAAATACTCCCTCCGGTCCATATTACTATTTGATATTTTGGATGTTTTCACGGGTATTAAGAAAATTACCTTTTTAGTACTTAATTAGCAATATAATTGATTATATTAGCCCTTATTCAAGCCATTATTACTTATCATTTTGTTTAAAGTCATTTATTAGCAAGGGGTGACATTGTAAAATTCCATCTTGATTTCCGAAAAGATCAAATATTGTGGACCAAAAAAAAAAAAAAACTAAAACATCAAATAAAGTTGACCGGAGGGAGTATTGTACTGTTAAATTATGTAACTGTAACTATTACAGATAGAAAATAAATAATGTACTGCTAATAACCTTACCTTATTTGTAACTGTTAATAAAACCGAATATTCGTTTATTTTGCACCAAAAGTTACATAGTACTCTAGTTACATTATCACATAAATAAATCCTTAGTTAAAAAGTAGCATCTATGCTCCGTATATATGATCACAACTTCTTCACTGATAAATACATACCATGTCCAGGCTCAAGAACCAAATTCAGAGCTGGACAATGAATATATTTAGGGGAAAGTGAGAAAGAAAAATTGGTCAAAATTAAAGAAATAATTATCTTTAGTTCCAGCATAGCCAAATTTTGTCCCAAACAAACTCTTGGTCCAACCCCAAAAGGCATATACACATGTGGAAATTTACATGCACCTTTAATTCCATTTGCAAATCTTTCTGGATTAAACTTGTATGAATCTGTTCCCCATATTTTTGGATCAGTGTGTAATGTTGTTACTATTGTCCAAAGATTTACTCCCTTAGGAACATTAATACCTCCAAATTTCATTTCTTTAAAAGCTTCTCTTGATACCACTGCTACTGGTGGATAAAGACGTAATGATTCGTTAATCACCATTGTTAACTGCAAATCAAGATCATCATACTAATTAACATGTGTTAATCAACAAATAAGTACAGGATTGAACTAAGCGTCTTCCAAGCAAAGTCATGAAACTAAATATGGTAATCACAAAAATACACCAACTTTCACGTAAACATCATCAACATATAGTAAAATAATTAAGCTTCTATATTTTATGTCTGCTCATAGGCTCCGGCTTCCAGACTAAAAATGGAGAAATTGGAAAGTGATGTGCTTATGGTTTTGTCTGTCACGTTGATGATGTAACGATTCTTATTTGACAACTTATTTTGAATTTTTGTGGCCGAGTTGATGAATTTGTAGTGATTTTGAGTTACTCATGATATAAGTGTAATCGATGTATTTTTTTAATTTTTTTTGGTTACAACATTTTGTTTTATGACTTTTTATGAGAATCGACCTGTAGTTCAATGAGCATATATGAAATTAATCATAGAATACATACCTGTTTCATCTTCCGGATCATGTCATCATCAGGAATTTGACCCTTACAAATTTGTAAGACCTCAGCTCGAATACGTTCTTGCCAATTTGGATTTGCAGCCAAAAGCATAAGGCACCATGTGGCTGCAACAGCAGTGGTTTCATAACCAGCCAAGTAAATGTTTTTGCAGTTATCAACTATGAAATGATCAACTTCATTATGGCTCAAGTCACTATTTCTAGCTCCTTCAAGAACCATTTGCAGTAAATCTTTTTCACATCCAGCTTCATTTCTTTCCTTAACTATTTTCATGATTAATGTTTTTATTTCTTTCTCTAATGTCCATGTCTCCCTGTTGTTCTTGGTAGGAAGATATCTGTTCCATCCAAGAAAAGATCACTTGTCAATTTATCAACATCATTCATCACAACAGATGAAAAGTTGGATCAGTACGAGTTCAAATGGAAAGACATGGTCAACTTCGCATATATAATTATCGAACACAATATAAAACAAAAGTCAAGAAACTTAGTTTATCATATTAAAGTAACTGAACTTTACCTGCTATACAGTAAAGTCACAAAATTATCTACTAACAGTAGTGTCATATTGATGGATTGTCGATATAGTGAGTAAAATAATTTAATGACTTTCCCGTTATAATGGATTAAAGTTTGATAAAATGCGACAAACATAGTTTATGCAATTATACTCTAATAATTGGTAAAATCTAGTGACTTTATCGTTACAATGATAAATTAAAGTTCAGCTACTCTAAGGTGACAAAAGAGCTTGTTGCTTTATCTAGATAGTGGATAAGTTCAATGACACAAACTTACGTGAAATTAACCTAGTATAACATGGGCAATAAGGATTCATATGTCGACCTCCTGTTGCGGGGGAGTGAGGCATAGTGATATGGCTATAGACAAAAAAGTTACCTTATGCCTGGAATTCCTGTAGACAGGACCCTTTTAGAAGCAGCCTCCTGAAGAGCCCTGAGCTTAAAGAAGATCTCTTCTCCTTTGGAAAAATTGCTGCCAAAACATGCTTTAGAAATTACATCTCCAGAAAAACTTCTCATGTCTGAATCAAGTTTTATGTCAGCAGTCCCATCTTGAGCTTCAATTTGATTATTCCATGAACTCAACAAGGTTAATGCAGATTCCTGTACTATTTTTATCATACCCTTCACAATTCAAAATGCCACAAATATCAATAAATTTGTCGATAAGTATAAGGCTAGACAACTTGTTACGACATGCTAAATTACTGTAAAAAAAATGTAATTTGCCGGTGCATAAGAAATACGGATTTAACTTATATACACAATCAGTACAAAGAATAATTGCATATCAATGTATTTTAACATTTTATAGCATATAAGCTACTTTATTTTCAGGTACCAAATTTCTCATAGTTATCTTTTAGATGAAACTTGGAGCTGCAAGCCTGCAAAATCTTTACCTTAACTTTGTCCATATACAACTCAGGAGCAAGAATTTTTCTTTGATGAGCCCAGAAAGTTCCATTTGAAGTTATGATCCCATTGCCTAGCAAAGAACCCCTCTCTTTTGCTTGATAAGTTGGCTTACCCAACTCTAGGGATGTGCAAGTGGTAATCTCTCTCACCATTTCTGGTTGTGTCACATGCACAATTTGTGTGTTGCCAAGAGAAAACACGAATACATCACCTGCTCAATGCCCCATAAAATAATTAAAATTTAAAAATAATTCTTGATATGGCAGAGAATCAAGAAAATTGTTGTTTTTAAGAATGCCAAGTCGAACACATATATAGTTAACCAAATAAGAGTGTGTTGTTTTTACGGATTAAGCTTTTAGATGAGATGGTTAAATAAAACAATAATGGTATCAGAATAGACAACAGTCATGGCCCGTGTGTTCGAGTCTCACTAATGCTACCCATTATTTACATACTCAGCTTATGAAAAAGAATTATCCCTGTATGATCAGAGCATGTTGAAGACATAGTTAACAAAATACAAGTGTAATTTTTTTCTAATAGTTAAAGCATTTAGAAGACATGATCACATAATTCAATATGACATTAGACAGATGTTTTGGTTTCAAATCTTACAAAATTACTTGAATCACGAAAAAGAATCAGCCCCTTCGTAAGCAAACATGTTGAAGATATAATTAACCAAGAGTGAAAAAGAGTTATTTCACACTAGTAAACTTTTTGGATGAGGCGATCACAAAATTCAGCGTACCATATTGTTTCTGCCATTGATAGAAGAAGGGCAGGAGAGCTGCGCCACAGTTATGAGAGTCAAGATCTTCATTAAAGACAGATTTTGCAGCAGCATCCCTTGATTTTTTTATCTCCAAGGTGTTTCCAATAAGAAAAGTTGGCTGAGGTCCAACTATTCCCTGCTTTCTGAGAACTGATCGGAGCCTTCTTGGCTTTGTTACAAGTGCATTATAAAGACGAAATACCAACCCAAATAAACAAACAAATGCTGCTGATAACAACATTGTCGATATGGTTTTGAGCACCATTTCTTGTGATCTGTTTTTGTTGTGCTTTGGAGAATTACCTATGGGCTGGTTGTGTGCTTTATATTTTTTTCAGAAAGCTCTTTATATAGAGATGATTGGATTTTAAAAAAAAATACTGCCAGTAGCCAAGCCCTCCCATAGACGAGGAAAAAATTGACCGCTGAAAGTCCAAATTCTAAATCCGTTTCTAACTTCTAGAACATATAACTCTAGTATATACTGTTTAAAAGATACACTTAATTTCGTTCAACCATTATGTATTCAGATTTTAAATTTTACGAGTTCAACTTCAGAATTCCAGTTTCCACCACATCCCATTTGACTTAGCTCGAGCTTATTCTCTAATTTATACTTATTTATTGACTTTTTAATCAAAAAAAAAAAAAATCTTTGTATATAAGAGTTGAGTCAAAGCTATCGGGTTCAAATAAACTCGTAACTTATAAACTAGATCTGCCCCTAACCACCATGTGAAAGGAAAGAATTCTGGAGGGAGGAGCATATATGTGTTGTGTGTGTGAATCTGTGGATTATAGTTCCTGTCTACACCTCATTGATTCAATTATTCATCATAGTCAATAGTTTAAAATGACTGTTAACTTTTAGGAGACAAAATAATAAGATTGGACGATACCCACTTAAGTGTCTATCAATTGTGGATCAAGTGAATTTCCACTTCAATTTACCATGCGTTGTGATGCTCTGAAGCTTACCCTTTTTTTTTTTTTTTTTTTCTATACCTATCAAATTTGGACTTGTCACTATTCATTAGAGATATTGACCAAAATATGTATGTTTTAAAACAATCGAATCAGATGCTTTATTTATTATGGGACAGTTTGTAAGTCCGATAAATAGTTACGGAGTAATTGTTAGTAATATTTAAGAATCTAAAAAGCTATAGAAATTAGAAATTAATATAGTGTATAAATTCTGAAGAAAAGTTAAAAAAACATAGTATATAATAGTAATATTAATTTTATTTAATATAGCCAACTAAAATCTAACATTAAAAAGTTCTTGTCGTATGAAATGGACAATCCAAACTGCAAAATGCACATAGAGCAACATTGGCTCCTACAGAAGGAACAGTTAAATTTACCTTTTGAAAAATTACTTTATTTAATTAAAAACAATGTTTTAGTGGGAAGGAGAGATCCAACAATTTGTTACTTTTGAAAATTCGTTAATTCACTGAACACTAAGGGGTCGTTTGGTTGCACCAAACTTAGCATTAAAACCTACACTATTTAATATGATGTTTGGTTTGCATTTCTCTTTAACTCAAATGTTGCATAAGTTTTATACCACGTTTGGTATGTTATTTTGCATTTCCGCATAACTAATACCCGCATTAGTTATGCGGGAATCTATGTATTATTTTATGCGTGGTAGAATGTGGAATAAGTAATGTGGGTATTAACAATGCAGGTAGGGGTGTTCACGGTTTGGTTAAAAACCGATCCAAACCGAATACCAAACCAAACCGATTAAAATAACCGATACGTTCTTGGATATGGTTTGGTTTGGTTTTCAAATTTTAAAAACCGACATTATTTGGTTTGGGTTGGTTTTCATGAAAAATAACCGAAAAAATAACCAAACCGAACCGACAAATTATATATATTAATATAATATTTTTATAATGTAATTTAAGTATTTTATATATTTTTTAATAAATTTTGTAGCAGGTTCAATGTTATTAGATTTTATCAAGTCTATTTTAACAAGAAACTAACTCATTTAGTCAAAGAAGTGGCTAACTTTTAAGTTCATTCTAAAAAGAAACTAACTCATTTAATCCAACGAGTCCAATTCATTCAATAAGCTTATAATTATATTAAATTCGGTAAAAAATCGAACTCACAAACACATAGACGCACCGATAAAGTTTAAAGGCAAAGCAAATTCTAGTTTTGACATCTTCTTTTCCGTAACCATTGCATATTCAACTTGATATATAAGTCATGACATATCGAAAGTAGAAACATCGTCTAAATATAAATTTGCGTTAATTCTTTCTTTTGTTCTAAATATCTATATTCAATTGCCCTAAATTTGCTGTAGTGGCAAGAGTGAAACATTTTAGGTGTAATTAAGTTAAAATTTCAAGTTGTTCAACATACTATAGACTAAGAGCATACTTGTAGGTCTCTTTATCATTCGCTTTTAGGAAAAATTATTTTATCATTTATTTTTTAAAAAAGGTTCTTTTTATCATTCTTATCATCTTCATTGCTATTTTGTTTCTCAAAAACCGATAAAACCGAACCAAACCGAACCAGACCGATAATAACCAAACCGATGGATATAACTTTATATTGGTTTGGTTATGGTTTTAATCAAAAACCAACCAAACCAAACCGTGAACACCCCTAAATGCAGGTATTAAAATTAAAAATGATAAAAATACCCCTCATAATAATAAGGATATTTTTAAATTATATTTAAGGAGTAACTAAATATTTTAAATTATAACATTGTATATTAATTTGTAATATATTAGTGATTCAAGAAATAATCCCTACGTTATAATATATGCATAGCTAATACATATATTATTAATACCTACATTATTAATACCCGCATTACTAATACTCGCATTATTAATACCCACATTACTAATACCCACATTACTAATACGTACATTGTTAATACCCGCGTAAACTCTATCTGAACCAAACGACCCGTAATGGTTATAAGAAAAAGTTGTTGACTTACCTCAACTTCGAAGTGTAAAGAATTCAAAAACGTCCACATTATCACCACTTATCCTCCATCAGAAGAATGTATTACGGCGTCTAATAAAAGTTAGCCAAGCCTGCACAAATGGTCACATAGTCATCAATATTGAACAATCAAATCAGTTATTTGTCACTTACATGAAGTAACCAATGACATACTATAATTTTTGGAAAAAAAAAACAAAAAAAGAGTATATTGGTTCTTGTCAGAAGTAAAAAGAGGAACTTGAGAAGTTTTCAAGTATTATTACACCTATGTCTTCTGAAATACAAATCGTCCAATGTCAAAATTAAATTAGACATTTTCATACTGTATTTATCTTTTTTATCATAGATGGAATTGGTTTGGAATTCTAGAAGCCATAATTTGGCCAAGAAAGAGTGCTTTTGACTTCCATTTACTATAATGCAAAGACCATAATTGTAAGCTAGTGCCTTTTATCTTCTTATTACCACATGATTTGATTTTTTGGTATTGAACTCCATCATATAGGGATTGATTAGTCACCCTTTCTTTTCCCTCTTATTCGCTCTTTAGGAATTTGAATAATAAGATGTTGTATATTCTATTCTATTTTTGTAATTTTTTTCAAGAACTTTCAAAACATGGCATGCTTCACACAAACAAAACAATCATTTAAGCTTTTATTTTTTAACATAAACTGCCACCACCTCGTTCTATAAGCTAAATAGTGATGGCAGCGGTTAAGAAGGGAACTGTGAAGCTGTGAATAATTAGGGACTGTCCTGGAGGTCGAACCAGATTCAAAATTTATGGATTCAAGGTTTTAGTCTTTTTAGTTTCTGAATTCAAAATTAATAATTTTTGCATACTAAATAAAAAAATTTAGGATAAATATAAAGTTTGGACTAAAGCTACTGTGTTTGACCGATTTCGGTGCCGACACTCTAGCTATGCCCTTGATGTTGTTTGGGTTTCAACAATGTGTGGTCAGGAACCTCAACAAAATTATGGTAGAGGCGGATTCGATGAAAGAACTACAAGACTATGGCAAATTCTTCAAAATGTTGAGACAATCAAAGATATTGTTAACAAGAAGGGAGTGGTTGTACAATGAGAAACGAACAAAGTAATAGACAAGTCGCCTCTTTTAGTCATACTGGTATTGGGTACACGCGTTGCGCGTGGAACCCAATTGTTAAGGAGAATTCGATATAAGTAGTAAGCAATGGAGTGAAGATTGGTGGCGCAAAATAGTAGTAGCTAAGAAGAAATTTAAAAAGAAAAGATAGTTGCAAATGATATGAAAATATTTGGACCGTGGAGGAACAAATATAAAATTAGGGGCACAGAGTAGAACAGTTTGTTTAGTCGAACAACATGAAGTACCTGCGAATGGAACCCAATCGTCGAGGAGAATCCTGTTTAAATAATATGTGATGAGTTTAATTTTTGAACGCTTGGTTAGTTGTGTTAATAGTTTTGAAGAATTGTTCATCTTAGTTGAGTGATGTGACGCATTGGTTGCTGCGGTATAACCAGAACACTTGATGTTGACATTAATATCTTGAGTGAAAATGTAACATAATCCGTAACCGTATATCCGAAAATATGTATTTAAAAAATTGTGTCTCCACCAAATTGTTATTACATATCATTGTGATGAATAAATTTGGTTTGTCAAAATGTTGAACCACTGCCATAGCATCCACAGTTGACGACGCATATTCCTCGGACTTAGATAGATGACCACATAAGTGTTACTCTCTAACAAATTAACTTTATCTCCTCTAAATTTTGTGATACTGTTTACACATAGAGGTGCAAGGTTTCATTCTCCTAAGCTCAACTTTTCTTATCAGAACCTCGTTACCTTAAGTTTAAAAAGAAGTAATTCTAAAGATGTATAGATTTTCTTCATAGCTTAAATACGCTTCAAAAGGACATCAGTATGCCTACACATGATATAAGTCTAAAGATCGACAAAATAGTTCTTTTTAGGCTTGTCGACAAATCATGTCACATTGTTTTTTTTTTTTTTTTGTGATTCTGCGGTATCTCTTCAGCTCAATTGTCCTAGATATTACTTTGTGCCTATTAATCCACCAAGCATGTTTAATAAAGGATGAGTTGTTTATATGGAATTTCAAAAACTATAGTAAAAATAATTCAATTTCTGCCTAAAGGATCTAAATAGAATAGTAATAACAATAAGTTACAGTTATGCCAAGAAAGATTAAAAGCATTCATGAAAAGTATCATTCCTTTTCCGAGAAGGAATAAGAAAAGGAAAAAAAAAAATTCCCTTCTTAATGGTGATGAAGAAAAAGTAACACCAACAGCAAAAGAAGGAAAATTATATAATCATTAATTCAGAACAACTTAAATAGAAGAGGTAATTAACCAATTTCTCTAATCCATTATGGATACAAAACCAATTATATCAAAATAAGGAATTGATGAAGCTCTTGATTTTCTAAAGCTTTACGTTTGTGAGTTGCTTGATGCTTCTTCTGTGTTATTAAAACCCAAAGTAATATTTTTAAGTTAAGTAACTGAGCAATGATCTTCAATTTGAGGTGCAACAGATGATTTAGAACTCAGTACCCCTTACAATTTATTCACGCATTCAGCCAAGGTAAAGGCTTCCACCTAAAATATAAAAAAATGTGCTCGCCAATAAAATATTGTAGTTGATTTGGATAAAACACAATAATTACGTATACAAATGCATAAATGTTTTCAGTTTTTTTAAGAAAGAAACATGTTTCAAGCCGCAAAGAAAAAAACACACATATTAAAGCAGAAAAGGCAAACAAAGTATTCAGCAAACAGAACAATGGAGTCAGAACAGTATTTTCAACTTCCTTAGTAGAGACAACAATTTTCATCTAATATCTAATACAGGAAAAGTACAATTAAAAGTCATCGTGAATCAGTTTAAAGCTAAACTTCGTTTTCAGATAAATGCATGTAGTTCATTCGTAAGAAGCTAATGTTACAATGATTGAAAATACATATAAAATCAATTTATCAAACTAAAATAGATAAATGTAATTCTTAAAACATTGGATTATTAGAAAAAAAATATAAAATACAGGGTTCCACTAAGCTAGATAATGGAAAAAAATATACACACATATTTAAGGGACATGTTCTAACCATATCTGTCTAAACAAAGACCAAAAAATGGAGGTTGTAAACTTGAGTTGTGCTAAACTTAGCTTTCAGATGATTCCCTGTAGTTCAGGTGAGAGGCTATGTGATATATGTCAATCTTAGTTATGTTTAATCTTGATACTCATATAGTGTTGTATTCATCATTTGTTAACATCATCATATCTCTCTTTTATTGAAATTGTTGGTATTCATTTGGGCGCCATAGTCGGAACAGTCAACCCTGTTGTCTAATTGGGTGCATGTGGACAACAACAACCACGTCACCTAGAGGTAGTGGAAGGGGCACATACATTTCAGCACAACTCTTTCTACAGTATATTCCTTTCAATGTATTGGTCATTAACTTCTTCATTCCTGAACTTACCTCCTAAAAGTTTAAAGTTTTAACATGGTCTACTTACTTGGATTCTAAACTTACTGTTGGTTCAGGTATACGCTTTCTATTTGATAGTGGGAAATAGACCCCTCCAGCCTATATCTTATCAAAGCAGGGACTCCATCCTATAGTTTAGTGTTCCTTATATAATTTAAAATGCTATATAGTCATCAGAAAACATGAGTGCATTTTATTCAATCTATTATGTTTTCTTGGCTTTTTACGGGCTCAACCTTGATCCTGAATGGAGGAGGTCCAGTCAATAAGCTTCTTCTTCTATAAGCCTCATTTTGTTAGTTTAGCAGCTTAAGAACGTCTATAATTGTGGCTTTCCTTTTAGTATCCCAATTAGATACTACAAATGGCAGGTTTCAAGGCCTCTTTTCGAAGGCTGCCAGAATAGGTAAGTTAGCTGCACTGCGTATTGCTAATGAGATGTCTGCATAAATTCAATAATGTTGCCTTAGTTCACTAACTTTTTCTTACATAGTTGAAGATGCTAAAATGACTACATTTCTTTTAATTCATTTTGTGGGGTGAGGAAGTTGTTGAAACATAAACTGTTTTTATTTGGAAGGGCTAAAGCAACAATCAAGCAGGAGATCAATATAAACAGCAGAAAATAATATAATATTTTCTTTCCCTTCACATTTTCAAAATACAACGATCAACCTAAATCAATGTCACGCAAATCAGGTTAGCAAGGAAATCAAACAAAACTCCAGCACGTTCAGGAATGCTTTATTACTGATAGCAAATAGTTTCAGAATTGGCATTCACGGCTTGAAAATGTTTAACAGACAGATTTTAAAACATAATGTAGCTGACATGTTCTCATAATCAATATCTTCTTTCTTGCAGTAGTCGCAACTTGCACTGCTCTTTTTAACGGTCACTTTCTTATAGCACTTTTTGCAGCCAGCATACCACAAATCATCGAGGTTGATAATGTCAAGTAAGTTGGCATCGAACCTATAGTACTGATCCTATGAAGAAAAAATTCAGGAGAATTATTTAAGATACACTTCAATAAAAAGCAGTATCTAAATCGAAGTATTTTAATTGCTCTTGATAATCCAACACGTCATAAGAAGATCAATTATAAAACTCTGTCATTGAAAATAATCAATGTGATAAGCTGTAGGACAAAAAAAATCCAGAAGAGAAAATGCAAATGGCTTCTAAACACCTTCTAAATAATCATAGCCGAATGATATGATCTGCTATTATGCTAAATTAACAGTATATTGAATAGGTTCATCAGAGGACAACATATAGCCAGAATTTAAGAAGATATCAAAACTTATTGTCTTACATCAGACATAACATAAATCAAGTTTAGCACACGAATGTGAATTGATCTACCGGCTGAAATTTGGACGATTAGATTGGTAACATATTCATTGATGGCTGAGTTTAGACTCATTTGGCACACCATAAAAAAAATCAAAACATAAAGGAAATACCTTCATATTGGCAGATTTTTCTTTTATTATATCACTGAGTGCGACTCTCTTTGCTTGTTATATTATTCTGCTTGGCATGAAGCTTATGTCGACACCGCAAGCTTTCATGGCTGTATGCCTGAGTAAAAATTATTTAAAAGGAAAGCAGGTCCTATAGTACATTTAAATGAATAAAAAATGTAAGCACATAATCTAATCAACGTACCACTTCTGGAAATCTTCTGCTATTTCAAATTTTGGATCCAATAGAACACTGCTAACAGGACTCGATGAAAGTCCAAAATCACCTATACAACAGGGAGACCAGTTATAACTGTAACCTTCATGTTCTGTAGGAGGTAATGGAATCATACAGAAGGTTGTGAGCATTAGACCTTGGTAAATGGAGCCTCTAATATTACAAAAGTCAACAATAGGGTTATCATTTTGAAAGCTAGCTAACTTTGAGCCCTCTATTTCAGCCAAGTCTCCCCACAATATCAATATTTTTCGGTCATATCTACAACTAATAATATCTGAAAAATATGTACTTTGCTTAAACTAAATCTGTTAATCACAATAAGCAAACAGAGGAAAATATTTGCGAGGAAACTCCGATGGCAATGGCAGTCAAGGCATATTGAAGACAAACGTATGTTTTCAGTCATAACAGAAATCGGTAAGGTCCGATGAAATGCACAACCTGCCGTCTGTGATTACTACTTCACGCCTTGTGCTGCGGCCTTCTCCAATTAGTGGTTTCACTTGTAATAAAATGCCTACGACATCTGTACAAATCATTTAATTAGTGCAGATGAAAACTACAATTAAATGTAGCTGAAACTACCAATAAGGGGATGTTGCGTATTACCAAACAAAGTTCCCACTGGCATCCTTGCAGCCTCAACAAAAGAGATGAAACCATTGGCGAAGTTTTCAGTTATGGTACATTCTGTAACTTTTGTATGCTGGCGGAATGAAATTTCGACTTTACCATTCACGAATAAGTACTTCGTTTTTGGGATCCAAATCTTCTCATCTTCGATGTAGTACGCCTGAAGTGGTTCGAAGTAATTTTTCCAAGTTTGGATTTGTTCGTTGAAAAGAGTACCTTGTATTTTCGTCCCCTGTTATATCACAAATATGCAGCATTGTCACTGAAAATAGCAGGGTCGCGGGTAAGCAGTAGTAAACATTCAAATATCATTACCTCTTCATCTACGAAAATTATCTGATAATACCCTCGCCATTTGAGGTTTTATAGTCTTTTATTGGGCCTCGGCGCAGAACCAATACTTTAATAAGCCATTTTGTTTGAAGCAGTTTCAACTCGCTAATAGGTATCAATTGTTTCCCCTGATCTACTTCGCTCGCCATTGTGATATATCCTGTCTAGGGAGTAGACCGAAGCACTATATATACATTAATTATTAGGGAAGGATTTGCAAATAAAGCAAAACATGAGTTGAATAATATAACTTGGGTTTCTGTATAATATAATCAACCTGCAAGGTCGTTTAATCGACGACAATAAAGAAACTATTTAAAAAATTATGTGGTTTGAATAACCTGAGATGCAACTTTAGCGGACAATGTTATGCAATTATAAGTAATATTTGTATTTAAGCAAAATCAAAGGTGTAGAGTTCATACCGAGTTTCTGCTGAACTAAGCAAAGGAGGCTGAAAAAAAATGGAAGACCAAATTGAATAGCAGTATAGCTTGTGAATTTTGAAGAAAATTTTACGGTTATTTTGGGGGATTTAACAAACTTACCTGCCTGGTTAAAATATTGATGATGACCGAAAGTAAACCAAATCAATTGAAGATATATATTATGTAACAGAATTTGATAGGAGACATACGTTAATTGTCGGAGGTGGAACGGCAGAAGGAGTTGTACGGATAAAATAACAGAGAAGGGAAGATATAGAGATCTGAAAACTTGGGGGGAAGTATATTGTAGATGAGATTGAAATAATGAGCAGTAAATCTATGGTTAATGGATTTGGAGTAATGGGAAAGGGCGCTTAATCTGCCTGGCTACCTTCAAAGTATAGAAGATGAATAGGTGGAGATGCTTGAGGATCAGAGCTTAGCTGCTGGTAATTGTAGGTGGAAGGTGTGAGGTTTATGTAATTGAGGAGCTTTGGTGTACCTGTTAGTATCCTACCTTTTAAATAATTTTTATTTTTTTTAAAATTCAATTTTTTAACTCTCAAACTGTAATTTAAATTATGTTGTAGGGGCTAAACGGTCGTTTACATTAAGCTATATGGATTGGCTCCTTTAGAATAGTATGATGATATGATGATTCATTAATAACACATTATATTTACACAAGTTATGAAGGATTGTCAAGACATGCGTGAGGGCTCATCCAATTAGATAAATGTAAGATGGCGTCTTTCGGGATCAAGACACCTAAAGGCGTAGATTAATTATGTCGGATATGCCAAAAATATGAGAGTAGCGTCAGAGTAGCCCCTAACACTGGACTTTAGTTCAAAATTTTCTGACGATGGCCAAACCATCAAGTACTTTTGAGCTAAAATTTTGCACTTGTCAACAAAATTTATGGCGTCCTGACGATTGGTACTAAAAATGTAAGAGTTTCCTTACGGAGCCAAAAGTGTGAAAGCAGCACCAAATCTGTCCAGGGCACACAAAAGCATGATTCTGATTAGGGCCCATAACAGCCTTTAATCTGAAAAGGATTATTTTGACGAGTAATCTGATTTTAAGTCTCCTCAACAAGAAACAGCCATAACTTAAAAATACGATAGTGTTTTGATGCATTGTCAGTAAACCTCATGAAAATTTTCTAACATTTTAAATTAACCTCCAGGAAATTTTCTTGAATTTAATTCGAAGTTCCAGAAACTTTTATGTACATTTCACTAGCTACTTTTCCGTATTTGTTTAGTTGTGGTTTTTTTCTAAAACTTGGTGGTTGTTTTCTTTCAGCGCCCTAAAAAGTGGCTACAAGGTAAATTTATATGAGTGAGCTACTAAAATAGTCACTGAACTAATGTGAATTATCTAAAAAAAAAGTTACTCTCGTTTGATTTGGGACAAAATTATCACTCAACTTATCTAAAGGACCTTAAAAAGTCATTCTCTCAAGTTGTGGTTAAAATTCACCAAAAAATGCTGATGTAGCATTTTATTCTAGTTATTTAAAAAAAATAGACCCAACAAATATTTTAATTTTTTTTTTAAAATCAAGTTTAAATTATTAGCCACCTCGAAATTTTATGCAATAGCAAAAAAAAAAATTTAAGGTATTAGCCACCTCAAAATTTTAGACGTTTGACCATTATAAATCAAACTTCAAACTTTGAATATGATGTTTGTCTATGACAATTCAACTTCAAACCTCTCAAATTTTGTTATTTTTTTAAAAAAAATAAGAATATGTCATGGAAAAAGATTCTAACTTAAAAGTAAAAACCAAATTTGTTAACGAAAATGTCTAAAAGATATACCGCATATGAAAATACATAAAATATAATAATTATTAGCCCAAAAATATGTAAAAAAAACTTATGGTGCTGCACATTTCAAGTATAATTGTTGGGAAAATTTTCAATAACTACATCAGTTATAATTTCTAATTACAATCTTTAGCATATTTATTGTGGTACCTAATTACAAAACTACCATAATACTATTTCCACAGTTTGAGCATTCTTTTAAATCAGCTTAACTGAATGCCAAATTATTAGGGCGTATACTTCCATGATCCTTCTAATCATATGAAGTTCTCACACTTTACATAGATATTTATAATTAGTATGTGATGCGCAATTTACGGTTGAAGGAAATCAAATATACTATTAATATGCAAATATGACATTAATATACATCAGTAATGTAATCACCTAATTTTGGCTAAATTTGTCTTAATTAGGACGTTAAAATTTGAGAATTAACAAAAAATTACTTGTTATATGTTTAATTATAATCTATGTTTAATTGTGATATTTAGTGTGGATTATGTGATCTTATGTTGATTAATTTTTGGGTGTAGTTCCTTTTAAGTGGCCAGTTGTAAAAAATATACAGCCCAAAATACAAGCCCGGCAGCCCATATGTATAACCCAAGCCCATACTCACTAACTATATAAGCCAAACATAACATTTTTGCTCATTTTTTACACAAAATCAGAAGTTAGGGCCAATATGTTGAAATTTTCACTCTCCTTGCCGGAAATCGCTCCGCCGTTGGTCCGCCGTGGCCCCGCCACTGCTCCGCCGCCGGCCACCACCTCCGGTGGCCGGAAAAATATAAAAATTACATCAATCGACTCCTCTCGCCTCCCTCATTCTGTTTCTCAACTTGGATTCCTCAAAATCCAAACCGTTTGGAGTAGATCGGACTTTGAAAAGCTCGACTCCGGCCAACTTGACCTCTTTTCGGGTAAGTTTTTGGTTCCCTCTCCTCCTCTTCACTTTCCCCGTCACCCCTTGTACCCCCATTTCCCAAATACCCCATTCCCTTTGCCCGTTTCCTTTTTTTTCTTCTTCTTTCCCGTTTCTGTTTTTTCTTTTCTTTTATTCTCCTTCTTACTTGTTTTCTGTTTCTGTGGATGTTGTTGATTGGGAGTTTGGTGGAGGTTTTTGTTTGGAGAAATTTTGTTTTCAATCCGTTGAGGCAGCGTTTGATTAGGCCAGTGTGATGATGATGATTGTTTGGGGATAAATGGTGTCGAGGCAGTGAGGACTAGGGCCGGGACTGTTAAGATTTGTGTTTCTGTTGCGATGAGGCTGTGATGTTTTGGATGTGTTGTGGATTTGTTTGCTGCAATTTTCTATTTAGCGAGGCAGTACGAGGGAGTGTTAGGAGTGAATCCGGGGCTGTGACAAAATTGATCAGCGGGGACGTGAGGGACACGATGAAGCAGTTGTTTGAGGCGATACAGAGCAATGATGAGGCGACGTCGAGGCAGCATTGGTGGCGAAGCAATGGGACTATGGTGAAAGTTTCTTTTTTGGCGACTCGATGGCATAGCAGCTGCTGCGACAGTAGTAGCTATGGCAATTAGGTGGCAATGACGGGTGAGACAATGTCTAGCTTTATATTTTTCTTTTCTGACTGTTGGATTTTTGCTAGTGTTTAAGAATGTTATTGCTTTAGGTGTTTGTTCTGATGAAATAATAGTATGTGAATTGAATCATTTTATATGTTTGTTAATTAAATGGAATTACACTATAATTGGCGGATGGATTACTTTGTCAACCAGCCTAATTCTCGTTTTTCTAATCAGTGTATTAAAATTTTTGTAACATGTAGTTTTATATATATGTCAGCGTGCATAGGCATAGTTTTATCATCGAAATGGCTATTGTTTCCATTCAGTTGTGACGTTGTTGTCCAGTATGGTCTCTTTGCGAAAAGATGTTACTCCTATTCTTTTATTTGGATCCTGCCTATCCAGTTTTAATGTTCAAATATGCTGCTGATCCATGCGCTTGTTGTATGATTAATTATGTGTGAGGTAGTGCAAGGAAGTCTTGGGAATTTGTTTTGGTTTAGTTAGTTTAGTTTTGATCTAGTTTAGGAGGCCTTGGTGTCTTGCCTAGCTCTGTTTAGTTTGGGGTTGATCTGCTCTTTTCAGCTATTTAGAATTGCTAAAGTTTGAGTTCTGGGATTTTGTTAGATACGTTTAGAATTTGGTTACTCTTTAGAATAATTTAGTTAGATTTAGTTGGCTTTAATTGGTCTTAGTCTTTTAGCTAGTGTGATGAGTGTTTAGTGTCCTTTTAAAGGACATTTCCTTGCATTATTTCAGCCTTTTTGGAGCTGTTTTAATAGCTGAAACAGTGGTTGTCCTGCTGCTGTACTTTGGCTGAAAATAGAGCTAAAAAGCACTCAAGTATAGAGGTGTGGGCTTGTACTTTTGTACAAGTCCACACCCCACCTTTTGGCTCTCAATTTCAGCCATAAATAGGGCCATTTAATGCCCTCATTACAACCAACAACCTTGCTGAAAATTAACAGGGAGAAGAAAAAAAAATAGAGTGAAAAAAAATTGTAAGTCTGAGAGGGAAAGAATTTAAAACCAAAAGACTATTACTCCAAGAGTCTTTTGGGGTGTAAATTCACTTCTTCTAAGGTCAAGAAAGGCGTCGAAAGTTTTGTTTAGTGGCTGGTCACTCTGCGTTTGCTGTGTTGTGCTTTTGGATCTTTGGCTTACTAGGTAAACATCCTTATCCATCTTGTAATTTATCCAAAAGTATGTTATCACACAAGGCATGAAATTGGTAAAGTAATTGTTATATCCCTATTCATGTTGACAAACTTTTTATGATAAGTTATGTTACTTTAATGTTCATATGTTTCCAGTTTGTTGCTGTGTTAACATGTATAGAAAGTGAGTGAAATTTTTTTTTTTTTACAAATGTAGGCCTTTAGTACCTTAACACGTTTAAAGAGTAGAACTGTTGGTTTAGTTGTGTGATGGGGGAAATCTGGATGGAATTATAGTATTTTCTTTCACAAAAAATAGATCTAAAATTTTTTTTTGAATCACTTTTGTGTGAAAATTGGCCAAATCTGAAACAAGTAGGCAAAAATAGGACATAAGTGCAAAGTGAATCAAAACTGCTTTCTGGAACGAGTGGAACGAGTAGGCTGTGGATTTAGGACATCTTTTAAATTCTGACCACGCTTTGATTTTTATTAAAGAACAGTCACCATTTGAATGTAAACATAATGTGATCAATTTTGCAAAACACTTTAAAACTGCCCATTTTCGCAAAAAACCTTCAGCCCATATCATTGCAAATTGTAAACGTTTTCTTTTAAAATGCAACTCATAAAGCTATTCAATTTGACAAATGGCCCATTATATGTATATACTTTAGTAATCCATATTTTAATAAGGGTAAAATTTGGGAGTCCCAATTTGTCATTTAGTCGTTAGCAGTTATACTTAATTAAATCGATTAGGCAAATTAAATAGGAGCGAAAAGTTTTTTTTTCTACGATTGAGTTTAATTATAAGTATGACTCGCGGTCTGCTTATTAGGCTAAATGAAATTAATTCTATTAAACTCATGTCGTGTTAAGCAATAAGAATAAAATAATTTTTGCAAATAATCTTTACGGCATCCTATTAACGCCAACGGGCTTAACCCATTATAATTTTGGCAAACAAATCACCTTTAATAAATAGTTTCATTGAAGTTAATTAGATTCTTTTGAAATAGACCAGTCCTCTGTGAGGTTGGAAATACGCAATACATTTTTCTTATTTATTTACTTATTATGAATCAAAGTGTAAATTCGTCCAGTCCTTTGTGAGGTTGGAAAGAAATGATACGCTTTTCTTTTACAAAATCAAAGTATAAATCCAAATCAACGTCAAAAGATAACAACCATATTTTAATAAATTAAAAATTGCGACAATAAAGCAACTGTGCTCAGCACAGGACTCGAGGGTGCCTAATACCTTCCCGAGAGTCAACTGAGAACCTTACCCGAATCTCTAAACGCAGACCATTAGACGAGTCAAAGGTGTTCCAAGGTACCTTCTGGTGACTTGGCACACCTTAAACTATGTCAAGTGGCGACTCCGAGTTCTCTAAATAAATTTGTACCTTTTTGAACACCAGTCACGAGCCTTTAAATAAATAAACTCGCACCCGCGCAGTTAATAATAAATTAATTTTTTAGGGCGTGACAGCTTGGCGACTCCGCTGGGGAAATTAGTGAAAACTAGAATCTCCGGCTTTGATAAATTGTCGCATGTTTTAATTTATTAAATATTTGGTTGTTATTTTATTGCCGTTATCACCTGAAAAGTTGAATGTTACTGCTTTGATATTGTTGAACTGTATATATAAACTGTCTTCCTCCGCAACCCACTGAGTCTCTGAAACACACACACACGTGCACTTACCAGATTGCTTGTGGCATCTGGGACTTTCTTACTAAATTGCCCATGATTTAGGAGGAAGGCGTGACGGGGTTTTAGGCCGGACACACTGTCTCCGGATGGCCCTGATGCGCTTTCCGCCCGGTTTATCCACCGGGTTTTCAGCCAGTCTAGACACTGAGTCAGTTGTGTCACCTAGAGTTAAACCTTTAGGCCCAATTATCTGCATCATATCCGACTTAATGAGGTGCGATACACCGGTATTGCACTTGTCTAGGTTGACTACCTTTTGTCTGAACGGGACCCACTTCCCGGGAAAGACTTGTCTAAAAAAGCATTCTATGTGTTGCATGCGATTAGGAAAGGTTGTTATGCTGACCAAGTTGGGGAGAGACGGATTTCAAAAGAAAAAAAAAATAGAAAAAAAAAAGAAAAAAAGAAAAATGAAAGGAAAAGTGAGGAAGAGGTTGAATTTTATGTTTTAAATGTAAATGTTTTGCTATTTTTATAAAATTGAGTCATACTGCTGTAATGGCAAATTTTTGTAAAAAAACGTCAGTGTTTGCCGTCTTTTGTATATGTCAGTTTGTGCCGTTATAATGACGAAAATTTTACAAAAAAAAATATGTACATACTTAGTAGTTAGAAAGTCAAAAAAATTTTCGTGTCAGTTTTCACGCCGTTATAATGGCGAATTTTTTAGAAAAAGGCTCGTATACCGATGTTGGGAGTTTTTGAGATCCAGTTTTTTCACGTCGTTATGCCGGCAAATTTTTGCAAAAGTACTGTAGTGTTCATCACTGGAAATGAAATTTTGTTTTGATGTCAATGTGGCGTCGTTGTGACGTCGAATTTTTTCTTTTATAAATTACATCTAAATACCAATGTGGGTAATTTCCTGGAGTCAGTCCTGATGCCGTTATGATGGCAAAATTTTTCGATTCTCTTAGGGTCAACTTTACGTCATTACAATGACAAAAGTTTTTTTTGAAAATTGGAGTTTCGAATTAGCAGTTTAGGCATCTGTTTTGCTCTGTCGGTCAGTTGTTTTAAGTTGTTCTCAGGCTTTCAAACATTTGACACATTTTTTTTATTAGGAACAATGGCTGCATCATCTTCTAGGACAGTCAAAAGAAAATACCCTGCTGATGCCATTCCACCCTCTATTATGATGACTGATGGCCCACCCAAATCGGATAAATCTCTAAAGTCTTGGTGGGACACAATGAGTGAAATGCAGAAAGATATAGTCCAGGAGAAGATTGGTTTTCTGACTGACCTTGTGACTAAAACTATTGTCCCGCGGCGAGACTTGGTCAGTGCACTAGTTGGGTTTTGGAACCCAAACCAAAATACCTTCTGCTTTAAGGGGTTTGAGATGACGCCGACCCTCGAGGAAATAGCTGGGCTTCTTAAGCTGGATTTTGAGAAAAAGAATATGATTGCTCCAAGGAAGGTTAATGAGCGTGATTTTTTTCAATAATATCAAGCTACGAACGGACCTCTCAATTGCTAGTGTTCGTCACGGCTGGATTTCATTTGATTACCTTTATGATCGTTTTGGGGCCGATAATGGTTTTAAGAAGTATGGATTTGAGTTCCACGATAAGCTGAAATATGAAGATTGGGTACTCCTCTGTCCTAAGGTCTTTGTGTTCGCTTTGCTAGGGTTGTTGGTTTTCCCACTACCGGATAGAGCGATATCCATTAAGGTCAGCTGGACCATGGCAGCTTTGTATGGTGGAGCACCAGATGCCACTATCATCCCGACGATTCTGGGTAGTATGTTTCATGCTTTGACTCGATGCCACAAGGGAGAGAGCAGTTTCTTCGAGGGGTGTAACCTTCTATTACAGGTCTGGTTCTTGGAGCATGTACGCCCTTGCCCACCTCGTGATATTCTTAGGTGCTGTGACATCGATTATCTTGAATATCATCTCGAACACATCGAGAGGTATAAATTCCCAGGAAGTGAGCCGGATTGGAGGTCTTTCTTGAACTCTCTCACGCCGGACAAGATTTTGTGGCAGTGTAGCTGGTTTCCTAAGAGGGAGGTTGTACACAGATGCGTGGATCGTCCTTTTCTCGTTCTGATGGGTTTGACAGCATCCCAGCCTTATGTTCCTCTGCGTGTACTTAGGCAATTGGGTCGAAAGCAGGAGATCCCTATAGTTGAGGACATGAGTGCATATGCCTCAGACTATCCTCTCAACCCAGCTACTCTTAGAGGTGAGATCCTGCGCCTGTGGGATACTAGGAGGCACCTCGCAAAAAGCACACAGGTTCAGGATGGACTTAAGGGGGAGGTCGTTCGGGAGTATAAGTTCTGGTATTATCATCAGCCCATACCCAAAGAGATGCCCGCGAGGTCGAGAGCAGGCATGGTTGACACTGAGGCCAGGCTGGATATGCAGGTTCAGCTTGCTAGGCACGAGATTAGGAAGGAATGCCGTGATACCATACAAAGCTTAATTGCAGAGAGGGATGCCGCCAGAGCTGCTCAGTCAGAGAGTGAGGGTTTCGCGCATCAGCACCTAGACACAGTCAGACGACTCCGTGCCATGCACTCACAGGCATTGACAGAGCGGGATGCCGCCAGAGCTGCTCAGGCAGAGAGTGAGGGTTTCGCGCATCAGCACCTAGACACAGTCAGACGACTCCGTGTCATGCACTCACAGGCATTGACAGAGCGGGATGCCGACAGGGCAGCTTTGTTGGAAAGCAGGAAAAGGGAAGAGTATCATCGCCAGGATGCCATAGATTCTCGAGCTCGACTTGACAGGGCATTAGAGCAGGGTGAGCAGCTCAGAGGGCTAGCACAGGACCGACTTCGAGATATACAGGCTGCAGGACGGACCATCAGTGTAGCTTATCGGCAAGTTTATGACTCCGCTACATATGTGGCACGGTCCATCGATGAGTATAGGAGGCTTCCCGCAGAGGACATACTCCCACATGTGCTTCCCTTTGTCACTAGAGTTGCGGCAGATTTGAATGGATTGCGTCGTACTTTTGCAGAAGGCCCGCCAGCAGATCCCGTGGAGCCATTTGAGTTCGACCCAGAGGAGCCAGCTGACTTTGTGCCCCAGTCACCCTAGTAGATACATCAGGCCAAGATGATGCAGATTATTGCTTTTTGTCATTTATTTTACATCCTGGCATTGTTGTACTTTATGTCGCTTTTGGATTTGGCATGTTGTAATTTATTTTCACCTTTTTAAGTCATTTGTACGTCCCTTTTGGTCGTGCTCCGGAAGCACCGTATGTACTTTTTCTTTTGAAGTAATGAAAATATTTTGCTTATTTTTATGTGTCAATTCATTTCACCCTCTAGCCTCACTTGAAAAAAAAAAAAAAAAAGAAAGAAAAGAAAGGAAAAGAAAAGAAAGAAAAAAAGAAGAAAGAAGAGAAAAGAGATCAAATAATACACTTGGGGATCTAATCTAAACCAATTTGGGATGACGCATAACGACCTTAGGCATTGTTCAGGCCGACGAGCAAATTCATATTCCATGCTATCTTGTTGCACTAACGTGTTTTGATTTGTTTAGAGCTTGAGCAACTGCCGTGCTGGCCCCACATTCCTATTCCACCAGAATCAAGGGACCACTGCCTGTTCCAGAAGTGGTTGAAGCACCTCTTCAAGAAGATACTCCAGCAACGATGGCCGAAGAAACTGAGAATACTGAGCTGGTTCGCTTGGCTGAACAACAGGCTAAGATGGCCGAGGATTTCACGGCCATGAAAGAAATGATGATGCAACTGGTCCGTAACTTGTCGGCAGTTCAGGCACCTCCTGCTCCGCCAGGTGCTGCTGGTTTCACGGCGAATGCTCAGCCACCAGGGCAAGGGCAATCTACAATGGTAGAAGACCCCCGTTATCCTCCAGGGTTCGGTCCACATCCAGAAACTGAAAACGTAGCTGGACCCTCTACTGTACAACCTGGGGCACAATTCCCACAACATGGACAACATGGCCAAGCCCAAGTTCCTGCCACAATATTCACTGTTCCTGCAGGACACACATTGCAAAGGTCAAACAGTGACCCACAGTTGAGGGCTCGTGATCAACAATTCGACCAAACCCGGGGCAATGTACTCCGCCCCACTGAGTCGTATGATCATGGACACCACCCAGAATCACATGCTGATGTCGAAAGATTGGGGAAAACAGAAGAGGCTGACTTTGCTCGGAAATTGAAAAGCTTGGAGCAAACTGTGAAAAACATCCAAGGGCAAGGGGGTAAAGCAAGTATTTCATACAAAGACATGTGCTTATTCCCTCATGTGCCATTGCCTGAAGGCTTTGTTGTGCCCAAATTTGATCCATACACTGGGCAAAGTGACCCGAGGATCCATGTGAAGATATACCTTAACAAAATGAGGGGTATCGAGAAGGACGAATTATTGATGGCGTACTTTGCGGACAGTTTGGGAGGACCGGCAACAGAATGGTTTGTGCAACAAGATGTTTCCAAGTGGGTCACCTTTGACGACATGGCCAGCGCTTTCCTGAATCATTATGGCTACAAAATGGAGGCTGCTCCTGATCGTTCTTCTTTGAAGACGATCACAAAGAAACCAGGCGAAAGCTTCAGAGAGTATGCCTATAGGTGGCGCGAACAGGCGGCGCGTGTGAGCCCTTTGATCCCAGACGATAAAATGGTCGAAGAATTCATCGAAGTGCTTGACGAAACATACTACCAGGCGATGGCCTCTGCCCTTGGAAAGCAATTTAGTGAAGCAGTAAAAATTGGGGAGATGATTGAGAGAGGAATCAAAGCAGGCAAGATTGTGAGCCAAACAGCTTTGAGAGCCACGACCCAAGCGTTGCAATCAGGGTCAGGTACTTATGGGAAGAAGAAAGAGAAAAAAGACGAGGTGGCAATGGTGGGTCCTGGACCGAGAATAAATGATGGGAGATACAACGACCGTCAAGGGTATATTCAGGCACCCCCGCCACAACAATTCTATCCAACTCACGGCCAACAATTTGCCATGCCGCAGTTCTCATTCCCTGTAAATGCAGCATCTTATGCTCAGCCTCTATCTGGTCCACAGTGGCGTCCACCCCCTGCTCCAGTCCAATATAACAATCAACAGGCACATACTCAATTCCAGGCTCACCAGGAGATGCCTTACCGACCACGAGGTCCGCAGGGCTTTCGTCCAAACATGCAACAGAGAAACATGCAACAAGAGAAAAGGCAGTTCACCCCACTGGGGGAAACTTACACTAATTTGTTTGAAAAGTTGCAACAAGCCAATCTGTTGAAGCCAATCCCGGGAAAAGTGAACCCCAACGGAAGAGTTGATCATTCACGCCATTGTGCATTTCATTCTGGAGCACCTGGACATGATACAGAATCCTGCTGGGAACTCAAAAGGGTAATCCAGGCAATGATAGACAATAATCAGATAAAAGTCGTAGGGGATGAAACACAAAATGTGAATCAAAATCCTTTACCGGCTCATGATGTTCAAAACAACGTACACATGGTAGGGATGGTATGCATAGAAGAGGACATGAAAGGGAAAGCCGCCAAGCAGATTGTGGCAGTTGGTTCCTCTCCAGACATCAAAGGCCCTGAGCCGTTTATTGTTGTAATCAGGGGAAAGTCAAGTGCGTCTGTTGTCAACAAAGCAAAGCAAGATACTGCGGTTGAGCCAAGTTTCACAATTCCGGCTGCAAAGCAGGAAAAGATTCATGACAGTGCACCAGTATTTATTGTGCAAGGGGCATCATGCCAGAAAGCTCCGGTCTTCGAGGTCAAGGCAAAGAAGTGTGAACCAGTTATCATCACTCAAGCAGCGCAACTCCCTGTCAAAAGTACAAAGGCCGTTCCTTGGAACTACAACAAAACAATTGTGTCTTACAACGGGAAAGAAATCATGGAGGTTGCTGCAGACGTGAATGGTCTAACTCGGTCCGGGAGATGTTTCACCCCGGAAGAATTGAGAAAGGCAAAGCCGGGTCGAGAAGACCAAGGACCCATCAAAGAGCCGGTGTCTGAGAAAGAAGCTGAAGAATTTTTGAAGAAAATGAGGTCGACAGATTATTCCATCGTCGAGCAGCTGAGAAAGACTCCAGCTCAGATATCACTCTTGTCTCTACTTATGAACTCTGAAGCACATCGCAATGCACTGTTGAAGATATTGAATGAGGCCTACATTCCTGAACAAACTACTGTGGCTAATCTGGAAGCACTTGCTGGCAGAGTATTTGAGACTAATCGTGTGATGTTCACCGATGAGGAGCTGCCAGCAGAAGGAACCGGTCATAATCGAGCGCTTCATGTCTCAGTTAAGTGTGAAGACTCCTATGTCACACGTGTTCTAATAGATGGTGGCGCGGGATTGAACATTTGCCCTCTGTCTACATTGAAGAGTCTAAGGGTGGATATGAGCAAAATCAGGGCAAGTTCCTCTGCTGTTCGTGCTTTTGACGGTGGAGTTCGAGAATCTTTAGGCATCATCAATCTTGAGTTAACCATTGGGCCCGCTACCTTCAGCATTGAGTTTCAAGTCATGGAGACGGATGCATCATACAATCTGTTACTGGGCCGACCATGGATTCACATGGCTTGTGCAGTACCATCCACAGTTCATCAGGTGGTCAAGTTTACTTGGGATAATCAAGCTGTCGTGGTTTATGGAGAGGATGACTCACAGTTTAACAATAGCCTGGACGTACCAGCCCTTGAAGCCGTCACTACACGCCCGACCATCATGTATCAAACCTCCGATGTGGTGTATGTGGAAAAAGTAACAGAAGGGAAACCTATACCCATCCCAAGAGTGTCAGAGACGTCTATCATGATGGCGTCCGAAATGTTAAAGCATGGTTTCCAATTTGGAAAGGGTTTGGGAGCATCACTACAAGGCAGGGTAAATCCAGTTTATCCAAATGGTGTGCAAGGCACGTGGGGACTGGGTTTCAAGCCAAAAGCAGCTGATCGCAAGCAAGCAAAGAAAAAGAAGTCAGAAGTTTGGTCTCTCCCAAAGCCAATTCCGTGTCTCGCTCAGTCTTTTGTGGGTTATGTTATGAAACCAAAGGTTGTCGCTACAAATGTCAACACAGTGGAAGACAATCAGGATGCACCATTTGATCTAGGTGGCATTTTTGAAATCTGCATGGTACAGCCGGGTGAAGGCTCCAGTAATGCTTCAATTCAGTACATTGGCCCGGACGTGCACCTGACTAACTGGAATGCAACTCCCTTCCTCATCAGGAAGGGGTCTTGGTAGACTGTTGTTTTACAGTTTTCTTTTGAATACACTTGGATATTCTAAGGGTTGTATGCCAAGTGTATTATTTTGCTCATCTTTCCTTTTGTAATTCAAACCCTTTTTCATTAATGAAAGGCCATGAGCCAAGCTTTACTTCAATCTCTGTTCATATTCCTAATTTTATTCTATTTTTGTTTATCTGTAGTGATATATCTGCTGGTCCTGATATCATGACATGTTCAAGGAACTTATCATCCATCCAGGGACCGCAATCTGATTTTGGCTCCATAACCATAGTTGAGGTTGAAAGTGATGAAGAAAACATTGAGGAATCTGTTAACAATACTGAATATGATGGAGAGCAGGCGGATTTTGAAATAGGCCTGGAAGTTGAACGCCATGAGGGCAAGCCTAAACCCAATTTGGCTGATACAGAGGATGTTAATCTTGGGAGCCCTGATGATGTGAGGGAAACCAAGATAAGCATGTATGCTCTACCTGAAGTGAAGAATGATATTCGGAAAGTGCTCTTTGAATATCGAGATGTTTTTGCATGGTCGTATGATGAGATGCCGGGTTTGAGTTCTGAATTGATAGTCCATGAATTGCCAATTCAACCTGGTTTCCCTCCAGTGAGACAAATGCAACGGAAGTTCAAAACCGATATGATCAAGAAAATCCATGATGAAATAATGAAACAGCTGGATGCAAAAGTGATTCAATCGGTTCAGTACACTACTTGGGTTGCAAATGTTGTTCCGGTTCCTAAGAAGGATGGAAAAACAAGGATATGTGTCGACTATCGAGATTTGAACAAGGCGAGTCCCAAAGACAATTTTCCATTGCCTAATATTCACACTCTCGTAGACAATTGTGCCAAACATGAGATACAATCCTTTGTTGACTGCTATGCCGGATACCACCAAATCCAGATGGATGAAGATGATGCATACAAAACGGCATTCACTACGCCTTGGGGAACTTATTGCTATAGAGTGATGCCGTTTGGTTTGAAAAATGCTGGGGCAACCTACGTGAGAGCTATGACCGCCATTTTCCATGATATGATGCATAAAGAAATAGAAGTGTACGTGGATGATGTGATCATCAAGTCTAGAACTGCTGAAGACCACGTGAGAGATCTCAGAAAGTTCTTTGAAAGGCTCCGTAGGTACAATCTGAAGCTGAATCCAGCAAAGTGTGCATTTGGTGTGCCTGCTGGAAAATTGTTAGGTTTCATTGTTAGTAGGCGAGGTATTGAACTGGATCCCGCAAAGATCAAAGCAATACAAGAACTACCTCCGCCTCGAACCAAGAAGGATGTTAAAAGCTTTCTAGGCAGGCTAAATTACATCAGTAGGTTCGTTGCTCAACTCACCACAATATGTGAGCCGATCCTCAAGTTGTTGAAAAAGAATGCATCAATTGCATGGACCGAGGAGTGCCAAGAAGCCTTTGACAAGATCAAGCAATACTTGTCGAATCCTCCTGTTTTGGTTCCGCCTGAGCCTGGCCGACCATTGTTTTTGTACTTGTCAGTCAATGAGAACTCTTTTGGATGTGTACTGGGGCAACATGATGCCTCGGGAAAGAAAGAACAGGCCATTTATTATCTGAGCAAGAAGTTCACGGATTGCGAGGCCAGATACACTTTGTTGGAAAGGACGTGTTGTGCCCTAACTTGGGTTGCACAAAAGTTGAAACATTATCTTTTGTCCTATACCACTTATCTGATTTCCCGGATGGACCCATTGAAGTACATATTTCAAAAGCCAATGCCAACTGGCAAGCTTGCAAAATGGCAGATCCTGCTCACAGAATTTGACATAGTTTATGTCACCAGAACTGCAATGAAAGCTCAAGCTTTAGCTGATCATTTGGCTGAAAATCCGGTGGATGATGACTATGAGCCATTGAAGACTTACTTCCCTGATGAGGAGGTAGATGTGCTTGAAGAGTTGATTAATGAAGAAGAGCACGTGTGGAAAATGTACTTTGACGGTGCTTCTAACTCAAAAGGTCATGGCATTGGAGCAGTCCTCATCTCTCCCACGGGACATTATTACCCGGCAGCTGCCCAACTCCGCTTCAGTTGCACTAATAACACATCTGAGTATGAAGCTTGCATAATGGGTTTGCGTATGGCTCTAGACATGGACATCAAAGAATTGCTGGTGATCGGAGATTCAGATCTTTTGATACGCCAAATGAAGGGTGAATGGGAGACCCGAGATCTTAAGTTGATCATGTACAAGCAGTGTATGGACGACCTTCGCCAAAAGTTCGATGTTCTAAAGTTTAGACATGTTCTCAGAATACATAATGAGCTGGCTGACGCATTGGCTACACTAGCCTCGATGCTTGTCCATCCTGATAAAGCCCATATTGATCCGTTAGAGATTCAGGTCCAAAGCCAACATGCATACTGCAATGTGATTGAAGAAGAAATTGACGGTCAGCCGTGGTACTTTGATGTCAAGAATTTCCTTCAAGATGGGACATATCCTCCAATGGCAGAAAATAATCAAAAGAGAACGCTTCGACGACTGGCAAGTGGTTTCTTTCTGAGTGGAGGGGTGGTGTACAAAAGGACACCTGATTTGGGACTGTTAAGATGCGTGGATGCAACTGAAGCCACGAAAATTCTCAATGACATGCATGCGGGGATCTGCGGACCCCACATGAGCGGGCACGTGCTAGCTAAGAAAGTACTCAGAGCAGGATACTTCTGGCTTACCATGGAACATGACTGCATTACTTTTGTGCGAAAGTGTTATCAATGCCAAGTACACGGTGATTTGATACATTCACCTCCTTTAGAGTTGCACACAATGTCAGCCCCGTGGCCTTTCACAGCATGGGGAATGGATGTTATCGGGCCTATCGAACCAAGAGCATCGAATGGGCACAGATTCATTTTGGTTGCAATAGATTATTTCACCAAATGGGTTGAGGCCGTGACTCTCAAATCCGTGACCAAGAAAGCTGTGGTGGATTTCGTTCATTCTAACATTATTTGTCGCTTCGGTATCCCAAGTACCATCATCACTGATAATGCGGCAAATCTGAACAGTCATTTAATGAATGACGTGTGTGAAAGATTCAAGATCATGCACCGAAATTCCACACCTTACCGACCAAAGGCAAATGGTGCGGTTGAAGCAGCCAATAAGAATATCAAGAAGATCCTTAGGAAAATGATACAAGGATCTCGTGATTGGCATGAGAAGTTGTCTTTTGCTTTGCTTGGTTACCGCACAACTGTGCGTACTTCCATAGGTGCAACCCCGTATTCATTGGTATACGGAACCGAAGCAGTCATACCCGCTGAAGTTGAAATACCATCTCTCAGAATCATTGTGGAAGCAGAAATTGAGGACACGGAATGGGTCAAAACCCGATTAGAACAGTTGTCATTCATTGATGAAAAGAGGCTCAATGCAGTTTGTCATGGTCAATTGTATCAACAGAGAATGGCCCGAGCCTACAACAAGAATGTGCGCCTGCGCGACTTGAAAGAAGGGCAATTAGTCTTGAAAAGAATCTTTCCTCATCAGGAAGAAGCTAGAGGGAAATTTGCTCCAAATTGGCAAGGGCCATACCTGGTAAAGAAAGTATTGCCAAATGGCGCCTTGTACCTTACAGATCCAGAAGGCAGGACAACTGAAATACCCGTCAATGCAGACGCGGTCAAGAGGTACTACATTTGACTCCAAGATGGCTTTCAACTCGGGATGAATGCAAAGCTTTTGTTTTTTTTTTTGCTATCCCAAAATGTATCCCTTATTAGCACTTTGAACATTGTACTTTCGAGACATGTTCTCCGTTTGGAATCAATGTAATTGTACCAAAATGAAATGAAACTGAAAAGCATAAAAAAAAAAAAAAACCTGGGCATTTGCCTAGAGCTACGTCTGACCTGATTCCTCTCAAAAGGATACGTAGGCAACCATTCTGGTGCGGTCGCAATAAGAAAAAATTCCTCTTTCCCTGTTCATATTGACGCAAAACTTGCCTCCAAGTTTGCGGCCAACATCAAAGGAAATTTAGATCCCCCTTTTCATGCTAAACTGGGGCAGAAGTTTGTTTTTATTTTATTTCATAAATAAAATAAAATAAAAACAAACTTCTATCATTTTTGTATCATCTATTCACATTTTTCAAGAGATGTTGATGTTGTAAATTGAATTGAAAAGAAAAAAAAAAGAAAAAAAAAAGGAGAAAAGAAAGAAGTCTTGTCGGTGAAAACCTGAGAAGGCGCCGCAAGACAAACAGTGAGGGAAAAGATTAAAGAGAGAGGCTAGTTGGTGAAAACCCGAAAGGGCGCTACTAGTCGATTTGAGAGTCACCTCAACTTGGTTATGGTTTGATATCTTCCGTGGATCAACTCTCAACAAACAAGTGGCGCTGGTCGGACGAGGTCATCCAAGATACATGTCATGATCATCAAGGCCGCCAGTATATTGCCAGATAAGTTTCCCTTTTCAGAAAGACGTTCTCTGTCCAAACGACTTTCGCCCTTAAACTTTTTTATTTCCATTTTGTACATCTCGCCTCACCATTAATTCCTCGCCCTTTCGGCGCTAACCTCACATGAGCAACAAAAGAAAATTGCAAAACTCTGTCTTTCAGGATTCAGGTTTAATTCCAGCGAGCAGGGCACACCCTCGGCAATAGGAAAGTTCTCAGCAAGTCATGATCAACATTGATAATTGGAGCCCAGCACGGCACATCAGGCCGGAAGGACGACATACCAAAATTGTATCATGAAGAGTAGATATGTTTGGGAGAAGCTTTAAGCGTTGTTCATCCCACAGTACTGTGAAAAATAGAACAAGAGTCATTAAGCTTATTTGCAAGATCCGAAACAGGGTGTATCCACGATGCAGAAAGTAAGTGTGACATTTGCTATGTTGCTAAGGAAGAGTTAGGACCACTTGAACTGGGATAGTTGCGCTAGATGTCAGACGGAACTCCATTCTCTCTTCGAAGTCAGTTTCGCTCAAAGATAGCGTCATTTCATTTCATGCCAAGATCTGCTAAAAGATAGCGATCATTTCCTTTTCGAAGTCAGTTTCGCTCAAAGATAGCGTCATTTCCTTTCATGTCAGGATCTGCTAAAAGATAGCGATCATTTCCTTCTCAAGTCAGTTTTCGCTCAAAGATAGCGTCATTTCCTTTCATGTCAGGATCTGCTAAAAGATAGCGATCATTTCCTTCTCAAGTCAGTTTTCGCTCAAAGATAGCGTCATTTCCTTTCCATGTCAGGATCTGCTAAAAGATAGCGATCACTTCCTTTTCGAGTCAGTTTCGCTCAAAGATAGCTTTATTTCTTTTCCGTGTCAAGATCTGCTAAAAGACAGCGATCATTTCCTTTTCGAGTCGGTTTGCTCAAAGATAGCGTCATTTCTTTTCCATATCAAGATCTGCTAAAAGATAGCGATCATTTCCTTTTCGAGTCAGTTCCGCTCAAAGATAGCGTCATTTCTTTTCTATGTCAAGATCTGCTAAAAGATAGCGATCATTTCCTTTTTCGAGTCAGTTTCACTCAAAGATAGCGTCGTTTCTTTTCCATATCAAGATCGTTAAAAGATAGCGATCATTTCCTTTTTCGAGTCAGTCTCGCTCAGAGATAGTGTCATTTTCTTTCTATGTCAAGATCTGCTAAAAGATAGCGATCATTTCCTTTTCGAGTCAGTTTCACTCAAAGATAGCGTCGTTTCTTTTCCATATCAAGATCGTTAAAAGATAGCGATCATTTCCTTTTTCGAGTCAGTCTCGCTCAGAGATAGTGTCATTTCCTTTCTATGTCAAGATCTGCTAAAAGATAGCGATCATTTTCCTTTCAAGTCAGTTTTGCTAGAAGATAGCACTCACATGTAGTTCAACTCATTTGCGCTCAAAGATAGCAACCACTCCCTTTTCAAGTTAGTCCTGCTCGAAGATAGCGACCATCCCCAGCTTCAAGTCAAGACCTGTTTGAAACAAGTACGACCATTTCAAGTTTCAGATGATGCTTGCCCATACAACGGGCGATGGAGCTGTCTTTCAAGCCAAGATTCACCTCAAGGAAGCATGAAGATTTAGGCTAGGGATTGTAATTTTACATTTTCCCTTGTATTTCCATTCCTTGTAAAGCAATGACCACCAGCAAGCGACCAGTAATCAGCAGCGACAGCCTTTGTGTGCCTAAGAGTGTCTAGTATCAGCCCCAAGTGTGTCTAGAAGAGTCTTTAGTCTGTCTTAGTAGTCTAGAGTGTCTAGCTTGTCTTAGTGAGTCTAGAAGAGTCTAGTGTCTGTTTGAATGCGGTAGTCCCAGCTACCGCACGTGAGGAACTACACTGACCTGATTCCTTAGTCCGGGGATATGTAGGTAACTTTGTTCTCGGTTAGAACCGAAATTCAAGGTACGGTCACCATTTTGAAAAGCATGCTCTCGGCTAGAACCGAAAAGCCAAAATTAGTTGTCGATTACTTCTTTGTCCGAAAACTCTTCGTGTTCCCGAACAAAGAGGGGCAGCTGTAATCACCTAATTTTGGCTAAATTTGTCTTAATTAGGACGTTAAAATTTGAGAATTAACAAAAAATTACTTGTTATATGTTTAATTATAATCTATGTTTAATTGTGATATTTAGTGTGGATTATGTGATCTTATGTTGATTAATTTTTGGGTGTAGTTCCTTTTAAGTGGCCAGTTGTAAAAAATATACAGCCCAAAATACAAGCCCGGCAGCCCATATGTATAACCCAAGCCCATACTCACTAACTATATAAGCCAAACATAACATTTTTGCTCATTTTTTACACAAAATCAGAAGTTAGGGCCAATATGTTGAAATTTTCACTCTCCTTGCCGGAAATCGCTCCGCCGTTGGTCCGCCGTGGCCCCGCCACTGCTCCGCCGCCGGCCACCACCTCCGGTGGCCGGAAAAATATAAAAATTACATCAATCGACTCTTCTCGCCTCCCTCATTCCGTTTCTCAACTTGGATTCCTCAAAATCCAAACCGTTTGGAGTAGATCGGACTTTGAAAAGCTCGACTCCGGCCAACTTGACCTCTTTTCGGGTAAGTTTTTGGTTCCCTCTCCTCCTCTTCACTTTCCCCGTCACCCCTTGTACCCCCATTTCCCAAATACCCCATTCCCTTTGCCCGTTTCCTTTTTTTTCTTCTTCTTTCCCGTTTCTGTTTTTTCTTTTCTTTTATTCTCCTTCTTACTTGTTTTCTGTTTCTGTGGATGTTGTTGATTGGGAGTTTGGTGGAGGTTTTTGTTTGGAGAAATTTTGTTTTCAATCCGTTGAGGCAGCGTTTGATTAGGCCAGTGTGATGATGATGATTGTTTGGGGATAAATGGTGTCGAGGCAGTGAGGACTAGGGCCGGGACTGTTAAGATTTGTGTTTCTGTTGCGATGAGGCTGTGATGTTTTGGATGTGTTGTGGATTTGTTTGCTGCAATTTTCTGTTTAGCGAGGCAGTACGAGGGAGTGTTAGGAGTGAATCCGGGGCTGTGACAAAATTGATCAGCGGGGACGTGAGGGACACGATGAAGCAGTTGTTTGAGGCGATACAGAGCAATGATGAGGCGACGTCGAGGCAGCATTGGTGGCGAAGCAATGGGACTATGGTGAAAGTTTCTTTTTTGGCGACTCGATGGCATAGCAGCTGCTGCGACAGTAGTAGCTATGGCAATTAGGTGGCAATGACGGGTGAGACAATGTCTAGCTTTATATTTTTCTTTTCTGACTGTTGGATTTTTGCTAGTGTTTAAGAATGTTATTGCTTTAGGTGTTTGTTCTGATGAAATAATAGTATGTGAATTGAATCATTTTATATGTTTGTTAATTAAATGGAATTACACTATAATTGGCGGATGGATTACTTTGTCAACCAGCCTAATTCTCGTTTTTCTAATCAGTGTATTAAAATTTTTGTAACATGTAGTTTTATATATATGTCAGCGTGCATAGGCATAGTTTTATCATCGAAATGGCTATTGTTTCCATTCAGTTGTGACGTTGTTGTCCAGTATGGTCTCTTTGCGAAAAGATGTTACTCCTATTCTTTTATTTGGATCCTGCCTATCCAGTTTTAATGTTCAAATATGCTGCTGATCCATGCGCTTGTTGTATGATTAATTATGTGTGAGGTAGTGCAAGGAAGTCTTGGGAATTTGTTTTGGTTTAGTTAGTTTAGTTTTGATCTAGTTTAGGAGGCCTTGGTGTCTTGCCTAGCTCTGTTTAGTTTGGGGTTGATCTGCTCTTTTCAGCTATTTAGAATTGCTAAAGTTTGAGTTCTGGGATTTTGTTAGATACGTTTAGAATTTGGTTACTCTTTAGAATAATTTAGTTAGATTTAGTTGGCTTTAATTGGTCTTAGTCTTTTAGCTAGTGTGATGAGTGTTTAGTGTCCTTTTAAAGGACATTTCCTTGCATTATTTCAGCCTTTTTGGAGCTGTTTTAATAGCTGAAACAGTGGCTGTCCTGCTGCTGTACTTTGGCTGAAAATAGAGCTAAAAAGCACTCAAGTATAGAGGTGTGGGCTTGTACTTTTGTACAAGTCCACACCCCACCTTTTGGCTCTCAATTTCAGCCATAAATAGGGCCATTTAATGCCCTCATTACAACCAACAACCTTGCTGAAAATTAACAGGGAGAAGAAAAAAAAATAGAGTGAAAAAAAATTGTAAGTCTGAGAGGGAAAGAATTTAAAACCAAAAGACTATTACTCCAAGAGTCTTTTGGGGTGTAAATTCACTTCTTCTAAGGTCAAGAAAGGCGTCGAAAGTTTTGTTTAGTGGCTGGTCACTCTGCGTTTGCTGTGTTGTGCTTTTGGATCTTTGGCTTACTAGGTAAACATCCTTATCCATCTTGTAATTTATCCAAAAGTATGTTATCACACAAGGCATGAAATTGGTAAAGTAATTGTTATATCCCTATTCATGTTGACAAACTTTTTATGATAAGTTATGTTACTTTAATGTTCATATGTTTCCAGTTTGTTGCTGTGTTAACATGTATAGAAAGTGAGTGAAATTTTTTTTTTTTTACAAATGTAGGCCTTTAGTACCTTAACACGTTTAAAGAGTAGAACTGTTGGTTTAGTTGTGTGATGGGGGAAATCTGGATGGAATTATAGTATTTTCTTTCACAGAAAATAGATCTAAAATTTTTTTTTGAATCACTTTTGTGTGAAAATTGGCCAAATCTGAAACAAGTAGGCAAAAATAGGACATAAGTGCAAAGTGAATCAAAACTGCTTTCTGGAACGAGTGGAACGAGTAGGCTGTGGATTTAGGACATCTTTTAAATTCTGACCACGCTTTGATTTTTATTAAAGAACAGTCACCATTTGAATGTAAACATAATGTGATCAATTTTGCAAAACACTTTAAAACTGCCCATTTTCGCAAAAAACCTTCAGCCCATATCATTGCAAATTGTAAACGTTTTCTTTTAAAATGCAACTCATAAAGCTATTCAATTTGACAAATGGCCCATTATATGTATATACTTTAGTAATCCATATTTTAATAAGGGTAAAATTTGGGAGTCCCAATTTGTCATTTAGTCGTTAGCAGTTATACTTAATTAAATCGATTAGGCAAATTAAATAGGAGCGAAAAGTTTTTTTTTCTACGATTGAGTTTAATTATAAGTATGACTCGCGGTCTGCTTATTAGGCTAAATGAAATTAATTCTATTAAACTCATGTCGTGTTAAGCAATAAGAATAAAATAATTTTTGCAAATAATCTTTACGGCATCCTATTAACGCCAACGGGCTTAACCCATTATAATTTTGGCAAACAAATCACCTTTAATAAATAGTTTCATTGAAGTTAATTAGATTCTTTTGAAATAGACCAGTCCTCTGTGAGGTTGGAAATACGCAATACATTTTTCTTATTTATTTACTTATTATGAATCAAAGTGTAAATTCGTCCAGTCCTTTGTGAGGTTGGAAAGAAATGATACGCTTTTCTTTTACAAAATCAAAGTATAAATCCAAATCAACGTCAAAAGATAACAACCATATTTTAATAAATTAAAAATTGCGACAATAAAGCAACTGTGCTCAGCACAGGACTCGAGGGTGCCTAATACCTTCCCGAGAGTCAACTGAGAACCTTACCCGAATCTCTAAACGCAGACCATTAGACGAGTCAAAGGTGTTCCAAGGTACCTTCTGGTGACTTGGCACACCTTAAACTATGTCAAGTGGCGACTCCGAGTTCTCTAAATAAATTTGTACCTTTTTGAACACCAGTCACGAGCCTTTAAATAAATAAACTCGCACCCGCGCAGTTAATAATAAATTAATTTTTTAGGGCGTGACAAGTAATATACCAAAATAACTATAATATAAATATAAAAAATAAATAATCCACCAGTAAATTGTCCCATAAATAAATAATTTGGTGTTTTTTAATTTAAAATATTGTATTTTTAATTAAAAAAACTAAAATAAAATGTCACATCAGTATTTTTCAGTGAACATTAACGCATAACTTGAGAGAATGACTTTTTAAGACATTTTGGATAAGTTGAGTGATATTTTTGTCTCAAACCAAAGAAAAGTGATTTTTTAGATACTTTGCATTAGTTCAATGACAATTTTAAAAATTAACTCAATTTTGATAAGAAGTATGAGTATGTATGGCTCGTAGAGACGTAGCTCATAAACGAGAAATCACTATTCCCTCTTTTCTCCTTTTTTTTTTTTATGAAAATTGAAATCTAAGAAAATTATTGTTCTTTAGGATAGTGATATATTATGCATTGTGCATCCACAAGTTAAAGCAAATATTTCTTCTTCTTTTTACCCATTAATATGATAGCTCGGGTTATTACTTTTCATTATTTTGATTTAAAAATGCTTTTACTTGAACCGTGAGTCTATACGTCTGCATACACTGTATCGTCCTTCCGAAACCTTATTTATGAGATCACACTGAATATGTTAGTGGTGCACTAAGTTCTAACAATACATGATATCTAGATAAGGGTCAAATCATATTAGGCCTTTTATACACAAACCTTACCTTAAGTAAGGGTTACAACCAGAAAATGAAAAGGCATGATTAATTTTGATGGGATCTGCAAAACAAATATAGAACATATAGATTAAGACAAAATGGTCATATCTTGAAAATGTTTAGGAAGTAATAGTATAGTTAAACTTGGGAACATATATAATAGGACGCAATTAGGGTTGTCCAAGACATGCATGAAACTAATAATTTATAAGTGTGGGAGGCTTTATTGCGATCCACACATTGTTGTCTCTGTCCAACGTGACTCATATACATATACTTTTCAAGTACACTGCCCAACTTCATTGGAATCCTATGCTATTTACATTTCATCTTTCAAGTTTCACCCACCTTTCACAATCATCTTGTTCTTAATTTTACTTATCTTATTAATTTAGACGCACTTAGTAGAAATTTCATTAAGAACGTTTTTATTACCTACCATTAAAGAAGATCCATTCTCAAGACTGAAATACGAGACACTTGCTTAAAAATGAATGAATCTTTGTAATTCCATTATTACTATGCTTGTTATTCCATATCATTATTTTACCTTTTTTGACATAATAATAATAATATTAATAAAAGTAAGTTGATTTGAATACGCTGAAATTGGTGCGACGTTTCCATTCAACAAGTAGATTGAATGTTCTAGACGTGCCTAAAGTAAATGAGAAATTACGGTAATAGAAAATTTAATAGTACATAATAAGGAATGAAAACGATATCAATCCACTTATTATGAACATCAATTATATCCAACAAAATATAAAGAATTTTTACATTATTAGATTACTTTCCGAGCAAAATAAAGAACAGAAACAACTACTTACTATTTACAGTCGATATACATACCAATCGAGATACCCATGCTAGTACATGTCCCACACAAATTTAAGCCTCCAACTCAACTCTGAATAAAAACAGTTCACTATTTATTTCTTCCTCTGTTTCCAGGGTTTCACTGATTCATAGCTTTTTTATTTCTCTTTTAACCAAAAAAAAAAAAAAAAATCATTTCTTTTCTTGAATACAAGTTAATGTCTAATTTGTATAATCATAACTTGAATTTCTCACCTGCAAGAGCTGTTTCTCCTCATATTAGGACCAACCAAGATTTTGATAGGTAAAGGACTAATCTTTATTAAATTTTTTTAAACTTAATGTTGAAAATTTTGTCAAGATTGAATCTTTAGTAAATTATATTGTTGTTGGTGTTTTTTTAATTTGTTGTAGTAAGTACTTAACAGAGCTGTTAGCAGAAAGGCAGAAGTTTGGACCCTTTACACAAGTTCTACCAATATGCAGCAGACTCTTGAATCAAGGTTTGTTAATATATTAGAAGTTGCTTGTTTGGATGTTGATACATATCGTTTCGTAATGTATCATATTGTGTCATACTGTATTATTTTGTGAGCGCAACGTTTAGATAGATTATATCGCTTTATAATCCACACGCTAGCAATCTATAGAATGAACATACAGTATTGCTAAGATAAATTCGTTTACGGGGTAGAGTTAGTATAGAAAAGTAGGATAGAGGTAAAAATAAGGGAAAGATGAGAAACAAAGGTAACGACGTGATCACACCAGATCGATCTTTACGTAATAGAATACAATAAAATTTAAGCAACAATTGAAACAGACACTGTATTTGAAGTAACAACATGGTACAATACAATAGGCAACAACCATCAACAAGCTGTAACTATTAATCAGGTTATTGCCAGGGCAACTTTCTTTAATCAGCATATGGATCATAGTGTTTTCAAGTAGTAAGAATAGGTGTATGGACATATGCTAGGCACATAAACTTACACCTTTAACAAATGCTTTTGTCTATGGAACACATTCAGAACATAGTTATATAGATTAAGATTGCTTGTAGCTCAAAGGGTAGGCAAAAGAAGTTAATCATAGTACTAAAAGGAGGGGAAGAAAAAAAAGAGAAATGAAATGTGGTTTTATAAGTTTCACTTAACATGTAGAATGTATAGTTTGACTCTTTAGAAATGGTTTGGTTGTTTAAGCAGTATCATTACAAGAGTAATTTGAAAAGGATCAAGTATTGGCCGTTAGGTAATGTTAAACTTATAATGCGGATTGACAAGTGCATACTCCACATAACCTTTACTCCAAAGGTGTCGACTGGAAGAGGTTAATTACAGATTAGAATGTAACCAAAATTTTCTTCAAACACATGTATGTAGCAGCTAATATGCTTTTATAGCAAATTTTATGAGGTTAGTCACCTTGTGTGTGGCCTTGTGCGCATGCATGTGTGGACACATAAGCAGGTGAATGTGGTTGAGTTGTTGTATCTTCTTCTTAATAGCTATAGTGATTCTGAAAAAGGACAATTCATGAATTTTAGTTTCAATCACTTTGACAGAAATATTAAGACTTTCAGGAATGATCCCCAACCAAGTACTCAATGACTATGACAGACTACATCGTGGAAGCCCTAGTCCTGTGGCTTCATTTGACATGATGCAAGAAGTTGGAGGATGGAATGCCATTCAAGAGGTCAGCTTATGTATATCTCTTTTTAGGCACAATGTTTTTTAATCTTCTTTCCATTAATTTTACAATGCTGCTTATTAGGTGTGTTATGTGTTTTGTGGGTAGAGGCTAGCTCATGGTTTCTATGCTAATCGAAAATACATAGTAAGTCACATGTACGGATCCCTCTTTTTCCGACTTAATGATTTGTTTCATCGTCTAGCCATCAAAAAGATTACCTTTTTCAGCTTGAAGACAACAGCTTTGTTTTCATAATGGGGTAAATTATAAAGTGAGGAATAAGACGGAACAAAGGAGAGAAACAACTACTGGTTTCTCATTCTTGTTGAGTTAGAATTTAAACACATAAGTCCTTGTTTAAGTGTCTTCTGTCTACAGTTGAACTAAAAACAATCTTTACCCCAGAAGCTGAGGGCTAGATAAGTTCTTTTATGTGTTTGAGATGATTCACCCCTATTAGAATTCACACATATTACCGAACCTTGTATAGCAGACTGGTGGTGCACCTGAGTTCTTCAACTTATGTGTTTCCTTAGTCACCCTTCCACTTCAGTTACATGCTCCAGGAAGAAATGGGAATAATTGCTGGCAAAGTCTACTGTTAGCTCACCACACTCCCTCCCCATGGCGTTTCTTTCTCTTATATGGCATTGCTACTTGTATCACTATGCTCTGCTGGTTGTATTGATATCCTGAAATTCAATTTTCAGCATAGGTTTGGTGGACCACTGGGAATGCCCAATGACTGGCAAACTGCACCAGGAAGTCCAAGTTCATTTGTTGTGAAACGGTTGTTGCGTTTGGATATACCTATCGACAGATATCCAAATGTAAGCTGACTTTATCAAATGTTGATAGTGTCTAATGATTTCGTCTCCTACTTTATGGATCTGGTTTGGATTTACCTTTTGAAGTGATGGCTTGTGTTATTTGGTGTTACATATAATGATGCAGTACATATCAACTCAAATTGGGGAGGGGGGGGGGGGTATAGTGATGCATTTGAAAAGTTTTTGATATTGCGGCGTTGGTTGAGCAGTTGATTTAGTTACACTAAATAATGCTTTTTTCGTGGCACAGTTCAACTTTGTTGGACGGCTATTAGGACCTCGAGGCAATTCTCTGAAGCGAGTGGAACTGTCTACTGGATGCCGTGTATTTATTAGAGGAAAGGGTTCGATAAAAGACCCTGACAAAGTAAGGTCCTCTGACATTTTCTGCATAGTGTCTTGCTTTTTGTCCAATTATTTTCACTGAATGCTTTTTTTCTATATGTACTCTGTAGAGATTCTGTCCTTCATTTATATCTGCACTCGACCAGGTGTTTCCTCATACTTGCGTTTGTTTTATATTACTTATGCTTTGTGTTTGTCTTATATTACTGAAGGAGGAGAGTCTGAGAGGCTGGCCAGGTTATGAGCACCTCAATGAGCCACTTCATGTTATACTTGAGGCAGAGTTACCTATCAATGTAGTTGACACACGACTGAAACAAGCTAGCAAAATAATTGAAGAGTTACTCAAACCTGTGGTAAGCACCTTCTAACTCCGATATCAACAGCTATAGCCTATAAGCACTTGCAGACATCATTATCTTGTACTTGTGTGGTTTATACTCACGATGAGAGATGGACAGACTCAAGGAGTTGACATATACAGGTTGCTGATATGATGCATATATGTCTGCTCTTCTGAAGGATGCTAGACTATTTCTCAACTGTGAAACGATCATGAGTTATTTTTACAAAAGAAGGGACTTGCTGAATGAAACAAAAGATACCTCGTATGATCTGTTTTTAAGATTCAAGCTTGAGATGGTGCCTAATTACTCTAAGAACTAAACCCCGTAGGAGAATGGTGTAATGTTAACTACTCCTATACCAAATTTTTAATCTTAGTTTGACTCAAGCTAAGGTTAACTAGAAGTTCAATGAGGGGGGCCAGAAAACTAGCGTTAATAGATAACCCTTTAATGGTTTTAAAATACTTTTGGATTCATATTTTGCTAATTTCGTGTTCATTTGCCTTGTGTTGCAGGACGAGTCACATGACTTGTATAAAAGGCAACAACTTAGAGAACTTGCATTACTGAATAACAATTTTAGAGAAGAGAGCCCTCAACCAAGAGGTAGTGTGTCGCCTTTTAATTCTAGCGGGATGAAACGAGCCAAAACTGGTTGGTGATGGATGCTACGAGCAAAAGAGACACTGCAAGATGCTAAGCTTTGTCCTATAGATGGAGAGTATTTGTATGCTTGGGATTGAGGCGTAATTAGTTGTTGATGGTGCATCCCTGTAGCTACTTGACGATTTCAGACCTAAAGCAGTGTGTTTTTATGGCTCCAACGCCGGTGAAAATAGAATGTGATGAAAAAGCAGCAGATTGAAGACAACCTCAAACAGATTTTGTTGACTGTAGTTTGTTGTTTTAAAGTAGAATTATTATTTGATTTATTTGTTCTTGACAAAGCTAGTTGACAAGGGTTGTTTGTTTTCCTTTTTGGGACATCGTAATGATGATTTATTACATCCTTTGTAATAAATTGCTCTATGTAAATCCCATGACATGGATTTAAGACCTCGTTATTTGTACAACTGCATACCAGTCCATTCTATGATTGCTCCCTTCTGAAGATGCATTAGTTTTTGATCTAACAGGAGAGCAAGTTCTTTAAGATATATTGATGGAGTAAAAATGGAATAAATAACAGGTCATAACTTGTTAAAATAATTAGGAGTGTAACAATTTTATTGTCTATAGGGCTTTGGTCTAATGGTATGAGTGCAACTTGTGAGACATGTGGATTAAGTACACGTTACGAAATAAACTTGCCACAATCGGCTCATTTGCAAAAATATGACACGGGAAGCAATGGTTTGCCTTTTTGCCTGCGCTAACAGATGCTTTGCTAAAATGCCTCCGTTAAGATTTAATTAAAAAAAATTGGGGCCAAGACTTGTCGTTATATTTTTCCGTTTTTCAACACTTATCCCTTCAAGTATTGGCAATAGGAATACTTGCCGCACTTGGCCGTAAGTCTTGGCATGACATTGGACCCCTGCTCGATTTGCCAACACTTGAACGACAAGTATTGGCAATAGGCAACACTTGCTACAGTTCGTCGTAAGCCAAGACTTGCCCTTCCACTTTTCCCTGCATTCTCGCCATATAACTTGAAGTATTGGCAAAACAGCACTTGCCCGTGAAGTATAGCCAATTGCCAAGACTTACAAAAATTTTGCCTTGAAGTCTTGGCTTCGGGACTAAATAAGGGCATTTTGCTAAAACATTCCTAAGCGTGGGTAATTTTGTAAAACCACTCCTTATGGAGGGCATGCGGTGAAATTTTTTGGCCACAATCAAGAGTCAAAAAATTTCACCCGGTGCCCTCCATAAAGAGTGCTTTTGCAAAATTGCCCGTGTTTAACAATGTTTTAGCTAAATATCCTTATGTTGGCACGGAGCCAAGACTTCAAGGCACAAATTTATAAGTATTGGCATGGGGCCAAGACTTCAAGGCCAAGTGTTGGCAAGGTGTTGTCTTGCCAACACTTCAAGTTATATAGCGAGAATGCAGGAAGAGATTGGAAGGGGCAACTCTTGACCTTTTGCCAACACTTACAACCAAGTATTGGCTGGCAAGTATTGCATTTTGCCAACACTTGAAGGGAAAAGTATTGGCAAATAAAGGGGGGTCAAAGGCAAATCTTGGCCTTTGCCAAGAGTTTGACAGGGTGTTTCCGTCCAGAATTTTTTTATTAAACTTAACTGGAACATTTTTACAAAACCACTGTTAACATGGGAGAAAGGCAAATCATTGCTTAGGGTGTCATATTTGTGCTAATGGTTCATCAAAAGTATGTTAAGTGGAAAGAGGCAAAGAGGCAATCCAATTATCCACTCTCGGAGATTCCTCGGTGGACAAAAATAACTGATTGTTTTCTGTATTTTTATGAATCGTAAGATAAAAAAGGCCTTTTTTCTCAATTTTATCAATAGAGGCTCGAACCATTTCTTCTGACTCTTTTTCAAATTCGATAAATATTGGTAGATCATATATTTCATTATAGTTCTATGATTCAGAGTATCCTTTCCTCAAGGATCTCATCTTCAAGCACCGAACCTTGAGAAGAAAGTAATGTATGAAATAAATTGAGAGCTGCTTCAGCTTCAGCCACTCGAATTTTCGATATTCCTTTTTATTTCTCATCAAACGAATGGCATCTTCTTCTGAAAATATTTATCATCCGAAAAGAGGAAAAAACGGAGTCTTTGTCTAAAGAAATGCGTTGAGAAAGGGCAGATGTATAGAACCTTTCAACGCACTCGTCTATTACAAGAACAACTGGTGCTGATACTCTGGAATCAGACACAGGAAAAAAACCAGGCCTCTTGTTGGTTCAGATAAATCCATTTTTTATAAAAAATCAAAAACGAAGAATTTCATGACTTTATTGACCTGACCAGGAAAAAAGAGACTCAAATGATGGATATGCAAGCATGATAACTTATATGCTGTTCTATATCTCCATGAATCTAGGAACTTTTGCTTGCATTGTATTATTTGGTCTAGGGCTTTTGGATGGGAGGGGGGGTCTGGCCTTGGCCATTGCTTTTTTCGTTAAGAGCATGCTGACTGCCGATGGGGCGTCATCCATCGGGAATTTTATGATGCCTTCAGGGGCGGGGGCAGGTCCATCTACCTCTGCGGAATTTTGCGAATTCTCCCCCGAACTGGAAGATCATTTCGAGATCTTTCCCTGTTCCTGCGGCTGAGAAGCCTCAAGCTACGCCCCCCCCCCCCCCTTACTCACCTCAACATCTATAAAAAAAATCTCTTTCCCCTTAATAAAATAATAAGGTAAGCTCCAGAACCGGCGGAATTGCCCAACCCTTTCTTTCAGTCGGCTGAGCGACTCTCCTCCTGGAGTTCGGAATCGGCAAAAGAGAAGATGGACGTACTTAACAGCAAGGAAGTGGAATCAATCCCGTTTGCTACAGGATTCTTTCGATCTGGCCGTCTATCAGGAACCTGCTATTTTGAATGTTTGTTACAACATAAGTAAGCATATCTAAAATATATGGATATCGAAGAAGAATCAACCCAGCGGAGATTGATAAAACAGAAAGATTTAAACAGCTATACCCTAGTCTTTCTTATTATCGTTACTTGGCTGACTGTTACGTATTATTTCCATTGTTTAGTCTCTAAAGCGAGCAGCAGTGTGAAGAAGAAATGAATAGTATCCTCTTGGTGTATTTTGACATGATTCTCAATACGTTATCTAAACTAGGAAAGTCAGTAAGGAAAGGTGGGACAAAGAAATGTCCTCTCCTATAAAGAAATCCAAAAATAATTTTTTCGTAAAATCTCGTCTAATACTAATATCTAATCACTAACCAATCTAACAATCTAAAATCGAATAACTAAAATCTAATAATAAGTAATAAATTAAGGTTCTCAACTGAAAGGGAAATCATTTCGCCTTTTTTTTAATTTAATTTTATTTAATTACACGTCGTAAACCTATACAACAAGAATTTTTGACAAAAATTCTTAACCATCAAATGAAATATGAATAACCCGTCCTCCTCTCTTTGAAAGAAGGGGCGTTTCCGGTTCTGTCGGTGCTTGAAACAATTTTGTCTTCTCCATATTACTATAGTTACTATAACTAATAAGAAGCATAGTAAAGTCAGTGTAGAATAATAGAATCTCTTATTTGCTTATGAAGGAAGGAAGCAAGTGTAGCTTTGAAAGCAGCAAGGAGCCATTAGGGGAAACCTAGGTTCAAGGTCGGAAGAATCAGAAACAGACTCGAAAACGGAACCCGGCGATTTGATTCTTTTTTTTATTTCATATTTATTCATTTCTCTCAGTCTTACAAGGAGAAAAACACGTGATTCGAGAAAATTTTTGAAAAAAAAATCTCTTTTCGTTCCGTTTGAAGAAAGGAAGGATCCCAAAGAATCGATCTTTCTTTTCGTTGTTGAATCTCTCTTTGATTAATCAATGTGTGATATTCCGAATCCTCATTACTAATGGAATTTTTCTTTCCTTCGAGGCTCCGGGATAAAGATACAATTTTTCGTAAAAATTGTTAAAAAAAATGCGATTCATGTTTGCAAAAACAACGTTCCCTTCTTTTTCTGATATTTTTATAACGGATTAATTCAATGAATTAGAACCTTTGGTTTAGGATGGATCCGGACTGGACTAAGCTTGAAGATCTAATTACGGACTGGAAGCAAAAATACAGTAAAAATGGCTTCTTTCTTTGTCTCCGCTGGATTCTTTTGGTAAGTGATAGATGGAATCGTTCAGTAGGCTAGTTTCCATTTTCGATTGAGAAAGCGGCGGGCCCAGTGAGCTCTCCAATAGTGCACCGAAACGGGGCCGGAGAGACGGTAAACCTTAGATCGGCTAAGCTTCATTTTCAATTTGAATGGTAAATATTCTTTTTCATTTCTTTTTTTGGCATTTGAAATCCTTTTTACTACAGTTCTATATTTGATTCTATAGCATATATATCTCTCATTCTATATTTATTGCAAATTCTTTAGCAAACTTCGGCTGCGATTCTCAGTTTGACTATAGGTTTTCCTCTACAGCTGATCTTCCTCAACAAATTCAGGTTTTTATTACCAGAAAGAATAGTCGTGATGTCCCTTCATGGCCGGGGTTTTCAGTATAGAGCCGAAGGCGAGGGTTTCCAGCAGGCCCCCTTCTCTGAAGATTTCCAAGAATGGAATAGAGAAATGCATATCAAATGTACTTATAATGGTGTTCAATTAACAGAAACAGAATTTCCAAAAAATTGGCCGAATCTAAATTGATTTTAGGCTGTACACCTAATTTTCCTGGGATTGTAGTTCAATCGGTCAGAGCACAATACAACGATTTTTCTAAAGTATATTTCAAATTGAAGTAATCATTTAAGTATCTTGTATAATACTCTTGCCCTAGACCCCCATTTTCAAGAAGGAAGAACAACCCTTTGACTTTGGCACATGAGGTGGCGGGTTTGGCTAGGTAACATAATGGAAATGTATCGGACTGCAGAAACAACCAGATTTCCGACCTTTTGCATTGCATTACCATAACGAAAAGATAAAAGAATTTAAAAAAAAAAAAAGATTGCTCTTGAGATTCGCTCCTAAGGAGGAAATAAGGGACTCAGTACTTCTTGCAAGGCTTGCTGAGCTTCTTCATGTGACAGACATCGCAAAAGTAGTCCGTTGAACGATCGCCGATCGAGGGCATCGGAACGCCCAATTCTCTAGCAAATATAGCTCTTTTCATCATTTCTTCGCATGTACCTGCAGTAGCATTCAAGTAATGCCCTTTGATTCTTTCGGTTTCTAGTCTTTGCTTCAGAAAGTCATTTAGAAAGATCCGCTTTTAACAGAGAGGATTTCCTTACATTACATACGATATTTGAGTGGGGATTCACTAAGATTCTCTTTTTTACCATCCAAAATCGAAGAAAAGAAAGAAGGGCGAGATAAACAAATAAAGAGCTAACTTTCTTTAAACTTTTTTTATTATTATGTAAGATTAGAAAGTTCAAAATGAACTAAAATAGATAACTAGACCAAACAACAAATCCAATTTTTTATGAGATGGATAAAAAAAGATTACTCTTTCTATCTGCATGACTGCTTTCTTATGATGAGTAGTGCCCATCACTCGCCTCTCTGTCCCTGTATGAAGGAGCATCCACTGCGCGCGTGGGGTAATAATTCCATATTGATTCGAATTAATCCATATGCTCCCATTTTTAATAAGATTCCGGCTAGAAGCATACAAGTACTGTAAAGTGCTTCTCCATGGGTAGCTACTTCCTCAAATAAGGTGATGATTTACCCTTATCATTCAAAAATGGACTTGGTTGCGCTCTATCTAGTATGTCTTTTCTTATCCGATGATGAAACTTGAATTTTTATAGAATCAAATTCGAAAATCATTTCGATTTTGATCATTTCTTAGATTCTGTTGAATTGTATCGAATCACGTAGCAGCTTAAGCTTATATTATAATAAAGTAAGTAGGAAGGAGCGAAAGCTACTCGACCAGACGGGAGAGGCGACCAAAGGAAGCTGGAGGTTGACAATAAGTTCTTTCAAAATTGACTTGTTTTCATAGAGCACAACCTGTGTTGCCCTGAATCGAACATAGAACGACAATAAAAGAGAAGAAAGACGGATATTATAGATATCTCCACACATGTTTAAGCCATACAAACCTTCTTTTCTTATACACTTCACAATCGTATTCTACTCCGAAATTGAAAGGATGAATAAAATCCAATCAAAAGGGAAGAAGGATTAGGATTTCTTTGACTTTTAGGAAAAATTAAGGAAAACGCCAGTTCAAGGAAGTGAAACTAAGACAGGAAACTTCCATTTTTTTTTACTTTTAAGTAAGAAAGACCCTGTCCTCTTCCCTTTCGATGTTCTCTTTTTCTCCTTAGTCGGATGAATCGAGGGTTCCAAACCTTCCAAAAGTGATAGGTGTAATCACCTAATTTTGGCACCAAAAATACAAAAATGCATAAAATAGCTGATTAATTATCATGTGATTTTACCTTTTTTTTTTAAGCTACTTTTAGTTTAATTAATGAGTAGAAAAATACCGAAAATTATCAAAAATATATTTGTAATGTGATTAAGTGTTTAGCTATGATTTTATGTGAGTTAATTGTGCTTTTAAGATTTCATTTGACAATTATTTAGGTCCAAATTACTAAAAGTTGTTTTAGCTCTAAAGGTGGTTAAATTATAGACAGAACTTGGATTAATAGCCATTGGGCTAATTGAAAAGAAGAAATGGATCAGCCCACATCCACTCTTGACCCGAGCCCATATTACATCTAATCCCCCAATTCCTTTTCCCCCAATCTCCCCATTTCCAAATGACTTAGAACAAGAGAAAGAAACTCTTGCATTCTTTTCGACATCCACCGGAGCTCGCCATCGGCGACCAACCTCACCTCTTTCCGGCCAAGAAATTACACGAATGGAATCCCCTCTTCACCCTCTATCTCGATTTGAACTCGATTTCCTCAAATTTCCACTGATTTCGTGTAAATCGAACCCCGAAGTGATGGCCAAACTCTTCTTCGGCGACTGCATTACCGGTGGAACTTTACATACCCAGGCTCGTATCTCCCTCCTCCACGCGAGTAAGAGCTTAGATTTCATAAAAAAAGGGATTTTTATCGGCGGTATTTGACACAGCCGAATCATAAGGTTTTTTGCTTTCCCTTTTGGCTTTACGTTTCCTTTATCGGTTTAGTGTTCCTTACCCTTCCTTCTCTAATGGAAATGATTCCATTGGGGTCATTTCGATTAGAGTTGAGAGAGTTCGGAACTAATTTTCTTTGTCGTCCACGGTGAAGTGATGAGGCAGTAGTGGGGTCTGAGGCTGCGATGAGGGCTTAGCGAGGCAGTGATTCCATGAGGGGAAAGTGGAAGGTTAGTGTGTCTTAGTGTGGGGACTGATTCTGAAAAGGTTGTGGCGACGACTCGAGTGAAGCGAGGCAATTATAGTGCTTTGGCTGCGATGACGAGTGGAGCTCGACGAGGTCGTGTAGGAGGCTGCTATGGTTGGTTTATGTTTGTAAGAAATGGTGGTATTGAATGATGGTTTGGTGGTTCAGTGGTGTCGACACTACGATGGTGGTAATGATGACTCAATTAACAGTGGTGAGATGTTGCGAGACTGTTGTGGGTTTTGTTTGGCGATGATAGGGCTGCGAGGGCTATATCGAATTTAGTGAAGCTGCTAGGTGATCGCTGTGTTGATGATATCCATAGCTTTGGTGATGCTTTGACGCAGCAGCTCGGCGATTGTTTTAGTGAGGCTTATTCTTTGAAGCAAGGCAACGATTCGACGTTGGTAGCTGTTTTGGCAATGTTGATGGCTGCGCGAGGCAGTGATGGTGATGCTTGGATTGCAGTGTGATAGTGCAGTAGCTTGCAGGTGATCCGAACAGGCAGTAGCGGGGCTTGCTGCGACGATACAATGTTTGGTGGCGATGATCGAATGGAACGGGCATTACTAGACAGTGGTAGAGGTCTGTATTTTTGCTTTCATGGGTCATAAACAGAAATCCAATTGCTCTTTCTTAACCTTTCTTTTTTGATTACTGTTAGTATTAGTTATAGTTTAATGTTTCAGTTGTAGCTTTAGTTGATACTAAATTACTAGCATTTAAGTGTGGCATATTTCCGTGTATAGGTTTATCCAATAGTGTGTAATTCTATTAATGGTACAGGCTTTTACTTTATCCAAATCTACTCATGTGTTTGAATTCGTGAAGGGTTTAGTGTGGAGTGTTGTGACTTAGCACGACAGTTTGCATATGTGTTTGTTACATAATGGATTTGTTAGGTCATTCTGAGTTTCTTGTTGATCTTGTTTAGTATGTTTCTTGTTTAGTATTGTCAAGTTTGTTACTTGTTCGTCTATTTGTTCATGACTTGCTAATCTATCTGTTTAAGGATTTAGTTTGGCATAATTTATTAGATTGTCTAAAATGGTTAAAGTCTACTGTCTGATCATTGGTTTTTGTAAGTTGTGGAGTTTAGAGTCCTTTCAGTTTAGTCTTTAGGATTTAATTGTGAGTTTGAGTCTTAGTTAAGGAAATAGAAGTTGAGTTTGGTCATGGGGTTTGATCTGCTTAGATAATTGGAATGACATAGGCTTGATGATGTCAAGTTGAGTCAGGGAATGTACAAGGGTGGCAGCAGAGTGCTGCCCTTTTGGGTTCTGGTACAGCCTTGCATGCAAGGCAATTATGGGCTGAAAATATGATGAGTGAGGAGGGTACATGGGCTAGTCCTTGGCACTAGTACACACCCACTTCCCTCTCTATTTCAAGGGAGTTTTGACTCTCTTTAAAAGGGGACAGGACAGAGAAGAGAAGGGGAGAATACAGAACATATAAAAAACTGAAACAGAGAGATAAAAGGAGAAACAAAAAAAAAAAAGAGTGAAGGTAACAGAACATAGCAACAGACAAAAGAAAAGTGGGGAGCAACATAGCAAGCAAAAACAGAGAATACAAAAACAAAAGAACAGAGAGTGAGAAAAGAAATAGGGTCAGTTGAGTTTAATAGAGAGTGAGATATGAAGTTCAATTTGAACTTGTGGCTGGTTTTTGGTTGTTGCTGTTGCTATTTTGGGCTAGCTGTTGGCCTCACTTCACTTTGCTTTGGAAGACTTCACAACAGGCTGCATTGCTGCTGGTCATGAGCTATTAGTAACTGTTGTTGCTTGGATTAAACTATTCAGTTTTCCATGCTGTTTTGCTGAAGGAAAACCTTCATTAGGTAAATTTTCGTCACACTTGCATTATCTTGTATGCTTGAGAAATATTTTTCTGGTAAATTTGAATGAAACAGCCTATCAAATGCGAAAGAATTCTCGTTTCCTTTATTGTTGTACACGATATATGTTGTTTGTGTGATATGTGCCTTTGTAGCCATTTTAATACAATGAAAAATAAGAGAAGCTATGTTCCACTTAATGCGAAATAAATGCTGAGTTTGGATAGTTTTGCATTAGTCTATTCTAAATTCAGTCGTGTTTAAGGGAAATAGTCAGATCTGAAAGTTTTGCTTAGTGCGAAAATGATGACAATTATCAAATCTGTGGTTAGATCTGAAATTGTTGAAGAAAATAGTTAAATCTAAAAAAATGTATAACTTGTGCAGAATAGGGTAAATAATAGATAAGTAGGCAAATAAGGACATGGATGTAACTCATTTGAGAGATAAAGCAGTGAGATTTGTACGACACGTAAGGCAATATTATAGGCTCGTTTAGAGCAGCGAGATTTGTACGGCACGTAAGGCAATATTGTAGGCTCGTTTAGAGCAGCTGTTAGCGAGAGAAGAACAAACGAAGAAGAAATAAGCAAATAGTAACACCAATGTTTAATTAATTCGAACTAAACAAATGAATGCCATGTTTAAAGGTTAGGCAAATTGAACAGGCCGAGACAATTATATTAAGCAAACTAATAGGGCAAGACAATTAATATCAACAAGACGCTCAAATGTTTACATGGAACTCAATTAAATTAAGAGATATCGAACGGGTGAAGTGCCTGCGCGATATAATTAATTTAAGTCGGAAGATTTCGAACGGGTGAAGTGCCTGCGCGATTATATCTCGATTTGAGTTTCCATTTGAACGGACAAATTTAATAATAAATCGAAGCGTAACAAATCAAGGCAAAATATAATAAACAATTTCAAAAAGTCGAAATGCGTCAACAAAGCAACTGTGCTTGGCACAGGACTCGAGGGTGCCTAACACCTTCCCTCGAGTCAACCGAGATCCTTACCCGGAACTCTGACGCAGACCATTTACGAGTCAAAGGTGTTCTAGGTACACCACTTTGGTGACTTGGCACACCTTTAACTTGTCAAGTGGCGACTCCGAAAATCTCTTAAATATTAGTGTACCTATCAACACCGTCACAACCTTTTTTAAACTAATAAGTTTTTCTTTTTTGAGTTGAAAAAGGGTCGTGACAGCTTGGCGACTCCGCTGGGGAGGAAAGTGAAAACTGAGAGTCTCAGGCTTTAAAATTTGTCGTTTTTCGGCTTTTGAATATTGTTTGAATATGTTGCCTTGAATGTTACTGCTTTGATATATTTGAACTGTATATACACAACTGTCTTCTCCCGTACACCTCTGAGTCTTCTGGAACACTGCACACATGCACGCCAGTTTCGCTTCGGCGTCTGGAATTTCTGTCGTGTCTCAGGACACAAAAAGTTAACCCTTTTTAGGAGGAGGTGCGTTGGGTTAGGCCGTTAGACGTTGTCGACCGGTACCCCCGAGGCACTTCCAAATTGCCAGAAACTATAGAACAAGAACCCATTGAGTCACCTAGAGTTGAACCTGTGCTTTTATCTAGGCCAATTTATTTGCATGTCATTAGACTTAGTGAGGTGCGGTACACCGGTATCGCACTCGTCTAGGCTGACTCCCTTGTGTCATAGTGGGGCCCGTGTCCCCGAAAGATATATCATGGGCATATTATGTGTTGCATTTGTTTAGTCGAAGGGTTGTTATGCTGACCGATTACCGAGGGTCGAGAGCCAAATTTTGAAGAAAAAGAAAAAAAAAAAAAAAAAAAAAAAAGGAAAAATGATAGAAAAATTGGTTTTAGTCCCGTGTTTCGAAATATTTTTGTCATTTTACGCCGTTATAATGGCGAATTTTTCAAGAACCCTTAGAGTCTAATTTTGTGTCCGGGTTTGGTCTCAAGTATTAGAAAATGATTTGTACTGGTTTTGCGCCGTTATAATGGCGAAATTTTGGCACTCTTTTGTGTTGAGTTTGTGTTCGAATCAAGTCCATATTTTGAAGAATAATTCATCGGGGTTTTACGCCGTCATAATGGCCAATTTTAGAAATCAATTTTGTGTCTAGTTTGTGTAATATTTTTTGTCGTTGGGTCGTCCTAATTGCCAGATTTTGTAAATACTCTAAGATTCATTTTCAAATTAGATCGAAGAGTTTGTTTCAAAAATCATTTGTGCCCCATCTTTACGATGTCGTAATGCTCGATTTTAGGATTGAAAACAACAAAAATTAAATAAAAAAATATATATATAAGATTTTGTTTTCATAATTCATTCTTAAGTTCAGTTTGAATCTCGGGTTAAGTTTAATTTTTCATTTTAAAAAAAAAATAATAATAATTGGAAACCCACTTTATTTTGTTTTGTTTAAAGTCAAGTCAGGGTATAGACAAGAAATTGTAATTAGCTAAGTTGCATTTTGTGTCGATCCTCGTGAAATAATCCGACTCCGCTAAATGTCGAGTCCCATTATTTTCACCGTCTGGGTGTACCCGCCCAATGTGTCAGTTTGTATATATTTTTGACTCGTGCATCATGTCAAGCATATTATATTGAGTCGGTCTAGTGTCGTAGTTTAAATTTGTCTATTACTTTGATGTAAGGAATATTCGAAAAAAAAAAAAAAAAAAAAAAAACTCCAAGCTCGTCTTTGTTTTAAATTACGTGCCAGTTACAATTTTGTTCTAATTTTGCTCAAGGCACGTTGTAATCTTTCGGGGATACGACCGGTACACTCGGCTTACGCCGTTAACCGTTTCGGGATGACGCATAACAACCCTAGGCTTGCAATATGTGCTTCTTTTGTGCTAACCCGGTTTGTTTGTGCAAAGCTTTGGAATTTGGAGATTTGGTACGGAATTCTGGCATTATTCCACACATACACAACAGGATCAAAGGAAGCCATTACCATGTCGTTTGATAAGGGAAATTCTGAGATCGGCGTCCATGAACTTCTGGTGCTGGAAAACAAGAGGTTGACTGAAGAGGTCAAAAATCTGAAACAATTGGTGGCTGATATGTATATCGCCATGAACACGGGGCAAGCTTGTTCTACCGTGCCAGTTAGTCTTCTAGGGCATGCCTCGACTGTCTTACATCAGGCACAAGGCCCTACAGCTGATGACCTGCAGTATTCTCCCGACTCTCCCTACTATAGCACAACAGATGTTCTGAGAACCTTCCCAGGGTGTCCTCCGGCACCACCACCTCCGCCCAAACAGAGGTGTGCTTCACCCCTGGTCTCTGTTCCACCATTCACAGGCTTAGTTAGGACGGAGAGTCTTGGAAAGAAAGATGAAAGAGAACGAGGTCCAGGAAGGAGGGATGAGGAACGGTACAAACGGCTCCACTCACGCCATCGAGCCTCACAGAAGCAGCATTCGCGACACTACCCTTTACAAAATACAAAACATTCCATTCCTCCACTCCAAAAAGCGCGACCATATGCTCCAAATTTTTCATATCCGCAATGGACCGCGCCAGCCTCACAGCCTACATACCACACTCACCAAGCTCCACATAAACAATATCGGACTCCACCAGAATTTCCATACCGATCAAGGAGACCCTCTACTTTCATCCCAAGACCCGAATACAAGAAGGCGCGAGAAGAGAAAAAGAGAAAGCTCACGTCAATCAGGGAATCTTACACTAGTGTCTTCGAGAAGTTGCAGGCTTTGGATATGTTGAGGCCGATCTATGGGAATATGCATCCCACGGGAAAGGTTGATTATTCTCGCCGATGTGCTTACCATTCAGGTGCACCGGGGCATGACACTGAGGATTGCCATTTTCTCAAGAAGGATATCCAAGCTTTGATTGATAACGATCAGATTCAAGTTGAGGGTTCAGATGCACCAGATATAAACCAGAACTCGTTTCCCGTACATGATGATGTGTATATGGTGGGAATGGTATGTGGAGAAGATTTGAAAGCTGAATCTGCAATGCCGATAGTACCTGTTGGTGATGTGTCAATTAGGGCTAACCAAACGCTTGTGATAGTGAACTGTGCTCCCGACATTGTGCTTGAGGTAGCAGACAGAGTAAAGGGTGATGAAATGAAGAAGACGAACATGTCTCTCGAGAAGCCAATTCCAAATCTTACTCGGTCATTCGTCAGCCCCAAAGAAGTGAAGTCCACCTTGATGGGACTTGGAGAAAATAAGGAAAAGAGGAAGAAATTGCCAGATTCAGGTGCATCCTTGTGAAGGGCTCAAGAACACATGAAAAGCAGGAAACTGGCCCTGACTTGCAATTGAGTGACTGTGAAATGTTGTAGCTTGTTTTGCTAATCTTTCTGTGTACTTGGTTATTTAAGGGTTGTAACCCAAGTGCATTATTTTGCTTGTTTTGTTTGTTCAAACCCTTATATCTTCAATTCAATTAAAAGCGGGATCCTTTTTTCGTCTCAACATTCTGTCTCTTATTTTCTTTCTTGGTCATGTTTCTTTAGTATTATGTTTTATGTTTTGCGGCCTTAATAACATGACATGCGTGTGGAACTTAAGTCTTGATCTAAACACACTCTCTGACATTGTGAGCTATCTGAGTAGTGAGGGATAAAAGAGGGAGTGAATTAAGTTGGGAATCAATTGTCATCTGATAAGGGAGATCGGTGAGAAGTTCAAAATCGTGCACGGTCGCTTCGACCGAATTTGAAATACCATTTTGAGAACCATCGTTGAAGCATAAGTTGAGGACATGTGTGGATCAATCCAAGTCAATTCATTGAATCATTATTCGTGCGAGGCATTCTCGGGTCGGGATGACGAACGGCTTTCGTTTCTTCTACCCAAAAAATATATCCTTCGCAAACCCTTTTGAGCCTTGTTCAGTATTTTCTTTGGCCTACCCTCCCTTGGAATCAATTTGATGCGATTAAAGAAAAAAAAAAAGAGAAAAAAAAAAGAAAAGAGGAAACAAAACAACAAAAATCTACCTCAGTGGTAGAGCTACGTCTGACCTGATTCCTCTCAAAAGGATACGTAGGCAACCATTCTGGTGCGGTCATAACAGGGGAAAGTTCATTTTTCCCCTGTCTCATATTGACGCAAAACTTGCCTCCAAGTTTGCGGCCAATGTCAAAAGAAATTCAAATCCCCAATGTATGCTAAACTGGGGCAGAAGTTTGTTTTTATTTTATTTTAAAAAAAATAAAATAAAATAAAAACAAACTTCTATGTTTTTGTACCATCTATTCATATGTTTCATGAGATATCAGTCTCGAAACCGAGGAAGAAACTCAAGGCACCCCAGTTTATCCTAAACTGGGGCAGAAGTTTAGTTTATTTTTAAAAAAAAAAAAAAGAAAGGGAGAAAGTCAATTCCTTTTGCTTTCTTTGTTTTCATCTCGGGGGAAAGTCTCAATATCCCCTATGTTTGCATATCAGAAAATTCAAAAGATAATTCCTCGGTTTTTCAATAAATTGGGGTCTCAGTTAGATATTATTTTAAAAGAAATGATTCCAAAGGTTGTAATATTTTACCAAGTCATTTCATGAGATGCTTTCATACCGCTCATCAAACCAAAGAAAAAAAAAGGGAATCACCAATTTGCCTAAACTGGGAAAAAGTTTGGTTTATTTTTTCCAAAGCGGTGATTTCGAATCTTGTGATGCTCATTCTAGTCGTCTCATGAGATGTTTCTGAGTTTTTATGCTGAATCCTTTTCTTCATAGCCTAACCAAATCCAATGTTACAGTCCAAATAAAGACCCTTCTGACCGATCATTGAGAATGTCAAGCCGAGTAGGGTGTCAAGGGATAAGTTCCACGCTGTAAAGTCGCATTCTTATAAGCCGACAATCGCATTTGGGAGTTGGGGGCACCAAGGTCATTAAAGGATAAATCCTCCGAGGAATCAAGATAAAGGCCAAAATTGAAGGAAGAAAAGAAAGACGGGGTCGAGCATCAAGGAAAGATCGGAGGTCGATTGGGAAACGAAAAATGACAAAAATGAAAAGAAAAAAAAAAGAAAAAAAAAGTGAAGTCTTGTCGGTGAAAACCTGAAAGGGCGCTGCAAGACAACGGTGAGTTAAAAGAACAAAGAGAGAGGCTAGTCGGTGAAAACCCGAAAGGGCACTGCTAGTCGAATGAGGGTCGTTAGATTTGCCATCAAACAAGATTGGGAAAGCTGGGTACACAGTCATGGATGGACTATGTGAGCGGATTAAGAGTTGATTCCAAAATACATGTCATGTTAATAAGATCGTCATCTCTTCAGTCCTTTACCTCTCCCGTAAGGGACGTCATCATTTTTTCATCTTTTGGTTGGAAGCTTTGTCGTTTCCATTATTTTGTCTTACTTCAGTTCGTTTCAGTTTCTCCAACATCAAACGAGCAAAGAAAGTTTTGCAAAACTTGTTATAGTTTCATAGTTGTACTAGAGCAAGTCAGGACCAACCTTGATAATTGGAGCCCAATTTTCCACATCGGCACAAAGTATGCCACACCAAGGAGTGTACCATAAAGGAGATCATCAAAGGATATGCAGATTTCAAGATGCAGTTAAATTTCAAATCAAAGCCCGCCCGAGCGGCAATTTCAAGTTTCAGAAATTTCATTCAAGTCAAAGCCTGCCAAGCAGCAATTTCAAGCTTTCAACAGTCAAAACCCGCCCGAGCGGCAATTTCAAGTTTCAGAAATTTCATTCAAGTCAAAGCCTGTCAAGCAGCAATTTCAAGCTTTCAACAGTCAACGCCCGCCCGAGGGGCAATTTCAAGTTTCAACAATTTCAGCATTAAAATCAAAGCCCGTCAAAGCGGCAATTTTTACTTTCAAGTCAAAGTGGAAATTTCAAGTTTTCAAGACCCACTAGATTAGTTGGAGCTTCAGACCGGTTCATCAGCTTGTGGAGAATGAGGGAGTAGTTTGAGAAAGCCGAGGCACCCACCTGGAGAATGAGGGAGTAGTTTTGAGAAAGTCGAGGCACCCACCTGAAGAATGAGGGAGTAGTTTGGGAAGCTGAGGGAGTAGTTTACAGAAGTCGAGGCGCCCACCTGGAGAATGAGGGAGTAGTCTAAAGAAAGTCGAGGCACCCACCTGGAGAATGAGGGAGTGGTTTAGAGAAAGTCGAGGCACCCACCTGGAGAATGAGGGAGTAGTTTAGAGAAAGTCGAGGCACCCACCTGGAGAATGAGGGAGTGGTTTACAGAAAGTCGAGGCACCCACCTGGAGAATGAGGGAGTAATTTGGAAAGTCGAGGCACCCGCCCGGAGAATGAGGGAGATAGTTTAGAGAAAGTCGAGGCACCCACCTGGAGAATGAGGGAGTAGTTTTGAGAAAGTCGAGGCACCCACCTGGAGAATGAGGGAGTAGTTTAGAGAAAGTCGAGGCACCCACCTGGAGAACGAGGGAGTTGTTTGAAGAAGTCTAGGCGCCCATCTGAAGAATGAGGGAATCCGTTTCTGTAAAGAAGCAAGATCCATCAGAGTGATGGTCTCCAATTCAGTAAGAACAAGACCCATCAGAGTGATGGTCTCCAATTCAGCAAGAACAAGACCCATCAGAGAGATGGTTTTAATTTTCAGCAAGAACAAGACCCATCAGAGTGATGGTCTCCAATTCAGCAAGAACAAGACCCATCAGAGAGATGGTTTTAATTTTCAGCAAGAAAAAGACCTGTCAGAGTTATGGTTTTCAATGCAGCAAGAACAAGACCCATCAGAGTGATGGTTTTCAATTCAGCAGAAGCAAGACCCATCAGAGTGATGGTTTTCAATTTCCACCATAAACAAGACCAATCAGAGTGATGATTTCCAATTTTCAGCAAAAGGCAAGACCCACCAGAGTGGTGGCTCCAGTTTTATCTTTAAAGTCAAAGCCCGTCAAAGCGGCAATTTCATTCAAGTCAAAGCCCATCAAAGCGGCAACTTCAACTTTTAAGTCAAAGCCCGTCAAAGCGGCAATTTCATTCAAGTCAGAGCCCGTCAAAGCGGCAATTTCAAATTTCAAAGTCAAAGCCCGTCAAAGCGGCAATTTCAACTTTCAAGTCAAACCCGCCCGAGCGGCAATTGCAAGTTTTCAAGACCCACTCGGGTAGTGGGAGTTTTGGACCAGTTCATCAGCTTGGGAAGCATGAAGAGTTAGCTTAGAAATTGTAATTTTACATTTCAAATGTTGTATTTTCATTTTTCCTTTGTAAAGCAGTGACCACCAGCCAGCTAGCCAGCAACCAGTGACAGTGACCAGCAGCAACAACTCTAGTATGTCAAAAGTGTCTTGTGTCAGTCCGGGTAAGTCTAGGAGCGTCGAGTCAGTCCCAGTTAGTTCTGAAAGTGTTTAGAGTTAGTCTGTGTATGTCTAGAGAGTGCTTAGTGTTAGTCTAGAAGAGTCCAGTGTCTGTTCAAATGCGGTAGTCCCAGCTATCGCATGTGAGGAACTACACTGACCTGATTCCTCAGTCCGGGGATATGTAGGTAGCCTTGTTCTTGGTTAGAACCGAAAGGTCAAGGTACGGTCACAATTTTGTAAGCGTGTTCTCGGCTAGAACCGAAAAGCCAAAATTAGTTGTCGATTACTTCTTTGTCCGAAAACTCTTCGTGTTCCCGAACAAAGAGGGGCAGCTGTAATCACCTAATTTTGGCACCAAAAATACAAAAATGCATAAAATAGCTGATTAATTATCATGTGATTTTACCTTTTTTTTTTAAGCTACTTTTAGTTTAATTAATGAGTAGAAAAATACCGAAAATTATCAAAAATATATTTGTAATGTGATTAAGTGTTTAGCTATGATTTTATGTGAGTTAATTGTGCTTTTAAGATTTCATTTGACAATTATTTAGGTCCAAATTACTAAAAGTTGTTTTAGCTCTAAAGGTGGTTAAATTATAGACAGAACTTGGATTAATAGCCATTGGGCTAATTGAAAAGAAGAAATGGATCAGCCCACATCCACTCTTGACCCGAGCCCATATTACATCTAATCCCCCAATTCCTTTTCCCCCAATCTCCCCATTTCCAAATGACTTAGAACAAGAGAAAGAAACTCTTGCATTCTTTTCGACATCCACCGGAGCTCGCCATCGGCGACCAACCTCACCTCTTTCCGGCCAAGAAATTACACGAATGGAATCCCCTCTTCACCCTCTATCTCGATTTGAACTCGATTTCCTCAAATTTCCACTGATTTCGTGTAAATCGAACCCCGAAGTGATGGCCAAACTCTTCTTCGGCGACTGCATTACCGGTGGAACTTTACATACCCAGGCTCGTATCTCCCTCCTCCACGCGAGTAAGAGCTTAGATTTCATAAAAAAAGGGATTTTTATCGGCGGTATTTGACACAGCCGAATCATAAGGTTTTTTGCTTTCCCTTTTGGCTTTACGTTTCCTTTATCGGTTTAGTGTTCCTTACCCTTCCTTCTCTAATGGAAATGATTCCATTGGGGTCATTTCGATTAGAGTTGAGAGAGTTCGGAACTAATTTTCTTTGTCGTCCACGGTGAAGTGATGAGGCAGTAGTGGGGTCTGAGGCTGCGATGAGGGCTTAGCGAGGCAGTGATTCCATGAGGGGAAAGTGGAAGGTTAGTGTGTCTTAGTGTGGGGACTGATTCTGAAAAGGTTGTGGCGACGACTCGAGTGAAGCGAGGCAATTATAGTGCTTTGGCTGCGATGACGAGTGGAGCTCGACGAGGTCGTGTAGGAGGCTGCTATGGTTGGTTTATGTTTGTAAGAAATGGTGGTATTGAATGATGGTTTGGTGGTTCAGTGGTGTCGACACTACGATGGTGGTAATGATGACTCAATTAACAGTGGTGAGATGTTGCGAGACTGTTGTGGGTTTTGTTTGGCGATGATAGGGCTGCGAGGGCTATATCGAATTTAGTGAAGCTGCTAGGTGATCGCTGTGTTGATGATATCCATAGCTTTGGTGATGCTTTGACGCAGCAGCTCGGCGATTGTTTTAGTGAGGCTTATTCTTTGAAGCAAGGCAACGATTCGACGTTGGTAGCTGTTTTGGCAATGTTGATGGCTGCGCGAGGCAGTGATGGTGATGCTTGGATTGCAGTGTGATAGTGCAGTAGCTTGCAGGTGATCCGAACAGGCAGTAGCGGGGCTTGCTGCGACGATACAATGTTTGGTGGCGATGATCGAATGGAACGGGCATTACTAGACAGTGGTAGAGGTCTGTATTTTTGCTTTCATGGGTCATAAACAGAAATCCAATTGCTCTTTCTTAACCTTTCTTTTTTGATTACTGTTAGTATTAGTTATAGTTTAATGTTTCAGTTGTAGCTTTAGTTGATACTAAATTACTAGCATTTAAGTGTGGCATATTTCCGTGTATAGGTTTATCCAATAGTGTGTAATTCTATTAATGGTACAGGCTTTTACTTTATCCAAATCTACTCATGTGTTTGAATTCGTGAAGGGTTTAGTGTGGAGTGTTGTGACTTAGCACGACAGTTTGCATATGTGTTTGTTACATAATGGATTTGTTAGGTCATTCTGAGTTTCTTGTTGATCTTGTTTAGTATGTTTCTTGTTTAGTATTGTCAAGTTTGTTACTTGTTCGTCTATTTGTTCATGACTTGCTAATCTATCTGTTTAAGGATTTAGTTTGGCATAATTTATTAGATTGTCTAAAATGGTTAAAGTCTACTGTCTGATCATTGGTTTTTGTAAGTTGTGGAGTTTAGAGTCCTTTCAGTTTAGTCTTTAGGATTTAATTGTGAGTTTGAGTCTTAGTTAAGGAAATAGAAGTTGAGTTTGGTCATGGGGTTTGATCTGCTTAGATAATTGGAATGACATAGGCTTGATGATGTCAAGTTGAGTCAGGGAATGTACAAGGGTGGCAGCAGAGTGCTGCCCTTTTGGGTTCTGGTACAGCCTTGCATGCAAGGCAATTATGGGCTGAAAATATGATGAGTGAGGAGGGTACATGGGCTAGTCCTTGGCACTAGTACACACCCACTTCCCTCTCTATTTCAAGGGAGTTTTGACTCTCTTTAAAAGGGGACAGGACAGAGAAGAGAAGGGGAGAATACAGAACATATAAAAAACTGAAACAGAGAGATAAAAGGAGAAACAAAAAAAAAAAAAGAGTGAAGGTAACAGAACATAGCAACAGACAAAAGAAAAGTGGGGAGCAACATAGCAAGCAAAAACAGAGAATACAAAAACAAAAGAACAGAGAGTGAGAAAAGAAATAGGGTCAGTTGAGTTTAATAGAGAGTGAGATATGAAGTTCAATTTGAACTTGTGGCTGGTTATTGGTTGTTGCTGTTGCTATTTTGGGCTAGCTGTTGGCCTCACTTCACTTTGCTTTGGAAGACTTCACAACAGGCTGCATTGCTGCTGGTCATGAGCTATTAGTAACTGTTGTTGCTTGGATTAAACTATTCAGTTTTCCATGCTGTTTTGCTGAAGGAAAACCTTCATTAGGTAAATTTTCGTCACACTTGCATTATCTTGTATGCTTGAGAAATATTTTTCTGGTAAATTTGAATGAAACAGCCTATCAAATGCGAAAGAATTCTCGTTTCCTTTATTGTTGTACACGATATATGTTGTTTGTGTGATATGTGCCTTTGTAGCCATTTTAATACAATGAAAAATAAGAGAAGCTATGTTCCACTTAATGCGAAATAAATGCTGAGTTTGGATAGTTTTGCATTAGTCTATTCTAAATTCAGTCGTGTTTAAGGGAAATAGTCAGATCTGAAAGTTTTGCTTAGTGCGAAAATGATGACAATTATCAAATCTGTGGTTAGATCTGAAATTGTTGAAGAAAATAGTTAAATCTAAAAAAATGTATAACTTGTGCAGAATAGGGTAAATAATAGATAAGTAGGCAAATAAGGACATGGATGTAACTCATTTGAGAGATAAAGCAGTGAGATTTGTACGACACGTAAGGCAATATTATAGGCTCGTTTAGAGCAGCGAGATTTGTACGGCACGTAAGGCAATATTGTAGGCTCGTTTAGAGCAGCTGTTAGCGAGAGAAGAACAAACGAAGAAGAAATAAGCAAATAGTAACACCAATGTTTAATTAATTCGAACTAAACAAATGAATGCCATGTTTAAAGGTTAGGCAAATTGAACAGGCCGAGACAATTATATTAAGCAAACTAATAGGGCAAGACAATTAATATCAACAAGACGCTCAAATGTTTACATGGAACTCAATTAAATTAAGAGATATCGAACGGGTGAAGTGCCTGCGCGATATAATTAATTTAAGTCGGAAGATTTCGAACGGGTGAAGTGCCTGCGCGATTATATCTCGATTTGAGTTTCCATTTGAACGGACAAATTTAATAATAAATCGAAGCGTAACAAATCAAGGCAAAATATAATAAACAATTTCAAAAAGTCGAAATGCGTCAACAAAGCAACTGTGCTTGGCACAGGACTCGAGGGTGCCTAACACCTTCCCTCGAGTCAACCGAGATCCTTACCCGGAACTCTGACGCAGACCATTTACGAGTCAAAGGTGTTCTAGGTACACCACTTTGGTGACTTGGCACACCTTTAACTTGTCAAGTGGCGACTCCGAAAATCTCTTAAATATTAGTGTACCTATCAACACCGTCACAACCTTTTTTAAACTAATAAGTTTTTCTTTTTTGAGTTGAAAAAGGGTCGTGACAATAGGTATGTGTTCTTTCTTGGCAAGCAGGAAAGGGAGGGAAACGGATACTCAATTTAAAGTGAGTAAACAGAATTCCATACTCGATCTCATAGATACATATAGAATTCTGCGTGCGTTTCATTCTCTTCGATCTTCTCTTTGATTACTTTTTATGAAGTCTAGACCTAGCTCCATAGCTGGGCTAGTCACTGGCTAGAGGTCGAGGGACCTAGCGGACCGGAGGGAGCCGAGAATGTTATGTAAAAAGGACTTAATTACTTAGTGCAACTAGTGAAGAAACTACGAATAATTGTGATTTAGAACAGAAATGAATCAAAGAAATCAGGTCAACCTTATGGATAGCGTAGCCTAAGGACGGGATAGGAAAGAGAAATGCTCAATGAAGCGCTCAAGAGAAGGGTGTAGGGCATTGACAAAGACAACAAACTGCGAAACAAAAATGAAGAGCTGAGTTCAAAAGCAATGAGAAAATTATTGCAGATTGTTAAATACATTACGAGATGTTTTTCCATACTTTCCGCATTCAGTTCTAGCTATTTCTGCACCTTCTAATCGACCTGAACAACATATACGAATCCCCTCCACCCCAAAAAGAAGTGACTTGGACAAAAAAAGAAGTGACTTGGACGCGAGAGGAAGACTACTGATTATCTATGAAAGAAGGCTTTTAAGAATGAAAAAAATCTTATCTTAAGGATAGAGAGCCCCCCGCCTTCCTTTTCTTATTCCTATTATTACTTATAACGTACAGCACGGCTTCCCCAATCCTCCCATAATACTCGTCCAGCACTCGGCTGCCAGTTTTTAATCCTAGTCTCCTTGCAAGTAGATGGGTCATCCAATAGCTCTCCTGCATCTGAGGCTAATTTTAGATCTTATTCCGGTTTGCATGCAAGCTCTGGAACTGAATCATTTCCTTGTATCTGAGAAGAACTTCCAGATTAATAGGAAGGAAGCTTAATCGGAATGAATAATAATTTTTCTCGCGCAAGCAATGCCCACTCCCATGCTTTCCGTTGGTCAACAACCAACCAAAGTGCTCTATACTTCTTCACTACTCGTACAGGCCTGAAGAAATAATTGGAAAATAAAAAAGCAAGTACAAAAATGAGTAATAACCCCCAGTAGAGACTGGTACGATTCAATTCAACATTTTCTCTAGATTAGTGTTAAGGGTGTGGTCGAAGATCAGGCTTGACTGACCGACTTCATTGACGGCGCATTTCGTTCTGGGTGGTGTTGCTTAATCCCGGATCACTCCTTAAGGAATAGGACACAATAATATAGCGCATATCAGAGAAGAGAGTACCCCCTTTATTATAAGACAGGCCCCCCGCGTCCTTTCTTAAGACCTGCTCTGTAGCTTCCTCTTGGAGTTCAACTTCCCTCATCATGCAGATAACAGACTCCATAGCCGAGAACAATGTTTTCTTGTTAGTTCTGGCTTCTGTAATCATATCCTCAAGAAGGTCAATGCTGAAGACTTGACCAGATGCAGTGACCACGGGATTTGGCATAGACTCTATGATTCTAAGACGTCGTTAGGTAGGGTGTATTTAGGCAAAATAGGCATGGTATTAGGAACAGTACCCATGTTATCCACTGTTTGGTACAATTTTGAATCAGGTATTAGTTAATACCTAGACTAATTAATACTATACATCAGTTTGGGTACAATTTTATACCCAACCCATCATGGTATTACTAATACATGTATTAAAATCCATGGATAAGAAAAATATAAAGACAAAGTACCCTCCCTAACCAACCCTATTATATCAAAAAACTCAATCTCTTTCTCAAAACTTTAGCAGCTTCTCCTCTTTGGTTTGGCAACGAAGAAGATTTCTACTACTTCAAGATGAAGTGTTCATTTGGTATATTAGTGTATTGGGTTAAATCCGTCGTCACCAAAGTTGGTGACTAAGCATCCACATAGGACGACGTATAGACAACACGTGGCTGTGAATGGGCGTAAAGGCAATGGATTGAATCAAAGATAGACAGTTACAACGGACAGATGAACAGTCACCACCGCCAGAGTAATCGCAACTCGTCATCAAGCCAATTCAAAATAGAAGTCTTATCCCTAAGCAACGTAACTGCTCGAGTAAGGAGTTACAACTGCTCGTAAACAGGCGCCTAGTTATCTATATATTGTAATTTAAGTCGCAAGCATTGGAGGGATTTTTCTTCTCTGAACATACATCTGTATTCCAGCTATCAATTAATGCCCAATTCTTTACCTTCTGTCAATATTTACTATTACTGCTGATAATCGAGAGATCTCATTTATTGTTCCGCTGCTTAAATATCATAAAGAGTACGAGGAAGGGAATTTGATCAAGTCTATACGGCCTGAGCACGGTTCCTTTTGTTTAAATCTTCATTTATTACATCGCATTGATTGCATCTTTACTTCTTCGCATTTATTACCGTCATTTATATCTTTTCATAAAGAGCATTTAATCTCGATTATTGATCGTGACTCCGCTTTATAAAACTTAGCCTAATAAACGAAATTACGGTTAAACAATTAGTAAGGTTTGCGTTGAATGCAAATATTATTTTGGTTTTTGATCAAACAAGATAACAATGAGAATAATTTACACAGGACATGGTTGTATGAGCAGAAACTATAATTTTCTCTATTGTGTCTCATATAACTTTCAATATGCTCTTCAAAGAGCTACTTGAAAATGATCTACATATATATTTATGATTGTTCCGTAATTTTTTCAATTTTTTTTTAAAGAATTACATGGAACATGGTAAAAGAATGAGACAACTTATCACTGGTATGTATCATTTACAAGAGAATTAGCTTTAAGGAAAATGATAAAAAGAATATTGTGATCGCTAAACTCGTTAGTCGTGACTAGCAGATGAAGTATAAAAACTTAATAAAAGTTCAAGGGTGTAATTGTAAACAAAAGTTTATACAGTTTTAAACCAAATAATGGATTAAGTTATACCATGTATATCCATTTTTTTATACAATGAACCAAACACTGGATTGTGTCAATAAATAGGCTGCAGCACTACAAGGAGAATGAGAAGTTGAACACAGAAATGTGCAATATCTATCAATACTTCCATACACGTCAAGGATTTGGAATTGTGTAGATTGCAATTGGACAATCATCTGACCAATCCATCCAAGACTAGTGAATCGAGCTAAAGTGGGTTTCCTTTTTTGTTCTTCAAGTCATCAAGTGGTAATCATTGTTTTTATCTCATATTTAAAATAATATAACCTATTTCAGATGTGGATATAAAATAAATTAGAATCAAGAAATAGCATTTAGGGATGAGGAATAATAAAATTCTTGGAATTAATAAGGACAGATGAGAGATACATTTAAAGATATAAGCTCAAAGTAATTATAAGCGAGACTGCTCAAAGACAACACAACTAAAAAATGTTCAACTGGATCCAAGGAAAGGTTCATACATAGGACAGCTTCGAGTCACAAACTTTCATCAACAAAAGTAGAAACTAAATGTGCTGTTTGTAGGTGGATTAAGCCACATCAGTTCACTAAGCAGCTTCTAGAAAGGCCCTTCCAGGTTGTCGTGCAGCAAGTCGGCCATGGCAACCAAGAAGCTGCAAAAGAAAAAGAGAAGGCATTAAGTTCTCACAAGCAAAGACTTAAAACTACCAGCAGCAACAAGATCTGCATAAATGAACAACACAAAAGTAACTTCAAGACGAAGATACGGAGGATTAGAACAAACCTTTGCATTGACACCATCTGGAACAATACGGTTCTCTGACTTGTACCTCAGATAATCGGTACGGCTGAACTTGGTGAAACCCCTGAATCAGAGATAGCACAGGTGAGGTTCGAGAACAAATATTCCAGCAGAGCATCTAACGGCCAAACTTGACCATGTTCAATCATCTCACTTCAACAGGAATGCAACACTCAAATAGAGTTAAATTGTTAGATGAGGAAAGAGAGGACCAAGCTCGGAAGAGCCAACAAAAAAAGAATTCATGAAACTTTACAAAAGCAGGCCCAGAGAGCTCGTATTCAGAGAAAGAAGATGCAAAATTTCCTACTATAAGCACATACTTGGCATCGAAAGACAAAAATTTCTGTAAATTTTCAGTAGGGAGTCTGCTTAGAATGAATCTCCCAATTCGAATAACTCTAACAAAAATATAGCACCATCTTACATGCTAATCCCAAAAAATGGAAAAAGCATCATCAAACAGAATGCAGTATTGTAAAAATATAACGTGATCCTTCAGATGAAATACATACCACTTTCTGCTGACAATGATCTTTTGTCGGCCAGGGAATTTAAACTTAGCACGACGAAGAGCCTCTTGAGCATGGTTACTGTTTCCATCCTTGCAGCGAACAGAGAGAAGAACCTGACCAATTGCAACACGAGCGCAAACTCCCTGGGGCTTACCAAAAGCTCCTCGCATACCAGTTTGGAGCCTATCAGCTCCAGCACATGACAACATCTTGTTAATACGCAAAACATGGAATGGATGGACCCTGACCCTGAGGTGAAAAGCATCCTTCCCAGCCGACTTGGTCATGTACTTGTTGCAAGCAATACGGGCAGCTTCAAGTGCCTCACTTGAGACATTCTCCTTCTCCCAACTGACCAAGTGTACACAGAAAGGGAACTCATCAACTCCCTTCTTCTTCATGCCCACATCATAGATCCTGATCTTTGGATCAGGGACACCACGGCAAAACCGTGATTTTGGGTAGGGCTTATTCTTAATCTGGCGGTAACATCTTGCAGGTCCTGTGCAAAAGAATCCAAACCATTACACAGAGACCCTAATGATCAAATTGAGGTTTGGAAAGACAAGGACGACGATGCATAGCAGTGCTATAATACCATCATTACAATGCAATAAAGGCTGAAACTAACTATGCCAAGACTTGAATGCCGAAAGAAGACCAGAACTGGCACCAAAACTCTGAATATCTTTTTCCATACAAGTATTCCCATACAGGTCCTGTTCTTTAAAAACTGACAATTCATCTATGATCGCCTATCCACTTTCCCATACAGGTATTCATAAACAAAATAATGTTCAAGGCTAGTGAAACATAAAGTTTCTATTCTTAGATATAAGAACTTACAAACTCATCTTTCATTATCTGACTACTATATAATCGTATAAAGTTCACAGTAAAAAACGATATTTCTTCGATCCAAAAGAAAATGAGAAGTTGTTCCTTTTCATTTCCAAGCACAGAATCCTTTACAAAGATAAAGGTTCATCCATCAACAGTATCACAAACTTCTCACAGCACACCCTTTCTTGGTTAGAGAAAAATAGCTTGCCTTGCAAGTAAATCTGGAAAGCGATATCAGATAAGATGGGTATAAATTGTCACATGCATCAATCTATATGCTACTCCCTTTATCAAATCTCCGTCTGTTTTCTAATAACCGAGACATTAGAGGTTTTAAAACACGCAGTTCTAAATTTGGTGGGATAATGGGTCCGCCCCTCTACCCTTCTTCACTTAAATAGAAAGCTTTTGTTTGCAACAAGGTTTGAGCCCATGATATGTGCCTAATCCACACATCACGAATAGCGTACATACCAATAGACCAAAAAGGGCTCAAAATAAATCTAACATTACAGCAGAAATGATGCAAATGGTACAGCAATATACATACATAAACTAATAACAGAAATTCATAAATAAAAATAAATGTGTGTAATAGCTCATTTTTGCAGATCTGAGTAATAACAAATAATAATGTAAATGACAAATTCAAATGAGAAATTAGAGCAAAGTGACTTACTTCTCCCCATGGCTAATTGATCTGGCGGCTCGTCAAGAAACAAAGATGAAAAATCCCTATTTTTTATATATAGGTGTGAAATTAGGCTTGAATTTTTTGGGTTTACGTGTGGGCTTGCGTCACAATGAGCATCTCGGCCTCGGCCGACTTAGTAAGACTAGGGGTGATTTTGATGCGTAGTCATTTTTTGACGCGCTATATGAGAATTATCCACTGATTTAAAATTGATTGAAGAATAGCTACCGTACGCATATTTACACTCCATTAGCCTTGGCAAACACCACAGACTGGTCTCAGTATAAAAAATTGGGACTTTGAACTAATACGTTCAAAGTTTCATTATTTTATAATGAGATTCATGTTTATAGTACCTTGGAACTTTATATATAAAGTCTAGTCTTAGTATTTTATACTGGGACTTTGAACTAACATGTTCAAAGTTATTTTATACTGGGATTCATGTCTGGAGCTTTATATATAAAGTCCCAGTATTTTATAGTAGAATTAGTGTTTAAGTGATCATAGTATTTTATATTGGGACTTGTCCGGAGGTGGCTAGTCTTCAAGCAGTTTTGCACTGTTAGCTAATATTCATTTAGCGCGGTCAAAACAGGCTACGAGGCTAAATTTTTATGTTAAAACCAGACCAAAGCCCATGGCGGTATGGTTAGAGGCGAAGTGCACCAAAGGCTACTTTTAGTAATGATCTTTGGTTTGTGGCCACTTTTTTATTAGTTTTACATGAGAGGTCACTTTTTGGAACTTCAATTTTTTTGGGTAGAACTTCACACAAGTTCAGCCCCACGAGGATTGAAGTTCAACTTCATGCCACCACAAGGATTGAAGTTCAACTTCAGCCTGCAAGGGTTGAAGTTTACGCATCTATACCTAAAAGTTCAGCCATTACAGAATGAAGTTGAAACTTCATAATTTAGGCATGAAGTTCAACCTACAAAGTTTTAACTTCAGCCCACAATGATTGAAGTTACAAAAAGTGGTCTCTCATGTAAGACCAATAAAAAAGTAGCTTCAAACTAAATACCAGTGACAAAAGTGGCCTGTGGGTGAAAATTTACTATAGTTGACCCGTCCTTGCTGTCTTAGAAATTGCAGAAAAATGAAACTATAATACCTGGTTAGAACTTTTGGCCTCTCTGAAAAAAATCTTAGAAAGATTACAGGAGCTCTTACATTTCGTAAGTTATAGACAGTGAAGATAGTACTATAATTTATTTCCTATTGCACAGTGTTTCAACTAATTATGTGCAATGAAAAATATCATTAAGATTTAAAAATTATGCTCATGGGATTATTTTTTAAACATTTTGTTGACAATAGTTCAAACCGGCATCTAATGTGTCATATTTTTGTAAATCAACCCTTACTGTCCTATATATGAAATGCTATAATTATAAGTCTCAATCACACGATGAAATAAAATTAACATATAGCATATATTATACATCACTAAGGGTGTCCAACGGTCCCGTTTTGACCGGACTGGACCGGATCCAGGCCGAAAACCAGCTCGGACCGGTCAAAACTGAACCATTGGACTTAACAACTCACTGGAATTGGCCCCGATATAGCCTCTTGATTTTAAACCGGATGGACCGGTAACTAAATAGATCGGAACCGGCCCCGGTCAAAAATATTAATAATAATAATAATAATAAAAAATCTGATTTCAGCCGTTAATTAGCCGTTGGAAACGACTTTTTTGACGCCCTAGCTGTTGTCCAACGGCCAAAAATGTCTATTTTAGCCGCTCTACCACCCCATAACCACCCCCACTATTTTCTTCCTATAAATACTCCATTATTTCATCATATATTCACACAAATCATCCAATTCTCTCTAATTCTCTGCAATATTACTACTTTGGCTATTTGTTGAAATTTTATAATTTGGCTACTTTATCAAGTTTTAATTGGAGTTGCTATCAAAGTTATTTTTGGCTATTTGGTGAAGTTTTGAATGATCAAGTATTAGATAAATTGGAGGTGCTACTTGGTTGAAATATCAATTTGGCTATTTGTTGAAGTTTTCGATTATCAAGTATTCAACTAATTTATTAGAGTGAAGGATCAAGTATCAACTTCACCTCAATTATACAGCTATGTTTGGTTGGTTGTTCCTACTTCCTACTCTTTTACAATTTTTGGACATATATTTATTTTTAATTGGCTATAATTATGTCTCAAAGAAGTTCAATTGGAACTAGTAGTGGGCGCGGGCACGTGATCGTCGCGGAAATATGGTTAAGGAATTGCTGGCAGTTCTAATTAGTTCACCCAAATAGATTATTCTCACTATTATCATGATGTTAGCGCTAATAATATACTTGATCATGAAATGTTAGAAGCACAATACGGCTTTCATAATACATAAGGGATTTATTAGAAACACCACCTACTGATTAGTCTGATTTGCCTCCTGTAGCTCCTACTAGAAAACCGACTAAACGTAAGGATAGATCTGAGGTGTGGAAATTTGTGGAAAAGAGAGTTGCAGAATAGAGGGCCGTATGTGGGCTTTGCAAAAAGGATTAATCTTTTAAAAATAAGGGGTAATAAAGGTGGGACCGGTAAAATTAGGACGGACTTACAAAAGATACATCATAAAGAATGGGCAGTGAGCCAATTTCAAATATAGTCGTTGGCCAACGGCAAAGAACATCTATATTTGCCTCCCCACCTCCCTAACGTCCTCCATACCTCCCCAACCTATTTTTATCTATATATATACCCTATTATTTCATCAATTATATCACAATTCATCATTTTCTATCTATTTCTCTCCAAAATTATTATCAAAGACTATTTTCAAAATTTCTACCAAAAAAATCAGCAAATCAACCTGTTGGTGCTGGTCTTAGTGAAAATCAACGTGAGCAACGACGACATCGATCTGAAGTGTGAGAATTTATTACGAAAAATGATGAAACTCATATTGCTAAATGTAGACTTTGTATGAAAGAATTGCGACTTTACACTGGTGGTGGTCCTTGTGGAGGCACGATGAAGTTTAAGGTCGACTTAAAAAAACAACATAACGCCGAATGGAGTGCTCAGGCGGGGGGTGTTTATATGTGCCGTTGAAGAACTGGTTAAGGGAATAACTATCTAATTTTCAATTTTCCAATTTGTCTTTTCTATTGTGTGATTCTCTAATTTTTAATAAAGCGTTTGTCTTTCTTTTCCAAATTCAAAATTTTTTTAGTGTTTACTTTACAATTCACAATTTACATTATCTTAAAATAATTTTTTATAGCTCTTCTATTTTACTTTCATTGTAGTTGCCTTTAAAAAACAAAACATAATAATAATTTAAATTACACATTAAACTGGCAGGATAGGACCGGTCCGGTCCGGAAAAACCGGCCTAACGATTGCCGGTGCCGGTCACGAGCCGGCTCTCAATTTTCACACCAGACTGGACCGACCGAAATGACCAGTTTGGTCCGGCTTTAGACTATTATAGCGACCAGACCAAAATTGGTAAAAAAAAAAACTGATCCAGGACCGGACCTGGTCACTGGACACCCATAGACATCACTCAAATCATTCATTTACTTGTGGACTCCTCCCATTTCATATTAACAATGACTTACATTTGTTACGACTTAGTTTATGTTTGAGATTGTGTGCAAAATTTTAATTGAACACATTTGCTTAACAATGCCAAATGAAGAGTACTACAATTTCAAGGTCTACTTAGTTATCCTTTTGCTAGATAAGAACATACTCTTAGCCATTATTTGTCCATAAGATTTGGGAGTAATATTTCAAATATTGACTTCAAATTAGTGTTTGTATATGAAATTTACACAAATTTTCAAATTCTACTTGTTATAAATTCATTTATTTGTGTGGATGACCACTACTCACCATTATTCAATTGTAACATATGGTTTACTACCCCACTTTCTCATACTTAATTCCTCCCCACTTTCTCCTACTTAATTCTTGTAACCTTTGGGTTGATTTGTAACCTATGTATTTCTATTCTATAAATAGAGCACACTTGGCTCTATGGAAGACACTTGAAACACTTTGAGAAAAATACAAGTTCTTCCTTCTCCTCTTATATATTTTATCTTATTCTTGCACTACTTTACTATTAGTTTTACAACACGTTATCAGCACGAGTCTCTATTTTATTACACGATTTAGAAGAAATAAAAAGCAAATTATGATGCAATTGATAGAAGCCAACGTTCTGGTTGCTAACACAAGATAAGTTTTTTTTTTTATTTCTAAATTCCTTCTTATTATGGTTTTTGTTAATCTCAAAATTAATAGTACCCTATTTTCATTTTGTTTTATACCACTTTAAATTGTAGAAATCTTTTACTGACTACAACTTTTGTCTATTCTTCCATTGTTTGGTTGATTTTGTAGCTATCCTTTGACAACAATTTAAGGGTGCATGATTTAGCAACATGATATTGTAGATCAGTTCTACTCATGTTTCAAGGTAAACTGCTTGTGAGAGCAAACATGGATTATGTAGCATGGTTAATATTTTACTCTCACATGGACATATGAATAAAACAAATATGGTAACTTTTAAAGAATGCCTCTTTGATTTATAGTTGGGTATAAATTTTTATACTCTTGGTAAGTGGAGACCTGAGAAATAATGCTTATTTTTTATGATCTTTACCTGATATATTAGTGTTATATCATTGATACATGATTACAGTACTATGTTTCAATTACACGAAGCATGAGTACCTTTGAGTATTGTACTTCAAATCGCATCATATGTACACACTTTGGCCTATTATGCCATTAGTTAAGGGTAGGACATTATATTCAATTCCCAATGCATTATGGCGTAACACGCTTTTGCGATAATAAGATGTTGATAGGATAATGATGACTGAGGCAAACTAAAGTATTATAAAAAAGATAAAGTATTTTTGATAAAAATCATGAAGCACGTCCACTAAATAGGCTCCATTCATAGAGGTGAATGTGGGAGCAATATATGCTTCATTCCCTAAGATGAATGTGGGAGCAAGATAAGCTCCATTCCATAAGGTGAATGTGGGAGCACAACATAATGCTCCATTCTCAGATGTGAATATAGTAGCAATACATAATATGCCAGAAAGAATGCGAATTATCATTATGTGTGAAAGAAGACACAACATAATATGCCTGAAAGAAGGCAAACTATCTTTATGTCTGAAAGAAGACGCAATATTTTGTGTCTGAAAGAAGGCAAATAATTTTATGTCTAAAAGACGATAAAATAATTACCATGATAGAGACCATGGACGTGGACGTGGCAAGGGATGAAAAAATAGTTACCATTGCGAAATAAATAAGAGAACAATAAGGGTTCTCAAAAAGTAACCGTTCAAATGGTAAATATAATAATGCCTTCAATGTATCATATGAGCATGGGGCAAGTCCAGATGATTATGGTCCATACCTTGCAGTGAATGAGACAATTCATAAAAAAAAAATTATGAATATAGACTCATTCACCGAAGTGAATGTGTCAATATATGATAAAATATCAAAACTCACTTCCATAAGAGGTTACGAGAAAGATGAATATGGACGTGCCCATGCGTGGTTGATAGAGTACCACAACTCACCTCTAGAAAAGGTTCGACTATAATAATTATATTATTTATTGTGGCATGAATGGTCATTTCTCTCGTACAGAACGTACGCCATAATTATGTATTATTATGAATTACATAGGAACAAGTGAAGCAAGAAATTGATCTTGCCTATAATTATTTTACCATGAGAAAAATGATATGATTTTCTCCTTGAAAGGAGATATTCACCATATGGTTGGTGTAATAAAATATATGGTAGTACAAAACTATTTGAGTGCTCCGAAAGAGCCGAAATATTACTACCTGGAGGAATGAGATTGATGAAATATTTGTTGTAATATGTCTCTAAAGAAACTTGTTAAGTTTCAAATACATTTGCCAAAAAGGCTAAGAGACTATATTTGATGGAAAAATATGAATATCTTTATATTACTACAAGAATGTCAGGAGAGATATATGTGCTTGAAAAGCTCCCCGCCTCTTCCTCGAGTATGTACTACTCAAAATATAAGTGTGGTAAAATTATATGTGCATTCCACAATAAACTTTTAGTTTATTGTTACAATACCCATGCTATAGTAAACTTCTAGTTTACCAGGTAAACAAATTTATAAGTTGGCATGACCGGTTTGACCATCCCGGTTCAAATATGATGCACAAAGTATATAAATAAGAATTCGCATAGGTATATACTGAAGAATTAGGATTCTTCAAGAATTCTTTTTGTGGTGTTTGTTCTCAAGATAAATAAATTATTCGACCAACTAAATTTGGGATCGGGATCCCCGCACTTCTGGAATGTATAAAAGGTGAATATGGGCCCGTTCGCCCACCATGTGGACCATATAATTATTATAAATAGATGCAGCTATGATAAGGTCATATGTGCGTTTTTTACAAACCCGCAATGGTACTTGCGAGGTTTAGTATTTGCTCAAATAAATCTTATTATGAGCATATTTCCAGATTATGCAATCAAGACAAGTTATCTTGATAATGTTGGCAAGCAAGTTTAGCAAATTCATATATTGAAAGCCTCCAATTGCTAAACCATGCATATGAGAACAATGCTACCTAAATGAGGTATGAGGTATAGTATATCCATAAAGCAGCACTTGTGCACGACATGCCACAAAATGAATTTCCCCTCATAATTGGTTCACGGTCAGGAACCAAATATCTTACATCTAATAATTTTAATGTGCGGTATATTATCAATTGCTCCACCGCAATGCACAAAGATGGATCCCATATAAGGTTGGGAACGACTGTTAGTTTGGCTAACATTAGGGGGAGAAATTAATGCAGCTGAGGAATAAATAAATTAAATTATCATTTGATTATGATCCTCATATAAAGATAATGCAAGTCACTGCCAGACGCATTATTGACTCAAAGAAAAATATTATACCAGCTGCTAATGCTGATGTCCTAGTGAGACAATCTATTCATGCCAATGAGTCTAAGGCACGCCTGAAGCGTGGTAGACCATTCGTTTCCAAAGATAAATTCTTGAAAAAGAAAAGGAGCAAATGATTATGATGGTCAAATAAAGAGGCATGACTCTAAAATAGCCCACGACATAATACTTCATAAAACCTCATCAGGAGAGGTTCAGGTACTTGAAAATTTATGAATGTGAAGAGATCTCAATATGTTATTGTAACAACTAAATTCGCGTCAAGAAAATAAATATCGAGACAAGAAAATATTGCAACAATATATTTTATTTATCAAAATATGAGTGTTACAATCTCTATGATTCCTCTGATTCGTCTTTTCAAACTGTAACTTCAAGGGCTTTTGAGCTTGATCTTGAAGTTTGGATTTGGCTTTGGATTTGATCTTGATCTTGACTTGATGAGTTCAAGAGCTTGGAGCTTTATCTTGAACTTGGTCTTGATCTTGAACTTGTACTTGGATTCAAGGGCTTGAAGCTTGATCTTGAATCTTCGTCTTGATCTCTAGAACTTGTAGAGAAATATTTGAGTGCTTGCAGCTTTTGTAGAAATCTCTTGCTTTGATCCACGAGCTCTTTCTTGCTTCTTGTTATGGATTCTTGCTCCTGATTTCTTCTTCCCTCAAATGAGAGATTTGACCCCTTTATATAGATATGGGGTGGAGTAGCCACCAAGAAACCCTGACGGGCCTTGGCCCGTGGACCGGCCAATCAGATTTAAGCAGTGACTAGGCCGTATTTGATTGGCCATAACATGTCACATGTCCACATGGCGTATTTTCATTGGTCTTGGGGTTTGACTTGGATTGCCACATCATTTGACGTGTGGCATGATCCAATTGGCTATTTTATTTGACTTGGCGCCACGTCACTTGCCACGTGGCACATTTTTGGGCCTCTAGGAAAACTTATATCCATTGGGCCTTAGGCTAATTTGGGCTAGCCTTTCAAGATTGGACTTTTATTATATTTAAATAATTAGCCCAATTATATTAGCCCATAACATTTATTTGGACCAATATGTCTTCAATTTAATAAATAGCCATATTATTTCATGGATTTAAATCCAATAAAATTTACTTGTCTACAAATGCCCCCTACTTCAAGGCTTGTCGGGGTTTAATTTGTTTGCACCCGAAGACTAGACTTGAAGTATTTTTTTAGTCATGTGGTCATTCTTGATTAACAGCCCGGAAAGTGGCCTTTTGATTAGCAAGTTGTGCGAAGTTGGCTATCTTCCAGTGAACAGCCTACAAGATGGCTACTTTATCAGGAAGGAAAAGTAAGCCAAAAATGGCCATTTTTCAGTTGCTTGTCTTTAAAATGGCTGTTAGTCAAAATTTTTACCACAATTGCATGGAGTGTCTACTTTCCAGTTGTCTGTCTTTAAAATGGCTGTTTATCAAAATCTCCCACAATTACGTGGAGGAGTGTTTAGATGCCTGTAGCTTTCTTCTTCTTCTTCTTTTTATTATTATTTTTTTTTTTGGTCAATTGGAATAGGATACCTTGTCCTGTTTGGATTCCTATAAGTGCTACTAATTCATAATAAATTAGGACTTGATCACAACTAAATTATTCCTCTATAAATAGAGCCCTGAGACCCTTATTTGTTTAATTCGCTTGAAGGCAACACCTCAGTATATCTTTTGCAGAGGCAAGTATTTTTTTTATTCTTTTATGCTCCTTTTTGTTGTATGAGAAATATTCTATTCAAATTAACACTTTCTTGAAAACCCCTTTTTTTCCTTATTCTTTTTTTTTCTTTTTTTTTTCTTCGTGCCTATTTTCCGTAACTTGCACCCCTTTTTTTTTTTTTTTTTTGTAACTTTATTTATTCATTGTTCCTTTTTGTTTCCAGCAAGTAAAAGAAGACTTCTGCAGCTTGAATTTTTTTCTTCTCTTGTCAGGTAAAAAATACTTTCTCCTTTTGTATTTTTTTCCTTCTTTGCTCTTCTTTTTCTTTTATGTAGGCCAAAAGATGATTCTAAAGAAGTCAGCCCTTACTTTAACGAGGACAACCCATTGAAGACTTATTTGGGAGCGATACTCATGGGAACGTCAAGTTTAAAGTGATTGGGGTGGTAACACACTCCCACTTTAACAACGACAATCCCATGGAAGATTTATTTGGAGCGATACTCGTGGGAAAGTCAAGTTTAAGGTGATTGGAGTGGCAACGCACTCCCACTTTAACGACGACAATCCCATGGAAGACTTATTTGGAGCGATACTCGTGGGAAAGTCAAGTTTAAGGTGATTGGAGTGGCAACGCACTCCCACTTTAACGACGACAATCCCATGGAAGACTTATTGTGAGCGATACTCATGGGAAAGTCAAGTTTAAGGTGATTGGAGTGGCAACACACTCCCACTTTAACGACGACAATCCCATGGAAGACTTATTTGGAGCGATACTCATGGGAAAGTCAAGTTTAAGGTGATTGGAGTGGCAACGCACTCCCACTTTAACGACGACAATCCCATGGAAGAAGCCATTTGGAAGAGCAACTTGAAGACCGGCGAATATGAAAACTCTATCCCAAGACTCGATAAACTCGAAGGCTCTTTAAATTAAGTACTTCAACTCTGAAGACTTTCCGTACCTGAATGACATCGACTTTAAGACCGATGGACTTGAAGACTTGGTAAATTTGATGTTTGTAAACTCCAACTCGAAGACTTGGAAAACTTGGAGACTCTAACTTGAACACTTGATAAATTTGAAGTCTCTAACTAGAAGACTTGCAAATTTAAAGACTCGCAAATTTGAAGGCTCTAACTTGAAGACTTGGTAGATTTAGAGACTCCAGCTTTGAGGAAGATTCCACTTGAAGACTTGACCAACTCCAACTTGAAAACTTAGCGGATATGAAGATTCCAGCTTAAAGACTTGGAAGACTTGCGAATTTGAAGGCTCAAACTTGAAGACTACAAACTCCAACTCGAAGACTTGGAAAATTTGAAGATCCCATCCTGAAGACTTTGGCGAATTTGAAGGCTCACACTTGAAGACTTGACGAATTCGAAGACTCCAAGATGAAGATTTGGTAGCCTGAAGACTTTGGCAAATTTGAAAACTCAAGTTGAGTCTTTCAAGTTTTCCAAGAATAGTAATACTCAGAATTTGAAACACCCTGGCAGGTAATCACGTTTTCTCTCTAGGTTGCAAGCTTTAACAACTTAAACTTGATCTATAAATAACAATGTGAAACTTGACAAGGAAAAGAACTTTTCTTCTTTTTGGGCGACTGGACTTAGAATTTGAGCTCTAAGCTGCCTACGTACCTCAGTGAAGAGGATCAAGTCATTACGTAGTTCATAATAAAAGAAGTGTGTGTTTTTTTTAGGCCGTGCACAGTTTAGACTCTTGCGGACCAGGAGTTTCATGCAGTTTATGCTCGTGCATCAAAGGAGCGTGGCGATTTGCAGTTTAGGCTCGTGCGTTGAGGAGCATGTCCACTTGCAGTTTAGGCTCGTGCGTTGAGGAGCATGTCAACTTGCAGTTTAGGCTCGTGCGTCGAGGAGCATGTCAACTTGCAGTTTAGGCTCGTGCGTCGAGGAGCATGTCAACTTGCAGTTTAGGCTCGTGCGTTGAGGAGCATATCAACTTGCAGTTTAGGCTCGTGCGTCGAGGAGCATATCAACTTGCAGTTTAGGCTCGTGCGTTGAGGAGCGTGTCAACTTGCAGTTTAGGCTCGTGCGTTAAGGAGCGTGTCAACTTGCAGTTTAGGCTCGTGCGTTGAGGAGCGTGTCAACTTCAAGGATAGTACTTCTTCAAGAATTTCCCGTTAATGGGACCGAGTCTTTTTCCTTCAGCATCAATAAGCTTATAAGCACCACTTGAATAGACTTCTTGCACAACATACGGTCCGTCCCATTTTGCAGTGAACTTGCCCCCAGATTTATGGGAAGTGATGATGGGTCTTCTTACCGCAAGGACTTGATCACCAACCTGGAAAGATCTTGGGCGAACCTTTTTATTGAAAGCACGAGATAGACGAGCTTGATAACATTCAAGGCTTTGCTGAGCTTCGAGTCTTTTCTCATCGAGAGCCTCCAACTCTTCAAGGCGTAAGCGAGCATTTTCTTCATCAGTGAGCCCTTCTTGGAGAGCAAGTCTCAAGGATGGTATTTGACGCTCCAACGGCAACACAGCTTCAACTCCATAAACAAGCGAGTAAGGAGTTGCTCGCGTTGGTGTGCGGTGAGTTGTCCTATACGCCCATAAAGCTTCTTCCATCCTTTCATGCCAATCTCGCTTGGATTTGGAAACAACCTTATTAAGCAAATTGCACAAGGTCTTGTTGAATGCTTCGGCTAGGCCATTGGCGGCAGCATTGTACATGGAAGATTTGCGCTGCTTGAAGCCAAAGAGATCACATATTTTAGTCATCAGTCTATTATCGAATGGCTTGCCATTATCCGTTATTATATAACGAGGGATACCGAAGCGGTAAATAATATTTACTCTAATGAAGTTTGCAACCTTTTCCTTCTTTACTTCCTTGAGAGCGACAGCTTCTGCCCATTTTGAGAAGTAATCAGTTGCAGCTAATATGAACACGTGTCCTTCAGAAGACTTCGGCAATGGTCCAACAATGTCTAGTCCCCAAGCATCAAATGGCCAAGACGCGATCGTTGGGTGCAACACTTCAGGTGGTTGATGTATGAAGTTTGCATGGAGCTGACAAGCTTTGCATCTTCGAGCATGGTCCAAGCAATCCTTCACCATTGTTGGCCAGTAGTAGCCCATCCTTTTTATATGGAAGTGAAGCTTCGGCCCAGACTGGTGTGATCCACATACCCCAGAGTGTGCTTCTTCCAGAGCTTGAAGTGTTTCATCATCTCCTAAACATCGCAAAAGTACTCCCTCAAATGATCTTCTATATAGAGTGTCCTTGTAGTAAAGGAAACGGGGTGCTCTACGACGGATTTCGGCTCTCCTTCTCGTATTTTCTGGAAGGGTTCCGTGACTGAGGTAATCAATTATAGGTTTCCGCCAGTCTTCCTTCTCAGCCTCGGAAACAGCAACAAGACGCTGAAGTTCATTTTCACCATCCATGCCTTCATCAAATGGTGGTACTACCCATTTTTGGCAGATAGTAACTTGTGTCTGTTCAGGCAAGGTAAGTGTTGACGCCAAAGCCGCTAAGGAATCAGCTTTCTTATTTTCCTTCCTCGGCACATGCTGGAGGGTTACATCCCCAAGCCATCCTATTAACTTCTGTGCATAGTTGTGATAGGGTTGTAACTCTGGTTTCCTTACCTCATAGCTACCCAAAAGCTGATTAATTACCAATTTAGAGTCTCCATATACTTGCAGCTGTAATTGCTTCATGTCGACTGCCATTTCGAGGCCAAGTATGAGTGCTTGGTACTCTGCGACGTTATTAGAGCAATGTTGTGTCAGCGTGAAAGAATATGGGAAAACCTCTCCTTCGGAAGTTACAAAAACCACACCAGCCCCAGCTCCATCACGACGTGCAGCACCGTCGAAGTACATCTTCCACGATGGTTGAACTTCGACGACCATTGCATCTTCATCAGGTAATTCATCAGTGAGCTCCCAATCGTCAGGTATCGGATGGTCTGCCAAGAAGTCTGCTAATGCTTGTCCTTTCACCGCTTTCTGAGGGACGTACACAATCTCAAATTGTTGAAACTGGAGGTACCACCTCGCCAAACGATCACTAAGGACTGGTTTCGACATCACAAATTTTATAGGATTTGCTTTGGAAATGAGTCGGACGACGTGAGCTTGAAAGTAGTGTTTCAACTTTTGAATGGAGAAGACAAGCGCCAAACACAACTTTTCGATTGGCAAGTACTTCAACTCATTTGGTGTCATCATCCTACTTAAATAGTAAAGGGAATTTTCTTTCCCTTCACTATTCTCTTGAGCCAAAAGCGCCCCAACAGACCTTTCTTGCGCTGCAATATATAATATCAGCGGCTTTCCAGGTATAGGTGCAGCTAAAACTGGAGGTTTCATCAGGTACGACTTGATGCTCTCGAATGCGTTGCTGCAAGCTTGATCCCATTCGAAAGGGACACCTTTCTTCATAAGACGGCTGAATGGTTGACATCTTCCGGCCAGATTTGAAATGAATCTCCTAAGATACGCCAACTTTCCTTGTAGACTCTTTAGCTCATGAATATTTCTAGGCTCGGGCATCTTCAAAATCGCATCGACTTTAGCTTGATCAATTTCAATCCCTCGGTGTCGAACAATGAAACCAAGGAATTTACCAGAAGTAACTCCGAATGCGCACTTTAAAGGATTCATCCGAAGTTGGTATCTTCGCAGCAATTCAAACACCGTTCTCAAGTCCTGTAGGTGATCCTTCTTGTTTCTCGATTTCACCACCAAGTCATCAACATAGCACTCGACACTTTTGTGAAGCATGTTGTCAAAGATATTTTGCATCGCTCTTTGATAGGTAGCTCCAGCATTCTTCAGGCCAAATGGCATCACCTTGTAGCAGTAAATTCCCTTAGGAGTTCGAAACGCTGTGAGTTCTTCATCCTTAGGAGACATGCGAATCTGGTTATAGCCAGATGAGCCATCCATAAAAGACATTGCCTCATATCCAGTAGTAGCGTCAATCATGAGTTCTGGGATGGGGAGTGGAAATTCATCCTTAGGACATGCATTGTTGAGATCTCTAAAATCAACACAAACTCGAATTTGGCCATTTTTTTCCTTACAGGGACTATACTTGAAATCCAAGTGGGATACTTGACTTCCCGAATAAAACCAGCCTCAATAAGCTTGTTGACTTCATTCTCGATCAAGGGTACCAGCTCTGACCTGAAGCGGCGTTGGCTTTGCTTAACAGGACGAGCACCATTTCTAACCGCCAGATGATGAACCGCTACTTTGGGGTCTAAACCAGGCATCTCTTTGTAGCTCCAAGCAAAGACATCTCTATACTCTTTCAGCAGCTCTACATAAGCACTTTCTTCATCCTTCATCAGCAAAGCACTTATATATGTGGGTCTTGGTTCTTTATCTGTGCCGAGGTTGATTTCTTTCAATGCGTCAACTGTCGCCTTCACTCCTTCTTCAAGCTCAGGTGGAGCATCTTTAGCATCTTCATCTTCCTGCAGATCTCCGTCATTGAAAGATATGTGGTGACACCAAGAAATATCCTCCGACTCATTCTTGACATTATTTGGATATGAAGCATTATGCTCTTCTTCTGCAACGACGTAATATGAAGATCCTACACTTTCTTCATCTTCCTCACGCTCCCTTGTGTGGACTATAGTGTGAGTCTTTGCCTTTAACACTTCTCCACATGAAACTACTAGTTTTGCTTGACGCTTCATCCTTGAAGGGATCAGACTTTGGCAACCTCTCGAAAGTTTTGGGTTGTCAGGAGAAATGGTTATTTTCGCCTTTACATCACCCTTTTGGAGCTTGTTCCTCTTCTTCAATGGTCCCAATCTATCAAAGACAGAAGTTCTTGCAGTTGGTTCTCCGAGCCGATCAAAGACAGACTTTCTTTTATTCGAAGGAACAGACTCATCCTCAGCACCGACATAATTGATGCTTGCCCTCCTTATAGAGATGCGAACTGGTGGAGGTTTTTCGAAACCCAAGCCTTCACGTGATTTCTTCATTGATCCTTCTGGTAGGAGCTTCCCTAACTTAGATGGTTCGTTGGGATCGTACCCAGCCTTTGCAAATAGTTTATAAGCATTTGGATCAAAACCCTCGTTTGTGCGCTTTGTGGGGAGTGCACTATTCTCCGGCAGATTTCGGGCCACAAACTTTCCAAGCAAATTTGAGGATAACTTTAAAGCATCAAGCCGCTTGATAGGAAGGGTTAATCCATTCAGCACGTCACTTTGCAGGTCAGATGATTGGTCTTTCTTCTCCTTCAGTTTTGGGACGTAGCGGAGCGTAGGTCCCGTCTTCTTGCCTGAAGGTGCAAAGTATTGCTTATGTGGTTTCCTTTGAATAGAGTGGCTTCTATCTTCATCCTCTACAACTTTTGCTTTCCCAGCTGCAATCTCAGCCTTCTTTATTGCAATCTTAGGATCCAATGTCTTGGCGATGTTATCAACCCTGACTTCATTCACGATATTCTTCAAGTAAAATTTAGCGTCAGCACAGTACGCTTCAGATTCAGTGAATGGCTTGTCATCAGCAATGATTTTCTTCTCAATACCATCTTCGTGATACTTAAGGCATTGGTGATAGGTGGATGGGACGACTTTATTCTCATGTATCCATGGCCTTCCCAGCAAGATGTTATAGGAAGTTTTTGCATCGATCACATGCAACCATGCGCCTGAAGTCATTTCTCCAATAGTGAGGTCTATTTTTGTAGCACCTATGGCCCTTTGCCCCCCTTGGTTGAATCCATGAATCATCAAACGGCTTTCAATCAAATCCTTTCTTGAAATGCCAAGTTCGTTCATTGTGTGAATAGGCAGAATGTTGATTCCGGATCCTCCGTCAATCAAAATTCTATTCACTCTTTGTTCATTCACATATCCAACCATGAACAATGGACGATTGTGAGGAACTTCCCCAAGTAGGACATCATCACTTGTGAATGTGATCTTTGCTTCACAAGTATTTGCTTCTCCGGCTGTAGATTCAGTGAGTTTTTCTGACTTCTCAGGTGAAGATGGCTTTGGACTTTCATTGTTCTCCTCTACTTTATCAGCATTACAACATGAGGCCTTCGTATCATCTTTAGGGATCTTCATGCGGAACCAACTTGGTAGAAACTCCTCTAAGGTTACTGGCTGACGCGACTTTTGGTGATGGTAAACCTCCACCTTTGCTCCTCGCGGACGTCCGATCACCTTTTGCTTCCTCGGCTTCCTTACCATCTTCTTCCTTGTTGGTTTCTCAGCTGGTTCATCTCGTGGGCTTGCCTTACGACGCCTCCGTCGAGTCACCAATATCCAACCATCATCATCTTCCTCGAGCGATGCTTTCTTCATACTTTGTTCACACAGCTTTGAGGGAGAAAATGATCCTTTTGCTGGAACGGGTTCGAAGTCGCCAAACTTGATCATGACATCTTGCCCTTCGAATCCTTCAGTGAAGTTGCAGATCACAATGGGATCTTGTGAGCCAAAGCTGATGGAAACTTGGTTTGCATTTTCCTTTTCATCTTCGAGTATGATCTCCCCTTTGTCGGCCAACTCCATGACTTTGTCCTTTAAGACAAAACATTTTTCAAGAGAGTGACCTAAAAGCCGATGGTACTTGCAGTAGTTTGGATCATTCGTTCTTCCAGCTTCATTAGGACGCTTCATCTCTGGTAGCTCAATGAGCTTTAGTTCCAGAAGTTCATCGAAGATTGCAGGAACATCAGAATCAAGGAATGGGTATTCCCTATCTTGCATCTCTCTCAAAGTTGATTTCCGACCTGTCTTATCCTTGAAAGAAGTCGTCTTCACACTTTGTTTCTTGCTAAACTTTGTGGTGAACTTCACAGGTTTGGCATCAACATTCATGGACTCTTTGCTTTCAACCTTGGGTACGACTTTGCTCCATCTCTTGACTTCTTGCTTGTCTTTTCCCTTGCGAGGTTCGGTGAGTGGTGGCCCTTCTTTTCCAGTGGATGCCATGCTTAGCTCCATATCATGAGCACGTGTTGCCAACTCTTCAAAAGTCCTTGGCTTTATGCCTTGCAAGATGTAGCGAAGCCCCCAATGCATACCTTGAATGCACATCTCAATTCCTGAAGCTTCACTGAGTCTATCTTTGCAGTTGAGACTTGCATTCCTCCATCGGTTGATGAAGTCAATGACTGGTTCTTCCTTTCGCTGCTGCGTGTTTGTAAGCTCTATCATGCTTACGGTACGCCTTGTACTGTAAAAGCGATTGAGGAACTCATGTTCCAGCTGCTCCCAGCTATCAATTGAACCAGACTCAAGGTCTGTATACCAATCGAAAGCATTCCCTTTGAGGGAACGGACGAACTGCTTGACGAGATAATCGCCGTAGGTTCCAGCATTGTTGCATGTCTCAACGAAGTGCGCCACATGCTGCTTTGGGTTTCCTTTGCCATCGAACTGCTGAAATTTTGGGGGTTGATAACCAATTGGCATCTTCAAGCTATCGATTCTTGCGGTGTATGGCTTCTCATATGCAAGCGAAGACTTGGAAGAAACCTCGTACTTATCCTTGATTGTTCCCATAATAAACTCCTTCAGTTGGTCAATTTGAATCACCCCATCAGCAGAAACTTGGATTTCCTTAGCAGGTGTTACTTGCTTAGCTGGAGTATTAATCACCTCTTGAACTTCTGGACGTTTTCCTGGTGCATGGCTAGATTCTCCCTCCATCATGCTTTCCATCTTGTTGATGCGAGCGTCTTGATCCTTGACATAGTTTGATAAGCTATCAATCGCCTTTGTCAAGTTTGCAAGTTGTTCCTCCATCGTTAAAGTATTAATCGCCATCGTTTGCACGGCTATTGGAGATGATGGAGAATAACATGAATTCTCCCATCGATTGATCTTTGACTGGAATGACTCGCGCGGCGTGGTTGGAGAGGATCCAATGCTTGAAACTTCATCGCCTTTCTTCGTTGCTGGACTTCTGGATCTGCAGAGCCTAAGTCGAGCCAAAGTGTTTTCAACAATCTCAGCGATATTTTCCCCTTTTTCCAATGGCTCAGTAGATGATCCTGCTCCTTTGGAAGATGAAGAACCGAAAATTGGAGTTGATGCGGGCGGCACCTGATGTGCTTGTTGTCCCATCAAGTTTGCTTTGTTTCTTGTAACTGGTCCAAAGCTTCCCTTAGTAGCATTCATGCAGCTTTGAACCTCAGAAGAGAACTTGGAATTGGCATCAAGGTCATGAGGCCAGACAGATTTTGCAACGACAGATTTTGAGTTGGTGTTCTTGGAAGCCATCTCAGTGTTGCTGAACTTCGTGAGTTGAAAAGTTGAGATGAGAGGTAGAGATTGTCCCACTGGGCGTGCCAGAATTTGTAACAACTAAATTCGCGTCAAGAAAATAAATATCGAGACAAGAAAATATTGCAACAATATATTTTATTTATCAAAATATGAGTGTTACAATCTCTATGATTCCTCTGATTCGTCTTTTCAAACTGTAACTTCAAGGGCTTTTGAGCTTGATCTTGAAGTTTGGATTTGGCTTTGGATTTGATCTTGATCTTGACTTGATGAGTTCAAGAGCTTGGAGCTTTATCTTGAACTTGGTCTTGATCTTGAACTTGTACTTGGATTCAAGGGCTTGAAGCTTGATCTTGAATCTTCGTCTTGATCTCTAGAACTTGTAGAGAAATATTTGAGTGCTTGCAGCTTTTGTAGAAATCTCTTGCTTTGATCCACGAGCTCTTTCTTGCTTCTTGTTATGGATTCTTGCTCCTGATTTCTTCTTCCCTCAAATGAGAGATTTGACCCCTTTATATAGATATGGGGTGGAGTAGCCACCAAGAAACCCTGACGGGCCTTGGCCCGTGGACCGGCCAATCAGATTTAAGCAGTGACTAGGCCGTATTTGATTGGCCATAACATGTCACATGTCCACATGGCGTATTTTCATTGGTCTTGGGGTTTGACTTGGATTGCCACATCATTTGACGTGTGGCATGATCCAATTGGCTATTTTATTTGACTTGGCGCCACGTCACTTGCCACGTGGCACATTTTTGGGCCTCTAGGAAAACTTATATCCATTGGGCCTTAGGCTAATTTGGGCTAGCCTTTCAAGATTGGACTTTTATTATATTTAAATAATTAGCCCAATTATATTAGCCCATAACATTTATTTGGACCAATATGTCTTCAATTTAATAAATAGCCATATTATTTCATGGATTTAAATCCAATAAAATTTACTTGTCTACAGTTATGTCGGATTGGGAACCGAGATGTGAAATTATCATCGACGATATCTTACACATATTATTAAAGCTCAATATTTATATGATTATGAGGATCTTGAGCTTAAGTCTATTAGAAATACAAACATGAAATTATTGGCCAAAAATAGAAAAATACATTCAAGAAAAAATTGGCTTCACTCGAGTGACGTAAAGTTTTTGGACCTATAGTCCGAACACCTGAAGGTGCAAAGCCCGTGGTGTACAAAGATATTTTTTGTGCAAAAATATTGATAATAATAAGTCGTTAAATATAAAGTACGACTTGATGCACAAAGATCTGACATTGATTATATGGAGCTATATTCTCCTTTGGTGGATGCAATCACTTCCAGGTATGTTGTATGTCTGGCAGTGCATGAAAGACTTGATATGCGTATGAATGTTGCAACAGCCTTTTATATGGTTCATTGAGCAACAATATATTTATCCTTGAATCATGTCAAGGTTCTCGAGAAACCTATTCAATGAAGCTTCATAAATATTTATACGGATTAAAACAATCCGGCCACATGTGGTAAAATTGTGTTTGCAAGCTTCTTGGTATTGAAATATATATATTTTAATGCAATTGGTGCGTTGAAGTATCTTACCAAATATACTCCACTGGTTATAGCTTTTGTTATAAGCTTATTGGTAAGATTTAGTTCTTCCTCAATGCGAAGACATCAGAAGAATACATGGTATCTACTTGATCCACAAAGCCCGATATCATTTTGGTATTTATTTGTTATGGTAGAATACATATATTATGACATTTTATAAAATCAATTGTTGCTGCTACATCTTCAATTTATGAAGAGATAATAGCCATGCTTGAAGCCATGCGACAATATTGATGATTGAGATCAAGGACTCAACATATTCAGCAACAATGTGGTATTTCTTTGAAGATGAGGATCCCAACAATATGATATGAAATATTGCATGGATAGTTCAGCTAGAAGGAAGATACAACTAAAGGAGATAAATATTCAACAAGATTCATTTTCAGTCGTGATCTTCAAAAGAATGATGAATTTAATGCTGAAGAATTCACTCCAGTGATAATTTGGCGGATCTGTCAACTAAGTCATTGCCAATCTCAGCATTTGAGAAGCTGATTTACAAGATTGGAATATGTCGTCCTCACGATATTGAATGATGTTTTCATCAGGGAGAGTAAAGTACGCGCTGCACTCTTTTTCCCTTAACAAGGTTTTATCCCACTTGGGTTTTACTTGTAAGGTTTTTAATGAGGCAGCTCTAAAGGCGTATTACAAGATGTGTATACTCTTTTTCCTTCACTAGGCTTTTTTCCATCGGGTTTTTCCTAGTAAGATTTTAACGAGGCACATTACCTTCCAAATGGCCATCCAAGGGGGAGTGTTATAAATTCATTTATTTGTGTGGATGAACACTACTCACCATTATTCAATTGTAACATATGGTTTACTACCCCACTTTCTCATACTTAATTCCTCCCCACTTTCTCCTACTTAATTCTTGCAACCTTTGGGTTGATTTGTAATCTATGTATTTCTATCATATAAATAGAGCACATTTGGCTCTATGGAAGACACTTGAAACACTTTGAGAATAATACAAGTTCTTCCTTATCCGCTTATATATTTTATCTTATTCTTGCACTACTTTACTATTAGTTTTACAACACTCCAAATATTATTTCAAATTCCAAATTTTTCCAAAAAGGTAGAATTTGGGATTCCAAATTTGATTCAATTTTGTTAAATATGAAATTTGACCGTTGAGCTTATATTTTGTTAAAAAAAAAACCCATCTTATAGTTTGTATAAATGACTCGTGCACGACGTGAAGAGATTGCCCATACCATGTGGAATGATTATATTAAAGAATAGCTAGTTGCTACTTTTGTTAATTTTTTGACAGTAGATCTTTGAAAAATGATGTATATTTGAAAGTTTGTAATAACATGTAATAATCTATCTAATAAATGGATTATTGAGATATGTAATTTTTAATGTAGCGCTTTAGGATAGTCTGATATCTTGTTTATGAACTATGATTTGCTCATTTGGTAAGATTATATATGTTTTGGGAAAGTTTTGATAGTTTTCAAAAAATTGAGGGGTTCTCATGTTTATGAGAAAAAAATACAATTTAAGAAATTTAAGAAGTTCAAATTGTATGACTAAATAAAATTTCAACTTCTCAAATCCCAAATTCCAAATTTCAAATCATCTTCAATCAGGACCTTAGACTTGTCTATCATATCTTGGGGTTTATATAGTGTATGTAGAATTACATGCAGGCGCATGTCAATAGTTCGAATCTTGTAATTGACTAAAACTTGATAAGTAAGTGTAGAGGCAGAGGACAACCCTACTTTCCATCAAGTTTTGATTGCATTGCTGGCTCTCAAGAATTATTGGATTTTTAAAAATATATTAGAAGTTTTCCAGACCCTACGAGGCTATACTGAATTTGCCAGTGTGGTGTCTCTATGAGATGTATGATTTTGCAACATTTAGCTAGCTAAGACGCAATTGAATTTGTCAAGGGATTACAAGCAATTTGATGTATCAAAGTTGGTAGAAGACAAGTAAATAGCGAATATCAAATGAGCAATAAGAGCACAATATAAACGATTCCAATACGAACACTTTGAGATTACAATTGACAGAATTTTGCCAATATTTTTAAATGCCTTTACAAGATAAAATGAATGCACACACAATGGATTTGAGACAATTAAGGACATAGATTAGCCCACTTTCCTTGTGCTGATCATGTAATGACCCACGATCCATCCCATTAAATGGTGAGATTGTAAGAGGTCATGGGCATTAACTGCGCTGAGAGCTGAACCACCTGCCCGGAGACTAAGATCGTTCCGCCTCGGGGTGACGAGCCATCCGTTCTCTGAAACAATCCTACTCTGCGGCTCACAAATGATCTTGATCCCGAGGCCTCACCTCGGGAGCCACACTCGTGTAAATTGAAAGTTTTCTTTGTATAGTTATGTAAGTTGCCTTTTATTAAATGATCAGTGTAATTTTATGTTGTGACAATATGTTACTCATGGATCAATGTTCATGATAGTTAGTCATTCGTAGGGGGAGGAAAAGGAAAAGGAAAAGGGAGAAAGAATGTAAGGTTTTGTTATGCTATGTTTTTTTTTGCTATGTTTTGTTATTAATTATTCATTTCCTCTATATTAGATAATTTACTAAAATATTATTATGTTTCGTAAATAACTTTTCAAAAAATACTTTTGTGTAAAAATCGTAATTTATCAAATGTCCCCTAAACTAGAAAATAACTCATAAATTCTGAATCTTAAGCCATCTCCAAGGGTTGCCCTATATCCACTTTACTCTATTTTTGGGGACACGTTTAGGAAAATTTCACTCCAATGGCTCCCTATTTGTGTCCCTAAATTAGAGAGTGAATAGTGTTTCCCCAAATTTGGGGACACACTATTCATCTCCCTATTCACTATTCACCATTAAATAATATTATTTTTATTATTTAACCTTTTAATTTATCTCTTTATATAAATATAATTATGTTTATATAATATCTTTATATAATTAATTATCGTCTTAGCATTGTCGTATTATTTTGAAAATTTAATTATCGTGTATCTATTTTTTTAATGTAAAATTGGTAGTTAATTTTATTATGAGTTATAATTGTATAAAAAAGATATAACCATCACAAACAATGAAAGGTGCAAATATAAAATATTTAATGTTGTTAAAATTAAAAAAAAGTTAAATAAAAACACATTAAAATTAGAATTACATTAAATAAAAATATATTAAATTAAAATACATTAAAACTGGATGATTTGGAAGGTTCAGCTCCAGAAGTAGAAATGGCAGTAGATGAAAATCAACGATTTCAAGAATTATTAGCTAGATACGGAAGAATTAGGAATAAAGATGCTCATTTTGAACTTCGTAATGCATTAATAGATCATTTATGGGAGCATACTAGAGGTGCAAATTGAATTTTTATGTAGTATTTCGAATGAATTTTACCGTAATGTAATGTATTTATTATTTTGTATCACAATGATTTCACTTTTATTTGAATTATCCGTTCATATATATAATCTTAATATTTTCTTACAAATTATATTGTTTCAAATTTTATGGCACAAAATAAATTTATATTAAATATAAATTATGTGTGATAAATATGTAAAAAATAAAATAAAAGATAGAATTTGTTTAATGGAAATAAGAAAATAAAATTGAGATAAAGATTATAATATAATATAGAAGAGAGAAGAATATAAAAAGAATATTTTTTTTAGTGGGAAAAAAGATGAATGGTTGGAATAAATTTACCTTATTTTAGAGATTTCAGGTGAAAATATAGGGGCAATCCTTGGAGATGGCCTTAGATACATTGCTGATAGCTTTCATCAAAAACTCTTCGGCATAAAAAACCATTGCAAGCCCTAAAAAAGATAAGTACTATCATATAATAATGAGAAAAGAAATGATTAAGCCACTTAGCATCCGTGTCGCAACAATATTAGCGCAAAAGGATCTATCTTTCCAGAATAGTTCGCAAAGTCAAAGTTACAGAGTCTCAAGTACCTAAATATAAGGTACACGAGTGCACACAATTATTCTGTTATGATTTCATCAAACATAAACAAATCTGACAAACTACTACTACTTACTATTCTGTTATTCACCTTCTCACTCTTCACTTCCATTAACACTCACTCTACTCCATTACACCATTTGCATAAACACAATATAAAAGATCCAATATTTATTCATTAAGGGTCATCATGGACTTACCATTTTGAGCAAAATGTGATTACTTTAATGGGATTTCAAATTCAGTGGATATATTCAATATGAAGGTTCATTGGTTACTGTTATTTTGACCTTAGAACCTCAGCGAAACTTGAAGGGTTTTATCATTATTTCAATTTTTCAAGGTGAATGTACGTGTTCGTAACATTTTTTTGATCTTCTTGTATTTGTTCAGCTTGACTGTTTTTCTGTCAATTTTTTTTACAACAAATCTAAACTTTGTTTGATTGTTTGTATTTTTATGTAGTTTTTGCCAATGGTGTTCGAGTCAGTACTGATTCCATCGAATACTTGCGGTCTCCCACCAGTATTAGTAATAGATACGAGGTTACTCTACCACCAAAGCTTAAAAGAGAAAACCTAGTGGTTTTATGTAGTTTCTTAATTTTATATTACAAAAATACTTAAGGAATGCTAGTTGCACTTGAAGCCATTAAGCCGAGGGCACGTCCTACTGTGTCCTCATTCGGAAACTATATTGAGGAATTCATGTCCAATTCAGGAAAAAAAAATTTGAATATGTTGATTGTCATACTCTGTCCTCATTGACAAAGTGGAAATATTCATAGTTTTTAATTGGAAAACATAAAATATTTTTGACCCCGTGACGTGTGGGTTAGGCACAGGCCTACGCAAAAGCGTAGTGAGAAGGGTAGAGGGACAAACACATTATCACATATTATATGACTGTGTTCGATTGGCCCTCGGGGATTTCTTGGTTATAAGAAAAATGTTTTTGGTTCTTCTTAACTGTATCGCTAGAGCAACTAATTATATTTCTCAAATGAAAGGAAAATGTTTTTTATTATAAGGAAAATGTTTTTGATTCCATGTTACTATGACGGATGACCTGATAAGACTTGTTTTTTTTTTTTGTTTTTTTGTTTAGATTTTTTTTTTTGGTTTCACCCATTAGAATATGATTAGTTTCGTTTTCTTCTGCAGCTGTTGAAAATCAATTTGAACATATATCAATTGCTAACTCACAAGTTTTTTGTCATCCATAAGGAATTATACAAGTCTGGTTCATTGCTAAGTGCGTTCGGAACACATGTAAAAATAAAAATAAATCATTAGTTGAATATAGCAATTGTTATTTGGGAACCATAAAACTCATCCAGCTTTAGATCAGTTATACTTTAATGCTGAACTGCGTTTTGGAATCAATTTTCTTTGAGGATATTTTAATAACTGTAGATGCATATTTGTTTGTTTCTTTAATTTGTATTATTCATATAGTATTGGCATGTAATGGGTTTAAATAAAGTAATATGGATTATGCAGATTCATATAGCCGACTCCAACTTGCTTGAGACATAGTAGTTGTTGAATATACATACATACTTGCTATGTCAAAATGTGCATATATCTTTCTTGTCACTCTACTTTGATGTTTGTTTAGCTCTCAAGTTGTTTATCTACTGTTTTATCTCAGGAAAACCACAGAACCAGAAGCATTGTGGCTTTAATCAATTGAAGGTTTCCTCATGAGAATCCGCTACATCAATCAATTGCTACATTCTCTTTTTCTAGTAGCAACTCTTTTTTCTCTGAGCCTTTGCGATCTAAACTCGGACAAACAAGCCCTTCTTGACTTTGCTGCAGCAGTTCCCCATGGCTTGAAGATCAACTGGAGTATTGCCACCCCTATCTGCTCATCTTGGGTAGGCATTACTTGTAGCAAGGACGGGGCTCATGTGGTGGCTGTACGACTTCCAGGAGTTGGACTCATTGGTCAAATTCCAGAAAATACTCTCGCTAAGCTGGATGCTATAAAGATTCTCAGCCTTCGAGCTAATCGTCTCAGTGGAAATCTTCCTTCTGATATCACTTCACATCCTTCTCTCCAATATCTCTTCTTACAGCACAATAACTTCTCTGGACCTATTCCTGCTTCTTTTCCAACTAACCTGAATGTTTTGAACCTTTCTTATAATTCTTTCATTGGTAAGATTCCTGTAACGTTTCAGAATTTGACTCAGCTAACTGGTTTAAGCCTTCAGAATAACTTGCTTTCTGGAACCATACCCAATATCACCCTTCCAAAGCTAAGAAATTTAAATCTAAGCCACAACAATTTTAATGGTTCTATTCCGTTATCCCTCCAAAAGTTTCCAAGTTCTTCATTTGCGGGGAACTCACATTTGTGTGGACTACCCTTAAATCCTTGTTCTCCTGTTCGGCCACCATCCCCTCCACCGGCTGCACCTTCCCCGAACATTCCTCAAGAAAAAAGCTCTAAGAAGAAACTCAAATTAGGAGTTATTATTGGCATTGCTGCTGGAGGGGCCGTGCTTTTATTTCTGCTAGTTTTGGTCATGTTTTGGTGCCGCCTCAAAAAAAGAAGAGGCGATGGCCAAGGTGTGCTGAAGGGGAAATCTTCGAGTGGGGGAAGGGGTGAAAAGCCGAGTGAAGAGTTTGGTAGTGGGGTGCAAGACAGTGAGAGAAATAAGCTTGTGTTCTTTGAAGGCTGCTCTTACAATTTTGATCTTGAGGACCTGTTGAAAGCCTCGGCTGAAGTTCTAGGCAAGGGGAGTTTTGGTACTGCTTATAAGGCTATTTTGGAGGAGTCAACAACGGTGGTGGTTAAAAGATTAAAAGAAGTTGTTGTAGGGCAGAAGGACTTTGAACAACAGATGGATATCATTGGCAGAGTTGGGCAGCATCCAAATGTTGTTCCTTTACGTGCTTATTATTACTCCAAAGATGAGAAACTGCTGGTGTATGGTTATTTCTCAAGAGGCAGCTTGTCAATGCTCTTGCATGGTGAGTCATCTTCTGCTACAATCATCATTTCCTTTCTCTATGTCTGATGTTTGGTATAGCAACTTGATATGCCCTTTGTTATTGAGTGATAGAAGTAATTCCTTCTAGTTACACTATACAAACTGCACTTATGTAATGTCCTAAAAATCATTCATAAAGAATCTAAATATTTGTGTTTGAGCTTTAAATTGTGAATTGGTGTGAAAAGGAGAGCCTTCTTGTAGCTAATTGTGATCTTATCGACGGAAAAGTCACATTCAGGATATAAACATCAGTTTGATCTTTCGAGGTTTATTATATGAGAACCAACCACTGTTATGTGATATTGTATATTTGTATAAATCTTTTTGGCAGCAGCATGTCGACTTTTGCTAGCTATTCTTTACATCTTACTGCTATTTGTTTTCAATGAGTATGCTTTAAGATTAATACTTGGAATATATTATACTGTTAATGGTGAACATGTACTGCTGATATTTCTGTTTTCTAATCATTATACTTTACTGTCATTATAGGAAGCCGGACTTCTGGAAGAACTCCACTGGACTGGGTGACAAGAGTTAAAATATCTCTTGGAGTAGCACAGGGGATTGCCCACATCCATTCAATGGGAGGTCCAAGATTTGTTCATGGAAATATAAAGTCCTCGAACGTCCTACTCAACCAAGATCTTGAACCTTGTGTCTCAGATCTTGGTTTAGCCCCTATAATGAACTTCCCTGCTGCCCCTTCTCGCCTTCCAGGGTACCGAGCTCCTGAGGTGATAGAAACCCGGAAACATAGTCATAAATCAGATGTCTACAGCTTCGGTGTATTACTACTTGAGATACTTACAGGAAAGCAGCCAATGCAACCAGCGGGACGTGATGACATGGTTGACCTTCCTAGGTGGGTACATTCGGTTGTCAAGGAGGAATGGACATCAGAAGTTTTCGACGTTGATTTGATGAGATTTCAAAACATTGAAGAGGAGATGGTACAGATGTTGCAAATTGCTATGGCATGTGTTGTAAGGATCCCGGACACACGACCTAACATGGAGGAAGTTGTTAGAATGATTGAAGAGGTAAAGCAATCTAGCTCTGGAAACATGCCACCTTCAGAAGAGAATAGATCCAGTGACTCAATTGTGCAGACCCCTTTTGTTTCCTTGGACTACTGACTTACTATTTGTAAGTGCCCAAAAAATTCATTTGATTCAACATCCAATTCAACAGCATACATGAGTCCTGTGTATGTCATATAAATTGAAACGGATGGAGTATAAGCTTTAGCTTAGCCCATTTTCTTGTTATGACTGCAATTTCACGCTTATTTGTTTTTCATATCCTATGATCGAGATTTTGCTTATGTTGCGTCATAGAAGAAAGGCGAAAATATAAAAGGGAGGAAAGAATGATGCTTCATGTCCTGACAAGTTTTGATTATTTACTAGTACTAGTAATATTTAGGAAAATGTGTAGCACTTCTCATTGTCAATCTCGTCACTAACACTACGTTACATAATGTATATCAACGCTAAAGATGTGTCCAAACCAATGAGCAACAGTTTTGCATTTCGTTTATTATATGATCTCCTCACTTTGTCCCAACTTTATTATCTCTGATTATTGTCCATAAACAATTATATTTACTTTTGTAGCATGCTATATGTACAAGTTAACGAGAAACGTCAAAGGGTATTAGTTATAGTTTACATAAACGTGTACAAAATGGAGCAGAAAATACAACAAAAAATTTGTACTCACTTCAATATTTTTATACCAATTTGATATTTGAGATTTACTCGTACAATTAATTCGAACACGTATCAATCAATCCCACTAACAAAGTTATGGGGCAAAATTCAGTTGGAATCCATGCAAACTTGACAATACCAATTAGCTACTGATGCATTTAATTCGAACTTTTATGTTTTTTAGGAGATTTTTATTCCTAGTAAGTAACTCCGCTAATAGAGATAAAGGAACTCAATACTTTTATTTTTTATTTTTTTTACATAATAATATAATATTGTCATAAAATCAGTTTAAATGAAAATAATAGTCCTAATTTCTATGAATTTATATAACGAATCCTAACTTGTACTATATTGTTCTTGTTGACATAGGCAAAGCATAAAAGGTGAGGGTCTGGTACGTGCACACTATGTCATCAGAGGAGACTTAGCTTGGACCCCACTCTAAACATACTACTAGTACAAATTGTAGCAAGTAGTATTCTTATACGTAACTTAGAAATAATATTAATATTTCTATTGGCTCCAAAAAACCTAATCCAAAGCTCTGTAAAAATCAACGCAAATTCAATCAATCAGCCGCCTCCACATAATCTTCAGGTACTTTTCTCTTCATGTTTTTCTTTTAAATCTTCAAATAAGCTATAGGTTACAGGTTCGAGCTGAATACATACTTGTATTAGGTAGTTTGCGTACGTCACACCCTTTGCATCGGGTTGCACCTTTATATTCATGTTTATATTAAGATCTAGGGTTTTGTTACATGAATAATCCATTAGATCTTGTAATTTTTAACTTTAATTTGTGCTTATTATATGTTTTCTTTATGTTTATGCCTTTAATTTTGTTTAAGTTTAGTTGAATCTGAAGATCTGTTGTTTTGTGATGAAATAATTTGAAGTTGTATTTGTTTAGGGCTTGGATTTGAAAGAATATAGAGCTAGGTTATGGCGTCGAAGCGAATATTGAAGGAACTTAAGGATCTGCAGAAGGATCCTCCCACATCATGCAGTGCTGGTATACTAACTATACTCTTTTTTTTTCTTTCGTTCCATTGTTCGTTATTTTGATGTTGCTTAGCTCATGTGTTAGTTTTCTTAGCTAAAGGACTTTATACTGTAGGTCATTGTTTGTGATGTTTTCTGCTGCTTTTGTGAGCCTAATGTTGCAGAGTTTAGACCTTGTAGTAGAAGACCAAGTGTGATTTATGCCCCTCGAGGTTTGGTCTAGTGGTAAGAGGGTGGCTCGTGATGTGCACAATGTTCAAACCTGCAACGGACCTATGCTTAGTATTTAAGTGGAGAAAGGTAGAGGGGTGGACTCATTATTTCTCGAATTTCGAACCGTACACCATTGCCCATCGGGAATTTCTCAGTATAAATAAAAGGACCAGATGGGGTTTAGTAAGCTCTTTGGTGTCTCTGTCCTAGCATAATTGCATAATTTAAATGTTTGTTTCTGAAACATTAGTGGCACCAGTCCCCCAAGGGGTGGCCTACTGGTTGAAGAGCTGGAGTAGTGACCTGGGGAGCAGAGGTTCAAATCTCAGTAGAGGTGAACTAAGTGATTATTCCCATCTGCCTAAGCATTGGTGGGCAGAGTTACCGGTACATGCGTTGGTGGGAGGTAGAAGATATTAGTGGATTAGTCAAGGTGTGTATAAGTGTGGTGGACACCATTGTAATTACTGGCGTAATTGGTTGTTCGATTTTGAGTTGTCTACAGCTGAATGCAAGGATTTTGTTGTATTGTATCTTTATTTTATTTTTTTAAATTTTGTTTATACTTCTTGTTAAATGACTGGTTATCTTGGTTTCACTTTCTCATTTTTATGAACTAATGTTCAAGACTTGGTTTTGAAGATTGCTGATGATAAATTTTTGCTGGGTAAAAAATGCTTCTGGCCTACTTAATGATTGTCCGCTTGATTTTCTGAGCCATTCTTTGTTGTGCTTCTCTTTTCCTGTATTGTGTCATTAGTCAGACTAGGAATTGTGGTGTTCTTTAAGATTTAAGATGTGCCTTAAATTGCCGAGTGTACTTATGAAGTAGTTAAAGTGGGTGCTATAATCACACATCTTTTAAGTTCATATGTTAATAGCATACTTTGTCTAATACAGGCCCAGTAGCTGAGGACATGTTCCATTGGCAAGCAACAATCATGGGGCCTACGGATAGCCCTTATGCAGGAGGTGTATTTTTGGTTTCAATTCATTTTCCTCCTGATTATCCTTTCAAACCTCCAAAGGTATGCCTATGTTCTAGTATCCTTTTCCATATCTGCATGTGTTCCTTTAAATTCATTGTCTCTAGATAGATAAATTGAGATAGCTCCGTTTCCCTTTTGGAAATGAAAAACTTCAGCAACCCTCGGATATCAGTTACTCACAAATTTGATTTCCTTGTGATCGTTCCTACCACTTGAGATGAAATTTCAAGCTTTTTGTTGGAAGTTTAGCTTTCTCTAGCTCTCTTATTTTCATAAGCTAGAGTGAGCTGGTTTTTGAGGGTTCTGTTCAAGATTATAGCTTGATAACCATGGGTCTAAGAATTTTTTCCCAGTTTGTTCTAATTGCAACTAGAAATACCCTGGTGTAGAGGAGGATGATGCTTGTTAGTTGCTATATTAAGTTTACCTTCATGGTGGTTCCGTAAGTTCTTGGGTGCTAGGGATTTTGTTTGCTGTTGGAACTGTTTGAAGTTTTGCAGAATATGAGTTATTACCTGCCATTTCTCAGAATCTTTCTTATTAATTAGTTGTCTATTGAGTTTGTGGTGATCATGACCTTCTTAACTGTTCAGGTTGCATTCAGAACTAAGGTTTTCCACCCTAACATCAATAGCAATGGAAGTATATGTTTGGATATCCTTAAAGAGCAGTGGAGTCCAGCGTTGACCATTTCGAAGGTTTGGATCTTGGTCTTTGTTTGTGTCCAATTAATGTTGTTTCTTCTGGTCTTATATTGCTCTATGAAAATACTTGAATATTTTTTGTTTAATAAAGTAAGACAAGTTGTTTTTTGATATTTAGGCTCCTATTGTATACACATTTGCTTGTATTATTATCCGTCATAATAGAAAGCAGCTCTCTGGCTTCTGCTAAATCGTTAAGTGAACTACCTATGGTACATTTTCTGTCATGTTTTGCCTTTCATATTCCCCTCGTTGCCCTCGATTAATATATTGTCGCAAGTCAACAAGTTTAACTGACTAGAGACTATTTAGTGGTAATATTGAGCTCTTTCTAGCGTCCTTTGACCGATTGCATGCGACTTAGAATTACTCTATTTACACCTTAAATAGTTGACCTACCTGCAGATACTTGAGTTATGGGTTAGTATTCTATTCTATTTTATTTTATCGCTCCCTTGCTTTTGTGTTGGTCTGCACATATATCAGACTATCCTAAATGTGATGGTTTATGTACCGAGTACCACTAAACCATCGGAAATAAAGAGCTACGTTAGAGCTTGGCTGGTTAGCTTTTTGTTTTTCAGTTGTCTCGTGGATTTGGAGGTCTTTAGCCAGCCTATTTTAATGTTTTCAGGTCCTGTTGTCCATCTGTTCTCTCTTGACCGATCCAAACCCAGACGATCCACTTGTGCCAGAAATTGCTCATATGTACAAGACTGACAGGTCCAAATATGAGGCCACTGCTCGTAGCTGGACGCAGAAATATGCTATGGGATGATCGTGAAAGTGTACTCGCTAGAACACTTCTATTGCAGTGCCTTCATTGTACTTTCACCCGTAAGTGCAATGCCTTTGTTGTGCTTTGGATGAAAGAACAAGATGTTGGTAAGGAGTGTAGTCTACTTATTATCTGTTCACGTCAAGTTTCAAGACAGATCTTTCAACATGTGAATATCTATTTGATGAATTTAAGTGGGGAGAAACTGAAATGTAATTTTACTTTTGCTCCTTTTCTAAGTTTTCTCTATTTGATTTGTATGGTGCTGTCTTTGTAGTGGCAAAATTTCATGGTGAACAAACCTTATGACTCTGTATGAGATTAATATTCAGTGATCTATGATGTTATAAATTGTGCAAAGCAATGTTTTTTTAAAAGCTGTACAGGTAAATGTTTCCCTGCCTAACTCTCTGTGAGGTGAGTTCTCCTTTGTTTTGGCCATATAATATTTTGAGTTTTCTCTTGCATGTGTATTGTGGCATGCAGAGATGACTCCGGATTCAAACTTGGGTCTTGTCGTTTAACTACTGTTGCAAAGTAGCCTTAATGCTCTGATATTTCAGCAAGGCTAATTCTAAACAGGATTCTGGAAAAGTGGGCAAAGTCTGCAGAACGTACCAATGACGATGAGGTCATTTTTTGATCTTGGAACTCGTTACAAAAGTCATTGTGCTACCTTTTCTTTTTCATGCTGTCTATATACGATAAGCGTCAATTAGCCAGTTGTTGGTACTGCCAGTATCAAACACTGAGGTGATTTTTTCATCTGCCTGAGCTTTGGTGCAAGAGTTAATAGGTACTTGTGCTAATACTGGTCTGGACACTATCGATGTGAAAAATATTATAACCGAATATAGTGATGGATAGGCTCTAGTCGTTTTCTCAGTTTTAACCTCCTCACCTTGCATCATTACATTAATTATGCGAGCATGAGATTTGAGTCACTATCGGGAAGGGCCAAAATTGTGGGCGTTGTAGGCGCCGTGCCGGTTAGTTATCTGTATATGAGCTAGAGCAATTCGGAAGCTCCAGATGCTGTAGTGGCATGATTTTGCGGCCGAAAGTCTGGTTTGTTGGTACGCTGAGTTGAAATTGGAGTGGGGTAGGCTGATACTGGAAGGGTGAGTAAAGAATTACTCCCTCCGTCCCAAATTAGTTGTCGCCTTTAGCTTCTTCACGCCCATTAAGAAAATCATTAAATAGAGTGTGTGTTTTACTATGTTACCCCTATTTAATGTTTGACTATTAAATTTTGTTGAGAATTTTTTTAATTATTAAGGGTATAGTTGGAAAAGACTAACAATTTTTGTCTTGAAATCCTAAAGCGACAACTAATTTGGGACACACCATTTTTCCTAAAGCGACAACTAATTTGGGACGGAGGGAGTATTTTCGGAAGCCATGGTGTTTTTTTAGTACGACTTGTGATCGATCTTTCTATAATTTAAGATTAGTGGGATAGCAGTGTGATAATGAGTGTCGCTTGGTTTAGAAGCAAACAAGTCTTTTGCACTATAGATTAAGGTGCATGTGACATGCTATCGGGTCTCTTTCACCTTAGTTTCTTTTCAAGTCAAAAGTTTCAATATTTTGTATTGCTGTCATAATATTCTCTCAATAAGAGAAAAAGAAAACATTTGATAAATATTGAAGACTGAAGTAATCGTGGTAATTACATTTTAAGTATAATTTCTTATCTGAAACATAATAGGGTCAGATGAACCCGTTGGTATGAACTCTATCCGTCACTGGAAGTGATGTCAACCCTCATCTTTATAATTATGACCGATTAGGACCTTAACTCATTATTGTTTCTTAAAACCTTAAGAATCCTAGTTCAAATTGCCTTTTCTTCCCTATTTTCTTCATCGTCTACAACTTCCACTCTGATGTAACGATTTTAGTCCGATATGTAAGAGGCTGGAGGTTTCTTGGAAAGTTCATTTTCGAAATAATCAGAGACAAAATGGTGCAAAGTTTGGTAAAAAGCGACATCCAAGACCAAAGACTTTCTGCTACTATACAATGAGAGATACGAGTTTAACTTTTAAATTCTTAGCATTGAATATATTATATTTTTATAATTATGGATTCCGATTTAATATTTGTTGAATTGTAATGGTCTTTACTCTTTTCACATATATAACTATATTCAATATCAAAATACTGAATTCACTTGAACCTGTCAAATACAAAGTATATCCGTCTCGAGACGTAGCTCGGAGGGTGTTTGACATGTCCAACAAAGACAGCTGTAAAGAAACGCTTCACCCAACCAAGTAGTCGACAGTCTGCATTTAGTCCACTAGGTGTGGGATCGGATCCGATTTCGGGGCCCCAGACTGATATGTCTGCATGAAATTTGTGGTAGTATTTCAGAATTGTATTATACTCCACTTGTAGTCAGTACTCATGCGCTATATATCTAAGTGGAAAACAAGCTCCTTCTCTGTTTATCTCTCTTTTCTCTTTACCTCTCTGTGGTTTCAGTCCATAATAGCAGAAGACTTTAAAGAACAAGATCTTAAAATAGGATCTTATTTGGACAACAAAAAAAACCAAGAGGTTGTGCTTAAACTACAAAGCCAAGCTTTTTTCTCTTTCCATCATCAACTTGTAGCACTGCAGTATCCCTTATGCAATAAAAAGTGGTCACTATTCACTATTCATTCCCTTAAGCCCCCTCCTATAAATTTACTCCCTTCTTGTCATAACATCACTCTTTTTTGCTACTAATATCATCTTTACACTAGTTCTTGGTTTCTCTTCATCTCTCCCACTATATTGTTCTTGTACTCTTGTCTTAGAAAGTTGACCTAATTCTTTCTTTTTTTAGTTTCCCACTCGCTCAAAAGTAGTAAAGCTCTCAGATAATTGTGTTTTTATAAATTTGATGAGTTCAACCTTTATATTTTCATATGAATTATGGATTCAATCCAAAACATAATACTTGTTTGGATTCTTGTTATTTTTCACATACTTCCCGTGTAAAATATATTAAGTTTAGTTAAAATCCTACATCCGTCTCTGAGTTACTGTCTCATGACGGGGAATTCAGTCATGTCTCCTATGAATATACCTCCAACAATTAAATTCTCTCAACATATCACTAATACAAACAAGCATGTCCATGATCAAATAACACACAAAGTTGTTCGAATCATACTTACTGACCCCGACGCAACAGATTCCTCCTCGGACGATGAAGATGAAAATCAAAATACTGTACGGAGAATCAAGAGGCACGTGACAGAAATCAACATCATGTCACGTGACAAAAAACGAAGATTAATTTCGAAGGAAAATGCTGACGTCACTCGCGGGAAAAAATTCAGAGGCGTACGTCAGCGGCCATGGGGAAGATGGGCCGCAGAAATTAGAGACCCGACCCGGAGAAAACGGGTATGGTTAGGAACTTATGATACTCCTGAAGAAGCAGCTGTTGTTTATGATAAAGCTGCTGTTAAGTTTAAAGGTCAAAACGCCGTTATTAATTTCCCGTTAGTTTCAACGGAGGAGTTAACGGTAACGGAGAAGAGTGAGGACGACGTCGCTTTGTCACCAACTTCTGTTCTTTTTAACGGTGATGATTTTGCGCCGTTTGATAATTTAGGGCTCTGTGAAGCAGATGGATTGGAATTCGACGTTGACTCACTTTTCCGGTGGCCGGAGAAGAATTACAGCGAGGAATTTGGCGAGTTTAATTTTGACGATTTTGCCCTTGAAGCTCGATAGTATTAGGGGTGGTTTCGTTGTTTCGAGAAAAGTAAGTGACATTTTAGTAATTGGAGGATTGGTGACGTTGCATTTTTGCGGGAATATATAGTTGATTAATAGTCGATTTATATGGCAATTTTGTGAGAAATTTTTGTACTTTTTTTTTTAAGTTTGTCAAGTTTGTAATATCAAAATTTTGTAACGAGAAATGTATTAATTAAGATGAAAGAATAAAATGAAAAGTTTGAAGAGAAAGGCTGTTTAGTTTGATTACAATAAGCACTAGCGGTGATGTCTCATAGCAATTCTGATGGGATTTTCAACACGTTAATTGTTGGCTAAAACAACCATCTCAATGAAAAATAGTTGGTAGTGCATGATAATCTTTTTAACACTATTATTAATATCCTTTTATCTTATTTAATGTCAATCTTCCCTTTTACTTGGTAGGAGTAATATTTAAGCCTAGAGAATGTAAGATAAATCAAATCCAAAATATAAGTGTTTTTTTTTTCTTTTCAAATAAGACTCTAGTCTCTAGACTCTACAGTCTACATCAGTATATTCAGTAACAGCAATTTTCCTCCATATTCTATTTTCAATTTAGTAGCACTCTGCTGGGGCACGTAGCCAGCAATGGATTTGTAAAGTATTAAACAAGTTGCAAAACCACAAACTCCCGACGGCTAAGGTTAGGGACAAACACAGTGCAAAGTTTATGAGTTAGTCCTAGGCTCCTAGCTCAATAACTATTTTGGCTCATTCTCTATATGGAGTATGTTTTAAAAGTTCATCAAATAATTCCAAATAAATTTGCTCAATAAAGTAAACAGATTGCAATAGATCCTCGTGTAAGATTATATGGACTTGCACATATAGAAATACATAAATAATTAAATGTCAGTTGCTATCATTAAAAGGTTGATCCGGATTAAACGTGATCTACTGCGGTTTAAAGTTATAAGGACATAATTAGACACCTCGTAAAATATGAGGCTAATGTGTAGATACCCGGATGTAATTCTAGTTTAATAATGGGCTGAACTAGAATTACATAAATTATATTCTACTATAAAAGATTTATGGTCCCCAAAATCCAAATCAGACGTAGAGTTTTATTTTACTCATATCCCATCATCAGTGAAAGAGGCAAGACCACGTCCAGATTTGGAAGACCTAACCATAGTAATGGCAGGGCTTCATCGGTTTTACAGATTCAGGTACGATTCTGCATCTAGTATTTTAGTTCATGATGATTTGACATGATAAATCATGGGATAATTGTAGTTTAATCTAAAATTTAGTTTTAACACCTCGAGCTCGAACTCATAACATTTTAATTCAGCGTAAGTATACCAAAAATTTGAAAAGAGGTGGAAAAAGAGGATAAGCACGAGCAATAGGATCCTGCGGGGTCTAATTGTTGGTCACCAAAGAGATACGAAAGCAACCACTCCCTGAACAATCTTCCAATTTAACAAGTCAGCCGCCTCCCATTAATAATAATTGCTACTTGGCATTACATTGAGACCTATGACAAAAATGTTGTGTTAGTGGATCTCTAAAGAAATTCTGAGACTATGACTTTTGGTGTATGAGGGACCATTACCAAATTATAAGGTCATGGTGCAAGTGTAATTGGTTTCCCGTTTCCTAGTTGACTGATACAATGTTGATCATATAATCAAGAAGGAACTTGTGACATTAGAAATGTGCTCTCTTTTTGCAGATGCACTTCACCTTTACTGTATGTTTCTTCATTTCAATTTCTTAGGTACCTATTAGACATTTTGGACTCTGGAGAGGCCATTATAGTGGATTGGTTATTCTTTTAAACCCCACTTCTACTGCTCTAATAATGTAGTGGTTTGTCATCAAATTGTAATTTCCTTTTCTTGCTTTCCTCACAAAGTTGTACACATCATTTTGTTTTGAGAGCTCGTCATCAGGTGACATCATTTGGATTCATATTTTTACATCATTTAATTGTCTAAACTAGAAATTTAAATCCTCTTTATTTGGTTATATTTAAGTTTGTGAGAAAGAGATGAAAGGATCATGGTCAAAACACAAGCAAATCCAATAATTAAACTTGATGAATTCGACCTTTAAAATTCTTAAACATTTATTATATTTTCAAAAGATGGATTCTTATATCAATGTATATAACTTAAAATATACTCATCCCATGAAAAATTTATAACAGCTACGTCAGGTAATAACATTAAAAAACATGGCTTATGGGATTGTGCATTAATATATACGTACTTATTGATGTATCAAACGTTGGACTGCTTATGCTTGTTATCTTACTCGGCTACATCCGCCCCTGCCTCGAGATATGGCTAGTAGGACTTTTGGCAAACTATGAAACTAGGACAAAAGAAAATTTAGATTGAACGTACTTTAACAAGCCAACAATGGGCTGGAGCAAGGAAGTTGACTAGGCTAACCATTTGCCAGTGGGAATAGTGCAAGAGCGCAAGTGTATCGCATGGCTTTGACGGGCTGTGTGTACTATACATGGCAAGAAAGAAATCTGAGATACCACCAAGTAAAGAAGAGAATTCCTGAGGCTATTGTGCAGATGATCATTCAACAGAGGTGCAAAGAAGGCGCAGCTAGCTAGTAGGTTGAACAAGTTGAACTTTTATCCATCAAGTGTACAGTAGGAAAGCTGAGATCTAGTGAGTAGATCGAATTCAACTGAATTGGGTCAATGTCCAGTTCAGTTTTTTTCTTTTTCTATTTCAGTTATAAACTTTAGTACTTGATAGTAAAAAAAATTTAATTACCAAAAAAAAAAAAAATGAACTACTTTTCTGCAAGCGCATATGACTCCAAAGATGGACACCAACAGACAATGCGGGATATCACGAAATTATGAAAAGCCCACTAGAAAATGAGACCCAGTCAAAATTAACAAAAGATTTGTGTATAATCAACAAAAAAACCTTAGGGCCAAGGAGAATCGAAAATAAAGAGGCTTTAACAAAAGACATGTAACAGCTGCTACTTGGTAGTGTAAATGGAAAAGAATTAGCCGATGTTTTTGTCGACATGTAAAAATTATTGAATTTAGTCCATATAAAATTTAGATTAAATTATATATCATTTGAGTTAATTAATTAATTAGGACCAAATCTATGCCACGTAAGCAACTACTCGGTGTCCCGGTTAAATGCGAAACCAATGAAATTATGAAAAGTGGTGTCATGCCAAGTCAAAAATATTGGCTTATCAAAAGGCGCCAAGTGCCTAAAATAACATGTGTTGGCCTATTAAATTTATTCTTTTCACATCGCTTTTGTTAGGGCAATTCACAAAACTATACAAACTAACATTTTTTCTTACACTAAAATGTCAACATTTTCTCATTTTTAAAACATAGCAATATTTTTTTCCAAAACATAACAAAAATGCATAAAAGGGTGCTAAAAACCCAAGATCTTGCTTCTACCACCCCAGCCACCACTCCCATCACTGCTACCGCCTCTCAGCCGGTAGCGCTGCCTCCGCCGCCAGGTCGCCGGAAAATTCATTTTTTATTTTTTTTTTGTATTTTTTTGTATGTCTTGTATATTTCCAGTGTATAAACATGTATATTTTGTGTATGGCTAGTGTGTGAATATACATACACAGGCCATACACAATATATACAAAAGAAGAAACACAAATATACACTTATACTTATTGTATGTGAGGTGTATATCTAGTGTATGTCCGGTGACATACATTGGATATACACATGAAAAACAATTTTTTTTGCCTCCACCACCACCACCAACAACCACCGTGCACCGCCTGAGAACCAACAAACAAACATACACTTTTTTCGTTTTGTATGTAAAGTGTATACCCAATGTATGTCCGGTGACATACATGGGGTATACGCATTACATACAATCTCTTTGCCCTCAAAAACACCAAACATACACCACTACCACCGTAACCCCGTCGTGTCTCACCGAAAAATTCAAAAAAAAAAAAAAAAAAGTACCAAAGCAGCCGGATCTTCACCGAAAAATACCGGATCTGCTTTGCACTAGCAGATCCGGAGCTCAGGCGAGTCAAAACCAGCAGCAACGCGACGACGGGGCATGGGGAGGGGATGCCGGCGACGGTGGTGGTAGGGGAAGCGGCGCGACGGGGAAGGGGGAGGGGCAGCTGGCGGGGTCACAGTGGGGTGTGGGTTTGCAGAGAAGGGAGAGAAGAGAGAAGGAAGAGAGAATGAACCTAGGGTTTTTTATGACATGTTTGGTAGCATTTTTAAAAATGTTGCTACGTTTGGTAAAGTGGCAAAATGTTGCTATGTTTTTTAAAAAAAGTACCCTAAATTGATATAGAGTGTAATTTGCCCCTTTTGTTAGATAGTTGATGACATAAATAAGCCAATTGGTATTAAAGAACACAGTTTACATATAGCTAAATTGTCTCCCCTCTACAAATATAAATAGAGAAGTTACATAATTTTTTTGGTCATTTAGAAGCTGGTGAAAGCATCTATCCATTCATCCAAAAAAAGATCCACACAATCCTACATTTTAGAATCACGCTGCTAAAGCCCTCAAAACACGAAAAATAATTTAGAGAGAAGAATCAAAGGATTCAAAGAATTGTACTCACAGAGTTTGATTAATAAAATTCTATTTCTTTTATTTTATATGTTGATTGCATTTAATTTTCCATACTACGAAAATTTGTTACAAACAATCTTTTTCCAATTTATGACCACCTTCAGTTCTTTATTTTTGCTATAGCTATACTTCTCGGTTCCTATTTTGTGTGACGACACTGTTTCCTTAGCTGTGCGTTTTAAAAGAATACTAACACATTTTTATATTTTAAAACAATCTAACTTTAAGACTTTTCATTTTATACTTGGCGGAATTGGTTGTTTCCCACCTAAACTTGTCCCCGATTACCATTTTTCCCTCTTAACTTTACGGGTATCCGTTTTCCCCCCTTAACAACTTTCAAGTAATATTAGTTCCCACCTAAATGCTGACGTGGCAGTGAAAATATTAATAACTTGTTAAATGGAGAGTGAACAACAAAAATAATGCTAAAACCAGGTTAAATTGTACACATGTTAATTTGTAATTGGCCATTACATACTAATTCTATTTATTATTTGTGGACCCACTATATTTTTATTTAGTTTTTTCTTTCCATTTCCTTTTATCTTTCTCTTTCTTTTCCACTATTTTTCTCCATTTTCGCCTGACTTCAAAGCTCAAAGCTTCCCTTTCGGCCAAGATATCAAATATTAGTGCTTCCCATCTTCTATATAACTCACCATCCTCATTCCCCATATTGTTCTTCACTGATCCAAAACACACGCAAAAATACACAGATCACGAAATCAACAAAAAAATAACAAAATGTAATCTTCAAAACTAATTTCAATTCTTAGAGACAGAAAACAAAATCAAAGTATAATCATGCTCGGTGAAGATGCTTACTTGAATTTTTTTTATGTTTTTGAATTTTTGGTTTGAGCTATATTGGGGTGGATTCTTACTCTAAACTGATTTTTAATTTTATTTAGTTGCTCTACGTATAGGAAAGGGTGGGTTTCAGATCTGGTATTATTTACGTACAGGGTAGCTCCTATTTTGTCTTTTCTTGCTGTGATTTGGTGGTGGTTTTAGACTTAAATTTTTGGTGACTTTGATTTATAGTGGTTTTAATTGTTGTGGTTTAATTTGTTGTTAATCTTGTGGTGGTCTTATGGCACAATTGTGGTGGGCGGAGGAATGGTTGATGGGTGCGTCAAAGCTGTGGAGAATATGAGATAGGATAAATGAAAAACGAAAAAGAAAAGAAAAAGTAACAAATGGAAATAAAAAATAAATTGAAATTAATAGTGAATATAATAATATTAAAAAAGAAAATAACTACTTGGCAATGACATGGCTGCCATGTGTTTCTTATTTGGGGCAAGTGTAACCCACTCTCCACCATGTAACTGGTCAAGAGTCGGTGAGAGGGGACATAGTTTCATTTGAAAGTTGTTAAGGGGGGGAAAACAGATACCCGTAAAGTTAAGAGGGGAAAATGGTAATCGGGGACAAGTTTAGGTGGGAAACAACCAATTCCGCCTTTTATACTTTATGATGTGTTCTTTTTTTTTTTTTTTTTTTTCCCCTCTCTCTCTCTCTTCATGGAATGTATAAGAAGCTATGTTAGAGAAATGAAAGGACCTATCTAACCAAAACATCTTTGATTTTCGCATAGCAATATAGCTAGAGGGGGAATCAAAAGTTATATTTGATGAGTTGTATATAATATTTTTGAGATTTTGTGAGTTTTTATATATGCATCTGCGATCGCATCAAAGCTATTATGTTCAAATGAACCCGCTGTCTAGGAGTTGCATCTACCACTAAATATAGCGCATCACTCAACCTCTCACCTGAAAGGTAGAACTTGGAAGGGAACATTAAGAAGGAAATGAATAAGAAATTAAGAAATGCATATTTGTATATAAATCTGGAAAAGTCGTTGGATTTCAAGAAAAAAATGAAAAAATGTTCCGCGCCAGGTAAAAAATGTTCCGCGCCAGGTAGGGGTCGAACCTACGACTTTCTGCTTAGGAAACAGACGCTCTATCCACTGAGCTACAGGCGCTTGCTTGTCACATGCAGCTACCGTTTTATATGAATTTTATCAAGCATCATATTCCATTAAGCACAGGAATGAGGTCATATTTCTAATCACATTACAAGATTGCCATGAATAAAAAGTTTTCATAAAGACTATAGATTTAGGGTACGCTCCCACCATTCCACAAGGATGGCATGATTCGATTTTTAAGAATCAAACGAGTTTTTTTTTTATCGTGATATTTTCATGTCTTTTAAGTATTTTAAATTATTAATTATTGTGATTTATAATATTTTTTTTAGTTCCTAAATATATAAATATTGTTCCAAAAAAACTTAAAAGTTATACGTTCAAAGTCACAATTAAAATGAAAGAGTTTGACTCTCAAAATGTGAAATATAACATCTTTTGTGGAACATACGGAGTACATAATTTTTGTACTTGTCCATCTCCCCTTCATTTACCTACATCTAACACTGCTTCTAATCATCAGTAATTCAGTACAATTACGTCAATGGAGTCAGAAAAGAAGTCTTTCAAATCCTTAGTCACAACATTTGGACATATCCTATGATCAATATGACAAACTTTCCACTATACCACCTCCTATTCCTTTACCTACATATAAACACATATCCTCCGTATGTTAAAATGCCTCTAGAATTCCCTAGTTGGAGACCATATCCAAAACCTCAAACTCAGATTTCTCCGTATGCATGCTTATTCTGATGAATCTTCAATAATACGCGCGTGTAAAATTGAACTAGATTAATCTGGAAACAAACCACTCATTACATGAGGCTCTTAGTCAAGTTATAGAAGGAAGAATAGAAGCTAAGAAAAATTTGATGAAAGCCAGAGTTGAGAGCCAGAGTTGCTCTGCTTGATAAAGAGTTTGGCAGTAAAAATGACAGGATTGATGAATTGAACGAGAATTTGTACCAATTGCATGTGGAGCATGATAAGTTGATAGTGGAAACTAAAGTGACAGGTGAATATGCTCGAAGGCTAAACTGGATCAATAACGGGCTCGTTTATCTACCTTCTTTACTTAAAATATCACAATTTATAGAACGTGACGTGCACCTAATCCATACCTCACATATTTTGTTTTTACCACTAGACCATAGCCTGATATGAAACGAGAAGGAAATTGTTGCATGCCTGAATTGAGTTTATATTGTTTCTTTTCTATTAGAGTGCTTGTGATGCTCTTTTGTTTTTCTTGAAGAAAAACAAAAATGAAGCTTTTCCTTTCCTAAATTAAGTCCATATTGTTTCTATTGTTTTTCTCATTTTTGTTCAATGGCTTTTGTTTTTTCGTGAAGAAAGCAAAAATAAACCTTTTCTTTTTCTTTTTCCCTATTTAGAAGTGTGAATAAAACAAGTATCCACTATCCAAGCTAGTTATAGCTGACTGTCAGCTTACTGCTATGCTCCTCTATCCTGCTATGCTCTTCTGTTTCCTTCAATAGAAGCTTCAACTTCAAAAGTGTCAAGTTTTTCTAAGTTTTCTCATTAACTAGATGCCGAAAAGTTGTTACTTGTTAGTAGTATCTTTTTTCTTTTGAGGGTTCTAAAAGTTTCAACAGTATATACATTGTTTAAGGCGGATACAATGGACAAGAGGAGGATGCCACCTTTGTGCAATGGATCTAATTGAACTCAATATTATCGACTTGGGTGTTAGAAACCACCAAATTTTCAAACACATAATTTCAAAAGTATAATGAGTTCAGTAGGAAAAACAATAAGTAAATGTTAGAAGCCATTATTCAAGCTTTTTACTTTTGAGTTATGTTCCTATCCCTAAGAACAGCGTTAAGCCACCCTCCCCCAACATTTCGAACGTATGAGTGCAGCAATGACCAGTGGCGGACTTAGAATTTTTGTTAAGGGGCATCAAAATATAAACAAATTAATATACGAAGAAATTAAGGGGACTCAACGTATAGTATATATACATAAAAAAAAATTACCTATCTATGCAGTGTAATTTTCCCGCGAACTGTAGGTCCGCCTATGCAGCAATCATTCAGCAATAGTTATACTATTAGATTATCACTGCTTCATATTTCCAAGATCTTGGATATGTTTGAACTGGGAATTGGATCCTGTAGACAAATCTTCAGCAATATATGATCAGTAGGTATACTCCGATAAGTAGGTATATTTAGTTGTGGAGCATTTCCATAAATTCCATTATTCGTCAAACTAGATGCACAAATAGATAGAATAACAGCAAAGAGCTCAAACAGTGGGATTGTTTCTTGTTGGGTATCTCTATCAAGTCCTAGATTACTTGTTAAGCTATTTGCAAATGAGAAGACTACAATGTGTGGAATTAAACATCCCTTCTTGAAAGTGCTGGAATAGCTACGGCGATAAAAACAATCACATTGATCAAATGAATATGCTTTTAAGTTGATGGTTCAAATATCGGAAAGACAAGTATATACATATATATAGACAAGCAAAAAAGAAATTGTTTTTAGGAGCTGAAGAGAAAGGCTAGTTACTGGAGTACTTCTTTTTAGAACATTACAAGGGTGTATCAAACACACTACAAAAACGGCGGTATCAGGCCATTCTCTTTCTCCTAAATTTTGTCTACAGCTCTCCAAAACCTATTCTTTGCTAATTTTTTCATTGTCAAAGTTTCTTTTTTTGTTTACTTCGACTAATATCTTGCCTTTTAAATTTCTGAAAGTGCTGGAATAGCAACTGCATGCTGGTTGGCTATGAGTATATATGCCGCAAAATATATCTTCATGATCCAACAGAGTCAGTTTGTTTCTTTTTTATTTCCTTTATTTCAATTTATGTTTGACGGTTTGGTTGGAATTATCTGTGTAAGAGTCCACCATAAAGGGGTGCTCTTAAAATCTATCCAGGTAAAAGGGATAATTACCTAGTAGACGACTACTTTAATTAGCTATAAATACACAGATATTAATAGTGAAAAGATAGTACTTTTCTCTACATCTCTTCCTGCTTCTCTACTAAATATTGGGTGTTTAGACTGTGGATTAAGGGGTTGCTCCGCTACTGTGACAACCACCGACGATCAGTGATTCTAGCCGTGGTTCTTCAGGTTCAAAGAAGAAAAAAATACTATTGAAATTTGTGATTTTAGGCGTGATAGGAAAATTTTTGTCAAAAGCCCAATAGAAGTTGGATTTCATGGAAAAAATTGTTGTTTGCATTTTCGTTTTATTCAAATAACCTCATAGCTCATATACAAACAAGGAAAGATAAGTAATGAACTCTATCCAAAACTGAAACAACATAAGCTAGATAAATGGCCTTGGGGACGGATCTCTAAAAAGCAGCTCTTCCCAAAATCTTATAGAAAAAGTGTTGAGTTAGAATTCCTGTCAAACTAAGGATTCATATGGTTCCGGAGGATTGAACAATAGGTGAATCACGACCATAAGGTTTTCACCCCCTTTCAAATGTACAAATTTTCTGGTAAATGAATGACATAATCATAGAGAGGATTTGATAATTTGGGGTAATGCACTTAAAGAAAACGGAGTTCCTTCTCCTAGCAGATTTAAGTAGCGTTGCACAGAGATTTTAAGTCCTGTTTATTCTTTTCCTATGCAACAAAAAACAATAAGAAGAACAGTTATGATGCTCAAACGAATTGAGTAGCATTGTAGTGAACCAACTTGTATTGAACCAAATTTAATCGAGTTATGATTGAATTAAGCAAGATTAGAGTTATAGATCTTCATCCAAACTCTAGGAGTAACTGAAAAGAAAAGAAAAGAATAGAAAATAAGAGTTAAAGAGCTACGCTAACAAACTAGTAGCTTAGAAAAATAAAAGACAATATCATAACATAAGTCCTAATAGGTTAATTTCCTCTTATATATATTGTCATCTCCCTAGAGTCCCAAATGTAATTTGACATCTTTTCAAATGGGCCCTCCATTTTGTCTTGGTTAAATTTACAAGGAAATTTTCAAAAATAGGCAGCCCACTACCCAAAATTACAAACAGGAAGCTATATTTTTTTCATGCATAATACACATCCCTAAAATTATAAATTTTAACACTCCTTCATAAAAAAATACCCTAGTTACCAAATCTCCCCCTCCTCAGCCACTAAGCTGCCGGCAGACACCCTCCCCCGCCAGTGGTGTCGTTACTTTTTTGTATTTTACGAATTTATGTTGTTTATTGCATCAAATCATTGTTTCGGACAAGTTTATACACACAAATCTCCCCCCAAAAAATATATTATACATGAATATATATGGGTAAATATGTAGCAATGAGAGATTATTCATATAAACGTCCTTAACATACAGATTATTCACTCGCATATACACACTTATACAAATTTATACAATTTTATACACGTGTATAAATTTGCATAAACTTGTGGGAGACTGCTATCCCGGGAAAAGAGTGACAGGCCGGGTAAGATTCAAAAATATGAGTCATTTTGGTAATTTTCGTATTTTGCTTGTCTTTTAGTATAATTATCCTAATTCACAACAACTATACTATTCCATCCGGTCTACTTTATTGATGTTCTAACTTTTCTCCGAGTTTTTTAAACCTAGAATTGAAATTTTGTTTTTAGACATTTATCAGCAAGGGTAAAATTTAAAAAAAAAGAAATTAATATCTTCTCGATTTATGAAAAATAAAATATTGTTGACCAAGAAAAAAAGCCTGAGCATCAAATAAAATGGACCGCAAGGCGTATACGAGAAGGTATAAAGATTTACAAAAGTTGTGACTGAAATCAAGGAGAACTCTGAATTAGGATAAAGCTAACATCTAAATAGCCTTTACAACTTGTTTGGATGGTTGATAACCCATGGTATGGTATTGTATTGTTACCATGAGTGCGATATTTGTTTTGATTGTTTCTCTAATTAATATTGTATGGTATCGTTAAATCTATAGTTACGTAACTATGAAAACTATGGAAATTTTGATGCTTAGCCATTTTTGGACGCGCTCAATGAGTTTTATCCGCCGTTTCAAAATTAATTGAGAAATAGCCAAAAATTCGCGCGCGCACTTACGCTCCATTAGCGTTGGAAAATACCCCAGACTAGTCTCGGTATTTTATACTGGGACCTTTGAACATGTACTTTGAACTAACATGTTCAAAGGTCCCATTATTTTATACTGGACTGAAGCTTTATATATAAAGAACATGTTTGGGTGGGCTTATAAGCAGCATATTTTAAGTGGCTTATTGTCAAAAAGTGACTTAAAAGCCATTTTTTGAGAAGTTAGGATTTCCTAACTTCTCAAAACGTGGCTTTTAAGCAACTTATGGCTTCTAAGCCAAAAAAATTTTGAGTTATCAAACATATTTTAATAGGCTTATAGGCTAATAAGCTCACCCTAACAAGTTCAAAGTCCCATAACAAAATAATCTGACTTTGAACTATCATGTTCAAAGGTCTCGTTATTTTATGGATTTTTTTACATATAAGTACAAGTTTTAAAGCTTAATTACCAAACATTTTAGTAAAATTATCCTATATAGAGGAAAATACAAGTTAATTACAAATATAGCAAAAACATAGCAATATTTACCCATAACATACCAAACTCTTACATTCTTCCTGCTATTTCCCCCACTATCACTTTTGCTCCTCCTATTTCTCCCTATTTCATTTTTCCTCCCACCATTTCTCCAATTTCACTTTTATTCCTGTCATTTCCCCCAATTTCACTTTTCCTCATCCCTTCTTCGATGTATCTCGTTGTATCTCAATGTTTTTAGTTATTTCTAGATTGTTTTAGCATTTGTTTCATCCCGTTTGTGCATTGTTTCTCACAGTTTCTAAAATATTTCACCTTTTTTGCATTGTTTCACATTATATTTTACATTTTATTTCAAATTTTTCCCTAGCCGTTTTAGACTGTTTCAACACTATATATAAACTATTTTTGCTCTGTATCTGACTGTTTCTGCACCGTTTCAACTGTTTCTGCAGCACCATATCTAACTGTTTCTGCACCATTTCAACTGTTTCTGCAGCACCGTATCTAACTGTTTCTGCATCGTTTTAACTGTTTCTGCAGCACCGTATCTAACTGATTTTGCACCGTTTCAACTGTTTCTGCAGCACCGTATCTAACTGTTTCTGCACCGTTTCAACCGTATCTAACTGTTTCTGCACGGTTTCAACTGTTACTGCAGCACCGTATCTAACTGTTTCTGCACTGTTTCAACTGTTTTAACTGTTTCTGCACCGTTTCAATTGTTTTTAACTGTTTCTGCACCGTTTCAACTGTTTTTGCAGCACCGTATCTAACTGTTTTTGCACCGTTTCAACTGTTTTTGCAGCACCGTATCTAACTGTTTCTGCACCGTTTAAATTGTTTCTGCAACACCGTATCTAATTGTTTCTGTACCGTTTCAGGTTGTGTTCAGGACTGTATCACCGCAAAAATTAAAAAAAGAAGAAATTGGTTTAACAATGTTAAAGAAACGGGAGAATGAGAACATTAGGTGCTTGAAGCATTACCAGATTTTCAGGAGAAACGGGTTGGCTTGTATTGCAGATGACTCTCACTCAAGGTTGAACTTCTTTGATGAATTTATACGTCTTACCCTGATATTACGCCAACCTCATCGCAAGTCTAAAACGAAACCAAGGAATAACGATATACAAATTAAACTTGGCTATATATAGAATTTCTAGAGAGTTGAAAGGTGAATACAATGAGTAGAAAAAAACAACAGATCTATTCATCAAACAGCTAGAAATATGACCACATAAATCTTAGCCACAATAAAAAGATTGGGTACAGGCACAACGTAAAAGAACCAGAAAGGGTAACTTTTAAAGTTGTAGCATCTATTGAGTACAAATAAAAAGGTAAATTAAAAATTAAAAATAAAAAGCTCCTTCAATATGGTAAAGAACTAGGAGTAATTTTTTATGAAAATGAAAAGATAAATAAATAGATATAGTAAAAGGTTTATAGAACATACTAGTACATTATTTACAACGTAAATCTAAAAACATGAACTGTCTTTGAAGTAATCTATAAACCAACTTCAGAGCTACTGTAAACAGATTTTCTTTTCATGTTTCTAGAACAAGCAAACAAGAACTAAATAGAAACGGGGGAGGGGGTGATGGCGCTGGGGTGGTGGGGGTAATGGTGGTGGGATGGTGGTGATGGCGTTGGGGTGATGGGAGAAAGAGAGAGTAAGTGAGAGAATTTTTAATTTGGGAGAAAATGGGAAGTGAAAGTGAAATGTGTTAGATTATTGTTAAATGTGTTAGAAAAATAATGCTATGCATTGTAATTTAGAGAAATATTTCTATTTTTTTTGTAATTAAGGGTGAAAATTTGTGTATTTGTGTAAATCCAGGCTCAAACTAATTTATCTTAGAGATTTTACACTCTATACCCATGAAATTTAAAGTATTTACAAGTCATACCCATTAAAAATTACACTACCCATAAAACTAAAAGTATTTATCCAACCTAGTCATTTATTATTGTATAACTTTGTTACATATTTTTGATGGGATCTCGTCGTTACCTATTTTTTTTTTACTCATCATGTCCTCACTTATTATTTAATATTCTCATTTACCCTTTACCTTATTTTTAATTATTAAATCACAATAATCAATACAGTCTATTCAAATATTATACAACACAATACGATAAAATACAATACAATACAATACATTATGAAACGATAGGTAACAACCATCCAAACATAGTGTTAATGCTGGAAATGGAGCACTTCACTCTGCTTCAACCACGATACTTCTAGTTAGCTCTTGTTTGGGCTCAACAGTGTTCACTGATAGGTAAGAGCTAGTCTATTTTACAGGCCCCTAATAACATTTTTCCGTCTGGACATGGAAAAGGTAACGAAAAAAAATCCCCCCACTCTTCCACATTAATAACGATTACCAAATTGCTTTTACTAAGCCCCCGTTTGTTTATAGTTTTTGGGAACATTTTTTGGGAGTTTTTGAGAGAAAAACTGTTTGTTTATGCTATTTGAGCAAAACTTCTCCCAAAAACTCCCAAAGACTCAAAAAGAGGTAAAAGGCTCTTTTTGAGCCAAAAATAACATTTACATATCAAATTTCATTTTTATAAGAGCTCAAAGGCTCTTTTTGAGCCAAAAAATTTGTTCCAGAAAAATATGTCCAAACACTTTTTCATTTTCATATCAAACTTTATCCAAAAAGTGTTTTCCAAAAATTATTTGGGAATCTATGTACAAACGCTAGCTAAACCATGTGATAAATGTTTGTCAATTAGGTCTCTTGGCTATTTGTGCTTTCAAGGGTCCGACTCCACAGCTATATGGTAGGTGCAATTCAAGGCTTATTTTTTCCATTACAAATTAACCTTGATCGTTCGTATCTTTTAAAATACAATGGATATTTTTTGAAAATTCTAGCCATTCCAAGAGGGTAGTTAATAAATCATCATGTTCTGGTCATTGGTAGATTCCTTTTCCCATGTTCGTTGTTGTATGCAGTTGAGATTGGGAAACATTTGTTGCACAAATACCGATCTGAAAAAACCAGGGCATATAGCTAATCGTAGAGACAAGTTTAGAAGGCAAATGATTTTTTCCTTTGGTGGAAAAAAATTATTCTCTCCATTCCACTTTATGCGTTATACTTTTACTCTGCACAAAGTTTAAAAAATAAATGAAGACTTTTGAAACGTGTGGGGTAAAATAAGACAAAGATATTTGTGTGGTTGTAAATCATTTCATTAATGACAAAACTGTAATTTTAAAGTTAAATTGATTCCAAATTAGAATGTTGTCATTCTTTTTGGAACACACGAATAAGGAAATGATGCCACATAAATTGGAACGAAAGGAGTATATTTTTTCCTCGAAGGCTATGACTTGTAATAGAATTTTTCTCATAATCCTTTTGCTGAATATTCGAACAAAAATTTTCGCTAATTCAAGAGTTATATTGTCGCTAACCGACTGAAATTTACGAAATAATTTACAATTTTGTAGAATTCTTACGTCAAACTTGATTTTTTTTTAAAAAATTCAATTAATTTTAATTGCATATGTTGTTTAGATTTTAAATTTTTGTCGGTACGGTACCATTAATTATGAATTTATTAATAATGTATTTATCTTTTTAAATTTTAATTAATAAAAAATAAAAATCTATTTTAAATTTAATATTTATTTTGTTCTCTTTTATAATATAATTTTTTTTGATCATAATAGCTAAATGAGATCTAAACATTAAATATTAATATACAAAAGTTTCAGATATATATTATCACTATAACGTGGTTTGACGGTACAACGTGAGAATAGGAAAAAAAGGAAAAGAAAAAAGCAAACCCATTACATAATCTGCATTTTGCTGATTTATTTAAGATAAAACATGTGATATATCTCGAAAAATGTGCCAGCCACTAAACACTTAAGAATATGGCCACTAATTCTCCATAATCTGGCGAGAGATTAGAGATTGTCTACTCCGTCAATTTTAACGGGCCGTACCTAATCGACTTGTAGTTCGAGTTGACCTTTCAAGTTGTGCTATGGTAAAATTTTGTTTTATTAATTCTTCAGACTTATTCTTTCATTTGAAAATGATGAAGCACCTGCAACGTTTGACTTTCAAAAGGAAAGCACAAAAAAGAAAAAAATAATATTCAGTGCTAAATTGTTATTTTTGAGAAATTTCATTATAATAGTACGTGATTAGAAGAGTCGTCGATTCTCTTAATAATTAAATCATGACAGTACTCTCACATGGAGCATTAAGAAATTACTGCTGGGTTATAAATTATAACTAAAGTTGCCACCTCATAATGTTTTGATTAACGGTAATTAGTCATGAAAATGACGGAAAAGTAGAATACTAGAAGATTAGAGATGGATTAATGATTTTAACTTCAACGAGTTTATGTAGTTAAGGTTCTTAGTGGTAAATTTATTATAATGTTTAAACTTACGAGTTCAAATTTGATATTTATTAAATTTTAATATACTTCTCGACTCAAACATTGGATTAAAGAATGCTTGTATGGACGGATTATTAATTCATGGAATCTACCTTTAGGGGTCGTTTGATATGCTGTATTGTATTAGCTAATTCCTGTATAAGGTTTTGTATTGGATTTATACATTGTTTGGTAGTGTTTTCAAAACTTTGTATAAACAATCCAGGTATTCCTTATACAGAAAATTCAGTATAAGTTAATACCTCCTACTAGGTGGAATAAACTGTTTGTTCCTGCACTCAAATAAATTAGGAGATATAAAACATGCAATATATAATCTGTTAGTATAGGACGATCCCGAGCCCACAAGTTACTTGTGTCTCCTTAAGAAATCTAACCCCCTCACGATGCCCAAGGTTCACGGGTTAATTCCTCCCAGGATGGAACGGGATAACAGTTCTACCGTAGCGGCACTTCAAACGGTTAGAACACGGCGAACACAAAGAACGGAGCAAATCACACGACTCACTTAATATGCATAAAGAGAGGGGATGCAGTGAGATATGCTTTCTGTCAGTGATTTTCTCTGTCCGAGTGTTCTTATTCTCTGCCCGAGATTTTGTATCCTCTGTCCGAGGTTACGTCTCTATCTGTCCGAGTTTGAGTCTCTGTGGAGTCTCTATCTCAGAGCTTCAGTCTATGTCTGTCTATGTTGTCTGTCGTCTGTCTGTCGTGATCAAGGACTGACAAATGATCAGTTTATATAGACATCCAAGGGCAGGTGAAAAGACACACCTGGTGATTAATGAGAAAACGTGGGAGAGTTTAATTGTCCACTAATGACTGACTTCAATGTGGAGCAATTAATCTACCACTAATGACTGAGTTTAATGTGGAGGAATTAATCTACCACTAATGACCGACATTAATGAGAAGACGTGGAGGGAAAACATGGAGGAACTAATCTGCTGATGTTGCTTCAGCTGCCCGGGTACTGAACTCACTTCAGATGCCCGTTGCTGACTCACTTCAGCTGCCCGTTACACAAACGGAGCTGCCTGTTACACAAACGGATAAAATATTAATTAATTAATATTTTAATATTGTTGGTCCAAAAATTTAATTCAATCAATCATATCAATTGACCGAATCCGAATCCGAATCCGAATCCGAAGCCGAAACGAGCGAGCGACGACGACGGCGCGAGGCTTTCCTTCTTCTCAACCCTTTAAGAGCTAAGAGAAGTAAATCTCTATTTAAACCCAACAAAATCCTTTTCCTCTACCAATGTGGGAGAAAGTGTATTTTCCTATAAAAGGAAACCTTTCCATCTTTCACCCATTTCCCATTCACATTCTTCCATTAAACCCGGGGAATGGCTGAATGGACATATGCATGACAGACTTGTGTGATTTGCAAGAAAGAATTAGTCGCATCTGGATAAGTAGGTTTCCCTTTGAACTTTCCGAGTGAACATACATCGGATATACTCGATCAATCGGTAGATTTGATATCTTTGAACCGTCAAACTTTGGTGTATACCTAGACAACGTAAGTCACACAACTAATCCTTAATCGTCTTTGGTTCTCACTGTTGTGTTCGTTTCAGCCATGAACACCGCCTGGTCTCATAAGTGCTTAGAGAATTGGCTATACAGAATTCTCCTTGAAGCGGCTTCCACTTCACACTTACATAGGTGATTTCTAAACATGTAATCCTATAGATATACACTGTTTGATAACCACAATATCAAACTTAGATAATCATTAAAAAATGCCTCTAGCATTTTATCCTTGGTACTTGAACATTGTCTCATCACTGTCACACCCTTTTTAACTTAAAAAGAAAAACTTATTTAATTTAAAAGGTCTGTGACGGTGTTGATAGGTACACGATTATCAAGAGATTTTCGGAGTCGCCACTTGACAAGTTAAAGGTGTGCCAAGTCACCAAAGTGGTGTACCTAGAACACCTATGACTCGTAAATGGTCTGCGTCAGAGTTCCGGGTAAGGATCTCGGTTGACTCGCGGGAAGGTGTTAGGCACCCTCGAGTCCTGTGCCAAGCACAGTTGCCCTTATTGGCGCATTTCGACTCTTTGAAGTTGTTTGTAGTATTTGCCTTTATTTGTTACGCTTTGATAATTGATATTAGCTTTACCCGTTTGACAAATAAAACTCAGATCGAATATAATCGCGCGAGAACTTCACTCGTTCGAAATCTTCCGACTTAAGTCAATTAAATCGTGCAGGTACTTCACCCGTTCGAAATCTCTTGACTTAATATGAGTTCCAATGTGATCGTTTAGACTATTCACGTATTCGCAACACTTGCCCATTCACATATCTATTTAAGTTTCATCTTATCTTAAAGGTTTGCCTTCGGCCTATATAGCTTGCCTAACTTTATCGCATATTAAACGAAATTACGTATTACTCTAGTTAACCATTTCCATAATATATGTAAGTAATGGGCTGAATTATTAAGAATGTAGGCTTAGTTAACCATTTCCATAATATATGTAAGTAATGGGTTGAATTATTAGGAATGTATCCTAGTCATTTTCATTCTGAATAAGCCTGCATCAGTCCCCAATTTGTAAGTTCGGGCTCGTGCCAAATTTATTTATTCATTATTATTATTTATTTATTTATTTTTTTTTCTTTTGCGCAAGTCTAACTACTTTAAAGAAAGTACTATTCAGCTTAACCAGTTTGCATCAACATCCTATTCTTGTCTATACATTTTATGTTTTGATCCAAAACCTGCACATGTACTCATTCTTATTTTAAATTTTAATTACACACATATGTGGTCAAAATCTAAACAAGTCATGAAAATTGTGCTACTCCAAGAAATTAACTGCTCCCCTAAGACAAAACGTGGTCAAGACAATATATTGTGGCTCAAATTTAACAATTTCGAACTCTTTCCATTTTTTTTTTCACAACAGAAAAATGTAAAATGCACCAAGATGTAAACAAAAGTGGAAGGGTAGCAATACTTTAGGCTTGATTAAGCCATTTAATATGTAGCAACAATAAGTTTTCCAAAGGAAAAAAAAATGCAAGGTTAAGAAAGATTTACCTAATGCTGAATTCTCCTCAAGATAAACATCAACTTAAATTGAGTAATACTAAAAAAATCAACAACGAACATCAACAACCATGGCAGCAGATAACCAGCAGTGACCAAACCTTTTGAACCCCCAAACTTTGCTATTTAAAATACTATTGAGTTAACTTCCCAAAGCTTAAGTGCAAATCTCCAAACAACAGTAGCAACACCAAGATACCAGCAATGACCCTTGACTCTTCTTACTTCTCAAACTATTTTTTGTTGCTTTTCTTTCAAATTTCCTTGTACTCTGCTACACTAGTGTATATATTTTCTTGCTCTCTCCTGTTCTCCTCTCTTGCTCACTCTCTTTGTTCTGTTGTTTCAGCTTTTGTGTGTGTTCTTCTTTTGGTTTTTCTCCCTGTTTTTTTTAGTTCTGTCTCCCCTAAAAGAGAGTCAAAAGCCCCCTTGAAATAGAGAGGGAAGTGGGTGTGTACTAGTGCCAAGGACTAGCCCATGTGCCCCCCCTCACTCATCATATTTCAGCCCATAATTGCCTTGCATGCAAGGCTGTACCAGAACCCAAAAGGGGCAGCACTCCTGCCACCCTTGTACCTCCCTGACTCAATTTTTGACATCTCTTTTGACATTATCCATCCTATGTCATCTTAGCTATCTAAGCAAATCAAACAAACTAAACTGAATGGACTAAGTCCACCTAAACACAAATTAACAAAACCTGGAACAAATAAATGTTAAAGTCAATCCAAGCCTATTTCTTTCTCAACTCACAGCCATGAACTCTTTCCTAAACACTTTATGCATGCTTTAACCAAAATCTCATACTCAGACAAACTAACATCTAATTAAACAAATTCATGCTAATTTCATGACTGACCAGTTCAAAATGAACCATCTTTAAGCATATACCAAAGCAAAACCGAAGAGACTGATAACACAGTTTATTTTTTCCACAAAATAAAGGAAGTGGATACATTAAGATGAAACTTCCTGTACATGACCATAGAAATACACATGAACATGACAGCTTTCACATACGAGCAGTGCAGCGAGGTATCAGAATTGCAAACAGAACTACATTAAAGGGATTAATCAGGGGAAGCTAACATCATTTCAAACAAACCTCACACATAAAATAGTGATTGAACAGGAAACACATATAAACTTGAGTGAGTTTGGTTTGTGCAATCAAAACGAACACACATTATTCTTTACAAAAGCTAAAACCACAATTTGGACAAAGTGAAATCCAAACTACTAAACACAGGAGAAATAACTTCAACTAAACAACGCTCACACACAGACTTCTACAAGCTAATTATGCGTTCTTAGCTAGGCATGTTCATGATGATAATCAAAGAAAACAGAGGGGTCTAAGCATAAATCTGACCAGCGGCATAGCCAAAGTGTCAACATCGCTGCTGCCTCGTCGAACTCCATTGCCCTAGCTTCCCATGGACACTACCCCGGCTGCCTCGCTCTCGACTACAACTACGTCGCAGCGGCAAAATATACAAACAAAGCAGCCCCCTACGTTCACTAAATCAGCCCTCGGATCAGCTTCGACATTTTCAGCACAACCACTGCCTTGCCATTGCTGCGGCATCGTCATTGACCTTTCACGGCACCACTGCTTAGATGAAGCTCTAATTGTCCTCTCACCGCCTCACGGGACAGCCTCGCCAAGCCATCGCTACTAATCAGCCACCATCCCAGCTTCCTCAATACTAATATAGGCATCACCACCAAGGCCTAACCGCTGAATCCCCAAGAACTGCTACCAAAGGCCACTGTCGCTACTAATCAGCCACCATCCCAGCTTCCTCAATACTAATATAGGCATCACCACCAAGGCCTAACCGCTGAATCCCCAAGAACTGCTACCAAAGGCCACTGTCGCTACTGCCTCGCTACATAGCCACTAATGAATCAAACTTGCCATTGGCATCACTGCTACCATAGCGGCTGCGCCTAGCATCAACAAACAAAACAACAACGAACCCACTGCTTCACTGTTTCTGTTTCATCGACACAAATGATCGTCACAACCCCATCAAAATAAACATTTCAGCAGCGTCGTCTCCACAATTCTGATAGCAATCAACACCACTGAAACAATGCCAAATCCAAATGTATAACCGAGTTCAAACCAAAAAATCGCAGCCATCGACACTAGAGTGTCGTCGCCAACCCACTTCACTGCCTCGCCTTTCCATTGCCTCGACGAGCAGCCTCACAGCGCCAAAGCAGCATCACCCTCGCTGCCTCGCCAACTACTTCTCTCCATCGTTATCACAATAAATTTACAGAAGCACCCCCACCCCACGTTCACGTCACAACATTGCCTTATCACCACTAGCTACTGCTGCTAAAAACAAACCCTTCACAGTCTCACTGTTACCAATCATCTTACCCCCTCCGTCATCCCACACCCGTCGAACAAACCGGGTTCGTATGTCAAAATCTCAATCGCATCCGTCCCTTTCTTTTTTCTAACGGAAACGATCCCATTTGGGGTCGTTTCAGCTAGAAAAAGAAAAGAATGGAAAGAGGGGAAAGAGATAGCGCCTACACATAGAAATCAACGGAAAAGATGAAGAAACTCACCGGAAAAGCCTTGGCCGCATTTTCGCTACACTGGTTCTTTGAATTTGGGGACATTGATCTCTAATTTAGGAAGAGGGATGAAAGGCTGTTCTGAAAATGTATATTGTTGTTGGGGTTGCGGCGTTCGACGGAGGAGGTGGCAGAGCTCTGCCGATTATGGAGAATCGCCATGGCTTCGCCTGGTTCATTTTGTTTTTTTCTCATTTTGGTGTATAGGAGAAAGGAGGAAAAATAGGGATTAAAGGAAGTGGGTCGGATCTGATTGGAGATTCGGGCGGGTCAAGTAATGGGCTGGCTCTTTTCATTGCATTCATTTACATATAGCCTACATTGCTAATTGCACTTAGTCAAAGACCCATTTCCCAAAAGCATACTTGATTAATACAAAAATAAAATCAATTACTATAAAATAAAAGCATGCCAAACACATAACATGTCAAATTAACACTAACCACATATGATTCTATTTTGGGATAATTTTTTTGGTATTTATTATCTAATTAATTAAGTAACACGGCTAAATAAAGGATAGAATCTAGCAAAGAATCACATAATAATTAAAACAACTATTGTGCGTATTTTGGTATATAGGTGCCAAAATTAGGTGATTACAGCTGCCCCTCTTTGTTCGAGAACATGAAGTGTTTTCGGACAAAGATGTAATCGACAACTAATTTTGGCTTTTCCAGTTCTAGCTGAGAATACGCTTGCAAAATTGTGACCGTACCTTGACCTTTCGGCTCTAACCAAGAACAAGGTTACCTACATATCCCCGGACTAAGGAATCAGGTCAGTGTAGTTCCTCACGTGCGATAGCTGGGACTACCGCAGACAAACAGACGCTAGACTCTCCTATACTAACACTAAGCATTCTCTAGACATACGCAGCCTAACTCTAGACACTTTCAGAACTAACTAGGACTGACTCGATGCTCCTAGATTTGCCCGGACTGACACAAGACACCTTTGACACACTAGAGTTGTTGCTGCTGGTCACTGTCGCTGGTTGCTGGCTAGCTGGCTGGTGGTCACTGCTTTACAAAGAAAAAATGAAAATACAACATTTGAAATGTAAAATTACAATTTCTAAGCTAACTTCTTCATGCTTCCCGAGATGGGCTCCTTGGTTCTTGCTCCCTTCATTCGTTGAAAAGTAAACCACCACTTTGGTTTCGGGTGGGTCTTGGACACTTGATCTTCTGGAAATAAATTCCCTCATTCTTCAGGTGGGTGCCTCGACTTTCCCTAAAATGTACTCCCTCATTCTCCAGGTGGGCGCCTCGACTTTCTGAAAACGAACCCTCATTCTCCAGGTGAGCGCCTAGAGTTCTTGAAATATATTCCTCATTCTTCAGGTGGGTGCCTCGACTTTCCCTAAACTACTCCCTCATTCTTCAGGTGGGTGCCTCGACTTTCTTGAAATGAATTCCCTCATTCTTCAGGTGGGCGCCTTGACTTTCTCTAAACTACTCCCTCATTCTCCAGGTGGGTGCCTCGACTTCTTCTAAACTGCTCCCTCATTCTCCAGGTGGGTGCCTCGACTTTCTCTAAACTACTCCCTCATTCTCCAGGTGGGTGCCTCGACTTTCTCAAAACTACTCCCTCATTCTCCAGGTGGGTGCCTCGACTTTCTCAAAACTACTCCCTCATTCTCCAGGTGGGTGCCTAGACTTTCCCTAAACTACTCCCTCATTCTTCAGGTGGGCGCCTCGACTTTCTCAAAACTACACCAAATTCTGCTTCCCTTATTTCCCTTTTCCATTTTCTTTCCATATTCCTTCTCGTCTTTCTTTGCTCCTGGCGTTTCCCTGCACTCCCTTTGGCTTCCTTGTTGGTCTTTTAACGGTGCAAATTCTCGATGCGTCATTCTTGCTATCGAGATGTGATGTTGGCTTCCATTATCCAGGCGGGTCCTGACTGTGCTCTGCTACAACTGCAAAACAGGTAAACAATTTTTGCAAAACTTTCTTTTGCTCGTTTTGATGTTATTTTGACTGAGAGTCGAAAATGGGAAAAGATTCTGGACAAAGGACTCTGAACAAGAGATGTCCTTTAGAAAGATGAAAATGAACTTATCTGGAGGTAAAAACGATGATGACCCCAATAGACATGACATGCATCTTGGCCTCGAACCCTGATCCATTCACGACAGCTCTTCCTCGACCTCTCCCTCAATTCGAACATTTAGCAATGACTACTTGCCAAGCCCAGCTTGATGACAAATATAACATCTCATTCGGCTAATGGTGCCCCATTTGGGGTTTTCACCAACTAACCTCTCTCATTGTTCTTTTATCTCACTGTTTGTCATGCGGCGCCCTTTCAGGTTTTCACCGGCAAGACTTCATTTTCTTTTCTTTTCATCATTTTTTTTTTCTCTTCTTTTTTTTTTTCTTTTTCTTTCACCCTTTGATTAATGTCTTCGGTGCATTGAGCCCCTCCTGACTTCGAGACCAAAATTCCAAACGTCCCATGAGCATGTGAAAAGATGGTAAGAATAATAGAAGTTTGTTTTTATTTTATTGACAAATAAAATAAAAACAAACTTCTGCCCCAGTTTAGCAGAAACTGCGGATTTGATTTTCTTTGAATTTGGCCGCAAACTTGAAGGCAAGTTTTGCGTCAATGCGAGATAGGAAAAATGGAAACTTTCCCCCTAATATGAAACTAGGGAACCTTTAGAACTTTCACTGATATGACCGCACCTGAATGGTTGCCTACGTATCCTTTTGAGAGGAATCAGGTCAGACGTAGCTCTAGCAATTTAATGCCAAATTTGGAATTTTTTTCTCTTTTCATTTCATTTCAGTTCAATTACAGAATTCCCAATAAGGGTTCACAAAAGCAATACAAAGCCAAAGGCTAACAAAAGGGATACATTATCTGGATAAGGGAAACAAAGACTTTCGGTATCCCAATCAAAGAACATCAAATGTAGTACCTCTTCACTGCATCAGCATTAACAATCATTTCAGCCATCGTGCCTTCGATGTCTGTCAAGAATAGGGCACCATTGGGCAACACCTTCTTCACCACATACGGTCCTTGCCAATTTGGAGCAAACTTGCCCTTTGCTTCTTCCTGATGTGGAAAGATGCGCTTCAAGACTAACTGGCCTTCATTGAACTTGCGTTGGCGCACTTTCTTGTTGTATGCTTTGGCCATTCTCTTCTGATATAGTTGACCATAACATACTGCATTTAGCCTTTTCTCGTCAATCAGAGCCAATTGTTCCAAGCGGGATTTGACCCATTCAGTGTCCTCAATTTCAGCTTCAACGATGATTCTCAAGGATGGTATTTCGACTTCTGCTGGAATGACCGCTTCAGTCCCATACACCAGTTCATATGGAGTCGTGCCTATTGAGGTGCGCACAGTTGTGCGATAACCCAGAAGAGCAAATGACAACTTCTCATGCCAATCTCGAGATCCTTCCACCATTTTTCGAAGGATCTTCTTGATGTTTTTGTTTGCAGCTTCGACCGCGCCATTTGCTTTTGGCCGGTATGGTGTAGAATTTCTATGCACAATTTTGAACCTTTCACATACCTCTCTCATCAAATGACTGTTCAGATTAGCCCCATTGTCAGTGATGATGGTATTGGGAATACCGAATCGACAAATGATGTTTGAGTGAACAAAGTCGACCACAGCTTTCTTGGTAACTGACTTGAATGTCGCTGCTTCCACCCACTTGGTAAAATAATCAATGGCGACCAAGATAAATCTATGCCCATTCGATGCCTTTGGTTCTATCGGGCCAATGACATCCATTCCCCATGCAGCGAAAGGCCAAGGAGCGGACATTGTGTGGAGCTCTAAGGGAGGCGAATGTATCAAATCACCGTGCACTTGACATTGGTGGCATTTTCGCACAAACCCTATGCAATCTCTCTCCATAGTGAGCCAGAAATAACCTGCTCTTAAAATCTTCTTGGCTAGCACATAGCCATTCATGTGTGGCCCACAAATTCCTGAATGTACCTCATTAAGAATTCTCGAGGCTTCTTGTGCGTCTACACATCTCAACAGTCCCAGATCTGGGGTTCTCTTGTACAGTATCCCTCCGCTCAGAAAGAAACCATTTGCAAGACGGCGGAGGGTTCTTTTCTGATTACTCTCTGCTAGCGCTGGATACTCTCCATTCTTGATGTAGTTTTTGATGTCCAGGTACCATGGCTCGCCATCAAGTTTTTCTTCAACCATGTTGCAATAAGCATGTTGATCCCTAACTTGAATCTCGAGAGGATCAATGTGAGTTTGGTCAGGATGACTAAGCATGGATGCTAATGTAGCCAAAGCGTCTGCCAACTCATTGTGCACTCTTGGGATATGCCTGAATTCAATAGAATCAAACCTTCGGCAAAGATCTTCCAGATACTGCTTATACATGATGAGTTTCACGTCTCGAGTTTCCCATTCACCCTTGATTTGATGTACTAGTAGGTCGGAATCTCCGAGCACCAGTAGTTCTTTGATGTCCATGTCTATTGCCATGCGTAGACCCATGATGCAAGCTTCGTATTCTGCCGTGTTATTGGTACACCAGAAACGAAGTTGCGCAGCCGCCGGATAGTAATGACCTGTCGGGGATATGAGAACGGCCCCGATACCATCACCTTTAGAGTTAGAGGCCCCATCAAAATAAAGCTTCCAATAATGATCATCTTCAGAGGACAACTCCTCAATTGTGCCAACCTCTTCATCAGGAAAGTACGTCTTGAGAGGTTCATACTCATCATCCACTGGGTTCTCGGCCAAATGATCGGCCAAAGCCTGGGCTTTCATTGCAGTCCGGGTGACATAGACTATGTCAAACTCTGTGAGTAACATTTGCCACTTGGCGAGTCTTCCCGTCGGCATTGGCTTCTGGAAGATATACTTCAGTGGGTCCATCCGGGATATGAGGTAAGTAGTGTATGACAACAAATAATGCCTCAGCTTTTGTGCTACCCAAGTGAGGGCGCAACACGTTCTTTCCAACAAAGTGTACTTGACCTCATAATCCGTGAACTTCTTGCTCATGTAGTAGATGGCTTGCTCTTTCTTGCCTGTGGAATCGTGTTGTCCCAGTACACAACCGAATGAATTATCCATCACCGACAAATAGAGGAACAAAGGTCGGCCTGGCTCTGGTGGGACCAACACAGGTGGATTTGACAAGTATTGCTTGATCTGGTCAAAAGCCGCTTGGCATTCCTCGGTCCACTTGACTGCAGCATCTTTCTTTAGCAGCTTGAAGATTGGCTCACAAGTTGTAGTGAGTTGAGCGATGAACCTGCTGATGTAGTTCAATCTTCCGAGGAAACTCATGACTTCTTTCTTGTTCTTTGGCGGAGGCAACTCTTGTATAGCTTTGATCTTTGAAGGATCCAATTCAATGCCTCGCCTGCTGACAATGAAACCCAACAACTTTCCAGCTGGAACACCGAATGCGCATTTAGCCGGGTTCAACTTCAAATTGTACCTTCTGAGTCTTTCAAAGAATTTCCTGAGGTCTTTAACATGATCCTCTGCTGTTCTTGATTTGATTATCACATCATCCACATACACCTCAATTTCTTTGTGTATCATATCATGAAAGACGGTTGTCATGGCTCTCATGTACGTTGCCCCAGCATTCTTCAAACCGAACGGCATGACCCTATAACAAAAGGTTCCCCAAGGTGTGGTGAACGCCGTCTTTTCTGCATCGTCTTCATCCATCAGGATCTGGTGGTATCCGGCATAGCAATCCACGAAAGACTGAATTTCGTGTTTGGCACAATTGTCTATGAGAATGTGAATATTAGGCAAAGGAAAATTATCCTTGGGACTGGCTTTGTTCAAATCTCGATAGTCAACACAAATTCTTGTCTTCCCATCTTTCTTCGGCACCGGCACAACATTGGCCAACCAAGTGGAATACTGAAGAGATTGTATCACCTTCGCAGATAGCTGCTTCATAATTTCCTCATGGATCTTCTCACTCACATCTGTCTTGAATTTCCTCCGAAGCTGCTTGACCGGAGGGAAACCAGGATTGATCGGCAACTTGTGAACCACTAAATCTGTGCTCAAACCGGGCATGTCATCATATGACCAAGCAAACACGTCTCTATAGTCAAACAAAACCTGGACTATGTCATTTTTCACTTTCGGTAGAGCGTGCATGCTTATCTTGGTTTCCCTGACATCATCGGGACTTCCCAAATTTATATTTTCTGTGTCATCTAGATTGGGCTTGGGCTTATTTTCAAATTGTTCTAACTCTCCATTTATTTCACTCTCAGCCTTCTCTTCATCATATCCTTCCTCAAAACTTCCTTCATTATCACTCCTTTCCATGTCATCTACCTCCTCAATTGCCACTTCAGAATCATCCCACCCCCCATCATGCACTTCCTCAATTTTTGGTTGATTCAATGAGACCAAGTTAAACTGTGTGTTTAGATCAGGGCGTGATTTCAGCATGCATGTCATGTTATTAAGGCCATCAGAAACATAGCTACAGAAAGAAATAAGAAATGAAAATTAGGAAAATAAAGAGACAGGATATAGAGACAAGAAACTGGTCTTGCTTTTCATTGAATTTGAAAGACAAAAGGGTTTGACATCATAACGAGCAAAATAAATATACTTGGATTACAACCCTTAGAATAACCAAGTATACAGAAAGGATAACAAAAACTTGCTACCAATAGCCCCTCCTAGTGGGGAGAGGCATGGATTCCCAGTTGTTCAGCTTCACATCAGGGCCAATGTCCTGGATTTCTGCATTGCTAGGTCCTTCGCCAGTTTGCACCATGTTGATGCCAAAGACGTGCCTCAGGTCTGACAGTAACTTCTTCTGTTCTTCAGTCTCCTCAGCATTTTTTGAAATAGACTTGCCCCCATTGGACCTCGTGAAAGATTGAGCGAGGCAAGGGACAGGTTTCTCTAGAGACCATTCTTGTTTCTTCATCTTCCTAGCTCTTGCTCTGTCTGCAGCTGTAGGCTTGTATCCCAGACCCCAGGTACCTCGAATGCCAAGTGGACTAATTGGATGTGACATTCCTTGTAGTGATGCTCCGAGACCTTTCCCGGGTTTGAAACCATGCTTCAACATTTCCGTAGCCATCATGACTGCTGCTTCTGACAATCTTGCTTGGGGCAAAGGCTTGCCTTCAGGAACCTCATCTACATTGACTGCTTCAAAGGCTTGGTACATCAGTGTTGGGCTATCATTGGTGACCTCAATGACTGGAATGGACGGATCCTTGTAGATTGACAAATCTCCCTCTCCGTGTACCATGATCATCTCACGATCCCATTCAAACTTGACAGTCTGGTGTAAAGTCGACGGTACTGCGCCCGCCATATGAATCCAGGGCCTTCCCAACAGTAGATTATAAGACGAATCCATGTCGAGGACTTGGAAATTAATAGCAAAGTCCACAGGCCCAATTGTCAATGTCAGCTCGATCTCACCAATTGACTGTCTTTTTTCTCCATCGAAAGCTCGGATACTCATAGTGTTGGTTCGAATTCTGTCCACGTTGATTTTCAATCTTTTCAAAGTAGACAATGGACAGATGTTCAGACCGGACCCACCGTCAACCAGCACCCTAGTGACATAAGAATTGTCGACCTTGACAGTCAGATGTAGTGCTTTGTTGTGGCATGTGCCTTCCATAGGCAATTCTTCATCAGTGAAAGTGATCCTGTTTACTTCAAAGATACGACTAGCAATTGCCTCCAAATTTCCAACAGTCATTTTTTCAGATACATGAGCTTCATTCAGGATTTTCAATAGAGCATGACGGTGCGCCTCAGAATGCATCAGCAGGGACAACAAAGAAATTTGAGCAGGGGTCTTCCTCAGCTGCTCCACAATAGAGTAATCTTGCACTTTCATCTTCTTTAGAAACTCTTCTGCCTCTTTCTCAGTGACAGGTTCCTTGATGGGACCTTGATTTTCCCTGGCTTGCTTTGCTTTTCTTAACTCTTCCGGGGTAAAGCACCGCCCAGAACGAGTTAGACCGCCCACTTGTGTCGTTTCTGCTACAACCTCCTTTCCCATGTACGTTACCACTGCCTGGGCATAGTTCCACGGGACAGCCTTGCTATCTGTCACATGGAACTGGGATGCCCTCTTTATGACAATGGGCTCGCGCAGAAGTGCATTTCTTATAACCAACTTCGGTTTGGTAGCAGAATCTGCTTCCCCTTCCTTTCTGATGGACCTTGAGATCACCAACTTTGGTTTCTCCGTCATCTCTTCCCTTTCCTCAACAGCTCGTTTCAATGTTAACACGGGCTTATCCAACTGGACAGATGGCTTTGTTCCTCCGGACACCACAGCAGGACTTGTCTTTGAAGTGATATGCATCTTTTCCACCTCAACTGTTATTGCATCGACTGACACTATTGGCCTTGCAGATTCGCTTTCAAATCCCCCTGTGCATGCATATACCATGTGTACATCATGGACTGGCAGAGGATTGCGATTAATGTTTGGCGTTTCTGCATCTTCAATCACGATTTGGTTGTTGTCAATCAAATCCTGCACCACTCTCTTGAGATAGTAGCAATCTTCTGTATCATGCCCTGGTGCGCCCGAGTGGTAATCACAATGCCGAGAATGGTCCACTTTGCCAGTAGGATTCATGTTTCCTTGAATTGGCTTTATCATGTTCAAGGCCCGCAGTTTCTCAAAGATACTGGTGTAGGATTCTCCAATTGGCGTGAATTCTCTCTTCTTCTCTTCTCGAGCCTTCTTGAATTCAGCTCTCGGACGGAAGCCTGCCGGACCTCTTGGTCGGTAAGTAGGGTTAGGTGGAGCCTGATAGTGATTATGTGGAGCTTGGTGAATGGGATATGTAGGCTGTGGGGCTGGTGCGCGCCATTGCGGATAAGACGTTGGGGCATATGGCTGCGCGGCATGTACGGAGTATTGGGGTGGAGGTATGGAGTATTGTGCATTTTGTGGTGGGTAATAGTGTTGTAAATAAGGTGTTTGTGGAGCTTGGTATGAATTAGCTTGACTGTATCGCTCATCATTCCACCTTCGTGGACCCGACCCTACCATGGCCACATCTTCTTTCTTCTTCTTACCGAACCCTGCTGCCCCGGTCTGCACAGCCTGTGTGGTCGCCTTTAGTGCAGTCTGGCTCACAATCTTGCCAGCTTTGACTCCTCTCTCAATCATTTCTCCCATCTTGACGACTTCACTAAACGGTTTCCCAAAGGCGGCGATCAATGAACCATAGAACGCCTCATCCTGCGCCTCAATGAACAAACGGACCATATCATCGTCCGGGATTGCGGGGCTCACTCGAGCGGCCTGCTCGCGCCATCTGAGGGCGTACTCTCTAAAGCTTTCGCTTGGCTTCTTTTTTATCGCATCCAAAGAGGATCGATCTGGCAAAACTTCAATGTGGTACTTGTACTGGTTGTAGAATGCCTGTGCCATATCCTCAAATGACAACCATTTAGTCAAGTCCTGCCTCATGAACCATTCGGCAGCCGCGCCCCCCAAGCTTTCAGAAAAGTAGGCTATCAACAGTTTGTCTTTCTTGACCCCTCTCATTTTGTTGCAGTAGGTTTTCATATGGACCCTTGGATCTCCTTGCCCGGTGTATAGATCAAACTTTGGCACTATGAACCCATCTGGCAATTGCAATTCAGGGTAGGGGCAAAGATCCTTGAAAGAGATGTCAGTATGATCTCCATATCCTTGAATGGTCCTTACTGCCTGTTCTAGGCCCTTCATCTTTCTTAGAACCTCACTCTCATCCAGCTTTCCTGATCGATCAACCTCAACTTGAGACCCGCGATGGAACCCCTGATCATACGAGTCACTGTGTCGGAAATTGGGTTCATGGTGCTGATCATAATGATGATCCCCAGCCTGGAGATGTGGTTCGCTGTTGGACCTAGCCATAGCAGGCCTGGCTGGGCCCCGAAAAATTGGAACTTGTGGGAGAGGTGGGCCATACTGCCCCTGTAGCGGAGGTGGACCATACTGTCCCTGTGGTGGGGGTGGACCATACTGCCCCTGTGGTAGATGTTGTCCATATTGCCCTTGAGGTGGAGGTGGTGGGGGCGGTGCATGAGGGCGCACTTCAACTTCTTTTGTTGGACCCTGACTAGTGCCAAAACCAGGGGGATAGATCGGATCCTCAACCGCCGTAGATGTGCCTGGTGCTCGCTGGCTAACTGTTGGCATAAGCCCATCTAGGAGGTTTGGCATGGGAGGAGGTACCCGTCCCGTGGTTATCGCATGATGCATGTCCACCAGAAATTGCTTCAGAATCAGGGCCTCTTCTGTCGTCCTATCATTTTCTTCAGAACCGGCATCGGATTTGTCTCCTTCAGTGGCCATGTTACCAAATGGAATTTCAAGTCCCTTGAGTTAGTTGTGTGAGAGTGGGGTAATGCTAGAGCGCTGCACCAAGTCACTGGTAATCTAGTCTTGTCTGCAAACAAAACAGGTTAGGAAACATGATATTTACGAGCCGAGCGCGCCTACAAGCCTAAAGTCGTCATGCATCATCCCGAATCAAGACAAAGCGGGTCCTCTCTTTCTTTTCTTCTCTTCTTTTTCCTTTCTCTTTTTTTTTTTTTTTTTCTTTCATTTTCCTCTCTTTCTTTCGCTCTCTTTTTTTTCATTTTTTTTTTTTTTTTTTCATATCATATATCTTTCCAATATAAGAGGGGTCCAAAATCAGATTGAAAAAGGAAGAAAAAAAAATGCATTTAAGATAATAAAAGACACAATTTTGGATTTTCTGATTTCTTTTTCATAAATGCCGAAACAGTACAATATAAAAAGCCCGCCGACAACATGGGGCAATAGTAGTACTCCTAAAAAATTAAAACAGACAAACTAGACCGACTATTCGAAATAGAAATGCCAATACATAATAAAAGCTACAATCTGTCCAAGATGCTAAATGAATGACAAAAGGCAATGAGCTGCATCATCTCGGACTGGCATATATCTGCTAAGGTGATCCGGGCCCTGCCTCATCTGGCTCCTCTGGATCTGACTCAAATGGCTCGTCGAGATCTTCCTCTGGTGGCTCCTCGGGATCTGCTGGTGGGCCTTCTACCAAAGTGCGGCGCATTCCAGCCAAATTTTCTGCAACTCTGGTGACGAAGGGAAGCACATGGGGAAGTAGGTCCTCCGCGGGCAGCCTCCTATAGTCACTGATAGCCTGTGCAACATATACAGCAGAGTCATAAACCTGCCGATAAACTACACTGATAGTCTGTCCAGCAGCCTGTATATCCTGAAGTCGGCTCTGTGCTAGCTTCCTGAGCTGCTCTTCTTGCTCCAGTGCCCTGTCGAGTCGAGCTCGAGCATCCATGGCGTCCCGACGATGATAATCCTCCCTTCTCCTGCTCTCCACCAAAGCTGCCATGTCGGCATCCCGCTCTGTCAATGCCTCAGAGTGCATAACACGGAGTAGTCTAACTGTGTCTAGGTGCTGATGCGCGAGGCCCTCATTCTCAACCAAAGCAGCTCGAGCGGCATCCCTCTCAGAACGAAGATGGTAGACCAAACCCGCATATCTCTCCTCAGTCTCTACCCTATGCATCTCTATCTTCATGTCAATCCTGAGCGCCTCATCATACGGTCCCTTAACCGTTTTTGCTGGCATAGCTACCAAAGCAGGCTGTCGGCCGAACCAGAAAACATACTCGGGAGTGACCTCGCCTCTGAATCGGTCTATAACCTGTGTGCTGGAGGTCAAATGTCTCATATTATCCCAAATGGAGAACCACTGAGTGTGCCTGGGAAACTCACCGCTAATATGCTCAAGTCGATACTCTTCCACGGCCTCTACCCTAGGTACACCCTGAACGCGCCCAAGCTGTCGGAGCACCCGTGTAGGGCAATAAGGCTCGGCTCCCTTATGACCCATCAATACTAGAAAAGGACGGTCCATACTACCATATATTCCCTCGTTCGAGGGGTACCAACTAACCTGCCACCGGATATTCTCCAGAGTGAGCTCGCTCAAGTACTTGGCCCACCCATCAAAGCTCTCAGGTAGATCAAGATGTCGAGCACGATAATAATGGGTGTTCAAATGGCATTTAGGCGCATCGGGTAGTGGAGTAGGGTCAGAACGGCCGAACAAGTGCTCAACGAACCATACTTGCAACAACAAGTTGCAACCCTCGAAAAATCGGGCCCCTTTCTCTTTGCATCGAGTCAGAGCACGATAAATACTGCCCAAGATCATCGGCACAACAGTAGAATCTCGAACTCCCCCAAATAAAGCTCTCACGATCCAAGAGGTATGGATAGAGATTTGTCCATTCTCCATCGGGAAGACCATGAGGCCAAGGAAAGCGAAAATGAAAGCTCTTTCCCTAAGGTTATCCCATTGGTCGTGGCTCAACATAGTGATGAATTTCGGCCGATGCTCTGTGTAACCATCTCCCCGCCCATAAAGAGCATAAAGATACTCCAGACTGACCCAACCTGAGGCCAAACTCACTAACTGGGTATCAGAACGCAGACTCATGTCCCGTAGGAACTCCTCGACTCTCACAAAACGAGGTGCTATGCACTTCTTTGTCCTAAACACTGCATTAGTCAAACCCGAGATCTCTTCTAAAGTAGGAGTCATCTCAATATCACCAAACACAAAGGTATTTTGACTCGGTTCCCAATACCGAATCAAAGCATTTATCAGTTCCCGGCGTGGGGCAAACTTAGGGTTAAGAAAATGTGTCATTTCCCCAATTCTCGCATGCACAACCCCTTTCTGCTTTTCGCTCAAATGGTACCACCAATTTCTCAACAATGGAGGACATTTATCGACCATCTTAATAGGCGGTGGAGTAGATCCCTCAGGAAACTTCCTTTTTCCTACTCTAGATGATGATGCAGCCATGATACCTATTTTATTAAAAATGAAGGATTAGGACCGAGAAAACTTGGACAAAATTTTGTAAAACAACATTTTAAACGGACAAGCCGACTCAAACAAAATTTTTACATGATTGACTAGGCTAGACAAATAGAAACAAAACTTGTCAATGTTATACAAACAAGACGACTCTACTTTGATTTTTTGATTTTCTAATTTTTGAACAAAATTCAACATGACAACGACACTAAAATTTGACTATTGACACTAAAACGGACAAGCCGGCTCAAATAAAATATTTACATTATCCGACTAGCCTAGACAGATAGGAACAAAACTTGTCAATGTTTTACAAACAAGACGACTCTATTTTGATTTTTGATTTTCTAATTTTGAACAAAATTTGACACGACAACGCCACCAAAAATTTGACTATTGACGTTGTTTTTCTCTTTTATTTTTTCACAAAATTGGCCATTATAACGGCGTGAAATTGGCTTTTAAAATCTTTGCCGACAACGGGAAGAGGACAATTGACACGCTAATATATATATATATATATATTTTTTTTTTTTTTGAAAAAATCTGAAATTGCCCCTCTTAACAAAGTGTTTCTTCTCTCTCTTTTTTTTTTTTTTTCATCATTTTTTTTTTCCTCATTTTTCCAGACTAACCCGCTTTCTCTCGATAAACGGTCAGCATAACGGCCTCTCTAGATGCAACACAAAAGATGTCACTATTGTCTTTCTGGGGTGTGGGCCCCATCTGACTCTAAAGGGTCAGCCTAGACAAGCGCGGTACCGGTGTACCACACCTCGCTAAGTCCAATGACATGCAAATAAATCGGCCTAGATAAAAGCACAGGTTCAACTCTAGGTGACTCAATGGGTTCATGTTCTACAGTTTCTGGCAATTTGGAAGTGCCTCGGGGGTACCGGTCGACAACGTCTAACGGCCTAACCCAACGCACCTCCTCCTAAAAAGGGTTAACTTTTTGTGTCCTGAGACACGACAGAAATTCCAGACGCCGAAGCGAGACTGGCGTGCATGTGTGCAGTGTTCCAGAAGACTCAGAGGTGTACGAGAGAAGACAGTTGTGTATATACAGTTCAAACAATATCAAAGCAGTAACATTCAAGGCAGCATGTACAAACAATATTCAAAAGCCGAAAACGACAAAGTATAAAGCCTGAGATTCTCAGTTTTCACTTTTTTCCCCAGTGAAGTCGCCAAGGCTGTCACACCCTTTTTAACTTAAAAAGAAAAACTTATTTAATTTAAAAGGTCTGTGACGGTGTTGATAGGTACACGATTATCAAGAGATTTTCGGAGTCGCCACTTGACAAGTTAAAGGTGTGCCAAGTCACCAAAGTGGTGTACCTAGAACACCTATGACTCGTAAATGGTCTGCGTCAGAGTTCCGGGTAAGGATCTCGGTTGACTCGCGGGAAGGTGTTAGGCACCCTCGAGTCCTGTGCCAAGCACAGTTGCCCTTATTGGCGCATTTCGACTCTTTGAAGTTGTTTGTAGTATTTGCCTTTATTTGTTACGCTTTGATAATTGATATTAGCTTTACCCGTTTGACAAATAAAACTCAGATCGAATATAATCGCGCGAGAACTTCACTCGTTCGAAATCTTCCGACTTAAGTCAATTAAATCGTGCAGGTACTTCACCCGTTCGAAATCTCTTGACTTAATATGAGTTCCAATGTGATCGTTTAGACTATTCACGTATTCGCAACACTTGCCCATTCACATATCTATTTAAGTTTCATCTTATCTTAAAGGTTTGCCTTCGGCCTATATAGCTTGCCTAACTTTATCGCATATTAAACGAAATTACGTATTACTCTAGTTAACCATTTCCATAATATATGTAAGTAATGGGCTGAATTATTAAGAATGTAGGCTTAGTTAACCATTTCCATAATATATGTAAGTAATGGGTTGAATTATTAGGAATGTATCCTAGTCATTTTCATTCTGAATAAGCCTGCATCAGTCCCCAATTTGTAAGTTCGGGCTCGTGCCAAATTTATTTATTCATTATTATTATTTATTTATTTTTTTTTTCTTTTGCGCAAGTCTAACTACTTTAAAGAAAGTACTATTCAGCTTAACCAGTTTGCATCAACATCCTATTCTTGTCTATACATTTTATGTTTTGATCCAAAACCTGCACATGTACTCATTCTTATTTTAAATTTTAATTACACACATATGTGGTCAAAATCTAAACAAGTCATGAAAATTGTGCTACTCCAAGAAATTAACTGCTCCCCTAAGACAAAACGTGGTCAAGACAATATATTGTGGCTCAAATTTAACAATTTCGAACTCTTTCCATTTTTTTTTTCACAACAGAAAAATGTAAAATGCACCAAGATGTAAACAAAAGTGGAAGGGTAGCAATACTTTAGGCTTGATTAAGCCATTTAATATGTAGCAACAATAAGTTTTCCAAAGGAAAAAAAAATGCAAGGTTAAGAAAGATTTACCTAATGCTGAATTCTCCTCAAGATAAACATCAACTTAAATTGAGTAATACTCAAAAAATCAACAACGAACATCAACAACCATGGCAGCAGATAACCAGCAGTGACCAAACCTTTTGAACCCCCAAACTTTGCTATTTAAAATACTATTGAGTTAACTTCCCAAAGCTTAAGTGCAAATCTCCAAACAACAGTAGCAACACCAAGATACCAGCAATGACCCTTGACTCTTCTTACTTCTCAAACTATTTTTTGTTGCTTTTCTTTCAAATTTCCTTGTACTCTGCTACACTAGTGTATATATTTTCTTGCTCTCTCCTGTTCTCCTCTCTTGCTCACTCTCTTTGTTCTGTTGTTTCAGCTTTTGTGTGTGTTCTTCTTTTGGTTTTTCTCCCTGTTTTTTTTAGTTCTGTCTCCCCTAAAAGAGAGTCAAAAGCCCCCTTGAAATAGAGAGGGAAGTGGGTGTGTACTAGTGCCAAGGACTAGCCCATGTGCCCCCCCTCACTCATCATATTTCAGCCCATAATTGCCTTGCATGCAAGGCTGTACCAGAACCCAAAAGGGGCAGCACTCCTGCCACCCTTGTACCTCCCTGACTCAATTTTTGACATCTCTTTTGACATTATCCATCCTATGTCATCTTAGCTATCTAAGCAAATCAAACAAACTAAACTGAATGGACTAAGTCCACCTAAACACAAATTAACAAAACCTGGAACAAATAAATGTTAAAGTCAATCCAAGCCTATTTCTTTCTCAACTCACAGCCATGAACTCTTTCCTAAACACTTTATGCATGCTTTAACCAAAATCTCATACTCAGACAAACTAACATCTAATTAAACAAATTCATGCTAATTTCATGACTGACCAGTTCAAAATGAACCATCTTTAAGCATATACCAAAGCAAAACCGAAGAGACTGATAACACAGTTTATTTTTTCCACAAAATAAAGGAAGTGGATACATTAAGATGAAACTTCCTGTACATGACCATAGAAATACACATGAACATGACAGCTTTCACATACGAGCAGTGCAGCGAGGTATCAGAATTGCAAACAGAACTACATTAAAGGGATTAATCAGGGGAAGCTAACATCATTTCAAACAAACCTCACACATAAAATAGTGATTGAACAGGAAACACATATAAACTTGAGTGAGTTTGGTTTGTGCAATCAAAACGAACACACATTATTCTTTACAAAAGCTAAAACCACAATTTGGACAAAGTGAAATCCAAACTACTAAACACAGGAGAAATAACTTCAACTAAACAACGCTCACACACAGACTTCTACAAGCTAATTATGCGTTCTTAGCTAGGCATGTTCATGATGATAATCAAAGAAAACAGAGGGGTCTAAGCATAAATCTGACCAGCGGCATAGCCAAAGTGTCAACATCGCTGCTGCCTCGTCGAACTCCATTGCCCTAGCTTCCCATGGACACTACCCCGGCTGCCTCGCTCTCGACTACAACTACGTCGCAGCGGCAAAATATACAAACAAAGCAGCCCCCTACGTTCACTAAATCAGCCCTCGGATCAGCTTCGACATTTTCAGCACAACCACTGCCTTGCCATTGCTGCGGCATCGTCATTGACCTTTCACGGCACCACTGCTTAGATGAAGCTCTAATTGTCCTCTCACCGCCTCACGGGACAGCCTCGCCAAGCCATCGCTACTAATCAGCCACCATCCCAGCTTCCTCAATACTAATATAGGCATCACCACCAAGGCCTAACCGCTGAATCCCCAATAACTGCTACCAAAGGCCACTGTCGCTACTAATCAGCCACCATCCCAGCTTCCTCAATACTAATATAGGCATCACCACCAAGGCCTAACCGCTGAATCCCCAAGAACTGCTACCAAAGGCCACTGTCGCTACTGCCTCGCTACATAGCCACTAATGAATCAAACTTGCCATTGGCATCACTGCTACCATAGCGGCTGCGCCTAGCATCAACAAACAAAACAACAACGAACCCACTACTTCACTGTTTCTGTTTCATCGACACAAATGATCGTCACAACCCCATCAAAATAAACATTTCAGCAGCGTCGTCTCCACAATTCTGATAGCAATCAACACCACTGAAACAATGCCAAATCCAAATGTATAACCGAGTTCAAACCAAAAAATCGCAGCCATCGACACTAGAGTGTCGTCGCCAACCCACTTCACTGCCTCGCCTTTCCATTGCCTCGACGAGCAGCCTCACAGCGCCAAAGCAGCATCACCCTCGCTGCCTCGCCAACTACTTCTCTCCATCGTTATCACAATAAATTTACAGAAGCACCCCCACCCCACGTTCACGTCACAACATTGCCTTATCACCACTAGCTACTGCTGCTAAAAACAAACCCTTCACAGTCTCACTGTTACCAATCATCTTACCCCCTCCGTCATCCCACACCCGTCGAACAAACCGGGTTCGTATGTCAAAATCTCAATCGCATCCGTCCCTTTCTTTTTTCTAACGGAAACGATCCCATTTGGGGTCGTTTCAGCTAGAAAAAGAAAAGAATGGAAAGAGGGGAAAGAGATAGCGCCTACACATAGAAATCAACGGAAAAGATGAAGAAACTCACCGGAAAAGCCTTGGCCGCATTTTCGCTACACTGGTTCTTTGAATTTGGGGACATTGATCTCTAATTTAGGAAGAGGGATGAAAGGCTGTTCTGAAAATGTATATTGTTGTTGGGGTTGCGGCGTTCGACGGAGGAGGTGGCAGAGCTCTGCCGATTATGGAGAATCGCCATGGCTTCGCCTGGTTCATTTTGTTTTTTTCTCATTTTGGTGTATAGGAGAAAGGAGGAAAAATAGGGATTAAAGGAAGTGGGTCGGATCTGATTGGAGATTCGGGCGGGTCAAGTAATGGGCTGGCTCTTTTCATTGCATTCATTTACATATAGCCTACATTGCTAATTGCACTTAGTCAAAGACCCATTTCCCAAAAGCATACTTGATTAATACAAAAATAAAATCAATTACTATAAAATAAAAGCATGCCAAACACATAACATGTCAAATTAACACTAACCACATATGATTCTATTTTGGGATAATTTTTTTTGGTATTTATTATCTAATTAATTAAGTAACACGGCTAAATAAAGGATAGAATCTAGCAAAGAATCACATAATAATTAAAACAACTATTGTGCGTATTTTGGTATATAGGTGCCAAAATTAGGTGATTACAATCACGAGAATGGACCAAACATTTAATTGACAATGCTGGACCGTCATCCACAACTTTGTATTCTCCTTGAACCTAGTTCTTGGGATCTCCAGTCTCCTAGGTAGAGTTGCCGCCGTGATGACTTGTCCTTGGCCATAGTCCCATTCCTTTCGATGAACATTCAACCGCCTCTCTAGTTAGGCCTTTTGTAAGCGGATCCGCCACATTATCCCTTGACTTCACGTAGTCAATGGTGATATTTCCTCTAGAGAGTAGGTCCCTAACGGTTTTATGCCTTCGTCAAATGTGACGATTCTTACCATTATACATGACATTCCTCGCTCTTCCTATAGCCGACTGACTATCACAATGTATACACATTGGTGTCATCGGTTTAGGCCAGAACGGAATGTCTTCCAAAAAGTTCCGAAGCCATTCAGCTTCTTCACCGGCTTTATCTAAGGATATGAATTCAGCTTCCATAGTAGAGCGGGCAATACACGTTTGCTTGGACGATTTCCAAGACACCGCTCCTACACCAAGTGCAAAAACATATCCACTTGTGGACTTAGAATCAGTTGTGCCGGTGATCCAATTGGCATCTCAATATCCTTCAATGACTGCAGGATACTTGTTATAATGCAATGCAAAGTCTTGGGTATATCTTAAATATCCCAAAACACGTTTCATTGCCATCCAATGGGTCTGATTGGGATTACTCGTGTATCGACTTAGTTTACTTATAGCACAAGCTATATCTGGTCGAGTACAATTCATGATGTACATCAAACTTCCCAAAACACGAGCATAATCCCGTTGCGACGTGCTTTCACCTTTGTTCTTCTTAAGAGCAAGGTTTACATCAATAGGAGTCTTTGAAACTTTAAAATCCAAATATTTAAATTTTTCAAGCACACTATTGATGTAGTGAGTTTGAGACAACGCCAGACCTTGAGGAGTTCTATGGATCTTAACACCCAGAATTATGTCCGCAACTCCTAAGTCTTTCATATCAAATTTGCTAGTCAACATGCGCTTTGTAGCATTTACATTGGCAATGTCATTGCTCATTATCAACATGTCATCCACATATAAGCAAACAATGACTACAAAATTAGGAGTGTTCTTAATGTAGACACATTTGTCACACTCGTTAATTTTAAAGCCATTTGACAACATTGTATGATCAAATTTCGCATGCCATTGTTTCGGTGCTTGTTTTAGTCCATAAAGCGACTTAACAAATTTACACACCATCTTTTCTTTACCTGGAACCACAAACCCTTCAGGTTGTTCCATGTAAATTTCGTCCTCCAAATCCCCGTTTAAGAATGCTGTCTTAACGTCCATCTGATGGATTTCCAGACCATACACAGCGGCTAACGCTATTAACATCCGTATCGATGTTATTCTAGTTACCAGCGAGTATGTGTCAAAGTAGTCAAGACCTTCTTGTTGTCTATATCCTTTAACAACAAGCCTTGCCTTGTACTTGTCAATAGTGCCATCAGCTTTGATTTTCCTTTTGAAAATCCACTTAGAACCTAATGGTTTATTTCCAGGAGGAAGATCAACCAACTCCCAAGTATGGTTTCTTAAAATAGATTCTATTTCACTATTGACCGCCTCTTTCCAAAATGGAGAGTCTGAAGAAGACATAGCTTCTTTAAACGTCCGAGGCTCACTTTCCAACAGAAAAGTGACAAAGTCATCTCCAAATGAAGTGGAAGTTCTTTGACGCTTGCTTCGTCTTGGTTCTTCCTCATTTGGTGACTTTCCTCTGGTTCCTTCCTGAGGTCGTTTGGATCTTTCACCAACTGACTCACATTCCTTCTTATACGGATATATAGTTTCAAAGAATTCAGCATTATCTGATTCCATCACCGTATTAACATGAATGTCGGGATTTTTTGATTTATGAACCAGAAACCGATATGCTTTACTGTTTCTAGCATACCCAATGAAAACACAATCAATTGTTTTCGGTCCAATCTTAAACCTTTTGGGTTTTGGGACTTGTACTTTAGCCAAACACCCCCACACTTTGAAGTAATTCAAGTTGGGCTTCATTCCTTTCCACTTTTCATAAATGGACAGTGTTTTGCTATGGGGAACTCGATTGAGTATTTGATTAGCCGTGAATAAGGCTTCCTCCCACAAGTTCTGGGGTAGACCCGAACTTATCAACAAGGAATTCATCATCTCCTTTAAAGTTCGATTTTTCCTTTCCGCAATCCCATTAGATTGAGGCGTGTAGGGGGCAGTTGTTTGATGAATAATTCCATATTCCAAGCCACTTAGAATATAATTCTTGCATAGAAAGTCAGAATGAGTCCAAGCCTCAATCACGAGGAAGCGTTCGTTTTCAGGTGTTTCATCAGTCAGGACTGGAGCATTCTCCTTAATAAACCTTTGCAGGCTTAAGGTGGTCAGATAAAAGAACATCTTTTGCTGCCATCTCTTAAAGTCCACACCAGAAAACTTTCCCGATTTCTCTGCAGGTGGCATAACCGTTGCAGTAGCACGGCTAGGCCCAGCAGCATCAGAAACTGTGGTAGCATTAGTACTCCCAACAGGGATAGTTGGATCCGCTCCGTTTATCATCTCTGCAAAATGACACGGACAGAAACAATATCAATGAACTGTTTAAACAATTGGAGTGTTGACACTCAATTTCGTCCCAAGATTTAAATTAATGATTTAAATAAAAAGTCAATTATCAAAATTAATTAATTAAAATTAAATTTAGTTAATTAAATTTATTAGTTAACTTTAGTTAAAACATTAATTAATTTCAAATGGGAAAGCTAAATGCGCAAAATACGGTTTTAAATTAGGCCTATGCGTGCAATTATTTTCTTTAACCTATTCTAAAAATGAAGGGGCCAAAAACGTTTAAAGCCTAAAATAGAGGCCATTTGCGTAACCCATATACCTAATCTACCCGGCCCAAACCCATCTCCCCTAATCAGAAATCCCATTTCCCTTACCCAAATCCCTTAATCCATCTCCCTAATCCCTTCCCTTAATCCTGATTCCCTTTCTAATTTTCCTCGGATTCTCATCAAAACAGTCCAAGAAATCCGTACCATGATTCCCTCCACTCTCTTTTTCCCTCTCTCCAGTACGAACTCAACCGATCGTAGCTCTTCATTTTGAATCCGAGAACCAATCTGAGCCGTGGATGATTTCAAACGGGCAAATCCTTGATGACAAGGATGAATTCAGTACAATCCTTAAGGGATTTGACTAAATTCACCCTTGTTCTACAAGGAAAAGATGAATTTGGGCATGATTAAAATCTTGGAGCCAAAAATCCGAAACCCTAGCCTACTACTATATATTGGTAAGGCTCTCTCATTTTTCTGGTCGGCTTTCCTTTGGATTAAAAAAAGCAGCAGAAAATATTCATAAATAGTTCAAGTTTTCTTTTAAAAGAAGGTTCTGTTTTTTCTGGTTTTGAATCTTAGCTAAGCTCGTGTTATCATTACATTACTTGCATCTTTGTGTCGTCGTTCGAGTCGTCGACCTTAGTCGAGTCGCGTATTGCTTCAGACTATCGCCCCATTCACTGCTCTAAAAAAGGTAAAGACCTTTACCTCTCATTTAACTTCCCTGTTTCTATACATTTTAACAAGATGGGATGTGTTTGTGTGTCACTGATAAGCCTAATCCTTTATTAATCATACTATGCTGTTAAGTGTATTTAATAGAGCTAAAATCATGCTTAGAATCTAAGTTACCATCTTTACATGTTTTAGTTTATTAGGATCATATTCAATGTGTTCCAGTCATGGCCTTTTGGTTTAAAATATGGTTAGAACTAAAAGTTTAAAGATGGAATCTTTATATATCCTATGTATGTTTACTATCTCGAAATGCTTAAAATATAAATTTTTCTTGTAAAACAAACTGTTGTGTTCACTTTGATGTCATAAATATGGTTTTAAAACTAGCTCGTGTAGTGATTCCAGTTGTGTTTCCAATTTGTTTCTGAGTTAACTTATCCTAGCACTTTGTAAACACTATAAATAATCTTTCAATTTCGTTTTTACGGGGGGTGGGGGGGTCGAATTTCTAGAGCAGTTTTGGAGGAGCGGGAGAGCCCTAGATGTCTTCTAACAAGTTCTTTCTCTCTTTCTCTTATTCTTCTCTTTAATTCTATAGTTTGTTCGTTCTAGGGTTAGAGCAAATACATGAAGGTTGATGTTTGAAAGTTGATTTCTACCTATTAATTTACCATTACAGATTGTTTATTCTTTCTTGAGCCTAATTGTTTGGTTATTGAGGTCTGATAATTGAACACTATCTATGGTTTACAAGTTGAACTCGACAGAGGGAACTTGTGAATGCAAATAAGAAAGAATAGGGCTTGATTGTGAACCTGGGCATAAGGGAATCGATTTGCGGGTAGGATAGACATATACTTATTCGTCTGGCTTAGCTAAATACAGAGTTCGTTAATGCATGCATGTGATTTAATTCCATAGAAATATAGGCGTTAGAGTAGCTTGCATAGATTCGTGAAGAATCCATATGTTTTCACGAATATAATTAACCGGTTAGTTAGCAATCTAGGAAATCAAGAAGTGGAATCAACTGAAAAACTCAAGTGGATTGTTCGTAACTCTGACCCTGGACCGTTTCTCTTTTATTGATAACAATCTAGAATTTGCTCTGTTACTTGACTTCAGTTACTTGTTTTTAATTATTTCATTTAGTTAGCAAATTGCAAACCATCATTGAAAAAGATCTCTGAATAGTTCATAGGAATTGTTTGCTAGAATACAGTTATTAACAATAGTCCTCGTGGGAACGATACTCATCTTATCACTTTATTACTTGTTGACCACGTATACTTGCGTGTGCGTTTGGGAGCAACACCAGGTCTTGTTGTGCTCTTGCAGAAGGATTAAACCTACTGCGTTTTCAGTTTATTTGCTTAAAGAATTACATGGAACATAGTAAAAATGAGACAACTTATCACTGATGTATATCATTTACAAGAGAATTAGTTTAATGAAAATGTTAAAAGGAACATTGTGATTGCTAAACTCGTTAGTCATGACTAGCACATGAAGTATAAAAACCTAGTAAAAGTTAAGGGTATAATTATAAACAAAAATTATATAGTTTTGAACGAAACAATGGATTAAGTTATACCTTTTATATTCAATTTTAATACAATGACTCAAACACTGGAAAAAAAAACTCTGCATTAATAATCCCTGTATTACTAATCCTTGCATTACCAATTCTTGTACTACTAATCCCTGTATAACTCATTTCGTACCAAACGATCCCTCATAGTTTACATTAATACAGTGATATTTTTAATTCATTCTCCAAAAGTGCTGTAACATCAGCTTTTCCCCTCGAGGGGGTCAATTGAATCCCCTTTGCTGGAAATTTGAACTGTGTAAATAGGAAAAAATAAAATATTTTGGTTATATATATATTATTGATTGACACAAGAAAATCTTGTAGTATAATAGTAAAAAGGGTTCAAAAAATATTATTATGGATTCTAAGTTCAAATTTCAACTTAAAATTCTAATTTTTTTTGAATCCCTTCTATAAATTTCTGGGTCTGCCCTGTCTACTACCCATAGAGGTAAAAGAAGAAAATGAAAAGCAAAAAGAGACTATAATAATAAAATACTCAAGAAGCATGAGATCATTAATAATGTGACGTTGAGAAGAAAATTGCGGTTCAGAAAGGATCTCTACAAGGGGGAAAAAAACTAGAGAAATCATCAGCCGCATTATGTATTTTGTGTACTAGAAAAGATACACGTCTCTGGTAATATATGGTCTCGACTCTCGTGGACACCCAAGTTAACAGCAATCAACATTACTACATAAAGGGTGGTTGGATGACATTGATGAGATAGCTCTTTATTTTCAATTATATATCTCAAATTCGCCTTTCAAGAACAGAGAAATTTTGTAGAGTCTTGACAGAGAGTGTTTTCTTTTAATGAATTTTGCACGATATAGTTTTTTATTAGCCGAACCAATAAATACAAATACCAGATGGTTATAAAAAAACCAGGACAATAACAACATCACGATCTCAAGCTTTGCTGGAAATACATATATACGAATGAGGGTGTAGACATACGTGCATTGACAACGTTCTGAATAATTTTAATGAGAACTGATCAGTTCAATCTGGCCAACATGGTTTACGTGACTGGCATTTATAGATTTCCAACAAAAGAATCAATTTATTGCTAAATAAATACAGTTACTTGTTTGAAATGATCAAGTCATAATGTCTAAAGCAAATAATATACGAACTCAATTATATCGTATTTCATTAACTGTTCTACGAATCAATTTATTTGCGTTATTATAAACCTCACCAACTAAGCTACTCATAGCAAGTGTTGTTATATTTTTAAGTAGGTAGAAATTTTGGAAAGATATGTAGCAAGTAAATTATAAATTATTAAACTACCATATCAGGATCCCAACCCAAGATGCCTAAATCTAAATTATACGGCAACTGATTAAAGTAGAGTACTTGGACTACTTCAAAAGAATGGCAAATTTGCAAAGTCATTTGACCATGGATATATTGTTGAAAAGGAAAAGATTATTTGATTTAGATAAGTTCTTCATGATTTGACTTTGTTGGCTCTCTCTTTTTCTTTTTTAAGTTTAATATTTATTTTTTTACCTGTTTGAGTGAATTTTTCCAAAATTGACGTGGCTTCTACCTGCTGCTTTGGATGAGGATGAACTCCGAAAAATTCTGTCAACTAGAGGGGCACCTTAGGCAACAGAGTTTCCATTGGTGTTTGAACTCACTTGTTCGACTAATTTTTTTATTTGTATAGCTCGAACCGTATACTCTAATTAACTACTACTATATATCAATAATTTTCATCTAAACATATTCTTTTGTTGTCAAAATATTTTTAAGCATTTACCAGCCTAATAGTACAATTTGACCCACAATATCCAACTCATAATCTTATCAATCTTGTTTGAGTAATCAACATTAATTCTTATATGCATCTAGTAAGTTCTTTTACAAAAACTCACCAACCTTTTCACTATTTCTTTTTCCTCTACCTAACCTCCAATCTACCATCTTATCAACTCCGTCAAACTTAACACCGTTAACCTCCCCACCTACCCCCACCAGTTTCCCTCTATATAAATCCACATATACACACCTTTATCAGCCGTACCAAACAAACTCACTTTTATTGTCCAAACAAACAAAAAAAAAAAAATACTTGTCCAAACAAAAATGGATCTTCTCTTATTAGAGAAGACCTTAATTGGTCTATTCATTGCAATTATAATTGCTACAATAGTTTCTAAATTACGTAGCAAACGTTTTAAATTGCCACCAGGTCCAGTACCAGTACCTGTTTTTGGCAACTGGTTACAAGTTGGTGATGATTTAAATCATAGGAACCTTACTGAATATGCTAAAAAATTTGGTGACCTATTTTTACTAAGAATGGGACAAAGAAACTTAGTAGTTGTATCATCACCAGATTTAGCTAAAGAAGTGTTGCATACACAAGGTGTTGAGTTTGGTTCAAGAACAAGAAATGTTGTATTTGATATATTTACTGGTAAAGGACAAGACATGGTGTTTACTGTATATGGTGAACATTGGAGAAAAATGAGAAGGATTATGACTGTACCATTTTTTACTAATAAAGTTGTGCAGCAGTATAGAGGGGGGTGGGAGTATGAGGTGGAAAGTGTTGTTGAAGATGTTAAGAAAATGAAAGAAAGTAGTACTAATGGGATTGTGTTAAGGAAAAGGTTGCAATTAATGATGTATAATAATATGTTTAGGATTATGTTTGATAGAAGATTTGAGAGTGAGGATGATCCATTGTTTGTTAAGTTGAAAGCTTTGAATGGTGAAAGGAGTAGATTGGCTCAGAGTTTTGAGTATAATTATGGTGATTTTATTCCTATTTTGAGACCTTTCTTGAGAGGTTATTTGAAGATTTGTAAAGAGGTTAAGGAGAAGAGGTTGAAGCTGTTCAAGGATTACTTTGTTGATGAAAGAAAGTAAGTTTGACTTTTACTCTTTTGTCATTTCCCTCATTTTTATTTTATTAATATTATTTTTTGATTTCCCACCCCGTGTTCCAATTAATCTTGATTCGTGCGAGGGGTCCCACTTTGGGGTAAAATTATCCCTGCCAAAGCTGACAGTGTTCCTGGGCTCGAACACTACTGTACCTTTGGTGGTCTAAAGTACTAATCTTAATGTAGATTCATATGGATAGGAGGTACTAATTAAGTTCAAATTCCCTTTACCACATGGTAAGAGTTGAACTTTTCAAGTCTGTGTGGTTGAGTACTAATTGAAGTACCACCAAGGGATCTAACCTGATTGATGAAATCTCAACCTTTAATTAGAATCCTTGGATTCAAGCCCTGAGAATGAAGAATGTCTTTGCAGGCAGTGCTTCCGTTTCAATGTGCTCCATGTGGCACTAATCTAGACTAGTTGGGCTAGTGGGATCGGATACTGGATGGTTAAACAGTAAAAGAGTACTAATTGAAGTGGTCTGACTTTTAAGGGTAGCTTGATTGTGATAGTTGCATAGGAGAGAAATGGAGTAGTATTTGTTTTAGTTTGTAGTAACATTTTTATTGCTTTGCTCAGGAAGCTTGCAAATACCAAGAGCATGGATAGCAATGCTCTAAAATGTGCCATTGATCACATTCTTGAAGCTCAACAGAAGGGAGAGATCAATGAGGATAATGTCCTTTACATTGTTGAGAACATCAATGTTGCTGGTATGTTTCAAAAATCCTTTTTTAGAATACTTAATATAATTTGTTCTAGTTTGGTTAAAATGATTTGTAGTATGTAGCCATGTGCACTTCTTAGTGAACAGCTTGAGGAGAACTTTTAAGAGTACGTGGTTTGGTATTCTTATGAGTTCACATTTGGATGAAAATCAAATCTTTGATGAGCCTTGATAGAGAGCATTTTGCCCCTTTAATGGGCCCTATGCGACACAAATTCGGTTAGTGTTTGTGGATATGGTTAGTCATTGAATAACACCTTCTTGATATGGTTAAATGGTTGGTTTTACTGACAAGTGGGATAACTTTACCTAGCCCATACTGATAAGCCGACAATGAAATTTACAACTCCATACTCTACAAGTATATGGCAACTTTAATTTAGTACTATGTAGTTTTCACATGAGTTTTAATCATTCTTTAGAAATTTATAAGTGAGAGCATTTCCCTGTGCCAACATACTCTGCTTTTTTCTCAGTAGGACCTGATAACTTCTAAATATAGGCCCCAAAAACAGTTGTTTTTATGATAAAGATGAGCTTTTGTAATGAATAGCAGTTTGATATCACATGCCATGGACTGGTAGGTGTTACCATTACCACTTACCAATTTTCTCAAGGGAGTTAGGTATAGCAGAGTCTGTGGTGCACTTTAGGGCAACTAACTGTCCATAAGTAATGCCTTGTACCAACTCATGCTTATTGTGATCATGATAGAGTAGTAATGTACAAAAAAAGTGATGTATTATCATTATTTGTGTACTAATCAGAATACTTGAAGCATATATGCAAAAGATTTGAAGTATATTCATGATGGTATAATTTTTTGTTTATTGTGAGAATATTTTAACATGTTGTAGCAGGTGATTATCTTATTTTCATGTTCCTACTCCCACTTTGTTATCTTTTACATGACTGGTAGTGGAAAAACTCTTTTGCACGGTCAGTGTATACAAGTTACAGTATATATTCTTATGCAAAGCAAGTAGTCATGTGAACATCCAAGTAGGACTGTTAGTTGGCTTTGTTTGGAAGAAAATACGTAATAATTAGAACCACATGATTCAAGTGATAAAGATGTTTCTTCTATGCTACCAAAACTAGTTACGTACCACAAATCTAACACCACAAGATTTGTGTCCCAAAGTAGTTCTTTTGCATCACCTTGTACTAGTTCCAATAAGTAGTATTTGTATCTGTTTATGCCTGTTTTGTCATTTATACTTGTTCCTAGGCTTCTTGTCAATTTGCTGATTAAGCTATAATGAGTTTAACTGTGTCATGAACAGCAATTGAAACAACATTGTGGTCAATCGAGTGGGGTATTGCGGAACTAGTCAACCACCCTCACATTCAGAAGAAACTCCGTGATGAGATTGACACAGTTCTAGGACCAGGAGTGCAAGTGACTGAGCCAGACACCCACAAACTTCCATACCTTCAGGCTGTGATCAAGGAGACTCTTCGTCTCCGGATGGCAATTCCTCTATTAGTCCCACACATGAACCTTCATGAGGCTAAGCTTGGTGGCTATGATATTCCAGCAGAGAGCAAAATCTTGGTAAACGCTTGGTGGCTGGCTAACAACCCTGCTCACTGGAAGAACCCGGAGGAGTTCAGACCCGAGAGGTTCTTCGAAGAGGAGAAGCACGTTGAGGCCAATGGCAACGACTTCAGATATCTTCCATTTGGTGTTGGTAGGAGGAGTTGCCCCGGAATTATTCTTGCATTGCCAATTCTTGGAATTACTTTGGGACGTTTGGTGCAGAACTTTGAGCTGTTGCCTCCTCCAGGACAGTCGAAGATCGACACTACAGAGAAAGGTGGACAATTCAGTCTGCACATTTTGAAGCATTCCACCATTGTGTTGAAACCAAGATCTTTCTGAACTTTGTGATCCTATCAATTGTTGGGGGTTCTGAATAAATTTGATGACTATGATTCTTATTTGATTGTAAACCTTTGAAACTTTACAGAAAACGTTCATCTTTTTATGTCATATCAAGTCTTCTTGGACTGGTTCGTTATAACACCTACCTATCTGAATGTATTTTTGATGCACAATGATAATTTGGCTTCCTAATTTACTTAAAAGGAAATTTTAATCCTAGTTAGGCCAAATTACGTTCAATATTGTTTAGTGTAAACATCTGTTGCGAATAAATTTTTACCGAACACATAATTGGTGGTGGTGATCCACTCTCGAAAGAAAAGATATGCCGGTGAAGTAGGTAATGAAGAGATCCCTGAGCTCACCATGATCAACTCACTTCACCTAACCCTCAATTTGACCTGGCCTTTAGAAATCAAATATATATACGAAATCATTTTTCTTGAACTTTTACCTAACTTCTTAGATATATTCCTGATTTTCTAAACTATATGATTAATTCAAACCAAGTTAGGTACATTTGTTGTGGTACTTTTCTTTATTGTAGCCAAGAAAATTGATTATTTCTTGTTTTATTCCCAGAAGCACAAGTTATTAGCAAAAAAGTTGGTGGACAAGTACGTGAGTGTACGTCCCAAAGCCTTTATCACCAATAGCCTTGCAAGAGCTTCGATTTGCGTCATTTAATTAGTCACATAATTATTTATCTAATGGCTCTTTTAATCATTATAAGCAGTGTGTAATTAACATAATATAGTACTTTAATAGTTTGGCCCATGGCTTTTTATATCATTAATTAAGTAGAGTCTAATCAACTTTAACACGTCGTCATTTACATATGAATAATTTTTATGCTATCAACAGTATTTTATCATTTTATAGCTATTTATCATTCTAATCTACCGCTCATCACTTTGACGAAACATTACATTAATCATACAACCACTTTTGAGTGGGACAAGTCTTGTGCTACTAATTCAACTACCCGATCTTTTCACCTTTAAATAAACACACAGGTCAAAATCACAATTGAGTGGGATTAGTATAATTAGTTATGCCACTAATTTATCCTTTAAATTAAATCAATAAATTTATTAGTTTGGGTGCCACAAAGCTATCACCCTCATCTATTTAATGTCAAAAACTGCCTTATCTCAGTAATTGCAGTAAAATTTGCATAAAGAATCTTATGTATTATCAATTTAATTAGTGGTTCGTAGTAGAGTTAATTTGCTCCATTAGTATAATATCAAGTTGAATAAGTATTTTTCGGTTAACATCATCCAATCAAATGTTTGGTATATGACGAACAGACAAACATGTGATCAGATTGCTCTGTTAAAGTAACATCAATAATCAACTTACATACTTCATCATTAGGTTCCGTTGCATTTCACAAACTTAAATTTGTGAGGGCACCTATGTTTCAAACTTTCCCTTGTCCAAGTATAAATTCATATATATTACAAAGGAATCTTTGATCCATCATGAAAGATAATAATCACAAAGAAAAGACCACATCATTGCGTAGGTTAGGAAAAGACAAGCTGATTAGCACGACTTGCTCATGGTCCAGCACCTGTTCCTCACATGTTTAAATTTTGATTGGTAGAATTGGGGCGGATTTAGAATTCAAAAGTAGGGGCGTCGCTTTTTTATTGACCTTAAGACAAAATAAAAAAGACGGGTCGGATCGATTTTTTTTTTTTTTTTTTTTTTTAATAGTTTGACTAGGTTGATTAAGACTTCATTTTATTAGAGATAAATAAATTAGGTTTAATCTAGTTATTATTTTTACACTCATTTAAATTCTATATTATAAAAGAACATTGTAAAAAAATCATGAAATAACACCTAAATTTAAAAAAAAAAAAAATCAAAAGTAACTTAGTCACTATATATTTTTTTGTTTGGATAGATTAATTAACCTTTAAGTACCCAAAATTTTCACGCGCATATTTAATTAAAATACTGGGATTGTGAAATTTTGTTCATAAATCTCAGTATAAAATACTGAGATTTTTTGGATCTTGCTAGTCTTCAAAGAATTTTGCACCGCTGACTAATTTTCGTTTAATGCGTGCAAACAGGCTATGGGGTCAAATTTTTACGTATTTGCAGCCAAGGCCATAAATAGTGGGCAAAGTGCATGAATAGCCACTTTTTCCACTGCTATTTTTTTAGACCACTTTTTCCTTGGTTGGGCAAAAGTAGCAATTTTTTAGAACTTCAGTCCTTGTGAGTTGAACTTCAGATCTTATTGGCTTAGGTATGAAGTTCAACTTCAATCCGTAAGGACTGAACTTTTAGACATAATGCGTGAACTTCAACCCTTGTGGTGTGAAGTTCTTTTGTACAACTAAGAAAAAAGTAGCTTAAAACCAAATACCAGTGGTGAAAGTGGTATCTGGATGAAATTTTCACATAAATAGTTGATCAGGCCCTGTTTCCAATTGGCTTGAAGCCCAATTTTCTATTTCGGTTTGGCCCTTTAACCTAAATAAGTCCATTGATCTGACCATGGGCTGCAAATCAAGCATTCTATGGGCTTATCTTTTGCTAGCTCATGAGCAAATTTGATGGGTCTATGGGCTTATCTTTTGCTAGCTCATGAGCAAATTTGATGGGGAGGTGCACCAAAGGGCACTTTTGGCAGTAGTTTTTGGTTTGAGGTCACTTTTTTTATTAATTTTACATGAGAGACCATTTTTTGGAACTTCAATTCTTTTGGGTTGAACTTCACACAAGTTCAGCCCACAAGGATTGAAGTGCAACTTCAGCCCACCACAAGGATTGAAGTTCAACTTCAGCCCACAAAGGTTGAAGTTTACGCATCTATACCTAAAAGTTCAGTCCTTACAGATTGAAGTTGAAACTTCATAATTTAGGCATGAAGTTCAAACAACCCACAAGGTTTGAACTTCAGCCCATAAAGATTGAAGTTTCAAAAAGTGGCTTCTCATGTATGACTATTCAAAAAAGTGGTTTCAAACTAAATAACAGTGACAAAAGTAGCTTGTGGGTGAAAATTTTACAAATTTGAACTGAGATTTCTTGCACATCTTTTTTTATTATCCCACACTGATGTATAAGGGGTAGAATTTGATCTCTAGCTTCAGGCAGGAAAAGCATATATTAATGTGGTCGTTCGGCATTAGATTGATTTGAACTCAATATTTTCGAAATTTAGCACATATAAACTTGTGAAATTTTTTTGGTTTAAATAAAAGATTAAATTTGAATACATAATTCCAAAACTACAGTGAATACAGAGATAGAAATCTGAAAGTTGAATTCATCAAACTTCAATCGTAGATCTGCCTCTATTCCGATACCTATTTATATGCGAAAACATGTCCTAGCATCAGTTTGGACTTGGAAGTTGGCCTAGCCTTCTCTTGTTGGGGAATGATTGGATAAGTTAACAGAGCAGCTGAGTTTTAAAAGTCCTACGGACACAACAATGCACATGAATGACTTTGGCATCAGGCTATTGTAGTATTGTCTTTTTCCCTGAAGCTATTAAATTTTGCCAAATTTGTAACCAATAACTATACACATGCAAGGAATAAAAAAGAACAATAATTCATGCATAGGAAAAATTATAGGATTTTTCTATAGACTTGGACTATAGTTTATAAAATACAAGCACATTCATTTGGCAATACACAGATATGGGCCACAATCTTCGTACCCTTTTGCTAGCTGTTTCAATGCAAAAGAGAGAGGAGGATGAACACCATTTATGGTACACAGACACATATATATTTGGCCAGATCAAATATAGCAAACGTTTGTTGGTAGTATGAGGATGTTTTACCATTTTAGCAAAACCTACGGAAGGAATGCATAATACATGTTTTTCTTTTAAAGACAGACGTCCTGATGAAACCGGTAATTATGTGAGTTCAATAAAATAACAGAATATTTTACTAAGGATTCAAACTTATGACCTAAAGCTAACTTTAAGCCCACTTAACATTAATTTTAGAAGATTTCTTATGTTAAGAGGATTCAATAATTTAAATGTAACAAAATATTTTATTTTTGCTCTATTTGCACAATATATATTCTTAACAAATGCGACCACTTTTCTCAACATAGTTCCGCTCCTATAAGTACGACATCATCTGCCTGACAGCAATTTGATTATTACACTGAATACTTGTCATATTTTTCATCGGCTCAAGTACCATATAATTTTGTTTCCAAAACTTAAATAGATGAAAAAATAGGAAAACACATTGAGATACAGATACACCGTTATATATAGTGGTAATAAATGCAGCAAATGGTTGGTGTGTCTCCTCCTAATAAGTACTCCCTCCATTTCAAAAAGGATGAACCTTTGCGGAGTACGAGGGTCAAATTGACTAATTTTGACCGGGAATTTGCACATCTAATTTTTAAATTTTTTGAAATAAAATTTATATATTTAGAAACTACATGAAAAATACTATAAGTCACAATAGTTAACAATTCAAAATAATTAGAAAATATTTGTAAGACATGTGGTCAAACATAGTCTTGTTTGACCCTTCAAATAGTAATAGGTTCATCCTTTTTGAAACGGAGGGAGTAATACTATACTCCTATATTTGGTCGTTGGAAACGTGTGTGACATGATAACCAACGATAGTAGAAAAGGCAATGAAACTAGAGACTATGTCTATGCCTACAAGTATTAATTTTACAAATAGCTACATCACCTACCTCCTCTCAATATCTATATTTGGTGTATATTTCTCGTTTTATTTAACCACTTAAGGTTTTCAATTTTGTGGTAATTCTTCCTTCATCCAATTCAAGAGGATCAAACAATGTAAATGTCACTATGTGACTTCAGCCTCTTAGTAACCAAATTGACCTTTACCACTAAGGCAAAACTTCAATGGTTAGTACAAGTGAAATTAAAGTTGTGACTTGTGAGAAATAAAATTTCAATACAAGGCCCTAGTGTGATGACTCCGATCAAAGGTTGACTTTAGAATAACTTCGTTAAATCATGGAAGTAGCATTGTTCATACCTACAACAAACAAATTAAAATGTGTGGTTGCAGATTCTTCTGATATTTCAATATTTTTACAAGTTTGGCTCATAGAGAGAATGTCTGACGTAGTCGTAGAGTATCTGAAGGAAAAAAAAAAAGTTCCAACCTAACGCTACCTGGAAACAAGTTCACGTTACTACGTAATAGTATTAAACTTGCAAAGGTTGACATTTTTCACATATATAGACATGCCAAATTAAACTTACGATATATGTCATGTCCCATGACAATTTAAAACTCTTTTTCTTCACGATAATTTTAGCATTAAAATTAGTCATTCAAATCTTATTTATTTTTTTCTTTTTCGATATTTTTGTTATCAGATTTGTAACCGATATGTATGGTGAATTGGTGATATATAACAGTCATAGACAAGAATAATAGTAGTCAACCTGACTCCATGCACGTCTTTGCCTAAAATATTTGCTTTTGGAAAGATTTCGTAATTACCGAGGTCGTTTGTAATCAGATTTCACATTGACCCAATTGCATGTGGCGTGACCAAAGTCTCTAGGTAGCTTATTACAAAAGCAATTTGTGTTATGTTTAATGAGGGTAACATTTAAGTCATATACACTTTAAACATAAAGAACTTTTTTTAAAAAAATCATGATGATTTTGATATGTGATCTCAAATTTAACATTATTTTTAGCATGTTACCAGTTACTCAGATATTTTTTGTAATTATTTTATATTAAAAATCATGATCTTATTGGACGAGTACTTGTTAGAATTGTCACACCATATTAATTAAAAGCGTTCGTATTCATAAAGAATGAATATATCAAACTCATAAACTTAAGTTTCGAATTGCAAGTTTTTTATTAGATTAAAATAATTAATGTAACTTTGAAAAGAGAGAGGACATATATATGTGTAGGGGCAAAAAGCTAAGATTAAAATGGATTTACTTAGATTCAATAGGTTACTATTACAATCTTGCCTGGTGTGGAAAGTCTGCTATTTTAAAATATGTTTCCATGTGAGAATTGAAGTGTTCAGACGACATGGTCAATTCGATATTTTCTAGTTAAAATTATTTTGAAGAATAAAGGAAAAAATATGAAGAAGAAATCTCTTGCCACTTCTAAGATTATCAGAACTTGATTAAAAATTTAGAGTGATATTTAGTTACACGCATTTTATTTTTTTAATTATAATTCAACTACAAGATAGTAGAAAATAAAATCACATGCTAAATAAAATTTTCTTATATAGATGTCTTGGATTGAAGAGTTGAGATTGAGAAATTTCTAATAGTGAGCTTTTATTTTTTAATGAATCCTACACTATTCAAATTTAAATTAATCGGATCAATGAATTTCGAATACTAGATAATATTTATTATATTATTTTTTTTTCTCTATTTATTGAAATTTGGTAAGTGTACATATATGTGAGAGTGAGATATGACAAGATCCAATAAAATTGTTGACATGCATGCACACAAATTGACTGGGACACTACTAACAGTAGTGAATGTAGCATGTAAGTTGTAACTTATGGGGTTAAGTGGTTCAAATACTTTCGTTACAAAATATAGTTACACATATGTAAAAATCTCTAATTTCTTTTTAATAAAATATGAAAAGTTCCAACAATATAAAAAACATATAGTATGTTAGTAGTAGAAACCTAATAACAAATCAATCAAATCCAAATTTTGAATCCGCTTTGATGAAAATAACAAATCAATCAAATCCAAATCTTGAATCCGCTTGATGACCAATATAAAAGAAAAAGATTTGATACATTAGGTCAAATAGTCTCAACACTCTTTTGTCCATGTACTACAAAACTTACCCAAACGTAGAGTAACATTTTAGTCAATGTCAAGTACTTAAAGTAAAACTAAAGACTTACCATTGAATGTACATAGTTAGACATTGGAATCTACGAAACCATAGGCTCATCGTATCACTGTCCTAAAAAACAAAATAAAACATAAAGTCAAAAGCACCAAAAAAAAAAAAAAAAAACTAACTAAAAACAAGAATTAATTGTGGGATTAAAAGTAAGAAATTTATGTAAAGTAATAAAAGAAACTTGCTGTATCTTCAAGTGTCGTGCATGCATTTTGTGCAATCCATCTTCTCTTTTTTTGTTTTGTGTTCTTTTAGTTCTCTGCATGCACTTTCTCTCTCTAAAATTTCTGTACAAATACTTTCTCTCTCTCTCTCTCTATATATATATTCTGTATGTATCTATTTATCTTCATCGGAAAATACAACCAACCACCGACCTCAGCCACCGACCACCGCCGTTAATTTTTGTTTTTGGTTTTTAAGTTGACCCACTTTTAGTTCAAGATTCCATAATGGGTATTTGTAACATTTGATATTATAAGTAAGGTGAGTTGTATAATTTTTAAGTATTTTTTTGATCTTGGGTTCTTGATTTTTTAGGGTTTTTGTTGATTTTATAAGTTAAAGATTAAGATTTGTTTGTTTAAAGTTTTGATTTTTAGGGGCTAAAAATTAAAATGGGGTCAATGATTTGCATGAATGAGCTATGTCGTGCAACGACGTCGTCTGAATGGAAGAAAGGTTGGGGTTTGAAATCTGGTGGATTTGCAAAACTTTGCTATAATTGCGGGTATGTTTAATTTCTACTATGTCTTAGTAGATTTTTTGGTATAAAGGGTAATTTGGGGATCCTGAAATAGAGGGGTGGAAAATTTCTATATTTGTTTGTTGCATTTTGGACTAAATTTAGGATTTTTAGTCAAATGTTAGCATTTTTTGTTACTGTTTAATTTCTCCTTTCATGTGATTTGATGATGCTTTTGTATAGAAGCTTCTTTGGAAGGAAGGGAGAAAAGAAGTCAAAGGGCATTATGGTTCCCTTTTGTTCTTATTTTCATGCTGTTAACTAAAGAACAATAAGCTTTGCATGATGATTAGTGATCACAACAAATAGCCATGTTATCTCTTAAATTACTAAGTTGTTCTTAGAATTCCAAGATAACAACTTGCACTTATAACATTCGGGCTAAGGCAATAGTACTTTCATACACTTTATGCTTTTGCTCGACCAACTTCGCCATCTTAGCTAGGAGGTTGGTGTAATATTTGGTTACGAGTAGTTGACTGCTTTCTCAGACTTTAATCACTACATTGGCTTTTGTTGTTTTCATGACAAATGGTATATCAGCTTATCATCAGTTGTTTGGTTGTTAATGTGTTATAATTATTATTTTTTTTTTTTGTTCTTAGATCAAAAGTTTAAGTTCTTAGTAGCATAGAGCTCACTAGGAGCATTTTTCATCATCCTTGATATACAATTGACCTCAAACTTTTGATATTGTTGCCCAGTTATATATTAGTTATGATATCATGTTTCTGCGTTCCTTGATGTCTACTCATTTCTTGACTGTAGATCCGCTTTTGAAAATTTAGTTTTTTGTGAAACATTCCACCTGGAAGAATCTGGTTGGAGAGAATGTAGAACGTGTAGAAAGGTATGTCACTAAATAATGTATTTAGATTTGCCCCGTCAACTAGTGTTCTTGATTCTATCTGCATTTGGTGTGGCAGCGTGTCCACTGTGGGTGCATTGCCTCAAAATATTTGTATGAGTACTTGGATTATGGAGGTGTTGGGTGTATAAGCTGCATGAGCCATTTGGATGGTCATTCCATCAGACCAATACAGGTATACACCTTTTTTTTTTTGCTTTTATATATTTATTTTCATATATGGTGAGATAGAGAGATACATGCATAGTGTCATCTGATTAAACTCACTAGAAATGATCCAAATTTGACTTCTATCAGATTGATAGATGAATTAATTTGAATTCTCGAAAGCTTGTGAAAATTGTTTATAGAATATTATTCGTAGAATGGTGTCAAATATATTTTGGGACATCCTAAAATGATATCGGAATATAGGGGTTACCAGTTTCAAATATTATTAGAGGAAGGAAAAATTTCATTTATGGAAGGACAACAACCTTTTTTGGGGTGGACCAAATAAAAGGTAAGGTGGTCAAGAGATTTGTATGTAGGAAGTATATAGGTGCTTGTTTTTTCTTTTCCAATCAACCGATCAATCATCTTTCATTATTTTTTTAATTTGCTTTTTCCGTTATATTACATTTAGTATTGAGACATGCGCATATATACTCGTCAAATTTTGTTTTCTCTCTGTCGTGCAAGCTTACTTGGCAAGTTTACATATACCTTCTTACTTTTGGCTGTCATGTCCAAAGAAAACATATTTAAGGCTTTGTCATGAGACCAGTGCTTATATTATGTTCAGTATTTGCTAGGAATCCTTTTAATTTGTGTAGAGATGTGTAGAGATTTATATGTCAGTAAGAAATGTTGAGAACTTCTAGTACTAGAGACCCTCAAATTAATGAACATTGGTCAAATTGGTCCAAATGAAGCAAAAAAATGGATAGTGGGGATTCATATAGCCACACAACTAGCCTGGGATTGAAACATGGTGGTTGTTGTTGCCCTTATTGTAATAGTAAGGTTTGTGTAAAATACAAGGTCAAAATCAACCGTCTCCAATGATGGGAGAAGAGTAACGAACAAAAATAATAATAATGGGAGAAGCGTGAGGTCAAATGCAGCCTAGTTCACAAAAATGATAATAATGGGAGAAGAGTGAGGTCAAATGCAGCCTAGTTCCGTGCTGATATAGCCAGTGAAAATTCTGACTGCCACTTTAGTATATTAGTTGCAAACCTTATTAGAGCAAGCATGCTATGTATTTTAGTTTCTAGCTTTCGTCTGCATTATTTAGTCTTGTGTCTGTGTCGTGTCAATGCAACACAGACACAACAGAGATTTATTTTGCTCTTGTTTTACATTTTTTGGTGTGTTTTTAACATTTCATATTAACATTTTTACTTGTTATGTTTGATATATGCTCTTTCTTGGCAAGCTTACTTGGTATATTTGATTAGTCTTATCTTTAGTAGTCATCCCAGGAAAATGATTTAAATAGTATTATAAACATTTGTGAGAGTATTATAAAGTTCAGGGTCAAAGTTGTTCCAATAATGGGAGAAGATGAGGTCATATGCACTTTGGTTCCATGCTGAAATAGCCATCAATAGTGAAAATTCTGACCGTCCGTGGTCTATTACTTTCTAACTTACACGTAGTAATTCTGAAAATTTAGGCAGTTTTTTCACTTAGAGAAAGTAGCAACAACAACAACATAGCTTCTTCTTCTTTTTTTTTTTTTTTTTTTGCCTTCTTTTGTTTCTTTTTTCTAATTGCAGTTCTTTTATGAGGTTTATGTCCACCTTACATGCTCTTCTACTAATTATTGCACTCTCTGAAAGGATACATTAAATAGATTTAGGTAATGATTAGTTGACATAGTTTGAGTCTGAAATCATCCTGTAAATGCTTTGGCAGATACCTGGTGATGATCTTCCTAATGGCACCTTGGGAACTAAGAGTGCACCACCACTGGGCGTTGAGAATAAAATGGATGAGAATAATTTTGACAAAAGAAGGGGTATGCGATTGAGCAAGCCAGTGGAGACCAGTGAGCCTGGTCAACTCTTTCAAACTCCAAAGAATGACATTAAACAAGAGACGATGCTTCCCATTGGTAATGTTAGTACCTGCTTTTCAAATCTGAGCCCGCAGCCCATTGGAGCTTCTCTATTTGGCAAACCTGATAATGACATACCAAGCCAAGGGGTTAAAGATATGTTTGATTCAATCAATCAGCCATCGCTAAATTTCTCTTTGAGTACTCCTATTAGTACTTCAAATTCTGGACAGCCTTTTCTTGGTGGGGATGTAGAAGGAAGAGAGCAAAGCAAGAACTCGCCCTTTCAACAGGGCCAAAGGACACGCCATATTTTGCCGAAGCCCCCCAAACCTAGCCCCAATTCAGGTTCTGAATCAAACAAAGGAATGGCTTCTCAGCAACGGATTGCAAGGCCGCCTGCTGAAGGGCGAGGTGGCCGCAATCAATTACTGCCTCGATACTGGCCAAGGATTACAGATCAGGAGTTGCAACAATTATCTGGAGAGTATCCTTTTGTACTATTTTTGGTCATTATTAGTTACCTTTGAGTTGCAACTTGCCCCTATGTATCACAATGGAATCACCAGGCACTATTTATGGCATCTTTTATTTTCTCTTCTCTGTATCACAATGGAATAACCAGGCACTATTTATGGCATCTTTTATTTTCTCTTCTCCAGTTTTGGTGTGGGTTATGTTTTACTTAACCGCAATTTCAGCTTAAAGTCCACTATTGTACCACTGTTTGAGAAGGTTCTAAGTGCAAGTGATGCTGGTCGAATAGGCCGTCTGGTTCTGCCCAAAGCATGTGCAGAAGTAAGAGTTCACTTCTTCAATTTATTTTATTTTATTTATTTATTATTATGATTATTATAATTAGTATTATTAATATTACTTCGTACTATTATTTTGTAATCTTGCCTGTTACCTTTATGGTCTCACATGGTTAGCTTGCTATGCACCTTTTCTGCTTCATCAATGCCAAATCCTATGCAGGCATACTTTCCTCCTATAAACCAATCAGAAGGTCTTCCTATAAGGATTCAGGATATAAAGGGTAAAGAGTGGACATTTCAATTCAGATTTTGGCCCAATAACAACAGCAGAATGTATGTTTTGGAGGGTGTTACCCCTTGTATACAGAATATGCAATTGCAAGCTGGTGATACTGGTAATTTGTCATGCTTTCTTCTTGTCAAAAAGAGATTTCATGCTTGCTTCATTGATATTTGATCTGCACCTCCCCACCCCCGTCATCTACTTCAGCTTCCACGTTTGCTTTTCAGTTATACATAAGGTCATATGACCTACTTCATTAATTCTTTATTGATAGTTATTTCCAAAATATAATTTGTTGATAACTAAGCCTGTTTGTACTAATTACGAAACATTTTCTTGCATATTTCCATAATAACACTCATTTCGCCCTCCCTAAAAAAAGGAAATGATGGATAAGAGTCTGTGGATTGGGTACAACGTTCTCTGGAAATGGCTGGTTATTTGACTGTACATGTTGTCTTTCCTTGATTTCACTCATCAGCTGGCTCTGCGTACTGATTGTGGTCTATTCTTGCAGTGATATTCAGTCGAATAGATCCAGGAGGAAAGCTTGTTATGGGATTTCGGAAGGCAACGAACAATGTTGACATTCCGGTTAGCTAATAGAAATGCTGTTTGTTATATTCAGCTCCCTTTTTCGGGTTCTTCTAGTGATTTTATTTCCCTCTTTTCATATCTAATAACAGGATACTCAAACGTCTAACCTTCCCAATGGTAATGGCTCTGCAGAAACTTCATTTACTGGCATAACTGAAAACCTTACCGTGAGTATTTACTCTAGCCTTGTAGTCCTTCTGCGAAGCAAGTATTACATGCTTGCAGCATTTGACTTTTCTCTTTCCTGTAATGAGAATTCTTTTCCTCATTGAAACATGAAAGAATGGAGCCAGGACTAGCGATGATTCTGTCAACAGGCAAGTGCCAATTTCAGATAAGAAAAAGGCAAGAAACATAGGGTCCAAAAATAAGAGGCTTCATATGCATGCTGATGATGCTATGGAGCTTAGAATCACTTGGGAAGAAGCACAAGAATTGCTACGTCCACCTCCAACTAACAATGATCCTACCATTGTTAAGATTGAGGACTGTGAATTTGAGGAATACAATGTAAGTGAACCCAATGTGGAAAGAGTCGCACAAACTCTTTTCTCTTTTCTGCATTTTATGTCATTGTTTTTTCTTCATAGTCAGTGATAGATAGTAGTAAACGGGAAGTTACTTTTTTTTTTTCTTTTTTTTTTCTGTATAGGAACCACCTGTCTTTGGAAAGAGGACGATATTTACTGCCCAGTCTTCTGGGTAAGGAAAAAGCTGACTACACTGAAATTTTTTCCGTAGTTCTCTATTATGTTAATTCATCAACTTGTGCAGACTTGAAAATATCTGATGTTTTGTTGCTTAGCCTATTCAGAAAACTTCTTCCAATGTTTAAGCTGTCACATGATGCCTTTCACCTTTGAACTACTTTTTCACCCATCGACTGGTATATATTTCACCATGTTTAGAGGAAGATGCAAATCTGTAAAGCTCAGGGCAGAATTTTTGTGTTTGTCAAGAATTTTAAACTTCCTTTGTTGGTCATACCAAAGCTAACGTTGTGGTTGTGGAGATGAGTGAACTAGCTCGTGTCATTTCTCTGTTGGGTGCAATCTGCTGGATATTTTGTTTTTATTGGAGTTCAATGAGCTAAGCTGATTGCTGATTTTTGTCGTACCCTGTTACAGGGATCAGGAGCAATGGGCTCAATGTGACAGCTGTACTAAATGGCGTAGACTGCCTGTGCATGTTCTCCTGCCTGCAAAGTGGACTTGTTCAGACAATGTTTGGGACTCAAAAAGGTCTGGCTCCATCCATCTCCCAGTTTGGATTTACGTTTGAGACTAGACTGGTTATGTGACATTTCTCAAGATATCACATTGTTGAAAGAAAAAGCAAAATTTTACCCATATGGTGGTCTCTCGGTAGTTGAACCATAAATCAGGATCAATTCCGCTCCACTCATTTTGGTTGAAGAAAAATGAGGGTTTGCCATTTTACTGGAACTGTTTTCATAGTTGCTTCTTACTATGCTATTGGTAGTCTGTACAAACTGAGATATGATGGTGTTAGATTAATACGTCATGTTTTCAGGTGCACTAGCCTTACTTCATGTGCTCTTTTTTTGTTGGATATACTCATACAAATGTTTGATAGCTTAGTTGACTTCTGGTATACCTTTGTCCATGGGTTATGTGAATACCCTATGAAGAATGATACATCTTACCCCTTTTCTGCCATTTCTAAACAGAAGCTCTTGTGCTGCTCCTGATGAGATTAATCCAAGAGAACTGGAAGCTTTCTTCAGAGTTGACAAGGGTATTGGATCTTTTCTCATTGTTTAACAGAAATCTTCCATCCTTTAAACACTCTTCTTATACCTAGAAAAGTCGACTGTTGTTTTGGAATTAAAAACTCTTAACTCTAGGCTATTGTTACATCTAAGTTCCTTTGGGATTCTAGGAAATTCACGAGCTTCTGTGTTACTTTTATGAAGCGTTTTATGATGAGCGTGTATATATATAATTTTTTTAAAAAAGCAGATGCATTATGTTTCTTGTGTGCAACTCTTTACAATAAACATATGAATTGATAAAAATAAGATCACGTGTTTCTTGTGTGTAACCCTGTACAATAAACATATGAATTGATGAATAGGATCAAGGTTTACGTCGATAACTGGACTAGGTAACTTTTGGATCTTATAAAATTTATAAATCGTAGAAGTCAATTTATTCGCTCCACAAGTTCCTGTTTTCAGGCATATCAATAAAATCATATAAGTTTCTTCTGTTACTCTTCAGCAGTTGTTTTCCTGGATTGGCTTGTGTTTACCGCCTTTGGCACTATATTTTGTATCTCACTATTATCGTCTCATTCCAGATCTTAAGAGGCAAAAACTTGTAGAAAACAATGAAGATTGTGAGCCTTCTGGTCTGGATGCCTTGGCAGCACTTGCTGTTTTAGGGGATAACATTGGTGACCTTGGAGAGCCTTCAGTTGGAGCCACTACAAAACATCCTCGGCACCGCCCTGGTTGCTCTTGCATTGTCTGCATTCAGCCTCCAAGTGGAAAGGGCAAGCATCCGCCCACATGTAAGTGCAATGTCTGTTTGACTGTGAAACGTCGATTTAAGACACTCATGCTGCGTAAGAAGAAAAAACAATCGGAACGAGAAGCGGAGCTTGCACAGGCAAAGGATCAAATTCCTTCTAAAGATGAATCAGAAATAGATGGGGCAAGTGGAACTGATCTACTTCATATGAATCATGCCGAAAACGAAAACATGAATCATTCTGAAAATGAAAGGAATTCAAATGGGGATCAGACCGAGGAGTTTGGAGCTGGGAAGGGACAGTTGGACCTGAACTGCCATCCTAACCGTGATGATGACATGCTAGTAGAGGCAACTGCTGGAATGAGCATGACATCCCTTGTTAATGCTGCCAACCTTCCATTGGAGTATCTAACGCAGAATGGGCTCGAAAGCTTGGCCAACTCCTTGCTCTCACAAACTGCTGGTGAGAGTGAAGTGCGCCATCCTGACAATGGATTCATGAAAACTGCAGATGCTGAAAAAGATAATAAAGGTGATGAGGGGTAATTTCCCTATCTTCACTTAGCAATTTCTTTCTTTCAATTGTTTGAGCCTTTGTTTAAGTTATATAGTGTTGTTCACAACCCCATAGTTGATGCTCTATACATAGTCACAGTTGAAGGAGTCTATTTTGTCCTCCATTCCTTCACTTTTTTGTGGGTTTTCTCATTTGTACCTTCTAATGGAAAAAGGTGTTTTTGCTAATGTGTACTGGTCATCATAGCATCTTTTTAGATTGCAGAAGTATTTACCTTGTGGTGGGTCTAGAGACTCACATAGTCACATTTGAGCTGCTATAGTTGATTCATCGTATATTACTTGAGTGTGGAAAAAGTATGAAGTTCGGAATCCATGATTTCAGAGATATTAGCAACTTGAGAGCATAAAGTTTAAATCTTGATTCTGCCAGGATTTCGAATAGGATTTACCTATTTTTATTTCTTCAACTGTCTTATTGCTACGAGTAATTATAGTTTGTTGAAACAGCAATGTTTTAATTGCTTTCCTCCCATAAAAAGAAAAGGAAAGTTGATTCAGAGTTGGATGGTAGCTTTCACTGAATAAAATACACGGACCATGTACACAGTTTTACACAATCGATATGATATGATGGATACCAACATGTAATTGCCTGTGTTATAACCGGTTAAAATATATTGAGAATTAAACAAAATTGCATTATTATATATATATATATTCAGTACACCGAGAAAAGAAGTGATTTCTAATTTAATGCATAAAGCCAGAGAAACGAATCCCACAACCACCATGTTCAAACTTCAAAGACATTCTCAACAAGACAATAACAATAAATCAAACACGCACGCCTACTCTTCCTAACCTCCTAGGATATTGAATAAAGGGGTGACTTGAGGAAAGCATACAGGAAGATGTCGAAAGGTCATAAGCATAAAGGAAGATGTCTAAAGGTCATATTAAAGAGATGATTATGAGGTTACTGCAAACTATGTGGAACTAGTGGATTTAGAGCGCCTTTGGGGTCCCTTAAAGGGAGGTTTACGAAAATACCCATCATATCCACCTTTATTCCTATGTTTTATATTTACAAATCCTACCTATAAACTATTTACATGTTCTACCCATCTAGACTTGTATACAAATTATTTATGCACTATATCTTAAAGGTATACACTCTTATCAAGACATGTACACTATTATTTATGCAGTATACCTAAAAGATATACACCCATAAGGTATAACAAAGTTATACAGTAATAAATAGGCAGGTTGGGTAAATACTTTTAATTTCATTGGTAATGTAATTCTTAATGGGTATGACTTGTAAATACTTTGAATTTTATTGGTATATAGTGTAAAACACCCTAGCTTAAAAGCACATATGTGCCTTTAAGTCAAAAATTGGTGTCTGGTAATTCAAAGGGAGAATTACACAAATATACAACCCTAATACCAAATTTACAAAAAATACCAATACTATACCCTTTTACAAAATATACCAATACTTTTTTTACAAATCATATACAATTTTCAACAAAACAAGAGAAATGAAGTTTTCTTCCTCCCCAAGCCCACTGCTCCAGATTCAGCATTACTGTCGCCGGCCAGCTGCCAGTCGCCGGCGGTCAGTCGCCGGCCGCCGGTGGCAGGTGGCCGGATTTTTTTTTTAAAAAAAAAAATCTGGAAACACAAGCTAACACAAAGCATTAAACATACAAAAAAATACACATTCATAATTTAAGAAAGATCATATATAACCAATGAAAATACACAAACATACATAAACTTTAAAACATACTCTTATATACACCCACACCATACAAAGACATACAAATAAATTTTTGGACATACAAAGACTTATTTACATACATTTGAACCACTGATACACTTAAATACAACTATATACATAAATATACAAATACAAAATCAAAAGTATTCAAAAACATACAAATGGAAATACAAAAATATACAATCATACAGTAAAAAATACAAAAAACACAATCATACAGTAAAAAATCAAAAAAATCAATTAGAGATTTGAAAAGATTTTAAAGTATTTTTTATACACAAAAAAACACATACACTTAAATACAAAAACGTATATACGCATATATACATAAATACACATCCAAAACAAAAACAAAACGAAAAAAAAAGAAGGGAAGAAGAAGATCGGTGGCAGCAGATCCGACTGCCACCAAACGCCAGCAACAACCAGATCTGGAGGGAGACGAACCTCGCCGGAGATCGGAGATGGGAAGGACGGCGGCGGGGTAGCTGTGGGTGGGTGGAGTGGAGAGAAAGAGAGAGAGAAAATTAAGGTTTTGTGTTAGGGAGGGAGTGAAATGAAGAAAATGGTATATATTGTAATATATTTAAAAGTATCGTTATTTAGGGTAAATGTTTAAAAGTATCGGTATTTTTTGTAATTTAGCTATTAGGATTGTCATCTAGTGTAAATTTTCCTAATTCAAAGCACTTTTGTGCTTAAAAGAAGCCAAAAGTGAGATGTAAGGTTTTCCTAACTTATCAAAACTGACTTATATAAGAGGAAATTTTCAAAAATAGGCCGTCCATTACCCAAAATTACAAACATCATGCAATATTTTTTTCCATGCATAGCACACATTCCTAAAATTATAAATTTTAGCACTCCTTAAAAAAACACCATAGCTATCAAATCTCCTCCCCATCCACTGAGCTGCAGGCAGATCCTCCCCGGCCAGTGGTGGCGTTACTTTTTTGTATTTTATTGAATTTATGTTGTTGATTGCGTTTATATCATTGCTTTGGACAAGTTTATACACACAAATCTCCTCCCAAAAAATAAATTATACATGAATATACATATATAAATGCGTAGCTATAAGAGAAATACAAAAATATACACAAAAAAGTAAAAATACATATAAACATCCTTAATGTACAGATTTATTCGCATAATCATACTTATACAAATTTATACAATTTTATACACATGTATAATATTGTATAAACTTGCAGCAGGCTGCTATCTCGAGAAAAGGGTGACAGTTCGGGTAAGATCCAAAAATATGGACAATTTTTTGTAATTTTCGTCTTTTACTTGTCTTTTAATATAATTATCCCTAAAATGAACTCACCCAAACGGGCTCAGGTAGTCTGCTTTCCTTTTGGGGTATGAACTCCCTCCAGGAAGGCCTTGGTTTGGCAATTCAACCTAGAGGGTATAATTACTACTCCTATAAATAGTAAAAAGACTTAAAAAATCATCATAAAACATAAGAATCTCTTTTTAGCTTATGAAAAAGGAAGTAAGTGTAGCTTTGAAAGCAACAAGGAGCCATTAATTTTAGATTCAAAGCAGAAAAATGGAACCCTTTCTTTAACGACTTCTTCGCTTCTTTCTTTATAATCAGTCCATGCCGGTACTTGCTCCTAGCTTTCAAATAGCTAAAGCAACAATAAATTGAAATATGGTGGGATGAACGAGATCTATTCATCTTAACTAGAAGTCTAATATTCGAAAATGAAACGCATAAACTGTTGATAGGGACTCATGGAGCGTTATCCCCTTTATCGTATCCTATACTGCACGTATCCGGATTAATTTGGAGTTTGAATAGATTTCAATTAGTCAACAATACGTTTTGAAATAATAAAATTCCAAAGCAGCTGGTGTACTCATGTTTTTCGGTTATAATTTGCCCAAGTTTCACCATTCCAAATCGAGCCAAACCTATCACTAATTGGGTTCAATTCACATGAAACCCTACCCCTATTCCTTAACTTTCGCACCCTCTACCAGTCAAACTGCCCATGGGCTCACCTAAAGGTCGCAACACAAAGTTGATATATTATTGACAGAAAGGTGGCACACAATATGTACCAATAAAATATAAATTGTACTCCCTCTGTCTCACTTTGTTTGTCATACTTTCCTTATGAATCTGTCCCAAAAAGATTGTCATAGTTCTAAATTTAGAAACAATTCAACTTTAAAATTGTCATATTTATGGCTCATTTTAGACCACAAGTTTCAAAAGTCTTCCTTTCTTTATTAAAATTTGTGTCAAGTCAAACTACGACAAACAAAATGGAATGGAGGAGTACTAGTTTAACTTCTCAACATTAATAGTGTAAATAAAAAAATTTACTATGGGATCACCTAAATGATATCTAACTTATAATATAAACAACATATCGCAAGAGGGACAAGTAACCTGAAAAATAAGGCAGTTAACCTGCTATAATAAATTAAATTTTAGTAATATAATGTAAAATGTACTCATTTAAGCTTGACATATAGGGTTTAGAAGCAATAGTCGCCTACAAGTTGGACATGAAGAATGAGATGAAAGCCATTTATCAATACACTTAACATGAAAACCATGATTACATAGTGGCAACATTCTCAATTTTTCTCCATGTTGAAATTCTCCAAGACATATTGGACACTCATTAATGACAGAAACCATCTTCATCCCTGGCTCGTAAACTATCACTTGAATCTTTCTCAACTCATCCTTATTCAATCCATTTGATGCCAACCGTGCAGTTGCAGAATCTTCAGACTCGAAGGGAAATCTCCCGTTGTATCGTAAAACACAACGTATGATTGCCTTCACAGCTATGGCGCATAACAGCAAAAGCAACAGAGCAACAAGAAGTATAAGTGGACAGCTACTTGAAATCGAGTTGTCGTTGTTGGTTTGGGTTGAGTTGCTCAGAATAGAGCGAGGCAGACCATGTTGACACATAATTTAATTAAAAAATTAAAAGTATGCTCTTTCGAATAATTTGATGAGATGATCTCGTAATTAAATAGGTAATATATACTCATCTCTCATATAGTCGCAATTTTTTGCTTTGCATTTCTTGAGAGAAAATTTGGGATCATAGAGTAGAGTAGAATATCATATTGTGAAGCTGAATATAAATGTAGTATGATGTGGAAAGCTGGTAAGAATTGAATGCAAGCAAACCTTTCTTGTTTTGGCTATAACTTCAAAGTCTTTTCAGAAGCGTTGAAATATTTTATTTTGTAGGGGCTGTGTGAATCCTTCTTTTCTACAACTTTAACTCGTTATCTTGAAGGTGGGTAGATAAGAAAAAATTAATATCGATTCTGATTTGACGAGACCATCGAATTAATGACAGAATAATACTATCTTTAAAATGAAAAAAAAAAAAAAAAAAGAAAAAAAGAGAGAGCTAGACAACATAATAGTTCTGCACAAAATTTTGGCAGACCCTTGGGCCTTGAGAACTCTTTTCTGCTTTTTATTCCTGACATCAAGTGGAGTAGAACTAGATCATCTAAATGTCATGAGAAGTATAAAACTCACCTCTATATATTTCTACCAAAGATCCAAACGTGACAGCATGGAGTATTTATTTTGTAAGTGAACTTTAAATTACAGAGTACAAAAGACATTGAGAATCTAACTTTCAAATAATTAATGAAAAATACGTAGAGAAATTTCTAACATATATCCTTAAGCACCTGTAAAAAAAAGGGACGAAAGAAAAGAACTGATTCAACTCATGCATATATAGAGCCAGATCCACAATTTCCATGCACCTATACACTTCCCCGACAGTAACAGCTCGTTTGGTTAATTTACATATCAGCTGTGCGAGGAGAATTGTAAAGAAGGGATCGTTTTTATGGTGAGATTAACAATGAGCAATTGTTTATGCAGTAATTAATAGTAAAATGATTGTTATGCAGTAATCAATGAAGAGATTGTTACACGTGAATTACTTTAAAGGACATTTTATCTTTAATGCTATTCTACATTTTATCCTACATAAATAATAAAGTATATAAGATTTATGCATAAGTATATGTGGGTGTCATTTGATATCGCCAACCAAACATTGCATATTAGTTGTGTCAATTATTCTTCTTCTTATGCGAACCCTGCTATCATTTGGTTGGTATAACTATAATCATTTGGTTTGGTTGGTTATGATAGATGATAGTAGTAGACATTGTAACAAATGAGTATCAAATATATTTGCAAGTATCTGCTGATTTAGAAGTGAGATTACGTCTTTGTGCAATAATTATCTCTTAACTTTTTAAGAGAACATATTTCAAATGTTGCGCTGATGTTCAAGAATATTTCAACATACAACACAATGAAAAACCTAAGTGAACTGACTCATAGATTCGTCATGCAGTAACAACTTTTCTCCCATGCAGTCTAAATCCCAAATTTGCCTTTGTTCTGCAATGACCTTTCTCTTCCATCAGTTTCCATGCTTCAAGAAATTCAACTTTAACACCAGGTCTTAGCCGTTGGAAATTGTAGTTGTGTGAAGCTGCCTGCAAAATTCTCAAAGGGATATTGGCAAAATTCTCAATTTTTCACCATACTGAAACTCCAAATATTGGACTCAATGGCAGCTAGTTATTTTTCCTTTTTCTTTTTCCACTTTGTATTTCCAACTCAGCAAAAAAAATTATTTTTATGTGATTTTAATATGATATGGAATCTGTTAGTTTCTAAGGGTAGAAGTGAACCAATAATTAACAGTGAGGGTATTTTTGAGACCAAAATGAAACGGAGGGTATATTTGCTCCATTTTCAATAGTTGAGGGGTATTTTTGACCCTTTTCCGTTTTTTCTTTCTGGGGCTCTTTCCCTGGAACAGGAACATATAAAAAGTTGAACCTAAATAGGATCAAGTAGACAGTACATATGCACTTTGTAACTTTTCTATCTAAATAAACACAAATATTTTAACTGCTACTTCCCCTTTTCTCTGCACTTGTAGCTAATGTAATAGAAATAGAATTACAGTTTTTATTCCTCAAACAAACTGATAAGGACCCTGCTCAAAACAAGTAGCAGATGAAATAACCTATCCACGTATTTTGACTAAAAGCTAAAAGTACTTCTCATAACTCATAGACTTGTTGCTTTGTTTCCTAATGTGTTCCTACGAATATATTACTCACCTCTACGCTATTTTCTTCCATACCAATAATTTGGTACAAGTATCATAAAGTCGTGCATGCAGAACCAAGAGCAACGAATAAGGATTTGTACATCTAAGAGATTAAAGCACTTAAGGTTGCACTTACTGCATCTTTCCTTCTTCAGTTTGAATAAGAATGAACTGAACCAGAGAGACAAGCTTGATAACTTACAAGCACCAACACCTTTCCAACAACGATTAGTCAACACTATTCCATGAATACGCTAAGTGTAGAAGTCGCATGAATAATAAATCCACTTTATAACAAAAGAAGAATGAGAAGAATAGTAGCTCACGCAGTACATGAACTTAGAATTTTTAGCAAATGCATGCAACAAATTAGTGGCTAAAACAGCTTAACTATTTTCCATGTTACCATGTGAACATAACCTTACAGCCCAAAAAAAAAAAAGACATAAAGATAAAATATGCATAACATACCATTTGAAGTTCATGGATAGGCATTAGGTGTGTATCCAATCTGTGCTAGTGTAGTATAGCCCGCCACAATTAGTTGCATGACCAGTAATAAATGAAGGAGAAATTGGTCTTGCAAAGCAAGTGTTCTAATCAAGCCTAGCCAAGAAGCCAAGTATTTCGCTACTAGGTTAGCCTAGGTACCTCAAACATGAAGTTCAAAGTCTCCATTTACAACCAATGCTGCAGTAACATATGTCTTGAATGTAGTTAGAGTGATGGCATAAGAATAGTGGTGACAAAAGGAGCCTGAAAAGTGTTTCCCCATAGTTACAAAACAAGTTAATCATATCAAAGAGTATAAAAGTATTTTAGCTTGGACGTGATTGTCCAGTATTCTCTTCTTTTGAGGTCCAGCACATCACTAAGCAAGCAAAAACTACAATTGTTCTAATTTTGACCTTAAATACAGCAACTATATCGGCAGCATATACGAACATGTTCACAGCTTTCTCTAGAGAAAAGCTTGACATTTACCCGAAAAGAAAAATTTACAATGGCAGTACCTCTGCTTAAGAAAACAAAAGGCACATAGATTAGCAAAATTCTTCAAAACAAATATCTACGGCATCAAGTTTCTCCATTTGTCCTTCAAGTCAACCTGAAAATATTTTATGGACTTCATAAGTAGGATTTTACCTAAGCAGTAATAGTATGAAAATGCACTTACCGCAGTCCTCACGGCAAATATGTCACGATAAGCATCTAAGATGAGCTTCCAGTTTCCACAACCGTACCTTCCAAAAGGGAACATTTAGAGTGGTAAACCATGCATGGTACTTTTTAAAAGTACAAGAGGAACTATAAGATTATCTCATATGAACTAGTATCCAAGAAAGCACATACTTCTGTACACCAGCTCTCAAAGTATCTTCTTCCAAAGTACTCCATTTCGTGGACTTTCTCCTAGTGGTGATTTTTTTAAATTCATACTTCTTCAAGGGAGAATTTTCCATCCTTTTTGGGCTAGGTAATGTAAAACTCTTCGTGCCACTTGGTGATCCTTGACTTGAGTCTTCTGTTGAATCATCCTGCTGTATACAAAATTCAACATTTGTTTCCGTTAGCAAGCATAAAACTGCAAATTCCTTTCCTTCTACTACTTGGATAATTTTCTCAAATATACTTCTGTATCTACGAAATTCTCGAACAAGAATTTGTTTTAAACACTTAGTAAATCTTTCTATGAAGTTTTCCCAGATAAAACTTGCCCAGAGGGAAAAAGAAAAGAAAAAAGAAAACACTTTCATGATAGACATAAAGCTATTTGTGTAACTTAGATAAGCAACCAACAACCTTTTATCATACTTTACCTAAAAAGCTAGTATCAACTATCAAGGCTTCTGAAGTGACATGCCCACCACATTGTATTTGCAACTATGACTTGAATTACATAGATATATAATAACTCATCTTATTCTAGACTAGTAAAGCTTTGAAAATAATCAAGGCTATCTTCTATCATGTACATAGAAGTATCTTCCTTGTGCTTTTGCATGAAACATCTTCATAAAAAAGGAGTCGTTAGAGGTGACTATAAAAGCTACGAATTACTGTCGCCGGTTGAATGAAGAGCATTGGTGTCAAACATGCCAAGAAGCGCCATTTGACCAGTTATTTATATGCAAGTGGAGGCAAGAAAAGTTATGCTGTACATACCTCAGATGTATGGGCAGCACTCTTCTGGTTCATTAGGTTTGGATCGGTTGCCGGCTGATTGCCCACATTATCCCTCGCCACAAGAGTCTCAGCAAGTTTTAGTGCATCCGGTAGAGGATCCTTAACCATCGCACGCAGCTCCAATGAACTCATTTTAAGTGCTTCCACTGCTCCTTCTATTTCAGGAGTAGGCAATATATCATCCTGTTTACCAGCTGCATCAAGTCGGGACCGAACAGAGTCAGTGATCCTGACACCTCGACATGTCCTAGTTGATGCTCCTCTGGTGTGCCTGAGAGCAGCATGCTTCTTCTTGGTCAATGTATTCCCTTTGTGCACTTCTGAAAGCAGTAAAAACAATCCGCTAAACATAAAATCCATATAAACAATACAAGTCCAGCAAGCAAAATGTCAAAAAATAATCTTTATCCCTTAATAAGGATAAATTGGTACGGGTCCAACAAGTAAATGTCAAAAGGTATCTCTTGTCAAGGGTAACCATGAAGACTACATAAAGCAAACAGCTCAGCTATTAACACCAACATCCAGATTTTGGTCATGATTCACTAAAGTAGAGCAATAAGCAGACCATAGGTAATTACAGAAAACATTCATACAAACGTTCAAATGGTAATTCCAGATATCAAAATTTTGATCTTTATTCATAATTATTAATTGTATCAGACGGCGAACAGAACCTTTGATTCATAATTTTGATTGTATCAGAATCGATAATGAATAATATGAACACAAGGCCAAATTCTTTGCAGCTTCGTAAACTCCAAACTAAAAAACTTCAGAAATTTGGTCGAACAATGTAGTACAGGCAGATGGAGAGAATATAAGTCCTGGGAGAGGCCCTGACATGGACTCTATAATGGGATGCACCAAATATGTCTTTCTCTAAATCAAGAATTTTGCACAAGAAAGTGGAGAATAAAAGAAAGAGTTGGAACCAGAGAAGTAAAGTTATAAATCACGACAGAGAAATATTTTCCGTCTTAGAAAACAGAAAACATCAACAAAATTCAAGAACTACGGATACCCCAAACAAAAATAAACCCCACAATCACTAACTATTAATTCTTCTAAACCAGATAAGTTTCACCAAATGCGAAAACAACTTTATTGTAAATTAGTAAAACCGAAGAATCTCAAAGATAAGACGAATTATCACTGATAGAAACTTAGAATGTTGAAAATATCAACCAAGAACACATATTTGAAGGCATGATACACATACAAAACGTTTTCATATTTGCTCCCTCTCCTTAGTCCTTTGTGATATGCTATGAGATTAACACAAATAGCTTAAGTGGATATGACCAAACTTTCAAATTCCTACACTAAGCAAATTGTAGAGAAATTCATTGAAAAACTAGAGTTTTGAGAAAATGTTGTAAAGGGGCAAGTGTCTGCAAAGTAACCCACTGTTTGTAAAGTAGCTACAAAAACAGTGGAATGATTCATTAAAGACACCTTCTAATCTAAATAATTAAACATTAATTAATTTCAAATAACAATTTCTACTAACAAATAACACACTCAACACAATTATTTAAACATCTTCACACTTTTTTTTTTTCAATAGCAATGTTACAACATTACCTTTCTCATTATCCCTACAACTCCCTTCTTTGTCCACCCCTCCGAGAGACGCCCTAAATGCATCATCACTCATGTAAATCTGCGCCACAACCTCAAGAAAAGGCGGCCCCATTCTTTCTTTCGCTCCTCTAATAAACCCCTTAACCTCATCAACAGCACAAACCCCTTCACTTCTCCTCATCACTTTCTCACAAAACCTATCATCCAACAACGCCGCCTCAATTTCATCCCTCCATTCCCACAACTCGTCCGATACAATGCCTACATTATACTCCACATTTCCCAACAAATTAATTCTCCGTTTCCATATCCTCCTCACCGCTTCATAATACTTTCCTTTATCATTTCCCGCCAAAATTTTATTCAAAAATTTCACAGTACATTCAACAGCCACAGCACAATACGCCGATTTCATATCATCTAAACTTCCAATCCCTTGTTGAAAATCTAATTCCTCGAATAATTCTAAAAGTTCGAGGAGTTTTTCAGTAACTGACCCGTTCGAAATCTCGGACTCGATTTTTCGTAAAATTAGGGCTTTTTTTGTATTGCAATTGTTGTTTGGGATTGGAAGAGATTGAAATAGGGAATCAAGAATCGTATCGGGGACTGGTTGCTGAATGACGAATTCCAGAATCCAACTGGAAATATCTATATCCATTATGAAACCCTAAAATAACTGGAATTGATTTAGGGTTTCTTGATTAGGGGATTTTGTCGGGTCGGGTTTACATTTGGGGAAACGCTCCGATTGCTGCTCCGACGAATATCTTTACTCCTTTCCTCAGTGCTTCATAAACTTTTTTATTAAGTAGGCATGTGGCTATAGATTAAAAAAGATTTTTTGAAATTGAGCTAAAAGAAATTATATTTAAAGTAGTGTTTGGACATATATTTTAGTAGTACTCGATAAAAAGTTAGATGTTTGTGAGTGGATGAAGCTTTTTCAGAAAAGTGGTTCAAATGAAAAACCCTTTTTTAAAAAAATTTCAACGACCAGCAAATTTTAATGGACAAATATTTTTCTGAAAACTTTTAAAAAAAAGGCAAAAATTTTATATGCCCAAAAGGCCACTTAATGGTTATATCCGGACCTGAGTATGATGTCAAATCTTTTACCTAGTTATTTGTGAAAAAATAAGTTATCGGCGTCTGATAAAAAAGTAGTTGTTGAAATTTGAAGTAATGTTTATATCTGTATTTTACTTGAAAAAACACTCGTGCTCGTTTGGTTGGGCGCACAAAAAAATTAATACATGCACAAAATCCCTCGCAATATAACGCAATATTTGGTTTGTTTTGTAACAAGGTATAAAAATTTGTACTAATAATACAGCGTTTTGTTTGAATTTACAAACATGCACTAATTAATACCCGCATAAATTAATGAGTGAATCTACGTATTATTTTGTGCGGCATAGAAGATGGAATAATAATATGGGTATTAAAATATTAATTTATGAGAAGACTAATATAACCTCACATCTCTTTACATTATTATTCAATAGTAAACAAACATCTATTGAATTTATAATGGAAATGCTAAGATTTGACCGTGTAGTTGGGAAAAGCCAAATTTGCCATTTGTTGTTTGCCGAAGGGCTAACTCTGTTTTTTGTAGTTTGCGTTACGGTGAAATGCATATTACTTAAAAGTATTTTTCACTTCATAATCCTTCTTTCACTTAGCAAGAGACACTTAGCGAATATGCAAGCACCGCCTACAATCAACCTCCAATCAACTGTTAGCTATTATGTAATTAAATATCGGAAAAGGGCCATATATGCCCCTAACGTATTCGAAATTGCTCACATTTATCCTCCATCCACCTATTGCACTCTAAATATCCCTACCGTTTTCTATGTGTATATATGTGTCCCTCAAACAAACGGGAGTCCATGTGGGCATTTCATTAATGCGTTGGCAGCCTGCTATTGGTCCACATCAAATACCCAACCCACACTTGACCCAAATTGAAAACCCCCATCTACCCGCTCCACCATACCCGACTCACTCAAATTTAATCAGATAACCTAAGCGTTTTTACCCAACCCTTCATTTACTTTTTACTTTCTCTTGAAACATAAACCCAAACATGAAGGCAGCGATGCGAAGCGGCTAGGGCTTCCAATTGTGGATGTATTTCATCATCTCGTGGGTGATTTTACTTCATACTACTAGGATTAATTACTTTGGAGTTGATGATTAAGGTTAGTTATATTTTTTAGTTTATATTTTGTTTAGGGTTTAGTTTTTAGCTTTTACTGATGAACTAATTAGGTATAACTTTTTATTAATTTTTGCAATTGTTTATCAACTTGTTACTGGGTGCTTGTTGTTTAGTGATTTGTACCACGTGCATGTTAATTTTTAGGGTTTGAAATGTTATCTATGTCCCTTTCCTGATTATCATCTGTAAATTATAATTTTATACGTCACTTTCCCATTTATTTTATTCAGATTTGGACCGTAAATTGTGGTCCCTACTTGTTTGTTTGTAAATGAATATGTGATCCCTTTTCCCTATTTTTTATTATACCATGTGCTTTGAATGCAGATGCTTGAAAAGGTGGACTTATTATTTAATTATGGGGGTGAGTGGGTTAGGAATCCACAGTTAGTTTATTGTAAAAAATTGAGTGAGATATGGAAAGACTATGAAGTGGACCACCTATCCTTTATAGATATCTGTCGTGAATATAAAGAGAAGTTAGGATATTTTCTTGTCAAGCAGCTCATAGTCACTGGTCCATCTGGAAACTGCTACCTCTTGGATGGGGATGAAGGTATAAGGGCCCTTCAAACCCTTTTGTGTGACCAGTTTAAAGTAGTAAATTTGTTTGCTATTGATGAGCTTGAGGATGAAGTTATAGATTTGTCTAATATAACTGAACACTCAAAAACTTCATCCAGAGCTCATGTATCTGCTGGGACTGATTGTGATTCTGATGAAGGTAAAGGTGAGGAAAATTATGAATCACCTGGTAGTGACTATGATGAAGAGGGGTTGGAAGTTTTTAAGAAGCAAAGAAATCTTGAAATAACAGATAAGCTTGAAAAGTATAAGGAATTAGAAATAGGCATGGCATTCAAAGACATTGCTGAAGCAAGACAGGTTGTTGCCTTTTATTTTGTTGCAAATAAAAGGGGGCTAAAGGTCAAGAAGAGTGATAAGGATAGACTTAGGTATATATGTCAACCTGGTTGTCCCTTTGTAGTTTACATATCTAGGGATGGGAGGGATCAAGGCTTCAGTATTAAGACCTTGAAGCCAGACCATGACTACCATGAAGTCTTTGAAAATAGTAGGGCTGACTACAAGATATGGGCTCATTATTTCAAGGATAAATTACAGCATGAGCCTAAGTATTCAATCAAATCTATGAAAGGAGATATGGCATCAAACTTTAATCTTAATGTGAGTAGGTCAAAGTTGAGAAGAACTAAAAGGGTAGCATTAGAGAAATTAGAGGGTAGCTACCTAGATGATTATAACAGATTGGAGGCCTATGCACATGAACTAAGAGAGAGCAATCCAGGGAGTGATATTGTCATTAACATTTCCAAAGATGCTTTGGAGGAGGGCAAAAGAAGATTTTTAAGAATGTATGTCTGTTTGGGTGCACTCAAGCAAGGATGGAGGGCAGGTTTGAGACCTTTCATAGGCTTGGATGGCACCTTTTTGAAAGGTAAGTGTAAGGGAGAGTTGTTGGTTGCTGTAGCACAGGATTCTGACCATCACTTTTATCCCCTAGCTTGGGCATTGGTGGATAAGGAGACCAAAAGAACTTGGATTTGATTTATGGAGTTACTGAAGGAGTCATTGGACTTGAATGATGATAATGGTTTGACAATTATGTCAGATATGCAAAAGGTATTACCAACTGCCTTTTTTCATTATTTTCATGTTAATTTCAGTTGTTATTTTATTTAATGGTCTGTTACTTCATTGCAGGGACTGCTGGAAGCTGTTAAAATTGTGTGCCCCCATGCTCATCACAGGTTTTGTATCAGGCACATAGAATCAAATTGGGGGAAGAGATAGAGGAGTAAAGAAATGAGGAAGAGGTTGTGGTGGTCTGCCTGGAGCTTTTATGCTGAAGAGTTTAAGGATCAATTAAGAAAGTTGGGGGAAATATCTGAGAATGCTGCCAAGGATTTGGTTTCATATCCAGTCAAAGCATGGTGCAGAGCCTACTTTGACACAAGGTGTAAGAATGCCATGGTTGATAACAATTTCACAAAATCCTTTAATTCTTGGATTCTTGAAGCAAGATCTAAGCCAATTATCAAATTGCTTGAGGATATTAGAATAAAGGTAATTGTTTAGGTCTTTTAATTCTTTACTTCTATGTCTTTTTATTCTGCCAAGTATGTCTTTTTATTCTACTAAGTATGTCTTTTTACTTCTATGCCTTTTAAATTGAAGTTGATGAATATGTTAAGGGTGCATGATGATGAAGCAAGACTTTGGAGAGATGATTACAGTCCACATGCCATGGATTTGTACAATGATTACAGGTTGATAGCACATGGTTGCAGGCTTGATTTTAATGTAGAAGATGGTTTTGAGGTATCACATGGTAGAGATAGGCACATTGTTAAGTTGAATGAAAAAAGATGTATATGCAGGATTTGGGATTTGACTGGCATTCCATGCCCTCATGCCATCAGAGCTATGTTGTACATGAAAATTGACCTAGTTAGACAGATTCACTGGTACTATTCAAAGGAGTGTTTCCGTTTGATCTACAATCACAAACTCCAACCAGTGAGAGGTGACAAATTTTGGAAGGTGCTTAAAGATCATGCAATGGAGCCTCCAACTCTTGCTAATCAGGCTGGAAGACCTAGGACTAAGAGGAAAAGAGAGAAAGCTGAAGCAATAAAGAGGATGGGGGCTTGGACTGCCTCAAGAAAGGGTCTTCTCATGACCTGTGGGTACTGCAACCAAGAGGGACACAATATCAGGAGATGTCCTTTGGTAATTGCACTTTTACTGTTATGTTTATGCACTTTTTATTCCAATACTTAGCTCAATTAATTTAAATTGTTGTAGGTTCATGGAAAGCATAAGAAATACTTTCAAGATCCTCCAGTTGAAGGCCCTGAACCTTTCCAAGAAAATGGTGACTTTATGTTTATCCCAGTTCCTGGAATGATGCCTCCACCATCTTCTCAAGCTTCAGGCTAAAGTTCCAGTCGACAAACCTACACTCAACAGTCCTCTCAAAATTGCACTCAACAATCCAATGGTCAGTCCACTGAACAGAATATGTCTGATGAATCTTCAGATAATGAGGATCCACTTTTAAGGCCAACAATGTTTTCTGAGGAAACAAGAAGGAATGAACTAAAGAAATGCATTGCAAATACAGGGGACAGGAGGATTGGTTTTGTTGGAGCTGACCCTGAACCAATAGATTTGCCATATGAACCAAGAAAATTGACTGTGAAGGGGAATGACGCAATGAGCTCTACACAATTGCAAGCAATTAAGGAGAAAAAAATTGGAAAACTTCAAGCCCGTAGGAGGGGAAAGTAGTTTTAGGTTTAATGAATTATTTTTGTTAGACTTTTATTAGACTAAACTTGATGTCTAGTTTTTGTGGTCTGTGGTGCTTAAATTTATTAGACAAGTAAATGGGTTGATAGTGATTGTAAATTTTTTTTCCAACCATTTACATGTCTAATATCGTTGTTATATGTGAGGCCAAACCTTGTTACTATGTTGTTGAATGAAGTAGCTTTTTATGATATTTTATTGTTCAAGTCCATATTTTATTGGATTGTTTTAAGTTGCTTATACAGGTTGTTGGACTTGTGTATGTCCAGAAATTAGTAGTTGCTTACACATGTTGTTGGACTTGTTTATGTCCAGAAATTGGTAGTTGCTTACACATGTTGTTGGACTTGTTTATGTCCAGAAATTGGTAGTTGCTTACATATTTTTGGAGGCTTCACTATGGATGCTAATCAACAAAATCATAGATGTATGTCAAGTTCATTACTTGGGAGTTTGTAGTCAACAAAATCATAGATGTTAATTCCATTATTTGATATGGATCATTCCATTACAAGAGATTAACATCAATCCGAACAAAAACAAGAACAATGAAACAACAATAAGAAACTGCCCAAGACAATAAACAATAGATTAACATCAAAGCAACAAGTCACCATAAACACTAAACAACAAACAACATTAACATTGAAATAACAAGTCACCATAAACACTAAACAACAATCTGAACAACAATAAAATTTCACAATGATACTAAATAAACCTAGCTATTATGAAACCTAAAAAAACTGCCCAAGACAATAAAAAATACATCTTCCAACGTTGTAAATTCTCCTCTAACTTATTAATCTTCAACAAATTTACAGAATTACAAGCTCCTAATTCATCCACTTTTTTCACCAAATTGTTCCTTTCTTCACAAACTTCATCCAACGAATATTTCAACTTACTTATCACCAATGTAGCATGTTGGGGAAAGTCATCATCACACCATTCCCAAAATCCACAATTGTTAATACCCTTACGAGGACACTTGCAAAATTTTCGCCCTGCGTTGTTTATTGTGCCAGCCGTAAATTGAATTGCAACCAAACCACACCAACATCGACGTTGTTGAGATGAGCTATGAGAACCGGTTGATCCTTGTGACATATTTTTTGGTGAAGTTTTTTGGTAAATTTTTTGGTCAAGTTCAATTAAGAATATGAAGAAGAAAGGGGGTAAAAAGTCCTAATTTTATGAGAGATAGAGTGAACAAGAGAGAAGGTGAGTCTTTTTACATAGATAGAGTGATTTATCTGATTAAATTTGAGTGGGTCGGGTATGGTGGAGCGGGTAGATGGGTTTTTTTCAATTTGGATCAAGTGTGGGTTGGGTATTTGATGTGGACCAATAGCAGGCTGCCAACGCATTAATGAAATGCCCACATGGACTCCCGTTTGTTTGAGGGACACATATATACACAAAGAAAATGGTAGGGATATTTAGAGTGTAATAGGTGGATGAAGGATAAATGTGAGCAATTTCGAATACGTTAGGGGCATATATGGCCCTTTTTCGATTAAATATTGTCGCTGCCAAAATTTACCACACTCCACCATTAAGTTCTCCATCCAAAAAGTATCATACATTCTCCTGACTCTATCTTTAATACTAGTAATCTCATATGCGAAATTTATTTCTCTATCTATTATCCCTTGACTACAAATCACAACTTTCACGATCGTCAGGAACTTCAAGACCACAAAATTTACACACAAAATGGAGTCGTCGACGAATTTAATAACGGAGTCTTTTTGTCTTTTCTCTTTAACCATAATGCTTGTATTGACGGTGCGTGAATGTATACTTTTTGAGTATCGTTGTTGATAGTGGAATAGTCGAATGCGACGTAGTTAAAGTGGAAGAAGAAATATGAAGTGAAAATGAGTTGATTCTTTATGTAATCTAATATTTTGCTGGAGGATAAAGTTAGACCTTTTGCAAAATATAATAGACAAAGTTAGACCTTTCGGAAACCTCAAGGAAAAATATGGGCATTTCCATATGTAATACTGATTCGTTGGAGATCATTAAGAGTAATTTTGAGCCAACGTTGTGACTGCGAGGACCCTATTGAACCAAACTTCTAATAGAGGATAGTCCTATACCTTTTCGCAAAATACAAAGACAAATTTGAACATTTTCCCAAAATTTCTATAACTAAATGTCTGCTTTTTTTGTTAAACAATGTTATATAAAGGGAAAAAAAAGAAAAGTATATTCTTCTATCCTCATTTTTAGAAGAATTTCGACTTCTTGTTTTAGTGCAACTGCAAGCACGAAACATGCATCCCATATTTTCTTTTATGTATAAATGTTTACCCTTTTTGTTGTCTGTGATTTTCCTTGTACTTTTAACTAATGGATGTACGGTATATGTTAAGTATACAAAATATTTAAATAATTACAACTACAGCTCTCTTAAAATTTTGTCTAATGGAGACACTAGATTTCCTTTTAAAAATCTTATAGAAATGGAACTTGGCATGTACGTACAAAGAACAGATTATACTCTCAGAAATAGGATTTTAGTTTGTCCTTGAATCATACTACTATAAAAGCATGTCCTCTAAACATGAAAAAGTTAAAAGACCTAAATACCCTTCTAAATAATTTTAATACCATGCTTATCCTAATAAAAATGATCTAATAATTGAAACACAAAATTATGCCAAATAAATTAAATGCCGGGAAAAATTAACAGAGTAAAAGAAGAATTACTACATGAAAGGGTGCCTTTTAGGAAAAGGATGCCTTTTGGTTTAGTCAACTAATAGAACAGTGGTACTGCGTGCGGTTTTTTTGGAGGATTATAACAATATAATACAATAACCAAAACAATCTAGATGCAACTGTAGATGAAATTGCAAGAGTCAGCCCAAATCCAATATTTTTATCAACCTATGATGTGTTCAACAACAAGGAACAAGGTAACAATTTACGAATTACGTAGTCGAATTTAGGATTATCAAGATAAACAAATCTTACTTATAGGTATGCACTGTTAAACTAAAGGATATGTGTCTTGCAAAGAGTACAATGGTTATAAACTACAGGTATGAAGAAGCAATTTATAGGACTACTATGTGACAAATTATTGAAACAATTTGTGATTGTCATGTACATAAAATTAGGAACAATGAGGCTTGGATATTCTAAAAATGAGTGATCAAATTCTAGAAAGGAAATATATGAAGGTATAGTCGATAGTGTCATGACAATTATTTTACTGGCTTGATAATATAATTGAATGAAAATTAATGATTTGCAGTTCTTTTATGTGGTTATTCGTATTGTTTATGTAATTTTGCTTTCTATTACGTGTCTCTAATTTGTCTTCAATAATTGTGAAAAATGTATTCTCAAGATGTTACAGTTTGAATCGGCACCAAATGTAAGAGTTAAAGGAAGACTTGTGTGATTTGTGGTCTAAAGATGTTTATGTGGTTATCGATTATTTCATTAAGACCAAAATAGTAATTTTAAAGTTAAATTATTAATAAATTTAGACAGCTATTTTTTTTTAACGGAATAATAAGAAGATGTTGTCACATAAACTGAAACAGAGGGAGTAGTGATTTTTACTTTCACCAAAAAATGAGTCAATACTTTTTTGATTCGGCATTCACGTGTAACGCACGTGCCGAGAAACTAGTACTACTATAAAAGCAGGTCCTCTAAAGAATCAAAAGTCAGATTACTTAAATGCCCTTTACAAAAATTTAAATACCCTAATTAAGAAAAAGACCTACTGCATATAGTTTCACGTCGGTTTATAAGAATAGTTTTGGCCACTTAGTCGAGACATCTGATACCATGTATATTGAAGTGTCCTTTCGGTAAGGTTGTGTCTATTTGTGTAAAGTAACTAATTAACCTTTTATACAATCAAACTAAAATCAAGCCCAAACTGTTTTTTTCAAGAGAACAAAGCTATGACAACATTAAAACTTAATTAATTGAATTAACTCCGAAAAGTTCAATTCACAAGCGCAATTATGCTGTAAGTGACCCTGCAACACAAAGAATTACCGTGGAAGCATTTAGTAAGTGGTAAGTTTTTTGGGCTGATTTACTGAAGTGGTAAGTTCTCATATTAATTTCATCTTTCCATTATATATATAGAAAAAAATCCAATTATTTATCTATCTGCTATTACATCTCAGATGATCAATATCATTTTTTTCACGGTCCACCTTACTCTCTTTGTCTTGGCTTTAAGTCCGACTTTGTGATAGAGAAGGACATGTACATTCCATTCGTAAAGTCCATTCTCAATTCTTCTATTATTCATTTATCAAATTGATAGATGACAGTCAACAAAATCCAATTGTTAAATTGTTGAGATGTATTTAAGTTTGTAAGAATACATTAATATGTTAGATTTTTTTTTTAGTTGGATGTTTCCGAAGGGACATGTAAGTTTGATCTTTCAATTAGCGATTGATAACGTATTGAATATGATTCATTCTGAAACCTTGAAGTTATTTTCTTTCCAACTATTCTGCTTATAACAACGGGAACAGAAATGTTTATACCGTTTCAAAATAAACATCTTGAACTATGCCTAATAGTCGCTAATTTACGACTGACAGATTCTAAGTGGTTTTATTTGCACCCACCCACATTTGCATGTCTGCAGAGTTTAAGATTAAATTATTATCATTTCCATCATCTTTCTTTTCCTTCACCATCCGTGAACTTTTTCTAATGGAAGAACATGGTCAATTTTTCTGAACTTTGTTATATCAAATCAATTAGCATTACACTTGGTAATGTGTGTTCTTGAGAAATAACAGTAATCAAATGCCAAAATTTCATAAAATTGAGTTTTAGCCTAACAATATTATAGATGCATGGTTACCCATTTTCAAATAACTGGGCATTCATTGAAAGAGAAGTCAACGCAAAATTTCGCACTATACCGTAATAGTCAATCCTATATTATTATTGTTTAGTTTAATGATTTAACATTTTTATGAATTTATATCGATTAATGCTATTAATAGGTTCATAATATGAAAATAAGTATCTTTCGACTTAAATGAAAAACCAACCGAGGTATGAATACAATAGTTATTATTCTATGTCCTTTATAATATCATAATTAATCACATCAATTTATCTGTTAAGATTAAAAAAAAAACGTCACACACATCTGGAAGACGGAAGAATACGTTGCAGTAGGGAGATTGAACATGGAAAATCATGACAACACACATATAAGAAAATAAGGTAAATCTAACAAAAGTTATGCGTTATTCATAGTATTATACTTTTACCACAGTTACTAGCATCATCACGTTATAAGTTTGATAGGAGACAAACGAAAATCAATTGCAATATCAGATGTACTTGATGAAGATTCAATAGTGCTATAAAACCAATAAACTATTCAGGTGAGATCATTTATATACGCTAAAGCAGGATAAAATCACCTACACGTATATGTATTGGGATTGGGTACACGTATATGTTCGTGTGTGTAAAATATATTGTATCGGGATTGGAAGTAAATTATATATAACTACCACTTATTTGCGAGTGTACATCATGAAATTAACAATCATATTGTACCCAGCCTAAGAACGACGTATATATGTTGATATATTCGTGCAGATTTCTACGAAATGCTTCTTGCATTTGACAATAGCTTCTTGATATATATGCAGTGGTAAAAAGGAATATGATAATTGATTGTGCACAACAAATAGGCCGAATTAGAAAATAATGCTAAAAGAAGCATCTCTTTCTCCCCATATTTAAACTTTTATTGTTCATCTTCATATGTATAGTCGATATCCAACCATTTTAACTTCAAAAAATAAGTTTACCATATGATGATCAAAAACTTGTACTTTATTCTTTCATGTATTATTTATCCAAAGCTTTGTTTTAATTATTAATATTATATATTTTTACAATATCATGTATCACGAGATTGACATTCACGTGCAGTGCACGTGTCGAGAAACTAGTAATATATATATCCGTTTAGTTAATGTTGTTTCCATAAAATATTTTTCACTTTATAATATAAATAATAAATAAACAAATATTAATACAGCCCTCACATGATCCGCCGGCGAAAAGGTAGCCGGAATTAAGTTAAAAAGTCAAACTTTAATTATTAAAAAACTACAAAAAAGTATAAATATTGTGGTTCAATTTTCGTCACTCTGTTTCTAACATTTTATCAAACACTTTGCGTACATTAGTTTCATCCCATTTCCGTGATCCAAAGCTTTTCAGGTTCTTCTTCTTTCCTCCATTTTTTCTCCATTTACCTGTAAATATAAATGTATGATTATTATTTAAATAACAGATCTATAATTTCACAATACTTATTATTGCAATTTGCATTTTCTAGTAGAGTCGAATTCAAAATTTAAATTTGGCTTGAAACTTCTACATGCATAATGTACACCACATTTTTTTTTTCATAAAATTGTTATACATGTAAATACGTTGCATTTATGTTGGATGCATATGTCTTTGTTATATAATAAGTACATTTTTTGCATGCACCTCGACTATTTCACCGGGCACGTGCTACCTCCAAACAAAACAACACAAATACCGTGTAACTCTGTCGCCTAATTTTTTGCCTCCTAGATTTGAACATGAGACATCATGATTGTCCTTCCGCTTCATTAACGACCAGACCACAATGTCTTTGTTTGTATCCCGTTGAATAGATGTTTTATTATAATTGAAGTTTGTTTTTTCTTTTCAGATGAGCTGGTTTTTGTATGATTAATGGATGCATGATTTTGATGAGGTAAGAATTTAGGTGTAAAATTGTGAGATTTTGTGCATTCTTGGCATATATACGATATAAGAGGTGGAAGTTTGTACTGATGTATCAGATTTTGAGGTTGTAATTGGAGAAGGAGCGATAAAAATGACTGAAGGCCAGAGGTTTCAGCTAGGGACCATCGGGGCTCTGACTTTGTCGGTGGTGTCATCTGTGTCCATTGTGATTTGCAATAAGGCGCTTATTAGTACACTAGGTTTTACATTTGGTGAGTTTGATAAACTTTTCTCGTAATGCAAGTGATGTCTGGTGTGTTATTGTTGTTTGTTTGTGCTTGTGTGCTCCCATGCATGTGTGCTTGTTCATTAGTGTAATTGTTACCTTCCGGGTGAAAAAATATGATGCAGCCCAATATTTTCTGCTGGAAGAATATGTTCGACAGTCTGGTAATTAGTCGGGAGCAGAATAAGCTCAATTATTTGGCTTAGTTGTTAGTTATTTCTGCTCTTAGTGTTCTTTATGTACAGCTCTAGCTCTATTCCTTTAATGCAGAGTAGCTTATCTTGTAAGTTGATCAATTTGGCTTATGTCATATTAGTTGTAGCACGAGACAACACAAAACAGAGTGTAAGTTATGTCATACTAGTAGAAGTAGGAGAGAAACAATCATGCACGCCTATTTGTATTGCTAGTTAAACAAAAAGTATAACATAATGCAATCAAAGATACTTCTAATATTGTTCATTTATATGTAACATATCTAAACACCTTGTAGATATTTTCCGAAATAACTGGTTGTCAGTTCTGTTTTGGTTCTTGAAAAACCTAATCAAATATATTCTTAGTTCTTATATCATTCGCCTTTTAGTTCTAACTATTTATATTACTCTCTCAGCTACTACCTTGACAAGCTGGCATCTTCTAGTTACATTTTGTTCTCTCCATGTGGCAAGATGGATGAGATTGTTTGAGCACAAGCCTTTTGATCCAAAAGCTGTAATGGGCTTTGGTATATTGAATGGGTCCTCCATTGGACTTCTTAATCTAAGCCTGGGGTTTAATTCTGTTGGTTTTTATCAGGTTCATTCTTTTTCCTTTCTGCTATTGATGACTATCTGGTTAAATTTTTTTTATCTGTCGCTCTTTAATAGTGATTTATCAGCTTAAGATCTTTTTTTCTTCCTCTTCTGTTTATTTTATTCTTTCTCATTCCTTGTCCCCTTTATTTTGTACCTATGCTTCAAGGTATAACAATGTATTTGCTCGGATAGCTTTGCCACCTAAGTCAGTTTTATTGCGATAGTAATTTGTTTGATATATTTAAGTTTTTATAAAGTCTAGAAGCCATATTGCATGATTCTACAACTGGAAATAGCAACTTGTTATATTCTGACCTTAAGTTATTCAGGTCAATATCTGCTCCCGAAATCTTATCATGAAATGCTTAATGGTCACTAGCTGAATTGCAATGTTCTTTTCTATTTTCTTTATGTGGAAGGGGGCAGCAAGCTTCTTTCCTTTTGTGGTTAGAAACCAACTTACTCGATTTGATGTGATCCTCTTGTTCCCAGCTGGTCTCACACATTATAACTTAATTTTGCTTGGTCTCGGCAAAGCTAATTTTACTTTCTGGTTAATTAAGTGCAATTACTTTTTCTGATCCTTTTTCACTACTTTTGCATAATAGATGACAAAATTAGCAATCATCCCCTGTACAGTTCTTTTGGAGACTCTTTTCTTCAGGAAAATGTTCAGGTAAAAATACTGAAGTTGACTTACTCAAATTGACTTTGCTATTTCCAAAAGTTATTAAGTAGTTTGACCAGGTATGAAAAATGCTAAAGTTTACTTACTCAATTTGACTTTACTACCCTAACAGCTATTGTTGTTTCTCTTTTGTAGCATTTTTCTCTTCCAAGCATAGATAATATAGGAATATATTCTCTTTTTGCTAAGCTTGGCATATTACGTTGAACAAGCTCTTTACCGATATGTGGTTGACTTGAACCAGAAGTAATTTCTTGAATAATAAAAGAATTTGACCCGACGCACCATATCTTGTTCTTATCTGTTAAGTTGAATGTCAGATCTATAAGGTTAATCATAAATACAGTTATTTCTATCTTAATGTCATAAAGATCAACCATCATCCCGGGTTAAAGGTTAACTCAAAAACTACGGCTAAAGAAAGGTGCTTATGACAATTATCTGCATCAAAATTAACATACAATGACAAGCATTGTGTAGAGGAAAATACACAGGCACCTCAGATTGGGTATCCCACCCTTGCATTTCTAATTTGTTTTTTTAGATCATGGGGATATCGTTTTCCTGTGGTAGGGGTGAATTAGGCGCACATTGCAGACTGAAGTAATTGAAATGTGGATAGCTTTGATCAGATGAATGCTAGCAAAAGCGATTTCATCATTTCGGCTACTTGATTTTTGTGTTAGTTCTACTATTTAATGACTAAAAGTCAGTATCAGGCAAATTTCTTTAAGTGCCTTTTGAAATACTTCTATGCCTGTGAAATGCTACAGATCATTAAGATTGTTATAGCCAAACCATCTTAACTTATGTTGGGTCCTCAATATTCAAAAACCCATTTGAAACATTGCCTATCATTTTTGTTAATTCAACTATTAGGTTTTGCCACTCTCACGGTCGTTTGTCCCATTTTTATGCAATGTCCAGAAGCAGGAACTCCTTTTCAAGGAAATGCTTTCTTGCTTGATTCAACTATTGACTAATTATTTAAGGCTAAGTTAGACACAATTTCAAGGTTGCAAGTTACCCTCTGGATTATTAGACAAAGATAATAGTGCGCCCTTGGGGCTTTGGGCTAGTGATAAGAGCTCAGCTTGTGATGTATGTGTTAGACGCACGTTACAGGTTACAACCTGCTGCAGACTAAAGCCTAGTATGTAAGTGGAGAAGGATAAAGGGGTTGGCCCATTATCTACCAATTTTAGAACCGTGCGCTACTAGCCCGGAGGATCAATCATCAATGTGCACAAATAGAGCTTCTTTGGCTCCATTGTTTTGATATCAGTGTGCACAAACAGAGCTTCCTTGGCTCTATTAATTTGATCTAACTAACCTCTATGTATCTCTTGGTCTGGAATGATGTTATTGCTCTGTGAAGTGGATACTTTTATCTCTATAAAATTCTGCTTTCATTTACTGTTTTGATTTTAAGCCTTCATTAGACTACTCTTGTTATTATATATATCTAGTAACAGGTTGATTTCTCTCTTAACTATGATTTGCAGTAGGAATATCCAGCTTGCACTTGTCGTTCTTCTTTTTGGGGTTGGAATTGCAACAGTTACAGATTTGCAGCTCAATTTCCTGGGTTCTGTTTTATCTCTGTTTGCAATTGTCACCACGTGTATTGCACAGATTGTATCCTTTGCTAAATTGTCTATCAATTTTTCTAGTTCTTTGTTTCACGTGCTCTGGGCACTTCATAGATCCTCTGTTTAGTGGCATTATTCTTGACAAATAAGACTTAAAATTTAGTGGAACTTTACAGCTATTATATCATATTTCTCTCTTGCTTGGATATCTTAACCCATCTTCTCAGATGACGAATACCATCCAGAAGAAGTTCAAGGTTTCTTCAACCCAGCTCCTGTATCAGTCTTGTCCTTATCAATCCATTACTTTGTTTATAGTAGGACCATTTTTAGATGGGCTTTTGACAAATCAGAATGTGTTTGCTTTCAACTACACACCAAAAGTGCTAGTAAGTTCAGAAAGTTATTTCAAATGGAAGTTAGACATTGGCACTATACATTAACTTCAACGTCTTGATGGCAGGCCTTTATTGTCCTATCCTGCCTTATATCCGTGTCCGTGAACTTCAGTACTTTTTTGGTGATTGGCAAGACTTCTCCAGTCACCTATCAGGTCCTTGGACATCTAAAAACATGTCTTGTTTTGGCCTTTGGATATGTTCTTCTTCGTGATCCCTTCAGCTGGCGAAACATTCTCGGTATTGTCATTGCTATGCTTGGAATGATACTCTATTCATATTATTGCACCATTGAGACCCAGCAGAAGTCTATAGACGCTGCATCCCATCTGTCTCAGGTATTACACCTTTACTTTTTGGTGTTCCCCATAGTGCTAGTTTCTTTCCGGAACATAGACAGATAAAAGGAACTCCAATTTGTCAAACTATGGATCAACTTGTGCTATCGTGATTTACCATATGATTTGGTTGCATAAAGGTTTAGTTTGTGGCATGGATCATCTGAGGGGCAGATCTAGAAGAAAGCCAAAAATTGAAACCTTGTGCTTCCTTCATTTTAAAACACTAATCTTCTGGTGTTAATGCCGAACTTTATAGTCCCAGAAGTTGATGTATGTGTTTTATGATAACTTTTCGTTGTGTATTTAGAACATTGATGTACTAATTCTTTCTGCTGTTTCTGTGTTTGAAGGCAAAGGAAAGTGAATCTGATCCTCTACTAATAAATGTTGAGAAAGGGAATCTAGCGGATAGTGTTGTGTCAAAGGCCCCTAGCTGGAATTCTAGCAAGGATCAGCACGTATAATTTTTCTAACAGTTGTCTCTTGGCTAGCAGTTGATCAGAGTTTAGGTAGAAGTTTTCAGCGATGAAGATGTCGCTGCAAATGTTTTCCATACAGAATGTCTTACAACTACAGCATTTGAAAAAATATAGCTTTCTATTTTATAGTTGACAGAATTGAAGGATATGGATAGTTGTCTTCACTTAGCAGTTTTATTATTGAGCCATTTACAAGTTAGACATGAATATAATATACATATTTTCCTAGTGTAGTGTTATGTTCTCCAGAAACTCTCAGATACTTTCTTTTACCGTATACAGATACTCTCAGATACTTTCTATAATAAAAACTGCTTGCAGAGTAGTTATAGATGTTTGTGGCTTTCTAAGATTGTAAATCGAGTTAAGTAGTTAATATGATGCAGTTGGAATTATTCATAAATTTCAAGAACCATGCGGGAAATATGTACTGGAACAGAAAACTCATCACACCTGAAAACAATAATCAACTTACCTTGGATCCGCAATCTAAATGGCTCCAAAACTTGGCAAAATTATATGAAAGGGTTTGGGTTATTTACACTTCATACAATTTTCAATCCTTAATTACAAAAAAAAAAATAAAATATTGCAATATTATTGATATTACAAAACATAGTAATATTTTCACATAGAAGTTGCTACAAACAACTAGAAAGGAAAAATTCTAACCTCCACCTCACATTCCCCTCCCTCGGCTGCCCCCTACTACCATTGATCGGCCGGAAAAGTCGTCGAAAAAGTCTCCAAAAAATTGCAGAAACAGTATGAAATAATATTGAAACAGTGTGAAACAGTGCTGAAACAGTGTAGATACAAGTAGCAACAATAAAAATACTAGAAATATAATAGATTTGAGTATAAACAATATAGAAAATTATAAAAACAACATAAAAATGGTAGAAAAAAATGTACAACAAAAATATTAGAAGTAGTGTGGAGAAAAAGTGTAAAAACACTGTAGAAACAGAGTAAATTCTTTAAAAATAATAAGACAAGAAAGAAATAACTGAAATAATATAGGGCAAAAATACCCCCACTTACTATTACGGGCAGAGGCGGACCTATGTGTCTGAGTGGGGTGCATTGGCACCCCCTAGAATTGGGCAAATTCTTGTGTATACATGTAACTTCGTGGAAAAAAAAGTAAAAAATATGTGTCTTGGCACCCAGTAAAAAATCACCGTTAGGTGCACCATGCAGCAAATGAATCTTAAAAAATTACCTATGTTTGACACCATTATACAAATTTCGCTACTTCGTTTAGGTTGTGATTTCTTTTTCCTTTCTGCCTTTTAATTCTATCTCATTTTCTTTCTGCATATTCTTTTTCTCTCCTTGTTTTGGACTCAACGATACTACAAAAATACTGAAATTAGTTGCTCCATTAAACTTGAGAGTTGAAATAGAAAAAAAAAATTCAACACGTGCTAGGGTAAATTAATCATATCAACAAAAGAATAAGCAAAATTGTTTTACTATTTTCACCAACATTATCCAATTGATTGAACTGATTCCTTTATTAGTTAACATTTTAAGAATAAAAAACTTGATAACACAAACTGAGCTAACCTAAAACCAACCTAACTAAACAAAATTTACTCAATACAGACCGAATGAAACAAATATATATCCCTAATCCGGTCGTAAAACAAATATATATCCCTAATCCGGTCGTAGCATTAAGCGATAGATTACACTGAAAGTAATAGTGCACCCGTAATTTTAAAATCCTGAGTCCGTCGCTGATTATGGGAATACGAATCTAGCTGGCGAGATTATATTAATTAATCTATAAGTCACCAGGCACAGAGGATACACGCCTGCTCCCTATGCCACAACCGCTAAGCTGGTACAGGCGTAGGATGCAAGGTATACATCCCGCCGCCTTAGATTTTATAATCTCCTAGTTAGAGTTTTGTATAGGGGCATTTACAAAAATACCCAATGAACCCTAATTATTTACATCACATTACCCATTATATTTTTGCCCACTATTTATTTACATTGTATGCCCATTCCACTTAAAACACCTTCTCTCTCCCCTGTTACCATCATTTTCTTTCCCACAACGTTATTCTTCAGCTCTTTCTCCCAATTTATCAAAGGAAAAAAATCTAGTGCTAATGGTCACTTTCAGCTGCAGTAAATTAAGGTCTAATACAATTCAAACCAATCAAGTTACAAAGGTTGACCGAAAATAGTAATCATGACATAACGTGCAAAACATGAAAACACGGATGAAATGTAAAACTCACTTGAAAGAAGAGAGAAACTCAACAAACACGGAACGGCGTCACATGGTACACCCAGAATCCAAATACACGTTTTCTCCGAACTCCGTTTCTTTAAATTTTTTATTTAAATTTTCTTTTGTATACCTTTCTAGTATACAGTATACCTGAATAGTATACTTATTTAGCTTGTGTAACTAGGCTTGCCTGCTAGGTAAGTATACAAACACTTTGAGTTTTTTCTAGAATTATTTTCAATCACAAATACCTTGATATTTGAGTAGTGTTGACTTGCTTATTCATTACATTGTTGATGTTAGTCTTTCAATATTCTGTTAAGTGAGAGCAGCCAAGGCTAGTGGACCAAATTAAAAGAGTATACTATTGCGGTATACTAGATACTAGAAGGGTATACAATATAAAATTCTTTTTTTTTAAATTTTTATTCAGATTTTCTTCTGTATACCGTCCTAGTATACAGTATACCCCAATGGTATACTTATTTAACTTGTACCACTAGGCTTGCATGTTAGAAAGGTATACAAACACTTTGAGTTGTTTCTAAAATTGGTTTCAATTACACATTTCTTGATATTTGAGTAGTGTTGACTAGCTTATTCATTACATTGCTGACATATGTTAGTCTTTCAATATTCTGTTCAGTGTAAGCAACCAAGGCTAGTGGGACAAATTAAAGGAGTATACCATTGAGATATACTGGACATATTTTTTTTATGTATACCTTTTTAGTGTATAGTATACCCTAATGGTATATTTATTTAACTTGTGCCACTAGGCTTGCATGCTAGAAAAAGATACAAATACTTTGATTTTTTCTAGAATTGTTTTCAATCACAAATTTCTTGATATTTGAGTTGTGTTGACTTACTTATTCATTACATTGTTGACACTCTGTTAAGTGAGAGAAGCCAAGGCTAGTGGGACAATCTAAAGAAGCATACTATCGGGTATACTAGATACTAGAAAGGTATACAAAATAAAATCTTTTCTTTAAACTTTTGATTCAGATTTTTTTATGTATACCTTTTTAGTATACAGTATACCCCAATGGTATACTTATTTAACTTGTTCTATAAGTTAATATATGTATTGCATCCTTAAAATTCAAACCAAAATTCAATTGTACTATGCATATACAAAGAAAATGATATGACTAATAGAATCAAAAATTGAAATAAAATTTTTTATTTTGCATACCTTTTAGTATATAATATACCTCAATGGTATACTTCTTTAATTTATTCTATAACTTAATTAGCATCAGGCTATACTACATAATAGAAGGTATATAGAAGTAGATAATTGATATTATCTTATAGGACAAAAGAAAGTATTACACTATTGGGTATACTGTTCACCAGAATGGTATACTAGAATAAAATAATCTCTGGTAAAAGAGAATAATATTAAGGCATATTGTATAATAGAAATGTATACAAAAGAAAGTGCTCTATGAACATCATAACAATTAAGGCGGTTGGAGGATGATGAGCGAAGTGCAGATCTTTGAAACTAATCCAAGCAAGTTATCTGCAACATTTGTGTGCAAAGACAAAAGGTGTAGCAAGTAATCCTACAGTTTCACCTTGAGAAGGCAAAAAACACTAATTGCACCTCAGCAGTGATAGTTATGTTTGCAAGGGAAATTTCATTCTACCAGACTACAGGCATAATAGCTAGCCAAACAATGTTGGAAAGAAATGGTATGCTCATGGGTGACATACAAAAGGTGCAGTAGGAAAGGAAGACAAAATGTTGGACTTAACAACATTTGTCATCATTAACGACATCATCAAACCAAAAATATTTGAAGAGATATTGCTCTATCAATTGTGGCAACAGAAGCTGTGCTCAACTGCAGTCGATTGGCATAAACAAAAAAGCTCAGTTGAACAGCTTGACATACACCACTTAAAACAGTAAACATCAAAAGTCATATAACAAATTACATGCTATGACATTCATTATCACCAGATCCTATAGACGATAAACTCCACAGTAGAGTTGAAACATAGATCTACTAATCGGCTGGAAAGATGAAACAAAAGCTGTCCAATCCCGATGCATCAAACACATAATCTTCATGATCTAAGCAAAGGCGAACACACTTCCTAGCTATAACAGCCAACAAGAACATCTCGCAAGCATGATTACAGGAATAAAGCATGACACGTGACAGCCAAAGAGAGCATCTGTCAAGCATCACTAAGGGAACCGGAATGAAAGATGAGATAACAGACCATCTCATTCTGAGGACTGTAATTTCCATATTCATGCAAATGAAAAAAGACCAAGGTCTGACAAGTTCCAAGACGCAGGATCAACTGACCATCTCAGGTATATTTTGTTTAAGATAATAATAATTGAACTACTCATTTGCTCGATAGCATCGCACACGTTAATCCAAACACAAAAGGGTATACTAAAAGAGAATACAATATACCAAAAATGTATACTTCTTTAAAAATAATAATAATTAAAATATCTATGTCTTCTGAAATAGTTTGCACTTGGATTCGAACACAAAAGGGTATACCGAAAGAGTATAAAGTATATCAAAAGAGTACTTTGTTCAAAGCAACAAAAACTGAAATATTTGTTCGCTCCGTAGCATCTCACACTTTGATCCAAATACAAAAGGGTATACCGAGAGAGTATACAGTATACCAAAAAAGGTATACTTTGTTCAAAACAACAAAAGCTTAAATATTTATTCGCTCGGTAGCATCGCACACTTTGATCCAAACACAAAAGGGTATACCGGAAGAGTATACAGTATACCAAAAGGGTATACTTTGTTCAAAACAACAAAAACTGAAATATTTATTTGCTCAGTAGAATCGCACACTTTGATCCAAACACAAAAGGGTATACCGGAAGAGTATACAGTATACCAAAAGGGTATACTTTGTTCAAAACAACAAAAACTGAAATATTTATTTGCTCAGTAGAATCGCACACTTTGATCCAAACACAAAAGGGTATACCAGAAGAGTATAAAGTATACCAAAAGGATATACTTTGTTCAAAGCAACAAAAACTGAAATATTTATTCGCTCGGTAGCATCGCACACTTTGATCCAAACACAAAAGGGTATACCATAAGAGTATACAGTATACCAAAAGGGTATACTTTGTTCAAAACAACAAAAACTGAAATATTTATTTGCTCAGTAGAATCGCACACTTTGATCCAAACACAAAAGGGTATACCAGAAGAGTATAAAGTATATCAAAAAGGTATACTCTGTTAAAAATATACCATATATATTACAAAGCTATACAATATAAAAACACACGTTAAACATAATTTCATTCATGCATTACATTATTTATATCAATTAATTAACATAACATACTACTTTTGTTATTTTTCCACCGTTTATTTTCAAAGTTACAATGGCAACATTGATCAATCCAAATAACGTGGAAATTAAGTTTTAAAGTAAAACTATTTAAAATCAGAGGGCACGTTTGCACTGTATACCCATATGGTATATTAATCTTAGTAGTATACTGTTATGGTATCATTTTGTGTTGATAGTAGTTTCATGTTTTATTGATCCAATTCAATGAAAACAACTCCTCAACCGGTGTCACAAGGTCCATCATAGCGAATGGACATAGTAAACCTTTATTACGGGAAAAGGCAAGAAAAAGAAATGCTCCATATGTACATAGTATATATGCATTAAAAGGTATCTTTTCCTAAATTACTCTTCTTCCACCGCTGCTTGTACTAGCAGTAGTCCAACTCCAACTACTTTAACTAGTTTCACACGGGCAGAATCACAAGTAAAGTAGGGTCATCTACAATCTAAAACACCAGGCTTAAGCCACTTCAGGTAGATGACTTCATGCTCGGACATAGACAAAAACAGACTCACATTTGACAAACCAAGGCAAGAGAGTTCAGATGACCTCAAGTACAGACAGATTTATACTTCAAACCAACACACACAATTCTTTTCTTGGGAGATACATGACATTTTTACAGTAAACATCTATTGACAAATCCATGTGATTCCAAGTAGTATCTGTATACAAGGAAACAAAGCACATCATATATCCAATATCAAACAAAATCTTCTTCCAATGGCTTGAGCATTACATGTGAAATTCAATAATAGCTTTTGGTAATGGGTACCTATAAAGAAAATAAACAAATTATTCTTTGATAAAAGAACGAAAGAGAAATAAACATCTATGCTTATATGAATAGGAAAGCTGAAGCAAAAGAAAGAAAATAAATGCTTGGCAGTATGATAAGTAGGCATTATTTACAAAACACGTCAAAATTCCACAAGTTTCAAATAAGAAGAAAAAGGTAATTGGAGTTGAGAAACTGTAACAATTAGAAAGACAACCAAATTCAATCAACAACTAAGAACAGAGCAATAATACAAAAACTATACGTGGAGGTGCTTTTGACCATATAATGCAATTCAAATGAAACTAGAGACTTTGCTACATGTTAATCTACTTTTGGTTCAATTAATGCCATTTTTCATTTCTTCAATTTACGCTGACTGTACCAACAAAAGGCTACTAAAGAACATGAGCTATTTTTGATTCATTGCATACTACATAGTTACCTAGATGGAAACTACAACAGGATGTACACCAAAATCATTAAGTCCACAATAAGTCATGAAGCTAACAGAACATCATGTGAATGAAAGGTTACTTAAACTTATTACATAGAATTAATTTCAAGGATCCAGTATATTCCAATCATTATAAACATAGCACAAGTCAATATTTACCAAAGGCTACTTGGCACGAAACATTCAAATTCCAAGATGTCGATTGTTCTCATTTTTTGTGTGTGTGTGTAATAGGCATATGTGATATGTCTAAATAACAATTAAGTATTATGCTAACATAATTCCATATCTTACCATGATGTTATCTGTAGGACTCGTCTCATTTGAACCCTTGAATTAATAACCATGTTGATTGCATCAGACTGTAAGCTTGTTATACACAATACAACTTAGGAATGAACAACAAGCTTTATTACAATATATAGCTATATACTTAGAAATTGAAAACACTAGACATTCAGGAATTGCATATTTTGTGAAGCTGAAATTGAGAAATGTCAATTGTAGTTATAATCTAATGCTTATACCTAAGCTTTTCCCCTTTGCACTTAGAGTGAGGAGCGATCCAAATCATGAGTGATGCAGGGGAATCCAGAAACGCTTCCAGTTTAGGAGGCTAATCTACATTTCCTGTCAACTTCACATAAAATAAAGGCACTCAGATCTTGCACAAAAATGCACCTAGTTTTACGAAATAAAAAAAAAAAGAATAAAAAAATAGTTGTTGCAGCAGAAATAGTTGGGATCAAGGCGTATACTTTTTTCTTTTTTCAGTGTCATTACTTATCTACTATAAATTATTTCCCTATTGCATTTGGTACTGCAATCACTTTATAGATAAAATAGTTACACTTTACATTGATTAAACTGATGAATATTTTTTTCATGTGTTTAAATATTTGCAAAAGGAAATTCATTCACTACTCGCTATCTTCTAATGGGTTTATAACTTAAATTTCAGAATGTATGCATTATCTTCATCCTTCAAGCAAGTCAATAACCGAACTTGCACTATTGACTCAACCATTTCATGTAATTACACTATTTTTATCATCAATGACTACCTTTATAGCCTTCACGGAAAAGAATCATGGTCAAGGTAAAGCTATGAGTATAATTATTCTGGAGATATCTAACTACAACAACACTGCCAATCTTCTCCAATGTAAGCCAGATCACATGACAAAATATAAAATAACATCATCCAATTAAGGCCAAAGCACAATGAACCACTAGATTCAACTCAAATAAGATGCCAAGGCATTAGTCTAAAACTCAATTTTCATACATACCTGCTGAAGAAGATTTGAAAGAACTCTGAAAAGCTTAGGGTATGCTGCCAGAAAGAAATATCTATAAAAGCACAAAATAAATATAAAGAGGTATAAACCTCAAGAGTTATGAACACCTCAATAAGATAAAGGAATTTATATTGAGAGCTCAAACTAACAGGTATATGCATCTGGGTTTGTGCGTAATGGGTGTATAACATAGAGTACTTGATATACACATTATCTTTTTTCCGTCTCTAACACCATTGAAGCAATGAGGGAACTAGAATGTGTAATAATAAAATATTTCTAAAAACTCACTTGAACGAGCAGAATGGTTAGACGAACGACCAGATTCGCCAACAACCAACAAGATCACTAATAAAAATAGTCATTGCCTCACGGCTAGATCATCACCCAAGCTCCCTCGTTATCGCAGTACCACTCCTCCGCCAAGAACCACGGTAGGAAATCCATCATAGTAGTGGTGGAATCAACAAAATGGAAATAAAATGAGAAAAAGAACGGGGCAGTATGATCAAAAACGAAAAAGTAAAGGATTTTTTAGGGGAAATTACCTTGAAAAATGCATAGAGGAGAGCGAGGCGAGGCCGTTGTTGTAAGATTTGGCCGAAGAAGTTAAGAGTCACTGGAGTTAGGTTTTGGCCTCCCTATTAAACCTCGATCTATGCCAAACCAGCGACTCTTTGGGGAAAACAATGCCATATCGGAGAAGAGGATGCCAAGATCATTCCGGGAAGGTATAACTTAGGTGGAGAAGGTGGAAGTCGATGATGGTCAATGGCGGAGAAACGATGGTTTAGAAGTGGAAGCCGGTGGTAGCTAATGTTTCTGGCAGTTGTTAAGAGGCTTAAGGAGTGTGAGTCAAAAAATGAGAGAATGGAGTTTGTTGATTATTCAGGAATTGGGGAAAATGGGTATTCATGTAAATAAAGTTGATCCAATGGGCATGGAGTGTAAATAAAATTTACTAAATGGGTATGTGGTGAAATCAAGTTTAAAATGGGTAAAAATATGTAATATTTTTATAAAGTATGGGTATATGGTGTAAAATCCCCTTTTGTATATACCACCATATTGAGTTTATAGGCCCATGAGACTTATTAGTCTTTGTATTTTACCATAATTTAGACTGAGTAAATCTCTAATATAAATACTCTCCTCTCATTGTATTGTACATTAAGTGATTCACACCAAATTCGACTATTCTCAATGAATAAAATTACTACTTTCTGCTTATTACTTTTCTCTCAATATTTACTTGTTTTTCCTGCGTATTTATTGTATTGCTTGTGATCCTCTAAAAATTTAATTATTTTACCAAAACGATCAAATTTAGGCCTAAACATACACTATTATAAAAAAATGATACATGGAAACAATACATACATGCAAATACAATGTTGATACATACAGTGTAATAAAAAGAAGTAAAAAAAAAAAAAAAAAAAAATAGCAGATCTGACCGAAAACACCACAGCTAATTCCTACATAAATTGACTTCCCACCAAACGACCCATTAATGGGATAATTGTGCCAAGTTGTTAAGTACTGCTACTTTATAAGAAATGACTTTGTTAATGAATAATGACTACTATTTCTCAAACTAATTCGGCTAACATCGGCAATTTTATTTTGTGAGAAACAAGGTCAAGAATGGAGAAGAAGAAAGGGATGAATATCGCCATAATCCATCCGGATCTCGGAATCGGTAATATTTACATTTATGATTCCATTTTGCATTTATTAGCAGCACATCAAAACCCCTCCTTTTAATTCTTGATATAGCTGACCCGATGTACTAGTAGTTGATTGCTTTATTGTAAAGGAAAATAATACTCTTTAAGTTCAAGAAAAAGTATACGCCCCTATGTTGGTTGGAGGTAACATGTACCCGTGGAATTAGTTGAGGTGCGCACTATATACCATAAAGGGACTTTTCGTGTTGTTAGGCTTTTTCATAACTTGTTTGGCCTACTGCAATTATTCTGAGATAATATAATGTGCAGATATATGGGATAATTGAAGCACATTTTATCTTGTGTCTAGTGTTTTCGTCATTTTTTCCACTCCCCCTGTCTGACATATTATGCTGTTTAGGTGGAGCTGAAAGGTTAATTGTTGATGCTGCTATGGAACTTGCTTCTTTGGGCCACAAAGTTCATATTTTTACTGCACACCATGATAAAAATCGATGTTTTGAGGAGACTCTGTCTGGTTAGTGTTCTTACTTTCTGCGCACATGACAAAGAATAGTCCATTGTGCCCTTACTTGACTGACAAAAATATACATTGCACACTTTTCAGGTGTCTTTGATATTACAGTATATGGTGGTTTCCTTCCCCGTCACATCTTCTATCGGTTCCATGCAGTATGTGCATACTTGCGGTGTATGTTTGTTGCTCTCAGCTTGTTGTTTATGTGGCCTTCCTTTGATGTAATACTAGCAGATCAGGTCTCTGTTGTCATTCCACTATTGAAGTTAAAGAAGTCTGCAAAGGTACTTGAATGGCTCTGATAAAATCAATTGCTAAGATATGTTCATAGAGAATATATGAAGTTTATACCTCATGCAGGTTGTATTCTATTGCCATTTTCCAGACCTCTTGCTAGCGCAACATACAACTACTCTTAGAAGGATATATCGGAAACCTATCGACTTCATAGAAGAAATAACAACAGGTTTTTCATGGCATTGCCTCTTTGATGTTTTTTTTCTCTTTAGCTGAAGTTTTACTTGTTTTTACTTATCGTTCAAGCATCTGCTGCTTCTTTGATTGCTTGGTCAACTATAGGAATGGCAGATTTAATCCTGGTTAACAGCAGGTTTACAGCATCTACTTTTGCAAGTACCTTCAAGAACCTAGATGCACGTGGGATTAAACCGGCTGTTTTGTACCCAGCAGTCAATTTGGATCAGTTTGAGAAACCTAATGCTACCAAGTAAGAGACATCTTTCTAGGTCTGATTGCAATAACACAACAGAATTCACATTTTTTTCTTCAATTTTCAAATGCATTTGCCCCAGAGTTCCTGCCTTTCCATGTTCTTGCCCCTCTTAAAAAAAAGGGGGGCGGGGAGAGGGAGAGGGAGAGAGAGAGAGCGAGGTTACTCCATAGAGCTCAAAGAAACACAACTAATACATCAGACACTAGTATAACTTCAGTTGTTCATTTTTCCCTTCGTAGACATTCGATAAAACTGGCACGATACAGATAACTTCAGTTTTCATTTGCTTCAGGCTGAACTTTCTATCCATCAACCGATTTGAGAGAAAAAAGAACATAGAATTGGCAATATCTGCCTTTGCCATGCTTCACGCCCATGAAGTCCATGATAGTCAAGGAGTTAACATGAATGATGTTTCCTTGACTGTTGCAGGCAAGTTTATTCAAATATCGAGTTCGATATATGCTTCATTATCCACCAACATTTTCTTGCATCTGTTTTGCTTCTGTCTTTTTTTTTTTGGCGCTCAAAGTTTTGATAAAGCTACCTTTTGATGTTCCGTTAACACCTTAGATGAATTTGAAGTATGCTTCAATAAAAGAAGTCCAAGATACCTATTGTCTATAATCACCAGCAGAATTTCTCAAAAGCAATCTTCTTGTAAGTTCATGGAGCTCTTCTTGCTTTTCATTTCAGGTGGCTTTGATAATCGCCTTAGAGAGAATGTCGAGTATCTGGAAGAACTGAAAAAGTTGGCTGAAAAGGAAGGTGTTTCTCAGCAGGTCAGATTCATCACATCTTGCTCTACTGCTGAGAGAAATGCACTCCTTGCCGAATGCCTATGTGTTCTTTATACACCAAAGGTATGTCTGATTTCATCTCTCTTCAACGTGGAAATGATATTTTTCTTGGGATTGACTTTTAATTGTTTGATGTGAGAAAGAACCTCTGCGTCGATTCTCTTTTTTTTTTTTTTTGGTCAACTTGAAAGAAGGATGATATTTTCTTTCCTTTTTTCGTCCATTTTTTGGAAGAGTAGGATGAGCATTTTGGCATTGTTCCTTTGGAAGCAATGGCAGCCTATAAACCTGTTATTGCCTGCAACAGTGGGGGTCCAGTGGAGACAATAAAGCATGGTGTGACGGGCTTCCTATGTGACCCTAGCCCACCGGAGTTCGCTTTGGCAATGTCTAAGTTTATTCAGGATCCTTGCATGGCTGAAATAATGGGGCGGGATGCTCGTCAACACGTCTCTGAGTCATTCTCTACCAAGATTTTTGGCCGGCATCTGAATAGATATCTGGTTGATGTTGCACGAGGTAAGAAGGAATAGTATCCTTGCAGACTGCTATCTTAAAAGCAGTGGACCTATTAGGAAGTTATAGTTAGATGAACTCCTCAGGGTGATTGCACTACACTGATTGTGATATAGAAGTAGCTCCCAGAAGTCGGGAAAACGGTCTTTTTCTCAACGAAAATATTCTTAGACTGTCCTTTTCTTAACGAGGATATACTTATTTTTCTCTGTATTCTTCCGAGTATTCATTTTCTGATAGCTGCTTGCATCAATGTTGTATTTACCCCCAAAGGTAGCGGTGGGGTGGTAAGTACTTTCCACCATTAATAAGAAGTTTTGGGTTTGGGCCTTGGCAATGGAGTCACCTTTGGTATAGAGAGCTTTATCTCCAAAATGGGATTTCCCAGTGTGGAGCCGAATTAGTCGGTCTGCAAAGTAGGTGCCGAGATATGGTGAGCAAACGGACAAAAAGTTGTATTCAGGCATCCAGAAGTCCAGTGCAATCCAAGATGTGTTTCACTCAGCCCTCGTCTTATAATCGATCAAACTTTTTACAGAACATACGACATTGGGCATCAGCCATCAATCTTGTTACAAGTTGAAGATGATTTATTAATGTGTACTTCTAAAATGATACTCAGGAATTTCAAAACTAGTGGTCAAGCATTCATACTTGATTAGTACTTAATTGAGTCCTCAACTGAGATACCAAGCATAGTAATATTGCTTCTCCCTTCTTTTCGACTAAAATTTATTTTTCCTTGATACACTGATAATTTACATGCCTTTTATAGTCAAGGCAGAATACTTAAACAGCTCCTATATTCGTATTTGTGTTTGTACTGAACTTGAAGTTGGCCTTCACCTCCCGTTTAAATACTTTAAATATTAGACCAAGTGACCATTAACAAATGTTTCTAACCATTGATCATGCCTTTCTAACCATTGATCGTGCCTATGGAGCATTTATTTACGTGATGTGGTTAAAGGGCAAAAACTTGTAAAAAACGTGTGTTACACCAAACCACATCAACTAATCATGAGCAAGTGATTTAATGAGGTGAAAATTTATCAACATGTATGCCAATATATATCATGTATGTACTGGCTTGGTGTAACCACCCGCTCTGGGTAAATTCTTTTCGAAAGTTAAAGTGTGTGCAATTCACACTTATCGGGAGCCGAGATGTTGTAATATGATCTACATGATTAAAATTAGAAAAAATAAAACAAGGAAAAGACAAAAACTAAATTAAAAGAAAAATAATGAATTTTGAAAAAGACGGTTTAGGAGATTTCGAATTTTAGATTCTCTATTTCAAGTTTAATCACAAAATTTTTAACTCTTCGACGAGTGAACTTTATGTCGAAGCACAACTCGAACTTTCAAATACTTTTTGTTCACTTTAAGTTCATATGCTCATTATTTTTTTCTCAAATTATCAACCAATCATGTTCAAACGGTTCATTGTAATTTTTTAATGATTCCTCAAAATTTAAAACTGTGAGCTACTTTGACGATCACTTGGCACGAATGGTAAATAATATTCTCACAAGTTGTTTAGACCGAGCTATACTAATAAGTCATGACCAAGTAATTTATGATTTGAAAAAATATGTATAATCAACAACAGGGGCGGATCTTACTCTTAATTTGCGATTTTCGGGAACCCATACTCCTACAAAACTAGGTATATTTTGTAGATATTTTATAAAATATGTCTAATATGATGTTTGAAAACTCATACTATAAAAGTTTAAATGGTTCATTTGATCAGGCGGTGGTTCACTTGCACATAAAAATATGAATCAACCCTCATTTAGATGTCGTTTAATATGTGTTTCCTTAATATCTCATCATTTAAAATGATAATTAACTTATATAAATAATTTTTTCAACAAAGGTTGTGACTATTTTTGGGATGCTGTAATTCCGCGTGGTGAACCCATGCTCCGAAAAACCTAGATTCGCCTCCGATTAACAATAGTTAAGTGGGAAAACTGTATTTGCAAACATAAGACATTGACATTAAAATGTTGAGGTAACCAAGTGACAATAAATAAAGTTGAAGGGGCAAAATGATGAGCCACGTAAATTGAGGTTGCTCATCAATATTATAACCATCTGTTTAGCATTGTCTCTCAGAAAAAACCCTAGGAGTTGTGTAAGCACTAAGCAGCCGTCTGAGAGTTTCAGCTTTGCTCCAAAAATGGTAATTTACAGAATAATTAAATTTGTTGTACAATATTTTCAATTCAATCATAGCAAAATTAGCAATCTCTAATAATTAATTTTTGTTTTTAATTTGCAGACGTTTAAGAGAAGAAATGGAGGTCGTAACAAGCATGGCCGTGGCCATACTAAGTTCATCCGTTGTTCCAATTGTGGCAAATGCTGCCCTAAGGTCCTTTTAATATTTTAATCTAATCTGTTTATGTTTCTCTTTCCGTATCGAGTTTAAGTTATATATACTGTCAGTGTAAAAGGATCTCGATAAAAAGTGGGATCTGTAATCTTGAAAATAAGACAGATTACTTGCTACTACAATAGGTATAGGTGACCTGATAGTGTTAAAAGAAAATTTTACAGTAATGGTATTTAGGGGTGTTGAAGCTAGAAATAACTGATTTCTTGGTTATTATAAAAAGGAAAAAAAGAAGATTGGTGCTCAATACATACATAAAACACTATTTTAGATATTGAGATGAAAGTGTGTGATGGTTTTGGATCCTTACAACATGCTAAGTATGATGTTGTTCCTGTTAAGGTATTGTTGATGTATTTTGATATTGGGCCTGTTGTGTGTTTTATTTGCGTAATGAGATCTACGTTATCTAATGAGCTTCTACTTGTTTAGTTGTGAACCTTTAGTTTTGGGGAATCACCATTTTTTCACAAGAATATGTTGATTAGTGCTGCCTGAAATTTGTCCCAATAGAGGAATGGTTACAGTGGTTATATAGTTCAAACGCTGTCTAGTTTGGGATTGAGGATTGGTAGATTGACTGACATGCAGGGAGGCAGAGTTGTAAATGGGTGCTGCTTAGGCTTCTTGCCTTGTTAATTGGGTCTGATAAAAGCGGTCTGCATTGTCAGCAGTAAATCGGAAACTTAGCTGTTTGATGGTTCATGTTATTTAGCGTAAATTCATATTTTGGAAGGCTGTTTTTGTGTTATATCTGAGATCTAGTGTAAATCCTATTTCTATCTGTCATATATCTTATCACCAACGTGTTTTATCAAAAAAACATCTTATCACTGTGGTAAGAAGAGAGGCCTCAGTGTGGCTTCTCTTTCATTTAGCATTCCAATCATGTTTTGGTGTTTGATATAAGACCAGTTTTGATGAGACTATGTAACTTAATCTGATGTCTTCTGCTGCTGCAATGCAGGACAAAGCCATCAAGAGGTTCCTTGTTAGGAATATTGTTGAGCAAGCAGCTGTGAGGGATGTGCAAGAAGCTTGTGCTTTTGAATGTGAGCTTCTATTTTCCTTCTTTATTTCATTGCTTGTTTTTGTTTCTTGGAGCCAGGAGCAACCCTTTCCCACTCTGCTCCCATGTGATCTTCTTGGAGTGTTAGCAATGTTTATGCTCATACATCATTTTGACAATGAGCTAATAAGAAGTCTTTTTCGTGCAGCATACACTCTGCCTAAGCTTTATTTGAAGATGCAATATTGTGTGTCATGTGCCATCCACTCAAAGGTTGTTAGGGTCCGCTCTCGAACTGATAGGAGGGTCCGTGAGCCTCCACAGCGATTCAGACGCCCAAGGGTACTATATTTTCTCTATTTGTGTTTAAAGTTTTTCTGCTATCTTAATTGAGATCGAAGGTTAGGAGCAGCTTTCAATTTTTTTGTCCATCCATTTTGAAAATGAAAAAGTGCAGCCTCAAATGACACTGCTTTTAGGCTGACCTAAAAGAGTAGAAAAACGCTTGGCTTACCCAATGCCTCCCATACTTTTTATTGCTGCTGAGCTTTTGCCTTATTCTCTGGCTGAACCAAGAAAAGAGCAGTAATTAAAATGATTTCCTAATGGAGCCTGTTCTTTTGGCTACCGCCAAGGTGTTGACTTATTCTTTGGCTTAACCTGCTTGTGCAAGATTCTGGGCTTGTCACTGCTCTGTGCAACAGACATTTAGAACTTCAGTAAACCAACCTTGTTCTTCTGCTAAACTTGAGCCTGCTCTGTGCATCATATATTGTGAACTTTAGTGAACCTATCTCGTTCTTCTGCTTAACTGAAACTTCTTTGTGGTTATTTCAGGATGATGCTCCAAAGCCTGGTCAAGCTCCACGGGCTGCTGGAGCTCCTCCAACAGCAGCTCGTACTTAAGTGCCTGCTGTTTTAATCACCTTGTTTGGCTTCGGATTCTAGATAATGTGAAAGTTACTTTTGCAGTTTTGTTATGTGCCATGTTTTGAGTACTTTTCTCAGTTCAGTTTAATGAAGCCGTGTACTGTTATATGGTGCAAATTTTTGTTGGAGAATGAAGAGATTTTACTTCTATGAGTGCATTTCAGAATTTCTGTTTGCTCGAGATATTGCATCTGCCAGATGTGGCAAATAATCAGATTTTCTGACTGAATCGGATGTCCGAATACCATATTTAAACCATGTTATATTAGCATGTTTGTGTTGGGATTTGTCATGCAAGGCCATGATGTAAGGCTTCTCAAACAGACAGCTTTTGCACATCAAATTTTGACAGTCATCTTTCTGCTGAGAATGTTTGGATGCCAGGTCGTTCTAAATCTGTATGAATTACGTAGAGAAGTGCTTTTTCATCACAAGGTTTAGTTAGTGGTTACAGGTACACGTATCTTTATGGTGTTTGAGTAGGACGTTGTTTAAGAAACATCTACCCTCCATTCTGTAGCATAGAAATATTGGCTAGAGGTATAGATTCTTTTGCACTCAAAATGCAATAATTTTGAAGCTCACTGCAGAAATTCTCTCTCGTAACTGAGACATATTAAAGGCTGTTAAGGGTCTCCTAACAGTTATCTGTCCTTGGGGCTTTGAACTAGTAGTATAGAGAGTATGACACGCGATATGTGTGGTAGGTGTACTCATGGCTTCAGACCTTGTGGCTTATAAAAACTTGGTATTTATTTAGGTGGAGGAGGTTATTGATTAGATAAGCGGCATAAAAAAGTTTGGTATCTAGGTGGAGAAGGGTAGAGAGATGAGCTATTATCCACAGAGTTTTGAATTGTGAATCGTAAATCTTTGTCCCTAAGGGATCGCTTGGTTAACAGGATGAAGAAGTGTTCTCTCAGTCCCGTTCCTGCTGTAGCTGTAGTATCTGGGGCATTTACTCCAAATCGCCCAACTGGATAGCAGTTCCCCTCGACTCGACCTAATTGCATTCCATCTTTTTGTATAAACTCTGTATGAAAATAATGTTGTGTCTTTGATTCTACCTTGCAATTTATCAAGGTTCCACGTAGTTTAAGGGGCCAAAAGCTATAACATAAAGGGGCATTATCCAAACAAACAGAATTTGTCTGATTTGTTGTAGCTTTCCTTTTCCTCTACTATACTGTCATGTCACAAGGAAGATACACGTTTAAACTGTGAACCAGTAAGTTGCTGGGTCTATGACAGTAAAATAGAAATCAGTCTACGGATTGTTTTATGTACAAATAAAGGAAGGGATATGTTTAAAAAAAGAATTTTGGTTACACACAAGTTAAGTGTATAGATGGAGAGAGATTGAAGAATGACATAATCCTTACACTTGTATGGTCGCTGAGCAACAGAATTCTGAAAAGGACGAAAAGGATAACAATATTTGTTTTTTCCTCGTGCGTACAAGCATAGCTTTAAGTCCAAATATCTTAATTCGAGGTTGTTAATGTCCCACAACGGATCAAGATGTGTTACGGTCTGATGTGTGTCCTAACCTTGAAGATAGGATTCAAATTTAATAGAGTAATTTCTTTTCACTTTTATATACTCCCTCCGTTCCACTTTAGACGAACCCATTTGATTTTGCACGGAGTTTAATAAAAAGAGAAGACTTTTGAAACTTGTGGTCTAAAATAAGTTGTAGATATTTGTGTGGCTACAAATCATCTAGGCATGCGTAAAAGTGAATATTTCTTTCCAAATTTAGAAAGAGGTCATTCTTTTTTAAACAGACTAAAAAGTAAATAGGTTCATCCTTTTTGAAACGGAGAGAGTATGTGATTTATTGGTTTGCAGAATTACACTATACGTTAGACTATGATTAGAGTTATCACTGATAGAAAAAGATAAACAAGATGAGACTATGTTCATGTGCTTGAGAAGTAGTGCGTCCAAAATCCAAATGCTGCATTAGCTTTGAGGATTTATTAGCTTTTCAGACCCTCCTAACTAAACACTATGCTGTTTCGTGTGAGAGTTTTATATTGGGATTATGGTTCCTTAAGTTAATAAGTGTGTACCCTTTCAAAAAGTCTTAAACTTTTAGATGAAATAATTATTAATTTGAACCATAATGATGGATTATTGCTAAATGTCATCAACACTTATTGATGTGCTTGTTAGGACATGCATTTTGTTAAAATTCATACCATGCTGTCGAGATTTTACTAAGAGATGTAAGTGAAAATAAAGCTTTTTAAGTATAGTGAGAACGTTGTTTTTAAGAATTGATACAAAAAGAAAAAAAAAAAAAAAAAAAAGAGAGAAAAGGGAAAATTAGAAGTGCTTCTTGTTTAAGTATATGTACTTGAACAGATCTTAAATCTTATCTTTATATAGGTATATCTCATGTTACGTATGCAATATTAATATCTGCTGTGGGTAAGCCTAATTTACTCTTTCATAATTTCTTCAATAGAAAGAGAGAGAGAGTTCCAAACTCCTTTTTGCGACAAGCAAGTTGGTGTTCACATGGTCTCACCTGATATGCTACACTGGATAAACTATATATGCTTACAATGTACAGTAATTAATGGCTAGTTACAACTTATTATGAGCACTTCTATATAATTGTTGTTTAAGTGACACAGCTTATCAAAGTTAAGCTCTTATTTTTACTATATTATCTAAGGATGATGAACTCTGTGGTAGTACAAGTTAGTAGTATAAATGGTTTATTTTAGTGTCATCTTTCTAATCATGCTTTGGTATTTATTTTCTCACAATTTGTTAAATCGTACTTGAAATTAATATAGTAGATGCCAGAAAATTATTTCTTTCGTCAATTTGAGTAAAATGTGATGCACGTTTTTACGTTTCAAGTGCTAAATTAATACTCTATCTGTCGCACTTTGTTTGTCATGATTCGGATTTTGAAGGTCAACAAGTTTATCTTTAACCGTATTTTTTATATATATCATCTATATATTTTGAGTTATAATTTATTGTGACTTATAGTACTTTTTATATAGTTTTTAAATATATAAATTTTATTTTTAAAAGTTAAAGATTTTATATTCTAATGTACGGTCAAGATACTATAAACCAAATATATATGCGACAGGATCCCAAACCCAGATGGTCCACACCCCCTCTCCCTCCCCCCACAAAAAAAAAAAAAAAAGTCAGAATTCTGAACTTATGAAGTACTAAACTTTTATTTGCATTCAAACATAAAAGTCAAATATTGAAGATTAAATTAATTTTCTTATCGCCTGTATGATGGCATGGAAGAAAATAAAGTAGTACATGATATGTAGATAAGAACAAAATCACTATAAATCTTCATTATTGTTTGACTACTTTGCTATTTGTAGATGGTTTAATGATTTGGTACTGAAAATAAAATTGTTAATAGGACGAATTTATTTGACTCAATTGACTAAAATCAAATAGAGTACGTGCGTAGAATAATAAATAATCATTTGCTTGATTGATAATTTTTTTGTCCTATTACAAAAATATCCAACTGTTATTATTATCCTATTCATATGATGCTTTGATGCTTTCGATAGTATTTTTATTCTTTTTTTTTTTTTTTCAAACAATCGATAGCTCCTATTTTAAATCATTCAACTTATTTTTTTTGCCTTTAGTATTATTTCTCTTGTAAGCAAAGAAATATCATGACATATTTAATTATGTGTCGATTTTTTTCTTCTTTCAAACTCTAAGTCTAGTCAAACAACACAAAGAATATTAACCTAGATTTCACAAATCTTGAAGCATTAAAAAGACAACTAAATTAGATAAATTCACTTATTTTCTTATTTATCCTCACCAATAAAGGTAAATTAATAAATCTCTTAACTATTTTGTCATTAGAATAAAATCCAGGAAGAGTTCCTGATTCTCTTTCCTTTATTGTGAATTTTTTCCAAGTGTAGTGGGGTTCATATCGTAATTGCTTTTGCAGTTCTGTTTTATCAGAAGATCTACACATGTAATCCACCTTGTTAATTAAAGGCCATTCTAAAATCTTAAAGTAACTGCACAGTTTGAGTCGTTTGGATTAGCTGATTAAAAATAGCTAATAAACATCAATGACTGAAGAATATTTTTAGGTATTGAAGCTGATTTTATAAATAAACAGCTACGTATTCAAAATAGAAGGGCTGAAACTAATAATAATTGGTTGACTCGTTTGTAAAATGGTGCTTATAAGATTTTTTTTAATGTTGAAATGACTAAAATACCATTAAAATTAATTAAAATAAACATATAAAAGTATTTCACATGAAAAAAGGTAAATAATAAATACAAAAATATTTCATGGATTATAAAATAAATTCGGGTAAAATAATAAAATACTTGATCAAACAAGTGCTTAAACTAAACACTCACAAGTTATGAGTGACCAGCTTATGACTTATGATTAATTTTATCTTATAAGCACTTTTGAAGGAGTCAAACGCGTAGATAAGCTGAAAAAATGTTATAAGGTGGGTTGATAAGTTTAGCCATATACTCATAAAACTATTTCACAAAAAGCCTTTAGAAATTATTTTATTTATATATAATATTCTTTTCTTACACTTTTCTCCATTATATCTTGGCCTAGCAATTTATCTCGTATTTGCTATTGTGATTATCAAGCCTTCCAAAATGACTGCAATTCAGCTGCCCAAATTCTTCGAAATAAATAAATAAATTGACCTCTTAGGGGTCGTTTGGTTTGGCTTTGCTTTTACGCGGGTATTAACTATTAATGCGGGTATTAATAATATGAGTATTAATAATGTGTGTACTAATAATGTGGGTATTGATAATGCGGGTATTAGTTATGTGGATTTAATAATGTGGGTATTAGCCACGCATATATTATAACGTAGGGATTATTTGTTGAATCACTGATAAATTACAAATTAACAAAAAATATTATTATTTAAAATATTTATTTATTCCTTAAATAAAATTTTAAAATATCCTTATTATTTCGAGGGTTAATTTTGTCATTTTGAATTTTAATACCTGCATTATTAATACCCACATTATTAAACCACCTTCTACCCTGCATAAAATAATACATAGATTCTCGCATTAATAATGCGGAATATAAAAAATGCAACCAAACGTTGCACTAATTTTATGCGGGTATTAAATTTTCACAGAAAACCAACCAAGCGCTGTGCTAAATTAACGCAGAGTTTTGTGCAGGTATTAATGTTTAATGAGGGGGCTTCTTTTTACGCGGGTATTAACTATTAATGCGGGTATTAATAATGTTGGTATTAATAATGTGTGTATTAGTAATGTAGGTATTGATAATGCGGGTATTAGTTATGTGGGGTTTAATAATGTGGGTATTATATTATAACGTAGGGATTATTTGTTGAATCAATGATATATTACAAATTAACAAAAAATATTATTAGTTAAAATATTTATTTACTCCTTAAATAAAATTAGAAATATCCTTATTATTATGAGGGTTAATTTTGTCATTTTAAATTTTAATACCTGCATTATTAATACCCACATTATTAATACCACCTTCTACCCCGCATAAAATAATACATAAATTCCCGCATTAATAATGCGGGTATTAATAATGCGGAATATACAAAAACACAACCAAACGCTGCACTAATTTTATGTGGGTATTAAAATTTCACAAAAATCAACCGAGCGCTGCGCTAAATTAACGCTGAGTTTTATACGTGTATTAATATTTAGTACTGTAAACCGAACGACCCCTTGGAGTTGCAAATAACGCGGGTATTAACTATTAATGCGGGTATTAGTAATGTGGGTATTAGTAATGTGTGTATTAATAATGTGGGTATTAATAATGCGGGTATTAGTTAGCGCGGGGTTAGTTATGTGGCTATTATCCATGCATATATTATAACGTAGGGATTATTTTTTGAATCACTGATATATTACAAATTAACAAACAATATTATTATTTAAAATATTTATTTACTCCTTAAATAAAATTTTAAAATATCCTCATAATGAGGGTTACTTTTGTCATTTTAAATTTTAATACATGCGTTATTAATACCCACATTATTAATACCACCTTCTACCCTGCATAAAATAATACATAGATTCCCGCATTAATAGTGCGGGTATTAATAATGCGGAATATACAAAAACGCAATCAAACGTTGCACTAATTTTATGCGGGTATTAAAATTTTACAAAAAACCAACCGAACGCTGCGCTAAATTAACGCGGAGTTTAATGCGGGTATTAAGTTGCTTATCCAGCAACCGAACGACCCCTTAATGTTTAACTATGATTTAGATTTATCCTCAAGTTGAAGCTATATGAGGAGTCAACATAAAATATTCTCCAAAAATATGAGTGACACGGTCAAACCTTTCCATAACGACATGTTTGCTGTTACAAAAGACATGTAATATAACCTAAGAAATCATTTTTTTTAACAACTTGATGTTACATTACAATATACTACTAGTATTATTATAGAGGATGATTATTATAAAAACAGTCCGGCTATATTAAATAAATAATCAACAAAAGATAAAGTTTTCTCAATAATATAATTAGTACTAAACTGACCATTTTCCCTAAATTGCATTATGAGAGTTTTAATAACGTAACAAAAATTTGCACAAACATATAGAATTATGATATCATCTCCTCCAAAGTTGATCACATAGTCTGACATAAAACAGATTTTTTTTTTCCAGAAACCAAATATATACGTACATATATACATACATACATATACATATGTAGAAACGTATATTTTGATTTTGAAGAAGAAAACAAAGGAGGGAGAGGTGGGGGCAATTTATAATTGTCTCTTTCTCCCTTTTTATTCTTCTTTTTCATTAATACAATCAGATTACATAAAAAAAAAAAAAAATTCTATATATAGCTTTTTCCCCATTTTTCCCAAATCCTTTTTCTCTAGAACATTTTGTTATAATGGGTTTCTAAAACCCTTACATTTTAATTGGGGTATAATCAAGATTTTGTTTTTTTAATTAGTTGAGGTACGCATAAGCTGGCGATAAAATGGAGAATTTAGAGGATTGTTGGGTTGTTGCTGAAAGAGCTATAGAAGAAGTGGTGAATTTAATTCATCCAACTTTGGATACTGAAGAAAAGAGAAATGATGTTATTGATTATGTTCAAAGACTCATCAAATCTTCTCTTGGTTGTGAGGTGTTACTTTTATTTTCCCTTTATTTTCATTGTTATTTTGCATGTTTATGTTTTTTATCACGATGGTGTTGAGGCTAGCTTGCTTACGTTGTTGCAATAGTTAAAAAAATCTACTAAAGATATACAAATGTTAAAATTTTGAAGCATAGAGTTTAAATTCTGTATTTGCCTCAGCGTGCACTTTGATTGATGTGTTGTAGCACTGATAGCGTAGGTGTCGGTTCGTCTCAGGTTCAATTCTAAGTGGAGATGAAAAAATTAAGCGATTGCTTCTCGTATGTCTAAGCCTTAGTAGACAAAATTACATGGAATGCATGTTGATGGGAGGTAGTAGGGCGTCTTGGGTTCAATTCTTAATGGAGAGAGAAAAAAAAAACTAGGCGATTTCTTCTCTTCTGTCTAAGTGTTTGGTGGACAGAGTTCCCTGGTACGCATGCTGGTGGGAAGTAGCACGTACCAGGTGAATTAGTCGCGGTTCAGGCAAACTGGCTCAGACGCCACCATTATTTGATTAAAAAGAAGCATAGATGGCAGGTCAAGTGAGCGGATCTTCTCACTGCTGTAATGGGAATTGGAAAAGATTTTAGATATTACAGTTTTTATTTCTCTGTACAGTTGGCTAAATGTTCTGCAGCTAATTCAGTGGTATCTCATAATTTTCATGAGTCTTTGGCATCTGTAGTTGTTTTTTCCATTTCTGTCCAAATGTTCTATCAGGAATTTTTGGCTTTCTAGTGATACCTTCTTTTTGAAAAATGTGGGCGAGTCTGTGGGGGGTGGGGATGGGGGGCTTGGTCAACTTGCAGCAGGTAACAAAAAGATGTTTTACCCTTTCCTGGATGGATTGTTCATATCTGCTGAATAGATGAGCGTCGATTGAATGTTTTTTACAATCTCAAAGTATAATCTAAGATGGTATGAATGTGAAGTTGGGAAATAACGAGAAGGAAAGTAAATTTTCTTTTCTTTTTAGTTAGTACACCATTAACAGCTTTATTTTCTTGTAACTAATGATGGTGTTTATGTCAATTCGCACGCACCTTGATGAATCCACCAAATACCAATTGCCTCTCACTACCACAGGTACTGAGTCACCAATGTTTACGTATAAGAGAAGAATTCACTTAATGTCCACTTTGCTGGGATTCCGACCTTGTTGGGGTGTCTCTCCAGCTCTTCAAATGGGAGGCCACCCCCTGTGGCTACTACAAAATTTGAAATATTATAAGTTCTCTAGCAGATTGTAGTGTTAAGCTCAAGATTTGCTTCTGCAGCTTTATCATCTACTTTTTGGTAAACCAAGTGAGAAGAAGAGTGGTAATTACTAATTACAGATTTCATTGTAATGATCAGTACTAAAAGTGTAACTACTTCGAACTGCATTGTAATTTTTCAATAGTATGTAAACACCTTTCTGGCTAATAGCATCAGGTTTTGACTGCCGCATCGTGTCAGGAGTGATCTTTCAGTAGTCGTTCTAGAGAAGTAGTAGAAATAAGTAGCAGTAAGCTGTTTCCTTATGGATGGGGTTGGCTACTTCCTTAAATATTTTCTTTATTTCGTGTCAAGTAATTTGTTTTTCCTTTGAGCATTCTTTAAGCACCTTTGAACAATTTAAGTTCAGGAAACTAATACGATGTTAACCAACTATATTAGGTTAGAATTGAAGTGCATGATTCATCTTTAATACTTTTCTCTTATAAGTTCTTGGAAATTCTACTACAATTTTAGTGTCAGCCAAATACTATAGGATGCAGAACTTAGTCAATAATGAATCTGTTCGTTCAAGGCTCGAGCAGCTCTACACATTTGAAGTATTCAAGTCTTCTCTAGCTTTATTTGTCCACAGAGAGAGTATATTTGCTTTCAAGTTACGTCCTGCTACATTTGTTGGCATCAGCTTCAATTTAATATTACAGAGTCTGGTGTGCTTGAACTTGAAAGCAAAGCTTATATAGCATCACATGTTATCTTGAACCATGTTACTTTTGTTTTAGGTTTTCTAACTGATGAAGTTTGTATTATGTTGATGTTTCAGACCTTAAACTAAAATATTTTTGTAGATATATCTTGCTTTTCATTACTTAACTGAATTTTGCTGATGGTACTTGTTTATCATACAGGTTTTCCCATATGGATCAGTGCCACTAAAGACCTACCTTCCTGATGGCGATATTGATTTGACTGTTTTTAGCAGTCCTATTATTGAGGAAACATTGGCCCGTGATGTTCTTGCGATTCTTCAGGAAGAAGAGCTAAAAGAAAATACTGAGTATGATGTCAAGGATCCCCAATTTATTGATGCTGAGGTTCTTTCCTGACTATAATCACAGAATTGTATTCAAATCCTCGAATTCTGTAAAACGAACTCAATTGGATGAAGTATTTTACAGTTCTTTGCATTAAAATTATGTTTTAAGAGTTTCTATCTCGATATCCTATCACCTAAGGAAGGTGGATAGTTGATTTTATGCATAGTGGAGTTGTTAGCGTGCCTAACTCTTGGGGGTGGGAGAGGCTTGCACTTTTAGTTGCTTGATGAATGTTAATCGTAGTTGAAGGTTGTTTGTAGAGTCTGCAATATTATCTAATAGTTTAGCTATTCCAATTCATTCATTATTTTATGGTTAATTGATCATTTTTGCTCTGTTTAAAATCGAGAAGTTTGGAATGTCTCTTGGCAGGTTAAACTCGTGAAATGTCTTGTACAAGATATTGTGATAGATGTATCCTTCAATCAATTAGGAGGACTTTGCACACTTTGTTTCCTTGAGCAGGTACGTTACAAAGCTAACTGTCAAGATCCAAATAATCTTGCCCTTATAGGTGCTTGGTTGCTGATCAGTGATGGTGTGTCAATGTGATAGTGCCATTGTACTTTTTTCTCATGTAGACTATTATAAACAAGATGTTTAGCATGTCTTGGTTAGCTGAAACAGCTGGATCTTGGGTGTGGTTTAGTAGAATCTCTACAACAGAGAATGTATCTCTTGTTAAATTTAGGTATTGATTTCACTGACGCAGCACCTTGTTGGATAGAGTGGGATCTTGTGATTGATTGGTTTTTTTTTTCTCTATGTTACAAGACAGTTTCCTCTCTAGTTTCCAGGTTCTAGTGAACATTTATTTGTTTAATATGTGTAGGTGGTCGGTCTTGACAACCATATATTCCTCACTGCAGTATTTCACTGACTTTCTTATCCGTTTTGTGCTTAAAATGAACTATATTTAGCTTTATAATCAACAATAGCGTATCGAGTTAGTTGTTTATTCGTCTCTTTCAGCATAATGTCCTTTTAAATTCACTAGAGTCTGCTTCATCTTCCTTCTATTCTCTGCAAAATTTGGAGAACCAATTCTCCCCCCCCCCCCCCACAATTGATTTTGGCCGATATATTTGTGTTCTTCTGTTTCATATTGAATGAGGCAATAAGCTGCCGATTTTTATTCTTGCCGGCTTCTCTGTTTCTTGGATGCAGGTAGATCGCCTTGTTGGAAAAAATCATCTCTTTAAACGTAGCATTATTTTGATAAAGGCGTGGTGCTATTATGAAAGTCGTATTCTTGGTGCACATCATGGTCTGATTTCCACATATGCTTTGGAAACACTGGTCTTATTTATATTCCAGCAGTTCCATTCATCGTTAAATGGTCCTCTAACGGTAATTACCTGTGCATTTTGACTTTGTGAGTTATGCTTGGTATGCATGCATGAGTTTTTTTTTTTTTTGATATTCCTGTTTTTGCTTGCTTTTAGGTTCTCTATAGATTTTTGGATTACTACAGCAAATTTGATTGGGACAACTATTGTATCAGTTTGAATGGTCCAGTATGCAAATCATACTTTCCTGACAAATTCGGTAAGCAATGCCCTTACTATCATTCTTTGATGTTCCTTGCAATCTCTTTCAGATGTCTACGGTCCTCTAGATAATTTTTTGGTACACTCATGTGTGGGCATGCAAAGATATTCTCTCCCTTATCTTGGGTTTGGGGAGGGAGGGGCACATGGTTCAATTGAGTGGAGATTTGAGTTTTTCTTTACCCGGAATTTTCTCATGGTTGCCCCTTTTATGTCTGCAGTTGAGATGCCAGAACATACAAGCAACAATCTGTTGCTTAGTGAAGAGTTTTTAAGGAACTGTATGGAAATGTTCTCAGTTCCATCCAGGGGCCTTGAGACTGACACACGGGTATTTCAGCAAAAGCATCTAAATATAATTGACCCCTTGAAGGAAAACAATAACCTTGGGCGTAGTGTCAACAGAGGTACAGTTTCAATGGTTTCTTTTTTGTGGTTTACTGTTTACAAGATGATTGCATAGGAAACCCGCCCTCCTTTTGTTTCTTTGTTTTTTTCTTTTTCCCTTTTGTGGTACTGGTGACTCAAAGAATCTATGAAGAATGGGAGATTCTTATGATCTGATTCTGTTTTTCAGGCCACAAAAGAGATTATTACTAAGTTTGGTTTGGATACTCTTTCCTAAGTCTTCTTATTTATCTTTGTGTTCTGTTTTTCTCATTGCAACCAAAAGTAATAGAGCCTTGCTAAGTGACCCTGCTGTTCTATTGGCTTAACAACTACCACCTCTAGTTAGATATAAGCAATATGTTTCATTCATGATTACCTGCACAGGAGTGTATAAGGTCATCCGAAAGTTAAAATATCTATCCAGGAGAAACTTTTGAAAATGAGATGTGCTTGTCATGTTATATCTGGGAAAGAGCATGTTTTTGGTGCTTTGCGTTGGTGTTTAGGTGGTTTGTGTTACTTTATTTCACGCGTAGATTATGCTTTGATTCCCTCCAGCTAACTCCTATCGAATACAAAGAGCTTTCAAGTATGGGGCCGGCAAGCTTGGCAACATTCTTCTGTTACCATCTGACAAAGTTGCCGATGAGATCAAGAAGTTCTTCTCAAACACTATTGAGAGTCATAGACACAATAATTTGGCTGATTTACAAGATTATGGCCCAATTTTTGGTGATGGAGACACGTGTTCTTCATTATCCCCTGCTGAATTCTATGCTGAAGATAGAATTCTTCTTAAATCATCTGATGGTGATTTTGAGAATGATAGCCTGAAAAAGGTATTTAAATCAATATCAAATGAGTCGAGTAAGATGAATGGAGTTTCTTCAGATACGGTGTCAGAAAATGGCTCCTTTCCAGATGACACAGCAGTGTCAGGATTCGGTCTATATAGAGATGCTTCTGTACCTCTAAATCTTGATGTTGCAAATGGCACATTTGACTGTTGGTTTAATGGAAACTCTGTGAGTTCTTTTTCTAGGAAGCATTATCATGCTCCTCCGTTTCATTTCAATAAATCATGTGTTGAAAATGGGAACTGTGGGCCTGAGAATTTGTGCCAAAGTGACCTATCTGATTCTGGTTTGTGGGTAGACACCAGAGAGTGCCCTCTGGAGAGCAGCAGCATATACCAGTCAGGTACAGATTATAGTGAGGGCATCTGGTCTGGTGGTTCAGAAATTTCGAGTCCAAAGACCAGTATTTTAGAAAGTTTATCTCTTGATATAGGGGAAATTGGCTCGGCAAGCACAGCTGGAGATATTGAAACTATGAATCCTTTGGCGGACTTAAGTGGGGACTATGACAGCCACATAAGGAGTTTGCTCTATGGCCAATCTTGCTGTGGGTCTGCTCTGTCAGCGCAGGTACTCAATAGTCCATCATCACCATCTCAATGTCAAAACAAAAACTTTTGGGATACTGTCCGGCAATCAATGCCACTTAGACAGAACTCATTTCGGCAAACAAACGTGAATGATGTGCTTGTGGGACCAACTATTCAGCATTCTGGCAATTCTCTACCAGCTACTGCCACTTCAGGTTCTGAAGAGAAAGAAATGGCAAAAGGAACTGGCGCCTACTTTCTGAATTGGGTACTTTTTCCTTACATACTGTGCAGTTCTTTATTTCCAATTTTTTCTGTATCCCAGTTTGTTTAGATAAGTATCTGCCTTTCCATAAAGCTAGAGGCCTTTTTTGTATCACCCTCCTTTTCCTTTCTGGAATATGTGACCGTCTCATTAAGATTTCGAAAGCATCACCCTTACAAAAACTCATACTTTAATTTCTTGCAGAATTCTTCTTGCCAGGAGAGACGTTTTAAAGGAAGGAGTAGGAATAAGGCAGCAGGAACTCATGGTCAGTTGCGCTTGCATAATGCCACCCATAGTAATGGGTGGGTTCCAACTTTTCCTGATGCAAATCATTTAGAAAAGCATACACAAGAGATATCGCCCGGACAATCTTCCGTTCAAGGTTGTGGGAAGTTTACTTTGCCTAGCCAATCTGATAAGCTGCTCAAAGATTGTCATGCCAATGGTTTCTCGAATGCGTCATGTAGAATTGAATTTGGATCTCTAGGGAATCTTCCTGAGGATGTGCTTTCATGCACTTCTCGTGATGTGATCCTGATTCCCAGTGTCCCGCAAAAAGTGCAGTTGTCAAAACCTGGATGTGGTAAACAAGAAAGGTAGGAAAAGTTCACTACTTCTCGCTATGTTTGGATTCTGGAGTAATAGTATGTTTTTTGTTTTTCTATCTGAAGTGGTTCTAATTTGGCTTTAGGGCTGCGGAGCACTCGTTGCGGCTGAAGAACGAAAATGAGTTTCCTCCTCTGTCATTGTGGAAGGTTTAGGACTTTCTACTTGTATGAAGACTGAAAAGGGAATTTTGCAGCAAAAGCTAACAAAAACAGATACTTTAGGCAGATATCAGATAGAAAAAGATAGAAACTTGTAGAGAGAGTATGCTTTTTGACATTCTCTTATTACTTTTTGGTAGTGAGAGAATACAACTACAGCTCAGTCTTAATCTAGTTGAGGTCGGCTTTATAAACACTGTAAAATAGATGTGCACATTGTACAGTTCCTTGGGTAGCATTTTGTTGCTGCGTTAGCTGTAAAGCTGTAGTTCCTGAGTACCACACTGGTACCATGAGTTCTCATTCTTCTGCATCTTTAATCTCTTCTTGCCTATATAGTACCTTGAGATTAGGCTGCATTTATGTCACCTCGGTTATCTGTTTACTTCCCCTAGGAAAGGAGCCACGTTTCATAGGAAGCACTTTACCTCCCATAATGGGATTTTTATGTTGGTCCCAAAGAGGTTACCAGCCACCGGGCTGGAAACCAAAAAAAGAAAAAGTCTATCTGTTTACTTCATATTTTTTATGTCTGGTGAGCGGTTTAGCGAGTACCTTTGGTATTAATTTCTGAGATTTATCATTTCATTGGATGATAAATTTTAATGAATGATACTGCATCCAAAGGTGTAACCTAGTGGTCAATGAACTCCGTGTGGTCAATAAATTGGGTGAAAATCATGGAAGATAGGGTTCAAATATCAAGTGAGACAAAGATATTAGGTGATTTCCTTCCATTGTTTAATCCTCCTAGATTGTGTTGATGAGAGGTACCATGTATTCGGTCAATATATGAGTGGTGTGAACAGAGATGTTAGGGGTGCTATGCATTTTTCACCCCTAACATATGCATTAATTTTTATCTTATCACCCTACTTTCTTATTTTAGGGATTTGCATCTTAGTTTTTTTACAAAATCATAAAGGTTTGTTTTTAAAGGGACAAAATTGTAGATAAAACCAGACTCTTGCTCCCTTGAAGTATATTGGATTAATTACGCCAGAAGACAATCCAAATAGCTAACTTACAATATATAATAATACTTTTAAACAAATTACAACATATAACAATACCTTTTACTTTATTACCCTACCTATACTATTTTCCCTCTCTTTCTAACGCATATAGGAAAAATCCTAATCTCTTCATCCCTCATTCTCCTTCTCCCCTCTCCTCCACTCGCCGCTTGCCACCTTGTAGCCGGCACCACTCATTGTCTCTGGTGACCAGACCTGCCATCGTCTCCGACGTACACCGGAGAAAACTACGATACCACAGCTAAGGATTAAGTATCCCACATTGGCATAACACATGAGTAATCCTGGGTATTTAAGTAAGCATGCCTTAGTTCCTGGTGACGCATTTTAAAGTCGTGCGAGCCTTGGCCCAAAGCGGACTATATCACTAGCGGGCTTGGCTATTACAGATGTGACACCTCAGTTAAGAATTAAGTATCATACATCGGCATAACACATGAGTGATCTTGAGTAATTAAGTAAGCATGCCATCCCACATCGGCATAATACATGAGTGATCCTGGAACAGAGTTCAGGGCTGAGTCTAGGCAAATCCCGGGTATGCGGGGAAACCTCAGCGAGGACGCTGAGTCCAGAAGTGATCTTGGGCATCTAAGTAAGAACGCCTTAGACCCTAATGACGCGTTTTAAAGTCGTACAGGCCTAGAGCCAAAACAGACAAAATCACCAGCGGGTTGGGCTGTTACAGATGGTATGAAAACAACTTCGTGTCAGCCTTGTCGATGTGGGACAAAGTTCAAGACTTAGTCTAGGCAAATCTCGGGTACGCGGGGCAAACCTCAGTTTTGAGTTTAGGCGACAGGAGTGATCCTGAGTATTTAAGTAAGCATGCCTTAGACCCTAGTGACGCCTTTTAAACTCGTGCGGGCCTAGGCCCAAAGCGGATAATATCACTAGCGGACTTGGGTTGTTACAAAAATACGGTGGTTGCTGTTGTTGTTCTTCTTTTGTGCCGCCCGATCTTGCTACTGCACTGCAGCGAAGGCTGCCTGATCTGCTTGACTTCCGGTAGGTTGCTTCGATCTGCTCCTTTTTTTTTTTTTTTTTTTTTTTGTATATGTATATATGTGTATATGTTATGTATATCTTTGTATTTTTATATATAAATATGTAGATCTTTGTATTTTATATTTTTTGTATATCAATGTCTATCACCATTTTTGTATGTGTATATGTGTTGTATATATGTGTATGTTGTGGTATGCTTGTGTATGTGTATGTCTAGAGTAGAAAAGTTATTTTCATGCCTTTTATATATATATCTTTGTATGTTTGTGTATATTTTGTATGTTTGGTTATATGTAGTTTTAAAACATTAATTTTTTTTTTTAAAAATTCAATGTATATATGTGTATTTATGTATGTTTCGTTTTGTAGATCCAAAAAATTTAAAAAAATCCGTTGATCGCCATCCAGCGGCCGCTGGTGGCTGTCCAGCGGCGGTGAGTGGTCGCTGCAGTATGATGGGGGCGGTGATAAGTGGAGAAATTAGGAAGAAGGAAATAAAACCTAATTAATATGTGTTCGTTGAAACTTGTATATGTAGGGTAATAAAAGTATTGCTATGTTTCGTAAGTTGTATACTATCGGTATTTTATGTAATTGTGCGATCAGAGTTGTATACTTTTGTAAATCTCTCAAGTATATTTAACCTCCATTATAGGAAATTAGAGAGTTTGGTACCTCCATGAACATGGCTTTACAAATATAATAAATTTCTATGTTTTAGTAATAAACTGCGTCTCTTATATATGTTAAAGTGTATATTTGTAATTTATATTTACATTCTAAACAATAGATTTACTTACATAAAGGAAAAATTACCTTCACCGGGGCATTGATGAGATGGATGAGATTCTTCATTCTTAATTAACGATATGGAGTTTGTGTCCTGATAGCGGAAAAATTCATGTAAGGAATTAATTTTTCCACTACGTGACATGCATAAGCGGACCTAGGATTTGAGCACGGCGGGATCACCATTAAATTTAACATAAATATATCAATTATTTAGGGTGCCAAATGATATATATATATACAATTTTTGAGATATCTATATATATTCATATAAAATTTTTACCGATGCCAACAATTGCACCCGCAATTTGCACCTAGGTGCGCCTCTAGTGACACGTGATTAGTTGAGCTAGCTGATAATATATACTGGATGATTATAGTACCACTCTTTTTTTGGGGGGGAAAAGGTTAACCCGAATACTTGTTTTACCTAGGCTACACCTAATGTTCCTACGAACATCAATTTGTACTGCCAAGAATTATCAGTTTAAAATAAGAATAACCTTGTAATCGTACATTCCAATTATTCATAAATCATTATCCTAACAACCAATGCCTGATGCTTGTAAACATGGGTTTGTTCATTGCTTAAACCTAGTAAAGCTCAAAATCAACAAAAAGTATACATACTAAAATCTCATTTAGGTGGTTTATTAACACGTGCAAACCATAGGTGTTTTCGTATAACATATAGTTTATTCCCCATTGATTACATCAGACGAGACGAAAAAAGTATATATAATCATGAAGGATTTGACTTAGAGAATAATTGGTGCCCACAAAGAGATGCCGTTGCTTTGTAAATAAAGTTGTGTGGATAAGAATAAAAAGTTATTGGTGAAGATAATCCCACATTTCTTGATGCATTATGCTTCTTATGATAAGTGCGACTAAACATGCAGTTTTATCTAGTCAACTCACTCCTTGATGGAGAAGGAATTTAATTAGACAAGACTACGGACCTGATCTACTCTATTATTTTTGAGTATCGTGTCCATGTCAGCTGCATGCACCTCAATTATTTTAAAACTGGTGTAATATTGAATATAGAGGTTCAACATAATCAATAGTTTTAGTCCAAAATTTTGTAGTTGTCAAGAAAATCATTAAGTATGTATAAAAGTAAAATTCATAGAACCCAAGAGTTACTAGAATTTGAGTCGTCATCTTAAAACTTAAAACTCATAAAGACCACATTCTAGATACGCTTTTAAATATTTAGGTATGTGTTACCTCTCATTAGCATATATATCATATAATTCTGCCTGCTATGATTTGTAGAATTCACTTAATTTCTTTGTATAAATTGAAATTTGAGCTTTAATGTGTTTGTTTTTGTCCCTACTTAGATTGATCGCTAAGCCGCACCTTAAATACTACTTTATTTCCTTTTTATTTTCTTATTTCATTGTTTTATTTATTTTTCAGTTGAAATAGACAGATCCCTTCCTAGCTTGTTACATTCACTGTATGTTCTCCATACCAACGTGGTGGGTCTGGAGAGGGTTCTTCAAGTCATTATCAGTATACAAAATGGAGCAGATTAAATCAATGAATAACATGCAATAGAAAAAGATGGTGTTCAAATTACAAATATCAATTAATACATCAAGTTCCAATTTTTCAATCAATAAAAATTGCATACTTAACTTGAATGTATTAATCATCTCTTTATTTTTCAATCACTTGAATTAGACAAAAGAAGGACGTTCTTTCTTAAAAAAATACGTAAAAGAATTGTAAATCACATTTATATACTTAAATTGAAGAAAAAAATTCAAAATAAATGTAGCCTCCAAATAAGTCATCTTTTTAGACGAAGATAGTGTACAATTTCACAAATTCAGCATAAAATGATTGATTATATTCTTTAAATATAAATAAAATAAAAATTATATTTCTTAAGAGCCAATTCAAACACCAACTTCTTTTTTGAGTCTCCCTCAACTATTCAAGAGACGAGAATACGTGCGTCAATTGGAAATATTTATTGACATGGTCAATTATTGTTTAATAGGGTACATTATAAATCATTATGTGATAACAAACCATCAGTCCAGCCTTTAATTTTTCTTGCATTAATTAGCTTTTCCCCTTCAAATTTCAGGATAATTACTTGAGCAAGTAGAATTAAACCATTTTAAAGTTATATTGCTGGTCGCTATCACTGCATACGAGTTTTGTTCAATATGCTTATTATTTCGAGTTTGATCAAAATGCTGATCACATATTTCAATTGACATTTTTCTCTAGTAATTTTTGTTTTTGTTTTTTTATTATTTTTGTAAATTAACGAGATGCCCATGCCGTGCCCGTTTGCTTGTACTTCGGCCTATTCATTAGATACTTGTACTAGGTTGTTCTTATTAAAATTTAGACAAATATGAAGAAATTACGCAGTATTTGTTTTTGTTTCTACAATGATTGAATGTTGATTCTTATGAGTTTCACAATTTTATTAACGGTTAAATCATACCTTCGGTAGAAAATTTATTTCCTTATATCAACTAAAGAGCAGAGATTAAAGTTTCTTCATCAAACAAAGGAAATAAATATGATATAGTTGAACAAGTAATTACACCCCCTAAAATGTAAGAGAATTATCCACTCAATAACCAAACTGACATTAAAAAAAGCTCAAATCCTTGCCACGTTGTTCGTCGTGCCTTTTGCGATTCCATAACGGCGTGCATGTAGTCTGATAATTAACTCCTACTGATGTCACACGAGTATTAAATAAATAGTAGTCAAACTCAAATCTCACCTACTTATGAATTGTATTTTCATTTAAACCTGGACAAGTTGACATAATCGTCAATTTGCCATTGTTACCACAAATTATACTAATCTTAGGCTCCAACGCATGAATGGGTGTTGTATACAAAGTAATGAAAACGATAAGAAATAAGGATCGAAGTTAAAAAAATAGTAATCATAAAATAGGTGATTAAAACAATACTGGAATAGTGGTCCACAAAAAGGGAAATGAGAAACACGTTCTCTCTCGGTGCACGTTAGCATCCTAGCTAACTTGCGCCTTCCATGGGAAAGAGAGTACGATTTCCTTCCCAGAAAACTCTAATGGCACAGGAAAACAATAGCAAAACTGTTACAACTAAGAACCGAAGGGATAACACAAATAATAGGTACAAGCCAAGTGATCAACAATCAACTTCTAAGTCTGTTGGGGATCTTAGCTCAGGGTAGGAAATAAACACTGCGATGAATGAAACAAAAAATTCACCAATTGTGAGTTCAATTGAAAAAGAGAAAAACATAAAGGAAACAACTCAAGACCCAATCTAAGAGTGGGAAGCAATAGTGGAGTCGGGTCAAACAGTCAGAAAACTTTCTTGGGCAGATGAAGCTGAATTACAGGGGAAAACACCAATAAAATCCTTGCTGCGTAGCTCTATATGGGACAAATTTGATATATCCAAGCTCTCTAATGCAGGTTTCAAGCTCGAGTATGTTCCCCCGGAGATCCAAGGTGAGCATAAAATGTTGAAATTGAATTGGAAGAAATTAGTTCTGAGATAGAGTACCGGAAGAACGCAGTTGTTTGCTACGTACTCGGCGCCCATCCCCATTTCTCAGTAATTAACGGATATATACAAAAACTATGGAACAAGCATGGAATTAATAAGATATCTATGTTAAAAAATGGTGTTGCTTTGGTGAGGTTTGAAACAGAGGTAGGAAAACAAGAGGTTATTCAAGGAGGAATCTATCATTTTGACAATAAATCTTTTATTGTCAAAGCTTGGACTCCAGAAATGGAATTCACCAAAGAGGAACTATACTCAGTTCCAATATGAGTGCGATTACCAGATCTGGATTTCAAGTACTGGAGCATAAAGGGTTTGAGTAAGATAGGAAGTTTAGTGGGGAAACCAATTATGGTGGACCAAAACACAGAGAGGAAGGTGGGATTGAACTTTGCTAGGATGTTGGTGGAGGTAGAAATTGGTGCACAACTACCAGACACTGTACTATTTCGTAATGAGTGGGTGCTGTTAAAGAGCAAAAAGTTGTGTATGATTGGAAACCTGTACAATGCAAGTTTTGTCATAGATTTGGTCATGCAGAGAAAGAATGCAGAAGGAAGAAAGTCCCTAAATCTGGACCCCAAATGAAAATCCAGCAAGTTGAGGTGCCACAGGAAAACACTAAGCCTCCTCAAGATGCACAAGGGATCAAGAAGAATAGAGGAATAGTTGCAGATTCTGGGAAACAGCAAATGAATGCTGCAAGTAACTCAGGAGCTGGGAATGGGCAGAGCCAAGCTCATTTAAGTAAAGTGAGTGAGTGGATATCTCCAACAAGGAGCAGGAAGAATAATCAGTCTCCTGAGAAAGAGTCAATGCCGTTAAGTAATATTTTCAAGGTACTTCAACTTGGCAGTTCTGCAGATCAGCCTCATATTACACAAGGCAGGAATGGGGGTGGCAATCCAGGCCAGCTCCCTGAGAATGGTTAACATATTATGTTGGAAATGTCAGGGGCCTTAATGGCCCTAATAAGCAGAAGGAGGTTAAGCTCCCCTGCAATGACTTTAATGCAGGTTTAGTAGGTTTAGTAGAAATAAAATCAAGGTAAGGAGAATAAAGGAAGTGGCAGACAGATTGTTTCCTTGTTGGGAGTATATAACCAACTTAGAGCAGCATTATAATGGTAGAGTATGGATAGTATGGAGGTCGGATTATTACCAAGTTGTCCCACTCCAAAAGACTGCACAAGCTATAACATGCAAGGTCAAGTTTGTACTAGACCAGCTGGAGTTTCTAGCTACATTTGTTTATGCATTCAATACCAAGGAGGAAAGGAAAGAATTGTGGGAGACTATAGAAAATATCAAGGCAAATTGTGATTTACCTTGGATTCTACTTGGTGATTTCAACTCAGTGCTCTCTCAGGGAGATAGAATAGGTGGTAATCCTGTTACTTTGGTAGTAGTAGTGGATTTCCATAACTGTGTGGAGTCATGTGAATTGATTGAACTTCCTCACTCAGGGAAAAAGTATACCTGGAATGATAGACAAGATGATAGAATATTTTCCAAGCTAGATTGGGTCTTTGTAAATGAAAAATGGGTGGACAATATGCCTGACTATATAGCTGCCTTTCTGCCTGAAGGTACCAGTGACCACAGTCCAATAAGAGTGTGTCCTCTTAGGCCACCACCAAAAAAGAAGAGACCATTCAAGTTCTGTAATGTTTGGGTCAGTTACCCTTTGTTCTTGAGCATTGTAGAAGAGAAATGGAGAGAACAACTTGTTGGGTGCAAAATGAGGCAAGTGATAAAGAAGCTGAAGACACTTAAGATAAACCTGAAGAAACTACACTCTCAATACTTCATGAATATTCTTAATGAAGCTGAGAGGATAGGAAGGAGTTTCTGAGATTGCAGGAAGTTTTAAAGACAAATCCACTTAATTTGGCTATTTAACAAGATGAGAAGATGCAATACCATAAGTATAGGAGAAGCTCATACCTAGCAGAAGTACATCTGCAGCAAAGATCCAAAGCAACATGGATCCAGCTAGGAGATGACAACACTAAGTATTTTTTCTCTTTAATTAAACTCAATAAGCTAAAACAAGCAATCACTCAGTTGAAGGATGCAAACTCTATACTAAGGACTGACCCAGGAGAAATTGCTAGTATCTTTGTTGAATACTATGAAGAACTCTTGGGCAGAATTGATCTCACAAGGATTGAAGCATTCAGAAGTATTTTGTTAAATGGGCCAATGCTGACTACAGAACAAAAAATCCAACTTCTGCAGCCTTTTAGTAGAGCAGATGTAAGAAAAGCTATGTTCAGTATTAACACAAACAAGAGCCCAGGTCCAGATGGTTATGGTAGTGGCTTCTTCAGGGCTGTATGGGAAGTGGTAGGGGAGGACATATCTGAAGCAGTACTTGAATTTTTCTCCAATGCTAAGCTGCTTAAACAGCTGAATTCCACATTTATAGCTTTGATCCCTAAAATCCAGTCACCAGAAACTGCTAGTCAATACAGACCCATCTCCTGTTGCAATGTGGTGTATAAATGCATCTGAAAAATGATATGTGAGAAACTCAAGAAGGCAGTATCCGTCCTAGTAGCTGATAACTAAGCTGCCTTTGTTCAGGGCAGGGCTATGGTTCACAATGTGTTAATCTGCCATGATCTCCTCAGGCACTATAACAGACAAACTTCTCCTAGGTGTCTCATGAAAATTGACCTCAAGAAGGCATATAATGTGGTACGATGGGAGTTTGTGGAGGAGGTTCTGAGAGGATTTGGATTTCCAGAGAAGTTTGTGCAACTGGTAATGGAATGTGTTACAACAACAAAATTTTCAGTGAGGGTGAATGGAGAAATACAGGGCTACTTTGAGGGCAGAAGAGGACTAAGGCAGGGTGACCGAATGTCACCACTACTATTTTTGTTGGTAATGGAGTACTTATCCAGAACTCTGAAGAAAATGAGAGAGCTACCAGACTTCAGGTTCCACCCAATGTGCAAGAGCTCAAAGCTAAATCACCTGATCTTTGCAGATGACCTGATGATATTCTGCAAGGGTAATCTAGCTTCAGTTTCAAGAGTAATGGAGGCTTTGGCTCACTTCTCAGCTACATTAGGACTTTTAGCTAACATTGACAAGTCGAGCATATTCATGGCTGGGATGTCAGAAGAGGTGAAGATGCAGATATTGGGTAAAACTAGCTTTGCCATAGGTACCTTTCCTATTAGGTATCTGGGGCTTCCACTGTCCTCAAAGAAATGGTCTAAAATAGAGTGCCATCAGCTTATTGACAAGATTACCTCAAGGATCAGAGGTGCACAAGCCAAGCAACTGTCTTTTGCTGGCAGGTTACAGATCATAAATGCTGTATTGTTTTCTATCCACAACTTATGGGGTGCAGCCTTCATTTTACCAAAGAGCATCCTTAAGGAAGTCGATAGGAAATGTAGGGAGTTCCTATGGGGTACAGATTCAGAGAAGAGGAAGATATCACTTGTTTCTTGGGATAAAGTCTGCTTCCCTAAGAAATTTGGTGGTTTGAACATTAAAGGTTGTGCAGCTTGGAACACAGCAACAGTAGGCAAGCATGTGTGGCAACTATCAGAAGATAAGGAGTTGTTATGGGTGAAATAGGTTCATGGTATCTATATGAAACAGTCCTTAGATATATGGGGCCATGTTCCTCCTAGGGACAGCAATTGGTATTGGAGGAAACTCCACTCAGTTAAGGAGGTAATGAAAAACTGGTTTGTGCATGGTAAATATAACCTTACTCCCTCAGGTGCCTATTTGATCACTAGCAGCTATAATGCTATGCTAGGGAACCAAAGTAGGACGGAGATATCCCATATGATATGGAACTCAGTGTCCCTCCCTAAACATAGGTTTATGTGGTTGACTGTCCAAAGAAGATTGCTTACACAAGACAGGTTGTCCAGGATGCATATTAATATTAATAACATTGGATGTTGTCTATGTGGGGCAGCTGCAATTGAAACTCAGGAGCATCTTTTCTCAGAGTGTACATGGATAGTCGCTTTAAGGACTGCTATTGGTAGCTGGTTAAAGCTGGATCTACCCCAATTTGGAGTGAAGCAGACATTACTTTGGATCAAGAGGAGACACTGGAAGAAGTTTATGAAGGAAGTGGTAGCTGCAACTTAGAGTGCAATGATCTATTATGTATGGAGAGCCAGGAACTGGAAGAAATTCCAAGGACAAGAGGTGCGTATCAGTTTCATAGTTAGTCAGATTAGACAGACCATCTTAGAAAGAATAGGTAAAGTTACAAATTCTAGGCGAGCTATAAGGTGTAGAAGTTGGTGGCAAGAGCTGTAAATAGTTATGTTTGAGGCCTTAACTGCTTGGCAAAGATGCTGTGGTTATGGTGCTCTTTAGGTGTGTGTGATTTGTTTTGTTAATGGTAATATTTTCACAGTTGTTACAAAAAAAAAAAAAAACAGTACTTGAATTCATTTATAATTCCAAATTTTTAGATATATTGCACTTCTTTTTGGATCGAGACTTCCACTCCATTGTAAGACAAATTAATGAAAATCGAGAACCTCTTGGCTCTTGCCGCTTTACAGTATTTTCATCAAGAAATAAAATCATGATGGCCATCAACCTCATGCCAATCTTCAAGGACAAGATAAACGATGTCAAATTCTTCTACACCATCACAATTCATGTTTTTAACATGAGTTATGTATGTATGTTATGAAATTTTTTACTAATTTATACTTTTGATCGAAGTATATAATGGTACTAGGTCCGCCTGATTTAGAATCCTAGTTAGTCCCACTCACATTCACAGTTGTCTCTCCGTCCATATATATGCATACCTATTTAATGTACAAATCTTATCAGTGTAAGGCGTTTAACTTTAAACTAAATCATACTACTACTTAACCTTAAATTATTTATGGTTTAGTAATAAGTGAACTATGTCTTATATATTCATTGATGTGATACAATCGCAATACAATTTTTTCCTATCTCATGCTCATGTCGACCACCTTAGTCAATTTATCACTACATAAAAATCTCGCCATTCCAATATTCCTTTTTGTCACTCTTTTTCTCTCTCACCAGTCACACACCAACAAACAATCTTACCTAAGCTTAGCCACATATTCTTCTTGTTCAGCTCTCTCTACCTTTCTTCACCATATTTGTCCTCTTATTATGCTTTTTCTTTGCAATTTGCTCTTTCCACCCTCAAAAATATCCAATTATCAAAAAAGAATCTCACATTTTCTTGATTTATTATTTTCCCCACAAATTTTAAAAAAGTTATTACACCCTATTCGTTCTAACTTCTGTATCAGCATAATTTTTAATTATCCCGTATTTCAAATTCACTTAATCGAATAATTCAAATTCGCTTATGGTATGTCTCTTCCGTCAAATAATTTTTTAAATCAAGACTTCCTCAAATAATTCAAATTTGCTTATGATAAGACGTTTCCGTCGAATTTTTTTTATTATCAAAACTCTAACCCCAGACGTGCGTTATATACCAACATTTTCACTTGTCCTAATATGCTGTCAAATCAAAATACACACACCTATCACATTTGACAATCAAATGTTTACCAAGAATAATGACTTCTCAAGACTCTTTTGGCTTCTGCTTGGTGTCTTCTCTAAAGCATAGAGTACAAAGAACCTCTCCTTTTAGTTAGTCCTAAACTACAAATTTTAAGTACCCACGTAAACTCTTTTTTTAAGTTAGATTCACTAACAAATAATTTATATACGCTTTTCAAGTTTCTACTTATACTCTTTTCTCTTATAACTTAAACTTTTGTAAGAATCAATTGAATTATGTATAAGGGACAATTTTTAAAACACTGCAAAGAATCAGAGGATGATCTTGGTTATGTTGAAACTGACCCTACTGGTCGTTATGGACGTGTAAGTACTTTAATACTTAACCTTTTTCTCATATACTTTCAATCTTTTTGCCTTTTTTTGTTGCATGTTATTAGCCATGAATCATGAGCTGAGGGTCTATTGAAACCAACCTCTCTATCTCATTTGATCGAGGTAGAGTTAAGTTCTGCGTACACCTCACCTTCCCTGGACTCCACTTGTGGGATCATATGTTGTTGTTATTAACCATGAAATGATTTTGATGATAGATAGTATTGGGGTTGATCAATTATGCATGTAAAATTCTTGAGTTGTTTTAGCCTTAGTTCTTTCTTTTAAAGTTTTAAGATTTTTGCCTTTTTGTTGCATGTTCTAAGCCTTAAAATGATTTTGATGATAGTATTGGGGTTGATCAATTATGCATGTGCAATACTTGATTTGTTTTTGATAATTGAGAAATCCCCGAGGATTAGTGGTGCACGGTTCGAAGCTTGCAGGATAATGAGTCTGTTCCTTTACACTTTCACTTAAATACCAGGTTTTTAGTATGCGGAGTTTGATATGACGTGCACCTAGAGCACACATTACACGTTAGTCTCTAACCACTAGAGCAAAGCTCGGGACACAATTCTTGATTTGTTGATTTCCATGGTTGAACTTGCCAAGCATCTTGATGTTGGAGGGAATAGGGAACAAACATTGTTATTTTTATTGTGAATGATGGTTGATTGAATCAATGATGCATAATTATATTGATTTTTTTTTTTTTTTTTTTTTTTTGGTTTTATGCATAACGGACAGCTCAATGAAGTTCTGGGAAAAGGAGCAATGAAAACAGTTTATAGAGCAATTGATGAGTTGCTAGGTATGGAAGTGGCGTGGAGCCAAATTAAACTTAATGATTTGCTTCAATCACCAGAGGACATTGAGAGGCTTTACTCTGAAGTTCATCTTCTTAGCACCCTCAATCATGATTCTATCATGAGATTCTATACTTCTTGGATTGATGTTGAACACAGGACCTTTAATTTCATCACCGAGATGTTCACGTCCGGTACGCTCCGTGGGTAATGCTCTGTTCCTTGTAATTGAAACAGTTTAAAATTATGTAGCTCAGCATCTAGATGACATTAATTCATGAGTGTAGTGTCAGTGGGTTCCTGTCTTTATATATATGCCTTATTTTGCACATACATATATTAGTCTGAGCTAGACGTGGTGGGTTCTGCTGAACCAGCTGCATCTAGTCTAGATCCGCTACTGGTTAAATGTAGCAACTAATTGCAAGTTTGCAACCTGAAGGGATTTTATCAAAGCAGGGTTGAGGCTGCCTATGAGGGCCTTGGCTCAAAATTCCCAATAATTGAAATAATTTCTCAGTTTGTAGCATATATTTAGTACCCCTATTATGTCAAAGAATAGAGAAAATCATAAAATAAGGAATCAGATACCTTGCTGCTGTGATGTCTTACGAAGAACAAAGAATATAAAGCTTGAGTTTTTGGTGAGAAAGACAGTTAATTAGTGAGATCAGGATGATCAGCTTACACTTGACCTAAAAATCTGTGGCGGAGTTGATGACAGTTTCGTTTGTTGATTTGCATTTATCTGTATGCTATTACAAGATGAGCAAATCACTGATCATTTGACTGAATGCAGATATAGAGAGAAATATAGGCGAGTAGATATTCGAGCCATAAAGATTTGGGCGCGCCAAATTCTGGAAGGTCTTGTATATTTACATGAACATGATCCGCCAGTAATCCATCGAGACTTGAAGTGTGATAACATATTTGTCAATGGCCATCTTGGACAAGTGAAGATTGGGGACCTGGGCTTGGCAGCGATTCTTCGTGGATCACAGAGAGCTCATAGTGTTATAGGTACTCCATTCATTCACTTCCCTTTTTTCCTGGCTGGAACTTTGAAGGTCAATCTTTTAAACATTGAGTAGCCAAATAAACTCGTCAAACCTAAACATGTGCATTTTATAATTCATGGTGAATTAAGCTCTCTGGCCTTCCAAATGTCAGAGTGAACTTTTCTACACTGGCCTTGATATCGAGACTTCTCTTTATATAAAATTCAAACAAATCTGAGGTGCATTAGTCTTTCTTAAAACATTCCAGAATTTCTACTAACTGTTTATTATTTCTATTCATTGCAACAGGAACACCCGAGTTCATGGCACCAGAACTATACGACGAGAACTATAATGAGCTTGTTGATGTATATTCATTTGGCATGTGCATGTTAGAGATGCTTACGGGTGAATATCCATACAGTGAATGTGTTAATCCCGCCCAAATATACAAAAAAGTCATCTCTGTAAGATCCTTTTTTTCTCCTTTTCTTTTAGGACAACTTTTTGACTGGTTTTATCATTCAAGCTGAAATTTACTTGCATGCCCTTTTATTCTCGCACAGGGTAAGAGGCCAAGGGCATTTTATAAAGTTCAAGACTTGGATGCACAAAGGTTTATCAGGAAATGCTTGGAGCCAGCATCAAAGAGATTATCAGCTAAAGAACTAATGCTTGATTCATTCCTTTTATTTGATGATTCTGATGGTGAGTCGGTAACGATGATGCGGCTTCAAAAGCCTTTCTTGAATGATAAAATTGCTTTCGAAGACCTCCACTTGAATGAAGATGCTCCACGGACTAATATGACCATCACCGGGAAATTGAATCCTGAAGATGACACCATTTTTCTAAAGGTGCATATTGCAGATAAAGAAGGTATCTGCTGCTCTTCCATCTTTATCAAATTTCTATTTCCTATGTCCTCAATTTGTTATTATAAAATGAAAAAAAGGATGTTACTGGTCCGGTTTCTACATAAACGCATGAAGCTGAAGCAGTTATGCTCCGTGATGCTGTCGGCGCTGGTGATAAAAGAAGTGTAGAATAAATGAAGCTAAAGTTTTAACATTCTGTCCATGCAGGTAATGTTAGGAATGTTTATTTTCCATTCGACATTGTAACTGACACTCCCACGGAGGTCGCAAATGAAATGGTGAAGGAATTAGAAATTACAGACTGGAAGCCACACGAAATAGCTAATATGATTGATGGAGAGATATCTGGCCTGGTACCTCAGTGGAAGAAATGGAATCAGTTTGAATCCGCAGAATACCATCTGCTACGTTATAAGGATTATGATAACGATCGCAAAAACTCTTTCCAAGGTTTCTCATCTTGTTCATCTTCCCAAGTGTCATCGTCAGGTCTGCTCACCTCTCAAATGATTGACACAAACACCAATGGTCGTCATTCGCCTCATGGTACTATGATTTATTTAACAGTGCTATACCAATTCCACATATGTTGTCTTTGCTCTATTTTCAGCAGATTTTGCTTGGTTATCTTCAGTTCTGAATTCCATGGACAAAATGCATCGTGATGAAAAATTGCAGAAAAACCTCAAATATTGGTGTGGATTGTTAAAATAAACCACATTTATTAGTTGACTTATAATAAAGGACTAGCAGCAGTTTTATATTTTTTCAATAAGGAACCCATCACGCGATCACATTGAACGAGTTAAAGAAGACTTTAAAATAGACGAGACTACTGTAATAAAGTAGACAAGTAGCACCCTGTGTAGATGGTTGTTTTCTTTTCGGAAGTTTATATACTTGTAAATGCATTTAATTTGGCATTATTATTTTGATTACATCTGATCAATTCTTCACCTACTTTTTGCAGGTGATATGTTTGATGATACAGGGTCTGAAAGCTCATCGCACTCTGGTAGCTATTCCAACTTCAATTACTTCTCTAGTGATGAAAATGATCCTGTGACAACCCCTACAAAGGAAAATCAGCTACCCACTGCAAATACTCACCATACCTCCCGGTTCTGCCCTTGCGAAAACTCAAGCACCGGGCAGTCTTTGGAAAGAACATGCTACAAGCAATGCAAAGTTACATTGGAATTGAAAGGAAATTCCACTTCTAAAGAGAAAGGCAAAGTTGAAACGCCGGGACTAACAAGGAACAGGTCCCTAGTGGATATGCGCAGCCAGTTGTTGCACAAGACATTGGTGGAGGAAGTTAACAAGAGACGATTGTTCAAGACGGTTGGTGCTGTTGAAAATATTGGGTTTCAACAACCTTATGAGGATTCAAGGAGGAGTCCTCGACCGATGAATTGTACTTACACCATGAGATTGAGTGATGGTAAGGGATGGGGTCATAAACCAAGAAGACATTGATTTCTCTTCTCCTAAGTATGTACTTAAAATAGTAGTGTGAGGAGATATATACATAAAATTAGTTTTACGATAGTTTCAACTTTTGAATTAGGAAGGTGTAAACGAAAATAAAAGTGTGTTCAAATTGTTGTACACTTGCATCTCAAATCAATGCAAGGATACACACCTGTTAAGCTTTATATGCTTTCATCAACTGAATTCGGTCGGTATTATCTGTCTTTTAAGCTTTTACAATCTTCGGTCTATGTACTATCTGTATTTGAAGATACTTACATGTCCTTTAAGAAATACATTAATAGACTATATTATGTAGTGAAAAAGGACATATAAAGTAATCAATAGATCTTTTTCAAACTCCACAACGATAAAAGTTGAAATTGACTATTCTTTAAAGTCTCATTTTGATACCCTTATGTGATAGCCACAAAGAGTTGGTTCTTCACTTCTTTGTGTCTATGAGCTTAATCTGGGACTAATTGATAGTACCAGAAACTTTTTTTAAAAAAAATGGTTTTAGTTCCAGCTATCATTTGATTGAGTTGCACCTATGTAATCACCTTTTTCTTAAATTAATTAGATGCTTAAGGAGAAAGTTTTGCTGTTAGCTAATTTTAGTCATGATTATCCAAAATGCAAAGATAGCTACTCAGTAATGACTCCATCATGTTTTTCTGTTTTAGTTAGTTCAAAGCTTTCAAGTAAAGGTTTCTTAATTTTGATAATGATTAACTAGGAAATATGTAACTGCCATACTGTGGAAATATAGTTATTTCCGTGACTTCACAAAAGTAAACTAGTTGGAGATATCGATTTCATGCAAAAGAATAACAACAAAGATACTTTAACATGAAGAAAATCCAACTAGATTTTAATATGCAGAAGTAAATTTTATACTCTAGCAAAGTGATGTACAACAGAGAGTACAATTATGTCGCGTATAAAGCAATATAGATAGATCTCTATGATAAATCATTTAATGGTAATTAACAGAGGTGGATCCAAACTTTTTACTTGATGAAATCTATCTTTTTAGGTTGTTAATTCTGAACTCATTGTACTTTTAATATTATGAGTTCTCATTGATTATTTATCGAATTTTCATCGGATTTTCACATGTAAATTTATGTACAACGTTGGGGAATTATTTGGTTTGGATAAACCATTTGACAAATGAATACATATCACATATTGATACACCGATACTATGAAAAATACGTAAACTATGTAGGAGTATATATAAGTTACATAGTGAGATATGTAGTTTGGTATTAGTTCCCTAACGACCTCCCCTGTTTTTTGAGAAGCAATGAAAATAACAAACATACATTCAACGCAGAATATATGGGTCGGGGCATGTCGTCTATTTTTCTTTGTGCTAAAATAGCAAGTGAGCTAATTAATAACATGTCAATTTCTCTCACTCCCAAGTTGTCCAGAACTTATGTAACTAACATTAAATCATTCTATTTCCATCCTTCAAGCAGAGTTTCTGGGAAGTGCCTTGTACTTTACTCCATGGCTCCTTTTTTATTGATCATTGGTGCATGCTTGTAGAGGTGGATGTAGCATGTAGGCAGTAGGTTCAATCTAACTCAACATTTTTGACACACAATATATATATATATATATATATATATATATATATATATATATATATATATATATATATATATATATATATATATATAAAGAAACTTAATTTTAGCAAATATTAACTTTTGAATCCATAATTCCTAAAGTGTAATAGATTTTGCTATAAGAACCTAAGAGATCGACCCCCATCAAACTTAGAACTTAAATATGCTTTTGTATACATATTTATTGAAGTGCAACCGTACCAATCGCACTTATCTATGTATGTAAGGAAACTGCACATTTTCCTCTCAAAAATTTATCTAACAAAACAAATCTACACCTAAACTTTGTGGACGTCCTATCTCTTATGCTTTTGTTTGAAGTGAATCTGATCCTAACCCTACACAATGCTACCCTACCCTAAGGTTTGAATTAGTCATGTGTGAATGTTAAAGTCATTAATTATATTAGCTAAGCAAGAAGATGAGTGAAGTGACCTGTCTTACGGCCTCCATAATTAATTAGACATCCCAATGGTCACAAGGCGAGCAGCACATAAATTTGGCTAATTTGGTGAATTTGGCTATGGTGACTCCACGGATACCAGAATTAGGCTAAACATTCACTCCCCAATCTTTTTGATAGGGCAATTACTAATGCTACCAATAGATTACTGTAGGTGTACCTCTTACTCTTTTTCAGAGAAGATAGACCAGGTATACTTTGTGCACAAGATACCTAAAATATAATGAGAGTTAAATGCAAACAGCGTACTTAATTAACATAGCTGCAAATTGGTTAAGAGCATGTGTACCTGTACCATATAATTTTTTTAAGAATAAAAATGAAAAAGTATACAATAAACTTATCTTTTTGTGTGTTGATTTTCCCCTAAAATAAGAAAAGAATTAGATTGATACCGAAATCAATTCATTTAATATAAAGCATGTCAGAGCAAATCCGAAGAATATCATATGGAATTAGTGTTATTCTTGCCTCTTGAGTCTTGACAAGGTAATTGACCTTTGGCATGTGTAGTTGTGATTATAAGAATGGCATGATATGAGGAATTTTGCAGGTACACATGCACTTCCAATTTGCATGCATAGTAAAGTGCACTGGTCACAATTGAACTGATCAATGTAAGGAAACTACACATTTTTTCCTCTGAATTTATCTCACCAAACTAATTATACTTAAATTTTGTGGACGTCCTATTTTGTTTAAAGTGAACCTAACACCATTTCTACTAGAGGCGGATTCAGGATTCAAACCTTATAAGTTCTAAAATTTGAATAACGATTTTGAGTGCAAATAACTGGGTTCTCGACTTGATTTTATACATATTTAATAATTTTTTAATACAAATACACTGTCTGCGTCGAACCCGTAATAAGCTCTCTACATCCGCCACTAATTCCTACTCAATACCAACCTACCCTAAGGTTTATTTTCTCGTCTGTATGTTAAAAGTCATTAATTAGCTAAGCAAGATGAGTGAAGTGACCTGTCTTACGGCCTCCATATATAATTGAACATCCCATGAGTCACAAGCTTCTACTATAGGCAAGCAACTAACAAAATTCTGCATGTCTAACAGAATGGGAACACATATATCATCTTTGGTTTGGCCTTATGTTTGTGGTCTTTTTAGTTAATTTGGCTATGATGACTCCACAACTGCCACAATTAGGCTTAACATATTCTCAATGTATTTGATAGGGCAATTGCTAGTGCTGCCCTACCATTTGATATATAAGCAGATTTCGGTGCAAGTTTCTTGAGAACTGATGGAACTAAAGCTACTCCTAATAAGGTAAGTGGCCTTTGGCATCAAAGGCGAATTCAGAAAATAAATTTTATGAGCTCAACATTTAATGTTTTTTAGTGTCGCTCTAATTTACTGTTAAAATTATGAGTTCACATCGCATAATTTAGTGAGTTTTCACATTTTTTTTTTATAATGTGTCGAAATTTCACAGTTCAGATGAACCTGTAAGCAAAAGGCTACTATGTTTGGCATGTTCAGTATGATGAATAAGCATGCTATGATGTTTCGAATTCTTTAACATACAAGAACCAAATAATTTTTTAGCTCAAGTTTTGTGCACTAACAATGTATAGACTTATTATATGTTACGTTAACATTAACTGACAACAAAAATACTGCTTCTAAATATGATCGATGTATGTGGTAATCCAAAAGTAGAATAGAATGTAACCCTATTAATTATGCATAATTAAAATCATAGTTTAATTCTAGCACAAACCCCCCTAAGAAAGGAAACTTGCAATCAATGAACAGCTATTGTATTGGCGTCATAATAATTAATTGTGCAAATGCGGCCAATAGGGTCCTATAACTAGGTTGTTCACTCATTTGACAATTCTTTAAGAGAGACACTACTTTTACTTCATGATCCAGCTAGCCTTTACTTTTAGATGGCAATGCAAACTCTAAAGTATTTTAACATGTTATATTAAGTGATCTACCATATTTTATAGTTTGCTATTACTAATTACACTTACTATTGATAATTACTTATAGTTCTCTTTAAGGTGACTTACCATAGTAAAAATCATTCTACACTATGAATGTATCGAGGTCAAACTCGAAAGAGAAGTATAATATTCTGCAGCTATGATTGAGCTGATTAACTGAAAAATCAGAACTTGAAGTCTAAATGGAACTTTGTATTCTAAAAATCATCACATTTTCAGAATGAAAGAGACAACTAAAATAAGAAATTATTTTACAAGTGAGGTTCAGGCAAGTTGAACCATATTTGTTGAAATGCCTTGATAATAAGATCATGATACTCATCTGAGTTCAGTGAAAGGTAACAAGCAAGAAGATTTTCTAAGTCTTTTGATGCCTTTATATTATTCTCAACAACCATCTCCATCATAGATTCCCTAAAGTCCTTTTCAGGATCAATTGAAGTCTTCACTATTGCAAAGCTCCCTGTTGTGCATCTTTCTTTCTGTGGCTCCAAACGCTTTTTTAATGACACGCTTTTATAGTCGCGACCATTACTATTCTTGCTTGCTATTTTAGTAGAATTTGTTCTTAGCTTTATTCCAGAGGAGGGAGAGAAATTTACATATTTTCTTGAAGCAGAGGTACCTAGTACTCTGGTTTTAGGAAGAAATCGGTCCTTCAATTTCTTCTTCATATGCTCCCAAGTGTCAATTTTAGGTTCGTCAGCTTTTTTAACGTTTGTCATGCACGTTCGCCACCATAGTTTTGCATCACCCGACAAATACATGCTGGCTGTAGTGACTTTTTCTTTTTCTTGCACACATGCAACATCAAAGTACTGCTCCATATCCAGCAAAAAATTCTCTAATTTGTTGGTGCTCCTCGTGCCATCAAAGGTTTTTGGTTCAAAGACTTTGACTTTGAGATGGTCTGTAACTCGTGAGGCATTATAACCAACAGCCCGACGATGTATTGCCATCTTCTTTGTGTGAATTGGAGGGAGTTCAAGTTCTGAAATGGTATCATACCCTGCACCTATATTCTTGAATTGTTTGGTGTGACCATTACCATTTATGTCTATGATTATATCATTTGCTGAAGAAATCAGTTGGCAAATGCAAGAATTGGGACAAGAGGGAACTTGATTGAAAGATTGAGATGCATCACTGCAATCAGAATCAAATTCTGAGGATGGAGATTTAAAGAAATCCAATTCAAGAAAATTATCTTTAGTGGAGGAAACAGATGAAGGAATATTATGTTTAGGAGAAGGCTTGTAAATGGTCTTTCTATTGGTTATTTTCGTTGATGATTTTCTTGGAGGATCAAGAAAATAAGTTTCAGAAACTTTAATGGACTTTGCAGCATAATAAAATGATGATCTTGGTTGAGAAAATTGTGGCTTTGGCAAAGTAGTGGAATAAGATGAATATGGGTTTTTTTTCTTGGAGGCAGAGGTTTTAGGTTTTTTGGTTTTGCTCATGTCTCTGAGTTTGTAAAACCAGGTATTTGGCAGCATATCTGAAAATCTAAATTTGTGATTGCCCATTGGGGAACACCTTTCTTTCTTTCTACTCAAGGATTGCTGGTTTGAGTTTTCCTCTACATTATTATAGCAAGGAATGAATGTTGTGCTAAATAAATAGATATGGGGTAAGATATACATAATGTTGAAATAAGGGGTCCCCCTATTTGGAATAATTATGGCATGAAGAGCAAGTGGAGTATAGTGGTTTCCATTTTAGCTCTTTCTTTTTCTGTTTTTGATTACATATTTCAGGCAGGTTATGGGGTTTTTAGTTTGTCATTCTTCAGACTATTGAAAAAGTCAAAGACAAGTTATCGCACCAAAATTTAGGCCAGTGGGTTCAACTTGAGTGTTGTCTAATTGTATGGGTATACATCCTAATGTGTTTTTAGCATGTGTGTTATATGTATATATTACTTGAATCGAAAATAATGATTAATGAGTTAAGTTGAATTTACTGTAAATGTTTTATATAAGCCTTTATTATGGCACAATCACTGATGTTTTAATTAGTAACAACACACGCCCATATGCCTATGAAAATGTCCAAAAATCAGCCCTCCAGGAATTATGGCAGGTGGTCACCTTTTTAAACAATTAAAAAAAGTGGTAATAATAGAACACAATTTGCGACCATGCGTTAACGTGGAGACATACAATGCATGTAGTTGAAGTCTCCAAAATTACTTGTGTTGCATGTCATCTCATGAATCTTGGTTTTCAATGTTTAATCATACTACTTCATAATTCAAGATTAGGCTATCAAATAACCATAATTTCAAACTAGTCTATTTCAAGTTCAAATAGGTTGATGACCAGAAAAAATATATTGCATAATTAAAAAAGTAGGGTATTCTTTTTTTTTTTTTTTTTTTTTTGTTAAAAGGAAAATATAGAATTGATGTGAAACACTTGATTAAACTAGTAGATTATTGTGATGTGTTTGCACATTTATTATTTTCACTTAAACATGATTAATTAATATATGTTCTCATCTTATTAGTCGCTTAATACAAGAAATGAGGATGTTTGGTGTAAACACTCGGTATGAATAAATTTTTATTGAACTATCTAATTTTAGTTAGGATTTAAGTTATGTACACGGTCACGGAACGCTTGATTTATTAAGTGAAACATGCTAATCGAATAGTTAGAGATACCGCAAGCAAAGATCATATAGCTTAGTTCACTGAAAAATTAGTGAACTTTATGAAAAAGTAGCTCACTTTTTTTTTTTACCAGATTACCTTTACCATCAATATATTTAAAATTATTTGGTTGTGTAAATATTTTTTACACCAGGTAGTGTATAAAACTTAGGCAGCCAAATGATTGTCCAAAATGCAAAGAACTAAGTACCAGTTCCCTGCAAGAATAAGTGAGTATAACCTATGAAGGATTAAAGTATAGAATCCCGTGAGTCTTGCAACAACTACCCAAGATGAATTCACTGATTCAGGTGATGATTTTTCTGACTTCTCTGATAGAAATGAACTATTCAATCAATGTGGAATTTCTTGAGGCAGAGACAAAATTCAATCAAGCTCCGACTCTTGTGGTACTGAGAAATGATTCTGATTTCCCTCACCTCTCATTCTCATTTCTTCTTTCAAGATCTTTATTCTTAACATAAAGGTGGAAAAAGATTCCTTTAAAAAATTTGTTTCAAGGCGATAACACAGGATCACATTTTTTAAAGGAAACCATGCTTCACATGTTAATGTTGTTTAAACTATATTTAAATCTCAACCAATTCATAAAATTTTCAGTGTGTAAGTTATCACAATATGTAAGTATGCAATAGTTTTAGTGCTTCTATATACTACTCCCTTCGTCCCACTTTGTTTGTCGTGGTTCGGATTTTGAGGGTCAAACGAGTTTATCTTTGACCGTAATTTTTATATATGTCTTTTAAATATTTTGAGTTGTAATGTATTGTGACTTATAGTACTTTTCATGTAGTTTTCAAATATGTAAATTTTACTTAAGAAAAGTTAAAAAATTTATATTCTAATCTACGGTCAAATGTAATAAATTTGACTCTCGAAACAGTAACTATGACAAACAAAATGGGACAGGGAGAGTAGTAACTAAATGGAACCTCGACCCTTATCCAGATTGCCCGACGTCACTGAGTATGAGACCTGGGCAATGGAGGTTCCCTAGAAGAGAGCACAATTTCTCGAGCTCTACACAACATCTAGTCGAATTAGTCGAGCCAATGAGTACTAGATGATAATTAAAAGAAATAGAACTTTTTTTTGTGTGTGTGTGTATGTACTCATGCTTGTGTCAGTTATATTTCAATATGCTACTTTCTCCAGTTTCAAATATTATTCGCTTTAACAATCATTTAGGTGTGACATTTAGGGAGATGAATGGTAGTTTAGAAAATTATTTTATAATTAACGCTATTAAACTTTCTTAAGATATGCTTAAGAACCTTACACAAATGATATGGACAAAAGGTTGTGTTGTTCTAACTCTCTAGTCTTGTCTCATTCTCCTGAAGAAAGGGCTGCAACCATCAACAGAACAGAGTATGGATAGTTGAGTAATTTACAGAAATAGGATATTTTCTGGTGCCCCATGAGAGATTTAACCCATAAGGAAAGTCTTACAAAAATGGATCCGATAAAAAGTTCCTAGATATCGTTTGATCTTTCTATTAGCAAAGACCTGATAATCACCAAAATCTCATCTCTAGCGGTCACCAGCAACTTTTTTTAAAGGGACTATTTTCGTAAGACTTTTCTTATGGAGATCAGAGTTATAGCAGCAGCGTCAGAAGTGTCTATTTTGTGCAAAACGTCTAAATAGTTTGAGCTACTACGCCCTGGACTATATGGACCGTTAAATGAGAAGTTTTTGCGGGAAATAGATATTTCTGGTGCTGTTGCTACAGTTGTGGGCCAGGAAATAAAAAAGCGAAAAGTACCTAATACACCACCTATAAAGATTTAATTACTATATTTACCTAAGAATATAATTAAATGACAAATATACCATTTTCTTAAATTTTATACCATATTTAGAGATTTTAGTTTCAATAGTACCACTACTACATATTTTCCTAAATTTAAGGTTTGAATATATTAAATATCTATCTCCTAAAATAGTGTAGTTATACTAAATCTCTTATCTCTAAACAAGTTAGTTAGAGTGTATCAAATCACTTGGAACTCTCCCTCATCACAGCCAAAGAAAATGCAGTATATTAGCTTTGTGATTGATATTAGTAAATGAAAGTCGAAAAAGGAAGGTTAATGTGTTTTCTGCATACCATAAGTTAGAGCAGGAAGAGTTAGAGCGGGAAAGTAAGAGATCCCACGGCCCTGGTGGGCAGCCATGGTATCTCATTTGGAGGTAAGAGTTCTGGTTATTTTGGGAGGTCACCTTCCAGGTTATCTTAGTTTGTGTCACGCGATTCTTGGAGTGCGCCAGTAGTTCGTCCATATCAGCCCTAGTTTTTCTCTTTATAGCTTTCAACAATCTGTCCAACTTCCATTCTCAGCAAAAAGGTGTTATCATTATCGTGAGTCTGGTTATCCTTTGAGGAGTTTTCCTTTACTCCGACGAGTAGGCAGTCGTCTTTTCTCTTGTCATCAGGCATCTGCACAGTTGAAGGGGATTTTATTTAGATCTCAATCAGCAAAAGAAATGCCACCATCCAGTAGAGGTCGAGAGCGTGGTGGTAGTGGTTCTTCTATAAGTAATTATCAGGGTAGTGGCTCGACTCAGCTGCAGAGGCAGTTTTATGAACTACCAGTCGGCAGGATGCTGAGGTATCCGATATAGTAGACCCGGAGATTTCTTCCTCTCTTAAATGTGAGTAGGATTTGATTCTTTCAATCGATTTGGAAATGGTTTGTCATATCATATTTCTATGGTTTCCTTGGATATGGTTTCAATTAAGAATCGATTGCGATAGAGGGGTGAACATCTAGTATGACTTATTCAGAGCATTTGTGCGATCCTACTATTTTATCTGGTCTAAATATGAGAGATTTTACAGTGAGTGTCGGTATTTTCTGCTTGGCATCTGGTTACACTGCCTCCTGTTATTATGTCAATTCAGTTTACCTCACTCCTCAAAATTCAATATTGGTAGGATAATGGGATCCTAATTCTTCACCATCAGAAAGTGTTATCATTTCTTCCGGTGCAAAGTGATTAGTAAGTAATATTCGATCTATGTGTCTCTTCTTGGTTCGAAGCGCTAGTAAAGTCATGTTATTCTCATGAGCTTATCTGGGTTATAAAAGGATTTTCTGGTAAATTGTTAGAGTTTCCTTCTTATTGAGAGGTTAAATTGGCATAGATGTCATTCCATAAAGCTTATTTAATGTCTATCTCTTCAATTGTGATTCTTTGGTTAGCCTGATTCGGAAGTAGTGTAGCTCTGGGAGCCCAGCAAATAAAAGGATGAGCTTCCTGAAGCTCTAATTATTTCTATCCTCAGTCCATTGTCATCTCTTCATTGTTCGGCACTAGTGAGCTTAGGCGGTCAGTAGCCTCTTATGATGTTCCCTGTGTGGAGCCAGAGTGCGTGTCAAGGTAGTCGGGTATGCACATTGTTGTTTTCAAGGCTACTAAGGGTAATGAGAGGCGTCATTTGACCTTTGATTTGATCCGTCAGGCGGCAGTGCTTATAGAAAGTGTATGGAGTTGTGACTCAAGTGTTACAGTCGTTTGATAATTTGAAAGGGTAGTTGGTAGCTTAGGTCTCCCTACGTTCAGCTTTTAGCTAAATCTTCTTTAGTCCAGCAAACTATGCGGGGATGGGTATTCCTATTCAAATAGCTGCATGAGTTTGTGCTTTAAGTGTAGGAGTCTTCCTCCAAATACAGAATGGTAATACTAAATCTCTAAGGCGTTGGCACCACTTTTGTCACGACTCAATCTAGGGCCACGACAGGAACCTACAATGAGTGTCAATCATTGCTGAACCCACTCATAATCTATTAATGATAGAGATAAGCTGGCAACCTGATCATATATACATACCTATCTGCTGAAAGCATAAAGTCTGGAAATATGACACGACTTTAACTTGTTGGCAATTAGAGCACTGAGCCACAAATTCTGCTATGTCACACTAGGGACTCTCATGGCACAAGAGTCATTGACAAGACTAATGGTTCTGTTGGTGATGGCCTGGGTAATGAAATTAGCACTCCAGCAAATGAATATAAAATTAATGATTTAAAAGTACAAGTTATAGAGCTTACAAATTAATGGAAATCTTGAATCTTGTCTTTCAAACCTTGAATGCAAGAGTAGTTTCTTTAAACAAGTTGTTTTTGGCTAGCATTGTGTTTGTTTTATGTTACTGTAGTTAATTATGCAAATATCGAAATCTTTTAACTGGAGTTCGTTGGCTGAAGTTATTCAAAGAAACCTGTAACATTAGACTTCATTCCACGGAGAATCATCGTTACACTCGGCTCCAAAATATCTGGTGGTATTTTCAATAATGGTACGTACATTATGGAACTTTTAATGGTATACTGAATACTCGTATATAGTTTATTAGGATTATTTAAGATAATATACTAATAATATAATATAATATATATATATTATAGGTATATTAATGGTTTACCATATACGTATACTATATATCAGTATATAGTATACTAGAATAACTTAATTATATAATAATATATGAAGCGTGTTTCAAAGGAATATAGTATACGGGATGCTCGTATATAGTATATTAGGATTATTTAATATAATAGGAGTATATCTTATATGTATATGAATGGTTTATCATATACATATACCGTATATTAGAATATAGTATACTAGAATAACTTAATTATATACCAATATATGCAACGTGTTTCAAAGGAATATATGTATGAATTAATAATGTAATATTAATTCATTCATAAACTATAAGGAGAAAAATTTACAATGATTCTCTGTGAATAATGGAGGAAACACGATTATGGAGGGCAAGCTGTGAGAATATGGAGAGGTAAAGGGATTTGAGAAAATGGATGAAAAAGATAGGAGTGAGAAGGGGAGGGAGCGTATTCTAATATGTTTTGTGTTGCAGCACAAGTGAAAACATTGATAACATAGTGGATAAGGATAAATAGATTTATGGTATATTTATAATTTAATTTATGGTACCAAATATAAGTGGTAATCAATGAAAATAAATCTTATATAATAGGTACTTATGAAAAAATCCCAATAAAAAATCTTATAAACAAGCTCTTTCAGGCAAAGTTGTTGGCAGCCAAAAGGAAGCTCCGGCAGAACTTTGCTAATAGAGAGATTTGCAATCGCGAGGGACTTTCTTTCAAAGGCTATATTTGTAAAAAATTTCCTAATGTGACAGGTGGCAGAAAGTATCCTTTTAACGTAAATCACCCAATTTACAAAACTATACAATCTAATACTCTTTCTTACACTAAAATGTCAATATTATCCCTTTTTCAAAATATAACAATATTTTTTTTCAAAACATAGCAAAATACATTTAAAAAAGTGATAAAATCCTAGATCCACCTCCTACCACCCCCAACCGCCACCCACCATCACTGCCGCCGCTGCCAGCCATCAGCCTCCGGCCGCCAGTCCCCGGAAAATATTTTTTTTAAATTTTTTTGTAGATTTATGTGTATTTTCACTGTAGAGACAGAGTATGACAATGATACATTATTGTGCATACAGTGAAAATACAGTAGATACAAACACATACAATTATTGTATGTTTGTATATTCTCTGTATGGTTACTGTACGGACAGTGTATGCCTATTCATTCACCAAACATACACACCAAAACCAAATTGATACGTGTTGTATTTTTATTGTATGTCAAGTATATATTCATTGTATGTCTTGTATATATTCACTATATATACAGTGCATACACCGCGCATACAATGAAAATACGCAGGACATACATTCCATACAATCCACAAACACCAAACATACACTACAACCACCGTGCTTCCGCCGTGTCCCACCGGTTTTTTTTTTTTAAAAAGGACCAAAGCAGCGGCGCCGCCGGATCCACAACGAAAAACACCAGATCTACTCTACTGTAGCAGATCTGTCGCCGTTGGAACTCAGCCGACGGCATAGAGCAGACACAGCCACAACGCGCAGAAACACCACGACACATACCACGACAGTGCAGACTAGATACGACCACGACGGGAAATACCACGACGGTGCATGGGGGAAGGGTTTCCGGCGACAATAAGGGGGCGGAGGAGGACGCCGGCAATGGTGATGGGGTGGCAGTGGCGTAAACAGTGGGGTGTGGGGGTGGGGGAGAGAAGAGAGAGGGAAGAGAGAGAAGAGGGAGAAAAATTAGGTTTTTTTTTTTTTTTAGAAAATGCTATGTTTGGTAGTATTGTAAAAAATGTTGTTATATTTCGTAAAATAATACAATATTGCTATGTTTTTAAATAAAGTTTCCCAAAATTGATATAGAGTGTAATTTAACCTTAAGTGATAAGATGAGTAAAATTTTTGCCACGTAGCCTGTTGGCACCGTGCTAAATGAAAACTAGTCAGCGGTGCAAAACTCGTTGAAGACTAGCCAGATCCTGAAAAATCTCAGTATTTTATACTGGGATTTGTGAACAAAATTTTAGGATCCCAGTATAACACTTAAATATGAATCCCAGTAAAAAATACTGGGATTTTGGAAATGTTAGTTTAAAGACCCAGTATAAAATACTGGACTTTAAATATGAGACTCCGATTCTTTTCTGAAACTTTGAAGAAAACTCCATATTTTTTAATTAGAATTTAGTTAAAGTCTCAGATGTTTGTACTGTGGCTAGTCTGCGTGTTGTTTAACGTCAAGAGGATATAAATGTGCGAAGGGAGGGGGTAATTTAGCTATTTCTCGATTAATTTTGAAACAGTAGATAAAACTCACTTATGACGTCCAAAACTAGCTAGTTATCAATTTTTCACGATAACATACATCCAGGAAAACAATTTATTGGGCCAAATAACAAAATCATTTACTTGCTAATAGAGGGCAAAGTGCACCAAAGGCCACTTTTGGCAGTAGTTTTTCGTTTGAGGCCAATTTTTTTATTGATTTTGCATGAGAAACCACTTTTTGGAACTTCAATTCTTTTAGGCTAAAGTTCAAATCTTGTGGGTTGAACTTCATGTCAAAGTTATGAAGTTCAACTTTAGCTAGTAAGGGATGAACTTCTAGGCATAGATGCGTAAACTTCAACCCTTGTGGTAGGTTGAAGTTGAACTTCAACCCTTATGGACTGAACTTGTGTGATGTTCAATATCACAAGGATTGAAGTTCTAAAAAGTGTCATCTCATGCAAAACCAATAAAAAAAATGGTCTCAAATCAAAGACTACTGTTAAAAGTGGCCTCTATGTGAAATTTTTACGCTAATAGAGGCTACCATTTTTTTTTTATATGTATTGAGCACTTTTTAGCATGGTTTTAATTTACTGAACACTTTTTTTATGGTCTTGAAATTTATAGCAATTTCATTAAATTAAAAAAAATTTATACTTTAATTCTCATACTCGTTCTCTGCATGTTAAAGTCCTCTTGGCCACCACAATTTCCTCCACCATCCTCGCCGCTGTCTATTCGTCTCCACCACTGTCGTCCGATGGATCTCTTCAGCTATTCTTCAACATCGATTTGCAAGTCGTCGATTTTGAGCTCCTTAAGCCGATCCGCTAAATATTCTTTGTGGATATATATTCTGCAATTTGCAAATGTTGCTAATGCTTATCAAGCGTTTCGCGATTACCCGTAAGAATATTGTGTGTTGGACTTCATTGATACGCTTATGTCCAAAATCAGAAACCAAATAGAGCCATAGGGCACATGCTAATGGTGGTACAGGGATTTTGCGGTACAGGTTTAATGGTTTCCTTTATTTGATTTCATTTTATGGTACTAAAGATGCTCCAAGCGAAGAATTGGGTTGGAAATGACTTGTTAACTGTAGAACGTGGAGTTCGTGGCCTTGAATTTCCATCTGATTTCTTTGGAGAAATGGAACATGAATTAGCATATTAAGAAAAATAAGTAATATGAATTTGCTTACCAATTTTTTCTTTTTTCTTCTCCATTTTGTTGGATCAGATCATGAGTTAATCATGAATTTATGAACATGATGATGATTTAGACTAATTAGACTAATCTATTTATAAAATAGAATGGACAAATACCGGATTAAATTTGTTTAATATTTACTTTTAGTCACCCTCTACCTACATTCAAGAGGTTGTGGGTTCGAGTCTCCGTAGGAGCAAAAAGTGAGAGAGCCACTATTTGTTCAGAGAGAGGGGAAGCGGTGGGGTTTATTTTAAAAAAAATATTACTTTGAGTATTTGTATTTAGGCAAAGTGATGTCGATTAGGTGTCATTTGCTTGTAAAATAGACATAGTAGTTTGATTCATTTTTAAATAAATAATGCCGAATTGGCCTTGTTTTATTTTTGAATTTGATTTTTGTATATGGACAAACTGATGACGATTTGAACTCGTTTATTTGCAAAATATATTTAATATTTGGCTTACATTATGAATAAATGATGATAAATAGGGGTAGTTATGTTTCCTTTGAATTTTTGTTGATTTTTGTATTTTCATATATATTTTTGTGGATGAACGCAGTGAGATCGATTTGGCCTTATTTATTCACAAAATCGACACAATTATATGCATAAACTTAGCCGGATTATCATTATTTTAAAATATATAAGCACTTGAGGTTATTTCTTGTGAATAAATAAAATAGGCCGATTTGACATCATTTATTTACAAAATCAACATAATTTTTTGGTCATTGTATGAAGAAATGATGCTGGATTGGTCATATGTTATGTTTTGCTTTGATTTTTGTATATGAGCGAAACGATGACGATTTGAATTTATTTATTTCGAAAATAGACGTGAAACTCAGATGGAATGACTGCCTTGTATATGAGCGAAACGATGACGATTTGACGTTATTTATTCACAAAATGGACGTGAAACACAACCGAGTTGGATAGGGGCGTTAATGGTTTTCGAAAAACCGACCTAACTGACCGAACCATACCGAATTGATTCTTAGGTTATTTTTAGCGAAACTGATGGTTTAAATATAACTCTATAATCGTACGGAATAATTAGGGTAGGTTTTTTTATAAAATAAAAAATTTTGAAAAAATACCGATCCGAACCAAAATATAAGCAAAAATAAATATAACACGAGTTGACACACACACACACACATACACACACACACACACACATTTTTAGTCTAAAAATAAATATAAGCAAACATTTTTAGTCGAGGTCTTGGACCTTGAGGTGATGGAAACACAATGTTGCATATACTAGTTAGCACCGAAAGTGCAAATTACCGAACTCATCAATACTCGTATAATCCTATTGAAACTAAATCCGACTAATAATCTTGAGCACATATCGAGCTACCAAGTGGCGAAGGTATCAAATATTTTTCTACTCGTTTAAATTTTTCTTAGCATATACTTAATCTTTTATTATTCGAGTTCATGAGTTATATTTAATAAATATCTATCAACTCGTGTTATTTAGAATTCTTTTGTCTTTGCTTCATTAATTTTAAAATATGACTATAGAATAATGTTCTTTTGATTAATTGCCTTATAAATAAATTTTACCAAAGTTATGTATATGGTATCGTGTATGCAACTCTTTTAGACTAGTTTCTATGTTATTTAGCCTTATTATTTGTGTAAATCTTATATTTATCTCTGTTTCAGGAATTTAATAAGATTCATGTTACAAATCCAAAAGAAAAGAAGAAAAGACCGAAAACAATTGCAATTTGGCTACAAATGAAGAACATGAAGACAAGGCAGCAAGAGGATCGGCGTCTCGCCGAATCATCGGCTGAAGTGAAGAAGCCATCCGCCAAAGGAGGAGCGAGTTCAAGAGCTCAAGGCAAGTCCGTCGAACCAAAGGGGCGGATCGCCGAATCAAATGCTGAAAGCATTCGATGGCTCTACAGAAGTAACGACGAACCCGCCGGTACCTACAGTGAGCTGAGGAAATCGGTGGTGAAAGAGAAGATGTCCGCCGTTTAAAATGCAATCCCGCAGGACCTGCAAAGGATAAAAAGACAAGAAGAGTTAGAAGCTATCTTCGGCGGCCGTACACTTCAATAGGCGGTCCGCCGAATGACCGACGACCTTATGAAAACAGGGCGAAAATGAAAAACTTGTAATTATTATATTAACTTTCAAACCCATGCCTATAAATAGACCATTATGCCTCCAAGATACATATACCTATTTTCAGCTTAAAATATTATTTTTGTACTTTTGAATATTCTTGGAGGCAAGCAAGGGTTTCTAATATTAATTTTTGTAAGGATTTCATCTTCTGTTTATATCATTACATGTTTCTTGCCATTCATTCCTTACTAACTGGCCTTTCCTCTTAACTGTAATGTGTTTTGAAATAACATGCTAACCAACCATACACAAAATGTACTGGAAAGTACACCCTAGTAGGGTCAAGTTCTGAGCAATTCGAAATTTTATTTAAACCCCTATAGATGGATGCCAGAACAGGGACTGCAAGGCTAAACTTTTGCCCACGAGCTAGCAGGCTTGCAATCTTGAAAGTCTCAGGCCGAATGAAATCACCTTCTTTTGGAAGTACGAAAGCACATAACCAACATGATAGGAAAGCAGCAAGGTAAGTGTCATCCTTCGTGTAGCATTTGATACCAAGTTTGTGAAACAAAGCCTCTTCTACGTTCGACCAAGCAACCGCCTTGCCAATGACTCCTTTAGGATTATAGGTAAATTTAGGACGACCTCGAGTTGACTTCTTTTCTTCTCTCTCTGGAGGCTGCTCATATGTCACGGCCCTCTTGCACCAAAATTCTATCCATTTTCTTAAAGAGACATTTGGGTTGTTTTCCTCTCGAAGCTGGTGAAATGCGTCAAATAAATACTCGCAACTTTGTGGGAGAAACCTTTTATTTTTTTGTCAAGATTGCCAGTTAGTTCTCGAGCATTTGGAACAACTTCTTCATAAGGAGACCCCCACAATAGGCAGACCACCGATCATGCATACATCCCAAAGGGACATAGTTAACTCTCCAATTAAGGTGAGCAACGTGTTTGTGATAACACACTAGCACTCACAAAAGACTTTCATGAGGCTGATGCTGCAATCATATGTGAACAACGAAGAAAATACGGCATCATAAATCTTAGTGGCTCTCAAGGTCTGCTCACTCCTACTAAGGATGTCTTCAGCCTACTCCCAGTAGCTACAAATATAGTGAAATTCGCCACCAAACGTCAAAGCATCACCCCAATGGACTTCTTTATTTATGATCCGTCTCTAAGGCACGGGAAGGAGCTTGCAATATTCGTGACTTTGTGAGTAGTAGAAAGAAGGATAAGTATCTTAGACGTACGATTGGTTGCTCGTATGTCTAATTTGTCAAATTATACAGATTTCTCAAAGATGGCCATGCTGAAGAAGCATATAAACCACTTATTGGCGTATCAACTAATAGCCTTGTCTCTGCCTTGCTATCCTTATGATCTGAAATTAGAAGATACTTGTGTGTGGAGGAAGAGTTTGAGTCTCTGAAATGAACCATGTTGAATCTGCAAAAGTGAATTGAATATAATTAGCACATAACTCGTAAAAAATGGAGACAAGGATCATGAGAAAAAACACTGCAAAGTAAATTTTGAGCCTTCTTCTTAAACTTTTAAAAGCATCCATTGTGAGTTTTAAAGATTTTCATCGCGAACTTTTAAGGGTGTTCACTTAGAACTTTTAAGTGTTGCCTCTTCGAACTTTTAAAAGTTCCCATGGTGGATTTTAAAGGTCTTCGTTGCAAAACTTTTAAAGGTGTCCCTCTCGAACTTTTAAGGACTTCCTTCTCGAACTTTTATAAGCTTTCATGGTGAATTTTAAAGGTCTTCGCCGCGAACTTTTAAAGGTGTCCCTCTCGAACTTTGAAAAGCTTCTATGGTGAATTTTAAAAAGGGTCTTCGTCACGAACTTTTAAAAGTGTCCATCTCGAACTCGTAAGAGCTTCCTAGCCGAACCTTTTAAAGCTTCCATGGTGAATTTTAAAACGCCTTCATCGCGAACTTTTAGAGGTGTCCGTCCCGGTCTTTTAAGAGCTTCTTCTCTGAACTTTTAAAAGCTTCCATTGTGAGTTTTAAAGGCTTTCAGCTCCAACTTTTAAGAGCTTCACCTCCAACTTTTAAGAGCTTCACCTAGAACTTTTAAGGGCTTCAACTTTGAACTTTTAAAAGCTTCTGAATTTTAAAAGGCTTCCTCTCAAACTGGTTGCTGGAAACTAAAAAAAAATAGAAGAAAACAAATGCAACGCATGAAAAAAATAGGTGTTACCTGTCATGTTTGCAAACGAGGATTGACAGTAACCGGGATGATTGAGATTTGTCTTGCCTGCTGCAACAAAAAAAATGGAGAAAGAGGTTGTCAACTAAAGCTTTCAAGAAAAAGAAGAAGAAGCTTATTGTTCAAAGTTGCGATAATGAAAAGCTGTGATCGATTCATAAAGTAAGAAGCAAGAAATCGCAACATGTAATGAGCTAGTGAACACGCTGATCAATACCATACAAGGAGTATGTGGTTGAATCACAATGAATCTATTTCCAAATCTTGGCAAAAGAAATATGGTTGCATGCAGGAAATCATAACCGATACTAATTTGTCTTGAACAAAAAAAATCTCAAGGTCACAAAAAAAATTAGATGATATTTGCCTACATTAATTCATTATTTATACACTATAATGGTTCAGAAATAATTTGTATTGTTCATTACAAACTAATTAAAACAAAGAGATGGGATATGAAGGCTGGATACTCACATCTTAAAGGTGCTGCATGAATCTCGTTTTCTTTGTATGCTGGGAAAGTATGTGGCAAAAACGTTTGAGTCAGGGTCCTCTATATAGATGTTATTGTGTGAAGAATTTGAGTATAATATGGAGAAAGAGAATTGAATCCTAATAAAACACGAAAGAAGAAGCTGGGAGTCCTACTTAGACGATGATGAAGTCACTGCCGACTTCAACAACTGCTACTTCATATTTTAATAGGTAGCCACTTTCAAGGATGAAAACTGGAGTATGGTCAATTTCTTGGTAGCCACTTTCAGCACTTTTAACTGAAATACAGTCAGTGTTTGTATAACTTGCCACCACGTAGGTTCTTCTGGGGCTACCAATTGAGGTTAGTATGTGGAACAAGCTAACCAAGTAACCACTTTTTGGGCATTAATTGGAAATAATCCACTTGAATAAAGAAATTACTTCAAGTCTAGTCCTTATGTGTCAACGAATGTGATCCCGACAAGCCTTGAAGTAGGGAAAATTTGTAGACAAATAAATTTTATTGGATTTAAATTCATAAAACAATTTAGCTATATGTTAAATCCAAAAGATATTGGTCCAAATAAATATAATGGGCTAGTATAATTGGATTGAATTAGCAAATAAAAGTCCAAGTTCATTGGGCCACAAATGATAAGCCCACTTTATTAGCCCAAATATAAATCCTCAAGGTCCAAGCCAGTGCCATGTGTCAAGTAACGTGGCGCCAAGTCAAATAAAAGAGCCAATAGGATCCTGCCAAATGCCAAATGACATGGCAATACAAGTGAAGTCCAAAAGTCCAATAAACATGTGCCACATGGACAAGTGACATGTTCTGGCCAATCAAATGCGGCCTTGTCACTGCTTAAATCTTATTGGCCGGTCTACGGGCCAAAGCCTTTTAGATTTTCTTGGTGCCTACTCCACCCCATATCTATATAAAAGGGTCAAATCTCTCATTTGAGGGGATCACAAAAAATCAGAAGCAAGAAGAATTCATAACAAGAAGCAACAAGGAGCTCGTGGATCAAACACTACAAGTTTCTTAAAAGCTGCAAGGAATTTCTACAAGTTCTAGGGATTCAAGCATTAAAAGGAAGATTCAAGATCAAGCTCAAAAGCCCTTGGATCATTACTTAAAAAGTATATTTAAAAGGTGAATCAGAGGAACTATAGAGATTGTACTACTCATATATTGAAATCAAATACTACAGTTGTTACAATATTTTTCTGTCTTGATATTTATTTCTTGACGCGAATTTACTTGTTACAATTCCTTTTCAGTTTCCTCTAAATTTGTTGTCCTTGTGAAATCAGTCCTTTAGCAAGACAAGTTAAACTGCCATTTCCTAACAGTCAGATAACAACTACTCAAGCTTTTGATTTAATTCACATTGATACATGGGGTCCCTATCAATTACCAATCTATGATGGGTATAAGTGTTTTTTAACAATTGTGGATGATTTTAGTAGAGCAACTTGGACATTCCTTTTTGCAACTAAGAGTAGTGCTTTTCCCATGTTAAAATCTTTCCTTTGCATGTTGGAAAGATAGTTTGATAAGAAGGTAAAGCAAATAACATCAGACAATGAATGGGAATCAGGTTCTAGCCTTGAAACTTCTACTATTCTGTCCTCACCGGGGATAATTCACCAAATATGTGTTTTAATACCACAACAAAATGGTGTGGTTGAGAGGAAATATATACATTTCTGGAAGTGACTGCGGCTCTTTTATTTCAGTCTCATTTACTTAATAATTCTGGGAAGATTGTTTATTAACATTCATCTACCTAATCATTAGATGTTCTACCAAGATTCTTAAGTTTAAAACTTCTTATTAGGGATGAACATAGGGCGGTTTGGTTCGGTTTCACTATTAACTAAACCAAACCAAATGTATCACTTTTTTAAATCTTTAAACCAAACCAAACCAATATAAAGTCGGTTTTCTTGATCTCGATTTTTTTCGGTTTTCAGGTTTTTTTTTTTTTTTTTTTAATTTTATTTTATTTTTTTAAAGATAAAGTCTCTACAACAAAAAATACGCAAGTGCTGCTTTCAAATATTTTCAATCAACTATCTATGTATGTTATTTATAGACAATTAAACATCAAGAAGAATTACATATACATTTTAATAAGACAGTAAAATGTGTTGTACGTAAATTAGAAAGCTAGAATATTATGAATAGAGAGTACCAAGATATTATATGATAGTAACTTTTAAATTGATATTGCTGCATATAGCAAATGAATTAATCAAAATTGCTCCTGCACCTTATTCAGTAGAAGAAGCAAGCAGAACCATATTCAGGAAATTAGTATATTTTTGCTATATTTGAGCTCTTTCTAGTGGGCTAATTTTGGGCTTACTTGATGATTTTATTTAAATTTATTAACCCATGTTATAAATTGTCTAAAAAATAGGACAAATAGAGTTTAAAATTTTATATAAAGAAGTTCATAGTATTTTTTTTATGTATAAATAGTTAAAAATAATATTTATAAAATGTCGGTTCGTGTTACACCCCATACGTCTAAAGTGATGTATATCATTCTAATGATATGTTAAGAATGATTTAGTTGAGTTTAAAGTCATAATATGACCATATATGATATTTATATTTTGAATATAAAGTTTGGGAAAAATCGCATTTAAGTTGCGGAAAAGCGACTAAGGAATTGCCTTGTAATGAAGCTTTTTCAGCAATTAATTTCGTGTGCTATATGAGGTCTTTTAGGGACATATCATATACCAATTTGAAGGTCTTGGAGTGTAATTTCCAACACTTTTGACGGTTTATTCATACAATATTTGGATAAAAAGATATGAGCATCAGAAGTCAGGCAAAAAAAAGGGACATAAGCGCAAAAGAGGACTAAAACTGAAATATTTCTAGTATAAAATAGAAAATTCGCCTCCATCTCGTCATTTCCAGAAATCTAAAGAGAGACAGTTCTCTCATTAAATTTTAAGCAACTTTTATGATTTTGAAGGAAGGACGCCGATCTTAACTCCAAATTGAAGACGGATTGCGTCAAAACGCTCTACAGTCTACGCGATTAAGGTAACGTTATGCTACCTTCAATTTCGTCTATAGTTTAATTTTTAGAATTACTTCATGGCTAAGTAAAGTACCTAAATGCTGTATTATAGCTTGTGTAAGCTTTATAAGGTGTGGAATTCAAAGGAAACAAGATTTAGAAGCAAACAATATCAAAGGTATGTAAGGCTAAATCTTTCTTTTGGCAAGGCATGTATCTTGTAGCTTTTGAAGCTTTTCTTAGTTCTAAAATTGATGATTATTGTGGGTAACTTGTATGTCATAAAGGTGACCGTATATGTGCTTAATTTGGTGCTAAGAACCACGGTAAAAGATGTCCAAAACAGTAGCACAAAATGTTTCAAAATCAAAAAAATTATCTTTATCTTCGGACAACAGTTAGTAGTTTGAGCATAACTTCTTACACAAAACTGATATTGAGATGATTCAAGATTCCTTGGAACCTTAAGACATATATCTAAAACTTTCATGAAGACCATGAAATGTATAACTTTGATCTACACTCTGAAAATTAGGTCGAAAAGCAGGACAGTGGTGCTGTCCAGACATTCTATCTGCAGATTTGTTATGTCATCCAGTCGTCTCATCTTGTTATCCATTTAACATATTTATATTATCAGTTTATCCTGGTATCCATTCCCGTGTATAGTATAGTGCTGGTTCTGTTTTTGCGGATCATCCAGTTTTATGGAAAAATCTGCCGAAATTTTTATAGAAATTCAAAGAGTTTGACAAAAGTCTATAATTCCATCCTGAGTTTTCTTATCATTCCTTTGAGTCCATATCTATTGTTTCCCATGTGTTATGCCTCATACATGCTTATGCTTATATTGCGATCATGTTTTGTGTGATTTGGAGTCCCCCATAGAGGCTGGACATTGGATACATAGTCCGGTCGCGTGTGATACTACACGTCTGGGAGATACAGCCCCTCTGGTTCAGACGGGAGTTGAAACACCTAGTGTGACCGGGTGTCATTCACACACTCTGACCAGAGAGACTAGATATTACTGGCTGGGGGGGACATAGCCCATAACACCTGCCAGGTTTGTTATATACGCGTATATAGCCACAGTATGCACTGCGTGATTATACATGAGGCTAGTTCAGGTTATCAGTTACCTGATTTGTGGGGATACAGCCCATAACACCAGACAGGTACTAGTTCAGATGTTCAGTTACCTGATTTGGGGTGATATAGCCCATACACCAGACAGGTACCAGTTCAGATAACAGTTCAGTTTTAGCTCAGTACCAGTTATCAGTTCTCAGTTATCAGCCACCAGTTCTTAGCGTCAGTATCAACTGAAAGCTATCAATTCCAGTTTCTAATAACCAGTTATCAGTCATATTACAGTTATTTATCAGTATAGTTCAGCTCAGTCTTCAGTTCCAGATTCAGCTAGACTTCAATTTATATTCAGATTATGTTTAGTACGTCTTCAGATTTCCAGCTTCATTGCTACACTTCAGCTCATATTTACATATTTATATTCCAGCCTTATAGTTTCATTCAGCTATGATATATTATATGCTCATGCCTTACATACTTGGTACATATCGTACTCACGCCCTTTTCTGGGGCGCTGTGTTTCATGCCGCGCAGGCTCAGATAGATCAATGGTTGGACCATGTTAGTAGGCCATCTATCAGCTATCGGATTCACTCCGCTTACTCCCGGTGTTATTAATCTTTTGGTATGTGTACAGTCAGCCAGTTTGGGTATGGCGGGGCCTTGTCCCATCCTTTGTATATTTAGTTCAACACTCTTAGGGGCCTGTAGATATGTCCCTGTGTGGTTCCGTCTGTATGTTATGTATGTTAGCTTATGTTAGACTTGTTTGCTTTTTGCATTGCATAATTCTTATCAACTAGGTTTATGCTTATTGCGTTTATCAGTTATACTCATGGTTAGCAAATTATCAGCAGGATTAGTGATGATCGACACTTAGTGTTGGTCGTCCGTCGCGACCCTAAGTTGGGTCGTGACAGTTCGATTTGGGTTTGGTTCGGTTTTTATTTTTTCGTAAAACCAAACCATACCAAATATGTCGGTTTTTATCTTTCCAAAACCAAACCAAACCAAACCACGAGTCGATTTTTTTCTGAATCGGTTTGGTTTACCGATTTGGTCCGGTTTACCAGTTCGGTTTGTTCACCTTACTGCTTATGAAGTTCTTTTTAGAAAGTCACCAAGTTATTCTCATCTTAAGGTCTTTGGTTATTTGTGTTTTGCTTCTACTCTATCTCAAGGAAGATCCAAATTGAATCCAAGAACAAAGTCTTGTGTTTTTCTTAGATATCTTTTTGGGAAGAAATATTACAACTTGTTAAGCCTTATAGCATAACAAGTAGGAAAAAAACACATGTCCAGTCTGTTATTCCTTCAGTTGTGAATATACACAATACTGTACAAAGTGCTCGAGACACAAGAAATAGAAGAAAAGAAAAATTCAGTGTAATTTTATTTTATTCCATTACTCCTGCCCCACCCCCTTCCCCTTAGTTGTACACCTCTATAAGTTAGCAAATTCCCCTCTCATTAATTTCTCACTCTTTTCGCATTATACTGTTTTTGTCAACTTTAGTCCAAAAGGCAAAGCTCCATCTTCTTTCTTTTTATTTTTTTATTTTTCAGTAGCTTTGGGTTTTTGCTACTGCTGGTTATATTGTTTTTACAGACCTTGTTAGTGACAAATCATGTTTACTGTATTAGAAAACTTTTGCTTTGATGTGTAAAATAGCTCTACCGTAAAATATGATATTTTTATTATATACTAAATAGTTTTTGAGTTTATAATAGTATTATCTTTCTAAGCATGTACTTGGTGTATTAAATATGGTATCATGCGTTTAAGATATTCTTTTTTGGCTCATTTTATCTGTTTTTTAATTTGAGCATCCAACCCAAAAACCTTAAGGTAATGGGTGGAGTGGCTCAGAACTTTATAAATATCTTTGGTAACCCTTATACAGCCAATGTGGGACAAATGTATTATATTCTCAACACTTTCTCGCACTTGCAACCCAATTCTTGGATTTACCAATGAATTTTTCTTTTGAAGTTGAGAGATAAGAGAATGCCCAATAGAACTGGGCTTTATTAGAGGGAGGAGAGGAGGCCCAACAGGAGTGGGCTTTGAGTTCAAGAAGATTTTAGGCTTTACAAACTGATGAGTGGACCTGATTCGTGAGAGAGAAATCCAGAGAAGTAAAATACGGTATAAGAGTTTATGTGCATGGGCTCGCCAAAGTTTGACTCTAATACCATGTAAAAGAATCTGAGCATCTAATCCAAAATCTTAAGGCAATGGGTGGAGTGAACAAAATCGTTATAAACTACTTTGGTAATTCTTATACAATGTGGGACAAATGTATTATATTCTCTAAAATTGTTCACATATATTGTTTCATAAAATGGTAAATGTTTACAACTTTTTTATGGATTTTTTCTTGTTTACTACTTTTAGATGATAATTTTTATTTTATATTGAATTCTTTGTAGTTTTTGCCCTAGATGGATAATTTTGCTGCAATGAAGGCCTCAGTGAAAGGAATTTTTAATCAGGTCCTACAAAGTTTTGTTGAACAACAGCCCCACGTTGCTACTTGTTTTAATGTAATTGGAAAGTTTGAATAAATCAAGGCCATACTTTTAATAAAAGGTATATACTATATTTATTTTTTTATTTAAACTACAGTTGGATTCAAAACTGATTGTAGAAATGCTGGAAAGGAAAAATACAAACAATGCCAAGCTGAGAATGATCATCGAGAATACTACACAGATTTTAGACCAAGCGATAGTGGAGATATCACATTGCTATAGAGAAGCCAACCAAGTTGCCGATGATTTGATAGAACATGCCACAACTTTAAATGAAGCTAAGTATTTTTATACATAACAACTTTCTAGAAGTGCCAGAGGGCCACTTTAAATTGATAAGTGGTAATTACCAAGATTTAGAAGATTTGACAAATCTAACTTTTTTTCTAAGTTAATGTATATATATCAAGGTCTAAGTGATCCTAGTAGTAGTTACACCTTTAGACCTGTAAGAAACTTCTTTTTGTCTCGAGTTCCCTCAATCTTTGTAAGCTGGATCCATATATGAAATACAACCAGATCATGGGTGGTTCCAATAAAAAGAAAAAAAAAAGTCCAAGTTTGGCTTTATTATACTTTTTTTTTTGCAAGTCATGAGAAATGTTGGCCCTGCTGCTACTGATGGATTTCAATGGATTCACAACTGCATGCTTTGTTTGAGTAACAAGAAGTCTCACAACCATTTAAATTTTCACCACTCCCAGCACCAACTATTCAACATGCAACAACTGTGAGAGCCCGGAACGTTCCAACATGCATAGCTGATCCTGATTGGCAACCAGCATTTGAAGAAATCTTTCAACCAGTGACGGAAAATAAATCTTTTGACCAGGACGGGATTTTTAGCTTTTATCGTGCAAGCCCCCGTAGTTCATATGCAAAATTAGCTTTAGTTGATTCATCACTGCCTGTTAAACTTATTTGGGAGAAGACTGATGCTATGGGGGTGTCAGGGTTGCTGCATTGAAAAAATCCAGGTTGGATCTGTGTATTGGCCGTGGGCAAGTTATGATTACCCAACAAGAGTGAGTTTAATGCACCAATGGTACAAGGCAATTAATCGGGCTAATAAATATTTTCTTGTAACTGCTGTGAGTATAGCCGGATCATCCGGAGTTTAAGGGAATGCAAGTTGTGTTATAGTGGTTAACTAAGCCTTACTTTAATAATAAACTTAGGCTTAGTTAACCACACCCTAACACAACTTCTATTCCCTTAGACTCTGGATGGCCCAGCAACACTCACATCAATTACAAGCAAATATTTATTAGCCTGATTAGTTGCCTTGTACCACTGGTGAATTCAACTCACTCTTGTGGGTTGATCATATAAATTTTCCAACGGCGACCAATACAAAGATCCAACCTAATTTTTTCAATGCAGCAGCCCTGGCACGCCCATAGCATCAATCTTCTCCCCAATAAGTTTAACGGGTAGTGATGAATCAACTAAAGCTAATTTTGTATATGATCTACGGGGGCTTGCACGACAAAAGCTACAGATCTCGTCCTAATCAAAAGAAAGCTTTTTCTTAAGGTTCAGGGATCTTATCTATTTATTACAACAAAATTTCTTTCCCATTACTGGTTGAAAGACTTCTTCAAATGCTAGTTGCCAATTAGGATCAGCTATGTGTGTTCCTTTTTCTGCTATTGTTCTAGCATTCAAAAGTATGTACAAAGTCTTAAAAGCACTAGTTACCACAATTTTGGCTAATGAGAAATTGATAACTGAATCTTCAAATTAAAAAAATTATCATATAAGGCAAATTTCAGTTTCATTTTTATTTCCACATGTCGTGGATGACCATCGACCAGTATAAAAACTTTCCTTCCATTAACCCAATTCGCATGACTCATTAAATGGGTAAAAACTAAAGACCAATTGCAAGTTTATTTAATCTGTACAGACTAGACCATGACTGCATGACCGATTTATTGACTCAATCGTTTTAAAAGATAACCGGCTTTCTTTTTCTTTTTAGGAAAAAATGAAATACAATTCAGTTGAAGAAAAATATGTTAAAACTTTGCACAAGACTTTAGCTTTAGCTGAGTTTAAGGTCATAGATTAAATTTTTGTTTACACTATTGATCTAGTTTTACGTGTGATAACAGATTGATTATAGTTTGTTATCCCACATTGATAGTGGATATGGCATTTGGACTCCTTATAAGGTATTGGGCAATTCTTACTCCATGAGCTAACTTTTGGAGTTGAGTTGGGTCCAAATTCTATTTTCTTTAACATAGTACCGGAGCAGGCAAAGGTCTTGAGATCGAATATCGGCACCACCCAATATTAAAAATAATTTTCACGTGCTTGGCTCATTAAAAAAAGAATCAAGCACGCACGTGAGGGGGCGTGTTGATAATATAATTTAAGAATAATAAATTGTGCTCTCTCTAATAGCTTTAAATTTTAGATGAGATTGTCACACATTTTAACATGGTATCAGAACCAGACTCATCTCAATTCTTTGTTCACTCGATGTTGGGCCCCCATCTTATATTTTCACGCACCAGTTTCCAAGCCTGGGCGTGAGGGGAGAGAGGGATGGCTTGTTGGTTATCCCATATTGATAGTGAATGTAGCATTTGGACTCCTTATATGGTCTTGGACAATCCTCACTCCATGAGCTAGCTTTTGGGGTTGAATTAGGTCTAAGGTCTATTTTCTTTAACAATTATGATTTTTACTAGGTGTTCGGTTAAAATTTATTATATAAATTCGCATGCTTGGACAGCTTCTCAAACTCAACATCAAGTTAATGCAATTTACCAAAAGATGTTGTCCTGAAATCTTTGATCCTACATCATATCAACATCACCATGAGTTTGGCTCTTTATGAGGTAGTCAAACTTGCATGGAATTTTAGATATACTTTGCCCAAATCCTCGACAACAACAAAGAAGAAAGAAAAAAGAAAGAACATATTAAATTGGAACAACTGGTGAATATAAAAGCATATTATGAGAGAAATACTAGAGTAGCGAATATAAAATCAGTTTCACAAAACTTAAAAAATATGATAAACTAGTAAGAGGCACCCAGTTTTTCAAGAATCCTAAGGCTACATTAACAATACATGCAACAAAAAATTTCAACTTCCAGGACTAAATAAGATTGGAGGCCTAAAGCCAAAACTTAAATAGATATTTTTTTAAGTAATATGTATGTATATTTCACTTTAAACTTCATTGTTCTAGTTCTTTTGAGATACAATGCTACAAATTAATCATTTTGAATTAATTTCACCAAATATCTTTTTAATGAATAAATAAACACGATCGATTCAGACAAGACTGTGTAGCCAAGACATTATTAATGTGGAACATTGTCCAAAGCTTTTAAGTATTTTGTTATTTCTTTTAAAAATAAAAAATAAAATTTTCCATAGTACAACATTACCTTATATTTTAGAACTCTAAGCCATATATGTCAATAAAACTTTTGACGACTATAACTAATGTAGTGTCTTGAAACAAATGGCTAATATTTTTTCACTGAAAAGAACTCTTAACTATATAAGTAAATATAAATAAAAGTCAAAGTTGGGGCCTTCGACTCAAGAGGCCAAAAGAAGAATCTTTAGTAGCGTTGCCCTTGAGCTGCCCATGCTGACTTCTTACTCCAAAAGCTTCACTAACTTCCACCTATGCCGACTTCTTTCATTACCAACTGATATTATTGGGTCTTGAGATTACTTGATTCTTCAAGTCGTCGGCAAATTTTTCCATTGCCTCAACTTTAACTTTTAAAATCTGAATTATTTTTTATCATTTAGAGCTGCTTGGTGCTTTAACTCTTCTGCCCTAGCTTTTAACTCATTGATTCTTGTTGCATCAAGAGTCGATGGAAGCTCCGCATGAGTGGGCCTATGAAGCCTTACTTCATAAATACATTTGATAGTGATGAGAGCCATATGTGCTTCTGGCTACCAATCAATGATTTTCTTTAAAACCAAAATCTTTAAAAGAGACCGCCATCAAAGCACCAATCAATGCATTGTGTAAACTCATACCTGTCCTAACCAGGAGAACAACAAGAAGCATGAGAAATGCTCTGAAGGAAGAGAATGACATACTCTAATACGTAAATATGGTAATCTTTTGAATAAACAAGAAGCTAAACATGAATTTAAATCTAGGAAAAGGACCAACCGCATTGAGATATTTAGCAAAATCGGATCGGATGAGCAGCTTATTCCAAGCCCCACCAATCTCAACCAATCATAGAGAATAATATACGTTCCCACTTTGTGTTGGTCTCGATGGCTTGAAAAATTGTGCAACTACCAGCAGCAAAAAATGAGATAGCAGAGCCCATAAAAAAAGCATTTTGAAGATAATTTCATGGCTACAAGCAAGCAAGGAGTTGAGTGAGAAATTTTAAGAGATAGGAGTGAAAGAGGGAGAGAAAAAGGTTTTGTTGTAAGTGGTGAGAGAAAATTTAAAACTAACTCAACAAGGTATAATTATAAGAAAAGAAAAAAAGGAATTAGTTTAGGGAGAACGTGTCAATATGACAAATAAGTTTTGCTTGCAAGGACTCATGTAGTTAAATATGCAAAAGAGCCAATCGACCATATCAGTTTTGCAATATATATAACCTTGCCTAGTCATACCATTTATTCAATTAATTTAGGGCTAATGTGTAATTATGATAATTTTTATTGTAGTGTGTGTGCATAATTTTTCGTTCCATGACGGTGCTTTGACGGTGCTCCATTAAAGCAAGCAATGTGATCTTCTTCCATGTTTAGAGAAAGATGTCTTGCTATCTCAGAACCTTAAAATTAGTATACATTATGTTATGTATGTCACTCATTATCAATGTTATTATCCATTATTAAGGTATATTATGCAACCAAATTGCCATTTGAGTGGTTTCTAGTTCGTAGATTACTAAATTACCCCTTACTAGTGTTTAACATAGGATTTTTATATTATTTTAAGCAAAATCATGAGCGTATATTATCAACCTGAGCGATGTTGACAATAAAAAATAGTGTAATTTCGGATCGTTGATAATATACCACAAGCCAAAATGATTTACCTTAACCCTAGAGCCCAAACCCCCAAACCCCAAGCGCGTGGACCCTAGACCCTAAACCCCAAACATCACAAACCCAAATGCCAAACGCGCGCGTGATAATATCCTGAACGGTAAAACTTCAAAGCCCAGCTTTTCAATAAGTGTACACTAGACCAAATAGAGGTTGATTCGTATCTTTCAATTAGTTTAGTCTGTAAATACCTAAATTGGGATGGTCGCTCTAGTTAATTTTGTTAATGTGAAAGTAATTTTCTCTAGTAATTTAGTTATTTTATTGGTTTGATTACTGTTAACTCTGAGCGCTTTTCCTATGTTTCCACAATTTATACTTGGTAGACAATCAAAATTATAACAGAATCAAACTTAAAATAGGGAGATGCATAATATCAATAGCCAACAGTTGCGGATAATTAAAACATAACTGAAACTAATATTACCAGTTGAAGCAATATTACGTAATTAAAAGGTCTAGACCATTAAAACATAAAAAATAAATAACAGATCAATAACAAACGACTAGTTTGGTTGATTGGGTGAATTTGGTGGAGATTCTTCAATCATATCCAGCGGTCCATTTGGTGAAATAGGTGCATTTTATGAACCGGGTGCATTTGGTGAATCTGGTGGAAATTCCTCAATCATTTCCAATGGTGCATTTAGTGAACCTGGTGGATTTTCGTCTTAATGTATACAAATATTAATATACCTAGAACGGTTGATTATCAAGTTCACAAACTTGATATTTTTTTGAAATGATTATTTACGTTTATTTGTATCAATTTTTTATGGGACATGTGTAATATACTTAGGATGATTGATTATTAATTTAACAAAGTGTTTGTTTTTTCTTTGAATGTATATCTTTTATTAATCAAACGACATTATATTATTGATTGATGAAAAAAATTATTATGTCGATGCAGAGATACCCCTTCTGATATTTGGATGTATGCTTATTTTTGTTTTGTATCAAATTTGAAATGGACACGCGTCATCCTTGTTAATATTAACTAATTTTTATTCTACAATTATCTATGAATAAACCATAAATAGTTGATTATATATTTAGTAGAGTATTAGTATTTTTATAAATATATATTTATTTTTATGGTATCAAATTTGAAGTTTTCACATGTAGTTCTTTTTTATATTATCTTTTTTTTTAAAAATAATCTATTAATAAAATTTCAATAATTAATTATTAATTTAGTAAAGTGCTATTATTTTTTAAATATATATTTATTTTATTTGTTTCAACTTAGATGTTTTGAACCTTTCTGCAATAAATATGTTTAAAATAGGTCTATTGCTATTACTAGCGACATCAAGGAGAAATACACACATATTACTATTATTTTATGAATGAACGAACTATTTCGCCCTTATAGACGCAATATTAAGCTGATATCTAATGTAAACCACGCGCCTGTAGCAAGTTAATTAACCACGTTCAATGATGTTGTTAACTAACTTGTCGTCATACATAGCGTCTAATTTTAAGAGAATATGTACTGTTGCACTTGTCATGGAATGTCAAGCAAACATGTTGCCATCTCCACCCATTGATCCTAGAAATCAGCATCCACTATTGCATAGCGCCCAATCAATGATCTATTAATTGTGATAAGGTCTACAATCGACTATAACTGGTTGATGATAAACTATTACAGCAGATCTGAAAACCACATATATGAAAACCAGACCTTTAATGGAGCAGTGTCAAAGCAACAAAACAGAGCTTTTCAAGCTTATTAGATGAAGAAAACACAACGCATATCTCGAAAGAGCTAAACCCAACCAAATGTAGTGACAAAATACCTTGCAAAATCGAAAAATTGAAGCTTTTGCTCCGAAATAAATAAAAAAATTATCGAGCTTTCTTACAAATAAAACTTATGAAATGGGTAGTTAAATAAGGAAGATGGAACTAAGATTTATAAGAGATTGAAACAAATTGTGAGCTCAAACGCTGAATTTGGTCTGTTTTCGAGCTAAAACGAGGTGGAGAAAATTTGGGGGCGGGTGAATTTTGGGTGAAGAAATTTTCTATTTTTAGTAAAAAAAAAATTATGAAGATAGACCATTTTGTCATATTCAGAACTTTGGGGGGGGGGGGGGGGAGGCTGGAGTATTTCTATTTTTTAAAATATGATTAAGTCCTAATCATGATTAAAAAAAGGAGGTCATTTACCCAATTTTTAAAACATGGAGGTTATTTTTTTAATTGAAGACTTGGGGGAGGTCAAACACAAAAAAAAACCCAAGAGAAGGAAAGAAAGAGGAGAGAAAAAGGTTCTGTTGTAAGTGGTGAGAGAAAATTTAAACCGAACAATGTGTAACGTAAAAATTTCGCGCGGGGGCCTGTTTGGCGCGCGTTAATTGATCCGTAGTCGTCAAAAATAAATTCGCTGAGAAATAGTCACCTCTGAAAATACTGGGACTTTGAACAAAACATATTCAAGGTCAAGTCCCAGTATTTTATTATGGGACTTTATATAAAGCTTCAGTAAATTAACCCAAGTATAAAATAATGGGACCTTTGAACATGATAGTTCAAAGTTTCATTATTTTATTATGGGACTTTATATATAAAGCTTCAGTCCCATAGCAAAATAATGGTACCTTTGAACATGTTAGTTCAAAGTCCCATTATTTTGTTATGGGACTTTATATATAAAGCTTCAGTTCCATAACAAAATAATGGAACCTTTGAACATGTTAGTTCAAAGTCCCATTATTTTTGTTATGGGACTTTATATATAAAGCTTCAGTCCCATAACAAAATAATGAGACATTTGAATATGTTAGTTCAAAGTCCCATTATTTTGTTATGAGACTTTATATATAAAGCTTCAGACCAATAACAAAATAATGAGAACTTTGAACATGTTAGTTCAAAGTCCCAGTATAAAATACCGAGACTAGTCTGAGGTGTTTTCCAATGCTAATGGAGCGTAAGTGTGCACGCGAATTTTTGGCTATTTCACAATTAATTTAGAAACGGTGGATAAATCTCATTGAGCGCGTCCCAAAAAGGCTACGCATCAAAATTTCCCATGTGTAAATACAAGAAAAGAAAGAACAGAATTAGTTTAGGGAGAACGTATCAATATGACAAATAGGTTTTGCTTGCAAGGACTCAAGTGGTTCAATATGCAAAAAGAACCCATCGACCATATCGTTTTGCAGTATACATGACCTTGACTAGTCATACCATTTATTCAATTAATTTAGGGCAAATGTGTAATTGTGATAGTTTTTACTGTAACGTGTTTTTTTAAATATATATACACACACACACACACACACACATCGGGCTGCTTGGTTGCTCATTTCAGTTGTTGAAGGAAGAAACATTTTGGTGAACATTTTTCCATAAAAGAATTTCTTTCTTCTTAATTGTTAACACAAGAGAAACAAGAAATTTGATGACCGATTTTAGTATAGGTTAATTCCTTACTCTAGTGCTTGTGAAAAGTTGATGTTCATGCCTCTTGTCCCTTGTGCTATGTGCGGTGAGTCTTTGTTTAAGCTTGTAATTGTATATGCTTGTTAGAACTTGGCATGTTTGTCCTTAAAAATGAATTAAGTATCAACTGGGTGTTGGATGGAATAATAGACATTTCTTTGATCCGTCCGAACCTTTCAAGCCTACCAAATGAAGTTAATCCATAGTTAACCAACTTTGAGCCTTAATTTGTTCACAAAACGGATGCAATTATATGCATAAACTTAGTCGGAGTATTATTATTTTAAAATATATAAGCACTTGAAGTTATTTTTTGTGAATCAATAAAATAGGCCGAGTTGGCATTATTTATTTACAAAATGAACATAATTTTTGCTCATTGCATGAAGAAGTGATACCGGATTGGTCATATGTTATGTTTTGCTTTGATTTTTGTATGTGAGAGAAATGATGACGATTTGGCTTTATTGATTCACAAAATAGACGTGAAACACAGACGGATTGGCAGCCCATTATATGAGGGAAACGATGACGATTTGACGTTATTTATTCATAAAATGGACGTGAAACACAACCGAGTTGGCACTTGGCATTGTTTTCTGCTGTGTAGGAAGCAGTGTCGTTTTTGTAATTTCGGATGTAAAAAATATGCGGTGACATTTTTGTAACTACGGGAAGTGCTCTATTAGTAAAGGTAATTTTTGTACATTCAACTTCATTTAATATAAAGTGCTCAATTTTTAAGAACACAAAAAATAGCTCAACTTATTAAGACCATTAGCAAAAGTGCTCAATTGTGTAAGTAAAAATTTCGCCCACGGGCCACTTTTGTCACTGGTATTTAGTTTGAAGCCACTTTTTTTAGTGGTTTTATATGAGAGACCACTTTTTTTATTTTCAATCTTTGTGGGCTAAGTTCAAACTAAGGCTGCCCATAATATGGTAAATACCGAATTACCGTACCGAACCGAAATACTTTTTACTTTGGTAACGGTATATCGGTATTTTGTATGAAATTTTGAAATTTTGTGGTATTTTATACGGTATTCGGTATCTATAAAGAAAATACCGAAATACTTAATTACATATACACATTATTTATATTATATTATATAAATCATAATAACTTAATTAATCTAAATATGAGCTAATAAAATTCTAAATAGAATATGTAAAACTTGTGATATGATTGTATATTTAATTAAAACTTATAAATATTTATAAAAAATTAAAAAAATAGTATCAATAATATCAAATCTAATTTAATTCTTTACCGGAGAGTTATCTTTCAATCACCGTCAAAACTCAAAAGCTTGTTGTTTTGTGTGTAAAAAATATATTAGCTTATCATAAGTAGAATTAAAATTTCGATAATAAAATTTTTTGTGTAAGCTTGTGAAGTAAAATTGATTTAATTAGATTTCGGCTAGTGTTATTTGTACATTGGAGTTTTGCTGTATGTTTTGTGGTATTTTATATTTTGCGCTAATGCATTTTGAAAGTTTATTGTTAATTGCTTGATGCAGTTTCTTAGTTCCTTTCGTATTTCTTGCAACATACATATATCTATTATATGTAAGTCGAAGTCGAACAACCTGCGGTTACCGACTTACCGTACTGAAATTACCGAAACCGAACATGAAAATACCGAACCATTCCGAATTAGTTTAGTGTAGTAATGGTATGACATTTTTAGAAACCGAAAATCGACATTACCGAACCGAAATGTGAAATACCGTACCGTACTACGGCACCCCTAGTTCAAACCGTGTGGGTTGAACTTCATAAACTTCATGCCTAAGTTATGAAGTTCAACTTCAATCCATAAGGGCTGAGCTTTTTGGCATAGATGCGTAAACTACTATCTTAATGGGCTGAAGTTGAACTTTAACCTTTGTGGTGGGCTGAAGTTGAACTTCAACCCTGTGGGCTGAACTTGTGTGAAGTTCAACCCACAAAGATTGAAGTTTCAAAAAGTGGCATTTCATGCAAAATCAATAAAAAAAAGAACTCAAATCAAAGACTACGGGCAAAAATGATATTTCATGCACTTTTCCCATTGTGTAATTCATCCGAGTTTCTTGGAATAGAAGATTGTCCTCCTCAGTAAAAGAGGGAAAAAGTGTGACAAATCCCCTACATGTTAATCTCAAATAAGTTAAAGTCAGTTACTCCATAAGTCCATATAAATCCTCACTATTGTTGTCCTGTAATTTATAACACGTATCAGTTCAATAGTATAAATGAACCCCCATCCAATGCTTACAAGAATTTTGGCATACGAATACTTCTTCTAATCGTCATTTATGTATATGTCTCTTTCGTATCTTAACAATATGGCCCTCGTAAACAACTAAAATGTAGGTGGTCTACTAATAACAGCATCGAAAAACATTATAGAAAGAGTTGAAAATGATATTTCTTTCATGGTGTACCACCTTTTTTTTCCTTCAGCACGAGACGTGTAACCCACAACCCATCATTCTCTCCTCGGTATCCTACAAAAAGGACTACCCCTTTTGCAAACCTCAACTCCACCACAATACACCAGCTTCTAACAAATTTCATCTCAGAGAACGATAAGCAAGAAACGATCATTTAGTAAGACTTCAAAAATGAAAGCGATGAATGCTTCATGTTGCTTCAGAAACAAGCTTTTCAACAATCCATGCAAAAACATACTAAAGCTGTTCAAGTTCAAATTAAGAAAGCCCCTCTTTATAAGAAGGCTTCGAATTCACCGTTCCAGACGTGAAAACGATACAAGCACCCCTAAAAGGCAAGCTTCACAAGTTCTATCAGGTGATGATGAATATCTAGTTGTTTGGTTCTTATTTAATTCTCATCAGCATAAGTAATACTCCATCGCATAAGTTATACAAAAATTTATATATTATTTTATGACCAACAGAATGTGGAATAAAAGTAATGCAGGCATTATCTAATTACAGTATTTATTAAAACGAGTAACGTGACAAACAGTCATACAATATATAAATTTTAATTCTATACTAACACCTTATACTAATTATTATTACAAAAAAATCAAACCAAGCATTAAAAATGAATTCGGTAAAATATTACATTTCTTGTGTTACCTTTTCCATTACTAATACGCATAGCTTTATCTTTCAGTTTTTCGTTCGTTAAGAAGACAACCAAAAGAGGAAGATCAAGTCATGGAGCTCAAGAGTTTTTGCGACACAAGTCTGCATATCAATGCACCCTTTCCTTCCCCAATAACCCCAGCTTATGTGAGATTGAGTGGAGCTTCTAGAAAAGAAGTAATAGTTCATGATAATGTGGAAGATGTATGCAGAAACTTTGAGAATTATCTGGTGGAAATGATTGCTGAAGAGGGAAAAATGAGGGATTTAATGGATGTAGAAGAATTGCTATACTGTTGGAAAAATCTCAAAAGTCCAGTTTTTATTGACTTGGTGTGCAGATTCTATGGTGAGCTGTGCAGAGATTTGTTCTCAAATAGCTGTGAGGATGGTTCTAACACTCCAAAGAAACTCCTGCAGTGAAATTGCCTATCTTATAGCTAGTCTTGATTCAAGACTCTTCAGCATTTACCTTACAGCTGAATATTCTGTATACAAGTCCTCGAGTACATCAAAACAATTTTTACCCTTCTGGTTCGGCAAACATGTTGCCATATTCTTTATAATAGTAATAGTAATGTTCGTGTAGCTTGCACACATATCGATTAGCAGCAGAACCACATGCATTAATTAAATCCCCTTGGTCGAAATATCGAACTACGTAAACAGTGTAAAAAAGTATTTGGTGTAAAAAAAATACTTTTCTTCACATATATGTAGAATTTTGAATCCTCTTAATCAACATAAGAGAAATACGGTTTCAGTTCTCAGTTATGGCAGTTTTTGATTTTTCCGAATCACCTTGACAAAATGTCTGGCTCCATCATTCACGTGACTAGACTATTGTAATATATCACATAGACAAATTAGTTATAAACTCCTGAGCCGTCGTGGTATTGGTATTTCACAAATATATTCACTCGCCACATGATAAAATTGCAAATAGAAATATCAACACGTCCATTTATGTAGAGAACTCCCTTGTAATTGTCGAGAACACTTTTGATACACGCCCTGGGCTGGACTTAAATTTCACATTATAAGGTCAGTTGTTCATGTAATGAGCTCATGAACACAATAAGGGATTTTCGGGCCAAGCAAAATGATACTGCAGGTCTTTGCGGTCGACGCTTTAGACATGTCGATACTTTAGGTACAGTAATGCAACATCCTTGATGGATTTGCTTAAGAAAACTAAAGATTGGGTACTAGTAAAATGTGAGTATTCAATTGCTCGTTTACGTTTTAGCAGTATAATCTTCAAATAGCTCCCCTAGTCAAGTTAAAAAGGTATCTCTTATTTGCTTTCCTGAATCTATGCCTAATGATTACACAAAGAAGAATCACTAGGTACTTAGATTATCATCATCTAAAGGTTATTTGAATTTTTTGGGTTCCGGATATTGGAATAAATAAATGCTTGTGATGGAGTTTTTTGTTAAATTTTTTTTCATCCTTTAGTAGAATTCTTAATACATATGTAAAATTTTGTATTGGATAAAAAATCGCCGAGGTCTCGAGCAAGACCTCGAAGCACAACACGAAGTCTGCTCCACGAGGCATACTCACAAGGAGAGGTCGCATGATTCGTCGCCTCGGAAAATCATCCCAGGAGATGAGGAGAAACAGACTCGAAGTGTTGAGCACGAAGAAAATTCCGTAGCCACATGACCCCAAACAGAAACGATGCCTCGTCAGACGAGAGCTGTTCTTTGTTACTGTCGACTGTTGCTCCAGCATTTAAGTGGGATATCGTCAGTCTACCACGATCAAACTCGGAGTAATGGCCATAAAGGCACAGTTATGACATTTATAACGTCATTCTTTCCCCTAATTATAAATAGGTTTCCTGTCTAAACAAACGGGAGAGGAACAATACAATATTCAACTCTATTTTTATTCGTCTCGCTTGTCATTTGGTTTATTCTCTGCCTCGTTTATTTTTTCAAGTCTTTCATCTAGTTCAAATTTAACTTTAGCTCGAGCATCACTTTGATACAAGCAAATTACCAGTTAAACCCAATACAAATTCGATTTGTTGTCCTATCTCGATTTAGGCCAACACAAATTTGTACCAAACTTGCTAGATTATGATGAACCCATATCTAATGTATCTCCATCGGCATCGAGGATTCAAATTTCCGCGAGACAAACTAAAATACTAAGTGATATTTCTCATGAGTCTTGATGGACACTGCTGCCGTACATATTCTTGACGGAGGTAACAAATACTCGATTGAAGTGCAAATGAGTGCAAGCAGGAAATTTTGATCACTAGCCATTTTTGGACGCGCTCAATGGGGACTATCCACCGTTTCAAAATTCATTGAAGAATAGCCAAAAATTCGCGCGCACACTTAAGCTCCATTAGCGTTGGAAAAACACCCCAGACTAGCCCCATAACAAAAAACTGGGGCTTTGAACAAAACTTGTTCAAAGCCCAAGTATTTTGTTATGGGACTTTATATATAAAGCTGAGTCCCATAACAAAATGATGGGGCTTTGAACAAGTTTTGTTCACAGCCCCAGCATTTTGTTATGGGTTATGAGACTTAATATATAAAGCTTCAGTCCCATAATAATGCTGGGGCTTTGAACAAGTTTTGTTCACAGCCCCAGCATTTTGTTATGGGACTGAAGCTTTATACATAGTCCCATAACAAAATGCTGGGGCCTTGAACAAAACTTGTTCAAAGCCCCAGTATTTATACTGGGATTAGTTTACTGAAGCTTCCCCAGTACAAATACTGGGGCCTTGAACAAGTTTTGTTCAAAGTCCCAGTATTTATACTGGGATTTGTCCGGAGGTGGCTATTTCTCAGCGAATTTGTTTTTGACGGCTACAAATCAATTAACGCGCGCCAAACATGCCCCTACACTAAATTTTTACAGTGCAAGCTGACCTAGATATTATTGGTATACGATAATTGACAACATATAGCTTACAATACGTGGACAGAGTTATGCATTAAAAAAATATAATCCCTCCGTTTTAATTTATGTGTACTTATTTCCTCTTAGTCTGCTTCACAAAGAATGATTTAAAAACAAATTGAAAACAAACTTCATCTTTTACCTTTAATGATATAATATGTAGCCACACAAATATTTAAGACTATTTTAAACCACAAATTTCAAAAATCATACTTTTTTAATTAAATTTCACGTCAAATTAAACGAGTTCACATAAATTGAAACAGATGGAGTACTAATAGTATAATGAAATGATCAATATGTTTAAAATCTTTTGAAAGCTTAAAACTATATCCAAATCCTCCGCCTTTTGTTTTTTCAGTTTATGTAAATGACTGCATAGGAACCATGTATCTTAGGCGAGTCAAGAATGTTATTTCCTCTCTAACTTTGAACTATGACAATTCGGGAGCCATACTCATCCAACATGTCAATACTTGTAATGGAATCTAATTATATATTTGTGTTGAATAAAATTCGTTGTTTACCAAATAAAAAATGATCCATATGTGGGCAAGCTCTTTTGGACGCCTACACCCAAGGTGTTAAAAGTGCCCACACGCAATATCCGCGGCCAGTCAATTAACCCGCGGACACTCCCACCACCCATTTTGCCTTTTTGCTTTATAATATATACTTGGTCTATTATCTCACTGTTGTCCCCCCTCCTCATTTCTCAACTGCATCAACAATAACTAGAAGGAACCAAGAAACTTGACACCTTGCATTATTAATTATTCAACTAGATCGAATTGATATCTTTTAGGCATACGTGTTATGCTAAAACCGTCCTTATTCATAAAAATAATAAAAAGTCACATGTACTTGGTCTAATTGTTGACTAACTAATATTATTAACTTATAGATGATGTACTTAGTAATTAACTGGGGCCACTGTAATATCAGGACAGCAAATGTGATCACACTTTTATAAACTTTGATTTGGATTAATTAACATATGCAGTAGAAATAACGAAAATATGCGTATTAAGTTCACAATTACGACTGTTACTTAACATATTTTATGTTGATTTTGACTTAAAATCTCACAATGGAAAAGTTTTAGAGAGAGGGAAACGGATTTGCTTTGATAAGCAACAAATTGGCTTAAGCAAAAGAAAAAAAAAATTATAGTACTTCATCTGTCCCAATTTAACTGATACTTTTTCCGCTTTGATGACCAAATTGATCTATATTTTTAGTACAATTTAATTTAAACTTCTAATACCTTAAATGATATGATAAAGCCACATGATTTTCTATCTTTTATATCATTTTATCAAGTAGATTTCATCACATAAATTGTTGGGAGGGAGGGACGGAGTAATTAAATGAGATACATGGGATGATTGAAACGTGTAAACCATTACCAAAACCGACCTTCGATATTGTTGACTAAAAACATTGAACGATAACATAAAATAAACATGCCATCTTGTGAATTCTGATGTGATGGCTTTGCTCCTTGTGAAACTTAGAAAAAGTAACAAATCACGTGTGGGGGAATAGAAAATTCTAACAAAGACCTGTTATATATATCACAAGTAGACTGTGTAGAAGACAAGAAAAACTCATAAACTCCGAAACTTTCCCACCAAGTATCTCATTCTTGGACTATATCAACTCTTTAGCTTCTTCATTGCCAGACATTGAAATAATCCAAATCAAACCAACAGGCGAAATTGAATCTTGCAATCCTTCCACAGATGCAGGAGAAGAAGCTCATATTCGGGAAATATGAGCTTGGGAAGCTACTAGGATGTGGTGCATTCGCCAAAGTCTATCACGGAAGAGAAATCAACAACGGACAAAGTGTGGCGATCAAAATAATCAACAAGAACAACATTCCTAACAAAAACAATACTCATATTCCTAACGAAAGAATCGAGCGCGAAATCTGCATCCTGCGCCAGCTCCGCCACCCATACATTGTCAAACTCTATGAAGTGCTCGCAACAAAAACTAAAATTTATTTCGTCATGGAATATGTCAAAGGAGGTGAATTATTCAATCAAATTGCCAATACTGGCCGATTCAACGAAAATCTTAGTAGAAAGTATTTCCAGCAATTGATTTCTGCTGTTAGTTATTGTCATTCACGTGGAATCTATCATCGTGATCTTAAACCTGAAAATATTCTGATTGATGACAATGGAGATCTCAAAGTTTCTGATTTTGGACTTAGTGCCTCAAATGATCAAATACAAAAGTACGACGGGCATTTACATACTGTTTGTGGCACTCCAGCTTATGTTGCACCTGAGATTTTGACGATTAAAGGATATGATGGAGCTAAGACGGATGTATGGTCATGTGGAATCATCCTCTATGTGATGATAGCAGGTAGAAACAGATTCAAAGTTTTAAATTTCAATGTTTTTGTTTACATATATATGTTTACTTCTCGACATGGGTTGATCAATAGAAGCAGTGGCCTAAAGTCAAACTTTAATAAAAGTAGTAAGCTCTGTCTACTTCTTAATTTTACCCTTGAGATGGCATTGCGTCTCATATATACTGGATTCAATTAAACCCAATAAACTAAACTCCTTTTGCTTCTCAATGTGCAGGTTACTTGCCGTTCTATGATCACAATATGATGTTAATGTACAAAAAAATCTACAAAGGTGAATTCAAGTGTCCAAAATGGATGCCTTCTGAAGTCAAGCGGATATTATCACGTCTTCTTGATACAAATCCAATGACGAGAATAACAACTGAAGAAATCATTAATGATCCTTGGTTCAGGAAGGGATTGAAATTCATTAAATTTGCAGGGGACGAAGAAGATAATAAGGATTCATTAGTATCAAGTTGTATCAACGCGTTTGATATAATTTCATTTTCTCCAGGATTAGACATCTCAGGAATGCTCAAACCGTATAATCCAGTGGATGATTTGGAGAGGATAGTTGTTAAAGGGACACCGGAAAACATAATGGAAAGAGTTGAGGAATTGGCCAAGAATGAGAATTTCATCTTGAAGAAGAAAAAAGAATGGAGAGTTGAGGTGAAAGTGGAAAATGGAAAATTAACAATGTGCATTGATGTTTATCGATTGACAGAAAATTTGGTAATTGTCGAGTTACAAAGAGAAGCTGGAGATGTTGGTTTGTATAAGGAGATATGGAGGAATACATTGAAGCCTGTAATTGTTAGCCAATAGACATGATGTAGCAGAAGAATGCGAAAAAAAAAAAAAAAAAAAAAAAACGTAATAACAAAAAAAAAAAAAAAGTGCCTTGTGTTTAAAGAAGAAAAAAAAAAGAGTAAAAAACCATAGACAGTTAGGAAGTTCATATTATTGTAAATTCATTTTTCTTTTCTTATTTTTGTGTGATTTGAGAATTATCTTGCGAGAAAGTAAGAGTAAACAACATTCTGAGTACTCATTTCTGTTTGAAGTTTTATGGTCGATTGTTAGTGTCAGGAATTGTACATCATATACTCCAATTTAACATATTATAGTTTCAACTTATCATATCAGATTTTCTATGAAGAGTTATTTGCAGTCATTTGTTTGGTTTGTCATATGGTCTCTCTAGGTAGCTCTATATGACGGCCTAAAACGTGAGCTAAAAACTCGTCACCGGCACTTAATCTTACAACCAGCGTGTTGCCTAGATCGGGTCAGCCTTCAAACGTTTGTTTAGCAAGTTAAATGTCAAGGGAACACAAAATAATGGCACAAACGAAATGGGGAAGAAGGCAGCTCTTCTATTATCACAAATATGCTTACAAAGCTTTACAAGAGGTGCTGAAACTCTATACAATGGGAAAATCTGCCTATTTATAAGAGAAGGAAAAAAACACTACATGTTGAAAAAGCAAGGGAGACATGCATTAAATGCACTGTCTGCTGCCCATTATGACTTGGCTGCATGCTTCTACTTTAATTCAAAATAAAGCTGGTGTGTCCTCCATGTTTCTACATCTATCAATACAAAAAAATTCAGCATATAAGCTAAGTATTTCCATGTAAGTTAAGTGTGCTACCATGTGTGCCATCCACATGGCTAAAATCTACCCTAAAGCACGCCTCATAAGCTGCAAGACTTGGCGGAACGCTGCACGTTACCCCGCCCAATATTGAGACGACCGCGACGCAATTAGCCTCCAAGTAAGACTTGATTTGGTCCTGAAATTTTCATAAGTCTTCAGCTCTCTCCCAAGTAGCCTCCTTCGATGACTACCCCTTCCAATGAATAAGAAATATCACCGTAGACTTGACGCCCCATCTCTTCACAGCCTGATGATCAACTATGACCTCAATCTACTTGTCATGAGATTGAGTAATGGTATAGGTGCTCGATCAGAACGCCCCTACTCCAGATCATCTTTCTCTTTATGATAAGGCTTGAGATTTCTAGCATGAAAAACTGGACGAATCTTCAAGTGTGGAGGCATAGCCACACGATAGGATATTTTGCAAACTTTGGCAACAATTTCAAACAGTCTCTCGTACTTCCGGATTAAATTCTGATGCACCCCATGCAAGGTCTTGAACTGCCTTCGATTAAATTTAACCATAACCATATCGCGCAGTTGATAGTGAGTCGACCTCTGCTTACAGTTTGCTGCGACTTACCCTTAGAATCTTTTGATTGTTGTGGCTTATCAGCTTTGAACTCGGTCAAGGATTCAGCTTCCAAAATAGCATCATCAATATTTTCAACATTACAGCGTTGCAGCTCTTGTTTAGTCCAGTGCCGTAGCCCGTCCATGAAATGAAAAAACAAATCTTCAGCAGATAAGTTGGGAATCTGAAGCGTGAGGGAAATGAACTATTTCACATAATTACGAATTGTGACTGATTGCTTCAATTCCCTCAACTTACGTCTAGCCTTCAAACAAGACGTTGTTGGGATAAAATTGCTTCTTAAAGTCTGGCTTAAATTGGTCCCAAGTTTCCAATTTATACAGCCCCTTCTCCATGTCGGCTTTCTTACGATGCCACCAGAATATGGCGGTGTCGGTTAAATAAGTTGCAGTGTATTTATCACGTACCTGATTGTCAATGACATTAAGGTTATCAAAATACGTCTCAAGTTGCCAAATAAAGTTCTCCACACCTTGTGCATCACGGTCCCCTTTGAACTTCTTCGACTTAGGGACATCGATCTTGGCTTCCTTAGTAGCATCAAAGTGAGAAGAGCCCTCACCTACGGCTAGCTTGGTTTCAACAGCTTCCAAGCGAGACTGCACCCTAAAAATCGCCTCTATGAGCTGCATTCAAGCTCACAAAAGTTGTGGGCACGCTGCTCCTCCGAGCCAATCAGATCTATAACATTACTCTTAAGACTTTCAACAATGGCACCAACAGTGAGCTTCACATAATCAAGTGAATTCTCCGCCTCAACAAGGCCCTGCTCAAAGCCCTCAATTGCATCCAACCCTCACTGTATGCACCCTAACCCTCATTAAGTAAAGTGAACCCGTTTCAGAATCACTAACCTCATGGGTGTCCAAATCTGGACTGCGTGCTCTCTCGCTTGGCGCAACACTTGCGCATTTCTTCTTGGTCTTGCCTTTGTTGGTTCGTCCCTTGATGCGTCCTCTCTTAGATGCAGCAGCTTCAAGCCCAAAAATGGCCTGATCTGGACCACTGTTTGAGTTTTCTTCAATGTTAGCCATCCCTTCATCTCAAACCTAGCTCTGATACCAACCTTGTGACGACCTAAAATGTGAGCTAAAAACTCATCACCCGCACCTAATCTAACAAGCAGCGTGTTGCCTATATTGGGTCAGCCTTCAAGCGTTTGCCTAGCAAGTTAAGTGTCAAGGGAACACAAGATAATGGCACAAACGAAATGGGGAAGAAGACAACTCTTCTATTATCACAAATATGCTTACAAAGCTTTACAAGAGGTGCTGAAACTCTATACAATAGGGGAAGCTGCCTATTTATAAGAGAGGGGAAAAGTACTACATGCTGAAAAAGCAAGGCATACATGCATTAAATGCACTGTCTGTTGCCCATTATGACTTGCCTGCATGCTTCTACTTTAATTCAAAATAAAGCTGGTATGTCCTCCATGTTTCTACATCTATCAATACAAAGAAATTTAGCATATAAGCTAGGTATTGCCATGTAAGCTAAGTGTGCGCCATGTGTGCCGTCCACATGACTAAAATCTGCCCCAAAGGATGCCTCATAAGCTGCAAGACTTGACGAAACGCTGCATCTAACTCAAAGTTAGGCATGAAAATTTGTGGTACTCTATCTAAAGTTGAAGAAGAAGTCACTCCCACATATATAAGCATCAAATTAATATGTAAACAATTAATGATACGTATCTCGTACATAATTTTTTATTCATTCGACCTGATTAATTAACGAGGCTAAGTATGCATTTTCACGCGAAATGTACATTAAGCTCAATCCGACTTTAGTTCGAACATACTTTTATCGATTTAGCCCACTTGAATTTTCAATAATAAGAACTCAAACAAAGGAAATTACAAATTAGGGGCCATATTTATTTCTTACATACATAGCTTAATTCCTATTTTACAAATGTAGACACTCTTTCAAAAAAATACACTAGCTGTCAATTCCTACCCTATGCCCGGCCACTGACCCGCCTGTAGACACCATCCATGATGTGTAGCTAAAATACCACACATTACATACTTGTATTTGAGCTATTGTTGTGTTAAATTGATGAAATAAGTGCACTTATCATGGTTTTGTTGCACTTTGTAGGTTGAATATGTTGGAGAAGAGTTATGGAAGAAACAAGTCAAGTTGAAGAAAAAAAAGAAAACTGGCTAGTCTGTCAAAAACACAGCAAGGAAGTGGCTATGCGTGAAACAGTGACTAAGTTGAGCAGCGAAAAATTGGCTAGCAGGTCAACTTTCAGTACCAGGGTGGCTATATGACGAAAAATCAGCCATTTCTTTGTTTTAACCTAGGGATAATTTTGGGAAAAATATGGTAATTACTTTGGGGACTATAAATAGATAGTTTGACAATAGTTTACATATCTTTTGGCCATTTTTCCATTCTTGGAGCAAGGATCCATCAATAAGAACACCAAGAAAGTGAAGATTTGGAGCAACCCATTGAGAAATTCTTAACCTTTAGTACTCCTTTCTTTACTTTCATGCTTTGTATTGAATATATTTGGTGTTTTTGATGTTATTTAAGAATTGATTTTGTGAATATATTTCATGGCTATTTGTATCGTTAATTGGTATGATTTTGGACATGAATATATGAATGAGTCATGACTAGGAATTTATATTGTTGCGTTTTGATTATCTAGCTTCCATTGTTTTGATTGCTTGACTTTTGTGCCCGCGACACTTAAGTTGCCCATCTACTTTACTAATTAAAGACTCGGGAGAGATTAGTTAGCGTAGAATAGTGAAGCTAGCGAGGATTTGGGTTGATAGGCTATTTCATAGACTAACTCATCTAAAAGAAGTTACGATCGAAAGAGGTCTTCTTTCCTCGGGTAATGGGTAATACTTTATAAGCTCAACTATGGCTTTGACGAGCGCCGTTGAGGTAAATCCCTTCTAAGCCGGAAGGATTCTAGGGATTACATTAGAACGAATCGGCCATAACATATAAACCTCGTGCTATAATTGTATCCTAGGCTCAAAACTTGACTTCCTTGGTTGTGAGAAGACCATAGATCACATTTACTTGCTTTCCTAGTGTAGTTTGTAGTTGTTAATATCATTCCATCACCTTGTTATCCTAGTTTGGCTTTGTCAAATAGGTTTAGTTCCTCCACTACTTTGATTGCATCACTTTGTTCCTTGTGGATTCGACCCCGACTCCTAGTTGGGTAAATTGTATTGCGATGACCGTTCATACCTCAAGCCGAGGTATGTGTTGAGTGTTTTCAAAATTGGGGTCATTGCCGTGGTGATCGGCGGTGGGTTAAAGCAGTTGGAATTAGGGATAAAATGGCCTACCCGTACGTACTCATCCCAGTTAGCCCCTCTGAGCCTTAACCTTTTCATTTAGAATCACCGTCATCCCCCCTTTCTTGGGCACACATTGCACGGGTGATGTGTAGCTAAAATACCACACATTACATACTTGTACTTGAGTTATTGTTGTGTTAAATTGATGAAATAAGTGCACTTATCATGGTTTTGTTGTATTTTGTAGGTTGAATATGTTGGAGAAGAGTTATGGAAGAAACAAGTCAAAAAGAAGTCAAGTTGAAGAAAAAGAAGAAAACTGGCTAGTCTGTGAAAAATACAGCAGAAAAGTGGCTATGCGTGAAACAGTGACTAAGTTGAGCAGTGATAAAGTGGCTATCGGGTAAACTTTTGGTACCATGGTGGCTATGGCGTGAAAAATCAGAATTTCTTCAATTTAACATAGGGAGAATTTTGGAAAATGATGGTATTTCATTTTGGCAACACATAAATAGTTTGTAGCTTTCATTTGTACATATTTTCTGGCCATTTTTCCAATCTTGGAGCAAGGATCCATCAACAAGAACACCAAGAGGGTGAAGATTTGGAGCAAGTCATGGAGAAATTCTCAACCATTAGTACTCCTTTCTTTGCTTTCATGCTTTGTATTGAATATATTTGGTGTTGCTGATGTCATTGAAGAATTGATTTTGTGAATATATTTCATGGCTATTTATGTTATTAATTGATATGATTTGGACATGAATATATGAATGAGTCATGACTAGGAATTTATATTGTTGGGTTTTGATTATCTAGCTTCTATTGTTTTGATTGCTCGACTCTTGTGCTCGCGACACTTGAGTTGCCCATCTACTTTGCTAATTAAAGACTCGGGAGAGGTTAGTTAGCGTAGAATAGTGAAGCTAGCGAGGATTTGAGTTGATAGGCTATTTCATAGACTAACTCATCTAAAAGAAGTTACGCTCGGAAGAGGTCTTCTTTCCTCGGGTAATGGGTAGTGCTTTAGAAGCTCAACCATGGCTTTGACGAGCGCCGTTGAGGTAAATCCCTTCTAGGCCGGAAGGATTCTAGGGATTACATTAGAACAACTCGGCCATAATATATAAACCCCGTGCTATAATTGCATCCCAGGCTCAAAACTTGTTTTCCTTGGTTGTGAGAAGGCCATAGATCACATTTACTTGCTTTCCTAGTGTAGTTTGTAGTTGTTAATATCATTCCATCACCTTGTTATCCTAGTTTGGCTTTGTCAAATAGGTTTAGTTCCTCCACTACTTTGATCGCATCACTTTGTTCCTTGTGGATTCGACCCCGACTCCTAGTTGGGTAAATTGTATTGCGATGGCCGTTCATACCTCAAACCGAGGTGTGTGTTGAGCGTTGTCAACGGGTGACACCCACTTGCTATCGGACAATGAAACTATCACACCCGCATCTAGCCATTTGATGATTTCTTTCTTCACCACCTCTTGAATAGGAGGATTCAACCTTCTTTGGTGTTCTACACTTGGCCGACACCCTTCTTCAAGCAAGATTTTATGAGTGCATACCCCTGGATCAATTCCCCCTTATATCCGCCAAGGTCCACCCTATAGCTTTAATCCTCCTCTTCACCACTTCAACAAGTTGAGATTCTTGAGTTTTGGTCAAGTGAGATGAGATGATTATGGGTAGAGTGGAGTTGGGACCAAGGAAATTGTATCTCAAATAGGATGGTAGGATTTTCAATTCAAGTTTCGGTGGTTCTTCAATGGATGGTTTTGTAGGTGGGGTTTCTTGGTTTTCAAGGTCTAAGGATAGCTTTTTAGGTACATAGGGTCTTGATCCAAAGCCTTCTAATGCCTTTACCACCTCCGCTACACTCTATTCATTTTCCACATCCATGTTCCAAATTACCGCCACCAACTTGTCTTCTTGACTGGCTAAGACACTCTTCTTTTCCACTAGGGCATCAACCACGACATCGACATAAGAACAAGTCGCATCATTATCCATTGGTTGTTTCAAGGCCTTGCAAATATGAAATACGACCTTCTCTCTATTGAACCTAAAAGTAAGTTCACCTCTTTCCACATCACAAAGAGCTCTTCCGGTTGTCACGACCCTTTTTTCAACTTAAAAAGAAAAACTTAATTAGTTAAAAAAGCTCCGTGACGGGTGTTGGTAGGTACACAAAATTATTAGAGATTACGGAGTCGCCACTTGACAAGTTAAAGGTGTGCCAAGTCACCAAAGTGATGTACCTAGAACACCTTTGACTCGTAAATGGTCTGCGTCAGAGTTCCGGGTAAGGATCTCGGTTGACTCGAGGGAAGGTGTTAGGCACCCTCGAGTCCTGTGCCAAGCACAGTTGCTTTTGTTGACGCATTTCGACTCTTTGAAATTGTTTATTACATTTGCCTTGATTTTTGTTACGCTTCAATTTATTATTAAATTTATCGTTTGACAATTGAAACTCCAATCGAATATAATCGCGCGAGAACTTCACTCGTTCGAAATCTTTCGACTTAAATCAATTAAATCGCGCAGGCACTTCACCCGTTCGAAATCTCTTGACTTAAATGAGTTTCATATAAATAATTCATAATTATTTCGGCCTATAGCTTTGCCTAACCGTTTTCTCATACCTCTCTATTATCCAAAATTAAACCATTCCTTATTTAGCCATGACAAATCCTTGCCATTCATTTTTCTACAACTTGATAACAAAACAGGTTCTAAAGTTTAGCAATTTTATTGCGTTTCAAAGCCTCAAATATAGCTAACTATTGCGAGAAGAACGTATCAAATTTGAAATTTGCATTTAAGCCTATTTTGCCTAACCTTTTTCAAACTTATCCCTTTATAAAAATCTCTTTTCTAATCCAGTTTGAACGTATATAAATGCCTGCCTTTAAAGATGCAAGAGGCCCAAACAATTTAATTAAAGTGTTAGATGTAGACCAAAAGAGTCCAGACCTTATAACATAAATATTACCCTTTACTTGCTTGCTATTTTACCACTTTCCCTTTAGCATTTCTAACAAGATAGATAAAAGATACAAACTCAGGTCAAAGATTCAACTCAAAATAGATTTCTTTTTACAAGTTATAACCATACCAGATTCAACTCAAAATAGATTTCTTTTTACAAGTTATAACCATACCGCAGGTTTTTAATTTTAAAAGTTTTTCGCGAATAGAAAAAGGAACATAAACTCAAGACTTTCAACCATACATGTTAAGGAAAATAACAGTAAACCATCTACACAATTGTTTCCAGGTGTTATGTTTCTTTTCTTTTCTCAATAGTAACGCAAAGACATTTGTAACATTTGTTACAAGGACATCACCCAAAAATTTGAAGAAAATACACAAAGATGAGGTTGTTTACCTATTGTGCAGAATCACCTAACCAAAATAACGATGATACCCAAGCATAACCAACCAAACGCGGCAGCAGTGAAACCCATAAGCAACAACCACTGAGAACACCTTACCAGACCAACGAACATCCCTCTTCAACCTCAAACTAAATTCAAACTCCAAAACCCATTTCCCTTTCTAGACTCTAGTATTTCTTTTACTATCTTTCACTTCTTTTTTTTTTTTCAGATCAGAGGGATATACTTTTTACAGTGAAGAAGTGTTATTTCTAGACCTTGTAAAGAGATAAAGGAGAGTGTTTTTCAGATCTTTGTTGAAGTGTAGAGAGAGTGTTTTTTCCAGATGTGAAGTAGTGTCAACAGAGAAGGCTTTTCCTTGAATTTTTCATGTCTGTTCTCTCTGTTCCTTTGTTGCTTTATGTTCTGTTCTCACTCTTTTTCTTTTGTTTCTGCTTTTATCTCTCTGTTTCAGTTTTTTATATGTTCTGTATTCTCACTTTTTCTTCTCTTTTGTTTCCTTTTATGTTCTGTTTTGTTCCCTCTTTTAAAGAGAGTAAAAGGCTCTCTAATAGAAGGGAAAGTGGGGTGTGGTACTAGTGCCAAGGCCTAGCCCATGTGCCCCCCTCAATCCTTAGACTTCAGCCCATGATTTCCCTGCAGGGCTGTACCAGAAACCAGAAAAGGGCAGCACTCTGCTGCCACCTTGTACCTCCCTTGACTCAATTTTGACATCCCATTTGACATCATCAAGCCCATGTCATCTAAACATCTAGACAAACTCAGCACTATCACCAACACAACCAAGACTAAACTAACATTTCACATGTTGAAAAGCTGGAACAAACAATAACTTAGCTAAACAAACTTATGCTCAAACAACTAGTCTCGACAAACTCATATACTCGAGCAAACTAATTAACAGGAAACATGTAATTTTATGCTTCAATATGATGATAATAAGAACAAATACTATTTCATTAGAGCTTAATGTAGAGACCAAAACCAACTATAAGTTTCAAAATTCAAATCGGTTAGCTAACACACTGGTTATTCGAAACAATAACATTCTAAGCTCCTAAATACTAAACTAATTTGCAAAACTGAAACACAAAGAGAATAGATATTCTTCTCTAACCGTTGAGTTAAATGCAATCAACAAATCCGGGCGGCCAATGCCAAAAGCTAGCACTGTCACCATTGCTTCACTGTGTCGACAACACATCAACAGGAACGCTGCTGTCTTCGATCAAGAAACGACACAGCATCGCCATTGCCATGTCGTCACCATTACGGATTTCACCAGGTCTCAGCTTCAACCAAACAGCCAAATGCCTCGCCAATACGAATTAGCACAGCCCCCAAGAGCTCACTGCATCGCAGCACCACTATCAACATCATAACCCATCGGATCACACTAAAGTCATCACTACAAATGAATAGCTCAAAGTCATCACTGCCTCGCGCCAAAGTGAGCTGCTACCTCGAATCGCTGCATTGCATCGCTTAGCTATCGCCATCGAAACAAATCAACATCGCAGCCCCTCCTGTTTCATCACCCTAACAACCGCATCATCGTCACTGTTTCAGCGTCCCCGCCACTGCCTCGACGAGCAGCTTCACAGCGCCATCAAAACAACTCGTCAGCACACACACACCATCACGCCACAGCTCGTCGTCATCATCGCCTTTGCATCGCCAAGTCACAGTGAAACAGCCCCCTCCACTGCCACCTATCAACAACTAAGACACCAACAATGTTGCTACACCAAACGAAACACCACTACTGCTACGCTACATCAGTCACTTCGCCACTATATTTTTACAGAATTAGACCCCGAACCTGTCATCTCCTCATCACAGTTCCCGTTCATTTATCAACTAAATCAAATAACCCCGGTTCGTATGCAACCAATTGAATCCGTTTCTCTCTTCTTCTAATTGAAACGATCCCATTTGGGGTCGTCTCAGTTAGAAAATGAAAGGAACGGGATGAAGAAAACGAGAAAAATAATCAGAGAAAAGGGTCATAGATGAGTCCTTACAGGTGCGAGTCTTCAAACGGAGAAGACAAGGGTCACCGGGAAAGCTTATGCCGTGACTTTCAAACTCCGATTTACAACGATTCCTTGAAATTTTGTGGAAACTGAGACCAGATCGAGGGAAAGGAGAACATGACGAGTCTGGGCATGTAAAATTTGGCCTGAGAATGGCCGTCGATGGTGGTGGATGGCAGCGGCTATGTGAATCGGCCATGGCTCCTTTGGTTTCTTTTTAAGAATTGGGAGAAATGGAGTTATTGAGAGGAATGGGAAGTTAAAACTGATGGGCTGGCGGGTCAAGCTTGATTATTGGGCTTGATTAATTCTGCTTTTGGGTTTCACAAATGGCCACTAGAAAGGCTAAACTATTTAGAACATTTACAATTAACTAGAAATTAAAACTACTTAAATTGCACATTTGTAGCAATCAAAACGTAGGATCACAATTAAGCACATATAACAAATATTTTGGTATTTTCATATTTTCTCTTTTTTTTTTTTTTGACAAATTTTAGCTAAAATAAAGACCAAAATTCGGAGAAAATCCTACAAAGTTAGCTCGCATATTTTGAGCTATTTCAAGCTATTTTTTTTGAAATTTCATGCCAAAATTAGGTGATTACAGCTGCCCCTCTTTGTTCGAGAACATGAAGAGTTTTCGGACAAAGACGTAATCGACAACTAATTTTGGCTTTTCGGTTCTAGCCGAGAGCATGTTTTCCAAAATTGTGACCGTACCTTGACTTTCGGTTCTAACCAAGAACAAGGCTACCTACATATCCTCGGACTAAGGAATCAGGTCAGTGTAGTTCCTCACGTGCGATAGCTGGGACTATCGCATTTAGACAGACACTGGACTCTTCTAGACTAATACTAAGCACTCTCTAGACAGACACAGACTAACTCTAGACACTTTCAGAACTAACTGGGACTGACTCGACGCTTCTAGACTTACCCGGACTGACGCAAGACACTTTGACACACTAGAGTTGTTGCTGCTGGTCACTGTCACTGGTTGCTGGCTAGCTGGCTGGTGGTCACTGCTTTACAAAGGAAAAATGAAAATACAACATTTGAAATGTAAAATTACAATTCCTAAGCTAACTCTTCATGCTTCCCAAGCTGATGAACTGGTCCAAAACTCCCACTACCAAAGTAGTCTTGAAAACTTGAAATTGCCGCTTTGACGGGCTTTGACTTGAAAATTGAAATTGCCGCTCGGGCAGGCTTTGACTTGCAAGTTGAGATTGCCGCTTTGACGGGCTTTGACTTGAAAATTGAAATTGCCGCTTTGACGGGCTTTGACTTGAATTAAATTGCCGCTTTGACGGGCTTTGACTTGAATGAAATTGCCACTTTGACGGACTTTGACTTGAAAATTGAAATTTCCGCTTTGACGGACTTTGACTTGAATGAAATTGCCGCTTTGACGGGCTTTGACTTGAAAATTGAAATTTCTGCTTTGACAGGCTTTGGCTTGAAAGATAAAACTGGAACCACCACTCTGGTAGGTCTTGCTTATGCTGGAAATTGGAAAAACCACCACTCTGATGGATCTTGCTCTTGCTGAATTTAAAAACTATCACTCTGATAGGTCTTGTTCTTGCTGAATTGAAAACCATCACTCTGATGGGTCTTGTTCTTGCTGAAAATTAAAACCATCTCTCTGATGGGTCTTGTTCTTGTTGAATTGGAGACCATCACTCTGATAGGTCTTGCTTTTTTACAAAGCGGATTCCCTCGTTCTTCAGGTGGTTGCCTCGACTTTCCGAATTACTCCCTCATTCTCCAGGTGGGTGCCTCGACTTCCTCTAAACTACTCCCTCATTCTCCAGGTGGGTGCCTCGACTTTCTCAAAACTACTCCCTCATTCTTCAGGTGGGCGCCTTGACTTTCTCTAAACTACTCCCTCATTCTCCAGGTGGGTGCCTCGACTTTCTCTGATCTACTCCCTCATTCTCCAGGTGGGTGCCTCGACTTTCTCTGATCTACTCCCTCATTCTCCAGGTGGGTGCCTCGACTTTCTCTAAACTACTCCCTCATTTTCCAGGTGGGTGCCTCGACTTTCTCTAAACTACTCCCTCATTCTCCAGGTGGGTGCCATGACTTCTCTAAACTACTCCCTCATTCTCCACAAGCTGATGAACTGGTCTGAAGCTCCAACTAATCCAGTGGATCTTTGAAACTTGAAGTGGCCGCTCGGGCGGGCTTTAACTTGAAAGTTGAAATTTGCCGATTTGACGGACTTTGACTTGAAAATTGAAATTGCCGCTCGGGCGGGCTTTGAAATTGCCGCTTTGACGGGCTTGACTTGAAAATTGAAATTGCCGCTTTGATGGGCTTTGACTTGAAAATTGAAATTGCCGCTTTGATGGGCTTTGACTTGAATGAAATTGCTGAAACTTGAAATTGCCGCTCGGGCGGGCTTTGACTGTTGAAAGCTTGAAATTGCTGCTTGGCAGGCTTTGACTTGAATGAAATTTTTGAAACTTGAAATTGCCGCTCGGGCGGGCTTTGACTGTTGAAAGCTTGAAATTGCTGCTTGGCAGGCTTTGATTTGAAATTTAACTGCATCTTGAAATCTGCATATCCTTTGATGATCTCCTTCATGGTACACTCCTTGGTGTGGCATACTTTGTGCCGATGTGAAACATTGGGCTCCAATTATCAAGGTTGGTCCTGACTTGCTCTAGTACAACTGTGAAACTATAACAAATTTTGCAAAACTTTCTTTGCTTGTTTGATGTTGGAGAAACTGACACGAGCCAAAGCAAGACAAAATGATGGAAACGAAAAAGCTTCCAACCAAAAGATGAAAAATGATGACGTCCCTTACGGGAAAGGTAAAGGACTGAAGAGATGACGACCTTATTAACATGACATGTATTTTGGAATCAATTCTTAATCCGCCCACACAGTCTATCCCTGATTTTGCTCCCATTTTTCAAATCTTGCTTGATGGTAAATCTAACGATCCTCATTCGACTAGTAGTGCCTTTTCAGGTCTTCACCGACTAGCCTCTCTCTTTGTTCTTTTAACTCACCATTGTCTTGCAGCGCCCTTTCAGGTTTTCACCGACAAGACTTCGTTTTTTTTTTTTTTTTTTTTTTTTTCCATTTTTCGCCTTTTCCCAACCGACCTCCGAGCTTTCCATCCTGATCAACCCATTTTCTTTCTTTCTTCACTTTTGGCCTTTATCCTGATTCCCTGGAGAATCTCCCTTTAATGACCTTGGTGCTCCAAACTCCTAATGCGATTGTCGGCTTAAGAATGCGACTTTACAGCGTGGATCTTATCCCTTGATACCCTACTCGGCTTGACATTCTCAATGATCAGTCAGAAGGGTCTTTATTTGGACTGTAACATTGGATTTGGTTAGGCTATGAAGAAAAGAGTTCAGCATAAAAGCTCAAAAATATCTCCTGAGACGACTAGAATGAGCATTACAAGATTTGAAATCACCACTTTTGATAAATAAACCAAACTTTTCCCCAGTTTAGACAAATTGGGGTTCCCTTTTTTCTTTTTCTTTTTTTCTTTTTTTTTTTTTTGTTTGAAGAGCGGTATGAAAGCATCTCATGAAACGACTTGGTAAAATATTACAACCCTTGGAATCATTTCTTTTAAAATAAAACCAACTGAGGACCCAATTTATTGAAAAATCGAGGAATTATTTTTTTTTGAATTTTTTGATATGCAAACATAGGGGATATTGAGACTTTCCCCCAAGATAACACAAAGAAAGCAAAAGGAATTGACTTTCTCCCTTTCTTTTAGAAATAAAACTTCTGCCCCAGTTTAGGATAAACTGGGCGCTTTGAATTTCTTCCTCGATTTCGAGACTGATATCTCATGAAACATATGAATAGATGGTACAAAAACATAGAAGTTTGTTTTTATTTTATTTTATTCTCTTTAAAATAAAATAAAAACAAACTTCTGCCCCAGTTTAGCATACATTGGGGATTTGAATTTCTTTTGACATTGGCCGCAAACTTGGAGGCAAGATTTTGCGTCAATATGAGACAGGGGAAAAATGAACTTTTCCCTGTTATGACCGCACCCGAATGGTTGCCTACGTATCCTTTTGAGAGGAATCAGGTCAGACGTAGCTCTACCGCTGAGGTAGATTTTCTTGTTTCTTTTTTCAATTTTTTTTTTCTTTTTTTTTTTCATTTTTTTCTAATTTCAAGCACATTGATTCCAAAGGAGGGTAGGCCAAAGAAAAACCAAAACAAGGCTTAAAAAAAAAGAATGACAAAAGGATATAGTGTTTGGGTAGAAGAAACGAAAGCCGTTCGTCATCCCGACCCGAGAATGCCTCGCACAAATAATGATTCAAAGAATTGATCTAGACTTATCCACGTGTGTCATCGACTTCTGCTTCTGATAGTTCTCAAGACTGGTATTTCAAATTCGGTCGAAGTGACCGTGCACGATTTTGAACTTCTCACCGATCTCCCTTATCGGATGACTACTGATTATTCCCAACTTATTTCGCTCCCTCTTTTATCCCTCTTTACTACTCAGATAGCTCAATGCCAGAGTGCGTGTTTAGATCAAGACGTAAATTCCGCACGCATGTCATGTTATTAAGGTCGACAAAATATAAAACAGAATACTAAGAAAATAAGATCAAGAAGGAAAATAAGAGACAGAATGTTGAGACGAGAAAAGGATCCCGCTTTTCATTGAATTGAAGGTAGAAGGGTTTGAACATCAAAATAAGCAAAATAATGCACTTGGGTTACAACCCTTAAATAACCAAGTACACAGAAAGATTAGCAAAACAAGCTACAACATTTCTCAGTCGCTCAATTGCAAGTCAGGGCCAGTTTCCTGCTTTCCTGCGTTCTTGAGCCCTTCACAAGGATGCACCTGAATCTGGCAACATCTTCTGCTTTTCTTCATTTTGTCCAACTTCCATTGGGGTAGACTTCACTTCTTTGGGACTGATGAATGGCCGAGTAAGATTTGGAATTGGCTTCTCGAGAGACATGTTCGTCTTCTTCATTTCATCACCCTTTACTCTGTCTGCTACCTCAAGCAAAATTTCAGGAACACAGTTCACTGTCACAAGCATTTGGTTAGCCCTAATTGAAACACCACCACCAGGTACTGTCGGCAGTGTAGATTCATCTCTCAAATCTTCTCCATATACCATTCCCACCATATACACATCATCATGGACGGGCAATGAGTGGTTGATATCTGGTGCATCTGAACCCTCAACTTGAATCTGATCGTTATCAATCAAAGCTTGGATATCCTTCTTGAGAAAATGGCAATCCTCAGTGTCATGCCCCGGTGCACCTGAATGGTAAGCACATCGGCGAGAATAATCAACCTTTCCCGTGGGATGCATATTCCCATAGATCGGCCTCAACATATCCAAAGCCTGCAACTTCTCGAAGACACTAGTGTAAGATTCCCTGATTGGCGTGAGCTTTCTCTTTTTCTCTTCTCGCGCCTTCTTGTATTCGGGTCTTGGGATGAAAGTAGAAGGTCTCCTTGATCGATATGGAAATTCTGGTGGATTCCGATATTGATTATGTGGAGCTTGGTGAGTGTGGTATGTGGGCTGTGAGGCTGGAGCACGCCATTGCGGATATGCAAATTTTGGAGCATATGGTCGCGCCTTTTGAAGTGGAGGAATGGAATGTTTTGTATAATGATGCTTCTGTGAGGCTCGAGGGTGTGAGTGGAGCCGTTTGTACCGTTCCTCATCCCTCCTTCCTGGACCTCGTTCTCTTTCATCTTTCTTCCCAAGACTCTCCGTCCTAACTAAGCATGTGAATGGTGGAACAGAGACCAGGGGTGAAGCACACCTCTGTTCGGGCGGAGGTGGTGGTGCCGGAGGACACCCTGGGAAGGTTCTCAGAACATCTGTTGTGCTATAGTAGGGAGAGTCGGGAGAATACTGCAGGTCTTCAGCTATAGGGCCTTGTGCCTGATGTAAGACAGTCGAGGCATGCCCTAGAAGACTAACTGGCATGGTAGGACAAGCTTGTCCCGTGTTCATGGCGATATACATATCAGCCACCAATTGTTTCAGATTTTTGACCTCTTCAGTCAACCTCTTGTTTTCCAGCACCAGAAGTTCATGGACGCCGATCTCAGAATTTCCCTTATCAAACGACATGGTAATGGGTTCCTTTGATCCTGTTGTGTATGTGTGGAATGATGCCAGAATTCCGTACCAAATCTCCAAATTTCAAAGCTTTGCACAAACAAACCGGGTTAGCACAAAAGAAGCACATATTGCAAGCCTAAGGTTGTTATGCGTCATCCCGAAACGGTTAACGGCGTAAGCCGAGTGTACCGATCGTATCCCCGAAAGATTACAACGTGCCTTGAGCAAAATCAGAACAAAATTGTAACTGATACATAATCAGCACAAGGACGAACTTGGATGATTAATGTATTCTTTTTTCTTTCCCATTTTTTTTCTGACTCAACAAACGTAATTTAGACAGACGACACGAGACAAACTCAAAATAAAAGTGTTTGACATGATGCACGAGTCAAAGGTATATACAAATTGACACATTGGGCGGGTACACCCATACAGTGAAAATAATGGGACCCGGCATTTTAGCGGAGTCAGATTATTTCACGAGGATCGACACAAAATACGACTTAGCTAATTGCAATTTATCGCATGTACCCTGACTTGACCTCAAACAAAACAAAATAAAGCGGGACCTTAAAAGAACCCTTTTTTATTTTTATTTTTTAATGAAAAATTAAGACTCGACCGGAGATTCGAAACGGAACTTAAGAACAGATTATGAAACAAACTATTTTTCTTATCCGAAAGGTGACTCCAAAATCGGACATTACTGTAATACAAAGACGGACACAATATTTTTATTTTTGTTTTTTTTTTTCTTTTTTTTTGAAACAAACTCTTTGATCTAATTCGAGAAAGAATCTTTAGAGTATTTACAAAATCTGGCAATTAAGACGAAAAACCGACACAAAATATTACACGAATTAGATGCAAAATTGGTTTATAAAAATTGGCCATTATGACGGCGTAAAATCCCGATAAATTACTTTTTTTTTTTTTTTAAATATGGACTTGATTTGGACGCGGACTCAAACACAAAAGGATCCCAAAATTTCGTCATTATAACGACGCAAAACTATTACAAATTATTTTCTACTACTTGAGACCAAACCCGGACACAAAATTAGACTCTAAGGGCTCTTGAAAAAATTCGCCATTATAACGGCGTAAAATGACAAAAATATTTCGACACACGGGACTAAAACCAATTTTTCTATCATTTTTCCCTTTCTTTTTTTTTTCTTTTTTCTTCAAAATTTGGCTCTCGACCTTCGGTAATCGGTCAGCATAACAACCCTTCGACTAAACAAATGCAACACATAATATGCCCATGATATATCTTTCGGGGACACGGGCCCCACTATGATACGAGGGAGTCAGCCTAGACGAGTGCGATACCGGTGTACCGCACCTCACTAAGTCTAATGACATGCAAATAAATTGGCCTAGATAAAAGCACAGGTTCAACTCTAGGTGACTCCATGGGTTCTTGTTCTACAGTTTCTGGCAATTTGGAAGTGCCTCGGGGGTACCGGTCGACAACGTCTAACGGCCTAACCCAACGCACCTCCTCCTAAGAAGGGTTAACTTTTTGTGTCCTGAGACACGACAGAAATTCCAGACGCCGAAGCGAAACTGGCGTGCATGTGTGCAGTGTTCCAGAAGACTCAGAGGTGTACGAGAGAAGACAGTTGTGTATATACAGTTCAAATAATATTAAAGCAGTAATATTCAAGGCAACATATACAAACAATATTCAAAAGCCGAAAGCGACAAATTTTAAAGCCTGAGACTCTCAGTTTTCACTTTCCTCCCCAGCGGAGTCGCCAAGCTGTCACGACCCTTTTTTCAACTTAAAAAGAAAAACTTAATTAGTTAAAAAAGCTCCGTGACGGGTGTTGGTAGGTACACAAAATTATTAGAGATTACGGAGTCGCCACTTGACAAGTTAAAGGTGTGCCAAGTCACCAAAGTGATGTACCTAGAACACCTTTGACTCGTAAATGGTCTGCGTCAGAGTTCCGGGTAAGGATCTCGGTTGACTCGAGGGAAGGTGTTAGGCACCCTCGAGTCCTGTGCCAAGCACAGTTGCTTTTGTTGACGCATTTCGACTCTTTGAAATTGTTTATTACATTTGCCTTGATTTTTGTTACGCTTCAATTTATTATTAAATTTATCGTTTGACAATTGAAACTCCAATCGAATATAATCGCGCGAGAACTTCACTCGTTCGAAATCTTTCGACTTAAATCAATTAAATCGCGCAGGCACTTCACCCGTTCGAAATCTCTTGACTTAAATGAGTTTCATATAAATAATTCATAATTATTTCGGCCTATAGCTTTGCCTAACCGTTTTCTCATACCTCTCTATTATCCAAAATTAAACCATTCCTTATTTAGCCATGACAAATCCTTGCCATTCATTTTTCTACAACTTGATAACAAAACAGGTTCTAAAGTTTAGCAATTTTATTGCGTTTCAAAGCCTCAAATATAGCTAACTATTGCGAGAAGAACGTATCAAATTTGAAATTTGCATTTAAGCCTATTTTGCCTAACCTTTTTCAAACTTATCCCTTTATAAAAATCTCTTTTCTAATCCAGTTTGAACGTATATAAATGCCTGCCTTTAAAGATGCAAGAGGCCCAAACAATTTAATTAAAGTGTTAGATGTAGACCAAAAGAGTCCAGACCTTATAACATAAATATTACCCTTTACTTGCTTGCTATTTTACCACTTTCCCTTTAGCATTTCTAACAAGATAGATAAAAGATACAAACTCAGGTCAAAGATTCAACTCAAAATAGATTTCTTTTTACAAGTTATAACCATACCAGATTCAACTCAAAATAGATTTCTTTTTACAAGTTATAACCATACCGCAGGTTTTTAATTTTAAAAGTTTTTCGCGAATAGAAAAAGGAACATAAACTCAAGACTTTCAACCATACATGTTAAGGAAAATAACAGTAAACCATCTACACAATTGTTTCCAGGTGTTATGTTTCTTTTCTTTTCTCAATAGTAACGCAAAGACATTTGTAACATTTGTTACAAGGACATCACCCAAAAATTTGAAGAAAATACACAAAGATGAGGTTGTTTACCTATTGTGCAGAATCACCTAACCAAAATAACGATGATACCCAAGCATAACCAACCAAACGCGGCAGCAGTGAAACCCATAAGCAACAACCACTGAGAACACCTTACCAGACCAACGAACATCCCTCTTCAACCTCAAACTAAATTCAAACTCCAAAACCCATTTCCCTTTCTAGACTCTAGTATTTCTTTTACTATCTTTCACTTCTTTTTTTTTTTTCAGATCAGAGGGATATACTTTTTACAGTGAAGAAGTGTTATTTCTAGACCTTGTAAAGAGATAAAGGAGAGTGTTTTTCAGATCTTTGTTGAAGTGTAGAGAGAGTGTTTTTTCCAGATGTGAAGTAGTGTCAACAGAGAAGGCTTTTCCTTGAATTTTTCATGTCTGTTCTCTCTGTTCCTTTGTTGCTTTATGTTCTGTTCTCACTCTTTTTCTTTTGTTTCTGCTTTTATCTCTCTGTTTCAGTTTTTTATATGTTCTGTATTCTCACTTTTTCTTCTCTTTTGTTTCCTTTTATGTTCTGTTTTGTTCCCTCTTTTAAAGAGAGTAAAAGGCTCTCTAATAGAAGGGAAAGTGGGGTGTGGTACTAGTGCCAAGGCCTAGCCCATGTGCCCCCCTCAATCCTTAGACTTCAGCCCATGATTTCCCTGCAGGGCTGTACCAGAAACCAGAAAAGGGCAGCACTCTGCTGCCACCTTGTACCTCCCTTGACTCAATTTTGACATCCCATTTGACATCATCAAGCCCATGTCATCTAAACATCTAGACAAACTCAGCACTATCACCAACACAACCAAGACTAAACTAACATTTCACATGTTGAAAAGCTGGAACAAACAATAACTTAGCTAAACAAACTTATGCTCAAACAACTAGTCTCGACAAACTCATATACTCGAGCAAACTAATTAACAGGAAACATGTAATTTTATGCTTCAATATGATGATAATAAGAACAAATACTATTTCATTAGAGCTTAATGTAGAGACCAAAACCAACTATAAGTTTCAAAATTCAAATCGGTTAGCTAACACACTGGTTATTCGAAACAATAACATTCTAAGCTCCTAAATACTAAACTAATTTGCAAAACTGAAACACAAAGAGAATAGATATTCTTCTCTAACCGTTGAGTTAAATGCAATCAACAAATCCGGGCGGCCAATGCCAAAAGCTAGCACTGTCACCATTGCTTCACTGTGTCGACAACACATCAACAGGAACGCTGCTGTCTTCGATCAAGAAACGACACAGCATCGCCATTGCCATGTCGTCACCATTACGGATTTCACCAGGTCTCAGCTTCAACCAAACAGCCAAATGCCTCGCCAATACGAATTAGCACAGCCCCCAAGAGCTCACTGCATCGCAGCACCACTATCAACATCATAACCCATCGGATCACACTAAAGTCATCACTACAAATGAATAGCTCAAAGTCATCACTGCCTCGCGCCAAAGTGAGCTGCTACCTCGAATCGCTGCATTGCATCGCTTAGCTATCGCCATCGAAACAAATCAACATCGCAGCCCCTCCTGTTTCATCACCCTAACAACCGCATCATCGTCACTGTTTCAGCGTCCCCGCCACTGCCTCGACGAGCAGCTTCACAGCGCCATCAAAACAACTCGTCAGCACACACACACCATCACGCCACAGCTCGTCGTCATCATCGCCTTTGCATCGCCAAGTCACAGTGAAACAGCCCCCTCCACTGCCACCTATCAACAACTAAGACACCAACAATGTTGCTACACCAAACGAAACACCACTACTGCTACGCTACATCAGTCACTTCGCCACTATATTTTTACAGAATTAGACCCCGAACCTGTCATCTCCTCATCACAGTTCCCGTTCATTTATCAACTAAATCAAATAACCCCGGTTCGTATGCAACCAATTGAATCCGTTTCTCTCTTCTTCTAATTGAAACGATCCCATTTGGGGTCGTCTCAGTTAGAAAATGAAAGGAACGGGATGAAGAAAACGAGAAAAATAATCAGAGAAAAGGGTCATAGATGAGTCCTTACAGGTGCGAGTCTTCAAACGGAGAAGACAAGGGTCACCGGGAAAGCTTATGCCGTGACTTTCAAACTCCGATTTACAACGATTCCTTGAAATTTTGTGGAAACTGAGACCAGATCGAGGGAAAGGAGAACATGACGAGTCTGGGCATGTAAAATTTGGCCTGAGAATGGCCGTCGATGGTGGTGGATGGCAGCGGCTATGTGAATCGGCCATGGCTCCTTTGGTTTCTTTTTAAGAATTGGGAGAAATGGAGTTATTGAGAGGAATGGGAAGTTAAAACTGATGGGCTGGCGGGTCAAGCTTGATTATTGGGCTTGATTAATTCTGCTTTTGGGTTTCACAAATGGCCACTAGAAAGGCTAAACTATTTAGAACATTTACAATTAACTAGAAATTAAAACTACTTAAATTGCACATTTGTAGCAATCAAAACGTAGGATCACAATTAAGCACATATAACAAATATTTTGGTATTTTCATATTTTCTCTTTTTTTTTTTTTGACAAATTTTAGCTAAAATAAAGACCAAAATTCGGAGAAAATCCTACAAAGTTAGCTCGCATATTTTGAGCTATTTCAAGCTATTTTTTTTGAAATTTCATGCCAAAATTAGGTGATTACACCGGTTGCCAAGAATGGTCTCCCGAGAATGATAGGCACTTCAAAATCCACGGGGCAATCAAGAATAACAAAATCCGCCGGGAAGACGAATTTGTCTACCTTCACCAACACATTATCAATAATCCCAATCGGACTTTTCATGGAGCGATCGGGCGGTCCAAAGAAAGCCTAAAATCACATTTCAAGTCAAGTATCACCAATGATTTCATCTCAAAGCATACTAAAGGCAAGTTTCAAACTCTTAAGTCACACACATGGGCTTATTATGTAAAAATCTCACCACACAAGCAAGTGATCTCTCAAGTGCAAAATCCAACACACAACAAGGACATTCACAGGTAAAGCACGCAATGGTCTAAGATTGGGTCACGCCAATAACTCAATAAGCCAACAAAAGACTCTCACGATCTACAACTACAACTCAAGCCATGTTAATCAAAACACACGTATACTTATCATATACTATAAAAATAAGGTAACATAAGGTGGTACTACATGAATCATTAATATATTTCAAAAACAAGTTCAATGTACATTCTTGGTTCAAAAGGAACATACGGAAAGAACCAAGCAAAGAAAATCGGAAACTTATTCAAAAACTAAAAAAAAAATTGAATACAACATAAAAACAACAAACTATCAACATGAAAGTGTATATACATCAAAGTAGTTCAAAATTATCAAACCCGTACGCCCTTATACCCATTAAGCTTGCACCCTTATTAGTATAGTCAGCAAAATCAACCAGCTTTAGAGGGCTTGCTAGGTTCTTGTCCAGCAAGATACAACCCTTGTGTGGCAGAACTTGCACTGCAAGCAGATTTATATGTAAGAGTCAACTCAATCAATAACACAACAGGCGAGCTGGATGATGAGAAAAATTCCAGGAGCCAAAGATCAAATTCATATTTTTCAAGCTCTATCAATAACAAAAAGGAGCCTAATCAGTCAGATTTATCTCAAGATGTTAGGCAATCAGCAGAAGCAAGAATGGAAGAGTCTTTTTTTTCAAAATTATGCAAGGGCAAAAGCACAGTTCATGGCTATTACTACATGGGAGGTTGCAGACTATGGACAGACTAGTGAGATGGGGGATTCTAAATGACTCCAGGTGTGTACTCTGTCAAGCTGCCCCAGAATCGAGAGATCATTTGTTCACCCAATGTTCTTATTCCATGACTGTAGGGGATAAGCTTGCAAGATGGATGCAAAGGCCCATGCAAGCAGCACCAACCTGGGATCAACTGGAGGTTACATTACTGAAGATGACAAAAGGAAGAAGATAACAAGCCCAACTACTCAAACTAGTGTACACTGAGTTTGTATATGCCATATGTAAGGAAATGAACACTAGAGTTTTTTAGAAGATACCAAGAGAAGGAGAGAATCCCTGACGCAACTGATGCAACAATTTTGGTCTTAAAACTTTCTAATATTATTTTCATGATTGATTCTGTATGAAGCCAGTTTTTCACTATTATTTTATTGTTCATAATTAGTACTTACTAATTTTACTGGTTTGATAGTTTATCTATAAAGACGTTCCTATATCAGTCACTAGAAGCTAACAGCCCTTCTTCCAAAGCTAACCAGGTCAATCGACCTTTTTACAGTCATACAGAAAGAAACAAATAAGGCATATATTACCTCAATCTCTAAACAAATAAGGCATATTGCAAGCTCGCGATATAGAGAGCCGGGGACAAGCACACACCACCCCCAATAGCTTCACGTGCTATTTTACCGTACTAGGATGTGATACATCAGCACGAGATGTACTATGTGAATGATTTTTCCTGGGTTATGGCTTGCAATTCTTCCTTTCGAGATGCATGATATTTTCAAATTTATAGGTGAAAACATGATGAATGAATAAACATATATATACACAAACCATTTCCTCCATCAAGCAGAAAAATAATTCATGTAATCAGCCGGATTCAAAAGAACCACAAACTAAATTTTTGCTATCCAAAACAGAGCATGTGCAAGCTCAACAAGAAAGATCTACGAACTAAATTTTTGCTATCCAAAACAGAGCATGTGCAAGCTCAACAAGGAAGGGGACAACAGAAGCAATCAAACGTTATTCTTAGGTACAACTATAGTAACTATCTCAAAGATACAAACATACTTCCACATTGAGTAAGGGGGCCTCATGCAAGAACAAGATAATATCTTGAACCGCATAGAAGGTTCCATCAGAATATGAGCCCTCGAACTCGCTTCCACTAGCAAACCTTGAATATTAGAATAATGAATCATTTGAGTGAATCTCAATAAAGAACCCGTGAGCGGGCATGATTTCACTTGGTCGAATCCAAGTTGAACATCAAACCTCTTTGATTATTCTATTTATAAGAGCGGGATGTCTCTTGAGGGTAGTTGCATAGTATAAGTGATTCTTGACATTCACCCGGGTGTATCGAGACAAGTTTCTTGGTGCTACTTAGGTAATCATTTCAAGCTTTGTCTTGCTTTTATCTCGATATCTTGTTAGATATCGCTTTATCTTGTTTTCGCTTACGCATATTTCGTATCGTATATGCTTCCGCTATTTTACCCCTTATCAGAAAACCAATGAAGAAGAAAAGAAAATAAATATATATTAAAAAAAATTGAATAAAAGGGATAAGACTAGTGTCATTATCAATAAGAAAAAGGTAGAGTCAGCTAAGAAAAGTTACAATAAAATGGATTGGAGATAATGTGAGTGTTAAGGAGGTGTAAATTCACTAATTAGTCGAATATATTACACCTTGAACCAAAAGTCTACATCACAACCCTATTAAGTCCTAACTAATTTTAAATCAAGTGTTCCTACATTAGTGGATAAGTACATAAATTTGATTGAAACGATTATGACATCTTATTGAATTGGCTTTAGGCCTTCAATATTATTGTGCACGTCTAAATATTAGCTCGATTAGGTCAAACATGGTTCAACATTCATGCCTATTGGCTATATTCATTTTAAATGTTTAAGGTAGCATTTCGTAGGAATGTTGAATGGTGTATTAAAAAGGAGATTAGAGGCTTAAAACATCTTTTTATGAAGACAAGTATGAAGGCATCCTCGAGTACAATGAGTTGCCCGAGTCAATCTTTGCTGCTAAAGCACTAAGTGTACTTAGTTTGGATGGATTTAAGATTGAATTTCCCACTAACGGTATAAAGTTTCATCTTTGCGAGAGTTTTGCCTCGATAACGCATTCTTGGATGATCAATTTATACAAGCTCTGTGCACAAGCTGCATTTTAGAGGTTTTGTCTCTACAGGGCTGTGAGGGACTTGCAAATTTTCAAGTTGGTGATATTTTGCATAAACTGAAGACAGTAAAGTTGAATCATTGCCGTGCTCAATTCTAGATGGTTGATATTGTAGCAACTAGTCTTGAATACCTCAAGGTCTACAGCCTTTTTAGGGATCTCAAGTTAGTCAAAATTACTGCTTGCAAAGCCCTCAAGACATTGTTCCTCAATGGCTTGATGTCCTCGGTGAGTGGTTGGAGGAGCTTTTTTCCAATCTACCCAACGTTGAAACCTTTAGCTTTTCGTCCAAAACTTTGAAGACCATGAAGTTCATAAGTCGGCGGCTCAAATGGCTCACAGTCTCTTGTCATAGTCTGATTGCTGTTGAGATAGACACTCCTAATTTAATGAAGTTCCAATACATTGGTAATCCATTGTCAACATTCAAAATGAAAGCTTCAGTTTTGCTGGATGCCATTCTCTATTTGTGCCTGAAAGACCTTGAAATGGTCGACTGTCATTGGCACTCTAAGCTCATGAAACTTCTTGGTAACTTCAATCATTCTAAGGCTATTGAATTTTATTGCCATCATGACAAGGTATGTCCCTGAAATTCTCTAGCTTACACTGCTCGAAGAAGCAGCTTGTTTTGTGTTATTTATAAATTGTTCTTTTTAACTAGATGCAGGTAATAGCTATACCAAAAGACATGAGAGAGAAAAATTCACTGCTCCCCTCTATGGTACTAATAATTTGCGAGTGAACCTTGAGCATTCATTGAATTATTCAGTTGTCGATATTCATGATAGCATGCTGTGGATTTCCCCTCACCTGGAAACCCTATCTTTTATGCTAGGTCCTGGCTTAAAGACCCTGAAGGTAATAGTTTGTCCTTTAAAGGCAATGACTGGATAAAAGATTGAAAATACTAAGTTATTATTCTGTTAATGTTATACTATCTCCTTTTTTATTATGTAGGTTTTTCCTGCAATTTTCTCCATCTTTACATGCCGTTTGATTCTTTGTTTAGTGATAACATCCTGGTGATTGGCTCAATGACCAGCCAATGCAAGACTGTAACTTCCTGCAGACTTGTCATTTTAAGTGGTGTATAAGTGACTGAGGTTTAAAACTGTTATTAGCCCATTAAAAGTTGATACTTATTTTTGCCCTAAAATTTTTGGATACATTGGTCTATTGACTGGTTAATGGTTTTTCGTTCTCTTCCTTATCTGTGCCTACTAAGGTAAAAGATTGTCATTGGATAACAGATTTAATTCCTTTAATGGTCACTCAAATAAAGTCACTTTCATATCAACAGAAGTCACAATGAGAAAAGGAGGCTTTTCTGGCGACTATTGTTTTCTAAGAGACAATGCAATAGTTAAGTGACTATTATGACATAATAAGGGAAGGAGTGTTTAGTAATTTTGTCCCATTTAAGCATTTAACTCATGGATATCATGGAGGTTATATGCAATCAGTCAACTAATGTTTCACAATTTGGCAGCTCGACTTGCTTATAGATTTAAGGATAGTGAAATTTCCTACTAACACTGCATAGTTATTGGTAGTCCTCAGTGTACACCTACCAAACGTCCACCAGCTATTCCAGCGATTTGTGAATCTTATCTTCACCTGACTCTGCGTCTATTAGTATTTCATTCATTGCATTCTTTGGACATTAGAAAGCTCACATTCAATTTTACTCATTGAGATGATTCCTTTGTTCGGATAATGCTTAAGATTGACTTCTTGTAGTTCATACACTAACACCAATAGAGTTTTAAACCTTTATGATATTGTTTATTGATTATGTAATATGAAGCCAGTTTTTTCACCTTTATTATGTTGTTCATAGTCAGTACTTACAGATTTTCCTTGTTTGACAGTTTATTTATAAAGATGCCTCAAATGCAGATGATGAGCCCTGTTATGCATCTCTACCATGGAAAAATTGGAGGCATATGTTGAAGAAGGCAAATTGCAAAATTTTACGTGTGAGGAGCAAGAGAATTTGAAAGACTACTTTTTCACCAATACTGGTATTGCAGAGATGATTGAGATTCCCCCGGAGAGCAGCCTTTGAGTCGACATTTCTTTTCTATGATAGTACTACAAATAAAAGTTTCCATGGTTTATACTAGGGAGAAGGCTGTCTGTGTATTTAGGATAAAAGTTTCTATGGTTTCTCTGTGATGTCACGTCTAACCTTTGATAGTTTTGTTAACAATAATTGATGTGTTTTGCTTCTGTTCTCTTATGCGAGATGCTAGGGAGATGCATTAACGCTTATTCTCAAATTTGAGATGTGGGTTATGGCTTGCAATTCTTCCTTTCAAGATTCATGATACTGTTAGATTTATAGGTAAAACATGATAAATGAACAAACATATAATAGGTTCAAAAGATCCACGAACTAAATTTTTGAGCAATTCTAGCATTAGTTTTAAAGAAAAACGGTAAGGAATTGCTTGATAGATGATCTCTATTAGAATGATTCAGCGGTCCCATACAAGGACAATATAATATCCTGAATGCCATAGGGGCTCCATTAGAATATGACCTCATGAACTCACTATCACCTAGGTACTTGTAACCCTCAGGAGCAAATGCTTATATTTGCAGGTTGTTGAATTTTTACGGAATGCAAGGGTTTAACTGAGAGACTTGTAACCCTCAGGTCTGACAAATGATTACATTTTGCAGCTTGTTTTGTGTTACTTATAAATTGTTTCTTTTGGCTGGATGCAGGTAATAGTTATACCAAAAGACGTGAGAGAAAACTTCACCACTCCCCTCTATGATACTAATATTTTGCGAGTGAACCTTCAGCATTCATCGAATTATTCAGCTGTCGATATTCTTGATAGCATGCTTTGGATTTCTCCTCACCTGGACACCCTATATTTCATGCTAGGCCCTGGCTTAAACACCCTGAAGATAATAGTTTGTCCTTTAAAGGCACAGTTAAATTTATTTATATTAGTAAGGTTTTTTTCAAGTTAATAAAATATTAGATATTTGTTTCAACACAAGATCTTGGTTCTTATTATCAAAAGTTTTACTGATAGTCATAAAATTTGAGTAGCTTAATTCAATGATTAAAATATTAGATAAAGTTTTACCGTAAAAAAACTTAAAAAACTTAAAAAGAAATAGCTCAAAATTTTGAAACATTATTTATGTTATGACCATATAATTTTAACTCGATTTTTCTGAATCAACCACATATATTTTTCCATAAAGAAAGTACTTGAATGTTCTTAATAAGATTAATTAAATTTTCATTTCAAAAATTTAGAAAGTAAACTTTAAATAAAAAAGTCTTTTTCAGTTCAAGAATTGAATTGTTTTGCAAGATTCAATCTTGGATAGCTCAAAAAAATGAGATTGGTAAGTTAAAAATGAACCTTTTTTAGTTATAAATGCTATTATGAATAGTAGTGATGGATTTGGAGAGAAAATTGAGAAAGTTCTTAGACAGTTTAGGGAGATAATTAATCGTAGGATCTCCTCCTCAACCGGCACTATCCCTAAAGATCTGACTCAAGATGTGCACGACTTAGGTGTCAAGTTGGACGAGATTAAAAATCTCATCTCTAACTTGCCCCAAGTCCAGCCACCACCTCCACCTCCGACTATCACTGTGGAGCAATTTGCTGAGATGGTGAAGGCAATGACTGCTCATACAACAGCCCATGAAAAGAATACCAAAGCTCTAGAGGACCATACCAATTGAGAGTTATAAAAAAGGACATTGATGATATGAAAGCTGCATTGCGGTACAGAGGCGCACAGTACAAAAATGTGGATTCCAAGTTGAGCAGGGTATTGGAAGTCCCGGAAGGAGCTCCCAAAACGACACACCTGGCCGGTCCCAACCATTGGCACTAGTACGTGTTGCTTCTGTCGTACCACCTCATCCAGCTCCACCACACACGTCTACTCAGGTAGCCAATCCCTCGAGTTCTAAAGCCCCTCCTAAACTGTCCAAGAAAGCTCAAGAAAAGGAGGCCACACATGTTATGGAGTTCGACGAGGATAATGATGCTTCTCAGGGTCCCACTGTTGATCCTATGACTGTGATTGGCACTCCACGGGCTGCTTCACTTCTGGATGATGTCCAAGAACAAGTTGCTACTTACCTGTCTATTGAGGAAGTAATGCGAAGAAGAAGAAGGAGGAGGACGAGGAGGAGGATAAGCCTCCAGCCGCACATGTGAAAGGCAAAGGCAAGCAAATTGCTTGAGATAGTGCTAAGGAGTCCTTTTCTACCCCTCCCCCTCTTCCCATTTATCTTCACTTTGTTTTACTTGGCATACAGGGACGATGCTAGAGTCTTTAGTTGGGGGAGGGGTTCGAATTAATATGTGTATTTTGGATTAGAATTGTACTTGTACTTTAATGATATCTATGTATGGTGTCCAATGTCTTATACTCCGTATATGGCATTAAGTTGATACTTGCACCTAGGTCACACAAAGCTTTCTTGAAGTGTCTTCTACCAATTGTGCATGGAATGGTGGAAGCCCCGGGATCTTCCATCTTCGGAGCTATGTGTTTTGACACAATTGCATTCACTTGATGAGTCACCTTGATTGTCTCGAAATCTCCATATGTCTTCTTGGTCACCAAGTATTTCATGAATTTAGCAATATTGGGCATTTGTCCTAAAGCATCAACCAATAGAATGTTGATGGAAGTAGAAGTACTTGCTATCTTCTCCCAAATCTTCTTTGCATGGGATATTTCTCTTTGCTTGTTGCTCTTTTGTGGGAAAGGAAGTGGTATTTTTGGAATGGAGCTTGGGTTGGAAGGGCTTCATTTGGGTTGTGGAGTGTTCTTTGGTTTGGCTATTTAGGTAGTGGTGTTTTGGGGGTTAGGCTTTTTAGTGACTTCTTGAACATCATCATCATCCTCTTGCACCGAAACATCACCTTGCCTCTCCATTTCTTTATGCACCATCTCCTCTCCAATAGCTTCATTATCATTCCACTCGGCACCCACATGATCATCTTGCACTCTCCACTCTACATTATCATTACTCATGGCTTTTGGATCTTCATATGTCTTGCCACTTCGAGTTTTGATCGCCATCACTTGGTCCTTACCGCCTCTTTTAGGATTTGCTACCGTGTCACTTGGTAGTGCTCTTTGCGGTCTTTGATTAACTTGATGAGCTAGTTGGCTCATTCGTGACTCAAGCTCTTTGATGGATGTGGAATGTGACATCATAGTTTGCTTCATGTCTTTCATGTCTCCGGAGTAGCCTTGTTGATTTTGAAGCATTTGACTCATCATTTCTTCCAATTTAATGGGAGCCTTTTTCTCTTGATCATTTTGCTTAAATAGAGGCCTTGGAGCATGTTGTTGAGAAGAACCGGCTCCTTTCCCCTCTTGGTTGCTACTTCAATTACCTCTTCCTTGACTCGGCCTCCATTGCCCTTGTTGTTGGTAGGCTTGTTGATATGGTTGTTGGTAGGGTTGTTGATAAGGTCTTTGATAACCACCGTGATCATACCCTCTTTGCCCTTGGTAGTTACCCACATAATTTACTTCTTCTCCATCTTGTACATGGTAGCATTGTTCCGGATAGTATCCTTCTTGTCCATATTGGAGAAGGGACAAATGAACACCTCCAGGAGTCACATAACCCATTGGGGCCACTTGATGTCCGTCATTTGTGGTGTGGATATTCTCCACCTTGTGCAACTTCTTTTCATTGGCTTCCCTATCGGCCTATGTGTTCTTGTTCATGAGTTCCACCGATGTCAAGATTCTTGCCCTTTTCTCATCTTGGTCTTCAAATCTTTCCATCATCTTTGGACTAATCCCAACTTCTCTTCCCGGATTCTTAGCTCTTGATTGCCATTCTTGAGATCTCTTGGTCACTTTGTCTAGGATATCTTTTACCTCTTCATACCTCTTGTCCATGGTGACACCATCACATAAAGTGTCCAAGGAGGATTGGTTCATCTTGTTTAACCCTTGATAGAAGCTTTGCAACAACATGCTCCCATTGAAACCATGATTAGGACACCGGAGCAACCCATCTTGGAAAGATTTCCAAGCCTCGGTCAAAGAATCGGATGCCTCTTGCTCAAACATATAGATTTTGTCTCTCAATGCCGCTTGCTTTCCCTTTGGTGAAAACTTCCCTATGAATTGTTTTACTAACTCTTGCCAAGTGAAAATGGAGTTTCTCGGCAACTTGTTCAACCAATCTTTAGCTTTTCTGGTGAGAGAGTAAGAAAACACTCTCAACCTCAATGACTCTTCCGATACCCTTGCCGACTTGTAGAGATTACAAGTTTGTACAAAGTTTCTCAAGTGATCATTTGCATCTTTATTCTTGGTACCACAAAAGCAACCATATTGTTCAAGACCTTGAAGAATGACATTTGGAATACTAAAACTAGCATTTCCATGAATAGGAGGGGGAACTATGGCACTTGCAAAACAATTCATATCAATTTCTTCTTCGACCTCTTCATCAACTTCATAATCTCGCATCTCTTGTTGATAGTCCCGAGCACCTCTAGCATACTCTTGATTCCGGTTGACATTGCGAGCATTAACTCTATTGGCATTGCCCCCTCGGTTGACATTTGCTCTACCTCCACGGTTTACACCTCGGCCGCCTCGGTTTGTATTGTTTCCACCCCAATTAGCATTACCCGCAACACCTTCATTTTCTCCAAGATTTCCTTCTTCATTTGCTTGGTCCCCCGCATTTGCTTGGCCAAAAGGGTTGTCATCTTGAGGGTTCACATTCTCCACTTGAGGATCATTAGCTTCCTCTTGTATCTCATCTTCGTCCACTTTTTCAACATGGAATAGATAGCTCTCTTGGTTGAGTTCTATATGGAATTCTTCATCATATTCTTCTTCATAGCCTTGCGGATCTCCATGTTGTTGATTATAATAATGATTGTAATTGGGGTTCCGTAAATTCCGATTAGGATTTCTTCTATAAGACATGTTCACCTACACAAGGTAAAACCAAAAACAAAAGTAAAATGCTAGGGTTTGCAAAATAAACAACTTTGATTAACTAATGCAACTCAATATTAAAACCGTAGCTCCCGGCAACGGCGCCAATTTTGACAACGCTCAACACATACCTCGGCTTGAGGTATGAACGGTCATCACAATACAATTTACCCAACTAGGAGTCGGGGTCGAATCCACAAGGAAAAAAGTAATGCGATCAAAGTAGTGGAGGGACTAAACCTATTTGACAAAGCCAAACTAGGATAACGAGGTGATGGAATGATATTAACAACTACAAACTACACTAGGAAAGCAAGTAAAGGTGATCTATGGCCTTCTCACAACCAAGGAAGTCAAGCTTTGAGCCTAGGATACAATTATAGCACGGGGTTTATATATTATCGCCGATTCGTTCTAATGTAATCCCTAGAATCCTTCCGGCCTAGAAGGGATTTGCCTCAACAGCGCTCGTCAAAGCCATAGTTGAGCTTATAAGCACTACCCATTACCCGAGGAAAGAAGACCTCTTCTGAGCGTAACTTCTTTTAGATGAGTTAGTATATGAAATAGCCTATCAACCCAAATCCTCGCTAGCTTCATTATTCTACGCTAACTAATCTCTCCCGAGTCTTTAATTAGCAAAGTAGATGGGCAATAAGTGTCGCGAGCACAAAAGTCAAGCAATCAAAAGAATGGAAGCTAGATAATCAAAACCCAACAATATAAATTCCTAGTGATGACTCATTCATACATTCATGTCCTAAATCATACCAATTAACGATACAAATAGCCATGAAATATATTCACAAAATCAATTCTTCAATAACATCAACAACACCAAATATATTCAATACAAAGCATGAAAGTAAAGTAAGGAGTACTAAAGGTTAAGAATTTCTCAATGGGTTGCTCCAAATCTTCACTTTCCTGGTGTTCTTGTTGATGGATCCTTGCTCCAAGAATAGAAAAATGGCCAAAAGATATGTAAACTATTGTCAGACTATCTATTTGTAGTCCCAAAAGTAATTACCACATTTTTCCCAAAATTATCTAATGGTTAAAACAAAGAAATGACTGATTTTTCATCATATAGCCACCTTGGTACTGAAAGTTGACCCGCTAGCCAATTTTTCCCCGCTCAACTTAGTCGCTGTTTCACGCATAGCCACTTCTCTGCTACATTTTTAACAGACTAGCCAGTTTTCTTCTTTTTCTTCAACTTGACTTCTTTTTGACTTGTTTCTTTCTTAAATCTTCTCCAACATATTCAACCTGCAAAATGCAATAAAACCATGATAAGTGCACTTATTTCATCAATTTAACACAACAATAGCTCAAGTACAAGTATGTAATGTGTGGTATTTTAGCCACACATCACTCCCCCGCGGCGGGTCAGTGGCAAGCAGTGGAGAATTGGCAGCTAGGGTTGATTTTGTCTATATTATTACTTTGGATAAGTTTGTACATACAAATCTACCCCCAAAAAATAAATTCTACATGAATATACATAGATGCGTAGGCAAGGAGAGAAAATACAAAAATATAGATATAAAGAGTGAAACTTTATGTAAACATCTATAATACTACAGAAATCGGTAAAATTTATACAACTTTATTTATTTGTACATATACACTTATACATATTTATACAAGTTAATACATGTTTACAGAAGTGTATAGTAAACGTGTATAAACTTATAAAAACTAGCGGTGGACTGCTATTTTGTGTAATTGCTGCCATCTCAGGTAAGAATCGGAAACAGTGGTCACTTTCGATAATTTTTGTGTGTTGCTTGTCTCCTACAGTAAAAATAATCCTACTTTCTAACGCTAAATTTAACCGACTAGCATTCGTAAGCTTTGATATTTAATTTCTAACCTTCTTAACAAAACTTTAGCAAATTTAGATATATCCACCATATAATCCTAGACTTGTGCTCCTTGTCCTCCTCCATCTTCTTCATATGTGCTGCATAAATTAAAAACGAAAAACCGATTAAATTTTTATATTTGTTTTGGATTGGTTTGGTTGAAAAAATTTGAAAAACCATAGTTGGTTGAAGAACAAAGTATGACTTTTAATTTTTTAAAGTTTTAGGTGAATCTAACTGTTAAGTATTGGTAATATTGGTTTAGAAAGTTGAGATTGAGCGTCAAAGTTGCAGTGGATTTGGATCACATATCATTTTTAACCCAAATTCTGACGGATCACCAAACTTATTTTTTTGGTCTTTCTATGAGGTCAAAACTTAAATGGTAGTACTAAAAGATTTATTTTTACTAAATCACCCAGTTACTTTATTGCACAAAGTAGATAGATTTGGCGTCGTTGTTACAACTGTAACTCCCATAAGAAAAATCTTATAAAAATAGCCTCTATCGAGAAAAGCTACTAGCGACCGCAAGAGGGATAGTTCTGGCGATGCCAAGTCTTTCTTAATTGAAAGATTTAGCGATCTGCATGAACTTTCTTACGAAAACCAAATTTATAAGAGTTTCCTTTCATGGGCCAAATATGTTATGGGGCGCCAGAAATAGGAAAAAAATAATATTTTATATATTTTAAAGAAATATAGCAAATACATATAAAAGGGTGGATAAAACCCCAAACAACCCTTTGTCAACCTCCAAGCCCCCCCCCCTCCCCCCACCATAATTTCCCTCCAAAGCAGCCGGTGGTCACCGAAAAAAAATGCTTTTTCATTTATTTTTGTATACTTTTGTTTGACATTTGTATATACTGTGTGTGCCTGAAATTTTTATTGTCTGGACGTTCAAACATCCAACATACATTGTATATACAATTTACATATAATTGGAAGGGTTTATGCATATGGTGTATGTAGAGTATATACCTATTATATATCTAGTGTATATCCACTATATATAAAGGGTATACACAACACATACAATGGGTATATACATATCATGTAATCCCTACAATTAACAACCACCAAGCATACACCACAACCGCTGTAGATCCGCCATATCTGTCGGAGAAACTAAAAAAAAAAGAGTAACAACTTCGGAAAAAGCATTGCGGTTGTGTAAAATTCCAGCGAGCTGCTTTACACGGCCAAATTTTGAACTCCGCAGTACGCTGACGCCGTCTCGGTACAACATTAGCGCCGGTCTGGCAAAGCAGCAATATCAGCAGTACAACAGCGGCGGGGATCAAGCACAACAGCGATGGGGAGGGGGAGGAAAGGACGACAACGATGGGGAAGGGGTAGGGGAGGGAGCACGACTCGGGGGAAGACACTGCCGGTCTGGCGCCAACGATGGTGAACGGGGGAGGGGGACAACATTTTGATATCTTTACTATGTTTGGTAGCATTTGTCAAAAATGTTGGTATGTTTGATGCGGATAAAATATTGTTGTATTTAAAAAAAAAAAAAAAATCCTACAATGATATTTGGTGTAATTTTTTCATTCTGTAAATCACCCAACTTTTTAGGTTGATGTAACGACCCTCAAATAGTCGTTACGGGATTCGGGACCTCGATTTACGTGTCGACAGTCTCAAAAGCTTCGTTAGGTCATTTATGACCCGTCTGTGAAATCTGAGTCGAAACGGAGTCCGTTTGATAGGTTTTCGAGAAAAGGATCCGTTTATGAAATTCCGGAAAGGAATTTAGGGTTTCGATAGGTCGTTTTGAGTAAACGAACCCCGATGGAAAATCCGAGCGCACCGTTAGGTCCGTCTTGTCATTTATGATATGTAGCAACCTTCAAAATTGAAAACGGACCTCGTTTGATAGGACTTTTGATAAAGTCCCCGTTTCGGAAGTTTAAAAGAGTTAAAAGAGGTTTCCGAGCTCGATTTGAGCAAATGAGCTCCGATGAGAGATCCAAAAGTTCCGTTAGGTTCGTATAGTCATTTTTGACTTGTAGCAACTTTCGGAATTGGATTCCGAGGTCGTTTGGTTAAATTTCGCTATTTTGGCGAAAGTCGAAAATTGAACCTTTGCCGTGGGACCCACTTTTTGAGTTCTGGAGGTCCGAATTGAGTTCCGTCTTGACGAGCATGTCACCCAAGTATTTTATGACTTGTGTGCAAAATTTGGGATCATTCCGAGCTTCGTAGGGTCCCGTTTTGCCCCTAAAACAGTAGAAAATCTGGTGCGACTTTTCTGTTCTGTTTTGGCGCAAACAGCCGGATAAAATCTGATTTTTCGGCCAATACGTAAGGAATTAGGAAAAACTCAAAACATAAAAGTTGTAGCCCTTTGAGTTGTGGTTCTAATGGCACAAGTTTCAGGTCATTTGGACATTCCTATCAAAAGTTATGATTTTTTCAAAAGAAGCTGTTACACAGGCAAAAACTGCTATAAAAAGACATCGAGCAAGGCTCGCATGTGGAATCTAAGTGTACTTTTGGACTCACGGGAGCGTGGGGAGTCCGGAAAAGTACATTTTGTAAATTTAGGGCTCGGCCCTACCCGGGGGCATTTTGGTAATTTTTACCCTAGGATGCCTATAGGCTTAAATAGCTATAATTGAGCACTCATATGTGCTATATCTTTTCTTAATAGACCTAGTGGAGAGTCCTTCGCGGACAAGGCGAGCGGGAAAGGAGATTCTTCCCGGCATTTGAGCCCGAATTTCGAGGTAAGTGAGACTTGACCTCTATTGTGCTTGTGGACTCTTCCTTCATGCTAGTATGCTTCATGTACGCATATATAAATAGCGAGATTGTGACTCGACCGAGGTATGTGCCGGTCTAAATGCTACGTCGAGGTAGCTTAAATTTATATCGTAGTAACGCTTGCTACGCCATGCTTAGATAGCAAGAACTTGGGACATGGCCGAGGATGTTGCCGGCATGTCATGATAAATGTCTTGCCGAGGATTTTGCCGGCTTTTGTATGATATTGGTACTTGATTCACGTGCCGGGTTGGGTAGTGCTGTCTATACGTAACCTTAGGTTGGACGACATGGGAGTAGGGATTGTACCCCCAAACTGTGGTCGGGTTAACCTTCGCCTTACGTTCAGCTAGCATAACCAACCTGGGTTACGGTGACTGTGAAATATTATCGTTATTAATATTTCTGTTATTATTTCTGTTATTGTTATTAATGTCGTGGATATTAATACTGTTAGAGGGACACTTGACAGGGGGTGTGGTGTCGCCTATACTATGAGATGTGTCACACTTGACCGGGGGTGTGGTGTGGACACTTGATCTTTGAGATGTGACACACTTGACAGGGGGTGTGGTGTGGTCACTTGATTTATTGAGATACGACGCACTTGACAGGGGGTGTGGTGCGATCGTAGACAGATTTGAGATGAGCCAACGACTACGGGTCGTTGGTCTACTTATTCATGATTGTGATAGTGACTTCGGGTCACGGTATATGGTTGATACTTAGTAGTGGTGTTGCTAGTCCATCGTAGGTCTAGGTTAGTCGACACGGGAGTAGAGATTGGACCTCCAAACCGCCGCTGAGTTGACCTATGCCTTACGTTGGATGGGCATAATCCTTGAGACTTCTGGTTACTACTTGTGTGTATGGAATGTGTTACATCTATTTGTGATTTCACTACTTTATTGTATGATTACTATAGTATGTTGTTGCTTATGATGCATGTAGCGACTTGTCCCGCAAGGGTACCTTAGCGGGCCTGTCGGTGATCTTACTGGGCTTCGGCTCATAACTTACTCTGCTACATGCGCAGGTCCTTCATCCAGTCAGCAGCCCGGACGTTAGCGGTTCCCGAGGCTTCTGAGACTTTTGATTGAGGTGAGCCGACCACACAGACCGTGGTGGCATACCGCCGGAGTCACTTAGAGATAGGACTCAGATTTCTTTGATGTATATTCATACTTTATTGAGTCACTCTTAGAATGCTCCAATTCTTTTATGGATATATTCTTTTGGACTTCACCCTTTTATATTTATATATCCATTTATGATCTTTTCACATTATTGTTCTTTTCCGCATCTTGTTTCATTGGTTCGCCTAGGCAAATGTTGTTTAGGTGCCATCACGAGCCCTTGGAAATTGGGTCGTGACAGTTTGGTATCAGAGCCCTAGGTTCTAATTCGAGTCCTAGGAGTCTTGGAGCAGTGTGTGAGTAGAGTCTTGCTTATGGGTATGTTGTCGACCATACTTATGAGCGAGAGGCTACAAGGGCATGTTAGGAAATGTTTTCCCTTCGTTTCATCTCTATTCGTGCTGAGTAGCTTATATAGGTGCTTACCCTTTTTCATGTATTGTATCAGATGGCGAGGACGCGAGCATCCTCAGCCAGGAGGGCTGCATCTTCTACACCTGCGTCTGCGGGAGAGCCATCAGCACCTACGCAGCCGCCAGCTGCTAAGAAGACTCGGGCAGGTCGCCCGTCAGCCACTAGGCAGGACACAGCTATCCCTGCGGTGTCCGCATCGACTCTGTCAGCATCTATTCCCCCTGTGCCTGCTGTTGTGCCAGGCACCGTTGTGATCTCTTCAGAGGAGTATATGAGACTGATGGCCTTGTCTAGCCATCAGGTCCTTGTCAGAGATGATGTTGCAGCTCCTGTTTCGGCTCCTCAGCCGACCACACCTGTTATGAGCACGCCTACTTCTGAGGCTGCTCCTGATCATATTGCCAAGCCTTCTGCTTCTGCTCCTCAGGCAGGTCCTGTTATTTCTACTCCTCCTATGGGCACTGAGGAGGTTGCCAAGAGGATAGAGTCATTCATGAAGCTTCAGCCTCCAGAGTTCGACGATACCTCAGCTACATGTACTGCCCAGAGGTACATTCAGAAGTGTGAGAAGATTTTGACAGTTCTTGGTACTAGAGACACCTTAGGGGTGCAGCGTGCTTCTTTTAGATTATCGGGAGATGCGGAGACATGGTGGGTCTCCATGATGCGGCAGAGGTCTAGTGACCTCCCTCATTTGTCTTGGGCTGAGTTCGTGTCTATGTTCATGAGCAGGTTCGTGCCCCAGAGTCAGCACGATGCTCAGAGGCGCGAGTTTGAGGGGTTGAGGCAGGGAAACCTGTCTGTTTCAGAGTATGACACCAGGTTCTTGTGGTTGTCTCAGTTTGCGCCGGCTATGGTGGCTCAGGAGAGGGACAAGGTCCTCCGGTTTGTTGAGGGTCTTCATCCCCGCTTGCAGGTAGCTGTTGCCCCTGATATGGGCAACAAGTCATATTTTGAGATAGTTGATGTGGCGCGGCGGATGGAGGATATCTTCGCCAGGGCTGACGCGGAGAGGGCGGCCAAGAGATCGCGTCAGTCTGGTGGGTATAGTGGATCCGCTCAGAGGGGTCAGGGTCATCAGGGCCGTTCTCAATCTAGGCCCCAGGCTGCTGCTTTGCGTGCCCAGGATTTTTCTTCAGAGACCCCGAGGCCTCAGTCATCCCAGAGGCGGGGTGGCTCTTCGCAGTCTGGTCCGCCGCAGTGCGGAAGGTGCCATCAGAGGCATCATGGGAGGTGTTCGTCTGGAGGTGGTCATGGCAGAGGTGGTAGAGGCGGTAGAGGAGGTAGAGGTGATGGATGTTTTGAGTGTGGGTCTCCAGAGCACTATGTCAGGAGTTGCCCTTATGTTTCATCAGGTCGCCAGGGATCCGCAGCTATGGTACCATCTGGTCCTCAGGCCGCCAGGCCCGTTTCTCAGATTCCTCCTAGACAGCAGTCTCAGAGAGCTCCGGGTTCAGGAGGCTCAGCGCAGGTCTATGCTATGACTCGTCAGGATGCTAAGGCATCCAATGATGTCATCACAGGTATTATTTCTATCTGTGGCCGCGATGCTTATGCTCTTATTGATCCGGGGTCTACCTATTCGTATGTGTCGCCGGGATTTGCCCCTTGCTTGGGCAGGGATCTGGTCTTCTTAGATGATCCCTTTATGGTTGCCACCCCTGTCGGGTCTTCTATATGTGTAGATAGGGGTTATCGGCAGTGTATGATCTCCATCTGTGGTGTAGAGTCCTTAGTGGACCTGATGCTGCTCGATATGTCTGATTTCGATGTCATTATGGGCATGGATTGGCTGGCTTCCTGTCATGCGACTTTGGATTGCCATGCCAAGTCCGTGACGATCGGGGCAGAGGGTGAGTCTCGGGTTGTATGGGGAGGTTCCAGGCCTTCTCCGAAGAGTAGGATCATTTCTTTCTTGGAGGCGCAGATGATGATATCTAGTGGGTGCGAGGGATATATTGCTTCAGTTCGGGATGTCCGGGCAGAGGAGTTATCCCTTGATAGAGTTCCGGTTGTTTGTGAGTATCCGGATGTGTTTCCTGATGATTTGCCGGGTTTGCCGCCTATGCGGGAGATAGAGTTTTGCATTGATCTATTGCCAGGCACTCAGCCTAAATCTATTCCCCCGTATCGTATGGCTCCTGTTGAGTTGAGGGAGCTGAAGGAGCAGATTAAGGATTTGCTCGATAAGGGCTTCATTAGGCCCAGTGTGTCTCCATGGGGTGCCCCGGTATTATTTGTGAAGAAGAAGGATGGCTCTATGCGAATGTGTATTGATTACCGGCAGCTGAATAAGGTTACTATCAAGAATAAGTATCCTTTGCCGCGTATTGATGATTTGTTTGATCAACTTCAGGGTGCTACCTTCTTCTCGAAGATTGATTTGAGGTCGGGGTATCATCAGTTGAGGATTCGGTCCGAGAACGTTTCCAAGACTGCTTTTCGTACCCGATATGGCCACTATGAGTTTCTGGTGATGTCTTTCGGGCTTACGAATGCCCCAGCTGCTTTCATGGATCTGATGAACCGAGTGTTCAAGGCCTACCTTGACTCCTTCGTCATTGTGTTTATCGATGATATCTTGGTTTATTCGAGGAGCAGGGAGGAGCATGAGCAGCATTTGAGAGTTGTTCTTCGGACTCTGAGGGATCAGCAGTTGTATGCCAAATTCTCCAAGTGTGAATTTTGGCTCAGTTCTGTATCTTTCCTAGGTCACGTGGTGACCAAGGATGGGGTGTGTATTGATCCGAAGAAGATAAAGGCCGTTCAGAGTTGGCCTAGGCCTACTTCTCCTACAGAGATTCGGAGTTTCTTAGGCTTGGCAGGTTATTATCGGCGGTTCGTCGAGGGGTTTTCTTCTATTTCAGCACCTCTGACGAAGTTGACCGAGAAGAATGTTCCTTTCCTGTGGTCCGATGCCTGTGAGTCTAGCTTTCAGAAGCTTAAGACTCTGTTGACTTCAGCGCCAGTGTTGGCCTTGCCTAGTGGATCCGGGGGATTCACCGTATATTGTGATGCTTCGGGTGTTGGCCTGGGTAGCGTTCTGATGCAGGAGGGTAAGGTGATAGCTTATGCCTCGAGACAGCTGAAGGTCCATGAAAAGAATTATCCTGTCCATGATTTGGAGCTGTTAGCTGTCGTGTTTGCACTGAAGTTGTGGAGGCACTATCTTTATGGCGAGCCATGTGAGATATTCACCGATCATAAGAGTCTCCAGTACTTGTTCACTCAGAAGGACTTGAACGGGAGACAGCGCCGCTGGTTAGAGCTGCTGAAGGATTATGATTTTTCTATCCGGTATCATCCCGGAAAGGCTAATGTTGTAGCCGATGCCTTGAGTAGGAAGTCCATGGGTAGCCTCGCCTATCTTGATGCTGATATGAGGTCGTTGGCCCGTGAGTTGCAGGCTTTGTCCATTAGTGGGGTTCGGTTTGATGATTCTGTTCCAGGCCGGGTGCTTGCATATGTGGGGTCTCAGTCGTCTTTAGCTTCCCAGATTCGGGAAAGGCAGTTCGAGGATCCTTATCTGAGAGATCTCCGGGACAGGGTCCTGAGTGGGGGAGTGTCCTCGTTCGTGATTGGTGATGATGGTGCTTTGCGGCTTAACGGCCGGGTATGTGTTCCAGCCATTGTGGAGCTGAGGCAGATGATTTTGGCAGAGGCTCACAGTTCGAGATATTCCATTCATCCGGGTACTGCGAAGATGTATCATGATCTTCGAGAGCTGTATTGGTGGAAAGGGATGAAGAGGGATGTTGCTGATTATGTATCTCAGTGTTTGAATTGCCAGCAGGTGAAGTATGAGCACCGGAGGCCAGCCGGGGTGACCCAGTCTATGCCCATTCCCGAGTGGAAGTGGGAGCAGATCACTATGGATTTCGTAGTTGGTTTGCCGCTGACCGTGGGTAAGCATGATTCGGTGTGGGTAGTAGTTGATCGACTGACGAAGTCGGCTCACTTCATTCCAGTGAGGACTACTTATACCTCGGAGAGTCTGGCTCGTATCTTCATTGAGCAGATTGTGAGATTGCATGGTGCTCCTGTTTCTATCATTTCTGACCGAGGTGCTCAGTTCACAGCTCAATTTTGGAGATCTTTTCAGAGAGAGCTGGGTACTCGGGTCGATCTCAGTACTGCATTTCACCCGCAGACTGATGGCCAGTCTGAGCGGACCATTCAGATCCTCGAGGATATGTTGAGGGCGTGTGCTATTGATTTTGGAGGCCATTGGGATAGCCATTTGCCGCTAGCAGAGTTTGCGTATAATAATAGCTATCAGGCTTCTATCCAGATGGCTCCGTTTGAGGCATTGTATGGTCGGAGATGTCGCTCGCCTATCGATTGGTTCGAGTCTGGTGAGGTCCAGGTGTTGGGGCCCGATTTGGTGCAGCAGACCTTAGATAAGGTCCGGGTTATTCAGGATCGACTCCGCACGGCTCAGAGCCGGCATATATCGTATGCAGATCGGAGGCGGAGAGATCTTGAGTTCATGGTTGGGGACCGGGTATTCCTCAGAGTGTCGCCCATGAAGGGTGTTATGAGATTTGGGAAGAAAGGCAAGCTCAGTCCTAGGTTCATTGGGCCTTTTGAGATATTGGAGCGCGTTGGCGCCGTTGCTTATAGACTGGCTTTGCCTCCCTCTCTGTCTGTTCATCCGGTGTTCCATGTGTCCATGCTCCGGAAGTATGTTCACGATCTGTCTCATGTGATCGATATGGCTTCCGTGGAGGTAGATGGCGACTTAGCTTATTCGGAGGAGCCTATTGCTATTGTGGCTAGATAGGTCCGTAAGATGAGATCGAAGGTGATCCCGCTTGTGAGAGTTCAGTGGGGGCATCACTCCATTGCCGAGGCCACTTGGGAGCTTGAGTCCGAGATGCGTGAGAGGCATCCGCGCTTGTTCGATGATTCAGGTATGAAATCCTTGTATTTTCTAAGCCTGAATTTGTATTTTTAAGTTTTATTGATTTCGGGTGGTACCGAGGGGTCCTCGAAATCCGTGCCAGCTCCGTGGCTAGTGTGTGGATCCTACCTTAGACTTAGGCTCGTCCGAGGACGGCCGAGAGTCTAAGTGGGGGAGAATGTAACGACCCTCAAATAGTCGTTACGGGATCCGGGACCTCGATTTACGTGTCGACAGTCCCAAAAGCTCCGTTAGATCATTTATGACCCGTCTGTGAAATCTGAGTCGAAACGGAGTCCGTTTGATAGGTTTTCGAGAAAAGGATCCGTTTATGAAATTCTGGAAAGGAATTTGGGGTTTCGATAGGTCGTTTTGAGTAAACGAACCCCGATGGAAAATCCGAGTGCACCGTTAGGTCCGTCTCGTCATTTATGATATGTAGCAACCTTCAAAATTGAAAACGGACCTCGTTTGATAGGACTTTTGATAAAGTCCCCGTTTCGGAAGTTTAAAAGAGTTAAAAGAGGTTTCCGAGCTCGATTTGAGCAAATGAGCTCCGATGAGAGATCCGAAAGTTCCGTTAGGTTCGTATAGTCATTTGTGAATTGTAGCAACTTTCGGAATTGGATTCCGAGGTCGTTTAGTTAAATTTCGCTATTTTGGCGAAAGTCGAAAATTGAACCTTTGCCGTGGGACCCACTTTTTGAGTTCTGGAGGTCCGAATTGAGTTCTGTCTTGACGAGCATGTCACTCAAGTATTTTATGGCTTGTGTGCAGAATTTGGGATCATTCTGAGCTTCGTAGGGTCCCGTTTTGCCCCTAAAACAGTAGAAAATCTGGTGCGACTTTTCTGTTCTGTTTTGGCGCAAACAGCCGGATAAAAGCTGATTTTTCGGCCAATACGTAAGGAATTAGGAAAAACTCAAAACATGAAAGTTGTAGCCCTTTGAGTTGTGGTTCTAATGGCATATGTTTCAGGTCATTTGGACATTCCTATCAAAAGTTATGATTTTTTCAAAAGAAGCTGTTACAGAGGCAAAAACTGCTATAAAAAGGCCATTTCGGGCCATTTCGGTTCATAACTTATAAAAATCATTTGGTGAGCTCTTGAGGCGATTTTTGGGTATTTCTTGAAGACCCAATTATACTTACACTTAAGGTAAGCCCTTTCAATCCATCTTTATGTTGATTAACACAAGAATCAAAGGGTTGATTCTTGGAAATGGGTTAGAACCCTAGATTCTTAAGAATTGGGGAAAGACATCGAGCAAGGCTCGCATGTGGAATCTAAGTGTACTTTTGGACTCACGGGAGCGTGGGGAGTCCGGAAAAGTACATTTGGTAAATTTAGGGCTCGGCCCTACCCGGGGGTATTTTGGTAATTTTTACCCTAGGATGCCTATAGGCTTAAATAGCTATAATTGAGCACTCATATGTGCTATATCTTGTCTTAATAGACCTAATGGAGAGTCCTTCGCGGACAAGGCAAGCGGGAAAGGAGATTCTTCCCGGCATTTGAGCCCGAATATCGAGGTAAGTGAGACTTGACCTCTATTGTGCTTGTGGACTCTTCCTTCATGCTAGTATGCTTCATGTACGCATATATATACCTAACAATGGTTAGGATTAATAATGTGAATTACTTGCTATTATTGTTTGTTATAAATAGTGAGATTGTGACTCGACCGAGGTATGTGCCGGTCTAAACGCTACGTCGAGGTAGCTTAAATTTATATCGTAGTAACGCTTGCTACGCCATGCTTAGATAGCAAGAACTTGGGACATGGCCGAGGATGTTGCCGGCATGTCATGATAAATGTCTTGCCGAGGATTTTGCCGGCTTTTGTATGATATTGGTACTTGATTCACGTGCCGGGTTGGGTAGTGCTGTCTATACGTAACCTTGGGTTGGACGACATGGGAGTAGGGATTGTACCCCCAAACTGTGGTCGGGTTAACCTTCGCCTTACGTTCAGCTAGCATAACCAACCTGGGTTACGGTGACTGTGAAATATTATCGTTATTAATATTTCTGTTATTATTTATGTTATTGTTATTAATGTCGTGGATATTAATACTGTTAGAGGGACACTTGACAGGGGGTGTGGTGTCGCCTATACTATGAGATGTGTCACACTTGACCGGGGGTGTGGTGTGGACACTTGATCTTTGAGATGTGACACACTTGACAGGGGGTGTGGTGTGGTCACTTGATTTATTGAGATACGACGCACTTGACAGGGGGTGTGGTGCGATCGTAGACAGATTTGAGATGAGCCAACGACTACGGGTCGTTGGTCTACTTATTCATGATTGTGATAGTGACTTCGGGTCACGGTATATGGTTGATACTTAGTAGTGGTGTTGCTAGTCCATCGTAGGTCTAGGTTAGTCGGCACGGGAGTAGAGATTGGACCTCCAAACCGCCGCTGAGTTGACCTATGCCTTACGTTGGATGGGCATAATCCTTGAGACTTCTGGTTACTACTTGTGTGTATGGAATGTGTTACATCTATTTGTGATTTCACTACTTTATTGTATGATTACTATAGTATGTTGTTGCTTATGATGCATGTAGCGACGTGTCCCGCAAGGGTACCTTAGCGGGCCTGTCGGTGATCTTACTGGGCTTCGGCTCATAACTTACTCTGCTACGTGCGCAGGTCCTTCATCCAGTCAGCAGCCCGGACGTTAGCGGTTCCCGAGGCTTCTGAGACTTTTGATTGAGGTGAGCCGACCACACAGACCGTGGTGGCATACCGCCGGAGTCACTTAGAGATAGGACTCAGATTTCTTTGATGTATATTCATACTTTATTGAGTCACTCTTAGAATGCTCCAATTCTTTTGTGGATATATTCTTTTGGACTTCACCCTTTTATATTTATATATCCATTTATGATCTTTTCACATTATTGTTCTTTTCCGCATCTTGTTTCATTGGTTCGCCTAGGCAAATGTTGTTTAGGTGCCATCACGAGCCCTTGGAAATTGGGTCGTGACAGTTGATAAACTAATCAAGGTTTTACGCTAGGATGCCTGCTGCTCGTTTGATGTTTAATATTTTGCCCCGACAGAAGAACCTTTGAAAATATAGCCTTGATGGTGATCCAGCATGGATTGTTTAAACTAAAATCTTCGTGATCAAGATGATCCAACAGCGAGTGCCTCCAATTTTTCTTTTTGTGGAAGCTATTTTTGCAAATATTTTTTAGAGGGGTCAAAAGTTAAACGATGACACTGAAATATCCTATTTCTCAAAATCACCCAAAACTAGTTAAAAATCTTAATATTTAAAATGATTTTTTATACAATATACAAATTTGCACTCCTATATTACAAAAAAAATAGCAATATTATACAAATTACAAGACCTAGCATTATTTTTCATAGCACATTTTATTTTTCATTTTTCATTGTCACTCCCTTCTATTGAAACTTCAAAATACACACAGACCACAAAAACGATACACACATACCTCCAACACCGTGTGTGGTGGGGACACCATTTGAAAAAGGGGAAACATATAGGAAAAAGGAAGAAGCGATTCCAATAACGCATCTGTCGGTCTTCTCCTTCTGCCGACGACACTGTCATCGAAGAACCATCGAAACACTGTAAGCACCGCCACTGTCACCGTCACCGTCACCACCACCACCGTCATTACTACAACAACAAAGACAAAAATTCCGATTCGAAGCTTCATAAACAAATGGATACACCCGAAAGTGAAATTGAGAACAGAGAAGAGTACGATCGAAGCGAAGTCGTCGACGATCAAGGGTTTGTCCCTTGTATGGGAAGAGTATGATTGAAGCGAAGTCGACAGTGATTAATTTAAACAGCTGTGGATTTTATCGACCTCAAAACTTTGAATGAATAAGTTGAATTGAACATTGTACTTTCTTGACATTTGTGTGTTTGGTGGTTCAAAACTAAGAGCACCAAAGTCTGAGTATTATGAAAAGTGAGAACATTAGTACAAAAGAAAGGATGATTTTACTAGCAGTAGGAGTACATGAAAAATAGAGCGCATGTTGAACCGGTTTATTGAATGCAGAACATGGTGAATAGTTCAAAAACCGGTTATTGAATGCAAAAAATGGTGAAATAGTTTAGAAACACTGAAAAATGACTCACAAATATGATGAAACAATACTGAAACAGTCTAGATATAGCTAAATACAATGCAGAAACAGTTAGATACGATGCAGAAACAGTCCAGGAACAGTTAGATACGGTGCAGAAACAGTGCAGATACAACGAGATATAGCAAGATACGATGTGGTTGGTTTTCTGGTGTAAGTTGAGATACAATAAGATAAAGCGAGATACGAGGTGGTTGGTAGTTGAGATACACTTAGACTCAGCGAGATATGAGGTGGTGTAGTTGAGATACAATGAGATAGGAGGTGGTTGGTAGTTGAGATACACCGAGATACAGCGAGATATTTTGAGATACGAGGTGGTTGGGGAGGGGAGGAGGAAAAGTGAATTGGGGAAAATAAGAGGAATAATGTAAGGTTTTGCTATGTTATGCTATGTTTTGTAATTAACTTTTCATTTCCTTTATATTGGATAATTTTGCTAAAATATTGTTATGTTTTGTAAATAACTTCTCAAAATTGTACTTTTCTGTAAAAAGATAAATAAATAAATACTCTTTAAAAAATTATGCATTCACCGGATTTCTTTTTATTTGGAGATGTTTTCTTTTTAGTCATGTTCCATTGAAAGTTTTTATAGCCACAAAGCTGATGTTACATGTTTAACGCAACATATTTCAAACATAATCATATAATGTAATTACTTATTTAAGATCATAGGAGATGAAGTATATGATTTGCTCTAGTGGAGGTATTCCAAAATTCCACCATGTTGGTAGGCGTCAAATCCCATACCTCCATTTGATATTCCTCTTCCCTAAATATATTATTTATATATAAGATCATAATTATTAAAAGTGTCTTCATTTTATTTTGTATCATGTACATTGGAACGAAGGGTCAAATTCGTACAGAAATATGAACAAAACAATGGGCAGGAATAGGATGATCGATTCCGTAAATGAAGCATGTGAATGTGGAAATAAAGAAATCAGAGATTCCTACAGGAAGCATCTGATATCAGTGTGTCTCATAAATTCTCTTCCGATCCCAAATTGGAAACTCCATTAACATGTTGCAACTGATGCGCACTATACTCTTTTTTATTACCAATAAAATTAGGAGTAGTACTTACGTAAGTATTGGTTATCTAATGAAGAACTGCTCCAAAAATGGTGGATAGCCTGTGCTTAATTAATGGATGTACTCACGGCGTACGAGGCTTTCGTAAGATAGCAAGAAATGGCGGTACCTGTCAATTGGGCCAGGACCGGCTCGGACCGGCCCGTTAAGAGTCGGTTCACCGGTCCCGGTACCGGTCCGGTCCGGTCCGGGCCATTACCGGTCCGGTCCGAACCGGTCTTTTTTTCAAAAAATTGAAGCCCGGCTCGGCCCTTAGCCCATTAAGGACCGGACCGGTCCGGTTTTTTTCTTTTTTTTTTTCTTTTTCATATTTTAGCTAAGCCTATCCCTTTGTACTTGCAATTGGAAGGACATATAATCCTATATAAAAAAGAAGGAAGGTGAAAGCAGGAAAGAAAAGGATCAAACATTTTGAGAATCATATACTTTGGTTCATTGATGGAAACCAAGTTTAATTACTATATAAATTTGATGCACTACTCATGAAGTAAAAGATCACTGTTATTATTTTAAGTAAGTATTATCTCATCATTACTATAGTACGCTTAGTCAAATAGATACAACTTTAATACTACAACTCAAGGGTGAGAAACTGAGACTATCAAATTCTCTTACAACCAAGAAGATAAGTTGTATAAAATACTTAATTAATATATATTCTTGATTAGCAATGAAAAAATAGTAAATGAATATGTTCATTCGTTGTACTTAATGAAGCTAAAAATATCTTTGTACTATTGCATATTGAGGGATTCTAAAAGGGAATAAATGCTACATTATATTTTGTATGTTCTTGGCAAAAGTATGTCTCGATTTCCCTCGATGTATAGTATAATTTTTCTATGAAAAAACCGGTCCGGTCCGGTCCACCGTGGGCCAAAGACCGGTCTTTTACCGGTCCGGGCTAACCGGTCTTTTTTCTTAAGCCCGGCTCGGCCCGCAACCCGCTTCCCCTTTGACCCGGACCGCTTATAATGAACCGGTCCGGTCCGGTCCGGTCTTTTACCGGTCCGGTCCGGTCCGGTACCGAGCTAGCCCGGCCCGATTGACAGGTATAAGAAATGCAAAGGTTAGAGCGTCAAAAGCATTACAAACAAAAAGTGTGGACTAAAATGGATCAAGATATCTTCATCCTTAAACAGAAATAGGATGTTTAATTTTGATTCCGAGTGCTGATAATAAATAAATTCTTGATAGGAAGTGTTTCTTTCTTTTAAGTAGACTCGAATACACTACACCAATCTGTATTAAATAGTTATATTAATTAAATAAAAGAAATTAAAAGTACTCTATGTATTCTTTCTTGTTTCAGATATTTTACTCAGTTCGCAAAGCATATACTTAATGTGCATTATAATTATGCAGCTCCTATGTTGAGTTTTGCGAACGGATTAGCCTATATGTCTCGTAAGGTGACACTATATACGTTTAGGAAGCATATATTTCCTGTCATATGATTGACAATTAGGGGTGTCAACGATTCGATTATGTAGGTCTTTTCATGAAATTTATACCATATCAATTTTTTCGTTACTGTATTGTGCATAACCAAAATAAGACTTTTCAAAACCGATCCATTCATGTCGGCTTTCCTTCGGTTTCAGTTCGGTTCGGTTAATTTTTTGTAATTTTTTTTAGAACTATATGGTAGAGTCGTACCATTATTAGAATGTGCCATTTTTATGTAAAATACTTATAAATTTAATATAACACATAAAGTATGATTTAAGTAGATAATAGAACAGGATACTATATACATGACTTCGGTAAAATTTATTTATAAGACAATTAATCAAAAGAACATTATTCTATAGTGATATTATAAAATCAATGAAGCAAAGACAAAAGAATTCTAAACAACACGAATTGACAGATATTGATTAAAATATAACTCAATAACTAGAATAATAAAATATTAAGTATATGCTAAGAGAAATTTAAACGAGCAGAAAAATATTTGATATCTTGGTCACTTAGTAGCTTGATATATGCTCAAGTTTATTAGTTGTACCAATTGATTTAGTTACAACAGGATTATATGAGTACAGTGCGGATGAGTTTGGTAGTTTGCACTTTCAATGCTAATTAGTATATGCAACGTTGTGTTTCTATCACCTCAAGGTCCAAGACCTCGACTAAAATATTTACTTATATTTATTTTTAGACTTAACACACACACACACACACACACACACACACAGATATATATATATATATATATATATATATATATATATATATATATATATATATATATATATATATATATATTCAGTTCGGTATATTTTTTATTTTTTTTTATTTTATAAAACAATCTACCGTATTTACTCGGTACGGTTATAGAGTTATACTCAAACCATCGATTTTGATAAAATAACCTAAGAATTGGTTCGGTTCGGTACGGTTCGGTCGGTTTTTCGAAAACCATTTACACCCCTATTGACAATGATTCTCTCTGCTTCAAAATAAATGTCTCTTTTAAGAAGTTGGCATACTTATTAAAATTTACTACTACTAGTATTTAATAACATTAATTATAAGAATTTTTTTTAAATGTATATATCTCCTCAAATATCCTTTAAGACAGATGTCTCGTTAGACTAATTTTGGTTAGGACTTGTAACCATGGTTAGGTAGATTATGGGACTAAAAAGCTCAATGATTAGGTAGATTATGGGACTAAAAAGTTTTCTCTGTTTCAATTTTTGGCACACTTTCATTTTTAGTTAGTTTTAAAACAAATAGCCATTTACTTGTACATTTAGAAGCACTTTACTTTAAGAACCCTTGACGCTACGAAATTACAAGAGCCCTATTGCTAATTAGTTCAGTTTAAGTCACACTTACGTTCACCGACTTTGATTTACCATATTCAAGTTGAACCATACCATATATTATTATAAATAGATATTTTCCTCTTCATTACCGGTTTCTCCCTTCTTTTTCAACATTGCCGTTGACGATTGCATCCTTAAAACGAGTCTTCAATTAATTTAAAAGTTCATTCACAGTATTAGGTTGAGAAACATGTGGACATGCTCCACATACCAAAATTTTGAATTGCATCTCCCATGTCAGACTTAAGTTTGGTCAAAATCTTTTCCCTAATGCATGAACGCTATGGTATGGTGAAGATAAGCGATTAAAAAGAAAAAGGCTATTAAAACAGTTATATAGACAATATATATATATATATGAGAGTGACAGTAATGACTAACTGGTTTAAGTTAATTTGGTAGATACTTACCTCCAACAGTATGAGTGTGCATACACTAAGGGGTCGTTCGGTTATATGTATTAACATTTAATACCCGCACAAAATGCAGCGTTAATTTAGCGCAGCGTTCGGTTGGTTTTTGTGAAATTTTAATACCTGCATAAAATTAGTGCAACGTTTGGTTGCGTTTTTGTATATTCCGCATTATTAATACCCGCATTATTAATGCGGGAATCTATGTATTATTTTATGCGGGGTAGAAGGTGGTATTAATAATGTGGATATTAATAATGCAGGTATTAAAATTTAAAATGACAAAATTAACCCTCATGATAATAAGAATATTTTAAAATTTTATTTAAGGAGTAAATAAATATTTTAAATAATAATATTTTTTGTTAATTTGTAATATATCAGTGATTCAACAAATAATCTCTACGATATAATATATGTGTGGCTAATACCCACATTATTAAACCCCATATAACTAATACCCGCATTACCAATACCCACATTATTAATACACACATTATTAATACCCACATTACTAATACCCGCATTAATAGTTAATACCCGCGTAAAACACAAGCCAAACCGAACGACCCCTAAGTTAATGAATTTAATCATAATAGTTTAAAATTATACAGTCACTAAACTTGGACAAGTTACATATTACATTTACTGTTCTCATATAAACATAAGGTTTAGATAAGTTTTTACCAGGATTATTAAGTACTACAATAATCTGAGGTTATATGTGTACAAGAACGCGACTTCTTAGCCTAAGAATACGGGTCAAACTAAATTTGATCTGTGCATTTTCCTTGCATTTAAAGCAACCCTTTTATCCTCCCAATGCTTCTAATATTATACTAGTTGTGTTACACCAAATGACTAATTAATTAATGTGCCTTTACATGGAGTACAATTTTAGCATTTAATCATAGTAAATTGGTAACTATACATAAAATTAACATGGACGAATGTTGTATATTATGGGGTTCATAAGTCTTAAAAAATTTACCCCTTTAAATAGTTGTGGGAAAATAGCCTTTGCGCTAAAATTTCGAGGCACTTATATGGATCACCTTTAAATAGTTGTGGGAAAATAGCCTTTGCGCTAAAATTTCGAGGCACTTATATGGATCACCTGTAATTTAGTTCAAGAAAGTCTAGGCAGGTGAAGGCTATTTTTCACAATTTCTTTAGCGGGCTAAAAACTACTGTACTATACACTAGGTGCTCAGAAGGTGTTTTTTTTTTTTTTTTCAGTAATCATTTGGGTTGAAATTTCAACCTCTGCTGGAGGTCGCTCAGCAAATCTCAGTGTAGAATCTCAAACTCAACTACATAAAGTTTAGAGCCTATTTGGGTGGACTTATAAGCAGCTTATTTTAAGTGGCTTTTAAATCACTTATGGCTTATAAATTTAAAAAAATTTAAGTTACCAAATATATATTAATGTGCTTATTAGTTTATAAGCCACTTTTAACCTCACCCAAACGGGCTCTTAATCCTAAATCTCTGATACTCAAGCATCATTTTATAGCCACACTTTACTAGTGGTTTTCTCCCTGGTCACACCCACCCTGACAATTACGGTTTTTCATCTTATATTTTCGTTCCTACGTACTTAAGCCACCAAAACGAGTAAAACTTACATACAATAAAATTAGGAAACCCAAACTAATGTGTATGGACTCGGCAAAAATTGGATCGATCACATGGCTCTATTTCAACAGACATTGAATGGAACTGATAAAAAAATACTCCTTTTAATTAGAAGCTGCCCCTAATGAGATGTAGTACTAATTAAATACCAATGATCTTACCAAAAACACCAAAATTGAAATAAGGCTACCCCCTTACTAGCTAAGACCTAAGTTGTACAGAAATGAGATTCATATACTATCAAATATATTTAAGGGAAACTTGCCGATCATGTGTTGTTATTCTAAAACTTTCAAAGTATGAATCCAAGACGACATTTAGAGCCTGTTTGGGTGGGCTTAAAAGTGACTTATAAGCTCATAAGCCCATTAATATATGTTTGGTAACTTAATTTTTTTTAGACTTTTAAGTCATAAGTGACTTAAAAGCCACTTAAAAAAAGCTCCTTAAAAGCCCACCCAAACAGGCTCTAGCCTTTTCTTCAACGAGTAGAGGAGTTGGGCTATTGATGTTGGCACTAGAAATAAGAGATATTAATAATGCAAAATGAGAAGTGGATACAGCCAAGAAATTAGACGACCTTATTTGGTATACCTGGCTAAATTCAGCGTACATTATCAAAAAAGGAGAACCATCTTTCACATCAAGTCATCTTCTGTTTATCCCTTTAATTATCATTTTCTTTACTTCGACATATAGATTCTGAAAACTTTGTGCCTGTATAAGAATGATGTACTTTCTTACTTGTACTATACTAATAACACTACTAGAAACAGAAGAAAAAGGAAAGGACCATCAATTAGAGAACCAAGGATGTGTCTACCGCGGTAAATGAAATAGGTAGAAATAATCACATTAATAAACAAAATGCATGATGTTATGAATGGACCAGACGGGTCATACAAAGTTGAAGTACGTGGGCCTGAGACGGGTTTACACATGGGTCAAGGAATTAAAGAGTCCAACAAAAGGTTACTAAACTATCACTGGGATCCAGGTTGAGAGGCACGTAACATAGGGATATAAGGCATTGTTCTGTAGTTGGAAGGATTATGGAAATTATGTAATTGCCTTGGCAAAGTCTGTGCTCCCCATCCCCAATTCTTCTGAGTCTTCTCATCCCAAGTTCGTCTGATTCCTCTCATCCCCTTCCCAAGTTATCCCAATCTATCCCTTTATCTTTCAGTATTGTTATTTTATTTTCCTATTGTAAGTTGTTATCCTTTCCATATAATCAAAGACAAGCTTTCTATTAGCTCATTAGCATTACTATTGATTTGTGCATAATCTTAAGTGGTGATATCGTTACATTGGTGCTTTCATTGGTCCTACTCCATGAATCAGTATAAGCCAGAATTAGGCCGCTTCTACGGTGATAGCAACCCGGAGGTTTGGGTTTTTCAAGCTGAGCGGTATTTCAATTTTTATGGCTTCTCTAAAGATAGTTGGCTATCTATGCCCTACGTCTACTTCAAGGGTGAGGCACGAGCTTGGTTTGATTGGTTGTATCGCAACAACCAATTTTATGACTGGGATCACTTCACGAAGAAATTGGCTATGCATTATCACAACTGGACCTTTGCAGAACCAATGAGGCATGGATTTTCACACTCTCACGTTGTATATGCTCGTCCAACCTGTTCTTCACAGCCTAGTGCGTTTATGTCTGCTTCCGAAACTCACATGGAAGTTGAAGATGTAGCAAAGAATGATTCAGTGCAAACCGTGCAAGTGTTTGATAAAATGTCTCACACATTTTCTGCTGATAAATGTGATTTAGAAAAAGCAAACGATGGTGCTAAGGTTGCGGGATTGCCACATAGTTGCTGCTCTAAGGTGTTGGATTCCAGGAAATCAGATACGGAATTCCTTACTTTAGAGATGGAATCTGCCTTGGAAGATACAAAATCAGCACAGGCGAATGATATGAAACTTGAACAAGAGTTAGTGGCATACAAATTAGTGGAGGACCAAATTGTAACTACAGATTCATCGATTGTAGCGATGGAACAAAATTTGGAGGATACAAATGATGGAAGCCCTGTGGACATTTTCGAAGCTCCTGCTATTGCCGTCGGGGATACAGTTCCTAATGTAGACTGGCTCGAGGATTTATCCACTGTTTCTCTTCCGATATCAATTGAAAGTGAGTTTACATTTCTGGATTCGGTGCTCGATGCAATGTAACGCAAGGAGAGTTTTGCAATATTTCTTGGTCTTAGTAGAATCATTTTGCGGCTGCAACAAGCCATTGGCTACCACAATTGCCATTGGGTTGATACCGGGCAGGAACGACATGTTCCCATTTTCTTGTTGGGCCAATTGGTTGAACTTGCTAGTGCTGAGCATCTAGTTGACAGTTTGCCTATAGAAAATTACATGCTAGAGCGGCCAACAAGGTATGTAAATGCCAACTTTTTTTCTCGTTTCTCGACTAGATGGGAAACTGCTTTGGAGACCTTTGAAGGCAGGTTACTTGCTGCAAATTTCATGGAACCTGATACTGTTGATACCATAGTGATTGCTCAATGTGTTTTGAATCACTTTCCATTTGATCCTGGTGCGTCGATGTTCCTTGTTAGCCTGGGTGGTTTGACATTACTTACTTGTGTATGGGATCTAGGAATAGGTATGAGTATAGTGCCAAAGTTTGCTGGAATGAATCAGGTCTCCTCTATTATGGCTACATCTGGCATTACTAAGACTTTCGTTAAAGCATATTGTGTCCTTGCTTCTAGGCAACTAGCTGACTCTTCTACGATCAACTTTCCTTTTGTTCCTGGCGCTCCTACATCTTTAGTATTTTGGGATATGAGTGAATCGTTGAAATTGGTAATCTGGGATACGAAAACTGACCAAGAAGCCCCCTCGACTGAAAAGAAAGCTCATATAGTCTGGTCATTAGAACTCCACACGCAGTTTCTCGCCGCTGTTAATCAGTTGTGCATTGACAGGGAGGTTTCACTGAGGGTTCTTGACCTGATCAGTGTTGAGCTTGCTGGCACATATGGTAGCAACATTACTATGGATTTTCAGAGGCATGCTAACAGAAACGTTGCCATTCTTACTGTTATTACTATCACCTTCCCTGTTCACCTCATTTTGCATTACTTTCCATTTGATTCCGGTGCAAATCACTTTCTTGTTACTTCTGGTGGAACTTTACCAGTTCCTTATGTGTGGAATCTTCCATTTATTATGCCCGATCTTTTTGCTTGCCAAGAATTTTCCATAATGCATAATCTTGTGAGACCTCTCGACACCATATATCCATTTGATCCTGGGCAGGTTAACATTGCTTATACTCGAGTAACTAGTGTTGTGCTTGAAATTGTTGATTTGGCTGGGGACTTTGTTAAGGCGCTGACTGTGAAACCTGGAAATAACTGTGTCCAAATTATTTTAGAGTCTGGTTCAACTGTTGCCAATTCTGCTTATAGGTTTATGCGTGTTGTGTCAGCCTTGCACATCGTGTCCTTAATGGAGATTATTCATTTGATAGAATTGACTGAGTTGGCAACAAGGGAGATTGTATTTCCATGGAGAAGAGGACTCCTGGTTCGGTCATTAGCAAGAACTTATTTGGTTGTCCTATTTAAGAACCATGCTGATTTTTCTGACCAGGCAACAGTGACAGTTGGTGCTGGTAATAACATTCTGCCATTAAGTGTATCTCAAGATAGTGCACGACTTGTTTCTGCTATAGAGGCATCTGTAATGATTGATCATGCCAGAAATATGTTTGTTGGAAGTTTGACACCGAATGAAAGAGATATATTCATCCAAGTTAAGGCCAAATTAGTGAAAGTAACTCTAATTGCTGCAGCACATTTTCAGTTCAAGGTCCTCTCTGGCGCTGTCATTCTGCCATATAAAGTTACCTTGTCTATGCATCAGTGCGTGGCAATTGTTGGTGAATGCAGGGTTCTTGACAATGAGCATTTGTATGCCATTTGTTTCAGCACTTTGTTAATTGCTCAAATGCGCACAAAAGAGGTTGATGACTCAGTTGGTGTATATGCATATCAAATAATGGCTGCTAAGGAAGACATGAAAGACAAGAGCGCTGCTGATCCTATCACCAGTATGATGAGCTATCTGATGCAATTTTCTTGTGCAGCTGAAGCATTACCTGGAGATGGTGTATTTAAAAATATGGCTGCCATAGTCTATGAATTTATTTTCTACTTGAAACTAGAAGATTGTGGTTGCATTCTTGGTCTACACTTAGTAGTTGGTATGCAAATGAGCTGTTACAAGAGAGTTAACAGAGGACATGCTTGGTGGTTGTTCCTACTAGAGCTCAAAATTCAAGCTCTAGCATCTATGCAGTATGCTGGTAATTATAGCAATTCCAGCAGCCACAAGGCTCTTCTTAATTACTTGGAATCAGTTTGGATGTTGGGATTGAGAGGGTTGAACAATTCAAAGGATCTTTACTTCATGAATCCTCTGTTGATAAGACTACCTCCTACTTCCATTTTGGAAAAGCACTTCCTAAGAGTTGCACATAACTATGAAGTTCTACACCTTTACAGTTGTTGGCCTTATAACTCCTTTTCATTTGTTGAGCCGAACCTTGAGGACAAGGTTCTCATTGAGAGCGGGAGTATTGTTATGAATGGACCAGACGGGTCATACAAAGTTGAAGTACGTGGGCCTGAGACGGGTTTACACATGGGTCAAGGAATTAAAGAGTCCAACAAAAGGTTACTAAACTATCACTGGGATCCAGGTTGAGAGGCACGTAACATAGGGATATAAGGCATTGTTCTGTAGTTGGAAGGATTATGGAAATTATGTAATTGCCTTGGCAAAGTCTGTGCTCCCCATCCCCAATTCTTCTGAGTCTTCTCATCCCAAGTTCGTCTGATTCCTCTCATCCCCTTCCCAAGTTATCCCAATCTATCCCTTTATCTTTCAGTATTGTTATTTTATTTTCCTATTGTAAGTTGTTATCCTTTCCATATAATCAAAGACAAGCTTTCTATTAGCTCATTAGCATTACTATTGATTTGTGCATAATCTTAAGTGGTGATATCGTTACACATGATAGGTGATTACTTTCTATCTATTATTATTTTGGTGAGCAAGAATATTTGATATTTAAGATGATAATGAAATGTAGCAACTACTTGATGAAATAGTTGAAGTAATTACGGTTACTAAGAAAAATGAAGTGCATGCATAGGCATTAGTTAGCCATAATCTAATGCATGTGAAATATCACGAAACAGTGTGGTGGAATGGATGAAATTAGTTCCTCCCTACTTAATAAGAGGTCCCGATTTTAAACTCTTTAGTAATTTGTATGTGAATGTGAATTACATGGTCATTATGATTCATTGCATAAAACTTGATTGTTACAGTAAAATTATATATGTCGGATGGTTATAAGAAAAATGTGTGTGAAGCAAATGTTAGTTGGTTGCCATCAAAAGTCAAAGGGTGCAATTAGTCACACGTGAGCTAGCTTTGACGAGGTTGGCACTCCTCTCTCTCTCTTTCATTTTCTATTATGCAAAACCTTGTTTCTATATCTTTCTCCTTAACTGCTAATTGTCTCGTCAGCAGAAACTTCTTCCTAATAAATCTTTCATGAAGTCTTATAGAAGAGTAAGCTATATATATTTTTTATCTTTCTTCCGAAAGGTCATTAATTCCTTTAAGTACTAGTTTTCTCCTCTTCTCCTTCTTCTTTTCTCTCTCCCTCTAAAGCTCAATCCCCATCTTCCAAAATTTATCTTCCATCAGAGGAGCTAGCTCTAAGGTGTTCTTGAATTAATGTCCAGAGAAAGGTATGTAACTTAATTTACCAGGTCAAATATGATTTCCTTATCCTTTTGTTGCTTTAAAAATCTTGATTAATTAAGTATTACTACTATATTAGTATTTATCTTTGACTTGTTCTTATTAATAGGGAGAGATTGGATGCTATTGGAAAAAAATTAAAGACAGAGATTGATGCATCTAATTCACAGCAAGATATGGGAAGAAGACATATATTGAACACTGTTACACCTTGTGCTGCTTGTAAACTTCTAAGAAGAAGATGCGCTGAGGAATGCCCTTTTTCTCCTTATTTTTCCCCACATGAACCTCACAAATTTGCTGCTGTTCATAAAGTCTTTGGTGCCAGCAATGTTTCCAAGTTACTCCAGGTATTTTCAACAAACCAGTATATCTACTACTTGTATTTTTCGGTGAGTTTAACTTGTATACTCCTCTCTCTCTCTATTTTTTTTTTTTTTTTTGTGCAAATGACTTGTATACTCTACATTATAAAGTAGTTCTTAGTATATTATTAGATCACTAAAAAGTTTAGGCATATTAATTATTACAGAGGCGGATTCAGAATTAAATTTTATAATAGGTAGTTCAAACTTTAAGATTCTTTTTCATCGAAGATATTTCATTTATAAAAATTATATATTTAAACTTTTTTACTACTTGTTACTATAAATTTTTCCATGTTTTTAACATGTATTTGTAATTCAAGTCAAAATAATGAATTCAGTTAATTAGAACTCATTATTTCTAAGCTCCACTTGCCTCTGGTTATAACTTATAATTGCACGTTAATAGTCTACAAAATTCTAAAAAGTATAGTATAAGTTACCAAATTATATTGTCTGATTTTCCTCTTATTCTCTAAGGTAAACCATTTTCCAAGATTTTGGCTGATTTTCTTTCCTTCTTTTTCCTGGTTTCTGTGCTTGTTGATTAGGAGGTGCCAGTGGGTCAAAGAGCAGATGCAGCAAATAGCTTGGTATATGAAGCAAATGTGAGGCTAAGGGATCCAGTCTATGGATGCATGGGTGCAATTTCAACTTTACAACAGCAAGTTCAAACTTTACAAGCTGAGCTTAATGCATTAAGGGCTGAGATTTTGAGATACAAATATAGAGAAGCTGCCAATACTCTTATAGCATCTATTTCCACATCTGTGGCTGAGCTGCCACAAGCTCCTCCTACTCCGTCGCCACCGCCGCCACCATCGGTGATGGTGGTCTCATCCTCTTCCACTTCCTCAGTTTCATCTTTGTATACACCCCCTTCTAATGGGGCAAAGTTTAGTCCCATTCCCAACAATAGCATACCATATTTTGACTAGTGAGTCACAAATTCAATTAAGATTTAAAATTGAATGGTTCAGTTATTCAACTTTTGTAATTTGTTGAAGTTTTAGTGATTTTACAGTTATACATATCCATATTTCACTCAAAAATACCAATTCAGTTAAAACCTAGAATTTATGATTAGGCTTGATCAGTCTCTCACTATGTAGCAATAGTATCAAATAAAATAGAAATAGAGTATTATTTTTAATGCTAAGGATGGAAGAAATGAAGCAAATGCATTGGGAAATTTCAATTCTTGCACTTTTGCCTAATTTGTCACAAATAACAAAAGCATTTTCTAGATATGTACTTTTAACCATTTTATACCTCCGTCTGTGGGAATGACATGGGAGAGATTCTGTGATGTTGATGAATGATTTGTCTATTTGAAGCATTTCGGAATACATACATTGATTTGTTTATTTTCCTGATGGTATCTTAGCTTAATTCCAGCTCATGTTTTCTTTTTCTGTTTGTTTTGCATGTGAACAAGAAAATTCTTGCAAATTTTTTAAAGACATGCCAAAGAAAATTACACTTTGCTTTCTTAGGGTTTTGCCTGCAATATTACTGCTTTGACCTGTTCAAGAAAATCCAGCTAAAGCCTCTGAGCATGTTTGCTAATTAGTGCTATATATACACTTGTATTTAGTTGTTTAATTACTGAGATCTTATTCTTTGTAAAACGAACATGATAAATTTGCATACGGCTCTATTTGACAAGTTCATCAAAGTCAAAAGGGTTTGGATCAGTCGAGAATGTTACAATTGTATTTAAGAATGTAAACAAAAAAAAAATGTACTTAGGAAAATATTAGTATATGTTATTTCCATCAAAAAACAATTATTGAACAATTTTAAATTAGGCCGACACTGTTCATAACTTCATATTACTAAGGCATGATCACATGGGTCATTAATTAGTTTCAACGCAGTCATTAAGTATGGTACCGATTTTGTCTTGGAAAATAGACGCAGCTTTTAAAATATGGTAATTTCATTAAAATAAAATTCAATTGCGTGTCAACTTAGATGAACAGCTTAGAGGAAGATATTATATGTGTTAATTCAGGGATGGAGTCGTCTTAATTTTGCTTTAATGTGTAAACAATATTCTTATATAGTTCTTCAATCTCAAGATGTTAGTTGAAGTGAACAAGAAAAAAGACTAAAAAACATCATGTCAATACCTAAAGGCCAGTGTACGAACTCACTAAAATAAATTTGCAAATAGAAAAAAAAAAAATCTAGCAAAAGAGTGTTAAAACGGAGAAACACAACAAGCTAGAACGATAAGGAACAAAATAAAATCTTTTCCAACAAAAAAAAAAAGATAAGGAACAAAACAAAAAGGTAATATTTGAATCTCTTTATGATGACATCGTTTTGTTTGTATATATATTTTATATCTATAACATAATATGAAAATTAGTTCTAAAAGAGGTCTGACTGTTATATGCAAGTGTTGTTATAGCATATGAAAATTATAGAGAGAGGTCTGTATAAAAGGCAACTAATTTTCGTGAAGCGGAGAAGTCAAGAGTAAAAGAGGTGAAAATAAATCCATCTAAAAGGGCAGACCAAAAATTTACAATGTACTAATTCTATAGGAAAAGATGCTATCATGAAGAAGGGGAGGACTAGTTCCAATAAGTCCACCGGGTGAGTGTCAAACACCAAAAATCTTCAGACAATTAAGCTCATTTTGTTTTAGCGACTCAACCAGTAATCAATTATGAAAACTTAATTTTCGCATGATTTTTCGATAGAATCCAATTTCTTTCAAGTTGTTTCGAGAGTAAAAAGAAGATTTGAACTTTCGAACAACTTGGTGATGCAATGGAAGCTCTTGGAAATTAGTATATTCCTTACTTTTAAATGCATTACATACTAATGAAAATATGAAGTTTGATATACTCACGTTCTAAACCTAAGCTCCATAGGTATGTTTATCTCATATCGTATTAAATCCTAATAGTAGATTGACCTTTCTTCGGTGATTGGATTCGAGAATTCAATAAAATTTTAGACGCCGTAGAAAACACAAGAAGGCTGCCTTTCCCTCAACCCGGTGCAAAACACAAAAGATTACTCCCTCCGGTCCATTTTATTTGATAGGTTTCACTTTTCAAGAGTTAAGTTGACCAATTTTCGGAGTTAAATTGAACTAGATTTAGTCAATATTTTAAAATTATAATTTAAATATTAAAAAACTACACAAAAAGTACTAAAGTTGTAATTCTTGTCATATTAATATGGTGAAAAAATATATCTCAAAATATTGATCAAAATTTATATTGTTTGACTTTTAGAAAAGGAAAGTGAACAATTATTTTGGACCGAAGGGAGTATATGTTCACAAGGGTGGATCTCGCCTGCAAAATAATGCAGGTCAGACCTCCGGGGTAAGTATACGAAAGGCCATTTTTGCCACTGGTCTTTGGGCACAGGCCTCTAATACCAAAACATTTAGTTTGTGGCTACTTTCGCTTAAAAGATAAAACTTCAGTCCAGGGCTCTGGATTGAAGTTCAGTCCTAAAAGATAGAACTTCAGTCCAGGACCATATGGATTGAAGTTCAGTCCTTAAAGATAGAACTTCAGTCCAGGGCTCTGGATTGAAGTTCAGTCCTAAAAGATAAAACTTCAGTCCAGGGCCATATGGATTGAAGTTCAGTCCTTAAAGATAGAACTTCAGTCCAGGGCCATGTTGACTGAAGTTCAGTCCAGTCCAGTCCTTAAAGATGGAACTTCAGTCCAGGGCCATATGGACTGAAGTTCAGTCCTTAAAGATGGAACTTCAGTCGAGGGGCCGTATGGACTGAACATCAGTCAATGATCAGAACTTAAGTCAATGTTTATTTAGTAAAAACCAGAAAGTGGCCTCTAATGTAAAATCAATAAAAATTGTGACCTCAAACTAAATACCGGTATTAAAAATGGCCTCTGGGCAAAATTTTTACCTCCACTATGTCGGGTCAAATATGAAATATATGTTACCCACCGAATCAATGAGTTGTCATCAGTTAATCAACTTACAATGTCACACAAAAACTGACTTTATTTTATATTTTTTCTTAATCAACCTAGCAAAAATATTATTTTTTATCAATTCATTCTTGAGTTAAAACCAAAATTTTTTTCCATCCGTTTTAATTTATGTGAACTTGTTTGACGTAGCACAAAGTTTAATAAAGTAAGAAATTTTTTTGAAACTTATGGACTAAAATAAGTTATTGGTATTTGTGTGGCTATAAAACATTTCAATAATGACACAGTGGTAAATTTGAAGTTAACTTGTTACCAAATTTAGAAATAGGTCATTTTTTTAAATGGACCAAAAAGGAAATAGGTTCACCTAAACTAGAACATGAGGGAGTATGGTCTCGATTTAAAAATACTTTTTATGATAGTTTGTTTAGCACGACATAGAATAAAATCAACATTTAGTCCTCTTTTTAAATCGTATTGTAATTTAATATATCAATAAATAAAAGATATTGCCTAGTATGCTTGATACAACTATGAAAGATCGGGTTCGAGTAAGTTAAATTGCCGCTATCAGAAATTGGGCCAATTTCGAGGGATTGTTTGGAGAGAGAATTCCCAAGCAAAAAAATGGAGAAGGATTTCCCTCTCCAAACAAGTACTTTCTCTCGCCAAAAGTGAAAAAAAATAAAATTCGACATTGGAGAGGAAAGTCCCTCACCAGTGCAAAAAATTTAAAATTTCTCTCTCCTACACAGCTTGGGAATTCCCTCTCCAAAATTTAAAAATAAAAAAAATAAAAAAAAAGCTTGGGAGTTCCCTGGCCAAGCAAAAATAAGAAAAAATCTCTTTCCTGATTGGCTTGGGAATTCCCTCGCCAATCAAAAGCTGCAGATCTGTCAGGCGTTTGGAGAGGGAATTCCCTAGATAAAGTGCACTAAAAAAATTTCCCTCTCCTGCATTTGGCGAGGGAAATCCTTAGCAGTGTTAAACTGACATAATATACAAAATTAGGCCGACGCAACAGCTTGCTAAGCCATTTCCTCGCCAAAAATGCTCTGCTACGAGCCGAATTCCGAGGGACCACTTGCTAGGGACTTCCCTTTCCATCACGCGTTTGGAGAGGGAAGTCCCTCGCCGACCTCCCTCGGCAAACGCCTGATTTCTAGTAGTGTGCAGCAAAGCACAATTGAATTGGCTTGACATGATATAAAGTTTGATTAGACTCGAATTGATGGCGTAAGCTCAGTTGGATTCGGCTCGATGCCCGCCTAGTTCTAGTCCACCAAAGTGAAACAACAAGATTGTAAATTAAGAAAAAGAAAAAAGAAACTACTCCAAGAAAAAGGAGAAACTAAAAGTAAAATCTGTGCGAATGGACAAATATGTAAATCGAGGAAAAAAGGAAAAAACCTACTCCAAGAAAAAGTGGGAAAACTAAAAATAAAATCCGTTCATAGTCCTAGTCCTACACAAATTTGGAGACCCTCCACCTATATATAACCTACGTACATTGGCTCCAAAGAATTGTCTTTCCAACCTGCGTCTCTAGCTTTAAACGTTTCCTGTATGCATTGTCGAAACCTTAGACACAATAGTTCATTCGATCTTCGATTATTGAGGATTATGGCGTCTCGGTGTTCATTGTCGTCGTCTGGGTGGAGAGAGCCTATTAAAGAAGACAAGAAAACAATTGTCTCTTGCTCCAAATTGCACGAGAATGATATAGAACTAAAGTACAAGAAAACAACAGCTTTTTGCTCCAAATTGCATGAGAATGATATAGAACTAAAGTTCAAGATTTTGATTGAGAACTGTGTTGCACCAAGTTTACATAATGATTTTGATGATCAAGATTGGCTGTTCCAGAGAAAACCTAAATGCATGAGAGTGGAGAAACAAAGTGAAGTCAACAAGGACACATCTTGTGGCACCTCTACATTATGGCCCCGTACTCAATACCTTGAGGATGCTCAATTATATGCACTTCCCTACACTGTTCCGTTTTGAGTTGTCTCAACTTGGATATAGTAATTAATTTGAACTAGATATTCTGCGCACAGAGTAGAGCTCCTCTGGGACCAATTGTAGACTGAATAACTGGGTTTTAGGCCTTGAATAATGTAAATTGTATTCTTTTCGAATTTTCTTAGCGCAAGTAATATTACGGATTCCCTATGTGTTGAATATTACTGTATTAATTGGTGGCATTTTAATTGAATTTACTTTGTAGATAGAAGCGCTTTTTTCTTCCAACAACTTACCTCATCTAATCCAACAAGTGGGGAAAACAAATAAACATTCACGGAAACTATAACGATTGATTGGTTGTGCTACTATCCCGTTTTGAATTTTATTGGAATCTCTCCTCTTTAGAGCACATTCTTTGTAAATACAAATACGCATCAGGGTCCAATAAATTGGAGTTGGTTATACGAATTTAATTACACCTCACTTTTAAACAAGTTGGGACTATCTGAATCCTCACTGTATGCTATTCTTATTAAACTCATCTCATTCTTTGCAAATTATGGTCAAAATTAAGAACGAGCCCAGCCTTTTTTGATATCCATCATACTGTCATTGCGCTACTCGCTCACTATAAGCCTGCAAAAATTTTACTCTTGCTAACCGGAATTTGGAGCACGAGGATAACCTAGTGTGAATTAATGATAATTTCAACTCAAGAAAAAAATATTATGATTTGCAATATATAAACAAATACATTCAATTCAGATTTCATACATCATTTCGTTGGATAAACATAAATGTTCCCTAATTTAGAAATTATATAAGCAAACACTATAAAGTACAATTTCCACATTTTATATAAGAACATCCATTTCAGGTAAATGTCATTGCTTTATCATTCAATTTCCACACTTCTTCGGTGATTGGATTCGTGAATTCAATCAAATCTTAGAAGTTTTAGAAAGCACAAGAAGCTAAGGCTGTCTTTCCCGCAACCCGGTGCAAATTAAGACAACAGATTATATATGTTCACGAGAGCGGATTTGTTGGAATCCAGTAATTTTGGTCTAAATTTTTATTTGTATTTAATAATTTATTTATTATGTGTAAATAATCTATCAAGAACCTACTAATTAGCAAAAATGCAAAGTCCAGGTTCATGAACTTAACGTTCTGAATCCGCGGATGAATGGTCAATGATGGGGCTGACTGCTATTTTCGACACAAGTAGATTCGTAGAAAGTCTTTATTCTCACAAACACTTGTTCTCAATATATAGGAGTTACAAAATACAAGCACACAAAATACAAACACATTACAAACTTGCTTCAATCACACTAATATATATATTACCACAACCATTTATATAGTTGGAGTGTTGGACACAGAATAATTAGTTGATTTTCCTGCAATTGGTACGAATCTGACCATTAGTTCCAGTAAGTGGACTTAAATTTCCCATTTTAACAATAGCACCTGCAAAATCTGCAGCAAATGTTATAGGGTGATTACTGTAACTAGTAACTTGAGAATCTGTAGAACCACCACTGAAAAGTTGTTGATCTGAGTGAAGAACTCCCTTCTTGTTTACCAAGTTCTTGAAATAATGGTTGTCAAATATTACAGGAGTTGCTGCATCAAGCGCAGAAATATTGTCATCTCCACCTGTACTTGGACAATTTGATTTCAACGATGTAGCCAACGATGAATCGATATTTGTTTCGTTGTACACACGTTGTCGGAATGTTGTACATTGTGCTTGGCCTATTGTGTGAGCACCTGGATAGTTTTTTTGCAGAAAGAGAGAGTTACGTGAATACACACATTAGAGATCATTAGAAATTTTATTGATTCCACTGGCAGTTGCAGATCCTTAATTATAATTGGATTCAAGCCTTAGAGTTGAGAAATTCTTATGTGTTCCCCTTTAATGTACTCTATGCAGCACGAATCCAAATTAGATAGTTCATTTGGTACCATATGGTCATACAAATTAAAAAGAAATGTAATTTCACAAATCATCAATCAATTTTCAGTCTATAGTTTATAACCTAAATAAGTAGAGGTCATATATCGAGTTTTTGTGTACATTCTTGCTCTACTAATTGTTCATTCCAAATATTTTGCAGAGAAAATAATATACTAGTACACAAAATTGTCTTATAACTGGAAAGTAAAGAATTTGTTACCTGAAAGGGCAACCATTTCTTTGGTATTGAAGCCCTTATTGGCAAAGTTAGTAATAAGGTCACTAAGATCCATCAAAGGGGAAGGGATATCACTATTTGCTGCGCTTAAACTTGCTGTTGTAGAGTCTCTTCTGCCTAATTGGACAGTCCATGAAGGCCCACCTAACTGAATCAAGTAAAAAAGAACTTCAATATTGAGCTAATATGATCATTATGGTCCAAATACTTTTGGAGGTACAAGTTGTGTAAAAGAAATTATAAATTTGTTTTGGAGAGGGGGGAGGCAAAAGATAGAGATTATAAGTTCTTACAAGTGCGACGGAATCGCGTGCTGCAAGAGCTACAATATCTGCACAAGAAACAATTCCGGGACATAATTTTTCTACTTGAGACTTGATGTTATCAATCACATCAAAACCTCTTAGTGAATTCGAATTTGGTCCTGATGTCTTCTCTCCAGTGAAATCTGAGGTATCATCTAGTAATACTGATCCATCACATCCCTGTTAAAAACAAATAAATAGTGGATTTAATAATTTTAAAGATCAAACCTTCTGTGTAATTTGAAGATTAATTATAACCATCCTAGTCTTTCTCAGAGAGAATTTTGTTTCAACAGGTCAACCGCTCATAAAGGTCTGCTAATTCTCTACTTTTGCATGAAGAATGTGCTGTTAACATAAGCAATTACTCCAAATAGTTGATAATAATAAACACATACAAGATTTATAGTCAGAGCACAACGATAGAAAGTAATTTGTACATTTATGTCATTAATTAGTCTCAAAGTGTTAGCTTTTAGCTAGGTCACATTCAGAGCTTCGTCACAAGCACAAATGATAGTCTAAGCTAAGGTGATATTTTTGTGTCTATATTTAACTAAGAATATAATGGGGAATCTAGAAATTAAAGTGTATAATCCATATAAAATGAAGTTGGAATAACACGCAAGGCTTATAGTTTCGTTCTATACAAATAAAATTTCTCATTGTTTTGAAAAAGTCAACAAAATAAGGTGGTTTATATATGTTGCGAATCAATCACTAAACGATCCATGCACAAATGAATACTACTAATAATTTGTCTATTAAAAATCAAATCTCGCACTCATCTCTATATAATGAGTAGCTTAATTAATTCTAGTTGTGTCGCCTATGTATAGAATAGTTTATTTAACGCAGTGTAAAAAAAAGTTGAATCTTTTTAACAAATGATCCTCCCAAAAGATATACTACTACATGTACAGCACAAACAAAAAAAATATAATAAGCAAAGAGTTTTAGAGTGAAACATGCATTAACGAAGCAATCATGAAAATGAAGACGGAGTAAAGAGGCTCCCATTCGATGTTCCTTCGCCACAGCACTAGTAACTGCATTTTTAATAGTATACAGAGCTTTTGGACAAGATTTTTCATAGTAGTCCGAAGATAATTGTGCTGAAGAAAATCCAATTACTGAAAACATTAACAGAGACAAGTAGGAACTACAAAGGTTTCGAGAATAAATTGCCATTTTTCAGGAAGAATGAAGAATAAATTAGGCTTCACTTAGAATGAGATTTAAGTAGAGCAAGTTTTTACTGGCAATGCTGAAGGAGATTAATAGTTTGCTGCATTTATAGATGCGTTTTTTGGTTGAATCTTTGACATTTCCACTTATGAAGTATAAGGTCAAAGCTCATCGTTTAGCTTGTTGATCAATTTTTCATTCTTTTTTTTAATAATAATTGTTGGGTCGAATAGCAGTGAAGATTCTCTAGAAGGAGAGGGATAGCATATTCTCGTTTACTAAGCTAGTGTTTGGACATAAATTTGTTGAAACTTGAAAAACAAGAAGTTTCTAAAATTAAGATGAAAAATAGTTTTGAAAGTTGAAGTTGTATCTGGACATGAATATTTATTAAAAAAAAGTTTGAAGTTTTGCAATTGGAAACTTCAAAATTTAGAAAACTCGTTCAAACCACTTTTTCAAACTTGAAAAATCTCATCTTCAAAACCTATCCAAATTAAAATTGTCACATTCTATAAACAAATAAAGTATTTGTCTCATAAATAAATAAATAAATAAACAAATAAAAAAGTAAAAAAAGGTGTCCGAATTATATGCCCAAACGAGACCTAAGTAGAGGACTTTAAAAGACAACATATACATATACATATAAATACTGTATTGGGTGAAAATTGGCTCATGCACATGGCACTTTGGATACTCGGTTTAGAATATACCGAACAGATGTTTCAAGCGAGAGCTCGGTTCGAACAGTGAAAATACCAAAGTCATCAACCGAGGCTGTAACCCACAGTACACCTCGGTAGATGATCATCTCGGTCGAACTATCAGTGAATCCACATCCCCGAGGTTAGTAACTTGAGCCTCGGTGGAATGCCTCATCTTCCAAAAGATGTGGAACGTAAATGAATCTGTGGGCGAAAATGGAGGTAATAGCTTGTATTTACCTATCTATAAATAGCATTACACTTTATGTTGTAATGATCCAGAAATATATATCAAAACTCTGCTAAAATTTGTACTCATCATCAATATTGGAATTTACGTCTTTTTCGCTCATTAATTTGTTCGATCTTGTTGTTTCATTTCAACTTTGATACTTAGCATTGTTTGTAAATCCGCTCCAAATTTGATTTGTTGTCCTAAACTGATTTAGGTCAATACAAGTGTTATATCCGTTTCAATTTATTAATTGCTGTAATCAAACTGGAACGAATTTCTTTTTTCTTTTTTTCTTAAATAAACATTTCGAACTTGAAGTATATTATCTCTAAATCTTGAATTGTACGTCGTGCTTTCTAAAATAGTGCAATATAATATGAAAGGGATGAAGTATATTTTAGGTCCCTTAATATAATTTATAATAGGACTTAACAAAGTCCAAGACAGAACCAATGCAAAAACGTTGCAACTCCATGTACAACACAAAGTTCTGCCTACTTTTTCACTTCTACCATGCGTAGGTCCACTCTAAACAAATTATCTTAAGAAAATAAAAATTAAATAAAACATTAAGTACTCTAAAGCTATCGATAATTGGGTGATCTTGCTTCACTACTTCATATGAGCTAAGAGATATAGGTGAATGGGTTGGGGTAATTGCCACTAAAAGAAAGAACTAGTGGATAACCGGTTAGGTGATTGGTGTGAACAAGTATTTATCAAAGAATCTGATAATTAGTATTGACGTTTCTCTCCATAACATTTAACTTTAGGCATACAAGTCAAAAGGTCTACCATATATGAATATACTTTAGATAAATATGTATTATATACACAATTTTATTATTTAATTATATTTTCAATACAAACATTTGCGTGAGACTTATTTCTTCATGATGAACTGTAAATTTTTTTCTTTCTAAATGTGTGGCGGTGAGACTCGAATCCTGGACCTCTGCCTACCCCAATATCATCATGTTAAATTTTGTATGATCATCTCATTTAAAAGATTAAGTTGTTAAAAAGACCTTCAACATTGTTTATCGAGACCAATATCAATCGATTCGAACTACAGTTTTTTACGATTTCTTTATCGAATCTGTTATATCAAATTGATACAATTGATCTAAGTATGATATATTGAACAATAGAAGAAAAAAGGATATACATTTAATATGCTAAAGATACAATTGATACACAAATATCAATCTTTTAAATCAACATATACAATTAATATAGGAGGGGGAGGAGGAGGAGGAGGAGGAGGAGGAGGAGGAGGAGGAGGAGGTGGTGGTGGTGGTGGTGGTGGTGGTGATGATGATGATGATACGTGTTTGACACTATAGAGATACACACATGATACAATTGATACATATTTGATACAAATGAGATATAAAATTGTTATTAAAATATAAAAAAATAAATAAAAGAGAGATACACAAATGTATATAGATACAAAGTGATACATAAAAATGTGTAATAATGATTATAAAAAAAAAAAAAAAAAAAAAAAAAAAAAAAAAAACAAGCATTACCAACAACACCTATACGAAAGTGATACAATAATGATACAATACTGATACAATAGAAATACCATAGATATAATAGTGAGACAAAAAGATAAAGTAATGAGACAAAAATGGTACACAAAATACAAGAAGGAAAGAAGAAGAAGCAGCAACAACAACAACGATGGCAATACCTGTAGCGCCGATGTGCTACGGCTGCAACACCATACCTCAACTAAAACATCAAAATCCAAATCAATGGAAATCAGCTGGCTTAGAGTTTCTGTTAATGATAGGGAACCCTAAGTATTTCTCAAAAGATGTAGAATTAGTATAAGGGAGAATAAGATTTATAGACTGTTTAATAGTAGGGGAACAGTTTGAGGAGTATATCAACCTAGTTTTTTGAATATTGATCCTTTGACCAGACATCTTACAAAACATGGTAAGACATTGAGCAATAGAAGAAGCTGATTTAGAGTTTGCTTCAGACATAATAGTCAAATTATCAGCATAAAAGATGTGAGTAATAGAGGGCCCGTTTGAACAAATTTGAATGGGGTCCCATAATTATAATCAACATAACTGTTAATTAAATTGGAGAGTAGTTCCATGCAGAGGATGAAAATATAGGGAGATATAGGATCACCATGTCTAATACCTCTAGATAGAGAGAAAAATTCAGTTAGGGTACTATTCACCATTATCGCAATGGTACTAGTAGAAATACAGGATAGTATTAGCTTAATAATATTGGGAGATAATTTAACATATAGAAGAGTCCAATGGATGAAAGACCATTCCAACCTATCAAAGGATTTTTCCAAATCAATCTTAAGCATTATTTTAGCCTTTGAACTTTTGGTCTTAAGGAAATGAGACATAATTTCTTGAATTGTAATGGCATTATCAGAAGTACGCCTACCTTTTTAAAAAACTTGTTTGACAAGGAATAATAAGGATATTTAAAAAAGGCTTCATTCTATTAACTATAATTTTAGAAACTATCTTATAGATGGTATTACATAACCCAATAGTCTGAAATTTTTAAGGTTGTTTGCATTTGGGAATTTGGGAATTAAACAGAGATGAGTTTAATTAATATCAGGGGGAATAGTATAAGTAGTAAAAACCTCATGACAAAATTTTACAACAGCAGGTCCCACTATATGCCAATGATGCTGGTAGAAGAAGGGATGAAGATCATCTGGGCCTGGTGCTTTATAGGGTTTAAAGAAAAAAAAAAATTTGGTAATTTCAATATCCTTTATAGAAGAATCCATTATAGCTAGATCAACATTATGAAAACTAGTAGCAGATGTGAGAATATTATGCAACGCAGTAACTATATGATCAGTTGTGAAAATATTTTGGAAATAATTAAGAGTATGATTCAACAGCTAATTATGAGTATCTATCCAATTATTAGTATCATCTTTAAAGAAATGGATTTTGTTAGTTCTACGTCTATTTAAAGCAGATATATGGTAGAATTTAGTATTGGTATCACCATCATTAAGCCAGTTAATTCTAGAATGCATTTTCCAATAGTTTTCTTCAAGGATTAGAGTATTATTGTATTCCTTGAGAAGATCTTGTTCCAATTAATGGAGAAAGAAACTAGTTGGATAATGGATTGAGTTTTAGATTCCACCCAGTCGAGCCAACAATCTCTTCTTGTTATACAGAATATTACTAAAGGTTTGGGAACTCCAGGTCTGAACTGAGGAGATAAAATAGGGAATAGCATCTTGCTTGTCATTATTATCCCAGCTTAGGGTAACTATTTTTTTGAAGTCCTGATGGGAACACCAAAATGCCTCTAAACGAAAGGGCTTACAGCTAGGTGGTGTGTAAGGCTTAAGAATATTAACTAGCATAGGGGTATGATCTGAGTGTGTCTTAGGTAGATGGGTGATAGAGATTTCTGGGTACAAGCATAACCATGCATCATTAGCAATACATCGATCCAATCTCTCTAGAATTAAACTGTTGGATTTTCTTCTATGATTTGACCATGTGAATTTAGCACCCTTCAATCCCAAATCCTGAAGATGACAATAATCCAAACATTTAGCAAAGGAAGTTTGTCCTAAACGATTTATCTGCCTCCCACCAAACTTTTCATCTTGAGTCAAAATATCATTAAAGTCACCCCCCCAAAAACCAAGGTCCTTTGTATGCATTATCAATTTGGTTTAGATTGTCCCATAATTGCAATCTAGTAGAAAACCTAGTACTAGCATAAATAGTAGAAAATAGCCATAGAGTATGATTTGGCAGTACCTGGATCATTTCATGTATTTCTTGTTCCTTTGTTTGGATATCATAAAGGTTCAAGACACTAGTTTTCCATAAGACAACCATTCCCTCAGATCTTTCTCTAGTAGGGACTTCAACCATTCTATCAAACCCATAAAAATTTCTTATGGCCACATGAGTAACCATTTTAGTTTCCACTAAGGCCAGTAAACAAGGCTTATGAGTAGCTATTAAGTCACGCAGATTCCTCCTAAAAGCCTCACTGTTTCCTCCTCTAATATTCCAGATTATGAAACTAGTTTTGGCACTCATTGTTAAGGGATTGATTTATCTTTTGTTCAAGTGGACTCCCTCCTCCATTGCCACTATGTGGTTCCTGGCAATTGTGGGGTTCAGTACTGCCGCAAATTTCTTTGCAGCCTTGTTGATCGTGGGACGAATGTCTAGGGAACATTTGGACAGTGCAGGAGGCAAGGTCAGGATGTATTTCCTGTCCTCCATTTTTGGAAACATCATGTACTTTGCTACGCGAAGGCTTGAAGTTTCTGTGAACGATAGGTGGTGACCTTGATGCCCCCCACCACTTCTCCCTCTTCCATATCTTGATCCTGTACTAGAGTGGGTGCATCTTCCTGATTCACTATCTCCTCTTGAGGTTCCTCCTCCTAGGGAGCTTGTGGTGGATTCATAATTGGTTGTTCCTGGGGTACTAAAGGATGATTCATGGGTTGGTCCTGATTGTTCATTTGGGGTTGCATGGGTGGATCGGGTGGGTTCATTGGAGGAGGTGGGTTGACTGGCTGGGCCTCCTATTAAAAAAAAGAGTGGGGGAGCATTCAAATCCAGAGGTGAGAAGAAGGGCAAGTTGGGAAGAGGGTTGATCAGTGGAGGCAGGTTGGGAAAATTCCTATGATTGTTTGGAAATAAGGCAGCAGCTAGAGCTGGAGCTAAAGGATCGCGAACATTCATCATCCAAAGATGATCGCATAGTTTTTCATGGCTAAGCGCATCCCTTCTGTTATCAACTGAGCCAGGAACCTGTGGTTCTGAAGGAGAAGAATTATTTCTTTGCCATTGACGTCCAGGTTGAAGGAAGTTGCGCGTCTTACCAGAGATTGTTTCAGCCAAGAGAGTGGTTGATGGTGAGGTGGCAGAGGGGGAGTGGCAAAGATCATTGGAGGTGGTGGTTGTGCATTTAAGTTTGGAGGTGGAATATTGTTGTTGGCCATCCTTTGTGGAGGAAGCCTTCTCAAGACTGGAATCAGTATAACACTCCTTTGATAGAGATGATGTTGATGAGGAAACATTGGAGATATGGGGGTTATGTAGGTTATCTAAGGTGATATCTTGGTTGTGGATCGGAGACAATCTTTTACTTGTTCATCGAATTGCATGGAAGCAACTGGATTGGGCAATGGATTTAAGCTATCATTCTCCATGAACGAATGGGAGAGATGCATGTCCACTTGGCCAAAAGATTTGTCCATTTGTATTGAATTAGGATTACTTTTGGATGAGTCGTCACTGTGAGAGTTAATTTCATTTGCATGAAATGATGAGTTGGCTGTCATTTGTGTTTTAGCATTAATTTTATTATTTGTGTTAATTTGCAAAGGCATGGCAGAAGTGTAACTCAATGATTGGGAGGAATGGCCTACTTTTTATGCTGCCACGCTATCAACACGTGTCACATTAGAATGAGAGGACAAAAGTTCACTTTTAGGAGATGTAGCAAATTCATTGTGTACAGTAGAAGTAGCAGCCTTGTCTTCCATTAAAATGGAGAGAGAGTGAAATTTAGTATTTTGGGTCAGAGGTGTAGATTTGGTGTGTAAAGGAGTAGAGTCCAAAACCACCTTTTTAGAATCCTCTATTGGATTGGACAAAGACAAAGAAGAAGAAACTAAATTATTATCGTTAACAAACATCTCAGAACCACTACTATTATTGTTATTTTTTATTCTATAGGTAAAAAAAATTTTATCATATAAAAACTTACCTGCAGAAGAATTAATAGGTAGAGGAATACTTGATTGAACTCGAATAGATTTAAGAGAAGTTGTACAGATACCCTTTGCTAACCGTTTTCTTCTTGGGAACTGGACGGTTTGCCATGGCATGTCCATCGGTTGATCAGTGTTTTGCGAACTACTCTGACCATGAATATCCATTGAAGACGTAGGGCATGGGTTTTCCTGAGATAAAACTTGTGAAGCAGTAGATTTAAAATGGCAACTAGAAACCTGATGGCCTAGAAAACCACAGTTTGTACAAAGAAGGTCATTACCTTCATATATCACCGACTGTTTATGCGCACCAATCATTAAGAAGGACTTAACTGGACTATACAGGGAGACTTCAATGCATAAGCGTGCATACCTGCCTCGTAAAGCTGTGCGTGTGCAGAAATCTACCTTTAATAGTTTACCTAATGCATTGCCAATTTTAGAGAGAATAATTTCATCATAAAATTCTGTAGGAAGTTGGGGGAGTCTAACCCACACTCCAGAAGTTAATGGTTTCTCATCACTAGCTACAAAGTTTGATATCTATCGTTTTACTGTTAGGAAGAACCAATTAACAAACCACGGTCCATACGTTAAAACTTTTTGCATATTACTTTCCTCTTTAAATTTAATAATAAAATAATCAAAGGCTAAGTTGATTAAAACTAGATCCTCAGATGGCTTCCATAGATCAGTAAGTTTTACCTTTAGATAAGATTGATTGATACGCTTACCAAAAAGTTTAATGATCAATGAATACTTCCATGGAGCATAAATCTGATCTCTATCATCTTGAGACAGGTGAACTCCGTCCAACTGTTGACAAACAGCCTGAGTTGATGATCCTGGAGAAATATGCATAGGATCATCAAATGATGGAATAAAGTTTGATTTCATAGGTGTGGAGTCGCAGAACTGTTGGAATGTAAGTAGTTTTTATTTGAAAGAGTCTTGTTGATCTTTGGTATGATCAGGCAATGAAGGGTCAGGTGGTTTAGGAGGAATTGTGACCGTCTCAAATTGATTAGTTTAATGTGGTATGGGTAATTGTAGCAAGGGTTATTGATGAAAGATGAAAGGATTTAGAGAGAAGGCAGACTTTCTCTCACTAAACTAGAGAACTTTTTATTGATGTTGGATCTTGCCATAGGTTGTGATTTTTATTAAGATCTAGTTCTTCTATAAATAGCTTCGATGATTTGGATTTTGATAATTTAATGACAAAACTTTCTTCTTAGAAATCAAATTTTTTAACCCTGGTTGACAGACTAACATTAGCAAATGCCACCCTCAATGTAATTCCTACTCATATTATACAATATCATTTTCTTCCTAGGAAAACTTTATACTTAATTGATAAAATTCAAAGAGATTTTATTTGGGGATCGACTGCTAACCAAAGAAAAATGCATTATGTGGGTTGGGATACTATCACCCTCCCTAAATCCCAAGGAGGGCTAGACCTTAGACAAGCAAAGCATAAAAATCTAGCTTGTCGAGTTTGGCCTGGAGAATGTTTCTTAATCCATCACATCTATGAGTTTCTACCCTTGCTCAAAAATATAGGTTAAATAGAAGGCCTTCTCCACCTTCCTTCATTTGGAAAAATATTCAAAAGGGGTGGCACCTTTGCAGCAAAGCCCTTAGCTGGCACTTGGGTCAAGGTAATTCTATCAGTTTTTGGTATGACACTTGGCTTCCTAATCTATCCAATAGAACTTCCTTAAGAGCTACCATCTTTGTTCCCTTAACTCATGAAGAAGAAAATTACACAGTGTTCTAAATGAAAAATCCTACATCTTGGAACTGGCATTTATTATCTTTGGAACTTCCAAATCATATCCTTAATATACTCAATACCATGTTTTCTGACACTCCATTATGGACCTTGACATCCTAAGGAATTTTTAATACCAAGTCTGTTTACCAATTAATCCAATTTCATCCACCTATAACAGCTGATTTTAATTGGATTTGGAATCTAGCAACCTTACCTAAAATTAAAACTTTACTCTAGCAAATTGAGCACTAGAAACTGCCTGCTAAAAATTATTTATTTCATCTTGGGATTCTTGTTGACTCACAATGCTACCATTGCAATTATGTTGAGACAATTGAGCATATTTTCTATGTTGCCCCCTAGCCATCTCTTTTTGGAATGAACTTCAAATCTATCCCCATTCCTTGTCTCAATAGCCTAATGGCTTCATGCGCTATGGACTACTTTTTCAAATCATGCTCTACCAAATCATTACATAAATTGGTCTGATTTTCTCCCCTTTGCCATTTGGCACCTTTGGATTACTAGGTGTAATCACCTAATTTTGGCACCAAAATGCTTAAAATTGCTCAAAATAGCCGTGTTAGATTCTTAGGATTTTAGCCGAAATTTTCCCAAATTTTAGTCTTTATTTTAAACTAAAAGTGTCATTTAATTGGGAAGAAAAATATAAAAAAATTAAAAAAAAGTTACTTGTTATGTGTTTAATTGTGATGTTATTGTAAATTATGTGATTTTAGTTGTAATTAGCTATGTGTGTTTTAAATGATGTAAACGTTTAGTAGCCATTTGTAGAAAAATCGCAGCCCAATGATTTGGTCCACCAGCCCACACTCAAACCCGGCCCATTCCCTACATATATAAGCTCAAATCTATCTCATTATCTCCCTCACACCTTCTAAAGCTCAAGGCTTGGGGAAACCCTAGCCATTTTTCTCCTCACCATCAGAAAATCCCGCCACCCCTCTCTGCCACCACCTTTCCGCCACCGGACCACCGCCTTCCGGTGGTCGGAAAAATACAAACCATACCATTCCGGAAAGCTTTCGAGCTCCTCTATCCATTTCTGGTGTTATTTTTCCCGAAATCCTTACCGTTTGGCGCAGATCTGCATTTTTAATTTCGGGTAACACTCAACTCTGGTGATTTTTGGCTCCTCCGTTGTTGTGGTCTTTGGGGCTGCTATGCTAATGAATTTTTGTGATGAAGATGATGGGGATATGGCTGTTTGGCTTTCATACGTTGGTGATTTAATGATAAAGCATGTTTTGGGGGTGATTTGTCTCTAATTGTTTCATGATGGCAACAAGCTATGCCTTGGTGGCGACGTTCGTTTGACCAACATGTAAATTTTCACCTCCTTTCCGTAGTCCTATTTGTTCAATCCGTATGTTTAGCCTAGGGATAGGATTAAGATTTTTATGTTCATATGTTTGGCTCGTTTCTAGTTTAATGTGAAGTATTTTAATTGTCTTGCTTCAATATTTTCAAGCATGTTTTGGAGCCCGAGTCACTGGGATTTGATTTGGCTCATTTAAGTTGTTTTAATTTAGTGTTTGGGGGCTGATTTTAGTAAATTTCAGATCTGTATTTTTGTGATTAAAGTTAGTCTCATATTTTGTTGGCGGCCCAATAGGCCCAAAAGTCAATAGTCCAAGCCCATGAGGCTGTCCTCTCAATAGGACAGCTTTGTTCAGATTTTGGGACAGCATAGGGTGCTGAAAAGATGTCATAGGGCTGCTGTACTTTTCTGAAAAATACTCAAGTATAGGGGTGTGGGCTTGTACTTTTGTATAAGTCTACACTCCACCTTTTTGGCCCTCAATTTTTCAGCTATATAAGAGTGTCTTTACCCTTCATTTAACAACAACTACCTACTAAAAAAAACGAACAACAAGCTGAAATTTACAAGAAATTGGAGAGCCAAAAAAAAAACACTTAAAAAAAAATAGTAAGTTTGAGAGTTAGATTTAGAACCAAAAGCCTTTACATATAAAGGTCTTTTGGGGTATAAATCTACTAGTTTTAAGAGTTAAATAGAGGCAAAAAGAGGCTGCCTAGTTGCTGATTTTTTTTGGAGCATAAGCTGCTTGCTTTTGGCTTTGGTTTGCTATTTTCATTTGCTTCCTAGTTTGGAAATTTCTACACAAGGTAAACACAAATTAACCTTGTATTTATGTTGAGCTTTTGGCTATGAAAAGTGCTTAAAAATCAGCATGTTCAAAGTTTTAAAAATCTTGTTCTATATGATGTTAATTAGTCTCTTGATGAGCTTAGTTGTTGTGCTAAATGAAAATGATCAAAGTCTTGTTTTTGGAACGAATAGGACATAAGCGCAAAGCTAATAAAGTTTATAATCTCGAACGAATAGGCAGTGATTAGGACAGCTATTTAAAAATCTGGCCATACATAACATTTGCAAGAAATGATCATTATTTGGACAAAAATCAGAATGTGGCTATTTTCGCAAATAAGTTTAAATGCAGCCTGTTGATGCAAATTGATGAGCCCAATTGTTGAAATAAAAGCACGTAGGCTGTAAAATTATTCTCTTTCAAAGATAGGCCACAAAAACTGTTTCAATTTAATAAACGGCCTATTGTATATATATACTTTTCATAATCCATATTTTTTTTGTTAAGGCAAATTTGGGAGTCCCAATTTGTCATTTTAATAATAGTTAGAAGTTATACTTAGTTGAATCGAGTAGGCAAATTGATAAGAGCGAAAAGACCCATGCAATTAGGCAAAACAATAAGTATGATCTGCGATCTACTTACTAGGTGAAACGAAATCACATGATAGTCACAAGTTTGCGCTAAGGTATACCCAGCGGGTTACCTAATACAATTTTGGTTCAACAAATAAAAGCGTAACTTTAAATGAACGGCAAAGATATAACAACCATATTTAATAAATTAAAATTGCGACAATAAAGCAACTGTGCTTGGCACAGGGCTCGAGGGTGCCTAATACCTTCCCGAGAGTCAACTGAGAACCTTACCCGAATCTCTAACGCAGACCATTAGATGAGTCAAAGGTGTTCCAAGGTACCTTTTGGTGACTTGGCACACCTTAAACTATGTCAAGTGGCGACTCCGAGTTCTCTAAATAATTTTGTACCTTTTTGAACACCAGTCACGAGCCTTTGAATAATAACCTCGCAACTCGCGCAGTTAATTAACTTTTTTAGGGCGTGACACTAGGAATAATAACATTCATGAGAATACTCTTCGCTATCCATCTACTCAGCGTGCTATTATGCATTCCCTAGAATTTAAATAATTTTCACTACTAAAAGTAGTACCCCTTCCCATAAAATTACTCTCTTCTTTACATGGTTGCCACCTCTTATTAGGATTTTAAAACTTAATATCGATGGTGCTTTTAATCCATTGGCGAATAAGGGAGGAATAGGTGGGATATTTTGTGATCATAAAGGTAAATGGATACTTGGCTTTTCCATGCAACTGATGGGCTCTTCTCACACCTTTATGGAGCTAAAGGCCCTGCACATTGGGCTTCTTATTGCAATAGAGCATGGTTTTAATTCTCTTGAAATAAATACTGACTCAATTGAGGTCCTGCAACTACTAGAACATGATAACGCATTATATGCTAACTTACTTCATGAATGCAGGTACGCACTACAGAGATTGGGGAATCCAGTGGTTCGGCATAGCTTTAGGGAAGCAAATAGAGTTTCACATCTTTTGGCTCAACAAGCTCTTCAACTCTCTGCAACAAACCTGCTGCAAACTTATGCTCACACGTTCGAGCTTGTTAATAATGCAACTCGCTCTGATATGGAAGCTACTATCTATAATAGAACTATTTCAGCTAATGCATGTAATATATTAGCTATCTATGGTAATATGGCTACCATATTGCCTTCAAATGTATGTAATCAAGTCTCTTCTACTACTAGTCCAGCTACTGCTGCTGTGGCATCTACTGTAGTTTGTGCCCCAGCACATCTTATATACCAGTCACTTAATTATATAATATTATCCCCAGTTTACCCAAAAAATAAAAGGATCTTAATGAAAATCACCAAATACACATGGAAAACCTTCATATCTAGAGCATATTAAGGAGATATATTTAAACCTGGAGAATTTAAAGAAAAAATAATTTGGTAGCCGACAAAGCAAAGGCGCGGCGGCGGGGAAGGAATCTTTCGTTTTCTTTTATTCCAAGTCATTGTCCATGTTTTGTCGGCTGTGTGTGGAGGAGTCGGAGCTTCGGTAAAGAAGAATAAAGTATTAGCGGCTTGAGCTTTCAATTTGGGCTTTTTGTCCGTGGGTCGCCCCAGCCTAGCCTGATATTTGATAGGATTGGACTAAGATTTTTTGAGTTCATTCAAGATCAAGGCTTTTTAGTCTGACCCAAATAGGATCGCCAGCCACTTGGCTAATCAAAATAAAAATTAAAAAAATTGAAAGAAAAAACTAAAAACAAAGAGAAAGAGGCCGGTTCTAAAAACTACAACATAGACCATTAGCTATGCCTATCAAAAAGTACAAACTGAACAGAAACCAATCACAAACTCATCCTCCTTTAATTTGAGCCTACTACCATTTTAAATTAAAAAATAAAATTAAAAAAAAATTAAAAAAAAAAAACAGTTAACAGTTACATCAAAAGTGAAAAATGCACGTAGCCATCAAAACGGACCCCTAACTCTACACTTAAAGTCAAAGTTTTTATTTCTTAACCCGTAAGTAGCCAAATCTCAAAGTGTAATGATAGATATTTTAAGTAGCGTTTCTTAAGTCTTTTTGACTTATAAATTAAAATAAATAGAATGTTATACTTTTTTTTATGTGTTTTATACTTTTATTGTATTTTGTATTATGTTACTTATTGCTTAGTATGTATAATTGGGATAAAATTTTATTGTGTGTGTGTATATTTAATTAAAATATATACTCCCTCCGTCCCCAATTAGTTGTCACCTTTAGATTTTTTACGTCCATTAAGAAAATCATTAAATAGAGTATATATTTTACTATATTAACCCTATTTAATATTTGTATATTAAATTTTGTTGAGAATTTTTTTAATTATTAAGGGTATAGTTGGAAAAGACTAATAATTTTAGTCTTGAAATCTTAAAGTGACAACTAAATTGGGACACACATGTTTTGCTAAAGCAACAGCTAAATTTGGACGGAGGGAGTATATATGTTCCTATCTTTATCCATGCACGAGCTATTCTATTGGACTTTGATCATGTCTTACGTTGGTGGGTGTGCCTGAGAACGTAGATCATATGACTAAAATAAAATCATCATCCTGCTTATCGAGCAATATCGAATTGATGGAACCGAAGCCCTTGCAGTCTTCTACTTCTGGTCGACTACTCTATGACGTACGGGCTTCCCTTTTTCCTTGATCTGCTCGCTCGTCTACGCTCTGACCTAGCAAGTAATAATTAAAAAACAATTTTTCCTTACATGTATTAAGATTTGTTGTTGATACCCCAGTAAGACCCAGCTAGATGATGTTAGTTGGTTGGTAGTTAGAGAACTTTTAGTGTCACTCATCTAAGTTTGTACTGTTACTTATCGGAGCTAAAGATACGGGAGCATAGCCCAACCCAAGCTAATGGTCCCTCCTTCCAAAAAATTCCACTGCAAGTTTGTCCTCGTTTAACAATATTTTAGCAAAATACTCTTATGTTGGCATGGGTCAAGCCTTCAAAGCACAAGTTTGTAAGTGTTGGCTTTTAGGCAAGAGGTCAAGGACAAGTGTTATCTTGCCAACACTTCTAGTTATATGGAAAGAATGCATAAAGAGATTGAAGGGACAAGTGTTGCTTGGACCGTACCTGTCACCTGCTTTTCCCCACCTAATACAAAACAGTAGCAGTCTCACTAGTAACCTACGTATCTCAATCTCGCAACGTAACGACATTTAAAACCACATTGGTGTCAAGGGCATGTACATTAACGATGATGTTGTTGTAATAGTTCTCTGATGGAATTAAAATTAACCAACACTTCTCCTATAGCAGTCATTTATTAGTGGTCCGTATATAGAAATTAAACATGATTAGCCTCACACGTACCCTCCATATATCGTTTCCAAAATCTATGGACAATGGACTTCAATATGAGATCTTAATAACTTACTATACAATTGGGTCCCTAAGCAGCTTTCATGAAAATGCAGTTGGCACTAAATAGGACAAGTTATTTAAGGCTCACATCTACTTCAGATTCTAAATACGCCAAACTGAATTCTCTATTTAGTTGGACTGAGATATCAGGACTTGTGTCTAGGGGAACAACATGAGAAAATTGACCTTTTGGTACTATTTTAGTTTGGTTTTACCTCACTTTAAGAAAGAAACAAAATTTTCACAATTTCTACTCTCAATCTGTCATGATATTTATAACGAAAAGCTTGTCATTGAAGATAAGATTGATAAATTAAAGGTAATTTTTTTTTCCTAATATACAAGTTATCATTCTTTTCAGAATGGAATAATAACAAAAGACCACAACGTTTATGACAAGAATTGAATTATCTCTACGATCGGACAAATATATACTCCCTCCATTTCAAAAAGGATGGACCTTTGCGGAGTACGAGGGTCAAATTGACTAATTTACAATGGAAATTCGCACATCAAATTTTTAAACATTTTAAAATAAAATTTACATATTTAGAAACTACATGAAAAATACTAATCTACTACTTTGATCCAGCAACTTGTATTGGTCACAGGAGATTCCCTTCTCAGTTTTAACCAGCCAAATCACAATAAGAATCATCACTACAATTCATTCGGCAGAAATGCCAATGATCAGCTACAAGTATCCATTCGGAGCAATGCCAATCAGCTACAAGTATTCAGTCGGAGCAATGCCTTAATATTGTCGTTAACAAAATCACTTTTTTAATTTATACTCGAATTTCAGTAGGTACATGGATGTTACCGCTAACGCTAAAACGCAACGAAAACGCACTTAAAACTAACAAATCACATGATTTATCAGTTTTTACTGTCCAAGCTATAAGGTTATCAACTCTATTAGTCAATAATATTAATATTAATTTCTTCCATTTACATGATTATAAAACTTTCGAGTTCTTTTATGAAGAATAAAAGCAAGACAAGTTCCTAAAGAACAAAGACAACCCCATATAACAAAAGTTGTCTGAAAACATTTTATGCCAAAGCAACTTCCATCAGTACTTGAATTTCCTTGTGATCTTCTGTATAGCATAGCTGCTAAATCTCCAAAAAGGAATGAACCTATTGGAATATTTGCCACAACAATATTGTGATTGACACCAAAGTTTCTTGTTCCAAATAACTCGGTTGTTTGTGAAACAGATATTGAAGTAATGGCACCAGTACAAATTCCTATTATAGCTGTGCTGATGTAGAGAGCAATATGGCTACTATGGAGTAGTAAAAAGAAAGCTCCTGTCATTGGTGCTAGTGTGATTGCTATGCATGCTGGTCTTGAAATTGCATATTTACTCCTGAAAAAAAGATATAGTAACATAAGAATTCAATTCTTTTCTCTGCCACTAATATATAGTCACATAATCATGTCACTTAACAATGAAATGTAACATGTAATAGTAGATTAGTTAATTACCAGCTAACAAAACATGCTCTCAGTATGCATGATGGTGAAAGACTTAACTACCATATAAGATTTTATGAATGATGCCCTTATTAATAAAAGTAATAAGAGACGTTTTGTTTAGAAACATATACAATTTAACAGAAACATGTCCCAGACATATATAGTAGTATAGTTTAACCATCTTTGGATTTACTATAAAGAAGCACATGTACATTTATTTTTGTGACATATATATCCAATATATCAAATCATATTTTGTTTAATTCGACATTTTTGTTGCTTAAAACCAGACAATTCCTAATAAAAAATTTTAGTGTGTAAAATAAGACATGAAGCACCTTACTGGAATAGTTAACTTGACTGTCAAGCTAATTTTTAATATTTGCACTCTCGTGCTACAATAATAAGTTATAAAATATACCGACGAAATGGTTCGTACTTTCAATCCACTGTTATTAGTGTTAAATGCATGAAGTACTTGGCCTAAAAGTGATGGAATGGAAAAGGAGAATGAATGGTGATGATTATACTTGGGTTTCCTATATTAACTCACAAATAAATGTCTTGCATGTACTCAACCACATAAAGCGGTTCCTTAAATTTTACTACCAACTAACATTCCTTCAAAAATCAACATTGCATCAAAAACATAGGCGAATAACTACAGAGAATATGATGGAATAAATTTGATCTCTCTGACCCTTAATAAAAATTTCAAATTCAAGCCTTAATACAATGGAAAAATCTCGATGGTAGGTTTTCCCCTTAACGAGCCTTAAAATTAATTGAGCCTATATATTACGAGTGCCAAATGATTAAGAAAACATATTAACAGAGAATAGTTCACCTGGAGGAAAGATAGTCGAAAAGTGAAGGAAGAAGACGACCAAAGAAACCAAATGAAGATGATAATGAAACCAGTGAAGAAGTTCCTGTGCATCCACGAGTATCAGCAATTTGTCCCAAATTATTCAAATAAACCAATCCCAATGTAGCACCAAATAAATAGACAAAGAAATATAGCCAGAAATTCAATCTCGTCAACATTTTCTTGGCTCCAATTTCTTCCATGACAGCAAATCCATAATCATCCTCTTTCACCTCGTCCAATTTAAATTCTGAATTCGCTTCTGTTTCTGCTTCCAAATTACTTAAATCACATATTCTTGGTTCTCTCCTTAACCAACATTTTCTATGCCAATGTTCTTTCAACTTTTCACTCAGTGGTACCAAAATTGGAAGTACTAAAAAGATAACTATTCCTATTAAACTCAACAATCTTGGCATAAATTTTGACGTTGTTGACTCCATACTAGTGACCACAGCATAACACCCTGTTGCTAGTGTTATAAAGAACATCACCCGAAATCCATCCGATAGTTTTCTTGATTTTTCAATCTCTGTGGGACGAATGACTGGTGCAACAACAAAAGAAACAAACATGGGCAAAACAGAGTTCACTAGTAAATAAGCCTTAGCCCTTTCACTTGATGAAGTAACACTAATAACATCAACTATGTCTGTAATAATCTTGGCACTTAAACTTATATAACTAGTCGATAATCCAGCAGCAACTTGTCGATCCAACGGGAAATTCTGAATTGATACTATGTAAGAAACAGTATTGATCCAACAGATACTGTTCCCCGCTAAAAAAGTGAGTGAAAAAACATGCCAATAGGATAAAGAATGGATATGATTTGTGAGAAAAAGATATTGTACCCCATAACCAATTAAACCAAGTGTTGAACCAATTAAAAGAACTAGCCAAAGGGGTAAATAATTAGCTGCAATTCCAGCAAACCAACCAAGTAATTTTCCAGCATCAGAAGCAAATGCTAAATTGTTGAGTTGAACTTGTGATATGGATAAAAGTTTCTTGATTTGAGAAGAATAAGCTGGAAAATTAGTGTTTGTACCAGCCATAGATTGTAACCATAATGCTCCTACTAGGCTCATCCATTGTCGAGACATTGACAAATGTTTTACAATTTTGTAAGAGCTAAAGATGTTTGAAATTTTATGAGCAATCAAATGAAGAATTTGAGAAGCTTTTATAGATGGGAAATATCTAGATGAAAGTTGTATATACAAAAATGTGGTTCGCACTTGACAGGAGGGAGGGCCCGAGCTACATGTATTGAGGGGGTTCAATTAAATGGTTTTTGTTGTAAAGTTACACTATGCATGTAAAGCAAAACTAATTGATTTTCTATATATACAGTAAATTGTTGAATCTCCTTGATATAAGTGAAGTTTTTAGTTTAGTGACAAAGATAACTCAAAAATTACTTTACTTATAGTTCGTGTCAACATGCATTGCATTTTTCCATCTTTTTTTTTTCTTTGAAACCTTCTATAAGAACTCTTGATCTTTCACCTCCCGAAGGCATTCAAGGGTGTGGTCTGATGTTAATAAAAAGTGAAAAATATGAAAAGCTAGAATTTAAAGTCCAATAGAGACCACAACATGTTAGGTGATTTTTTAACATATGCTTAAGCATTAGTGAGCAATATTATATTATATGATATTTGTGCCGGTAGGAAGTATTAAATATTTGGAAAAGTAATTAAGTTGGGCACAAACTGACTCTAACAACATTGTTACCAGAAGATGTGGTTGGCATGAGATTAAACCAGGAGAAAAGATGTGTAGAGTTAACAACCACCACTTGAGGGGCATTAAAAGCTACTGCAATTAGTGTCTATTTTTGAAGTATGAAAAGTATATGGAAATGTTGCGGCTATAGAATACTCTAAGATGCTAAAACAGAGAATACTAGGAGTATAAAATTTGTTGGAGATGTTAACATCAAAGAGGGAACAGTCTGGTTTGCAGTTTGGTTGTGCAACCAAGTTTTCTAAGAGCCTTGGACTCTTTAACTTTGTTCGGCTGACCAATTTATTCACTTATTCCCCCAACTTTCTATTTATATATCTAATAGTTAGTTCTTGTTGCGATAGAACTAGTTTTGTTTTATTTTATATGGCACTCTGGCATGTGAGACTCTTAGATAGCATGACATTGGTTTTCGTCACGTTCTTTTTTTATTTTGTACTATTTGATACTCTACTTTGGGTTCGACTAATTTGCATGTTCTATTTTGGAGGTGAAGCGCACCTTACTAAAGGCAACTCCATTTTTAATAGGGCTCAACCAAAATTTGAAATTTATGGATTCGAAATATCATTAAACCCACACATATTTGAATTACTAAGTTTGAAACTTAACACTTGAACATAGTAGGTGTTTAACACATTACACGGTCTGGGCCAAAAGCTACTATGGGTTCGAGATTCTCTGGATGCCTAGCTACCTCGGCCTCATATTTTTAAGGCTCGAACCCGAAATCTCTAATTAAGGATGAAGTCTGAGGAGTACCTATCACCCCATCTCAACCTTTAGTTCACGTGAAATTTACAAAATATAAACTAGATAGGAAAACATATCTGAATCCATAAATTTATTGAAATTCTTCAATTTTGTAAATTTTTATCTTTCAAATCAAGACATGCATTTCAAAAGAAGTATCTCTCTTTGACTCTTTCTAACAATGAGCTATAAAAGAAAACATTCATGATTGACCTAATTCCGGGATCACAGCTATGTTTATAACTACACGATTTAGTTAATTTAGTCTATCATTAAGTTGGAACTCGCCATATCACTTCCAAATTAGATCAAACCCTTTGTGATAACAAAGTAACAGATAATTAATGTTTTTTTTGTGTGTGTATATATATATATATATTATATATATATATAGGTGGAGGGGCTCGCTTGCACCTACAGTCATACATGAGCAGACAATTTGTTAGAGTCCATTACCCAAATGGTCACTCAACTATTGAAAATAAACTAACAAAGTCACTCTTCTTTGTATTGTTTCTAAAAAGTCACTCAACTTTCCCTAATTGACTCAAATGGTCATTCTTGCCAAAAATATTGTAGCATGGCATTTTTCCTTTAATTTAAAATAGAAAGAAATTAAATCTTACGATCACCACCCATTTAACATAATTATTCAACCTATTAACCAAGCACCCGACCCAAATACTATAATGGGTCAACTAATAAAGAAGTGAGCAATTTTTTTCCAACGATTATAACTATATACGATGTTTCTCGCCCCTGCTCTTTTCGGGGTTCTAGAGGTAGAATCAAAAAATTTACTTTCAATGATGGAAATGATGGCAAATTAAGGAGAAAAATCATGGTGTTGATGGTGTGGCAGAAACATGAATCTTATCTCATGAAAATAAATATTTGACTCGTTAAGTGACACGACCCAGAATCCGGTTAGGCCGTGCGGGCACTCGATATCCTCCCCTAGACCCGTCGAGCGAACCCTTACCAATTAAATTTAAAAAATAAATATAACAATTCATAAATAAGAACAAGACTTAGAAAAAAAATACAAACATACTGATACCTCTAAGCTGTACAAAAGAAATTACAGCTGACTACCTAACATACTAGGTTTAGAGCTATCTAGACTAGACGTCTAAGAGTACAAAAGAAGACAGATACCTCCTGAAGGGAGCAAAATACAACTGAAATAATAAACAATAAACTGGTGGCCATCCGGAATAAAAGCTGGCTCACCCTGATAGCTGAAGTCGTCTTCGCACCTTCACAACGTGGCGAACTCGATCCTGGAGCGAACCTGCCGAAACGAAATAGATAGACAAAAAACAAACAACAAACAAGGGTGAGTCAAAAGGACTCAATAAGTAGGGCAGACTAGCCACCTCAAAGAATAGGATAGTTAGCCAGGGAGAAGAAACAGATAAACCAAATTCCTGTTATCTAAATTGTGAAAAGGCAGAGCCAGATAATAACTAGAAACACGTATGGAATCCAAACTCATTAACAACTAGGAACGTAAGATAGCCAGAACATGTAGGTATCCCGAACATATCAACAATCAGAAATACATCATGTTGCGGCGTGCAACCCGATCTATATATTCATACTGTCGCGGCGTGCAACCCGATCCATATATTTATACTGTCGCGGCGTGCAACTCAGAATATAAGCCAGAAATATATAGGCAAACTGAAATATGTCCACAATATGGTATACATAACGCATACACAAAACACAGCCTGATAGTCACACAATAGTCAGCATGCGGTGCAATGAAATGGGATGAATGCAGTATGATGCAATGGTGTCACATGTGCCAAATAGATGGAGCGGAATCCTCCTACTCCGGGGCGGAATCCTCCTTCCCTCAATATGATGTAAGGAGCGGAATCCTCCTGCTCCTATGGCGGAATCCTCCTACCCTCAATATGATGTAATGGAGCAGAATTCTCCTGCTCCTAGGGCGGAATCCTCCTACCCTCAATATGATGCAATGGAGCGGAATCCTCCTGCTCCTAGGGCAGAATCCTTCTGCACCCAATATAATGCAATGGAGCAGAATCATCCTGCTCCTGGGGCGGAATCCTCCTACCCCCAACATGATGCAATGTAATGCATATGAATGCAACATAATGCATATGAATGCAACACGATGCAATCATAATCCATCACCAGCGCAGGACTCTCATCGACAACCGGAAAATATATGCCAACTCACATGCAGAGTACAATGCTCAGATCTTCAATGCAATACTAACAACAGGACATAACATGTAATATACAATGTAAATCCAAAGTTAAGGCATAATGAGTACGCCTATCGACAGCTACACACATAAGGAACACGTGGTAGAAAATCCACGAGGCCAGGTACCTCCAAAGAAATGGATATAAACACTTACCTTATTTCAAAGTGTTATTCAACAACCGCTTTATCCTTTGGATTCACTGTCAAACGATCCTGCTTATTCAGTAAACAGAAAATATATCAAATTAGGCTAAAGGCTTCATTCCTCACATCTTAGGGCAACTCGGTTAGGAACCTGATACCCTATTCGCATACGCAATACGCATGCCAGGCCTATGTACAGGATTTAAGGTCACATAACCAAACCCTAAATAATTATATTTATATGTTGCCCATAACTCACTGAGTACGAATATAATCAATTCCATTATCGATGTCCAATTAACCCTTTAAACTATTAATGGAACTTATTAAAACGATGTCTAATATCCCAATTTTTACCGTTAAAATATATTCAAACACAAGTAATAAACTCAAATAATGTATTAAGATCATTACCTGAATATTTCGGGGTGAAAATTCTATCTTTCTCTGGCTCTTTTCTCATTTTCTGGTATTATTTTTCCCTTCTCCGCGTTTCCCCTTCTGTTTCTGTCTTTTCTTTTCTTTTCTTTTCTTTTCTTTTCGCGACGAAAATTAAAACGGAACCCTACGAAATTCGAAATGATCCCAAATTTTTCAAGCATGTTATACAAAATATATATAGCATACTCTCTAAGGCGGATCTCAAATCGGGCTCCTGAAACTCAATATGCAAATTAAATGAAAAAAGGTCAAATTAATTTTTGGCATTTTAGCAGAAACTAGCCGAACAACCTCGAAATTCACTTTCGAAAGTTCACAAAAGTCATAAATAATCATACAAACCCAACGGGGCTTTCGGATTTCGAATCGGAGCTTATTCGCCAAAACCGAGTTCGAAAATCTCTTTTTAATATTTATCGACAATAAAAACTGAAACCTTCCTCTGATACGTGCCAAACAAGGTCTGATTTAACTCAAATTTTACAGACATGTGCTAATGGACTTTACAAATATTTTAAAATTATCGGCACGCCAATCCGAGTCCTAATCTGAAACGACTGACCGAGGTCATTTCATTAAGTTCTTCGAATCGATTTTATTTGGATAAATGAATTGAATAGTTGGTTAAATGGATGAGTTTAATTTCTTTATGTTTTAAATTAAAAGAAAAATGCAATATCATTATATCTCAATCGCCGGAGATACCAATTTTTGGCAAGAATGACCATTTAGTCAATTAGGCAAAGTTGAGTGACTTTTCAGAAACAATACCAAGAAAAGTGACTTTATAATTTATTATGACATTTTTATGCTAATTGACATACTAAACCACTTAATTACAAAAAATACCGATATTTTTAAATAATTACCCTACATACCAACATTTTTTCACATTTTACAAAATATACAATTTTTCATTTCCTTTCTTCCCTCTCTACTCAAAACCCTAACTTCTCCCTCTCTCTTTCTCTCATCTCCTCCACCCACCCACCCACCCCACTCTCCCGCTGTTCCCCACCCCCCTCGTCGGCCGCCGCCGCTGCGAACCGCGGCGAATTGGAGCAGATCTGCTCCTCTTTTCCGATCTTCTCCTCTTTTTTCTTTTTTCTTTTTTTTTCATTTGTACGTGTATATGTGTGTATTTTTATGTATACATATATATTTTGTTAATACAAGTTCAGATCTGCTTCTCCTTCTTCTTTTTGTATTTGAATATACACATTCAAATTTAGATCTGCAAGTATATGTATCTGTATGTTCGTGTATTTACATGTAATAATTTTCAGAGCACAAGTGTATGTACGTGTATATCACTGTATGAACGTGTATATCCGAGCATTTATTTGTATTTTTGTATGTATTTTTGTGTGTATGTCAAGTAATAAATGTCACAGACATAAATTTGTATGTTTTATTTGTAGATCTGTAGATTCGTGTATGTATGTGTGTGTTTAGTGTATGTATAACACAATTTGTGTATTTACATGTATTTTTGTTTATATGTATTTTCCAACTTTAATTTCAAAAAAAAAAAAATCAATGTTTATATGTGTATTTCATTTTTTAGATTCAAAAACACCCAAAAAAAAAAAAACGGTGGTAGATGGCGGCGACCGGCGGTGCCGCCGCGTGGGGTGGTAGCAGTGGGGGGGAGCAGTAGGAAGGAGGAGGAATCCTAACTTATTAGTTTTGTTGATTTTTGTATATAATGTGTAAAAAATATTGGTATTTTTTGTAAAATGAAATAATGTTGATATTTTTTGTAATTTTGGTTTTAGGGTTGTATATATTTGTAAATCTCCCATTTATTATTTACAATAGTTAAGTGATCATTTCGGTGATAGACTCATTATTATTAATAAATACATATGTGCGTGGATGCATGTCCATAAATTCTACTACTACTGACTTCTCTTTTTGGATAACAGTTGGTTCTAGTAACGATAAAAATAGCTCTATGTGACACCCTCGCCAAGTCATCACGCCACATGGGCACGACATGGCGCACGAATGGCGCCAACATAGCCAAAGGGAGTGGAATGCTCTAGAATTATGTGGGTAGTTCCTATGGAATATGGAATACTCTAGAATTATGTGGGTAGTTCCTATGGAATAACCTAGAACCTCTTGAATGTGTAAAAAAAGACATGGAAGATTCTAGGTCCATAGAATTTTCTAGAGTAGGTCCTTAAGTGTAAATAGTAGGGACTTGTATACAATTTTTATTTACACGTTAGCCCCCCGATGAGAAGTATAAATAGGGGAGGCATTCATTTGTAAAGGCATCAAGAAAAGTTTGAGTGAATACAATACTTCCTTTGGCAAATCTCTCTAAGTCTTTCTTTGTTTCATTCTCTTAGCGATCTTGTTGAGTTGAAGGCTTACTTGAGTTTGCTACTTTGTAGACAAACCGTCAAGTGCCGCACGGAGTGCTACTTTGAAAGTTAGGTCGTGACAACGTGGTATCAGAGCGAGGTTACTTCTAAGGGAATGGCACACAATGGAGAAGACATCACTGCTAGCACCCTTACCAACGTCCAGGATGCTGCCGGGAAGAAGAACAAGAAGAAGAGGAATGCTAGGAAGGGTGACGAGGTGCTGCCCGAAGCCCCTCGAAGTGAAGGTCATACCACCCAACCATCGGCTACGGAGGTGAGCGACGATGAGGAAGACCTCACCCCTGGCTGTGAGTGGGTTAAGAAGGTGGAAGAGGCGACATTGATTGTGGAAGCCCATGGCCAACGCATGTCGAGAATCGAAGGCAAGCTGGAGACCCTTGAGAACCATTCCTTGTCCGAGTTCGACGCCATCCAGGACAAGTTTGGGGAACGCGAGCAAGCCGAGTTGGAGATGAAGGAAACCGTTAACACCTTGGAGTGCAGGCTCATGGAGGCATTGAGCACCATTGAGGCGATGAAGGCCAAGATCGAAGCACTCGAGGAGGAAGTTAACGCTGGAGCGGCCGTGTCATCCGGCGCTAACAAGGAGGGGAAGATCGAGATTCCTAAGCCACCTGTGTTCAAGGGAGTTCGTGACGCGCAAGAGGTTGACAACTTCCTATGGCACATGGAGAACTACTTCAAGCATGGAAACGTGAGGACCGAGGAGAAGAAGATTGCTGCCGCTATCCCATACCTCTCGGAGAAAGCCATGCTTTGGTGGAGAAGGAAGGAGGCCGACATGAAGAAAGGCTCATGCACCATTGACACATGGGAGCAGTTCAAGACCGAGTTCAAGAGGGCCTTCTTCCCTAACAATGTCATATATGAGGCAAGGTGCAAGCTGAGGGAGCTGAAGCAGACGGGGAGCATCAGTGCCTATATAGAGAAGTTCCAGACGCTCATGCTTCAAATCCCAAACCTTACCGATGAAGACTTGCTATTCCACTTCATGGACGGATTGCAAGGCTGGGCTAGGAAGGAGCTGCAACGTCGGCAAGTCACTACCATTGATGAAGCTATCGTCGAGACCGACGCTTTGACGGATGACAAGTATGACAAGAACAAGGGCAAAGATTCGAAGGGTAATCAGGCCAAAGGTGGGGGAGATCGTGGCAAAGGCAAAGAGAAGCAGCAACATTCCAAGACAAACGATGCTCACAAGTCCAATGGCAAGAAATCTGGGCGTCAAGATTATGCCGAGAAGAAGGCGCAGGCCGAGAAGAAAGGAAGTGGATGCTACGTGTGCGGGGGACCTCATGGTTTCGCAAAGTGTCCTGAGTTGAAGACCCTTGGTGCTATGATACGTGAGAAGAAAGAACGGGAGGCACAGGATCCAGAGACTAGCACGGGCACGACACAGCTAGGCATGATTGGACTATGTGCTGCTGTCACTGAGAAAGCCAGCAAACCAGAGGAGAACGGCACGCAGTACGTGGACATCACCATCAACAACAAGCCTACCCGCGCCATGGTTGACACTGGAGCTCAAGCTAATTTCATGACCGAGGCCGCATCAAAGAGACTTGGATTGAAGCTGAGCCCAACCGATACCCGCCTCAAGACCGTCAATGCCCCAGCAATACCAGTACGAGGCATAGCCAACGGGGTTAGTGTTGCCTTGGGCAGTTGGAAGGGCAAGACTAACTTCACTGTGGCGCCCCTGGACATATTCGACATCATCCTTGGGCAAGAGTTCTTCAGACAGTGCCACACCATGATCGATCCTTACTTGCAGCGTCTCTTGGTTGTGGAACGAGAAGGGTCATGCATGGTGCCTATGACTACGATGCCCGAAGGACAGAGTCATGCACACTTGTCAGCCATGCAGCTTGTCAAAGGATTGAAGAAGGGCGAGCCGACGTTCATGGCAACCATTGCAAGCTTGAGTGAAGACAATGTTGCCGTAGAGACCTTGCCACCATGCATAGAGAAGGTTCTCGAGGAGAATAAGGACGTGATGCCCGAAGAGTTGCCGAAGCACTTACCACCTAGGCGGGAGGTAGATCATAAGATTGAGTTGGAGCCTGGAGCTAAGCCACCTGCCTATGCCCCATACCGTATGGCACCACCCGAGTTAGAGGAGCTACGCAAGCAGTTGAAGGAGTTGCTCGATGCCGGCCACATTCGTCCGTCAAAGGCACCCTATGGCGCGCCGGTCCTATTCTAAAAGAAGAAGGATGGTTCGTTGAGGCTATGCATTGACTACCGCGCGCTCAACAAGGTAACCGTCAAGAACAAGTACCCCATCCCTCTCATTGCCGATTTGTTCGATAGGCTTGGACAAGCAAAGTACTTCACCAAAGTGGATCTACGGAAGGGCTACTACCAAGTTCGCATTGCGGAAGGGGATGAGCCGAAGACCGCGTGTGTGACAAGGTATGGAGCTTTCGAGTGGTTGGTGATGCCCTTCGGCTTAACCAATGCACCCGCTACCTTTTGCACACTTATGAACAAGATTTTCCACCCCTACCTTGATCAATTCGTGGTAGTCTACTTGGACGATATAGTCATATATAGCCACACTTTGGAGGAGCATGTGGAACATTTGAAGATAGTTTTCCAAGTCTTGCGGGAGAACGAGCTATTCATCAAGAGGGAGAAGTGCGAGTTTGCTCAATCAAAGGTGCACTTCTTGGGGCATGTCATTAGCAATGGAGAGTTGCGGATGGACGAGGCCAAGGTCCGTGCCATACAAGAATGGGAGCCGCCGACCAAGGTAACGGAGTTGAGATCTTTCCTTGGTCTTGTTAACTACTATCGACGCTTCATAGGTGGATACTCCGCTAAGGCCGCACCCTTGACGGAGTTACTAAAGAAGAACAAGCAGTGGGTTTGGTCGGAGCTATGTCAAAAGGCGTTTGAGGGTCTTAAGAGAGCCGTGACGGAGGAGCCGGTTCTAGCATTGCCCGACTTCACCAAGACGTTCGAGGTGCACACGGATGCGTCCGACTTTGCTATTGGAGGTGTGTTGATGCAAGACAAACACCCCATAGCCTTCGAGAGCCGCAAGCTGAATGAGACAGAGCGGCGCTACACTGTACAGGAGAAAGAGATGACGGCCATTGTGCATTGCCTACGCATTTGGCGCCACTACTTGCTTGGATCAAAGTTCGTGGTCAAGACCGATAATGTGGCTACTAGCTACTTCCAGTCACAGAAGAAGCTCACACCAAAGCAAGCTAGATGGCAAGATTTCCTGGCTGAGTTTGATTATGTGCTTGAGTACAAGCCCGGCAAAGGCAATGTTGTGGCCGATGCCTTAAGTCGTAAAGCCGAACTTGCTGCCATCACTTCAGCAAGTTTTGCCATCCGAGATGCCATAAAGGAGGGTATGCAGCATGATCCAGTCGCTAAGCAGCTTTTGGAGCTAGCCACTCAGGGCAAGACGAGGCGCTTTTGGGTCGAAGATAGCTTATTGCTCACCACAGGACGGAGGGTCTATGTGCCTAAGTATGAGAACCTTAGGCGGCGCATTGTGAAGGAGAGCCATGACACATTATGGGCCGGTCATCCAGGCCAACGCCGCACCAGGGCCTTGGTTGAATCGGTATATTATTGGCCGCGCATGAGAGACGATATTGAGGCATACGTGCAGACTTGTCTTGTGTGCCAACAAGACAAGGTGGAGCAGCGGTCACCCGGAGGACTATTGGAGCCACTACCTGTTGCGGAGCGTCCGTGGGAGAGCGTCACCATGGACTTCATCACTTGCTTGCCGAAGTCTGACGGATATGGTACTATCATGGTCGTAGTGGACAGATTTTCTAAGTATGCTACCTTCATGCCCGCCTCAGCTAGTTGCACTGCTAAGGAAGCCGCCAAGTTGTTCTTTAAGAATGTTGTGAAGTATTGGGGCTTGCCGAGGCATATCATCAGTGACCGAGACCCTCGCTTCAGTGGGAACTTTTGGAAGGAGTTGTTCAAGATGCTTGGCACGGAGTTGCATTTCTCTACCAGTTTCCACCCACAGACGGACGGCCAGACGGAACGAGTCAATGCGCTACTTGAGTGCTACTTGAGACACTTCGTGAGCGCACATCAAAAGGATTGGGCGAGGCTCTTGGATGTAGCCCAATTCTCATATAACTTGCAGCGGAGCGAGTCCACAGGGAAGACACCGTTCGAGCTAGCCACCGGCCAACAACCTCAAACTCCTCATTCTTTACCGGCCGCGTTCGAGGGCAAGAGTTTGGGAGCATATCACATGGCTAAGGGCTTTGGAGAGCAGCTTGACACCGCTAAGTCTTACTTGGACAAGGCGTCCCGGAAGATGAAAAAATTTGCCGACCGTAAGAGGCGTCCCATGGAGTACCAAGTTGGGGACATGGTCTTAGTCAAGTTCAACCCGAGACAGTTCAAGGCACTACGAGGCATGCACCCGAATTTAGTGCGCAAGTATGAAGGGCCGTTCGAGATCATCGCTAAGGTGGGCAAAGTTTCTTACAAGTTGGACTTGCCTGCCCACTTGAAGATTCATCCAGTCTTCCATGCTAGCGTGTTGAAGCCGTACCATGAAGACAAGGAAGACCCGAGTCGGGGCCAGACGACTCGCGCACCTATCACCGTCACTGCCTCGCAAGATCGTGACATTGAAGCCATCATTGACTATGAGGCCAGAGGCAAGAAGGGTCAGAAGCCGACAGCCATGTTCCTTGTGCATTGGAAGGGACAATCTCCGGAGGAGGCTACGTGGGAACGATACCAAGACTTGTGGCAATTCAAGGATAAGTGCCACGAGTATATGCAGCAGCATTGCGCCGCGGTCGTCGCAACATCAGGTGGGGGAGAGTGTGACACCCTCGCCAAGTCATCACGCCACATGGGCACGACATGGCGCACGAATGGCGCCAACATAGCCAAAGGGAGTGGAATACTCTAGAATTATGTGGGTAGTTCCTATGGAATATGGAATACTCTAGAATTATGTGGGTAGTTCCTATGGAATAACCTAGAACCTCTTGAATGTGTAAAAAAAGGCATGGAAGATTCTAGGTCCATAGAATTTTCTAGAGTAGGTCCTTAAGTGTAAATAGTAGGGACTTGTATACAATTTTTATTTACACGTTAGCCCCCCGATGAGAAGTATAAATAGGGGAGGCATTCATTTGTAAAGGCATCAAGAAAAGTTTGAGTAAATACAATACTTCCTTTGGCAAATCTCTCTAAGTCTTTCTTTGTTTCATTCTCTTAGCGATCTTGTTGAGTTGAAGGCTTACTTGAGTTTGCTACTTTGTAGACAAACCGTCAAGTGCCGCACGGAGTGCTACTTTGAAAGTTAGGCCGTGACATCTAGTATACATTTATATGGTAGTATGTGAGTACGTGACATTGTGAGACTCTCGGCCCATTCATGTCAGTTTGCGTAATATGTCGTCCAGTTATAGTTCCTTTAATTTTCGGCATTTATGGTTGTATTCTTCTCTCCCTTTTCCCATCTCAAAATTTATTGACTTATGTCAACAGTCTTCGTCATAGTTATTGATTTATAATTGACTTCTTTTTAAAAAAAAAAAAAAAGTGGAACCTTGGAGCAAATAATAAAATTGTGTTTTGTGACCTATAGATCATGAGTTCAAGCCTTGAAAACAGCCACTAATATTTGTATTAGGTTAGGCTGCATACATCACATCCTTTGGGATGGAGCCCTTTCCCAGACCATACATGAATATGGAATGCTTTGTAAATCGGGCTGCTCTTTTTTTTTTTTTACATTTATATGGTATTACAGCAGATTTCAAAGGTATTGGTTTTGTCATAGCAACTTTGGATATTTATGGATGAATTCCTCTCTCCCTTTTGCCATCTCATATTTAATTTGACATAATTTTTCTTCTGTAGGAAATACACGGCCGTTTTTAACAAGATCATTCTGAATCATGAACGTCATACTTTATCTGATAATAACACGATCATTCCAGTCCATAAAACATAGAATTGCTTATTAGATAACCATCAAACCTCATCTTTCATTCAATCAACTCATGTTTCTGTTGTCATGCTGACGGCCTAATTCTCTCGTCTACTCTTTTCTGAAACTTTTTCACTAGATTGTTTTTCGCTAACCATATAATATTAGTGTGGGCAAATTACTTTTATGTATGGTCATTAAACTTTACCTTGTATAACTTTGAATGACATGCCACATTAAAGTAACTTAATACGTTACATGACAGTAAAGTTACAAAATAGTTTTTCATAAATAACTTGACTATGTATGAACTAATCAAAAGATATAAAACATCACAAAATCAAATTTTGGTATTGAAATTTCTCTGATTTTTTTTATTATTGCTTAGGTTGAGAGTATGGTTGTATTAAGAGTAGTTACTATCTTGCATGTTTATGGTAGAGTCATCAAAACATAATTACTCCCTTGAGGGTATGGGAATCAGTGGTCCTTCGATTGGTAGGTCAAGCTAATAAAATTGTTCTAGTAAATTCAGCAAGTCACTACAAAATTCAGTATTTACTAGTAGCACATACTTGAATGTATAATTCTAGATTTTTCCTGCATTTCTCTTTCCTAGAGCTGATAATGAAACCTTTCCCCAAGTTCAATGTGATGTAATATCATCCAGGATATGTTTAACCAAGAAATACTCTAATACTGGAGATGCACAATCCAATATCGAATGATATTAAGGTTCAATATCCTTCTATCATTTTACCATTAACATACCAGGCTCTATTTGTAGAATGGTTCGAATCCCTAACACCCTCCTAACCTACACATCACACACTCCTAACCTACACATCACACACTGTTACGCTTTATCACTAAATCAAAGCCCTCATTACTAGTCTCACCCTGAATTTTGTAACCCATTATCAGTATTATTCTAATTTATCATGACTCAAGGTCGAGATAATCCAACGTTATGATCCACTGTGTTGAACTTTAACTATTATAGTTGGATTGAGAAAGTGGCTGGCCACAGATGTTGTATCTGTCTTCTTTGGAGTGACGAAGTATAGCTAAAGGTTGATTTTTTGCAGTCGAGTAACTTGGGATTACTTTAGCTTTAACGTGTAATTTTATTTTCCTGTTGATGGCCAAGTTCAGGTTTATATATTGTCTTGACGGTTAAATGTGCGCAATTAGAAAGCACAAGGACTAATATTAATATTCTGGCATAAATTGAGAGGAATTCTTAAAAGTTCATATACCCTAGTTATGTTGGCCACTAAATTTTAATGGCTAAACATATCAGTGAAGATTCATATAAGCCGGCTTGAACTGGCTCGCACTTTGGCTGTAAACAACGAATTTGACACATTGAATTGTTTCAAAACTCTTTACCATTAAAGTTAACACTTCCCAAAAGAACAAAAACACAGACCTCTTTACCGACTTGTCCTAACTTAACCGTTAAACAGGGCATTTAGTGATTGTCACCACCTGTCTGGATCATCATATTCACAAACTTCACCATCGGACTCCCCATAAATATCATCTTCAAGGAATGGATCAGCACAATCCGACCAGTCCTCGTGGCCCATGTCCTCATCCACACAAGAAATTCCACCAACATTTTCAGCTCCTGGTTGGTCATGAGAAGTGCTGCTTGAAGTTTCTGATTTGTCACCTGATGACTGGGTTTCATCTTCATCCTCATCCTCATTCTCATCTTCAGAGTCCTCTTCATCTGGATAATCATTCCAGGGATTGTGTTCGGCTGAAAACCAAAAAAGTTCAAATATTAAAAGATGTTTGATAAAAAGAACATTGAATAGCAAATGATACAAATATGAGGGTGGGAAGGCAAGGGAAAGATGACCATTGGAATCATCAGATTCGTAGTCAGAATGATCAGGACCATCATAGTAGTCATCATCATCATCAACCTGTACCCTAAAACAACCAAGTCAACTATTTAGCAAACATTAGAGAAAAAGATTCAATCTCGAAAAAAAAAATTTGCTGTAGAAATCCTTACAATGGGAAAGGGCTTGCAATATCTTCGTGCATGTTGGTATCGTTCTTGACAGCATAATAGTCATAGACATAACCCTCTGAGGATTCTGCAAAGCAATTGGTTCAACCTTCAATACACTCATAATAGACAGAAAACATGGAACCTAGACAATTAGTTAGAAGTGCATCTTAAGCTAGCTTAGTTCATTTCTCTAAAGCTGAAATGGTTAGTGAGGATGAGCTAGAACTTCCTTCTACCAATTACTTTTGTTTCAGAATATAAATAGATCTCAAAAATTCTCAAACTGATGAAGGTTCATGAAGCAAGCTACAGGGATTCCCTTCACGGATGAAGCAAATCATGAGATTAAATCCCTCAACCCCAACATCTATAGAAGGACGCAAACAAAGTAGGACCTTGTTTGGACATGTAATTATAAATATCTGACTCAATTTCTTCAGCAGCACTAGGCATGCATTCTCGTAAGAGAGGCAAATATTGGGACATCATCTTGTGATCTTCGAACTCGGCAGTCCTGCATTGAAATCATAAAACCAGCTTCCATGAACCAGAAAGATAACACCAAGTAATAGTAACAATTGGAGTTTCAATGGTAGCATGTAATAATGATGAAACTCACTCTTCCTGCACTTCATGACTTTTTTCTTCGGAATCAACACGAATAACATCATATAGTCGACACATATCATTCAGCACTTCATCGTGCATTAGTTTTTTCTTTTCTTTTCTGCTTTTCCATACTTGCTCAAAACGGGCATTTTTTGCCAAATCCTAAAAGAGGGAAGACAAAAATAAGTCAATTTGAATGAGGCCTGAAACTTCTAATCAAGAGAAAAGATAAGTAACAGTTACAAATAATTACCAGTACATATTAAAACCCCCACTTGAAAGCATAAGGCTAACAGCATGAATCAATTTCGATAATATTGTAATACACAGAAAGAGCAAGCCCAATTCTTCCAGCTCTTCAAAAACCACTACGTGTCATTGATTTCAACCACAAACTTCTACAATACAATATTCATAACAGAAACTTACATGTGGACAATACTTTACAAGCAACACACTTCATATGTAGGTGAAATTGAAATGAAACTAGATATAACTAACACCAGCAAATACCAATTTGAAGAACTTGAAATGGTTATTTTCAGAACACACTCGTAAAGAAATGTTCAAATCTATTTCCACATACACAATAGATTTCTTCCTCAACTTTTCACCAACTTGCTTGGGATCAGTGTTTTGAACGCGAGAAGCGGGGAAAAAAAAACGGCGAGGGTCCCTACCACTTTAAGCGAGAAGCAAAGTGCCTGCTTCATTGACATGAAGCACAATTTCAAACAAATATATAAATATGTAAGTTTTTAAAATAAGCTGCCAGCAGCAGTGAAATAAAGAAAGGAAAAAGAAACTTTTGACATCCCCCCTATCGAAGAAACCCTGGAATCTTTTAGAAGAAGAAAGAAGAAAATAGAAAAACTGGAGTTGATCGTGCTTCAGCAAGAGAAGCAGCCAATTTCTAACCTGAATCATTGACTGTGCTTCTCAAGTAGGTTCTTATATCTTTTTTTTTTTTTTTCTGTTTTTAAAAGAACGTGGTCCCAAACTTTATTTTTCTTTCTAAAAAGCACCGGTTTTTAAAGAAGCACTACCCTTGCTTCTTCATTGTTCTCACTTCTGTGCAAAAAGCGACCAGCTCATTATCCTCGCCTTGCCTCGCTAAAGCGATGAAGTGCTCGTTTTCACAACACTGCTTGGGATTGAGGCGTAGTTGTTGTCGTACATCAGATTAAATAAGATGAGAATGAATAATACCAATTCTGCTTGCTTATTTTGTTCAAACAGATAATTTCAATACATGTAAATTGTTTTAAAGACAGTTTCATTAAAATAATCCAAACAACTAGTTGAAGTACCTTCTCAACATCTTGGGTAATGTTAAGAATCAGATGATCTTTTAAAATTATAAGTACACCTACTCACTTCAAAACTATATATCCCAACGCGATTGTGTCTCCAGTAGTATTAACACTGATATTCACTAGAAATAGTTGCAAAAAAATATATATATATATATAGCTTTCTGCAAAGAAAAACATAGAATACCAAGTCACATCGAGCACTGATGAAAAGATTATTAGCTAGTACTAGTACAAAAGGAAAGATATCACCCATTAAATGTTACTACAATGAGCAATGCCATATGACTGGAAGTTATGCATTACCATCTTCAGAAATAACAATGAGAAAAGCTATTCCAATATTCTATAAGAAAATATAATGGGATCGAATAAATTTACCTCTTGCTTCTGCTTAGCTTTGGCAAGTAGTTGATCTTGTTTCTGCATGTAACATTGTAAGCACAAGCACTCGTCATTATTACTTAAGCTGAAGCTCAGGTTTGATATAGATTTCTTACATATATGTGCTCATACATGTAAGTAAATTTAACAGAGAGCTTACCTTTTCTGTCCTAAAACTTCGCCTTGTCTCGGCCTTTTCTTTTACTTCTGAGGATTCAGCTGAAGTCGACTGGTAAAAAGCAGCTATTAGACAACTCATAGTGTAGCTACTATGAGAGTGAGAACAAGATAGTTTGATAATTGCACGTGCAACCTAGAGAGTCTTCTAATATTTATGGCTCGAGATTGCAAGTGGTACAAATTCTCATACTTCAAGCATATAACTGAAAAAAAGTGATGTGTAAACCAAAGTTCATGCTTTAGTATATATTACACTAACCACAAACGACTGCAGAAGATCAGTGGTGACCTCTGAGCTAGTTAATGTCTCCACATGCCGCACGAGAACCTTTCTGCTTGTCAATTCCTCTACTGGAAAAAATTATTAGTACATAATAGTATGAAAAAACGCCATGGTCTATTACAATCATACAACTGAACTTGTTGCCTCTTGAACTATAATTGACATCAGGTATCCACAAATTAATCAATAACTAATATTTGCCTACAATATGTTGACAACTTCGAATGAGATATCCTTTCGTCCCAAAAACATGACACTGCTATTATTTGGAACAGTAACTAACTTTTTCTTTAGTTATAATTTTATCAAACATTTATGAAATACTTGACTATAAAAGTAGCCTTTCAGAATGTAAACACTTTTAAGTTTTGTGCACCGTCGGTATATACAATTTTTTACATCATCAGGTCACCCAGATATTTACAGGTAACCTTCCATAAAAAGTGGATTAGAGATCTTAAAAATAATATAATTACCTACTACAATAAGTAAACGTGGCCTGATAGCGTAAAATTAGCAATTCTTTCAAAAAGAGTATCAACTTATATAATGTTTTTACAGTATCAAGTCATCCAAAGTATATCTATGGGTAAACGTAGCCTCCATAGTTAGATGATTTGTTATCTTTAAGATAAGACAGGTTACAACAGGACAATTTAAAAATTCATTATACTGACGGTGTAAATATAACTTCAACTCTTCAAAAATAAAAAAGCTACTAAGAAACTAACCTTTAATTGAAGAATCGGAAATTGAAAGCTTAGAAAAGTCAAGCAACGGTCGTTTGAGTGGCCTCTCATTAATTTCAAGCCCTGTAAGTGCACAAAAGTTTTAATAATTGCAAAATTAAGCTTTTAAATAAACTGAAAATAGGAAAAAAGTAAAAAAAGAATGACTGAGAAACCCTACGAACTTACAGAAAGCGTCAAGGCGAGACTGAAAAGCTTTTCTCTTAACCCTAACAATTACTGGCTTTTCATCGTTCGCCGGAGTTACAGAACTTTCGGCGGTGATTGCAGCCATTGCCGTCGGCCGCCGTGTCGCCGATGTTTTCGCGAGTTTCTTCGAGTCCAATGTTGTGATTATTATATTTTTAAATTGAGTTTATATGAAAGCGGGTGGGAACTGACACGCGTTGTATAATAAGCAAAATGGGCGGGGTAAGAATTTCTTTTGCGAAATTTGCAGAAATAGAAGATTTTAGTGTCCTTATTTAACTTATCAATCCTATTGGGAAAAAAGAAAAAAAAAACTAATCAACCCGTCAAAAAATCGTTTACTTTTAGGCCCCACGCGCCAAAGGCAAATGTATATGGAGCGGTTATATTACGTATATATTTATTAAAATAAGTATAATATGGTATTCGGGAACCCGTACACTACAATCTTTAATTGTTCACTTGGTTAAGTGTCTGTCCACTTATATTCAAAAACAAGAATTGATTCCCACTTAAATATTATTTTAATATCTTTTTCCATTGTTACATGGGAGACTTGAATCTACTGACCCACGTTAAGTTTGGAGAGAGATGGGACCGGTTATATAATTGAACACCTTGTTGGTGATGTTCAAAACTTAATTTAGCAATTAGTGACATATAAACTGATAAGTGATATATATACATGATATAATTTTTTGTTCAAAGGTTGTTCACTTACAACTCTTGAGACATTCTAGCTCGCACTGGCAGTGGTGCACACATCCTCACGAAATCCGAAATTCGTCTCTGCCACGCACCATAACGTGAAAGCAAAATTTTCATTTTAGACCTTATTTCCCACACAAAACTAATACAATGAATGTGGTATCTAGTCAGCGCATGGTGAATGAAAAGAATGCGTTGAGAAAGGGTATGTGTATAATATCTCGTTCTTTGGACCAATGTATGATCAGAGAAAAATGAGCTTAATCCTGGTGAATTATGAAAAATTACCACAACTTAATATAAAATGTGTATCAAAGTGCTGGTGACAATAGTCATGGCGAGTCCTAATGTCGTGACTTCTGTCACTTATATGTAAACTTAGGGAATAGTTGATTATTGAAGTTCGGCCAGTCATGTATTATTATATGAAGTATCTTAACAATTTCTAAGGCCGCACTTATTTGCACTTAATTGAGATTTTATTCCGAATAATTCAGACTTCAAGCATTTAGTTCAGTTATTTTTTAAGATTTCACCTCTTAATGGTATGAATAGATCTGAATTATTCAGATTTTGAAGAAAGACAATCACCACCATTGCTAACATTAATCAATCACCACTACCACCAATTACCTCCACCATCACAATCGCTGGCACCAACCACTGCCAATGTCATTGCCGCACCAGTCACCTTCACACCACAAGTATCATTGATGTCAACCATCATTACTATTGCGACCATCACCATCAACAACTAATACCAAGCACTATCACTTAAAAAAAACTCATTGTCATTGCCAATCACTATTACCAACAACCCCTATGTCTCTCCAATCTTCATTGCCACCGCCAACATGCCAACCATCAGCACCACTAATCAGCACTACTAGCCATCACCACCAATCATCACCCCCCGCCACAGCCAACTACAACTACTAACAACATGCATCACCATAATCATCGTCATTAACAACCAATATGCTCACCACCCTCCATCAATCACTACCATCCATCCACCATGGTCCCCACTACGACCAACTACTTCCACTATCGCACAACTATCATCACCAATCACCACGACCGTATACCTCCACTATCACTGAAATCCCATCCACTATCATTACACAACCATCATCATCACGCCACAACCACCAACCATCGCCAAATAATACCACCAACCACCACCTAACTACCAATATTTTTTGAGATACGGTACTTAAATTATTTTAATCGTAATCATTGATTAATGCTAAATAATGTTCAGATATTGAGAAAATAAATTGTCTTAATTATTCAATATTCAAATTTTAATACAATATCTTATTATTCAGATACATACCTATTAATATTAAGAAAATAATAGACCCCAAGTCAAGAGATAATTTGGTTAATTTTCATTTTTAATCTCCTAATTTCCAATATTTTAAAAACATTATCTCTCAACTTCAACTAATTTTTATTTTATGTATACGCGCCACCACCCTCGTATTATATCAAATTTAACCATTGCCCCACTCCAATGTCAAAACTCAAAAGGAAATTATAAAGTTAAAATTGTTCCAACTTTTTAAATTGGATTCCTGTCTATGAATAAAGCCGGAAAGAAGCAGTCATTGCCACCACATCTCCAATTGATTTTTTAAAACAGGTTAATGGGAAGCACAGATGAATGGCCCCCAAATGGAGAAATCCCATTTGATCTTTTCATATCAAAGAAACACAAGTCTTTTTGGGATGTTGGAAATATCCAATTCACTGATTCTTTTGGTAATTTGTTCTTTAGAGTTGACCGTACTCAACAACAACAACCATCACATAATTCATCTTCTCAGAAACTGATTCTTGATGCATCTGACAATACCCTCATTCGTATAATTCCATTAGTTGTAAGTTTTCTCTGCTGACAACTCTAATTTATGTTTGTACGCTTTCCTTTTTAGTCTGTCCTAAAAAGAATATCTATATTTATAACCAATTTAACTTTAAATTTCTCCATTTGATTTACCACTATAGATATTTATGACTTATTTTATGCCACAACTCTCAAAAGTCAGTCTTTACGAGTCAGCCACAGCTAACCGCCCTTACATAAACAGGGAAGGAGGGAGTACTAAAACGAAGCTCGTTCCATGGTAGAACTTGAAAAACTAAACTTTCATGGTACTTTTTACTAGTCCTATAAGGAAAATAAATATCCAGCTCAGTTGCATAGTTCCATTGTCTTCTTCTTTTGCTGATTAATTTGTTGAGACAAACTTTTCACATTGGAAGATTAATTACTAAAAGGAAGCTCCTTTCTTTCTGCAAATCGAGATACTAGAGTTCTAACGATACTTGGTGCTATTAGAAGCTCAATTGTCTTCATCTTGTTAACTTAGTAGTCATGATTATTGAAGACCAGTTATTATTGGCATTGCCTTATAACCGAGAAATTCCTTATGAGTCAGGCTGACCCAACCCCAATTGTGCTCACAAGTTTGGAACTTGGTAGAGTGTGAGTCCACCAATCTATCATGCCATCAGTGAAGTACCACGCTTAAGTCAGTGACATAGTTCGAAGTCATGACATGAATCTAATCCAGACTTTAAGTGATGCATCCTTAGCACTGAACCAAAGCCCTATGGACTGAAGACAACTTTTTGTCCTTTTTAAGCTGGTCAAGTTCAGTATTGATGATACTTTGCTCAAAAGAAATCACTAAAATTGCAATCTTTCAGTGGTCGATATTTATTGTTGACACTTGCAAATTTTTGCACTTGACTAAAAATTCGGAGATATCCAAGCTTCTAGAGACACTTCACAGTTAGGAGATGTTTGGTTATTATAGATATAACTGTATTTGGCGAATGGTCTACATGAGTTCCTTGTAAAGAATAATATAATTGTTAGGAGGGGATAAAGGGAAGGAAAGTGCTGCAAGTTAGACTTGTATCGGAAGGATAATCTTAATGAAGAAAGGGTTTGTGTTCTTGTCTTTCTTCTTAATCACTAATCATTTACTATTTGAGTCTAAGTTGCAGCTGTGAATTGTGAAGCTATTTTTTCCCTCTTTCTTGTAGAACGGATCATGGCAAGGTTATATGGTAAGTGATGCTGAAGAGAAGGAGTTGATATTCACTGTGAATAGGACGCTAAATACATTTACTAGACTAGAGTTTGATATATTCCTTGGTGATGGACATGGTGAAGGCTCAGAGGCTGATCTCAAGATGAAAGGTTCTGCCTTCAAGAGATCCTGCACCATCTACAAAGGCAATTCCATAGTGGCCGAGGTATTATTACAGTATAAGCAAGTGAAATAGTCAAGGTAGAGTTATCCGGTACATGTGCTTGTGGGAGGTAGCAGCCGGGTAGAATAGCAGAGATGCGCACAAGTTGGCACGGGAACCACCATTATCAAAACTAAAGCAAAAGAAAAAAAAATCTGAAACTCATGTTCTAGGGGAGGAAAATCACTATCATTGTTTGCCTTAAATAGGCTGGTATGAATTGGTTTAAACCTCTTCTGCTGCGACCAACATGAGCTCCATTAGGAATCTTTCACAGAGGATATAGGCATATAGCTATAGTTAGGAAGAATATGTTTGTAGGAGAAAAGAAGACTTCCACTGAAATTCCCTCCCATTGAAAGGTGCTTCCTCCCCTTGATGTCGTTGCTTGTCCTACATAAACATCTATTATCTCCAGAATATAGGGAACCCTCAGATGGATTCACATCATGCATCATACTTTGTATCTTGGATGTCAAAGAAACAACCGAGGTTCAACCTAGGGCCATAGATATAGCATGATAACAACTCTTCAAAGGGGTTTTTCATAGCTTAAATTCGTAGTTTTATTTTATCCCAGCAGGCATTTTTGGTTGTCAATGTGATTGATTCTCATTGAATTCTTGGATTTCAAAATTTAGTATAAAAACTGTATTAGGCATTAGAATTGGTAAAAAGCTTGCTCCCCTAACTTGATACTGGAGCAGGCTTGACTATTTCCAATACAACGTGGTAAAATATCTAGCCATTGGTCATTCTGACATTTCGTCATATAATCGCTGTTCTCTCGTAGAGCCATACATGAGAAGGAACTAATTTACACAAGGTTATAACTGAATTCTTAAGATATACACGGGCCTTCCTTATCGCCTTCTCAATGCTAGTTATTTTGGTATTCTTGAGAGTCTTGCACCGTTATCTTTAATTTTCGTGCGTTCTTATTTCTTGTTTGTCATAAGTCAAGTTTTAACCAGCTTTCTTGTACTTAAATGCAGACCAGCCTCATGTACACACTTGGATTCCGGAAGCATTTCATTCCAAGAAACAGATTTCGAGTAACCATATTTCCCGGTTATGCTGAGCTTAGTCTGGTTGTGGGTTTGGTGGTAATATTTTTCGATAAACGGAAATTTTGGTTGTAGAAAAGGTCACCCTCTCAGCTTTTGTATCTTTAATGAGAAAGACTTCAATGACAGAACTAGGTTATGGGCCTTACGGAAAGGAAATTATCTCCCATCTTCGTCTTGTAAAGATTGCATCGCTGTATTGATAATGTATTGGAGGTTACCTGAGCCATGATTCAGATTAACAATAGGAGAAAAAGAGGAAAAGAAAAAAAGGAAATGAAATGAGCTTTCTTCATCAAGTTAATACTTCCCATACTGTTTGTTCTCTTTTGAGTTGTGCTATAAATCCAAGACCAGGAAGAGGAGGATCGCTCATCTATATCATAGCAAGGTGGATGATTGTGTAACAAGGAATAGTTAAATTTTCTTTTACTACATAAAATTCAAGAGATGAGCAGACATTTTACTTGTACAATAAGAAATTTGTGGAAACTATGCGTGAAGAAATGTCATCTTTGCGGGGTAAATTTTGAAGCATCCACCTTACTATGATGGAAGATTAATATTGGATAATACCTAAACTTCAGAAGGTTTAATATGTGGTGCAGTTACAACACATAGAAGTTCATACACCAGATCAAAAAACAAGTAAAAGAACAATAGCTACTGTGAAATGTGTATATGAATCTATGACAATGTTCTGGATATCAAAAGCATACAAATACAAGCAATTTATGCCTGAACTAGCCTAGAGTACAAAGACCAAAATTTCCAGAAGTAAACGTCGCTGTTTTCTCTAGAGAGTTGGTCAACAGAGCAGCCAGATTATTTGCTGAGAATGACCAGAATCAAAAGAGCATTAACAGATTGAATAGTTTCCCTGTTAAAATCTCTACATCGTTTCTTGGACAGTTCCATTCTTCGTGGTTCATCGCATGAAAGGAACCAGCCATCTCATTTCTGCACCATTTCCATGTGATAGATAGTATATTTTCTTCCAGTTTTCTTCTGTAAATGCCTCACGTTGGATGAGTCTTTGTCTGCCACAACGGGAAAATTTCACAAGGAGAGTCAAACAATAGTGTTCTGTGGCCACATAAGACAGTGCATATTGATTTCCGATTGTTTATAACTATTTCAACACTGGCCATGGTAACCAAGTGAAAGTACATACCTCAGGTAGTAGTGACAAACGGCTGCAGCTTCATCCACACTATATCTTGGGAAATTGATGCGTGCATCTGAAGGAACATCTGGTAAATCTTTACGTAGCTTCCCTACTGCAGTTGAATGCGAGAAGGCACCCACTATCATATTGTCATGAATCATAGACCTAAATGCATTCACCTGCATATGATAGGACATAATTATTAAGACAGAGCATATGGACCTAAGCAGACAAGATCTCTAAGAAGAAAGTTTAAAGAAAATGCAACAATTCATTAAATATTTTTCCCAGCCATGCCAAACAAAAAATTAAGATGCATCCTTAGCTGCTTATCAATGATTAAATCCCTTGCAGTTCAGCAAAAAGGTATAGTAGTAAAGTGTATCAAACTTATTGGATATTGGAGCAATCCATAGTAGTACACTAGTACATGTAAGCACTTCGGCACCAATAGAAGAAAAATATAGCTAATTTGCTTCCAAGTTTTTCTTCTAATCGGCATAAATTGAGCTAGAAAGGATCAGAGCCTCAGGAACACTGATAAAATCCAGATAAATGCAATTAGTATTTTTTTGAAAAGGATAAATGCAATTGGTATTATATGATGCTACTATTTGCTTTTCGTGAACTGGTGCTACTTAATTAACAGGAACAAGATGGTGCAAGCGTGCCGCAAAAATTGAAGGTATATGTCAGGCTAACACAGGCTCCAACCTCCAAAAAATAAAGCTCAGAAACTATGCATTGTGATGTCAAAATGGACAAGAAGTTCAGGGTTCCTGACAGCGGAACAGAGGTCTTTGGTTCACCCCTTCCGAGTGAAATAACGTGAGGCAACATGAGGACCTTTCACATTATATTTTGTTTTTGCTCAGCCATCCGTCTCTTATCAAACATTATCTACACTAGAAGCATATCCTAATAATTCAGAATAGGAAGAACATATAACCACATTAAGAACCTTCATTTTCCGTATGTTTCAGCTATAAGGACGCCACCGGCCACTACAGACAGTACATTACAGAAAGAATCGCTTGCCAATTTGAGTAAGTACTACATATTCATTTGTTGCAGTTTCAGCCTTTCAGGGGTCAAAATTACTTCACTAGCTTTTAATGCTACAGTTAATGCATTTTAAGTGAAGTCTATCTATGCTGTCCTAGTTTCTGAGACTTGTGTTCTGTCAGTATTAGCGTCATTAAACATGCTTGACCCCCCCCCCCCCCCCCCCCCCCCCACAAAAAAAAAAGTTTTCTCAAGCCCTCAAATTATGTGCGATATGACAGACTTTATAAACATTGTATGTGTGCGAATCAGTTGAAAAGTGTGTCTCGTCAATACTCAGCTAGGCAGAATAGGTATATACTTTTTAAATGCCGCTTCACATCACTAGATTGGACTGACCATCTTTATAATTGCAAAAGATGCGTCATGGACACTTAGGATTTTGCATTCAAAGCTTCCAATGGATGCTCCAGACACAAGAACAGCATTGCTCTAACATCCAAGGTGATCAATACAATTCCATAGATATTATTTAATTGGTAATATAATTCCATATAAATTGGATGTTACTGAAACAAATTTCCCAGATATTCTGCCAAAATTTATGCTTAGCACCAGCATTTATGTTCTCAGTGTTCTTCATAAAATGCTCCAAGATTGTGGAATCAGAAAGAGGATGCAATTATGGGAGAAACATGAACAAGGACATGCTAGACTCAACTTAGCAGCCTATTAGCCTAACATCTTTATATTGAACACTGTCCCGTTGCCCAAAAAACATAATAAACTGATTACCAAGAAAATGAAGGCAGGAGAACAATGTGCATAAATAGTTAAAGCAACAATCCTCGAACAGATAAGAACGTCTTACAGTTGCAAGTTCCCTAGCATGAATTGGCCGGCAAGAACGAACAGTCACTGGTTCCTCATACTCGCTGAACGTAAACCAACTGTTGTACTGTCAATGAACAAAAGATAAATCAGGAAATAAAGACGCCGTGGCCAATATCAATAAAAGAAAGGAAATTAGTTATCCCAGGAATGATTCAAAGGACCGAAACAAGAGTCACAATCACAACGAAGAGAAATTGTTTCTCACTTGATCGACTGCAAAAAGAACAGGCATGTCCTTCACAAGTGATAATTCTTCCCTCAGACGAACTACCACACCAACAGCTGCATGCGTGGAACTAATTCCGACCAGAACCAGGTCAAGCAGAGAATAATCTTCTGGTATTTCTACAACATCAGCACCCTTCATCCATCCAACACCAGCTCCCTCTCCCAATGGGATAGGGTCAAAAATTTTGCAAGGCAACTTTTGGAGGTGATCCTTATTATACTTCAAAAAATCCTGAATTTAGAGAGAAAGAGAGAGGGAGAGGACTTAAGTATCCCAAAGTTTGATTCTTAGATTAATTAAGTTCAGACAATAGAGGGTGTAAAAAAAGGCAGCCCGGTGCACAAAGCATCCCGCATTCACGCAGGGTCCGGGGAAGTGCGGCACCCCAAGGGGTGTGATGTACGCAGACAATAGAGGGTGTCATCCCAGAAATAAGTACTGCACTTTTTAATATATCGAAAATATCAAGAGTTGGGTATAAGTTAATCTTGTTAGAAGATAAAAGTTACTTTAGACCTGCACATGTATGTACCTTAAATTTTCACAACTTACTCGTGTTTATTGAATAGGACAAAGAGGGAAGACATTCTTAACAGAAACCAACTCAAGCACTAGATGGAGGAAATAGAGCAATAGCGCAGTCACAGGATAAACATGCAGAAGCTGTGATACATCAGTATATGAGACTAAAGAAGAACTTTGCTTTCTCTTTTTCTGAAGCAGCCTATCAAGATCCGCTATGTATACATAACAGACGGAATTTGCACTTCATCATGGACTTAGCTAAAATTGTAGCTGCACTCATAATCTAATATTTGAAACAGTCATGCAGAAAACGTGGGTTCAATATAGTTATTTAATCAATTTAATTTTTTTTGATAAGGCATTTAGATATTTAATTATCCAAAGTACGACACTTTTAATATACACATATTCATCTAGTCAAATCATAAGCCTCATATATTAGGAAAAAATACAGCATTCTTGCCTGGAGAATATTTGCTGCTTGCACAGGAGTATCCCATAATCCTGTTTTAGGATTTTTATAGAAAAAACCTCCATGAGTCCATTCTCGGCCTTTTGGAACATATAAAACTAGCCAACCTTCATCACGTGCCCAATGAACGAGCATTGCAAGGGCAATACTCTTTCCACAACTTACAGGCCCATCTAATACAACTTGCTTTCGAGCTTTGAGACCTGCAAGTTGAGGACGGCATGAATTTCTTCTAATGGCGAATCACTATGAAAAGCAACTAATAAGCAACACACTTCATCAAAAATCAAATGAAGTGGGACACAGAGCAGGCAACAATTCTTTTATTCTTTCTTAATATAAGTGCAGTCATCTTCTTTACACAACTATCACTTGCGATATATAAACAAATTGAATGGTGTCGGCATCACAACCTCGTGCCACTAGGCCTCTGCATAGTCTTTCAAAGGGAAGAGAATAAACTGACGAAGTAAGAAGAAAGAAAATTCTGACCAATAAGTCCCGTGACAGAGACTAAGCCAACGTGTGCAGCAAGGAGAACAGTGAAATCTGGTAACTAAAAGGGCAGTTTAATTCTGCAAAAATGACCAATGAGTCTCATGACAGAGACTAAGCTTTAGCTCTGAGATGACAGAAATCAAGTATACTTTGTCGCTTCTAAGAGCACTGCAGGAAAAGATGGGCCATAATGGCAGCTTTTAGTTGTAGACTAATGCAGATTTTTAGGAAGAGAAAAGAACAAGCGATAATGCGATGTAAATTCCTACTTGTTGGGTACTCTTTCCAAATTTGAGGACAATGACTCTTTTAGTCCTACTTTAGCTGTTTAGCACCTAATCTGAAAAACGTATAAGGCAATGTGCTAAGCTGGTTCTTGGTAGACCAATCATCAAAAAATCTTCCATGCTAAACAGAAACCGTTTAGAAAGACTTTAAGTGAACGTTTCCATCACATAAGACCATTTTGTGCAACCAAGATGATTCTGATTACTTAAGGAGTTTATATTGCTGAAGGTATCCTTATGAGTTGCTGCTCATATTTCCAATTTGCTGTCTTCAGTCAGTTCCACCAAACTAATTCAATCTAAGCTTCCACTAAAACTTAGTACCGATAATAAATCAAGAAACTTGCGAACACTAAATTCACAACAGTCAATCAACTACGCCTTTCCAAACTAGTTGCAATCAGCTATATGAATCCTAGTCCGTTATTCAATACTGAAGGTTTTAAAAAAGTAGAAGACATGCTCTATCAAACCAAATTTCACATCAGTAATTCTACAATTACAACTCTTCTCGATCACAATTCAGGATGGATGGTAACACAGAATAAACCCTTAAAACATATGTAGCACCTAAAAGAAAAAGAACGCACCTTTAACATTAGATTGCAAAGTAGGATCAACAACCCTTCTAAAGTTATCTCGAAGATCCAGAAAACTCTGCCGTACTAGCAATGCATCTCTCATTGAGTCACCGAATTCCTTCAAGATCCCCATTGGTAATCCCTCCGGCAAATTGTTCTCTAACTCCTCCCTCCTAAAACAGCATTTCATAAGTTACAAACACAAATCCATTTATCTATAAAGTGAATTCAAAGTTTTAATCCCATATTTGGTATAAACACATATTTCCACCTTTCCGAATATGAAACTAAGTCATATGCAATAAGTTTAAATATTTCTTTCTATCGGTCAGGGGCAGAGGTAGGCTTGCACAGATGGATTCGGCAAAACCTAGTGGGTGCGGCTCAAACCTTGTATGTCCGTTAAAACATTCACTAAATATGTACAAAATTTAAATTCAGAACCTACTAACTAGCACTTGAGTTCGTTGTGCTAGAATCCATAACCCATAAAGTTCAAATCCTGACTCCACCTACGCTATCAGTGACCTTTAACCTGTGATAACCATAACTTACCATCTACCATATTATCAATTAACGCTTGCAGCCTAAAGGTAATATCTACAGGTAAAAGTGGAATTTGCAGGGACGGAGTATATAACTTAAGACTCCTCTTCAGTGTAAACAAACAGTATCAAATGATAACAATAGGTAAAGCTCAATATATAGTGAGACTTGCAATCTTAAAAATAAGGTAAGTTAAATAGTAAAAATTCTTTATATCAACAGCGTATATAACTTAAACTCTTTTTCAGTGTAATAAACACTGTCAAAGGATAACTACAGGTAAAGCTCCATAAAAAGGTAGGATTTGTAATCTTAAAAATAAGGCAAGTTAAATGCTACAACACGTAAATGTGACATGACAGTGTAACAATTACTATTATTTACACTGACAGTGTATATAACTTGAAGTACGTCAATAAAAAGACGTACCTGAATTTCATATAAGTACACGCGTCCTTTTTACTGAGTTCAGAAATGGAACTTGCGGAAGTGAAAAGTGGACGGCCATTAGGACCAATATCAAGTGATTTATCCTTTTCATCTTCTTTAAGAGCGCGTGCACGCACATCCTTATTCAGCGATTCATTAGAAGCAGTATCGGGTTTGAGTTCGGGTCGGAAATTAGGCTTATTCGGGTGTGTGGCGACTTTAGCGAAAGTTCTAGAAGAAGTTGCCGGAATGAGGATTTCGGCGGTGGTGGTGGAACGGGATTTCGCCGCCGTAGTGGCTGATCGGAGAATTGACCGGAGCATTTTGTGAATGGGTTTATTTTGGAGCTGAAAGGGTTTTAGCAGCTAGTGTGTTGTTCAGTGTTGAATTTGATTGAGATTTGGACATTTGAAAATTTTGTGAGGGTGTTTTGGTCATGTGAGTGAGAAATGTGTGGGTAAGTAAGCCCAAATTTAAGGTCCATTTAGGAACGGGTAAACGAATACAGACCTAATAGATGGTAATCTTTAACTTTTAGCCCTCTTATAAACTCAATTGGGCAAAACTTTTGTTTTAGACATAAATTGTGGATATTAATTAGTAGTTTGCTTATGAGATAGGAGTTCAACGCATTTCAATAAGTCAAGACAGATGAACTAGCTCAATTGATTATAAGTTGTATCTCATTGGCAAAAGTTGCACGTTAGCTCATCATTCACAAGTTATGATAAACGAGCAAAATTGTATTATCTATTATACTTATTGTGTTAAATTTGCCATAAATCCTATTTTATAGGCAAGAGTTATCCCTTATTGACCTAGACATTTTAGATATAGATAGTACAGAAAAGGGTCCAATTTACCTCTCTACTATGCGAAAAGGATCAAATTTACCCTCCATTATACTTTTGAAGCAAAAATACCCTTAACATTACCCAACTGGTCCAAATATATCCCTCCCCCGTTAGAGTTGTCCAAGGTGGAAACCCAATCCCGCATGGCAATAATATTTTGGTGAGATGGATGCCACATGGCATGCCACCTCATTGCCCCCACCCATTTTACCCCTTTGCCCTCCACCTCTTCTTCCACCACTAGAATCTCCCCCCCCCCTCCCCCCTCCACCACCATTTTCACCATCTTCACCTCATTGCCCTCACCCATTTTACCCCCCCTGCCCTCCACCTCTTCTTCCACCACTGGAATCTCTCCCTCCACCACCAATAAGAAAGACAATCGTTGCTACTGAATGGCAAAACCATATTACTTGCAAGGTTTAAAAGCGTTTTTGCTTCTACGCTCTAAAAGCCTTTTTGCTACCAAGTTCTCAAACAAAATATAGGCTTTACTTCAAAGTAAGAGCATAAAATCAAGGGACAATTACAAAAATATACAACCCTAATACCATATTTAGAAAATATAAAAACATTATACCACTTTACAAAAAATAACAATATTTTTTTTACACAGCATATACAAAATCCATTTAAACCATACAATTTAGGATTTTACCATTTCCCTTCCCCACTGCTTCACTCACAGCAGTGGTGCCAGCGGATCGCTGGATTTGTACTTTTTTTTAGATCTACAAAAGGAAACATACAAAAATATACACATATATACATATGAAACTTCATATAAATTATTGTTTTGAATTTTCATATAGTCAAACATACACAAACATTTAAAATATACACAAACATACAAAGATATACAAAAAAAAAAATATAAATAATTTTATCACTCCACACATACACAAACATACAACAACATACACATATATACACCAACATACACATACAAAAAGTGGGAGATAGATATTTATATACAAAAATGCAAGGACATACGTATTTTATACAAAAAATATAAAAATATATATACTAGACACATACAAAAAGGAAAAAAGGAAAAAAAAAAATAAGCAGATATGAAAACCCCACCAAAAAACCCACCGGAAAATATATATTGGGGCAGCCCGCCGCTGCAATGCAGCAGCGCCGAGGAGGAACAGGGACAGCAGAGAACACCAGCATCGACGGGGTTGTTGGTCGCCGTCGAGGGGAAAGGGGGACGACGACGGGTGGGGCTGATGGGTGGAGGAGAGGAGAGAAGGAGATAGAGGGGGAAGAAATTAGGGTTTTATGTTTGGGGAGGGGGAAATGATAAAGTGGTATGCAGGGTAATTATGAGAAACTATTGTAAAACTATTGTTATTTTTTGTAATTTAGCTATTAGGGTAGTCATGTGTAAAATTTCTTACAATCAAATAGGAAATTTTTCAAAACTAGCTCCTCAAAGCAAGAAAATTACAAATGAGCGGCCATATTTCATTCATATCACCCCTTTATTTTAAAATTACATAACATAACACCCCATTTGAACTCTTCCTCAAAATAAAAAATCCTAGGTGCCACTTCCCCACCCTCCCACGCCACTGGCCTACCGTCGGCAACCCAGCCACCACCGCCGCCTGCCGGTAGCCGAAAAATTAAAAATTCACTGGATCTCATCGGATTACTTATTTTATTGGTGGTTTTGTTTAAATAATTATATTTTTGATAGTTTTATACATATAAATCTATTTAAAAATAATAAATTATACATGTAAATACATAGAAAAGTGTGTATGCAAGAAAAAAATACAAAAAAATACACAACAAACTTAAGTTTTATACAAACATCCATAAATAGTGCATAAATCTGAAATTTATACAACTTTATTCATTGTTCATACACGCGTATACAACTTTATACAAATTTACAGAAGTGCATAGAATATGTTTATTCACTTTATATACATACATATACAAATTTATACACGTTTACATAATTGTATAAACTTGTATAAAAATGTATAAAGTTGTATAAACTCGCAAAAATAATTTTATACAGTATTTCGGATAGCTTTTACATAAATGCTTAACAAATATTAAAGATTTATACAAGAAAAACACTAGATCTAAACATTAGAAAAAAGTTTTAACAAAAAATTAATAGATCTCACTGGATTTTTATGAAAAAAGGTGAAAAAATAAGAAGAAACATGATAAACAAACCCCTCACCGGAGTTTTGACCGGAATATACAACAAAAAATCGACATTGTTATTCAAAAAAAAAAAAAGAGAGAAAAAAGAAGAAGAAGAAATAGTGATTGCGGCGGCGTAGTAGAACGTGACGGCAGCGGCGGCTTGGAGGAGAGGAAATGAAGGTGAGGCAGTGGTGGAAGGGGTGGGGGCGGCAGATGGGGAGGGAAAGAGAAGAGAGGAAAAATGGGATTTAGGATTATTTTTTCCTTTAAATGGTGTGTGGGGGGGGGGGGGGGGAGAGTGTTGCTATGAGTGAAAGAAAAAATAAAAAAGAGAGAGAAGGGTACTAGGTCGGGTGAAGTAGTAAAATAGTGTTTTTTTTTTTTTTTAGTAATTTCATTAGTTAGATGGCTCTCCATGTAATTGTCCCAATCGAATATTAGAATAAAACTTATCAGTACTACTCCCCTCGGGCAAAGTGCACGAATAGCCACTTTTACTAGTGGTCTTGGGTTTGAGGCCACTTTTTTAGTGGTTTTACATGAGAGGTTACTTTTTGGAACTTCAATCGTTGTGGGTTGAACTTCACACAAGTTCAGCCCACAAGGGTTGAAGTTCAACTTCAGTCCACCATAAGAGTTGAAGTTCAACTTCAGCCCATAAGGATTAGAGTTTATGTCTATGGCTAAAAATTCAGCCCTTACGGATTGAAGTCGAACTTCATAACTTACGCATGAAGCTCAACCCACATGGTTTGAACTTCAGCCCACAAAGATTGAATTTCTAAAAAGTGGTCTCTCATGTAAAACCAATAAAACCAATAAACAAAATAGCTTCAAACTAAATATCAGTGGCAAAAGTGGCTTGTAGTGAAATTTTTACACTCCCCTCAAACTCCACGGCTCATTTGCAGAAATATGACACCATAAGCAATGAGTGCTTTTTTAACCGAGTAATCGCAATTTTGTAAAAATACCCCTATTAAATTTAATAAAAAAATTTTGGACGAAAATACCACTGTCAAACTCTTGGCACGGGGCCAAACTTGCTTTTGACCTCTCTCTATTTGCCAACACTTACCCCTTTAAGTAATGCCAAAAGGCAACACTTTTCAGCACATGGTCGTAAGTGTTGGCAAAAGGCCAAAACTTGCTTTTGACCCTCTCTATTTGCCAACACTTTCCCCTTCAAGTTTTGTCAAAAGGCACCACTTGCCAATACTTAGTCGTAACTGTTGGCAAAAGGCCAAGACTTGCTTATTCCAATCTCTTTCTACATTCTCGTTATATAACTTGAAGTGTTAACAAGACAACACTTGTCTTCGAAGTTTTGGCCCCGTACCAATACTTACAAATTTATGTCTTGAAGTTTTGGTTCTGTACCAATATAAGTGTATTTAACTAAAATATGTTAAACACGGACAATCTTACAAAATCACTCCTTATGGAGAGTACCGGGTGAAAAGATTTGCAAAATATGCTATTTTAGGATAGGCTAATTTAAGGAATTTATGCAAAAATAGTCCTATATTTTCAAGTTCTTACACCATCAACGGCTCAATTGCACACAACATTTGATGAATCGCCAAACCTTGCCCACAAGCTTTAAATAGTCCTCCCTAAGTTTTCACGATTTGGTAAAACTTATAAATAATTAAATTTTTGGCGATCCACAACTTAAATAAGATTGCTCAACAAGCTCATTATATTTGGACAAATTTTGTTACTGTGGCAAAACTTAAAACAATACCGCACCAAAGGGTTCATTGGTGAAATTCCCCTCACACCAATAAACCCATAACCCACCTTATATTCTCCTTTTATATTTCTTGTAGCTCCTCCTCTTCAAATTTCAAGAAATCACAAAAGCTACCACTGAGAGTAATTATGCTTACAGGAGACATACCACCAAATCAAACTATTTACATTAAGAATTTAAATGAGAAGGTCAAGAAAGAAGGTACCTTTCCTTTTTATCCTCTTTTCCCTTTCACTTTCAAGATTTTAAGCTAGGGTTTTGCACATTCGTTTGAAAAGAAAATTTGGGAATTATTAAAGCTTCAAACTTTAGCTTCAAAATTTGGCAGTAAAATACCTTATAATTCTAATATTGCATGTGGAATGATGCGCGTCGCGAACTAATACGTTGTATTTAAGTGGAAAAGGGTAGAGATCGTGTACCCATTATTCATCGAGATTGGCTATGGGAAAGTAAACAGCCCCTCTCTCTACCTCGCTCGAGGTAGGGGTAAGGTCTGTGTATATCTCACCCTCCCCATCCCAGACCCCATTTGTGGGAACATACTGGGTTTGTTATTTTGTTGTATTGGCTATGGGAAAGAAGTGTGTGCAATGATGCTTGCTTTTGTATGTAAGTGTAAGTATGAGTGTGAGAAGTAGGTGAGTATAATAGAAGGGCTGAAGGGGTATCTAGAATATGTATAGTTTCACGGGGCAAAGCAAAGAGTAGATTTGGAAATGACTTGTTAGGCTTAGTATTAGTAGTTATATGGTTCAACTAGTGGTCTACTGCGCAACCCAGAGCTTTGGTTTTGTGGTAAGAGCTCACTTTGTGAATTGTGATGCGGGGGCTGGGCACTCGTTAATTGTTTGAACCCAATTGATAGACAAAAATATGGTATTTAAGTGGAGAGGTAGAGGGATGGACTCATAATCCACCTAGTTTCAAACCATGCACCATTAGTCCTCGGAGGTTTCTTAGTTAACTAGTGGTCTTCTCGCCTTAAAAAAAGGAGTCATACCGTGATGCGAAATGGTTTGGTTGTTTTCCAGAATTGAGCAGCGTGTGTAGGCTTTGTATATGGGGGAACTTAAATAAAAAAAATGCTCTAGTTTTTTTGCACCCCATTTGGTCCAGCGGGTCGAGAGCAAAGCAAGCTCTATTTGTGGGTTTTTTCTCGTTCCCATTTGATCAGTAAGGTTAGAGGCAACGGACATATTAGAATCAAGAGGAGTACACTTTGGGGTGAATTTCCTCCCCAAAAGGTGGCCCAAATTATGCGTCGTATGTACAATGTAAGTGTGAGGTTTAGAGTACCCTTAATTTGCAGATTGCTTACCAGTATGAGAATAGCATGTGCCCAGATTGAGCAAAATGGACTCATGTTGCCGGTCCATCTAGTTTGGCTTGGCACAGAGTTGATTGATCGATTAATCAAGTTCATATTTCTTTCTTATTTTTTTCACTTTTAGCTCGTTGAGACCAATGTCTTTATGTGTGATGTTGGTTGTAGTGAACAATGTCATTGTTCTTGCAAATAGGTTCCCTTATATCCGTTAGAAGCCAAGTTAATTGGGGTAGTGTCCCTCCAGGATTGTGGCTACAAATGAATTTATTGAGTTTCAGGGGGGAGCTTCAAGTAACTGTAAACCTCGAGGGCTTTGGTCTAGTAGTTAGATTTCAACTTGTGATATGTGGGTTAGGGTAGAAGGGTGGGACCATTATTTGCGGAGTTTCGAACAGTGTGCTGTTGGTTCTGGGTGATCTCTTGGTCATAAAAAATGAAAAGGTAACTGCAAATCTAGACCGGAGGTTAAAAATCGTAGTGAGGTTCATGCATATATTGACAGTCTGTAATAGGCATTCTAAAAAGAAGCATTGTACACTCTAAACTTAGTAGTACAAATAGAAAATTATTGGCAATACAATACAAACTGCCGCTGTCTTCTCCATATTGACAATCTTAACATATTTAATTTAGTTGATACAAGAATTGAAAGACAATGTATTTTGATTAGCTATGCTCAGCAAAGTTGCCCTCTCTTGCACTTTAAGGTTTAAAAAATTAAACCCTTCTAATCCCCTTCACTTGAATGTTAATGGATGATCAATGAATATTTTAATGGTTAGCTTTGATGTTCCAAAATGTTTGTTGAAGGTATATTTATATAGTTTGCTTCTATATTCCAGAATGTACTTTGCTGAAAAAGCGTGGTGGTTAATGTGAGTGTCTTTTATTAGAAGCGAGACACTACCGTGTTCTATTGTTAGTTAATTGCATTCTTAATGTGTCACAAGTAGATATTTTTCGCTCCTTGTCCTCTTGTTCTTGTAGTTCTTTTCTCTACTTGATTTTCAACGTTCATAAATCGTGCATGTATATTCTTTTCATGCAAGGTGTTTTCAACAACATCCCGGTTGAATAACACTGTTTGATGTTATCAAGCTTTCCATTGATCATATCTGTTTTATTTTTAACATCTTTGCCATAATGTCTATATTATAATCTCTGCATTGAGAGAGAAAATCTGGCACGAAAAGATATGTGCTTTCTAGTGAGAAAGCTTCAAGACCCGCGTTGTTAGTGTTCTTTTGGGTGAAGAAGCTTATAACTCTGCCGCCTCGAGAACTGGTCTTCTAATTACAACAGAGTTTTGGAATAGGTTAAACTAATTCCTAGACAGTCTTTCTCTTTGGGTCTCTCTTCGTGCTTTCAAATGCGTTTTTGTGTTTGTTTATGGTTTGCTTGGAGTTTTTATGTGCATTGATGGTGCTGCCATTTTAAACCAATCCTCTTTTATATTCCAAACATCCTTGTCTTGTCTTTTGTATATAAGAAGTTTTTACCAAGGAATGAAACTATTAGCTCTTACTTTGTTGTAAGTGGGTATAACCATATAGCAAGGTTTTGTGATATGTCCTCAGTGCTAATGATTCTTCTTGTTTTGCAGAGCTAAAGAGGTCTCTTTATTGCTTGTTCTCGCAGTATGGGAGGATTGTGGACATAGTTGCGCTGAAAACTGCCAAACTTAGGGGACAAGCATGGGTTGTGTTTAGTGAAGTAACGGCTGCCAGTAATGCTGTGCGACAAATGCAAAACTTCCCCTTTTACGACAAACCAATGGTAGGCTGAACGACAATTGGGTTTGTAATCTATTTTCTCTTGTGCATGATCTACATTGATTGGAAAGGAGAAATATGGACTTACCTCTAGAGAAATATGCCTAACCATTAGATAAGAGAAATATCATATAGATGGCGGTGCTGCTTAATAGGTTAAAAAAATATCAGGATTAATTAGGTATAAACTGGAGTTTTTCAACATTCTTATATTTTGTTTAAAATGGAAAGGATGCGTGAAGATTGATGAAATCATTTATTCAAAGAAAGGCTGTGTACCTGTTTCTCATTTTTCTGTAAGTGCTTATTACCATGTGCTTGATTGGAAACAAATTTTATCAGTTTTTTAGAATAATAGAAGTCCTAAATATGCCTACAATAATTGCATTTAAGACGGCTTTCTCAACCAGTTGCATACTTGGAACATATGCTCACTGTCTGTGTTTCACGCATGTTGGACACAAAACTGAGTCCTCTGAAGTTGCATCGCCTGTATATAAGTGTATAGTAGACATTTTATGGATCAAATTTAATTATCTTTTTAATGATAGGCCTTTTTGTTTTGTAACTTTAATTTTCTCTGGGAAATATATGTTTGTCTCATATGCTTAAAATTGCTTGCTGTTTAGCATTTTAGATGGTGTGGAGTAGCATAAGCATGTTAGTGACTAAGCTTTTGATATAATGCAGCGTATACAATATGCGAAATCAAAGTCAGATTGTTTTGCTAAGGCAGAGGGGACCTATGAAAAGCAAAAGAAACCAGAGGAAAAAGGTTAAATCATTCCTTTGTCTGCATTATATCACCTGCTCCATCTTCTGTTAGCTTTCACCACTCATTGGTCGCAAAATGCATGTTGTGGCTACTCATCTTTGGAAATGTTGGAAATTGAATCTTATAGTGCCAGAGAGCACTCTTTGCTGAAGCTAAGATTACACAAGCTAAATAGACATTAGTTAATACAATATCTGTTCCTGTATGATTTGCCTTCTTGCAGAATTTTTTTGTTACAGTTCAGCTGTACTGAATATTTTATAGTTCAACTTAAGGATTTTAACAGAATAGTACCAGATGCATAGTCACGAATAGCACTTGTAAATATGATATTGTCTACATCCTGCTTACAATTCCCTCATCCTTTGGGGGCCAAATGTTTATGATAGTAGAGAAAGGCTTCAAAACTAAAATTGTTGAGTAGTGATGTAAAGTCGTTAGCTTTTTGTATGAATACTGTAATCACCATAAGCATGCTTTTCATTCTATCACGATCGTCAGATCAGCTACTTGAAGCCTCCTAGTGTTGTACTTTTTAGAACCTTCATATGTAGGATTGTGAATATGCATTGCAATCGTAGGTTTTAAAATTAATTTGCAGCTATTTTATTGACTTTTGGTGATCCGAACTAATTTAACATATAAATGTATAGCCGACAAAAGGAAACGTGATGAAGCTCCGCAAACTGGCACAGCTAATGGCACAAGAGCTGACAGTAATGGAGGCCCAGCTGTAAGTTTGTTGCAACTTTATCAGTTCTTTTAAATGTTGCTTCTTTTCTTTGTTACCAAAACCTACCTTTTCTTTGTTGTACCAAAACCTGCCCTTTCTTTGTCCAATACTATGTAGAAGATTATCTGTATGAAACTTCAAATACAGATTGACTGCATTTTTAATGACCCTAAAGTAATGTGGTGATGGCCTGGGTATACCTATAGCTACTGCCTGGGATCCAGCATACAATATATGGGTTCACCGGACCCAGTAGCTTTAGCTCGCACCCCGTATATGTGTTTAAAAATACACTAAATAAGTACAAATAATAGGTTCTGAACCCAGTAAATCAAGATTGTGGTAGAAGCTCGAACTCGAACGCATAATGTTCAAATTCTGGATCCACCTCTGTGCGGCTGTAGGCCCTAACAATTTGCAGCTTGACTTCATCTTCAATACTAGTTTGTGAATATGTCCATCACTGTTATCTTCACTAATTGCTGGACAACTTTTGCAGGCTGCCTCTCGCCCAGGAAAGCCAAGTGCGCAAGAAGTTGCAGAACCAAATAATATACTCTTTATACAGAATCTGCCTCATGAGACAACAAGTATGATGCTTGATGTGCTCTTCAACCAATATCCTGGCTTTAGAGAAGTTCGGATGATTGAAGCAAAGCCAGGTATTGCATTTGTGGAATTTGAAGATGATGTCCAGTCTTCGGTCGCCATGCAGGCCCTTCAAGGCTTCAAAATCACCCCCCAAAATTCCATGGGTATCACCTATGCCAAGAAATGAGCAGCCTAATGAGGAAGATGTAGAAGGCAACAGGTGAAGATCTTTGGTTTTTTAGTAGGATGTCTTTGGTTCACCCCATAGGTCGTATGAGGAAGATGTAGAAGGCAAGATTTGCTATTTTATTGTTTCTGTTTGATTTTATGTACTCTAGTGCTGCTGAACCCAGGGAGAAACCATTGGATCTATGTGATTTAGGTTCTTCCAAAATGGACCAATTTTATATGGGCATGCCTTTTATATGGGATTTTATTAGACCAAGACATCTTCTTTTGCACTACCAATTGAAGTTGGCCTATGACACGGGAACATGAAAATATAGCAGTAGTAATTGGCAGCGATAGTGTAATTGTTTTAAATAGGTGACAATATATAATGAAAATGGTTTAGATTTTCTTTTCTTCGTTACTGCCACGATACATGGTTAATCCATTAAAATTGAAAAATGAAGTTATGATTATGTCGAATGAATTTGAATTTGAATTTGAATTAGAATTAGAATTAGAATTAGAATTAGAATTAGAATTAAATGTGTTACAGCAGATAGCTAGGCACGCTATTGTGTAATTACTACTACTATATAAACGCCGAAGTGAGCTGCTTCGTCCAGCCTATTGTTCCGTGCCAAGATTTGCCAAAACAGCCACTTTTTGTGATTCAGTTGATTATGTAACCAGTTTATGCAATACTGATTTTCTAAAACAGCTACTTTTTCGTATTTCAGTTGATGAGGTAGCCAGTTTTTGTATTAAACTAGTTAGCCACTTTTACGTTACTGATTGAAACTATAGCCACTTTGTATACCAGATCAGCGAAATGCATTCAAAGCAATAAATTAAAGCACTTCCAGCTTTTGCAAAACAAGTGGTCACTTTAAATTCACTCATTGAATATAAAGTCATTTTTGCATAGCTTGCCAACCAAATACCTACTTTTGATGATATAATCAACTTTCTTCTTTTACTGAAATTCATGAATTTTAAGTTGTTGATCATGAACTTCGAAAATATTTTTAGAATTTACAATGATATAGGTAAAACTTTGAGATAGTATTTGAAAGCTTGCCAACTACAGAACCACATTTACACATATTACTTGAGCATGCGGCGTAGGACTCATTGGAAAAGATTCCTATATTTAAGCAACAAATGTGTACGTATACACTATATACTAATAGTTTAAATATTTTTCACGGCTAATATAAAAAAATATCATACTCCTAAAATTTATAGTCATTCTAGATGTAGCACAGATTGAGTTTAATTCCTTGAAATCTGTCAGAAAGTGCAATTAAACGGTTGTTAAGGAGACTAAAAAATTAAATACTATCGCTAAAATATTTTATTTGTATAATTCAACATTTATATTACGCTTGGGCTCGGGCCGGACTGGACTGTCAGCCTTTAGTATAATAAGATCAGTGCAGTTCCACTTTTTCAGGTCGGGGACCCTACAGAGAATCTATGAGGGGCTCTTTTGGTATTAATGTACAAAGTTAGTCTAATCACGATACAAGTAAAAAATATGTCATACAATATGGAACAGATTGAGTTGTATATAACGAGTCAACGAGGAAATATGTGTTGTATAATGTTATACACGATTATATCGCTAAATGGTGCTTATTTAATGGGTAAATTACGGAACTATGACACCATAGGCAATGGTTTGTCTAATATAATTGATCCGACTAAAAGTGGTTTAGTAAGAATGGTCTTCTCTAACTTAAATGAATCTTTTTGGACGAAAATATCTCTACATATAAAATATAAAAAGAAGGTGGTTTTCTTTCCCTCTATTTATTCCTTCCCCAACAGATTTCGCCAAATTCAAACCCTAAACAACTCCAAATTTCCAGCAAAATGAATCTTCAAAAGGTAAATATCTTCAATATTATATTGATTATACGTAATTTTTTACTTAAACTCCGCATAATTAGTTTTAAATTCGTATAATTTATTTAACTTTTGTATAATTATAAATTAGCTAAATCGAGTTGTCAATTTTACTGATACCAATCGAAGACTATCGTCGGATATCAAAAAATAAACGTTATTGATTATCAATTACTGGAAAAAAATTATATTAGTTTCAATCTGTATTTGGTGTAGAATTTACTGATAGATTTGCAATTATTCTTATCAAGCTGCAACTGCATTGCTTTGGCCTAAATTAACTTGCAATAACTTGTAGATAATCTCTGAAATTTTTTCTTTGATTTTAATTTGTTAGTAATAAGGTGTTTCTCTATTTTAATTAAAATGAACTTGATACAATAATCTAGCTATCTATTAGTAAAATGCAGGGGTGCATCTTCAAGGAATTTGTGAAAAGTTGTTGATGTCAACAACATGTCCTTGCTCAAAGCAGAGTGCATGGAGTGGCCTTGGTTGTTTGATAATTAAGTTGTTGTGCTAACATTGTACTAATAAATAGGTTTGATTGATGTCTCAAAGGAAGTTGATCTAGTCTGCAACTATAGCTGCACCCCACCATAATTCCTCAAGGCTATCCAGCTGGCCTTTGTCAGTTGTCACGATTATCTGAAAAATCAAAAGATGGTAATGGTAACCAAGTGGAAAGAAAAAGCAAACTCATTTTAGCTACGTATGCAATTTAAATTGATCCAAACTTTTGGATGAGCTATCCTAAAGTTGAAATATAATGTGCTCAAAGTAATAATAATATACATATACCTAGCACAACTTGTCCTAGTAGGTTTGGAGGAGTATATGTTTATATAGGTAGATTTTAAGTAGTTGTGTGTGTCTGTAAAATCCAACGATCATTCAAAAGATTATGCTAAGTAATCAATTAACAGTGCCGCGTTCTCCTATTAGTTTGCATAACTCAGCTATCAACACAACTAGATTAGCTCAAAAGTGAGGAAGAAAAGAAACAATCATCCAGTGAAATATTTATTTTAATATTTGCATTTTATACAATTTAAATTACTAACTTTAGCAAGAATTAGAACGCTATATTTACTTAAAGCGAGGAGGAGACAAGTATTATATTCCTGAATCAATTGAAGATAAATTAGACATTATATAAAACACAAAAACAAAATATATCTGTTTACAAGGGTGGTACGCAGAAGGGGAGAGTGGAGTAGGCTGTTTTAGGTTATTATTACTCACAGAGTCCTAGTTCATATTTGATGTTTTGCCATTATTGCAATTCGAAGAAGGCCACGTGTCAGAGTTGTTAGGCTGTCTGTCTATACTACTTTATGTATTTGTCTGCTGAATAAAGATAGCCCTCTCAGTTTAGTCATTATTGAATGAAGTTGTAACGTCATGAGTCATGACGTTGTAGTACCCTCACCAATTCACATAATAAGGGTAAATGGTGATAAGCACTTCTTTCAAAATGACTTTCTTAATATCAAATAAATTATTGTAAAGTTTCAAGGTCACTTTGAATATTTTTTAAAATAAAAATGGAAAAGAAACACTTTACTAAAATTAGTGAGGCTTACCTTGAATCACAAAGATTTGGTGCTGTAGGTTGTGTTTTTAGGGATACTGATGGAAATTGGATACTTGGATTTTCAATGGCATCAACAGGCCACTCTCACACCTACATGGAGCTTCTAGCACTCAACAGTGGTCTCCAACCGGCTTTAAACAATAACCTCAAAATGTGGAAATTGACACGGACTCCATTGAAGTCCTCCAACTATTAGAATCTGACAATCCAACTTATAGTAATCTAATATTTGAATGCACGTACGCGCTGAAGATATTGGCGAATCCAGTGGTACGTCATACCTTTCGTGAAGCAAACATGGTGGCTCATCTTTTGGCAAAGCAAGCTTTAAGCATGCAGAATAGAAACCAGTTAGTTATTTTTTCCTCACCTCCGGAGTAGCTCCATAAAACAGTCCAACAAGATAAAAATATGATGTTTACTACTAGAATTATTTCTGTTAATGCCTGTAATAACCTAATATCTTTCGGTAACCTTACTGCACTTCAAGGCAATGTCCTTGACACAAATGCTACTAATAATACTAATCCTAGTATTAGTACTAATGTAATGGTGCTATAGTATTAATAATATCTTCCAGTTTACAAAAAAAAAAAAATAATAATAATGAGGCAATGCATGATTTTATAACATAGTAAAGTGGTTATTTTGATAGATCATTCAAGGAAGTCAAGCAGCACAAATATTCGATTGAAATGTTTTTTTTTTTTGTTAATAACAGCACATATTTTATTAAACTGCCAAGTTGGCTATATCGGATTGTGGCCTACATGCTCAGCATGTAAAGTTCTTGACCTATATATTAGTTTAAACATAAAGGAAACACATGCTAAAACATTGGATTGATGAGAGGGCCCCCATTTGGCAACTGTATTTGCCAAATCATTTGCGATTCTGGGTATATGACTAACCATTACCCGTTCTAGCTCTTTGATTAGTAACCTGCAATCCATAAAGATTTGTGAGTGTAAATTACTGAGTTTTTTTAGGGTGTCAATCATTACTTGTGGGTTAGATTTAATGTGTAATGATATTAAATTTTGCTCCTTAGAAGTTTTTAGTCCCAAGAGCATTTTTTTGAGTTCAGTGTAATAGAGCATTTGGACTGTTGAATTTTTCACAAAAATCCAGTATCCAATCACTTTTATAGTTTCTAAACACACCTCCAGCACTTTCTTGGTTGGTTTTAGGATCGAAGGGACCATCAATATTGAACTTATGGGTTCCTATATCAGGTGACCTCCATTTTTTGTTTGTACGTACTTGTCTATTGGAGATAAAGGGATGGTGCGGTATGCCTAGGGTAGAATATTCAACCGCTAGGTTAAGTGCCTTTTTGCTATTAATTGCAAATCATAGGGTTTTGGTTAAAGAGGACGAAATTCTTATTTTTCCATATCATCCAAACAATGAAATATATTATAATGATGCGGTGGGTCACTATATTGGCGTTATCTATAATTGTCACCAATTAGGTGCTAAACAAATTTAAGACTCCAATTAGTATATATTTAGCCGCAATATTTCCTCCCTATGTTAAGTGTGGGGCTACGAACAATTCCTAGTCTGTCCTTCTATAGTGCAATTGTATTCAATAGTACTAATTTCTTTTCACCCGTAACTTTGGTCACTCATTAATTGCATCCTTATTCATTCAATTTACAGTTATGAAATAGCCTAAAAGACTTCTAATCATTAATATAATGAATTCGGTACTCATTTAATCACACATTCATAATTCGTACTTGGTATATTTCAACATTTTTTAATTCCAAAATCAAGTAGAACTCGTTTATTGTTTATTCTTTTACCCCCCAATTTACACATTAAGAAGGAAGACCGAATCTTTTGCTTTGCTAGGATCACAGTGAAACTTCCACCAAAGCAGGAATGGAAGAAATTCCAATATTTAAATATCTCATTTTGCTTTGTTCGGTATTTTCATTGGATTAAAAAAGAACAAAACTAATTCAGCAATTTGATCTGCAATGTTGGAAAAATTTACAAACTTTGAATGCTTATTTTGCTTTGTTCGGTGTTTTCATTGGATTTATTTTCCTGACAACCCTTCTTTTATTGTTTTTATATCCTTCCCTTCAAAAACATAAAGATTTATTGCCTTTCTACTTACTTTGATACATCTAGACATTATTTACATACCATATCTTGCCCAGATAATATTTTATACAAGAAAATAACTGTTTGGCATGATCAAACAGTTGGAAACATTTTCATCGAAATTCACTCTAAACTAATTATAATTGTTGTTTTCAATATTCTTGTTAGTATTTGTTATTGTAGAAGTACTGTCTGATTATCAATTAATTTAATGATTGACGTTTTCTACTTCTGGATTAAAAGGAACAACAGAAAGAAGGAATTCAGATCTCAAAACGAACCAAAGGAAAGAAAAAACAAGGCATCTTTATATCCAACGAAAGTTGTTATTGAAATATTACGAAGAGTTCCTTGTCACCATTTATCTGAAAAATTAAAGATGGTATGCATGCGATGGTGTTCAATTATTTATAGTGGGAGTTTTGCCTACTCACACATTGAACAAAGAATATAAAAATCTTCATCATTCTCTCAATTATATTGGAAGGAGTTATTTGTCTTGATCATGATGATAAACGTTCGGTCACAGTTTCTTACATGGAATGGCAAGATAATTATCAAAACTATCAATTCCAAGATTTGAAAACAAAAGATTTATATACAGTAAAAGATGTATTGGGCTAAACATCATTACCAAGACCGTCTGTTTTTGGAGTAGTTCTGAAGCTCGTTTCCATGTCAGCAATCCCGTCACTAAAGAACATGTTACAACTCCAACCAATACAATTCTTGGTAATGTTAGTTGTGTACCCTCCGTTCAATTTTACGCGAAATAGTCAGTGTGCAGTGTGTTTCCTTGTGTATGTCCAAGAGTAATCAGTCTTGGTTTATGTACTAGAAAGATGACAAAAACACAAAGGAGAGATCACTAAGCAAATACTACTACAGTACTAAAAGTTTAAAGCCAAAACAATAATAGAAAAAGAGAAGTTGATCCTAACTTACTAAGTTAGTAAAAAATCATGCAACCGACTGTGTATATAAGGGATTGCTGTTGCATAATGAGGCACAAAATGTACACCCAACAGCCTTCTAGTTGCAATATCAAAAAATTAAGTCTTCAAAACTGTTATTATCATTATTCATTAGGTTAGGTTACCAGGGTCTCATCCGTAACGATTACTCTAAGACGACGTACAAGCGCTGTATCATATGCAGTACTTGGGGCACATTACAACCAAAATTTCTTATATGCCCTATCTATATATGAGCAGATTGTGAGGCCGAGATTTTCAAAAGTCTATTTCCAACCAACATTTAAATTGTGTTGTAGTAATTTAGCAAGCTTTAATTAAAAAAAAAATTGCGCATAAAGTCAAATTATGCTACTCAGCTAGCATATTCAGGGAATGGGAAAGAAAAACAACAACAACATACCCAGTATATCTCATAAGTGGGGTCTGAAAAGATTGAGATGTACGCAGACCTTACCCCCACCAAGATGGAGAGACTTTTTTCGTTAGAACTTCGGTTAAGAGAACAGGCAGAAAACATGTATGAAAATCAAGACAAAATAACAAGCTAGAGAATGAAAAACTAAGAAATACCATAATACAGGGACAACGACACTAGATATAATGGGGAGGACTAATATGGAAATACACTATATATGCATAACACTACAAGTAACAAGAGAATAGACACTAACCCTAGCCTTTCGTTATGTTTGAAATTAATTTTTTCTTTCCTTTATATTGGTTAATTTTATTAAAATATTGTTATATTTTGTAAATAACTTCTAAAACTTAGTATTTTTATATAAAAATTTCTTTAAAAAAAATATATTTATTTTATGTTAAAAAAGCTAGATGGTGTCCATATGATGTCGTTTTCCCTTTTAAAGTAAACTAATACCGAAGAGATTAATTAGGTCCGTATTAACTCATTAAATTCTCATCTCACTAAGTTTTAGCTAATTTATTTTTATCTCTTCAATTTTCATAAATTGTTTTCTTTAGATATTCTACCTTGATTGAATTTGTTAATAGGCATTCATGCACACAGAGTAGTTTATAATTTATAGGTACGACACTGAAAGGAAAGGAAAAATGATTGAAATGACAAAACAGTAGTAATCCTCAACAAACATATGTACTGCTCCTACTATAATCCAAAAGGGGTACCTACGTACAGGGACCCCACACTATAGCTCTCTCTCTCTCTTTCTGCAGCCTTTCCTTGTCTCTCACGTAAATTCATTTTTTGATGTGGAAAAGTTGAGGATGGTGTAGGGATATTTTAACAGAACTTGAAAGCAAACTTTATAAGACAGATCTGGAAGTAAAGGAAAAAGTCTTTATGTTATACTTTAAGCACCTCCTAAGGACACTAGAAGGGGGGGGGGGGGTTGAATAGTGTCCTCCGATTTTTGTTGTAAGAACCTGGTTCTTCCGTAGTAGAACAAGGTTCCTCAGTTCTCTTTTATGCAACTGCACTTAAGAACACACTTCAAAACATTCACCAAGAACACAAGGATTTTACGTGGAAAACTCCTTGCTCAAGGGAGAAAAACCACGACCCACACTCTGGGATTTTGAATCTCAATCCACTAACACAAGAGCAACGTTTCAGATTACAGACTCTGTAACCAAGGGGCTACACTCTAGACCCTAATCACTAACCAAAGCTAAACTCTAGCTTTTTCTAGTAATCACAAAGTAGTTTGCCTAATACATATGCTTCTGAAATAAGCTAATAGACAAAACAATGAACACTTGTAACAGAGACAACATACAACTCGATGAACCTAGACAAGAGATCTAGACTCAAATACTCTGCATGCAAACCAGTTGTCTTCTTCAGTTTTCCGACGTAGACAGTTCTTCAGATCACCTCTATATGCTCTCGACTCTCTATGTGAAAAACTAATTTCGGCTGTCTCTTCTACTTGCTTTTATACAGGTCTTACAACCCTAGTTGAGTCCTGCTGGGAATTCTCTTAATTATGGCAATATCAGATTCGCAGTAACTCTTTTCCATGTTAAAGTCTAACTCTTGTCCACACTTCAAAGATACAGCCTGGACACCGCCTCTTTTAGTCTGACTAGGATACGTCAACAACCACGCGCCACTACTCCTAGTTCCACAGGGATTTGCAACCCGTAATCTTTTCGATCAAGCGTGTCCTTCATCTCAAGGACAAGGTTCTTCTCCTGAACCTCAGTGTCCTTCTCGTTTGTCATACTTCAAAACCAGCTCTCAACAAATTCCCCCTTTTTGATGATGACAAACAAACGTTGCCCAAGAACCTACATAACATATACCAAAAACAAGAACAAAAAATAACAGAACAATAAAAACAGATGAGTTAGGTCACAAACACCCCAACATTCCTTCTTCCCCCTTTTGGCATCATCGAAAAGATTCAAAGACCTGCAGGAACCTGTCAGATTAATCTAGTCTAGAGCACAAGGCAACTCATCAGTGTCAAGAACATAGGTATATCAAAATAAGGGCCCAACAAGGAACCAGGCACTGAAACAAGAAACAGTCGCAAACATGAGAAATTTAAAATCAACATCCAGAGGGTGACAGCAGCACCACTCTATTTAGTTACACAACAAAAATTGAAATTGTCTTAATTATCCAAATCATGCAATCAAGGGAGAATAGGGAGGAGTAAAGATCAGGTGGGGTAGGAAGAGAGAAAGATAGGAGGACAGGACTGGAAGAATCACAGCTGAAGGTTGAAGTGCTTAACGAGTGCCTCAAGTTGTTTCGTATTTTTGGCCCTCTCCATCACCAGCTCGGCCTCATACTTGTGGCAATCAATCTTCAAGCGATCAATCTCTTGATCCTTCACCTTCAACTGCCTGTGCAGTTCAGCATTTTCTTCATTAACTTCAAGAACCATTTTTTCCAGTTCCTGCACAGCACCGATGGCCTCATCAGGTCCAAACTCTTCACTGTCCTCTGACTCCTCCTGCTTGACCTGCATTGGCCTTTTGGAAGCCCTGCTTTCTTGAAAGAAGTCACAGCTCTTCAGCACATTAACCCCAAACCTCTGATGGATAGTTGGCTTCTTCCCTGCACCTAAAGGCACTCCAAAATGCTCAAGAATCTGATGGATGATGTAAGAATGCACAAGAGAGTGTGGCTTCTGATCAGTATCACAGATTCTCTTTATGTGCCTAATAATGAGCCCATGCAAATTTATTTTTACCCCTCTGTCCATCAGATCCATATAGGTCAGATCAAGAGCACTGGCCTCACAATTTCTTTCCCCCCTAGGCAGAAGAAACCTATGCACAAACTCAAACAAAAGCTGATGTGCAGGCTCCATCTCCTTTTTCTCAACCTTCCTCTCCTTCCTCAATCTGGGTTTCCCTGAAAACTTTCTCACAACATCTAAAGGAGTAACTCTATCTGTTCTCTTTGGCCATTTTAGCTTAACATACCTGCAATACCCTTCAGCAGGTACATCCAGAATTACCCCCAGTTCAGGTCTCCCAAATTCAATCTCCACTTCTTTCACAGTGGTAAACACCCTCCTGGCTACTACCCTGCAATTTGTATAAAACTCCCTGACTTCATCCACAAACAGCTTCCTGTCATTGTTTCCAAACAAGCTCAACCAACCCTGATCTCCTATCATTCTCAACAAGGATTTCATATGAAACTCCTTTTCATCATACAGTATACTCCCTGGCAGCACCTGATGTCTAGAAAAGAAGGCTTCCCTATCCACTTCTTTTCTTTTCTTCTTACTCTCCACCTCACTGTCAGTATCAGAATCACTGGGTTCCACATAACTCCCAGCTTCACTTTCCTCCTCTTCCTCACCAGCTCTCTTCTCCTCTTCTTCTTTCTTCTTCTCTTCTTCCCTCATCTTCACATTTTTTACTGTCTTTCCTAGCTTTTCAATCCTCTCCATCTGCATTTTGAAAGCCGACCTAGTACCAACTCTCCTGACCACAGGCTCACTAGCCTCTTGGTCACCTCCTTCACTGTCTTCATCTACCAGTCTAGATTTCAACACTGGTTTCCCATCTCTCACCAACCTTCTTCTCTTTTCAGGCTCTACTTTATTTTCTTTTACAAACACCACCTCATCCTCCTCTTCCTCACCTGTTACCTTCTCATCTTCTGCCCCAAATTTTCTTTTCCTTTTTAATTTTTTCTTTTCCTTGTCACTCTCTTGTTTTTCAACAACAACTTCCTTGTTTCCATCTTCATCAGATTCTGTCCAGCTAAAATCTGCATCATCAGCTCCAGTAGGGTTTAGACAAGTAACATGTTCTTGTCCCTCTCCCCCTGGAACTTCAGCAGTAGCAGTTCCATCACCATCAGGGCCTTTAGGCACAGAATCCTCTAAACACACCCCTGTTCCACTCACATCTTTACTTGACTCACCAACATCTTTTCCCAGAGATTCATCATTATCCAGTTCCCTCAACTGTTCTTCTATTTTTTCGGCTATATTTAACTCGCCTCTAGACACACCGTCTACAACATCCTGCACATCTTCTCTAGGTTCATTCTCTTTAGTTTCTTGTTCCTCCTCACGTGGGTTCCCCCTATCTATATTGTCCCTTTGCTCAACATCTACTATTTTATCTAATTCAGCAACTAGGGTTTCAGTTTCTACAATGCCAGGACTGGCTATATCAACTGAACCAACAGGTGTAGATGGAGTAGGATCAGAAATTACCTCAGGTAACGGTTGAGATGAACTTTGAGTAGTGGGTGTTGAAGGAACGGCTCTTGATTTTAACTTCTTGACCAGTTTCTTGTCCCCCTTTTTGAGAAATTTTAGGCGAGCCCTAGCAATTCTTTCAGCAAGAGTGGATGGAGGTGGTCTTTCAGACATCTTGAAGAATTTTGTAAAGATTCCTGAGTTTGTTGACGGTTTATCTATTTTAGGGCTTGAGAGAATTTTGATGTTCAATTGGAGGAGGTGGATGAGATCATGAGAGATTGAAGAAGTGTTGTAGAAAGAGAGAGGGTTTTGGTGAAGTGACAATGTCTAGGGAAGGCAAAACAAAATAATGAGTATAAAGAAGGGCAGCTTTTTGAACTTTTTGAGAACCGGGAGAAGTTAAGAGATTTGACGGTTATGAACTTAATTTAAATATACCCTTTTCAAGAAGTGGGGTCCAAGCAATTTAAAAGGAGTTCTATCCTAAAAAGGAATGTGTTCCTATAATTTTGGACAGTTATGAGACTATGGAGAATCTCCCATGATGCACGTACAATAAACAATTTTAATTTCAGTTGTGACAACTAACAAATAGAGTAGGTTTACTGTACCTGGACACGATTCCTCACATTAACACTGGTTCCTCCTCAGTACACAGTAGGTTCTTCATGGGATCACATTATTTGTACCTAATGCTCAAAACACTAAAAACGAGTGTACTTACTCAAGTACAAATTTAGTCCAGATAGTAATGACAAATTCCTAACAGATACTTTTACTACTAACCTAGCCAATCACCAGGGGATTACCTGCTGGGTCATCCGTGTATTTTGGTCATCCCTAACTCCAACCTGTTCCTCTCGAACTGCACCTTGTTCAAAGCTTTGGTAAATATATCAGCAATTTGGTCTTCAGTCCTGCATGAATTCATAGTGATTAGACCCTTTTCTACATTGTCTCTCAGAAAATGATGTCTAATATCAATGTGTTTGGTCCTTTTGTGTTGGACTGGGTTCTTGGCAATGTTCACAGCACTAGTGTTGTCACAAAAGATTGGCACTGCCCCACACTTGATTCCAAAATCCTCCAGTTGCTGCTTGATCCATAGCAATTGTGAGCAGCATGAAGCAGCTGCCACATACTCAGCTTCAGCAGTTGACAAGGCAACAGAGTTTTGTTTCTTTGTAGCCCATGACACCAAGCAAGGACCTAAGAAGTGTGCCATCCCCGAAGTGCTTTTCCTATCAACCAAATGACCTGCATAATCTGCATCAGCAAAACCAATTAGTTCAAAAGTTCCTCCTCTGGGATACCAAAGACATAGATCCTGAGTCCCTTTCAAGTATCTCAGAATTCTCTTCACAGCTGTCAAGTGTGATTCCTTAGGTTTTGACTGAAATCTGGCACACAGTCCTACGCTGTAGACTATGTCAGGTCGACTTGCTGTGAGATAAAGAAGTGAGCCAATGATTCCTCTATACTTGGTCTCATTTGTCGAAGGACCAAGTTCATCCATATCGAGCTTTGTTCCAGGAGCAATAGGAGTAGTCATCTCCTTAGCTCCTTCCATGTTAAACTTCTTCAACAATTCCTTGACATATTTTTGCTGGTGTATCATAGTTCCTTCCGGCGTCTGCTTTATCTGCAACCCAAGGAAGAAATTCAATTCACCCATCATGCTCATTTCAAACTCACTTCCCATCAGGTCAGCAAAACCTTTGCTCAGCTCCTCATCAGTGGCTCCAAAGATGATATCATCGACATACACTTGAACTACCAGCAGATCCTTTCCTTGCTTCTTGAGAAATAGTGTGTTGTCAATTTTACCTCTTGAAAAGCCATTTTTCATCAAGAACCCTGAGAGTCTTTCATACCAGGCTCTAGGAGCTTGCTTCAAACCATACAGAGCCTTGTCCAGTTTGTACACATGATCAGGGAATTCATTGTTCACAAAACCTGGAGGCTGTACTACATAGACTTCTTCATTTAGGTACCCATTCAAGAAGGCACTCTTCACATCCATCTGATACAGTGTGAATTCCATGTATGTAGCAAAAGCAATTAGCATTCTAATGGCTTCCATTCGTGCCACTGGTGCAAAGGTTTCATCATAATCTATTCCTTCTTCTTGACTGTAGCCCTGAACAACCAACCTTGCCTTGTTTCTTGTAACTATGCCATGTTCATCCAGCTTATTTCTGAACACCCATTTAGTTCCAATTATGGATCTGTCCTTTGGTTTAGGAACTAGGTGCCACACTTTGCTTCTTTCAAATTGATGAAGTTCCTCCTGCATAGCTATAATCCAATCTGGATCTTCTAGAGCTTCTTTGACATTTTTTGGTTCCAAGGCTGAGAGGAAAGCAAAGAATGCACAGAAGTTCTTTAATGCTGACCTAGTCATAATTCCTGTATCCAGTTCAGATAGAACATTCTCCAAAGGGTGAGAACTTTGATGTTTCCATGGCTTGATCTGGATCTGATTAGAAGAACCTGCAGCATCGTCTTGAGTAAATTCTTCTTGACTTTCTTGATTTTCAGCTTCATCAGAAGTTCCCCCTGTCAAGTTGACTCCTTCATCTGACATGACTTTACTCTCCTTTTCATCCGAGTCCTCCAGTTCATCTATGCTTTCTTCTCTTCTTAAGCCAATCACCTGATCATCTGCATCATCTTCTCCTATTTCCTTATCTGATTCATCGAACACAACATGCATACTTTCTTCTACTACTTGTGTTCTTCTGTTGAGTACCTTGTATGCCTTACTTTGAGTGGAGTATCCCAGGAATATTGCCTCATCACTCCTAGCATCAAACTTTCCCAAGGGTTCCTTGCCATTGTTGTGAACAAAGCATTTGCACCCAAAAGGCCTTAGGTGGGCAATGCTTGGCTTTCTACCTCTGAGTAACTCATATGGAGTTTTGTCAAGAATGGCTCTGATGGAACATCTATTTAGCAAGTAACATGCAGTGTTTACAGCTTCAGCCCAGAAGTTTCTTGCTAGTCCACTTGACAGCAGCATGGTTCTAGCCATATCCTCCAACGACCTGTTCTTCCTCTCAACCACCCCGTTTTGTTGGGGAGTTCTTGGTGCAGAAAAGTTGTGATCTATGTTGTTCCCTGCACAGTACTCAGAAAATTTTGAGTTTTCAAACTCAGTTCCATGATCTGATCGAATACTGATGAGTTCAAGACTTAGCCTTTTCTGAACCACACCAGCCCAGTCTTTAAAGTTCTCAAAAGCTTCATCCTTAGAGGCCAAGAACAAGGTCCATGTATACCTTGAGTAGTCGTCAACAATCACGAACACAAACCTCTTTCCTCCTCTGCTTTTTACTCTCATAGGTCCACACAAATCCATATGTACCAGCTCCAGTGGCTTAGATGTGCTGACCACTTTCTTTGACTTGAATGACGTTCTTACATGCTTTCCCTTTACACAGGCATCACACACTTTTATGTTTTCAAACTTCTTGTTTGGCAATCCACGAACCAGTTCCTTCGAGGCTAGCTTATTTAATTGAGTGAGACTTGCATGACCCAGTCTTTTGTGCCACAGCTGAGAGTCGCTTTCTTGTACATTCAAGCATGTCAGGTTGTTTTCAGGTAAGGACCTCAGTGACGCCTTGTACACATTGTTCACTCTTTTTCCTTCCATTACCACTTCTCCACTCTGTAGGTTCTTCACGATGCACCCTACAGATGAGAAGCTCACTTCGTTTCCTCTGTCACATAGTTGAGAGATGCTCAGTAAATTGTGTCTAAGACCATCCACACAATACACATTTTCAATTGCATGCTCAAGAGATCTCCCAATCTTCCCAATGCCTACTATCTGACCATTTTTTCCTCCTCCGAAGGCCACACTGCCTCCTTGAAATGCTGCGAGTGAGAGAAAGTTTCTTCTATCTCCTGTCATGTGCCTAGAACAACCGCTATCAAGAATCCAGCTTGAGTTGTTCTCCCTCACTCCAGCCTGCAAAACAATTAGAGGTTAGCCTTAGGAACCCAGACAAGCTTGGGTCCCTTCTTATGAGAAAATGGATAAATCAGATCTTGTTTGGCCCATTTGGGTAAAACACAATTTTTATTCTTGGCCCTTGCCTTGGTAATGTTAACACACCTTTGTTTAGTATGACCGGTTTGACCACAGAAAGTGCATAACATGTTGCAAGGTAATCCCACATATTTGCTTTTAGGATTATATGGAGGCAAAGGCTTCTTGAATCCTAAACCTTGTTTTCCTTTATTTTGATTTTCAAGAACCCAATGCATTGCTTCTGAAGACTTATTCCATTTTGTAAGTCTGGTAAGTTCAAGTTTTGAGTTTTCAACCTTCTGATTTAACATCTTATTTTTTTCAATTTCTTGGTATAAAATCTCATTTGTCCTTTTCAATTCATCTTCCAGAAAGGTTTGAACTTCACTCATAACTTGCTTACCATTCTTACTCTCTCTCAACTGACTACATTCTAATTCAAGCTCAGTGATCTTAGAGTTTGACACAAGAGTCTGTCCTTTCATGATGGCATTTGTTTCTTCAAGCTCAATGTTCTGTTCTAGGAGACTCTTGTGCTTAGTTCTAAGATCACCCAATTCTTCAATTAATTTATCTTTTTCAAGCTTTTCTTTTTCATATCCTTCAATCAATGTGGCTGTGATTAGGATTAGATTTTCAGAAGAGTATGTATGTAAAGTTTCCTTAAGATCAGATAAACATACCTCTGCTGAACCGTCAGCTTCCTTTCCTTCAGTTGCCATGAGGGCAGAGTCCTTCTTGGTGTTGTCAACTATGTACAACTCCTTCAGTTTCTTCCATATCTCCTTGGCTGATTTACATTCCAGTATCTGTCCGAGCACATCATCTGTAAGTCCTCTTCTTAGATAGCCCTCAGCCTTGGAGTTTGCTTGTAGCCAGTCCAGATCTTGTGGATCTAGTTCTTCTACTTTCTTGGGTACCAAGACTCCATTTGCTGCTCTCTTCACTGGAACATGAGGTCCTCTTTTCACAATTAGCCACAGACTATAATCAGTCGTCTGCAAGAAATTCTTCATTTGTTTCTTCCAGTAATTGTAGTGAGTCCCATTGAACACTGGTGGCTTTGATAGATCTCTTCCCCATTTTATTTCAAGAGGATGTTCTTCGTCAGAACTAACATCCGTCATCCCTGCTAATGCTAGCGGTGAGTCATCGTCAGCTTCCTTCTCGTGATCAGACTCACTGTCAGTTGGTCCCCATGTGGCATAGAAAGCTTCCTTCCTTTTCCTTCGTTCTGCTCTGAAGTTTGGGGGCCGTCTTGACTTCTTTCTATCTGCATCGTTTTCCTTTGTGGTTTCCTTTTCCTTTTCCTTAGCAGCTCTGTTCTTCATCCACTCTATTTCCCACATTGGGCAATCCATGACAGCATGATCCTTCTTGAAGCATTTGAAGCATCCAGAGTAGTCAGGACTGTCAACTATGTTCTTCCTGCTAGAGCTCTCCTTGTTCCCTCGTTTAAATCCTTTAAACCTTCCCAGATTGAGTTTTTGTCTTAGAGCACTTACCATTGCAGCTTCCACTGATTGAAGATCAACATATTCATCAGCTTCTTCTGTTGCTTCCAGTGCAAGGGTCTTTTCCTTCTTTGCTGCAGGTTTAGCCTTTGAGTCCTTCATCATCTCGTGCGTCTTCAGACTTCCAACCAGTTCTTCAAGCTTGATGGATTTCAAGGGTTTGGATTCAATAATGGCCGTCATTTTTGGTTCCCATGCTTCAGGTAACACATTCAGGATTTTGTCGACCATCTCCACCTCAGGCAGTTCCATCTCCAGAGATCTCATTTCATTTGTAATCATGGTCAACCTGGTCATTATATCCTGAATCGATTCCTTCTCGCCCATAGTAAATAACTCAAATTGTCTCTTCAACATTCTTCTTTTTGAGTCCTTTACTTCAGTGGTTCCTTCGTGTGCAACTTGTAAAGCATCCCATATTTCCTTAGCCGTCTTATACGATGATACTCGATTGAACTCTTCTGGACCCAGACCACATATAACCAACCGCTTGGCTTTGTGGTTCTTTTCGATCATCTTATAGTCAGACTCATCAAACTCTTCTTTCAGCTTAGGTTCTTTTGTGGCAGTGGTTCCTTCACCGACTATTTTGGTGGGAATCAGGTTTCCTTCAGAGACTATCAGCCAGAGTTGATAATCTTCAGCACATATGTAATTCTCCATCCTATTTTTCCACCATGCGTAGTATTGCCCATTAAACTGTGGAGGCCTCAGAACCGACTGTCCTTCAGTAATAGTAGGCGGTGCACTCATTTTGATCCTTCTCAAGGTGTTAGCCTTACAAGAGAAGACCTGCTCTGATACCACTTGTTATACTTTAAGCACCTCCTAAGGACACTAGAAGGGGGGGTTGAATAGTGTCCTCCGATTTTTGTTGTAAGAACCTGGTTCTTCCGTAGTAGAACAAGGTTCCTCAGTTCTCTTTTATGCAACTGCACTTAAGAACACACTTCAAAACATTCACCAAGAACACAAGGATTTTACGTGGAAAACTCCTTGCTCAAGGGAGAAAAACCACGACCCACACTCTGGGATTTTGAATCTCAATCCACTAACACAAGAGCAACGTTTCAGATTACAGACTCTGTAACCAAGGGGCTACACTCTAGACCCTAATCACTAACCAAAGCTAAACTCTAGCTTTTTCTAGTAATCACAAAGTAGTTTGCCTAATACATATGCTTCTGAAATAAGCTAATAGACAAAACAATGAACACTTGTAACAGAGACAACATACAACTCGATGAACCTAGACAAGAGATCTAGACTCAAATACTCTGCATGCAAACCAGTTGTCTTCTTCAGTTTTCCGACGTAGACAGTTCTTCAGATCACCTCTATATGCTCTCGACTCTCTATGTGAAAAACTAATTTCGGCTGTCTCTTCTACTTGCTTTTATACAGGTCTTACAACCCTAGTTGAGTCCTGCTGGGAATTCTCTTAATTATGGCAATATCAGATTCGCAGTAACTCTTTTCCATGTTAAAGTCTAACTCTTGTCCACACTTCAAAGATACAGCCTGGACACCGCCTCTTTTAGTCTGACTAGGATACGTCAACAACCACGCGCCACTACTCCTAGTTCCACAGGGATTTGCAACCCGTAATCTTTTCGATCAAGCGTGTCCTTCATCTCAAGGACAAGGTTCTTCTCCTGAACCTCAGTGTCCTTCTCGTTTGTCATACTTCAAAACCAGCTCTCAACACTTTATAAATACATTTGACTTTCGTATATATCGGACATAATCGATATTTATACTGTTTCATTCGACTCCAAATCTCCAAGGTTTTTTTTTTTTTCTTTTTTTTTTTGTTTCCTATCTGGTGTGGGATAGTTCTATTTGAGCCCGACTAATTCAAGAATTTGATTTGCCAAGGTCCGGAGAATCTATAAACATTCTGTAACTACGTTGAATTAATTTTCTTACAATCGCTCTCTTATTGTTTATCTAGCCTTCCAAAAATCATTTGAGCAGCTACATATGCAATGAAAATTGACCCAAACTTTTATTTGAGTTAACCTAATATATGCTCAAATTAACTTGATAATGCATACTTGCTCATTCCAACTTGTTTAAAATCCACATTCAATACTTCAAATGAGAAAGCTAGATTTAAAGTGAAAGGTCTAAGGCACTAGAATTTGCCATTTTTTCTTCAACACTAACCCTAGCCTTACTTTTATGAGTAAACTTTAATTTATGAGTGATTACTCAACTATAACTTTATTACCTCAAAGTTATTTTGGCCTATTAATTATCCTTGAGTTATGGAGTATCATTTTTTGTGTTGAAAATTCAAACATAAAGAGAAGAATAAGGAGAGAAAAAAAAAAAAGATAAAGGACATTCCTAGTGTAGGAGTTGTGCCACATCGCTTCACTAAAAAACTAGAATTATAGATATATAGAGAATATAGAGATTGCATCCATGCCTATTACCGTAATTGGAGAAAAGAGAAAGAACTTTAATGACTGTATGTTTGTTTCCCTCTTATATCAATTCCAATACCTAATGCTTCCAGTAATTTTCAATAGAATCTTTTATTATGACCATTTGTCCATTCAAATGTTTGAAGACTTGAATTAAACTCCTCAGTCCTCTTCGTATTTTTGGTCTCAACTTCTCGTTTCTCTAGCATTTAACAGCATGACCTAGTTGAGAAAAGTTGCAAATAACATATCCAGAACTTTATTACTGCTATTTTTATGATGATTCGCATCCTTTTTTTGGAAACTTTCCATCAACTCTGAATAAAAAGTTACAAATTATACGACTCTATTCTGCAAATTGGCCACTTGGTGGACTTTCTCAAGTAATAAGGCTACATCATATATGATCATAATAATGGAAAATACTAATAGAACCATACTATATATCACACCTTCAATCTTTATTTAACAAGCAAATTTGTAATGCAAACACTGAGATATCAAATCTCCTTTGATTGGTTGACCAAGTCATGAGCGTAGCTATTGAGGAAAGTACATTTAGTTGGTCGATGTCGCACTATAAAGTTTGAAATGAGCATTGACATTATTTTGTGATAAATTTTCTATTTGTTGACTATGGCCGGATGAAACTTTTCCGTTTTCCTTATTCTCTCTTTTGTTTTCATGCTCACATTTCCACCAAACGGAAAGTTCCTTAAAACGTCCAAGTAAAAGGCATAAAAATTACTTGAAAGTGTAGATTTACGATTTTGAACGGATTACATATATATACTATTAGTAAATAAAACAAATACGGAGTCCTACAATAATGTTTCTGGTTCTGCCCAACTTTAAGTTTAACTTGACAAAATGCCTGAGTTATTCGTCCCTGTCCATTGCCGTTACTTGATGTAAAATTCAAGAAAGAGAAAATAAATTTAAAACTTGTACTATTAAACATACTATGCAACATTTGTGTGAAACCGTAAAAAAATCCATTGTTATGATAAAATATGAATTTAAATTAAAATAATTTTGAATATAATAATGTATCTTTTTGAAACACATAAAAAAATGAAATAGAGGCATCACATGTGGTGTGAGAGGATTAGAGCAGCAAGTATAAATTTTTTTACTCTAATTGAAACGGCAAAATGAACAGAAACAGATGAAAGTAGGTTGACAGGTTTCAACTAAGGGTGTCTATTGACCCGGTCCGGTCCGGTCCCGGTTCGGCTTGTCCGGTCCGGTCCGGTCCGGTGTTTTGTTGTGAAAAAAAATACGACACCGGCCCGGTTCCGGTCCGGTGCACCGGTGCAATTGCACCAATGCCGGATCGGAACCGGAACCGGCAGCCGGATATTGTACCGGTCCCGGTCCGGTTTGATCCGGTTCGGTTCGGTTCGTTAATTATTTTTTTTTTTGTTTTAAATTAAATTTTTTATTTTTTAAAATACTAAAATCTAAATAAACAACACAAAACACATATATTATTCAACAATACACACATTACATTATGTTGGAAAATGAAAATGCATAATTAGAAAATAAAAACATGAAAATAGACTAGAAATTAGAAAAATACATAAATTTTCAAGTTCATCGACTCAACACTGACTCAACTCAATCATCAGTCATCAGTCATCACGTGGTTGCAGATATTTGCCACCAGCACGAGCTGCCCATTCGGGGTCATGATGGTTTTCCAAGTGGGTCTTAAACCTCATTGTCCCTCCAGTATTTGTTCCATCTTCCCAATTCCAAACTTTCTGACAAAGAGTACATTGAGCTTTGCCGGTATCATTATTTTTTGTGATAAATTCCCAAACTTCGGATCGTTTAGTTCTTTTTGGAGCAGCAGACGGACCTACGTTAGTAGCACCTTGAACTTGATTTGCATTATTTGCATTTGCAGCCATGTTGATAGAAAATTTAATAAAATAGCTTTTTTTTTAAGAGAAATGAATAGAAAATATTGAATTGTTATTAATTTGATGAAATATGGGAGTATTTATAGGCAAAATAGGTAGGGGAGGGTTGTAGGGGCGTTTATGGGTGTGGGGGTGGGAAAAATAGCCGTTTATGGCCGTTGCCAACGGCTATTTTTTAAAATGGAGCGGATTTGGACATAAATTTGAAGTGGGCCGGTCCGGTCCGGTTCCGGTCCGGTCCGGTCCGGCCCGGTTTTGTCGGTTTCTTTGTTTTTTTTTTGTTTTTTGTTTTTTGGTTATTTGTTTTGTTTAAATTTTAGTTTTATTTAATAACTTTTATATAATACTAGTAATCTAGTATTAAAATATTTATGTAATGTAGTATTTTAGTATTATAAAAGTATAATTGAGTAGTTTTTTTATAAAACTTAGTAATCTAGTATAACTTAATAAATTGTTATTTTTCAAACTTAATACTAAGTTAGTAGTATAATAGTATTTAGTATTTTAGTATTTTAGTTTTTAGTATTTAGTATTTAGTTTTTAGTTTTTAGTATTTTAGTATTTAGTATTTTAGTATTTAGTATTTAGTATTTTAGTATTGAATTGCAAAGAGGAAACTTAATAGCAAAGGACACTTGAGAATATAACAAAGGATTTACTTAATAGCAAGGCGTAACGCATTTTATTGAATAATGGATAATGGTTGATTTTTTGCAAAGTACATAGATATTAAATTGCAAAAACTACATATTAATAAAAAAACTTCTCATTTTCTGAATAATTTCGTCTGGCACCTCTGGAGGAACCGGTGGCAAAGAGTCATCTTGTTCATATTCAGTTTCATTGTCCAAACTTCCATCGCCTGATAAAATTTCTGATGATGCTTCTGAATCGGCTACTTTATCTTCTGCAAATCCAAAATTTCTTCGCTCCGATCTAATCCAATCTCTGAATAATACGGCCGTCTCCATTGCTTCTTCCTTCAATGAATGTCTATGATCTCCAATTTGTAATCTTCCTTGGCTAAACGCGCTTTCTGAAGCAACAGATGATGCTTGAATAGTTAGAATATCCCGCGCCATTTTTGTTAAAACTGGAAACTGTGCTTGTTGATCCTTCCAAAATGGCAGTAGTTGATCGCTTCCAAAATACTCAATTTCCTTGCAACCATGAAGTAAATAAACATCCAGCTCGTTGAACCCTCCGCTGCTACTCGACTGCCTGCTAGAAAGCCTTTGATTAAGGCTGGAAAAACTTCCCAATCCGGTTGCAGGTCTTTTGGGAGCCTGCGTTGAACTTGATCCAGCTCCACTTGGAACACTTGGAACAACATTATCAGCTGCACTCCTATACCTTTCATAAATCCGTTGGCAATCTACAATTACCTGCGCACAAACTGTTTCTACACTTGGTGTTTCTTCATCAGTAATTTTCAAATTCCGATAAATTTCTCTAATGAGCATTTCCGTATTAAAACGTTTAAAACATGGATGTAATACAGATGCAATGTAATAAAGTGGTGGAATCGGAAAAAAATATTTTTTAAATTTTTCAAGCATTGCTTCTACCGCAACTTCATAACCAGGCACTACTCTATAATCGTTAAGTAATTCTGCTATTCCAGCTATAAAATACAACATGGTAGTGATTGTAGGATAATATTGACCGGAAAATTCTTTAGTAGCATAAAAAAACTTTGCTAAAAATTGAAGAAGACGCTCAACATCTTGCCAATCTGTTTCTTCTAGGTGATACACATCAGCTACTTTGCGATTAAAATAATTAGTAATAGGCACTCGTAAAATGTAAGCAACATTCAAAGAGTCATATACAGTGTTCCACCTAGTTGAAACTTCCTTTGGAACTTTTCTAGGAGCTATACCTTCTTTCAGACAATCTACTTGAAAGTCCCTCCATCTATCCGGTTTTTTAGATTTAAAAATATAACTAATTGCGAGTTTAACCTTCATAATAGTAGGATCAAATAACTTAAGTCCATCTTTTACAACTAAATTATATATATGACATGCACATCTAACATGAAACAATTCTTCAAAAGGGGGATGCAATGCGGGTATTAACTTACTAATAGCATAATCATTGTTACTTGCATTATCAAGAGTTATACTTAAAACTTTATCACTAAGATAATACGCCTTACAAATATCCGAAACTTCTCCCTTAATAAAATTTCCCGTGTGTGGTTCATCGACAGCAGAATATGCTAAAATTCTTTTTTGCATTACCCAGTTAAGATCTATCCAATGACAAGTAACTGTTAAATACTCATACCCATTTACACCACGACCCAAATCAGAAGTAAGACAAACTCTACAATCAAAGTGATAAAATATATATCGTAAATATTGTCTATATTCATTTTTAAATTTTATAATATCAGTTCTAACCGTAGTTTTTGGAAAACCTTGAAAAGATGGATTATATACGGTTTGAATATAACGAATAAAACCTTGACAAGAAGCAAATGTAAAAGGTAAGCACTCTACCGCAATCATTTTTGCCATTTGTTCCCTATCTTTCTTTTTATCATAATGCAAAAGCCCCCCCGTCACTGGGTTAATTTCCTGTTGGATTCCACTACCTTGCGATGGAGCCATTCTATTCCCTGAACGAGGGCCACCCGCCCTTGCTTCCCATTTTTCCTTATGATGGTTTTCTAAGTGTGTTCTCAACTTTCCCGTCCCACTATTATGGCTGCCGGTTTTAAATTCCCAAACTTTTTTACAAATATTACATTTAGCTTTCTGAGCCGGAATATCTTTAGTCATAAATTGCCACACATCCGATCTTTCGGGTCGTGCATATCGTTCTCTACTAGGAGGCATAGGTGGTAATTCAGTTTCTTCATGTTGTTCGCCTTGAAATTGACTAGTGGGTGTTTCATCTAAATTAGCCCCTTCGGTAAACTCTTCATATTGTGTCTCTAACATATCATTATCTAGTGGTGCACCAACATTTATATCATGCAAAAATTGCGAGTCATCTTCCTGAGTAAAATCATCTAGAAGAGAAGGAGCGCTAGAAGTACCAACTGGTCTTTTACCTAAAGCACGACTACGTCTATCATCCCCCCCGGTTAGAAGCACTTGATCTACGACCGCTACCCGTACGCCCAGTAATTGATCTCCAAATTCCAGACATTTTTTATAATTACTAAAATATGCTTCAAACAAATTACTAAAATATGCTACAAACAATAATATTGCACAAAAATAAAATAGATAATAAAAAGTAAGAACGAGTTTACTTGATATCGTGAACTTAGAATGTAGAACTTAGGAAGTGAAAATTGAAACTTGACCGGAACCGCACCGAACAATATTTCCACTTTACTCCAAATATTTTTTTAGTATGCAATTTAGCAAATAGCCTTTTGTAGAAATAAGAGAGATTGATAGAGATTTAGAGAGAATATTAGAGAAATTGTGAATAAATTGATGAAAAATGATGGTATTTATAGAAAAAATAGATAGGGGGGTATGGGGGCGCCCTAGGGGGGTGGGGGGGCCAAAATAGCCGTTTTTGGCCGTTGGGGCAACGGCCAAAAGTGAAATAGCCGTTGCCCAACGGCTAGTTTTCGCTAAGCCCATCAGTCATCCGGTCCGGTCCGGTTCCGGTCCGGTTCCGGTCCATTTTGGTCCGGTTCGTCCGGTCCATTTTGGACGTGCCGGATCGAAACCGGGTCGATTTTTTTTTTTTATATTTGGCCCGTTTTGAGCCGGTCCGGACCGGTCCGAACCGGTTTCCGGTCCGGTCCGGTCCGGTTCGGCCCGGCCCAAACCGGGCTATTAGACAGCCTTAGTTTCAACTAATACACCTAAGTTACAGGCTTTATAAAACCTAATCTGCAAAATAGAAAATGTAGAGACTCTTTTTCTGGACGAGGAGAAACATCAGAAAGGCCCAAAAGCTTAGAATAAGTCATGAACTCGTGTTTTTATGGGGGTCAAAGACTTTTTAACTTTATGCCTCTTCTTCGTAGCTTTGGTCGCTGCAATAATTATTGCCTAAGATCAACCTTAGAAATTAATTAAATTTAGAACTCCACGTAGAGTGTCCACATTAGCTTGTTCTGTTAAGGTCATAGATGAAACTTTTGCTTACACTATTAATCTAGTTTCACGTGTGATAAAAGAGAGTTTATGATTTTTAGGAGGTGTCTGATTAAAGGTTAGTATCATATACTCCAGTAATATCGTTTGATTCTTGTAGGAGTCTCCATGTTTTTATACAACATATCAACATCACCTTGAATTTGGCTCTATCTGATCACTAGTCATTGGTTCAACGCATTGTCTGGTTTGAGTTTTCAACGTGAAATCCCTTTCTAAATATTTCATTCAGTATCAACAAAATAACTACTGTCCAAAGCTCTACTCAGTATTGGTTTTGTCCATTTATTTATATATATTAAAAAACAAAAAAAAAAAAAAGGATGAAATAACACAAAAACCTAAGGCCACCAAAGTCGTACACTTTAGGAAGTCAATTTATTACTCCTCCGTCCCAAGGTAGTTTGACATGATACGGAGTTTAACAAATAAATGAAGACTTTTGAAACATATCATTTACAACAAACCAAAAAAAATAAATTGTGTAGTTGAAAACCATCTCAAAAAGTTGAATTGTTTTAAATATAAAAATGTGTTATTCTTTTTTTAACTGACAAAAAAAGAAAGCGTGTCACATAAGATGGGAGAGGGAGTATTTTTTTTTTATGATTTCTAGCTAATGCTCATATTCGCTTTACCCAAGACGAGGTTCTCTATAATCCTAAGGATCGTTTAGTTGGGGGATTGGATTAACAATCGGTGTATTAAATTTGAGACTAAAGTTATTTCATATTCTATTGGTGGGATTGGTTAGTATTAATACCAATTTTGTACTAAAATAGTGGAACTGACAATCACACATGGAAGATAGAATTATTAATCCTGGAATAATTCTTTTGCTAACAAACATCCCTAGGGTTCCTAATTACCGCCTTAATGGGGTCCAGTGCCTCCAGACTACTTTAATTAATTAATTGCATCCATGTAGATTACCTTAATTGGAAAAAAGAGAAGAGAACTGTAATGATTGTGTGTTTCTTTTCCTTTTTTTTACCTCTAATCCGTGTGGTCGTTTTCCAATCTGTATTTTTATGTAAAAACGAAATTAATAAGATGTATCCAAAGAGAATAAATATCAATTTCCAATACCTAATGCTTCCAGAAATATATTTTCAATAGAATCTTTTATTAAAACCATCTGTCCATTCAAAAATTTAAAGGCTTGAAATAAACTCCTCAAGCCCTTTACGTATTTTTGGTCTCAACTTCTGGTTTCTCGTGTATTTAACGGAAGGCCACATTACCTAGTTGAAAAAAGTTGCAAAGTAGTAACATATTCAGAACTTTATTACTGCTACTTTTATGAAGATTCGCGTCCCTTTTTGGAAGGTTTCCATCAACTCTGGATAAGAAGTTACAAATTATACGGCCTATTCTGCAATAAGCTCAAAATTGGCCACTTGGTGGAGTACATTTTAAACAAGCCTACATCATGTGATCACAATGTTGGAAAATACTAGTGACGCAAACATAATACTACTACTCCTATATACTAGTATCACATATTCAATCTTTATTTAACACTGATATATCAAATCTTCTTTGATAGCTGATTGAGGAATGTAGTTGGTCGTATGAACTTTGAAATGAACATTGACACTGTTTTGTGATTAATTTTCTATTTGTTGACTATGACCGGATGATCACTCTTTCTTTTTCCTTTTTCCCTCTTTTGTTTTGAGTTGTCAAGAGACAAATTCCTTTAATTGTTATTTAGCCTTATTTTTCTAGTTTTTATTTATTTATTTTTATTCAGTTAGGTCCCTAACTGTTAGGAGGGCCTCCATATGACACGTGTCTTGCCCTGTAACCAATTCTGGTGAAGGGACAATTGAATATTCCATGCAGTAGCAGAACTGATAGTGATCAATGGAATTTTCTTTCTTAATTTTCTTCTTTTTGAGCTCCTTGAATCCAACACCGTAGCCCTAGTGCTACAAAATAATTTTACTTCTTTATATGCCCCAACTAAAAATGTATCCAATTAGATTACTTGCAAAGATAAGAGTTAAGTTTTGTATGGAAGTTAGGAGAAGGAAACTAATCCAAGAATTTGATTTGCCAAGGTCGGGAGAATTTATAAACTTTGAATATCTATTAATGTGTTAGTATTTCGTTTTGTTCTGTACCTTTGTTGGATTTATTTCTTGACAAACTTTCTCTTATTGTTTGTAGTATAGCCTTCCAAAAATCATTTGAGTTATGCAATTAAAATTGATCCAAACTTTTATTCGAGTTAACCTAATATGTGCTCAAATTAACTTGATAATTCTAACTTGATAATTCACAGATGGTCATTCCAACTTGTCTAAAATCCAATAAACCATTCGATACTTCAAACATAAAATGAGAAAGCTAGATTAGAAGTGAAAGGTCAGGTCTGAATTTGCCATTTCCTTCAACGCTAGCCCTAACCTTATATCCAGTGGATTAAGGAGACTAGCCGTTGCAAACATTGTTAGGATCAACTCAGTGATAATAATACAGAAGACTTGGAATTTTTCGATGTTGCAACCAGAAGGTCGTTGGGTGTATTCAGTGCCTCATAGTGCAATTGCCAATTTCACTTCATTTTTCATATTTATCAAATTTTATATGGCTAGGAGTTTGCAACTACAAAACTTTCTTTTCCATTGTTCTAATATGGGCAATGTTTAAAACATCGGTATGTTAGAAGTTATGAATTTATCGAATGAGAAGGTATCGAGCACCACATTCAACGAAAATGTTCTATCCACTCAATGTGTGAGTAGGCAAAACTCCCACAATATATAAGTGAACACAATTCCATCCATACCAAACTTTAATTTCTCAAATATAACATGGCATAGTACCTACGTAATATCTCAGTTATAACAACCTCTTGGAATATAGAAATGACATGTTGCTTTTTCTTCCCTTGGTTCACTTTAATAGATCTGCATCTTTTCTTTCTAAGAGTCAAGACTCAAACCAACATTTAAACAACTTGAAAAAAAAAATCTAAACAAAAAAGCAAACTTAAAATCTAAACAAAAAAGCAAACCTCCAACCAGCTTTAGCCTTCAAGCATTCCTCTTCTAACCTACAAAAGCAGAAATATATCATTTAAACATTTCCGGTAATTTTTATGGAACAAATGATGTAGTTGATTGCGAGAAAGTAAAATTAAATTACTCGTCATAAAAATATACCTGGCACCTTAGATTCAAGATCTGAAATTGTTTTTGATTGACGTTCCACAGTGCTCTTCAAAGATTGGATAGTAAAATCTTTGTTGGCCTTGTCAAACTCCAAGGTAGCTTTAAGCGCTTTAAGCTCCATCAACCCAACTTCTTTGTCATCATTTGACTTGAGTAACTCATTGATTGTTTGAGTATGGTTTTCCATCTGTTTCTGCACCAACTCATACAAATCTTTCTTTTGCTTAACTTGATTGTCCAAATATTGGACAGATTTTTCCAATCTCGCAACTTCAGTTTGTAAGGACTCAATTTTTATATCTTTTTCAAGTCCTTCTTTCTTCAAAGCCTCCACCCTATCCGTCAACTCTCTAACACTTGCAGCGTCATCAACTATGGTTGGAAGCTCAGGGGGAGTGGGTTTATGAAGCGCGCCTTCATAGAAACACTTGCCAACGATGCCTAACATATGCAGACTGGCTACCCATGGTTCCCATTTCCCTTTTTCATAAAAGTCCCTAAAAGATACCCCAATCAAAGCAGCAACGAGAGAACTGTGTAAACCCATGTCGGTTCTCACCGGGAGAACAGCGACAAGAAGAAGTAGCACTCCCAAGGCCGAGAACCACATACCGCCGTAAATCAACAAGGTAATCTTTTCTATGTACAAGAAAGCAAACATGAAACAATATCCAACAGCGGGACCCACGATGTTGAAATACTTAGCAAAATCTGGAGGGATAACCAACTTATTCCAGTTATCAACCAGTCCCATCAAGTGGCAAATTGAGAAAACAAAAAGTGCATAGATTCCATCCAAAAAAGTCAGCATAGCGAATAATATGCGTTCCCATTTTTTATCGGTCCGATAGGCTTGAATAAAGAAGCACAAAGCAGCAGCAGCACATGAGATAATAGAGCTATATAAGCAGATATAGTGTGCGTACTTATTCATGGTGAAGAAAACTTTTAAGACAATGATCAGAGAAAAGGAAAGAAAGGAGAGGAACGTTGTGTTGCAAGTGGAGTGGGGAGAGAATATAGGGTTTTTATGGTGAAGAAAACTTTTAAGACAATGATCATAGAAAAGGAAAGAAAGGAGAAGAACTGTGTTGCAAGAGAGAATATAGGGTTTTTATAGTGAGAGAATGTGAGTTTATTTCTTATGTGGGTTTGGGTTTTGGACTTTTAATTATCCCAAAATTATTAGTTGCTGAAGCCATTTTGTTTAAATTGTTATATATAAGTATTACTGTGATCTATATACTGGTTATACTATTTATTCTAGTAATTTCACTACAAGAAAAGTGTAGATTTGTGGGGATTTTTTTTCCAAAAGGAATTGTGGCGGTTTTTTTAAAACGATACAGTTATCGATGCCACGAGCAATATTGTGGCGGTTCTTTAAAACCCCACGACGACCCCCACAAATTGAATTTTAAATTTATGGACGTTTTCAAAGATAATTAGCGGCGGTTTATGATCCCTCAATATGATTTTGAATGCTCCAAACTTTTTAATTTATGGAGCTTCAGAACCGCCACAATATGATATGTTATTTTAGGACAAAACAATTTGTGGCAAGGTATAACCACCACAAATTGAGTTTCTCTTTTAAAACAATTCAATTATTGGGGTTTATAATCGCCACTATATAATCTCATTATTTTCTATAATTTCATTTGTAGGGCTTAATCAACGATACAAATCTCATTAAGAATATTCAATGCATGAAATAAGATCAAGCTTGTAAATAATATATAACATAAATCAAATTTCATTAAAAATATTCATAAAAACCAAAGTCAAGTACTACATATAAAAGTAAAGTACTGTAGACTAACTACTAAGCTACACTAAAGACTGCTACTTTAAAACATAAAAAGCGAAAGCAATTCCACAGTAAGTAATTATAATTCTATGTATTTGCTAAGAGATCCCCATTGGTTTCACACGATACTCCAGTAACATTCACAGGTGAAGTAGGTTCCCGCTCTTCTCCACTTGGCTGAAATAACAAAAAGGAATCAATGAGAAATAAATTTATTACAACACACAAACACAAACACAAACACAAACACACATATCTTGTGTAGTTTGGATATCAATCAACCGTTGTAGCACACACAATGTTATCCAGTTAATTAATTGCAGCAAGTCTACTAAGCACACAAGAACCAATTCAAGCCACACCATAGAGATTGATCAGCTAGAGCTAATACAAGATAATATGCCATCATGCCAACTATCATTAGTGTAAGATTAATCATCTCATTCTCCAAACTGAAGGCAATATGCAGGTACTGGATGAAAGACATCGGCAACCCATGTCATTGTCCTTATCTGTGTTATCACTTCCAGCTCCAGAGTCAGTTGTGGACTCATTCCCAGTGAAGAGTTACTCAAAATCAGAGGAGGTAGATACATGAAACAATGTTATACAGTAAGTTTCTCCGTCCTATGTATTTTAGTTGAAATGTAATTAGATAAAAGACTTTTCCAGGTAATCCAGGAGTTGTAACAGGTTGTGACAAGAATTGTATTTTCTGAAGTATTTGGTAAATAAATAAAATGTTAACTTACAAAAAGCAAAACACAAAATAGAATTTTCCGATTTCTTACCTGTGGTTCAGGAGCAAACAGACCACCAAGCTCTTCAGGAACTCTTCCTTCCTTTGCTATTATGTAAGCCTTCATTGCAGCCAAGGTGCCTTCTAAATTGTAACAATGTTAGGCGTGAACAAAGCTACAGATCAATCCAATTATTTAACATAAACTAGTCTTTCCAGAAGGACACATCATTTGACAACTCCCTAATAATCTCATTAAAATGAATCAACTAGAGTTCAGACAATTTACATTATTAATGGACATAACAGCAACCAGCACAATCCATGTCATACCAACCATTCATCAACTCAAGAGAGCTAATACACATAAAAGTAACTACTTGATAGAAAAAACTTTGAACAGATTTTCTTAAACAGAAACAGCTCAGTCTAGACATAATCGTGAAATTAAGCTAAACTTAATTCTGGCTTTTTTTGAAACAACACAGACTCGAGCTTTAAAAAAAAACTGATTCTCATTATTACTCACACAAGCAGTCTAAGAACAAACTTTAGCATTTCAGCAGGTTCTTATAAAGATCATAGCTTCTGGGAACTTAACATTAACCATGGAGTTAAAACAAATGGACTAGTAGCAGCTTTCAAGACAATTTTGATTTATTCTTGTCTCAACAAAATGGACAGGTAGCAAGAACTTTTAACTTTTAAACTAACTTCAATAAAAATGAACAGAAAGCTTCCTTCATAATAAAATGATCCTTTAAGTTTAAGAAAAACGACATCTTATAATCAAAGGTCAAAAACTTTCTTAGCACTGAACAACCCAAGCATTGTCTCATCCAAAAGACTCAATCTTTAACGTTATAAGTTAAAAGAGAAGCTGATAACATCCCAGAACAAAAACACATATAATTCTTGAGTTTATTCCTTGCTAAAATGACTAAACCTCGTCAAGAAAACTATGACATAAAGTTCACACCTTTACAGTATGAATATCAGAAGCTAGGTAATATTTTTAATGAGATATATATGCATAATACCTTTAGTATTGTTTCGAAGCACACTTCCTTTACTCTTTTGGAAGGCCTGATGGCCCTGACCACATCTCAAAGTTAATTGGGAACAAATTGCCATCAATGGCCAATAATCCACAATATCCGGCAAGAAATCCTTGCGCTTCCCTATATGCTGCACTGTAGTTATCAAATTCAACAATGATGCGTTCTCCAATAGGTAGGTTGTTGACCTCATTGACCTTCACCTTAATATGCTTGGTAGCTTTGTTTGAGTCTAGTTCGGTGATACTCATTGAGCGAACATGGCCCTAGAAATTGAATGGTAGAACTAGAATGAAAAAAATGATCTGCAGAGTTGTCCTTTGTCCTATTTTTTATCAAACATAAGGGAAGACAAGAAAAAAGGATCAGGGAAATACTAAACAAATAGCAGGGGAATTAACCCTGAGGACCTTAAGCTAACATTTTCAAGAAAGTAATCAAACTATAAGGTGCATCTTTTACAATAAAATGCAGGACATTTGTATTCATTTTTCAAATCAATAGGTTATAGTACATGGTTCAGTTTGTTAGTTGTTTGGCAACCAGTTTGTTAGAGAGTGAAGAACGCTAAAAATAATGGACTGGTCGCTACAAACTAAACATCAAATAGAAGACGACACAAAATAATCAACAAAATACCTAACAAACCCGGTCTAGAATTCCAAAAATTAACTCCAAACTATCTATGAAAACAGTATGTATTTCAGGCATCAAATATAGATGGATATTAGATCCTCTTGATACAAAATGCAACAAAATAGGATCAATCGTCATGTCGAAAGTAAAAGTCCCAATTCTATGTACAAGTCAACTTCTAACTAAACTTCAAAGGTTGAATAACCCAACCCAACTGAAATATTAATAAATTACAGAGAAAAATTGATCGACAATTCCATAGACATAGTTTAATTCAAAGAAATTCTCTTAGAAAAGATCAGACAATAGTTATTTAATGAACAGTGAATCAAAGGGCTGTACAACCTGGGTAAAGCAAAGGAAGAAAGCAAATAAACCTGACCTAACCGTGCACTGGGCTCTCAAGCAGGAATTTTATCTTGAAATTTTCTGAGAATGGAGGGTTTTGCACAAATAAAAGAAGAGGTAAGTTATTGGACGGTTAATCAAAACTGTATTTCCCAAAAAATATATCAGGTTTTACAATTAGATTTATATTTAGTTGAGTCTTAGGCGACCGTTTTATATCTCAATTTGATCGTTTGACAGGCAGTTTACGTGAACGAATTAATCGACCTCAAGAGTTTGATGCGGAAATAATTCTAAAATCGATGTCAAATAGATTCGGTATTAAATGAATTCGATGTCAATTAAATCCGATGTCAGGCAAGGATATGAATGCTGTCTAACAAATTCGAACTCAATGAAAAGACAATGATATACGATGAAATGACTTCGTTTTATCAAGATTCACAATTATCCGAACACGATTATGATACTTGAATCAACGAAAATAATAGCGATACGATGACAACTAAGTGAAATGAATAAACGTAACACAGTAACGAATGAACAAACGTAATCGACAACAGATCCGATGAACAAATCAAATAGCTGACAAATGAGTGACGATAACAGATTGTCCCAGTTAAACACAGATTTAAAGATGTTACGATCAAGATAGATGCAGATCTAAGCGAAGCAAGCAACAATTAAATAATCAAAGCAGTAAAGGCTTATTGTATTTGATGGATCGATGGATGTTGCTTCAATGGAAAGAACAGGTCTCCCTCCACGTTTGAGCCAAATCACGATCGAAGCTTTAAATACAATGACGGTTTCTGATGTAACAAACTGATAAAGGTAAATGGACTGTTGAATATTTTCTTAACAAGAGAATAGTGGTTTGAAGAATAGAGTAATATTTTGCTCAGATGAACGTATCCCAAAATGAAAATATAGGGCCCTATTTATAGGTTGAAATGGAGGAGAATCCCCAAACCCTAGCAGACTTCCACTTCCCCACGTTTCTCATCCCACTGTTGCACGTCGTCATCTGCTCCACTAAATCCGCTTTATCTGTTCCGATTTTTTAGAGATGAGGGTCAGTTTGATCTGATCTTCAATAATGTTGTCTCCGATTTTATTCGATCAACATCGCATAACCGAACCAAATCAAACCGAAGCAAACTCTTTCCGATCTCATATCTTTTCGAAGTGAATACGCATATCGGATGCGATCGAGTTTGCTTCTTTCGTGATCGGACAGAAAACAGACCAATACAGATAGTCCCCCCACTTGCCAAGTGTGTTCGTAAAGCTTTTGGCAAGTGGATTTGAGTTTTTAGCGGGAAAACACGTGGCACGTTCGTGTCCCTCCAATTCGAAATGTCAAAACGTCGCCTCAACTTCCCATCGCTACACGTGTCAGAAATTGTGCGGGCAGCGACCTTTGACGGTTCCCGAGGCAATGATGAACTCTTCTCTATAAATATCCGCTTCACTTCCAGCTTTACAACTTCTGAAACTTTGTTAAAGGAACCAATTTGCAAAAATTTCTTCAAATCCCACAAAATCTTCCATTCCAATCCGCTGATTCTTGCTGTTTCTGCCTTTAGATTTAAACATCTTCTTACAAATTTCACTTTACCGCGAATTCTAACAATGTCTACTTCATCACAGAACATAGTAGGGGTTGATATCACTTCTACTACGGCAGTTACCGCCACGGCTCCGCCGCAGTCTGCTGCGGTGGTGGAGCGAGCTTCCGCCATTGCAGACCCTTCAGTAGACAAGAAGGGAAAGAAGCGGAAAGAAAGGAAAGTGAAAGATTACGGTCCAAAAAAGTCATGGTCGGAGATCCTTCCGAAAAAGTTTACGTATGAGAACGATTGCAAAATCAGTGAAGCGGAGCAGGGGAAGAAGAAAAATATCCCGATCGACTCCGTTTACTGCACGATCACGCCGGAGGCGATTCCTCGGGTTCGAGAGGAGTGTGGTTGGAGAGTGGGTGACATCGATGTGATGTGCCCTCCGAGGAAGTCGACGTTGGCGACCCACGTTGAAGGTCATTCCGTGGTGTTGACTTACCCATTTACGATCGGATTCTCCCTTCCGGTCGATAACATCATCGAGGAATTTTGCAGGATGTACAAAATTTGCCTCGGTCAAATTTCTCCGATGATATGGAGAACGATCATAATCATGCGATACATCGCACAGGTGGCGGAAGTGGAGTTGACACTTCGTCACATTCTCAACATATACTCTCCTCGAGTTTATAAAGGAGGAGTGATAAATTTGGCTAAACGAGGTCAGCGGGCTTTGATCTCTGACAACGATGACGACCTCCGAGGATGGGATCAGCGCTTCGTTTTTATTCCCACGGAACAACTAACCGACCCCGGAAGTGAGCCGCTGCCGAATGTCTGGAATCGGACTCGTAAGTATTTTGTTTTACCTTTCCTTTGAATTGCTTTTGGCAACACAATCTAAATTCCTCTGAAAATCTTCAGCTGAGGCAGTTGAATTCGATCAAATTTCTGACATCGTACCCTGGCTGATAAGGGTACTTGAAAAGACGACCAATGACAAGCGAGCCTGGAAGCCGGTCGCAGCTTTGAAAATGCTCAAAGCCAAAAATCATGGTAACTTCACTGTTTTTGTTTTTACTTCTGTCTTCGTTGGTGTTTTTCGATACTTAAGAAAATTCTTCCTCAGGTATCACCGGTGCTGGGGGAGAGCCAAGCGACGAGGAAGTTGAGCCCGAAGGCGGTGAAAAACCCGATGACGCTCCTCCTCCAAAGAAAAAGAAGAAATCATTTCAAGACTTGAGGAACAAGTACTTGCCTCGGGTAGTGGTTGCAAAAGGGCAAGGGGATAGCTCATCGGTTGCGCCCCCAACCATAGAAGATGTGATTGCTGGCACGAGTTCGGCGATCGCGGCGGCGAAAGCTGCCGAAAGAGTGGCTCCAGTTATTGACATCGAAGAAGAGGGTCATGGGGAGGAGTCAACGTCTGATCAGTTGGTACAGCGCCCCAAAAGGACAGCTAAGGAAAGACTCCAGGAAACGGCCATTCAGCTTAAAGTGGCCGAACAGGGGGATATTTCCGTGGATGACTACCATCTCTCTCCCAACGCTGAAGATGCTAACTCAGGTTCGGGAGGCTTGCCTAGCAGGGAAGGTGTTCTTGTTCCTTCGATCACCGTCCCTGAAAATCAAGAAGAGATGATCGAGGCCCTCGATCGTGAGCTTGAAGGGAGGGATCCTGCAAAGGGGAAAGCGCCGGCTTTGGATCGGTCAATTGAGACGATGAAATCCAAATTCGATGAAGAGACGGGGTCATCGTTTTTCAATACGGATCATGCCGATCCAATTGTTCCCCTTCCTCGAAGTGAAGAAGCCGCTGCTTTTGCTGCCTTAGGCGAGTCCGAGAAGAGGGGCGTTAGATCGCTCAAGATCGAGGTGCCAGCCAACGTTGATCTGCTTAGATGCCCAAGGAAATTGGCGAACTACTTCTTCGATGTCATAGGTCCGATGGAACAAGCTCGGCTGAATACACACGAGGATTTGAGTCTGCCTTCCCAGATTTCCTACGGCGCTTTTAGGGTAAGTTCTATTTTTGGAGCTCTTTTTTACTTTAGAAATTCTTCGCTTTGGATTGATTTCATGACTTTGAAATTGATCTTCAGAACTGCATAATGGCAATCGAGACTGCTGATCGGATCCGCCAACTTCAAGATGGGGCCAAAGTCTTAAATGAACAGATCGTTCATCTAACTTCAGCGGGAGAAGAGTTACATCGGAAACTCAAGGCATCGGAGGCCAAGAATGCTGAACTTTCAGCCAAATTTGACGAAAGCGCGAACGAACATGCTCTTCGTCAATCAGAGTTGGAATCTCAGATCCGAGCTTTGAATTCGCAACTGAGTGATCATGAAGCCAACTTTGACCTGAAATTGGCCGAACTCAACTCTATTTTGGAGAGCAAAGACAAAGAGCTGGCTGACCAATCTGAGGAGTTGACTGCTCTTCGAAGAAGCAATGATGGAATAAAGGCTGAAGCTGCCAGCCTAACGGAGAGGAACTTGCTACTTCAGAAGGAGTCCAACATCCTAAGGCGTGACCTTGAAGAAGAATTTGATAAGAGAAAGGATTTGATCCTTGCCGAATCAAGGCGCGACGTCCTAAGGGAGATGTTAGACCGGACTGTCGATGTTCCTACCGAGTTGAGCGAAGCCATTGCCATCGTAAGATTGACTCGTGAAGAACTTGGTCTTCCAGCGAGTTCATCCGATGAGGGTTCTGACGGGGACGCTGATGAATGATTTTCTTGCTTTTGCACTTGATCGATTTTGAAATTCACTATCTCATGAAATCATCCATGTATATATGACTTATGAATGAAATCACTTCTGTTATTGCTGTGTTGTTTTTTGCTTTTCGAAGATAATTTAATCGTTCAAAGAATTCTTACGATAATCGTTGAAAGAAATGATTGGGGCCCAATGTTTTAGTGCGTAGTAAAGAATGACGTCTCATTTTCACGTAATGCACTCTTCGAACATTTTCATGAGTTCGGAATGAAGAATTTAACACTTGGTGAACAACTTAGATGTAAAATCTGATTAATATTTGGAACGATCTCTGAAATCGAACAAATGTAAAGAATGAGTATAACCAGTGTTGTATTATTGAAGTAGACCGCTAATGGGTCTTTGATACATTCGGGATCGTATGATTCGATCGATTACAAGATGTAGCCGTTAGGCACAGACATTGATCACTATTGGATCGTTTATATGAGACTGATGACGCTTGATTTCAAACGAGCCGCCGATTCGGACGTCTTGGAGCTTTTGCCGAAGTTTGAACGAGTCCCCAGTTTGAGTGAACATCGGGGCTTCTATCCAATTTTGAACGAGTCCCCAGTTCGAGTGAACGTTGGAACTTCTGTCGAATTTTGGACGAGTCCCCAGTTCGAGTGAACGTTAGAACTTTTGTCGAATTTCGAACGAGCCCCCAGTTCGAGTGAACGTTGGAACTTCTGTCGAATTTCGAACGAGTCCCCAGTATCTGTCGATGACCCTTATGCTGCCTTCATCCCCCCCAGTGTTTGGGTGCGAAAAATGAGCAGGCGAACACTGGTCCTTCGACTTCGTTACCTGAAACAGAATCGTTGGGAGACCAAAACCAAGAAACTCGTTATAGATGAAGACCACGTTAGAGTGTTCGTCAGATTTATCGACCCCGATCAGAGCGTTTTGAGCTCAAGTGTTCGCGGGTGATGTTTGTCATCATTCGACTCCAACTATGCCTATCATCTAAAAATGTTAGTACCAAATAATAAAAGCATCTTCCGAGGGAGGAATAATAAAAATTGCGAAGTGGAAGTAAAGGGTGAAGATTGATACCGCAGAACCTCAAAAATAGTATTTCTTCAGTTGTGTGACATTCCAATTGAAGTCCACCGGTTTGGAGTCCATTGTTTCGAGTTGGTATGAACCTTTTCCGATCACTGCCTTGACGCGGAAAGGTCCCTCCCAATTTGCTCCTAGCTTCCCTTCGTTGGGTTCATCCTTCTTTGGTCTTTTGATTTTCAACACATAATCACCTACATTAAAAGATCGATACCTGAGTTTTTTGTTGACGTAGTTTTCTGCCCTTTGCTTTTGTGCTTGTATCCGAACAAATGCCATATCCCTTTTTGCTTCGACCAGGTTCAGATCTACCAGCATGGTTTCTTTGTTGGCTTCTTCGGTGGAGTGGGCGAACCGAAGGCTGGGCTCCCCCACTTCCACCGGTATCAGCGCTTCTGTTCCGTAGACAAGTGAGAACGGTGTCTCCCCGGTACTGTGTTTTACCGTTGTCCGATGAGCCCACAGTGCTCCGGGGAGTTCGTTCGGCCAGTTGCCCTTTGAAACATCCATCCTTTTCTTCAAGTACTCGAGTATTGTTTTGTTGGAAGATTCAGCCTGTCCATTTGCGCTGGGGTGATAAGGTGTTGATGCAATTCGCTTGATCCCCCATTTTTCGAAGAAGGCTGTGATTCGTCTTCCCACGAACTGCTTACCATTGTCGCATGTGATCTCTTTCGGGATCCCAAAACGACAAATGATATTCTGATGAATGAATTTGATAATTTCCTGTTCACGAATTTTAGCCAAGGCAATAGCTTCCACCCATTTAGAGAAATAATCTGTGAGAATTAAAATAAACTTTACCCCACCGGGCGCTGTTGGAAGCGGCCCGACCAAGTCCATTCCCCACTTCATAAATGGCCACGGTGACGTGACCGAATGAAGTGGTTCTGCCTGTTGATGTATGAGATTTCCAAATCGTTGGCACTTGTCACATTTGCGGACGAATTCCTTGGCATCATCTGCGATCGTTGGCCAATAGTACCCAGCTCTTATGATCTTTCGAACCAATGACTTGCTGCCGGAATGATTGCCGCATTCGCCTTCGTGAACTTCTTTCAGCACATAATTTGTTCTATCTGGCCCAACACACTTCGCCAAAGGGCCGCCAAACATTTTCCTGTAGAGTTGATTTTCAAGGAGGCAATATCTTGCTGCTTTGGCTTTAAGTGATCGGGCAGACTTCTTGTCATCGGGAACAGTACCTGCCTGCAAGTAGGACAAATATTTGCTTCTCCAATCCCAAGTTCGATTAACATTGTTTACCTCTTTAATGCTCCGACATAATGGAGATTCGAACAAGTGGACCACGGTCTCATCGAGTTTTTCATCGATGGCTGCTGCCGATGCAAGGTTTGCTAAAGCGTCTGCTTCGATGTTTTCTTCCCTTGGTATCTGGGCTATTTTCCACTCCTGAAAAGAAGTTAGAAAATTTTGTACCTTTTCGAGCAGCTGTTGCATCCTTGGATCTCGAACACAGAAATCGCCTTGGATTTGATTTACCACCAGTTGGGAATCACTTTTGATGTCTATTCGTTCGATTTTCAAATCCTTCGCGATCTTTAAACCTGCAGCGAGGGCCTCATATTCGGCCTCGTTGTTAGTTTTTGCATGTAATTTGATCGCGTACCTGAGCTTTTCACCCGAAGGCGCAATCAATAGAATTCCGAGGCCAGTTCCTTTGACGTTGGAAGCTCCATCGGTGTACATTACCCAGATCCCGGGGTCTGGATCTCTCATCATCAACTCTTCCTTCTTTGCCTCCGGTAAAATATTAGCGCTGAAGTCCGCTACAAAATCAGCCAAAACTTGAGATTTTATGGCGGTACGAGGCTGGTAAGTGATATCATACTCACTCAGCTCGACCGCCCATTTCATTAATCGACCAGAGAGATCTGGCCGATGTAAAATATTTCGCAATGGGAACGTAGTTATCACAGATATTGAATGACATTGGAAATAAGGCCTTAATTTGCGTGCAGCAGTGACTAGTGCAAGTGCTAGTTTTTCTAGATGTGGGTACCTTGTTTCGGCATCTAACAGTGTTTTACTAACATAGTAGATAGGAAATTGGTTACCTCTATCTTCGCGAACGAGGACAGCACTTACAGCGACATCGGAAACAGCCAAATAGACCAGCAGCATTTCTCCTTCAATTGGTTTTGACAGAAGCGGTGGATTTGAGAGGTACTGCTTCAGTTCCCGAAGAGCTCTTTTGCATTCTGGTGTCCATTCGAAACCTTTGCTCTTTCTCAATACTGAAAAGAACTTGTGACACCGTTCAGATGACCTCGAGATGAACCTGCTGAGATAGGCTACTCGACCGGTCAGTTGTTGAACTTCTTTCTCCGTTGTCAGGTTCTCAGGGATATTTTCGATCGCCTTGATCTTGTCTGGATTTGCTTCGATTCCTCTTTGCGATACGATGAATCCCAAGAACTTACCGGATCCAACCCCGAACGCACACTTCTCTGGATTCAATCTCATGTTGAATTGTCTTAGTATTGTAAAAGTTTCTTCCAAATGAGTCAGATGATTTCCCTTCTCAAGAGATTTGACCAACATGTCATCGATATAGACTTCCATGGTTTTCCCAATCAAATTTTTGAACATAGTAGTGACCAGACGCTGATAAGTAGCGCCGGCATTCTTTAGGCCAAAAGGCATGACCGTGTAACAATAAGTTCCCATGTCTGTAATAAACGATGTCTTCTCCTGATCTGATGGGTCCATCGATATTTGATTATAGCCTGAATAGGCATCCAAAAAACTCAGCATCCCGTGGCCCGCCGTCGAATCGATCAATCTATCGATGTGAGGCAGTGGGAACGAATCTTTTGGGCAAGCTTTGTTGAGATCGGTATAGTCGACGCATACCCTCCATTTGCCATTTTTCTTAGGTACTACGACCGTGTTCGCAAGCCATTCTGGATATTTTACTTCTTTAATGAACCCATTTGCTAACAGCCTTTCCACCTCATCATTGATTACCTTCCTTCGAAAACCTCCATTTGGTCGTTTCTTTTGCTTCACCGGTCGATGTTTCGGGTCGACATTTAACTTGTGCGTGGCGACTTTTGGATCGATTCCCACCATATCTGCATGGGACCAAGCAAAACAATCAGAGTTGTCCTTGAGGAAGGATATGATTTTTGCTTTTACGTCGATGTCCAATTCAGCTCCAACATAAACTTTCCGATCAGGATTATCATCGAACAATGTTACTTCCTCAAGTTCTTCTATCGTAGAGTCTCCAGCTTCTTGTCTATGCGGTTCTCTCACACATGGTGGAACCTGTGCGAAGTCGCCTTCGACTTCGGATTCCGGTAGCTGCGTTTGATCGCACAACAGAGCCGAAGTGAAGCTTTCGTTCACGGGTCCCACTAGCTTACATGGTGAAACCTGTGCGAAGTCGCCTTCGACTTCGGATTCCGGTAGCTGCGTTTGATCGCACGACGGAACCGAAGTGAAGCTTCCGACCACAGGTTCCACTAGCTGTGATTGCTACAATCGGAAGCCTTCCTTGACAGCTACTGAGTAACAGTCTCGTGAAGCCTGTTGCTCGCCTCTGATTTCGCGAATTCCCCATGGGGTAGGGAACTTTACAACTTGATGCAAAGTCGATGGAACTGCTCCCATAGCATGGATCCATGGTCGACCCAAAATCACGTTATATGCCATTTCGCCCTTCATCACCTGAAACGACGTCTCACTCTCCACTCCTTCTGCATAGGTTTTGATTGTAATTTCCCCAACGGTCACCTCACTTGAATTGTTGAAACCAGACAGGACCGTTGAGCGAGGCACAATCTTATCGCTCAACTGCAATTGTTCAACCACCCTTGCATGTATGATGTTAACCGAACTGCCAGCATCGATTAACACTCTTTTCACATCGGCGTCATCGATCCTTGTTGTTACTACAAGTGCATCATGATGGGGATGAATCCTTCCATCGAAATCGGAATCCCCGAACACGATTTCATCGGTCATATCATCGCGTGTTCGTTTGTCTCGTGTGAAAGAGACCTTTGCATATTTCTTCGTAGTGTAGGTTACCCCACAAACACCATCTCCTCCGGTAATAACATTCACCGTTTTCCTGGGAGCAGGAGGTTTTGGTGGTTCATCGTCTTTCTTCCTATTGAAATTGTTTCGTCCTCTCTCAGTCAAAAATTCGACCAAGTGACCCTTTTCCAGCAAGCTGGCCACTTCATACCTCAGCGCCTTACATTCTTCCGTTGTATGGCCGAAATCATGGTGAAATGCACACCACAGAGTTTCGTCCCTAGTATTTGGACTTGACTTTATGCGACCTGGGAATTTCACAACTTTGTCACCCATCCCTTTCAAATGATTCACCAGATTTGGTGTCGATATGCAAAAATTGTATTCCGTTACTTTTGGAGGCAGTGGTCGATCTTTTGGAACCGAGGATGTGTTTGGCTGGGCTTTCTTTGATTGATTTTTGGAGCTACCAGCTTCGTGGTTGTTGCTCCCCATTCGATGGAAACTGTAGGGCCCCCATCGTTGGTCCCTGTAGTCTCTTCTGTCATTATCAACCCTCCTTGCCGGCCGGTCATAATGATAATTATTTCGGGCTAGCTGCAGTTCTTCCTCTTCAGCCCTGATCCTCGTCTCGCACTCGAGGTACAATACATCGAAAGTCCATGCATCAATCTCCCTAAGACGATCTTTCAGTTTCCATGCCTCAATTGAATCAGTGCGCAAGTTGTTAGCAAAGGTCAAACATGCCCACCTTTCTTCGAGATTTGGTATAAGAATTTTCTCATCGTTAAATCTTTTTAGAAACTGCTTGATAGTTTCCCCGGGTCGCTGCCTTACGTTCAAGATGTCTTCGACCCTTGGTGCTATCTTTTTTGCTCCCGTATGTGAACGAATGAATTTCGCTGACATGTCATCGAAACTTAGTATTTCGTTTTCGGGCAACTGTAAATACCATTTCAGCGCTGCCCCCTTCAATGTCTCACAAAACTTTTTAAGGCTGACCGAATTGATCTCCTCCGAGGTCAAGTCATTTGCCTGAACCGCAACCGAAAACATATCAATGTGATCCCTTGGATCTGTGGTTCCATCGTATCTCAAGCTTTCTGGTAACTTGAAAGTCTTTGGTATAGGTAGTGGGGCTGCACTTGCTGGAAAAGGACGTTTTGAGATTGACTTTGTAACGCCTTTGTCAGCCAATTTCGGAACGCCTGGCAATTTCTCCATAAATGACTTGATTTCATTGAACTTCTTATCGATGTTATCATTCATCATGGTCTGCATTGTTGCCATCATTCTTACTTCTGCTGTGACCGATGCCGGAGCTCCCATAGCTTCGGCGGCTGTACCCGATCCCCCTGATCCGACCCCTGCTGCAAGTCCCCCTGTTACGGCGCCCTGAGGAACCGAAGTCGGAATGCTTGCTGGAGGTGTGATCGGTGGGGTAGGTGCCTTACTTCCGATAGAATTAGATAGTGCCTTCAACTGCTCCTGTATCATTTCGAACTGAGCATCATGCCGCTTCAGATACGCAAACAGTGCTGCGTTTGCGCTTCCAGAATCAGTTTCGACTGCAGGCTCTTCGCCTGAACGCCGCGCTTGGCGTGCGTTCAACTGTGAACCAGCAGGAATGTTGTCGTGAGTTGGATCCTGCTCGTTGTTGGTAGATTCATCGACCGCTTCAACATGGGCCGGAACATGAACCCCGTCATTGGGATTGAGTAGCTGTTGACCGTTCAAAGCGTCAATGTTGCGTTCATCTGCCATTTCAGGACAAGAAAGCAAACGTAAGTAGTATCAAGCGGTTCAAATTTCGGAATAAATCGATTGCCTAGACCCCACGGTGGGCGCCAAACTGTATTTCCCAAAAAATATATCAGGTTTTACAATTAGATTTATATTTAGTTGAGTCTTAGGCGACCGTTTTATATCTCAATTTGATCGTTTGACAGGCAGTTTACGTGAACGAATTAATCGACCTCAAGAGTTTGATGCGGAAATAATTCTAAAATCGATGTCAAATAGATTCGGTATTAAATGAATTCGATGTCAATTAAATCCGATGTCAGGCAAGGATATGAATGCTGTCTAACAAATTCGAACTCAATGAAAAGACAATGATATACGATGAAATGACTTCGTTTTATCAAGATTCACAATTATCCGAACACGATTATGATACTTGAATCAACGAAAATAATAGCGATACGATGACAACTAAGTGAAATGAATAAACGTAACACAGTAACGAATGAACAAACGTAATCGACAACAGATCCGATGAACAAATCAAATAGCTGACAAATGAGTGACGATAACAGATTGTCCCAGTTAAACACAGATTTAAAGATGTTACGATCAAGATAGATGCAGATCTAAGCGAAGCAAGTAACAATTAAATAATCAAAGCAGTAAAGGCTTATTGTATTTGATGGATCGATGGATGTTGCTTCAATGGAAAGAACAGGTCTCCCTCCACGTTTGAGCCAAATCACGATCGAAGCTTTAAATACAATGACGGTTTCTGATGTAACAAACTGATAAAGGTAAATGGATTGTTGAATATTTTCTTAACAAGAGAATAGTGGTTTGAAGAATAGAGTAATATTTTGCTCAGATGAACGTATCCCAAAATGAAAATATAGGGCCCTATTTATAGGTTGAAATGGAGGAGAATCCCCAAACCCTAGCAGACTTCCACTTCCCCACGTTTCTCATCCCACTGTTGCACGTCGTCATCTGCTCCACTAAATCCGCTTTATCTGTTCCGATTTTTTAGAGATGAGGGTCAGTTTGATCTGATCTTCAATAATGTTGTCTCCGATTTTATTCGATCAACATCGCATAACCGAACCAAATCAAACCGAAGCAAACTCTTTCCGATCTCATATCTTTTCGAAGTGAATACGCATATCGGATGCGATCGAGTTTGCTTCTTTCGTGATCGGACAGAAAACAGACCAATACAAAAACAAAAAAGTAACTGCAAATACGATGGAAATAAAAGAAAAGATAATGGAGGGAAATCGTGTGAAAAATTGGAGGGAATGCAAACTCATAGATACGTACCAACAAAGATGGGTATTTTGTTTGCTCCATTTTTTCTTAATTCATATTAATTAATATTAATATTAATATTAATATAAAAACATGAATTCTTTCAAGTAAAAAAGTAAACGATGATTTTACCCTTGCAATTTGATCTAATTCCCTACAAGTACTTCTTTATATGTGCAATATACATGCTAATCTGAAAGACCTAATCTGACTATCCATTTCCTCTTAAATGCTCTTTCAAACATTTTATTAGCTACACTTATTACACCATCATTGCATTATGGCACTATCCCTTTAAATGCTGCGTATAAGGACCAAATTAAAGATACATGATGCTTAGAATTCTACTGAATTAAGTGTAGTTAAAATTAAAGTTGAAACTATTGATTTACTCCAACTTCCTTTCAAGAACAGCCACAAAGATATGTATATACATTCTCAACCAAATACTTTGCTCTCTTCTACATTATATTATTATAAACTTTTTTAATATAAAGTCGGGAGAGTTGAGGAACCATGTATAACTTCTTGTTTCAAATTTCATTTTTTTTCTTTCATGGCTGATATCATCTCGTGATCAATGTGTATTCATTTCGTAACTGTTTTTGCAGCTCATGAGTTCTTATCATATTATGTAATGGGCGATCCTATGTATGGTTCAAAGAAAACCTCCAAACTTGGAAAATGCACTATTTTATGGGCTTGGACTGCAAAGTGTGCCAATTCACGTTTTTGAGGTATGTTACATTTTTCTTCAATACTTACTACAACATATAATATTTACATGAAGCACACGACATAAGCTCTTTGTTCCAAGGTTATAACACGACATAAGATCATTGAGTCCAAGACAACACTAAGGTTTGAACGTTTTCATTATTTTATATTTTTTATTGTTTCCGTTGTTTGAGAACCTTAAGCGATACTTTTACTACAACAATAATATTTTGCGGCGATACATTACGGAAATTTTAATTGCGATCAATTTTCATATCCGTTAAAAAGGGGTTATGTATTATAGTAGTTTTTGGTCTCCAAATCCATGTGGTTGGTTTCCAGGAGTACAATATAATTTTCCAAGTTCTTATTTACCAAAATATATTAACTTCTCTATGAGAAAAGAATAGAAGAAATAGGAAAGAAAGTTGAAAAGCTAACAAAGAAAAGCTTTAATGAAAACAAAAAGATAAAGAAATCAGAGAATGATATGCGCGAATGACTATTGAATTAATTATATTTTAGTTTTAGATATATGTTTATTGGCTTATTTTCTTGCAACAAGTTCAATACCTTCTTTCTTTCTTTTAGTTTTCATTTGGGGGAGGGTGAGAAATTTTGATGTCGACGCTAACTTATGCAACTTCGTTCTCTCCTTTTTTTCCCGTCATATACTTTGAAGTTTATCCTTATCGAACTCGGAAAAAGTTCCTCGGATCAGATTCTGACAAACTCAATTCTTCATTTTGCAGAATCTAATATTGAACAACACATTGTATTAGTTGCTTCATTAGCATGAGAATACAATCAAAATACATGTGAAACTATGGTTGGTCCATAATATGCAATTAACTTCTATAGCTTTAAAGAGAAGTCACATATCGATACGAATAATGGTTTTGACATTAATTTCTCACTGCATTATTTGATAATAAAAAAAGTTTTAGCAATCTTTTTAAATTCTAACAAAAGAAGAACCTTTATGCAACAAGGCGCACAAGGATGTCAAATAATTTCATAATATATCAAAGTTAGCTAATTTAATTCTACTATCTCATAAATCAAATAAACATTAATATTACAAATCATATGTGATGCAGCCCGATCACGTGCTGATCAAGTGATCGATCCACCGATGAGACCGATGACAAGAAGCCAAGCCAAGTTGCTGCACGATGTGCACGTTCACTTAGCCTGGCCGAAGGAAAACAATTGCTCCGAAGCTGAGTGGCCGAGCTCAAGAATCGAAGGCATTATCTTCAGATTTGAGCCCGAAGGCAAAGTGAACGAGGACAATGAGCTCGAAGACAATTGAGCGTCCGAAGGCAACAAGTGTGTGTTCGAGCAGACAATCGAGAACCGAAGCCAAGGCTTACCGAAGTCAAAGCCTGCCGAACACATTTTAGTTCAGCCCTGCGTGGCTTAATTCTATTGGTCGCTTGTGACCTTTTACTAGTTTACCCTTAGTAGTCCCTATATAAACCTTATTCCCTTACACTGTAGAAGCAAGTTTTGGGATCATTGAAATTGAATGAAAGTGCCGAGCACATTTCTTGTCTCCGTCGTGAGCAAAACCCCGGTGAGGGCTTTTAAGGACTTGTGGCTTTCGGTTAGTCCGATTGAACATTCCTCTTGATCATTCAGTTTGCAAGAGGCAATGTTCTCTTGAGGATTGTTGCATAGTTAGGGTGATTCTTGTCTCCCTTTTGATCGAGCTTAGGGACAGGTTCCCCTCTGTTCTTTCGAAAGAAGCAAGTTTTGTCTTGCTTTTATCTCCTTCTTTAGTTGTTCTTGTTCCGCGTTTGTGCTAAGCTTCCCTTCGGGAATTGCATTGCACCATCTTGGTATCAGAGCACGGTTTGGGCTTGTTTTTACAACCCCAATCCTGTTCAAGTTATCTTTATTTTCGTGCGGTGTGTCTTTGTTTTCCATTTCGTGTTCCTGTCTTGTTTTGTTGCTGTTAGTGTTCTTACAAAAAAAAAAAAAAAAAAAAGTGTTAAAGAAAAATCCAAAAAATTTGTGTTGATTGTTGGATGTTTGGGAAAAACAACCTTGGATTCTTGTTCACCATTGCTGTCTGATTCCATCGAGTACCCGACGTACTGATTTCGTGACTAGGGTTTCGTGGTGAATTTTGGACTGTTTGAGCTTCCTTGGTGACTGGAAATCGAACCCCAGCTGTGTTGGTGGAGACCGATGAAGGTTGGTGGTTCTTGAGTGATTTGGGTTTGTTTGTTGCTTGAAAAATCGAAGTTCTTAAGTTTGAATCGTGTCCGTACGCCGGAAAATTGTTGCGAGTTCGTGACAGTGTACGACACGACCGAGCTGGTTCTTGGCTCAAAGAACTCGACTGAATTCCTCCGTTGTTACTAAGACCGGAGTTGAAAGCAACCCAGATCTGTGAAAGAATTGTGAGCAGTGAACCGAAGCTGTTGAATCCGTACGCCGGAGCAAGGTCACTGTTCCATTGAAGAAGAAAAGGGGTTAAGTTTGAATGTTAAAACCCCAGGTGAAAATTTGTCGGCTGAGAAAAGGAAAGTGGATAAGGTAAAACCCTATCCGTACCAAAGGGGACCACTTTTGTACGGACAAGAGTGGGTGTGATCGAAAAAGATTCCAAAAGGGAATCAAAAGGGTAGATTCTCCTAGGTCCTCACTTTCTTTCGTGTCAAAATTCTGGTTGGTGGATCTTTTGAGTAATTGTCCTACTCAAGGTCGTACCAACTCATTTGAGCTGATAGGAACTCGTGCGAAGGGGTGACCGAAGTCCAAACTTTCGTAGAAATTCTTTTGACTTCCCGAGCTCAGTTAAAAAGCGTCCGTTCCATCGGGTCGAACATCACTTCACTCTTCCCGAAGAGGCAGTGACTATTGTCGAACTTGAAGGATCTTAGAGGACCGATCAATTGGACGAGCCACTGTTAACAAGTCTTTGAGTGATCAAAAACCGAACCCATAAATTGAGTGGACCCGAGTGCCACCCATCAAAGGTGAGGGAGTGTGTGAGGTGATTTCTAACCTTAATCTTTGTTTGATCTTTGACTTGTGCAGGTACAATGGCTGGAAACGATGGCAAAGGTATTGAAAAGCCTGAATTGTCGTTAGCCGATCTCATGGCTGCGATACAAGGCATCAGTGCCGAAGTAAGAGGAGTGAGTGCTCGAGTAGCTAACCTCGAGCAGGGAAACGCGTCCGTGGCCTTGCATGGGTCCGGCGCTGGAACAAGCCAATCCACTCCGATGAAACCTGAGCTGTATGCTGAGCTTGTACGACAACATCAGTTGACAAGTGAAGCAATTCGAAGAGAACTTAACTTGGGCAATCCCCAAACTGCTTATCAAAACTTGGGCATTCCCCGAGGAGAGAGAATACCACCTCCAGCGGCCCGAAGAGATCTTGGAGCTGTGGCCGAAGAGGTTGGTGAAGAGGAATTTCCCGAGGACGAATATGAGCGTGAGCCGCCATTCGCTCAACGAAGGCAAGCTCACCGAGGACGTGGAAATTTCCGAGGTCGAGGCCAAGGCGCAAATGTTGAGAGAAATATTGAGCGTGAGGCTTATGATCGAGAAGATGAGTTTCCCGAGCAGGCTAGAGCTGTTCGAGACTCAAACTTGAACAGTGTCAAGATCACTATTCCACCCTTTAAAGGAACTAGTGATCCCGATGAGTATCTTGAATGGAAGCTTAAAATGGAGCGCATCTTTGAAACAAATGAGATGACCGATGAGAGAAAAGCTGCCCATGCCATTGCTTCGTTCGAAGCCTATGCGTCAACATGGTGGGAATCTGACAAGAGGCATAGAAGAAGAAATGGCTATCCAGTAGTCAATACATGGCCACAGTTGATGAGAGCGATGGATGGTAAATACTTGAGTGCCAAATACAGGCAGACTCAAATGCAAAAACTCTATGAGTTAAAGCAAGGGTCCAAGTCCGTCCAAGAGTACCACGATGAGTTTGAAAAGGTTCGATTGAATCTTGATCTGGTCGAAGACGAAGAGCAAGCCATTATCAGATTTAAAAATGGCTTGGCTAGGGATGTGTCATCTCAGTTGAGACTCCACGTGTACCACACGTTGGAAGATTTGTTTGATGCTGCCACCGAAGCTGAAAAGTTGGTGAAGGACGATAAGGCAAACCGGTATCGAGGAGTCACTACTTCTACTCCTTTGAACCGAGGTAAAGAATGGAAGAGTCCAAACCAAACAAGTGCTAACACTGTTCGAGATTCGAAGAGACCCTTCGAAAGAGGTGTGACCGTTAACCAACCAAGGGAAGTGGGAGGTAAAGTTCAACTCAACTCTCCTAGTGCTTCAAATATTCAGTGTCACAAATGCAAAGGTTATGGTCACATGGCAAAAGAGTGTCCAACTCGCAAAGTTATGCTTCTGCTCGAAGATGGAACCGTCCATGAGCAAGCGAGTGACACCGAGGAGGAAATTATCGAGGAGACTGATCGAGCTGAAGTTGATGATGATCATGAGGCTGCCGAAGCTGATCATCCGGAAATGTTTCTTGTGGTTCGAAGGAATTTGAGCTGCATGACTCTTGAAGAAGAGGACAACCAAAGAGAAAACCTCTTTCATGCCCGATGTCGAGTGAGGGGAAAGGTGTGTTCGATGATCATTGATTCCGGTAGTTGTGCCAATGTAGTGAGCCAAACTTTGGTTTCACAAATGGGATTACCTACGATGAAGCATCCCCACCCTTACAAGTTACAATGGCTGAATGAGTGTGGAGAATTGAGAGTTGTCAAACAAGTGTGGATCAAGTTCAAAATCGGAGAGTATCAAGATGAAATGATATTCGATGTGGTTCCGATGCAAGCTTGTCATTTGCTATTGGGTCGACCGTGGCAGTATGACCGAACCGCTGTTCACAATGGCAAATCCAACACTTATACTGTGAAGCTTGATGGGAAGAGTTTTGTGCTCAAACCCTTGTCTCCAAAACAAGTCACCGAGGACTATAAACGAATGAAAGAATTGAAAGAAGCGGCCAAAGCTAAGCTTCCGATGGGAGCAAAATTGGGGCCCGAAGAGATAAACTCACCGACCGAAGTGAAAGGAATTTGTGCAATCATGCAACCCGGTGAGATCTTACGAGGCAACGACCACGGTCAGATGATGATTTGCCTCGTGCACAAGGGTATCTTTCTAAACTCTAATGATGATTTTTCTAATGATAACCCTTTGCCTTTGTTTGTTCAAAAGGTTTTGCAGGACTTCGAGGACATGTTTCCCGAGGAAATGCCAGGTGGATTACCTCCATTGAGAGGAATCGAGCACCAAATTGACTTCGTGCCAGGGTCTCAAATCCCTAACAAACCTGCATACCGGTGTAATCCCGAAGACACCAAAGAGCTCCAACGGCAGGTTGATGAATTGCTGAACAAGGGCCTCGTTCGTGAGAGCTTGAGTCCTTGCGCCGTTCCTGTTATCCTTGTACCGAAGAAGGATGGAACATGGCGAATGTGTGTTGACTGTCGAGCAGTCAACAAAATAACGGTAAAGTATCGTCATCCTATCCCTCGATTAGATGACATGCTAGATGAGTTAAGTGGTTCTTCATGTTTTTCGAAGATAGACCTCAGGTCCGGTTACCACCAGATCCGAATGAAACCCGGAGACGAGTGGAAAACCGCATTCAAGACCAAATTCGGTCTCTATGAATGGTTGGTAATGCCTTTTGGCTTATCCAATGCACCGAGCACATTCATGCGACTGATGAACCATGTGCTCAAACCGTTCATAAATAAGTTTGTTGTCGTTTATTTCGATGACATACTTGTTTATAGCAGAACCGTGGATGAACATGTCGACCACCTAAGGCAAGTACTTGAAAAGCTTCGAGAAGAAAAGTTGTATGCCAACTTTAAGAAGTGCGCCTTCGGTGTCGATCGTGTAGTCTTTCTTGGATTTGTAGTCAGTGCTAATGGTGTCGAAGTCGACGAATCAAAAGTCGAAGCCATCAAAGATTGGCCAACTCCAACCTCGGTATCACAAGTTCGTAGCTTCCATGGCTTAGCTAGCTTTTACCGAAGGTTTGTTCGTGACTTTAGCACCATAGCAGCTCCTTTAAGCGAGCTGGTGAAGAAAGACAATCCATTTGTGTGGGGAGAGTCCCAAGAGAGGGCTTTCCAAGAGTTGAAGCGGAGGCTTTGTTCTGCCCCGTTGTTGTAACTCCCTGACTTCGGCAAAGCATTCGAAGTCGAGTGTGATGCGTCTGGAGTTGGGATCGGAGGAGTGCTGATGCAAGAATCGAAGCCGATCGCTTACTTTAGCGAAAAGCTTAAGGGTGCAACTCTGAATTATTCAACATATGACAAAGAGTTGTATGCCCTCGTTCGAGCACTCGCCCATTGGCAGCATTACTTGTGGCCTCGAGAGTTTGTGATCCGAAGTGATCATGAGTCCTTGAAGCATCTCCGAGGTCAGGAGAAGCTGAACCGAAGGCATGCCAAATGGGTTGAATTCATTGAGAGCTTTCCCTATGTAATTCATTACAAAAAGGGAAAAGATAATGTTGTGGCCGATGCGCTATCAAGGAAATTTGCCTTAGCGACCACTCTCGCCTCGAGGCTCATGGGATTCGAAAGCATCAAGCTAATGTACGATGACGATCCCAAGCTGAAATGCGTTCGTGACGCAATCTTGAGTGGCCGAAGGGTTGAGAAGTATCAGTGGCACGATGGCTACCTCTTCAAGAATGGGAGGGTTTGTGTGCCAGTGTCATCGTGGAGAGAGCTCCTTGTTCGGGAAGCTCACTCAGGTGGACTGATGGGGCACTTCGGTGTCGATAAAACTCTTGGTATCTTGACCGAGCAGTTCCATTGGCCCAAAATGCGGCGAGATGTGGAAAAGCTTTGCAACGCTTGTCTCGTTTGCAAGAAAGCAAAATCGAAGTCCAACCCTCATGGTTTGTACACCCCGTTGCCTGTGCCTGATCGACCTTGGGTTGATATATCCATGGACTTTGTCTTGGGGTTACCGAGGTCGGGGGGAGGACATGATAGCATCTTCGTTGTGGTTGACCGATTTTCGAAAATGGCTCACTTTATTCCTTGCAAGAAGTGTGATGATGCACAGCATGTAGCTACATTGTTTGTTTCTAATGTGTTGAAATTGCATGGTGTACCTCGTACTATTGTGAGTGATCGAGACACAAAATTCTTGAGTTATTTTTGGAAATGTTTGTGGGGTGCCCTCGGCACCAAGCTACTATTCTCGACGTCTCACCATCCTCAGACTGATGGACAGACCGAGGTAGTTAACCGAACCTTGGGATCTTTGCTTCGGGCAATGACCAAAGGAAAGGTTGGAAACTGGGCTGATCGTTTGCCCATGATGGAGTTTGCATACAATCGAACGGTGCATAGAATGATCAACATGACCCCGTTTGAATGTGTGTATGGCTTTAATCCTTTAATTCCACTTGATTTAACCCCATTGCCTCGAGATTCTGTTCTTGATTTTGAAGGTACTCGACGAGCAGCTGCCTTGATCGAATTGCATGCAAGGGTGAAGAAGAACCTCGAGGAGGCCTATGCAAAGGTTGCCTTAAAGAAAAACAAGGGGCGTAAAAAGTTGGAATTAAAGAAGGGAGATTGGGTTTGGGTTCACTTCCGAAAGGAACGCTTCCCGAACCAAAGGAAAGGAAAGTTGGCTCCTCGAGGGGATGGTCCATTTCAAGTGTTGACCAAGATCAACAACAATGCCTACGTGATCGACCTCCCTGGTGAGTATAACGTGTCCAACACCTTTAATGTTGCTGACTTAGTTCCTTGTGTTGTAGGTCCAACTTCGGAGGATGAGCAAGGCTTGATTTCGAGGACGAAACCTTCTCAAGAAGGGGAGGATGATGCAGCCCGATCACGTGCTGATCAAGTGATCGATCCACCGATGAGACCGATGACAAGAAGCCAAGCCAAGTTGCTGCACGATGTGCACGTTCACTTAGCCTGGCCGAAGGAAAACAATTGCTCCGAAGCTGAGTGGCCGAGCTCAAGAATCGAAGGCATTATCTTCAGATTTGAGCCCGAAGGCAAAGTGAACGAGGACAATGAGCTCGAAGACAATTGAGCGTCCGAAGGCAACAAGTGTGTGTTCGAGCAGACAATCGAGAACCGAAGCCAAGGCTTACCGAAGTCAAAGCCTGCCGAACACATTTTAGTTCAGCCCTGCGTGGCTTAATTCTATTGGTCGCTTGTGACCTTTTACTAGTTTACCCTTAGTAGTCCCTATATAAACCTTATTCCCTTACACTGTAGAAGCAAGTTTTGGGATCATTGAAATTGAATGAAAGTGCCGAGCACATTTCTTGTCTCCGTCGTGAGCAAAACCCCGGTGAGGGCTTTTAAGGACTTGTGGCTTTCGGTTAGTCCGATTGAACATTCCTCTTGATCATTCAGTTTGCAAGAGGCAATGTTCTCTTGAGGATTGTTGCATAGTTAGGGTGATTCTTGTCTCCCTTTTGATCGAGCTTAGGGACAGGTTCCCCTCTGTTCTTTCGAAAGAAGCAAGTTTTGTCTTGCTTTTATCTCCTTCTTTAGTTGTTCTTGTTCCGCGTTTGTGCTAAGCTTCCCTTCGGGAATTGCATTGCACCAATATGGCTAACTACGTTTGATTGTTTCCACTTTGTTGATTTCGATCACTTCATGGTTCACAATTGTCTAATTAGTTTCTCTCTGCTTAGTTAGTTTCTCTCTGCTTTTCCCTTTTTACTCACTATTTTCATGCCTGTGTACTTTATATATATATATGGACTTTTATTGGGTGTGATTTTTTCTTTTATTGAGTAAGCTAAATAAGTTAAACATTTATCATTTTCTACGGCTTGCTTTTACTTAATACATAACTCAAACTATAATGTTTATCTTGTCAAGTATCTCGCACTCATTGATATGGATTACACGCGCGTCGTGCGTGTCCAAAACTAGTCAATAAAATTTACATGAATATTATTATTGTAATCACCTAATTTTGGCACATAAAATACCAAATGCATAAAATAGTAGTGTTAATTTTTTTCAATTTTATATGTATCGTAGCTAATGCTGGGCATTTAATTAGGAGAAAAATACCAGAAAAGTATCAAATATATATTTGTTATGTGCCTAACTATGTCTTTACATTTTGTGATAATCTGTGCACTTGTATAATTTAAGTGTTTAGTTAATTAGTCTATTTGTCAATTGTGTGTGTTATATAATATGTACTTTAGTAGTTTAAACTTGCAATTGGGGCTATTTGTGAAATCCAAAAGAGAGTTAAATGAAGCCCAACATCTCAGCCCACCCCATTTGACCCGTTTAATCTCAGCCGTTCATTTGCTTTGATCCGACGGACCCAAACGCCCATCACTATCACATTTAAATAATTTTCCACTCCCATTCTTTTTCCCCTCACTACATCAGTTAACCTAAAAGACCTAGCCAAAGTCCCTTTTCCCACACCATATTGCCGCTGCCGGCGGCTCCGCCTGATTCCGGCCGTGATTGCGTTAAAAAATACATCTCCCGACACGGTTTGAACCCCTCTGTCCCGATATGGTCTTGGTTTCCACAAAATATCAAGGGATTCTCGTAAATCGGAGTTTGAAGCACGGCCTAGGAACTTTTTCGGTGACCCATTCGTTTTTTTTTTTCGGTGAGACCTTATTTTTAGGGGCTGTCTTCTTCATTCTCTTCTGTTCTTTTCTTTTTCTAGATGAAACGACCCCAAGTGGGATCGTTTCACTTAGAGGAAGAAAGTGACGGATCCGATGGTCTAGATATGGTATCGGGCTGTTCTGTTTCGAGTGGGTGTATCATGCTTGGTGCGTGTGTGTGTGTGACTGTTTGGTTTTGTGGTTTTCGGATGGTGATGATGGTGCAATGACTGGAGTTTGGTGTTTGCTGTGACATTGTGGACGATGGTGATGTGTTGTTTCTGCCTTGGCGCCGCTGTGGTAACGACCTAGTGGTGTCCTGATGTTGCGACCGGTGGAATATGTCATGACAAAGCTGTAACATTGTGGTAGGTGTTAATTCGAAGCAGTGATTGAGCTTTAGGCTAGGCAGTTTGTCATTGATTTAGTGAGGCGACACGATGTCGAGGGTGATAGGCAGTGACGAGGCCTTGGAAGCAGTTCGGGATGGTGTTGATGTCGGGTTCGTTAAATCTGATCCGCAGCTTGTGTGTTGAAGTTGTAACGAGGGTGAGGCGATGATGCCATGGTGTAACACTGTCGGGGTGACGTATGGTGTTGCTTGGCTGAGCATGAGGCATTCACGTTGGCAAAACTGATGGCGACAAGGCGAGGCAGTTGCTGTGACGATGAAGACGTCGAGGGCAGAGATGCTGCAGCTTTGGTGATCGACGGGGTAGCAACAAATGAGCTTTTGATTTGGCTTGAACGATTAGGTGAATTAGTCCTTGTTCTTTCTCTTTTCGTTTATATAGATGGTGTCAGTTTTAAGAATGCTATTGCCTAGAACTTTAAGTGATGGTAAATACGATATTCAAATGTGTGTGAAGTATGACTCTTTCGTTCGAGATCATCTGGAATCATAGTTTTAGTTTGAATTGAAATATGAAATTGATTTTTTCTTTGTTATTGAAAGTTTCGTCTTCTCGTTAATTCATTACTTTTTTTCAAGAGTAAATGTTTATGGTTCTGTTTGTAGTCTCATGTACTGTTGGAAGTTCCATTTCCTCAAGTAAGTAAACTGATCTAGCCATGAGGTTAATTGCTAGGAGATGAATGTCTTAAAGTGTTTTGGTCCTGTTCAAGTGTGAAAATGATGTCCCTTAATTATGTTTTCGTATGAGAAATGCTTACTGTTGATTAGTTAAAGTTGTGCAAATGGTGCGGAAAGTCACTAAACATGGAACCTGTCTAAGCTCTCAATTGTGAATTTGTTGCCTGGTTCATCCCTTTTCAATGCTTGATGTAGTTAGTTTTCTAGATGGGATTCTGGCACTAATTTAGTTAGAAATTAGGAAGTTAAAGTTAGCATAAAGAGTCTAATTAGAGTTTTGTTATGGATTTAATCCCTTTGTTTGTAATCTGAAAAGTAAGAAGTGGGTCAAGTTAAGTCAAATAAGAGTTTTGGCTTTAGTTTTTGTTATTATTTCAGGTCAGCCTTTAGTTCAAATTTTCAGATTCTTTAGCCTTAAAAGTGAGGGAGAAGGAGGGGAAATCTGCCTCATTAATGAGGCAGATTTGGCATGGCCGAGAATGGTAAAAAGTTGGCACCACAGTTTACTCCTCCCTGCCAGTCCCTCCATTTCGAGCAAAGGTTGAACTTTGCATTTATGGCCTAAGCAGATGGTGCAATGCAATTCCCGAAGGGAAGCTTAGCACAAACGCGGAACAAGAACAACTAAAGAAGGAGATAAAAGCAAGACAAAACTTGCTTCTTTCGAAAGAACAGAGGGGAACCTGTCCCTAAGCTCGATCAAAAGGGAGACAAGAATCACCCTAACTATGCAACAATCCTCAAGAGAACATTGCCTCTTGCAAACTGAATGATCAAGAGGAATGTTCAATCGGACTAACCGAAAGCCACAAGTCCTTAAAAGCCCTCACCGGGGTTTTGCTCACGACGGAGACAAGAAATGTGCTCGGCACTTTCATTCAATTTCAATGATCCCAAAACTTGCTTCTACAGTGTAAGGGAATAAGGTTTATATAGGGACTACTAAGGGTAAACTAGTAAAAGGTCACAAGCGACCAATAGAATTAAGCCACGCAGGGCTGAACTAAAATGTGTTCGGCAGGCTTTGACTTCGGTAAGCCTTGGCTTCGGTTCTCGATTGTCTGCTCGAACACACACTTGTTGCCTTCGGACGCTCAATTGTCTTCGAGCTCATTGTCCTCGTTCACTTTGCCTTCGGGCTCAAATCTGAAGATAATGCCTTCGATTCTTGAGCTCGGCCACTCAGCTTCGGAGCAATTGTTTTCCTTCGGCCAGGCTAAGTGAACGTGCACATCGTGCAGCAACTTGGCTTGGCTTCTTGTCATCGGTCTCATCGGTGGATCGATCACTTGATCAGCACGTGATCGGGCTGCATCATCCTCCCCTTCTTGAGAAGGTTTCGTCCTCGAAATCAAGCCTTGCTCATCCTCCGAAGTTGGACCTACAACACAAGGAACTAAGTCAGCAACATTAAAGGTGTTGGACACGTTATACTCACCAGGGAGGTCGATCACGTAGGCATTGTTGTTGATCTTGGTCAACACTTGAAATGGACCATCCCCTCGAGGAGCCAACTTTCCTTTCCTTTGGTTCGGGAAGCGTTCCTTTCGGAAGTGAACCCAAACCCAATCTCCCTTCTTTAATTCCAACTTTTTACGCCCCTTGTTTTTCTTTAAGGCAACCTTTGCATAGGCCTCCTCGAGGTTCTTCTTCACCCTTGCATGCAATTCGATCAAGGCAGCTGCTCGTCGAGTACCTTCAAAATCAAGAACAGAATCTCGAGGCAATGGGGTTAAATCAAGTGGAATTAAAGGATTAAAGCCATACACACATTCAAACGGGGTCATGTTGATCATTCTATGCACCGTTCGATTGTATGCAAACTCCATCATGGGCAAACGATCAGCCCAGTTTCCAACCTTTCCTTTGGTCATTGCCCGAAGCAAAGATCCCAAGGTTCGGTTAACTACCTCGGTCTGTCCATCAGTCTGAGGATGGTGAGACGTCGAGAATAGTAGCTTGGTGCCGAGGGCACCCCACAAACATTTCCAAAAATAACTCAAGAATTTTGTGTCTCGATCACTCACAATAGTACGAGGTACACCATGCAATTTCAACACATTAGAAACAAACAATGTAGCTACATGCTGTGCATCATCACACTTCTTGCAAGGAATAAAGTGAGCCATTTTCGAAAATCGGTCAACCACAACGAAGATGCTATCATGTCCTCCCCCCGACCTCGGTAACCCCAAGACAAAGTCCATGGATATATCAACCCAAGGTCGATCAGGCACAGGCAACGGGGTGTACAAACCATGAGGGTTGGACTTCGATTTTGCTTTCTTGCAAACGAGACAAGCGTTGCAAAGCTTTTCCACATCTCGCCGCATTTTGGGCCAATGGAACTGCTCGGTCAAGATACCAAGAGTTTTATCGACACCGAAGTGCCCCATCAGTCCACCTGAGTGAGCTTCCCGAACAAGGAGCTCTCTCCACGATGACACTGGCACACAAACCCTCCCATTCTTGAAGAGGTAGCCATCGTGCCACTGATACTTCTCAACCCTTCGGCCACTCAAGATTGCGTCACGAACGCATTTCAGCTTGGGATCGTCATCGTACATTAGCTTGATGCTTTCGAATCCCATGAGCCTCGAGGCGAGAGTGGTCGCTAAGGCAAATTTCCTTGATAGCGCATCGGCCACAACATTATCTTTTCCCTTTTTGTAATGAATTACATAGGGAAAGCTCTCAATGAATTCAACCCATTTGGCATGCCTTCGGTTCAGCTTCTCCTGACCTCGGAGATGCTTCAAGGACTCATGATCACTTCGGATCACAAACTCTCGAGGCCACAAGTAATGCTGCCAATGGGCGAGTGCTCGAACGAGGGCATACAACTCTTTGTCATATGTTGAATAATTCAGAGTTGCACCCTTAAGCTTTTCGCTAAAGTAAGCGATCGGCTTCGATTCTTGCATCAGCACTCCTCCGATCCCAACTCCAGACGCATCACACTCGACTTCGAATGCTTTGCCGAAGTCAGGGAGTTGCAACAACGGGGCAGAACAAAGCCTCCGCTTCAACTCTTGGAAAGCCCTCTCTTGGGACTCTCCCCACACAAATGGATTGTCTTTCTTCACCAGCTCGGTTAAAGGAGCTGCTATGGTGCTAAAGTCACGAACAAACCTTCGGTAAAAGCTAGCTAAGCCATGGAAGCTACGAACTTGTGATACCGAGGTTGGAGTTGGCCAATCTTTGATGGCTTCGACTTTTGATTCGTCGACTTCGACACCATTAGCACTGACTACAAATCCAAGAAAGACTACACGATCGACACCGAAGGCGCACTTCTTAAAGTTGGCATACAACTTTTCTTCTCGAAGCTTTTCAAGTACTTGCCTTAGGTGGTCGACATGTTCATCCACGGTTCTGCTATAAACAAGTATGTCATCGAAATAAACGACAACAAACTTATTTATGAACGGTTTGAGCACATGGTTCATCAGTCGCATGAATGTGCTCGGTGCATTGGATAAGCCAAAAGGCATTACCAACCATTCATAGAGACCGAATTTGGTCTTGAATGCGGTTTTCCACTCGTCTCCGGGTTTCATTCGGATCTGGTGGTAACCGGACCTGAGGTCTATCTTCGAAAAACATGAAGAACCACTTAACTCATCTAGCATGTCATCTAATCGAGGGATAGGATGACGATACTTTACCGTTATTTTGTTGACTGCTCGACAGTCAACACACATTCGCCATGTTCCATCCTTCTTCGGTACAAGGATAACAGGAACGGCGCAAGGACTCAAGCTCTCACGAACGAGGCCCTTGTTCAGCAATTCATCAACCTGCCGTTGGAGCTCTTTGGTGTCTTCGGGATTACACCGGTATGCAGGTTTGTTAGGGATTTGAGACCCTGGCACGAAGTCAATTTGGTGCTCGATTCCTCTCAATGGAGGTAATCCACCTGGCATTTCCTCGGGAAACATGTCCTCGAAGTCCTGCAAAACCTTTTGAACAAACAAAGGCAAAGGGTTATCATTAGAAAAATCATCATTAGAGTTTAGAAAGATACCCTTGTGCACGAGGCAAATCATCATCTGACCGTGGTCGTTGCCTCGTAAGATCTCACCGGGTTGCATGATTGCACAAATTCCTTTCACTTCGGTCGGTGAGTTTATCTCTTCGGGCCCCAATTTTGCTCCCATCGGAAGCTTAGCTTTGGCCGCTTCTTTCAATTCTTTCATTCGTTTATAGTCCTCGGTGACTTGTTTTGGAGACAAGGGTTTGAGCACAAAACTCTTCCCATCAAGCTTCACAGTATAAGTGTTGGATTTGCCATTGTGAACAGCGGTTCGGTCATACTGCCACGGTCGACCCAATAGCAAATGACAAGCTTGCATCGGAACCACATCGAATATCATTTCATCTTGATACTCTCCGATTTTGAACTTGATCCACACTTGTTTGACAACTCTCAATTCTCCACACTCATTCAGCCATTGTAACTTGTAAGGGTGGGGATGCTTCATCGTAGGTAATCCCATTTGTGAAACCAAAGTTTGGCTCACTACATTGGCACAACTACCGGAATCAATGATCATCGAACACACCTTTCCCCTCACTCGACATCGGGCATGAAAGAGGTTTTCTCTTTGGTTGTCCTCTTCTTCAAGAGTCATGCAGCTCAAATTCCTTCGAACCACAAGAAACATTTCCGGATGATCAGCTTCGGCAGCCTCATGATCATCATCAACTTCAGCTCGATCAGTCTCCTCGATAATTTCCTCCTCGGTGTCACTCGCTTGCTCATGGACGGTTCCATCTTCGAGCAGAAGCATAACTTTGCGAGTTGGACACTCTTTTGCCATGTGACCATAACCTTTGCATTTGTGACACTGAATATTTGAAGCACTAGGAGAGTTGAGTTGAACTTTACCTCCCACTTCCCTTGGTTGGTTAACGGTCACACCTCTTTCGAAGGGTCTCTTCGAATCTCGAACAGTGTTAGCACTTGTTTGGTTTGGACTCTTCCATTCTTTACCTCGGTTCAAAGGAGTAGAAGTAGTGACTCCTCGATACCGGTTTGCCTTATCGTCCTTCACCAACTTTTCAGCTTCGGTGGCAGCATCAAACAAATCTTCCAACGTGTGGTACACGTGGAGTCTCAACTGAGATGACACATCCCTAGCCAAGCCATTTTTAAATCTGATAATGGCTTGCTCTTCGTCTTCGACCAGATCAAGATTCAATCGAACCTTTTCAAACTCATCGTGGTACTCTTGGACGGACTTGGACCCTTGCTTTAACTCATAGAGTTTTTGCATTTGAGTCTGCCTGTATTTGGCACTCAAGTATTTACCATCCATCGCTCTCATCAACTGTGGCCATGTATTGACTACTGGATAGCCATTTCTTCTTCTATGCCTCTTGTCAGATTCCCACCATGTTGACGCATAGGCTTCGAACGAAGCAATGGCATGGGCAGCTTTTCTCTCATCGGTCATCTCATTTGTTTCAAAGATGCGCTCCATTTTAAGCTTCCATTCAAGATACTCATCGGGATCACTAGTTCCTTTAAAGGGTGGAATAGTGATCTTGACACTGTTCAAGTTTGAGTCTCGAACAGCTCTAGCCTGCTCGGGAAACTCATCTTCTCGATCATAAGCCTCACGCTCAATATTTCTCTCAACATTTGCGCCTCGGCCTCGACCTCGGAAATTTCCACGTCCTCGGTGAGCTTGCCTTCGTTGAGCGAATGGCGGCTCACGCTCATATTCGTCCTCGGGAAATTCCTCTTCACCAACCTCTTCGGCCACAGCTCCAAGATCTCTTCGGGCCGCTGGAGGTGGTATTCTCTCTCCTCGGGGAATGCCCAAGTTTTGATAAGCAGTTTGGGGATTGCCCAAGTTAAGTTCTCTTCGAATTGCTTCACTTGTCAACTGATGTTGTCGTACAAGCTCAGCATACAGCTCAGGTTTCATCGGAGTGGATTGGCTTGTTCCAGCGCCGGACCCATGCAAGGCCACGGACGCGTTTCCCTGCTCGAGGTTAGCTACTCGAGCACTCACTCCTCTTACTTCGGCACTGATGCCTTGTATCGCAGCCATGAGATCGGCTAACGACAATTCAGGCTTTTCAATACCTTTGCCATCGTTTCCAGCCATTGTACCTGCACAAGTCAAAGATCAAACAAAGATTAAGGTTAGAAATCACCTCACACACTCCCTCACCTTTGATGGGTGGCACTCGGGTCCACTCAATTTATGGGTTCGGTTTTTGATCACTCAAAGACTTGTTAACAGTGGCTCGTCCAATTGATCGGTCCTCTAAGATCCTTCAAGTTCGACAATAGTCACTGCCTCTTCGGGAAGAGTGAAGTGATGTTCGACCCGATGGAACGGACGCTTTTTAACTGAGCTCGGGAAGTCAAAAGAATTTCTACGAAAGTTTGGACTTCGGTCACCCCTTCGCACGAGTTCCTATCAGCTCAAATGAGTTGGTACGACCTTGAGTAGGACAATTACTCAAAAGATCCACCAACCAGAATTTTGACACGAAAGAAAGTGAGGACCTAGGAGAATCTACCCTTTTGATTCCCTTTTGGAATCTTTTTCGATCACACCCACTCTTGTCCGTACAAAAGTGGTCCCCTTTGGTACGGATAGGGTTTTACCTTATCCACTTTCCTTTTCTCAGCCGACAAATTTTCACCTGGGGTTTTAACATTCAAACTTAACCCCTTTTCTTCTTCAATGGAACAGTGACCTTGCTCCGGCGTACGGATTCAACAGCTTCGGTTCACTGCTCACAATTCTTTCACAGATCTGGGTTGCTTTCAACTCCGGTCTTAGTAACAACGGAGGAATTCAGTCAAGTTCTTTGAGCCAAGAACCAGCTCGGTCGTGTCGTACACTGTCACGAACTCGCAACAATTTTCCGGCGTACGGACACGATTCAAACTTAAGAACTTCGATTTTTCAAGCAACAAACAAACCCAAATCACTCAAGAACCACCAACCTTCATCGGTCTCCACCAACACAGCTGGGGTTCGATTTCCAGTCACCAAGGAAGCTCAAACAGTCCAAAATTCACCACGAAACCCTAGTCACGAAATCAGTACGTCGGGTACTCGATGGAATCAGACAGCAATGGTGAACAAGAATCCAAGGTTGTTTTTCCCAAACATCCAACAATCAACACAAATTTTTTGGATTTTTCTTTAACACTTTTTTTTTTTTTTTTTTTTTGTAAGAACACTAACAGCAACAAAACAAGACAGGAACACGAAATGGAAAACAAAGACACACCGCACGAAAATAAAGATAACTTGAACAGGATTGGGGTTGTAAAAACAAGCCCAAACCGTGCTCTGATACCAAGATGGTGCAATGCAATTCCCGAAGGGAAGCTTAGCACAAACGCGGAACAAGAACAACTAAAGAAGGAGATAAAAGCAAGACAAAACTTGCTTCTTTCGAAAGAACAGAGGGGAACCTGTCCCTAAGCTCGATCAAAAGGGAGACAAGAATCACCCTAACTATGCAACAATCCTCAAGAGAACATTGCCTCTTGCAAACTGAATGATCAAGAGGAATGTTCAATCGGACTAACCGAAAGCCACAAGTCCTTAAAAGCCCTCACCGGGGTTTTGCTCACGACGGAGACAAGAAATGTGCTCGGCACTTTCATTCAATTTCAATGATCCCAAAACTTGCTTCTACAGTGTAAGGGAATAAGGTTTATATAGGGACTACTAAGGGTAAACTAGTAAAAGGTCACAAGCGACCAATAGAATTAAGCCACGCAGGGCTGAACTAAAATGTGTTCGGCAGGCTTTGACTTCGGTAAGCCTTGGCTTCGGTTCTCGATTGTCTGCTCGAACACACACTTGTTGCCTTCGGACGCTCAATTGTCTTCGAGCTCATTGTCCTCGTTCACTTTGCCTTCGGGCTCAAATCTGAAGATAATGCCTTCGATTCTTGAGCTCGGCCACTCAGCTTCGGAGCAATTGTTTTCCTTCGGCCAGGCTAAGTGAACGTGCACATCGTGCAGCAACTTGGCTTGGCTTCTTGTCATCGGTCTCATCGGTGGATCGATCACTTGATCAGCACGTGATCGGGCTGCATCAGCAGGCCTGTTGACCTTCTCTGAAAAAGCAAATTTGCTTTGGGTCTTGGGTCCATGAGCTGTCCAGCTCTTTACCCCCTCTCTCCTCTATAAAAGAGAGCATTGACTCTCTCATTAAAGGAGCAGATGCACATTGAATGCTGGTATTTATTTTCTCTCAACTACTTTCAAAAATAGATCTGAAGGTAAAAAAAAAAAAAATAGCAAGAAAAAATACTTGAAAAAGAAAGGGAATAGCAAGAAATGGTTTGGGTTTAGGCTATATTTCAAAGGGTGTGCTGTTGGTGGCTGTTTGTTGCTGTTGATTACTTGGGCTGCTGGAGTGGGCCTTTAATTTCCTTGGTTTGAAGTTTATCTACACTAGGTAAACTTTCATTTCATAGTTTATTTCATGAGAAATCAGCCATATTTGAAGCCATTATTTATGAATGCTAAGTTTTATGTTGAATGTTCATTGATTAACTGTTAGTGTAACTTTTAAAACTGAAATTTTTGCGCAAATGACACCATTATGCAATCTGGTACAGATCTGATTTTCGAGCAAAAATAGTGACTGTTTATGCAAACGTGTTTTGGAACAAACTAGAACGTTAGTTGCAACTCCCTTTTGTAAAGTATGCTCAAATCAAATATATAAGTTAGTCCTTTTTTTTATGAAATATAAAAGGTAGAAATAGATTTACAAAAATGTTGACAAATATGGCCAGATCTTGAAATAAATAGATAAACAGGATATATGTGCAAGAGCTATGAAATAAAGAACATCAGCATAACAGTGGGCTAAATAGAATCTTTAATATGGCTAAATGTTGAACAAGTGAGCAAAGGGGACACCTGGTGCAATCCATTTCAGCATATTTAACTGGCGTGCAAGTCCTTTCCTAAATGGGCTGGAAATTTTACAAATCTAGCTCAACCAGTTGCAATCTTTTAACCTTAAGGCCCCAGTAATGTTTAAATAAATTTACTAACTTCTTTTATAATTATGATAAACAAAATCAAAACTTAGGTGAAGGATAAATGAGTAAGCTAAGGGTCATTAGCATTTCAGTCAAATAAATCGATTCAAGTGTAGTTTATTTAAATCGGAAGATCTCGAACGGGTGAAGTGCCTGCGCGACCATATCCGTTTTTAAATAAATTATATTTGTGAATATTGAATCGAGCCGTATTTGAATAAGATATAAATGTGTCGAAAGTAAATGCGGCACATATAATCAAAAATCAAGCTGAATTATGAGTTCAAGTTTGACCAAAGAAAATAATAATACAATAATAAAGAATAAATTTGGAGACTCAAATCAAGGTTGATAAGGTTTCGAACGGGTGAAGTGCCTGCGCGAAAATATTCGGCCGAGTCACTGAAACAAAAAAAAAAAAAATAAATAAATAAATAAAAATAAAATAATAAATAAATCAAAGCGTAGCAAAGGGAAATAAATAAAGGTAGGTACAATAAATATTTCATGTAGCCGGAATGCGTCAATAAAAGCAACTGTGCTCGACACAGGACTCGAGGGTGCCTAACCCCTTCCCAAGAGTCAATCGAGATCCTTATCCGGAACTCTAACGCAGACCATTAACGAGTCATAGGTGTTCCAAGGTACCCTTTTGGGTGACTTGGCACACCTTAAACTTGTCAAGTGGCGACTCCGAATTTTAAATAAACAATTCGTACCTTGAAACACCGTCACTTCCTTAAATGGGAACCCTAACTCGGGATAGCGCCCAATAGCCATAAGCGCTTTCCTAAACCCGAAACAGCCTCTCACAAGCGGGCGCGCGGAAAAAAGGGGTGTGACAATTATTTATTGATTAAAACTAAATTATAAGTTCTTGACTTAATCTATAAAAAAATATGATAGTTAGCACGATCATATTCTTTAATCTAGTATTGAAATATCAATAAATGGAGATCACTATAGGCGTGATATGGGACACTTGCTGAAAGTGTCGGCTCTTTCTCGATCAAACCATAGTAAAATTTAATTAAGCTCAGCTCGACTTGACTTAGTCATAAAGAGGCACGGCACGGCTCGGCTCGATTCGACTCGACTTATTTAGCTTGATTGATCGTGTGGCATAGTTTTTCTCTTGGCACGATTGATAAAAGAGTTCATTTAGCTAGATTGATAAAATAATACATTTAGCTCCATTGGTCATGTAACTTAATTTAGTTCAATTTCTCATGTAACTTAATTTTTCTCTTAGCTCGATTGATAAAAGAATTCAAATAGACCGACTGATGAAAGAGTTCATTTAGCTCGATTGTTAAAAGAATTCAAATAGCTCGAATGATAAAAAAGTTCATTTAGCTCGTTTGATCGTGTAACATTTTAGTTCATTTAACTTAATTTATCTCAATTTGTCTTGTAACATAGTTTTTCTCTTAGCTCGATCGATAAAAGAATTCAAATAGCTCGATAGATTAGTCATTTAGCTCGACTGATAAAATAACTTATTTAGCTCTATTTATCGTGTAACAAAATTAGTTCATTTAACTTAATTTTAGCTCGATTGACCGTGTTACTTTATTTTTCTCTTATCTCAATTGATAAACACAACTCGTTTAGCTCGACTGATCAAAGGGTTCTTTTAGGTCGATTTATTATGTAACTTAATTTAATTCAATGACTTAATTTACCTTGATTGATTGTGTAACTTGAGTTGTTTCTTATCTCAATCAATAAAAGAGTTCATTTAGCGCAACTGATAAAATAGTTCATTAAGCTCGATATCGTGTAACTTAACTTAGTCCATTTAACTTAATTTTAGCTCGATTGATCGTGTAACTTACTATTTCTCTTAGCTCAATTGATGTAATATCTCATTTAGCTCGATTGATGAAAGAGTTCGTTTAGGTCGATTTATTATGCTACTTAATCTAATTCAATGACTTAATTTATCTTGATTGAGTGTGTAACTTGAGTTATTTCTTTTCTAATCGATAGAAGAGTTCATTTAGCACAGTTGATAGAATAGTTCATTTAGCTCGATATCGTGTAACTTAACTTGGTCCATTTAACTTAATTTTAGCTCGATTGATCATATAACTTAATATTTCTCTTAGTTCAATTGATAAAATAACTTATTTAGCTCGATTGATGAAAGAGTTTGTTTAGGTCAATTTATTATGTAACTTAATTTACCTCGATTGATTGTGTAACATGAGTTGTTTCTTATCTAAATCAATAAAAGAGTTCATTTAGCGCAACTGATAAAATAGTTCATTTAGCTCGATATCGTGTAACTTAACTTAGTCCATTTAACTTAATTTGAGCTCGATTGATCGTGTAACTTAATATTTCTCTTAGCTCGATTGATGTAATATCTCATTTAGCTCGATTGATGAAAGAGTTTGTTTAGGTCGATTTATTATGCAACTTAATTTAATTCAATGACTTAATTTACCTCGATTGAGTGTGTAACTTGAGTTGTTTCTTATCTCAATCAATAAAAGAGTTCATTTAGCACAACTGATAAAATAGTTCATTTAGCTCGATATCGTGTAATTTAACTTGGTCCGTTTAACTTAATTTTAGCTCGATTGATCGTGTAACTTAATATTTCTCCTAGCTCAATTGATGAAATAACTCATTTAGCTCGATTGATGAAAGAGTTCGTTTAGGTCGACTTATTATGCAACTTAATTTAATTCAATGACTTAATTTACCTCGATTGAGTGTGTAACTTGAGTTGTTTCTTATCTCAATCAATAAAAGAGTTCATTTAGCACAACTGATAAAATAGTTCATTTAGCTCGATATCGTGTAAATTAACTTGGTCCATTTAACTTAATTTTAGCTCGATTGATTGTGTAACTTAATATTTCTCCTAGCTCAATTGATGAAATAACTCATTTAGCTCGATTGATGAAAAAGATCGTTTAGGTCGATTTATTATTTAACTTAATTTAATTCAATAACTTAATTTAGCTCGATCGATTGTGTAATTTGAGTTGTTTCTTATCTCACTCAATAAAAGAGATCATTTAGCTCAATTAATAAAACAGTTCACTTAGCTCGATATCGTGGAACTTAACTTAATTCATTTAACTTAATTTTAGCTGGATTGATCGTGAATCTTAATATTTTTCTTAGCTTAATTGATAAAACAACTCATTTAACTCGATTGATGAAAGAGTTCGTTTAGGCCAATTTATTATATAACTTAATTTAGTTCAATAACATAAGTTAACTTAAAGTTTTTTCTTAGCTCAATTGATAAAAGAGTTCATTTAGCTCGACTTATAAAATTGTTCATTTAGCTCGATTTCTCGTGTAACTTTACTTAGTGCATTTAACTTAATTTTAACTCGATTGATCGTGTAACTTAATATTTCTATTAGCTCAATTGATAAAACAACTTATTTAGTTTGATTGATGAAAGAATTTGTTTAGGTCGATTTATCATGTAACTTAATTTAGCTCGATTAATTATGTAACTTAAGTTTTTCTTAGTTCGGTTGATTAAAGAGTTCATTTAGCTCGACTGATAAAATAGTTCATTTACATAAATTCATTGTGCAACTCAATTTAGTTCATTTAACTTTAGCTCGATTGATCGTGTAACTTAATATTTTCTTAGCTCAATTGATAAAACAACTCATTTATTTCAATTAATCATGTACCTTAATTTTGCTATTTGCTCGATTGATAAAAGAATTTATTTACCTAGATTGATAAAAGAATTTATTTAGCTCAATTGATAGTGTAACTTAATCTAATTCATGAACATATAATTTAGCTGGATTGCTTAGTCATTAAACACATTAGCTGGATTGCTTGGTCACTAAACATAATTTAGCTGGATTGCTTGGTCTGATACAACTACTTTTATCTACTAAAAAATTTTCACAAAGGAAAGAAAGGAAGATTTCTCATATAGAGTTAACGATCATACAAGTAGTAGAGAAGAAGGATTATAACTACAAATCAAATGATCTAATAAGAAAGTTACAAAGATTTTCGCCCATCATTAGAGGAGGGACAAAAATCTTCTTCTTGTTGCTGCTGTTTTTTCTTGTAAAAGCTAAGGAAGAGCTGCACATGAAAACGCATGGTTTCGCTGATACTTTTTTAAAAGTTTTGTATTTAGACATTGCTATATCAAGAAGACAAGGTAGCGTGACACAACAAAGGAGCCTTGGTTTGTTGGTCAGGTACTTCATCATTGACACAGAAGTCCAATGTTCGATTCCTTCCAAGAGCATAAATTTTATTTTAATTTTTATCACCCTTCTAATACCAATTAGGCGACGCCAACAAAAAATTACTCCCTCCGTCCCAAATTAGTTGTTGCTTTTAGCTTCTTCACGCCCATTAAGAAAATCATTAAATAGAGTGTGTATTTTACTATGTTACCCCTATTTAATGTTTGACTATTAAATTTTGTTGAGAATTTATTTAATTATTAAGGGTATAATTGGAAAAAACTAACAATTTTTGTCTTGAAATCCTAGAGTGTCAACTAATTTGGGACACACCATTTTTCCTAAAACGACAACTAATTTGGGATAGAGGGAGTAACTAATAAGAAAATCAAGTGTTACGCTTTCTTTCGGCAATAAGCTAGCTTTAATTGAATAGATATTCTTCATTTTTAGGAACTTATATTTTTTCTTTGATTTTTAGCTCCCGTTTGGACATAGTTTTTGAAGGCATTTTTTGGGAGTTTTTGGACCAAAAAGTGTTTGTTTATGCTTTTTGAGCAAAACTTGTCCCAAAAACTCCCAAAAATTCAAAAACTGGTCTTGAGCCGTTTTTGGGCCAAAAACTAACATTTACACATCAAATTTTATTTTCATAAAAGATCAAAGGCTCTTTTGAGCCAAAAAATTTATTCCCAAAAAGTATGTCCAAACAGTTTTTCATTTTCATATCAAACTTCATTCAAAACGTGTTTCCTAAAAATTATTTGGGAATCTATGTCCAAACACTAGCTTAGTGTATAGCTCAAACTAATGGGTTAATAGCATTTAACTGAACTTTACGAATTATGTGATCATAAATATAAGTTAAATTTAATATATGGAGCCAATACAATAAATCAAGAAACATAAAAAAGAAAACGCTAATAACAAAAAAAGTTAATAATTTATTATGATGTTTAGAAATCTCCACAAAACTATATGCATTTTACGGCAGTTGACAAAAACCTCCACAAATTGATATAATTTCTGAAGGTCCTCAAAACCTCCCCAAATTGATATAATTTCTGAAGGTCCTCAAAACCTCCACAATTTACATTTGAAAACCTCTATAAAATTATATGCATTTGTGGCAGTTGACAAAAGCCTCCACAAATTGATACAATTTGTGAAGGTCTTCAAAACCTTCACAATTTACATTTGGTAACCTCCACATAATTACACTAATTTATGACGCTTGACAAAACCTCTATAAAGTGAAGCAATTTGCGGAGGTTCTAAAAACCCTCAAAATTTAACCCCACAAAGTTAGCCTTTTCTTGTATTGTTTCGCGCTAATGTGTAATTGTAATAGTTTCATTGTAACACATTAAAATATATATATATATATATATATATCTAATTTGAGATACAACTTAGTCTACTCAGTTTCAAATATTACATATTTTTTAATTTTTTTCTAGGTAATTATTTCCAAACGCCTATAGAGTAAGAAAATTTAAAAATAACCCATATTTTGCAACAAGTTGTAATTAAGAGAAAAAAGAGAACAATATTAGGGACTAGGGGAGTACCTGTGAAGAGGAGGACAAATAAATTTTGCAAGGACTCAAGTGGGTCCATATCCAGTGACATCAAAAAGAACCAATCGATCATCTTCATACCGTTTTTGCAGATTGAGGGTCTAGGACTCTTGGTTTTTTGTTTTTTTTTTTTGTTTTTTGTTTTATTTTGTTAAAAAACCACCATAGGGTTAAGGTAATGACCCTATCTGTTTATATCACTATAAGGACAAAAACAAAAACAAAGTACATGACGAGGATGTAAACCATAGCCTCCATTATATGAACATTCGCATGACCAATCTTTTACTATATATGATAAAAATTGACACGAGGAGGTCTCTTGGGTTTGTTTTACTTTACATTCCATGCCATAATGCATCCTACTCCAAATCTCCAATTTTGATATATTTCATACACATCACAATTTTGTAGGCATTACTTTGTGATTAGTTATGTATAAACTAATATATGACTTATTACACATTAAATAATAATGAAAATATTATAATATCAGTTTAGATGACCGACTGTAAAATTAAAAGCAAATAATAATCCGGTTTAGGTTATGTTAATTTGGCTCATCCATTTGGTCTTATTTGAAAGTTTAGTGTACATGTCAGGAAAAGGAAACAAAATACATTACGAAGAATAGTGGATGTTCCCCAGGAGGAAGTCATCATTACCCCATATGCTTGGAAATAGGCTAGTAGGAAAAATAAGAGCCATCTTCAAAGTTATAGATAGACAAATGTCCATCTTGGCCCATCAACTTTTATGTCCCTAGTCATTACATTGACACCTAACTTTTTCCACTGCAACACGTATTATGTATTATAGAGTATTATATATGTGCAAAGATTAATGATATGTTTGATTCATGGATTATCAAAAAAACAATAAATACTCCAAATAAATAAATTAACAATAATGTATAGTATAAGTTTTTACCGGGGCGTAAGCATCCTATGGAGTGTCACGGGACACCGCTTCTCCGAATTTCTTTACTATATATATGTATGTAAAATATTTAAAAAATCATGATACGCAGTACAAATAAAGAAAGTGATACTGCTTGAAACACCATGAATTAGCAGTCTAGCGATTTAGCACATTGAGAAAGTCTAGAACTATGAGAATTCGAATCCTGCTTATAGCACAACTTAGTTATTTTAATTAAATTTTTTGAATATTTATCATTTAAAGTAGGGATTGAACCTTCAACATTTAGCTAATTTAAGAAGCACGAAACCACTTGTAAATAACAAAAAACTTCTTTAATTGTGACACTGCTTACAAAAAATCATGCGTTCGCTAAATTTTTACTATAATATTCAATAAATTATAACTTTTTATATATGATATTAGCTCATTTATCGCATTACATCACGTTTAGACCACGCAAAACTGACCCAAAAAGAAAACGACTATCAATAACTACATTATTTTGATGACTCAAACCTAAATCTTCTAATCGATCATGGTAGATGAATCCTATCCACTTCACCACACATCTTCTCAACTTGTCTTTGATACTATATTATGTGATACTTTAATACTTTTTAATTAGTTCTAAATAGGTTAGTACCTTTTGATTCTGGAAAATACGCATCTTTTTCTTAAATAACGTAAAGTTAGGCGATCGTCAGGTATAGAGGTGGTATCGCCGCCTTGAAGTGGAAGTAAATTAAAGGCCCATCTCCGGGCTTTTGATAACTTTTGAGGCTAGTTTGAATAAACCTTAGACAAATTTAGCATTCACTATAGCTCCGATTTGAAGAACAATTAAGATAAAAATCTACTGAAGTAAAGGAGAAAACACTAATATATTTTATGCTCCATTCATTTCAATTTGTATGTCATTACTTAATTTGGCATGAAGTTTAACAAAAAAAAATTAAAATTTGTAGTGTATAAAATGTCATAATATTTGTTTGATTATAAGGCATTTATCGAAACATGTGGCCTTAGACATCACATTAACACATCTGTGTGGCTTATATTATTCTTTGAGTTTGTCTAAACTGACTAAACATAAGATATATTCTTTTCAAGTTTTCCGTACCTATTAGGCCACTGTCAAATACCTTTAGCACGCAAGTAGTTTCCTAATGCACTATTTGTGATTTGTTTTGCTAGTGATATAAAGATTAAAATGCAAAGCAAACATACGTGAATCATTATCCATTGAAGTCTGCATCATGTGGTCATCATAATATTGGAAAATTCTACTGAGGCAAATAGAAACATACTAGCACATAGTCAATCTTTATTTAACAAAGAAACTTCAAAAACAAACACTGGTAGTATATGAGTATATCAAATCTTTTTTGATGGGTAAATGGCTGATTGAGGCAAGTAGTTGGTCGCTGTCTCACTGTATACTTTGAAATGAACATAGACATTGTTTTGTGATAAAGTTTTCTATTTGTTGACTTTGACTGGATGATCACTTTTTCTTTTTCCTTTCTCTCTCTTTTATTTTCGTGCTCACGTTTCCACCAAACTGAAAGTTCCTTACAACGTCCAAGTAAACAGCATAAAAATTATTTGCAGATAAAATGAAAATGTGGATTTTTGATTATATGTTCATGAGTTTTAGATCATAATTATTTTAGCTTAGTGAATTTTTAATGCAAATACAAAATTTTAGTGCTTGTGTCGAACCGTAACTTTCACTTGATATAGAAAGAAACGAGGGGAGAGTGTTAGAACAATTCGCAGCAAGGGGGAGGGAGAGTCAAGTGGAGTTCGTAAACCTAAGGGCAATAGCTATCATGTTATTCAAGGAAAAGATAGACAAAAAGGTAATTTTCACTGGTCATCCCTCCCTTTACAAGTGCTCACTGGATGTGAGAGCACCTGCAAATCGACTTGTGGGGAAATACGCAGTAGTATTGAACCCAACTCTTAGGACTGACCTTGAAATGGATATGATATATGATGAAAACCCTAACCCTAATAATATTGTTAACATGAATAGACAACTTAATATTATAATTTGGAATGTTAGAGGATCAAATAATGCAGATTTTAACAGAAACTTTGAGGTTCTTCTGGATATCCACAAACCAGTCGTGGTAGCATTACTTGAAACAAAATGGATGACCTGCGTGTTAGATTTGATTTCACGGATTATGCTGAAGTACCAGCTGTTGGTCGCTCTCGGGGAATTGTGTTGCTATGGAAAACTGACCTTGTTACGGTTACTAATGTCAACATAAATGGTAATGAGGTTCATGCAATGATCAAGGTAAATAATTGTACTACTCAAATTCCTTGGCTTTTTTCTACTATTTATGCAAGTAACTCTTGTACAAATCGTAATATGTTATGGCATGATCTAGCTAGTATATATGATAATTATAAAGGTCCCTGGCTCATTGGTGGAGATTTTAACCAAATTTTATCCCAAAATGATAAGCTTGGAGGGCGCCCTATTATAGCTAGGAATGCAAATAGTTTTTGGAACTGTATCAACTATTGTAATCTTGTAGATTTAGGTTTTAAAGGTCCTAGATATACTTGGTCCAATCATAGCAAAATAAAGGCTAACCTTATTATGGAAAGATTAGATAGATGTTTAGCTAACAATGATTGGATCACCTTGTTCAAAGATGCGTCTATAATTCACTTGCCTAAAACCTACTCTGATCACCACCCTATCCTTATCAGTCTCAATAAAAAACCTTCTAATGGTGGAAAGCCTTTTAGACTAGAAACTATATGGGCTTCTCATCCTGATTTTCGTAATATTGTTAACTATGTCTGGTTGAATAATACCTTCTTTGAAGCCTCTAAAACCTTTGAGGAAGAAATTACCATTTGGAATAAAATTGTTTTTGGAAATATCTTCAAGGAGAAATCTATTCTCTTGGCTAGGATCAATGGCATTCAATCTTCTCCAAATCTTCCTACTAGTCACTTCCTCCAAAATTTAGAAAAGAAACTGGTAACTGACTTTAATAACCTTTTGAAAAATGAAGAAGAATTTTGGCGCCTCAAATCTAGAATAAATTGGTTAAATCAAGGGGATGCCAACACAAAATTCTTTCAGGTCACCACCTTAAATCGCAGAAGGAAAAATAAAATTACTCACTTTCAGGATGATCATGGCAACATTATTTTTGATCATGCTGCAATAGCAAGCCATGTTACCTCCTACTTTGCTCAACTCTTTCATACAAGTCAATTTTCAAGTAATATAAATCCTCTCAAGGTTGAATCTGCTTGGTATAATAAAACGGATCTTTCAAATCTTGATCGTCCTTTAACTGATAGTGAGATCACTCAGGCAGTTTTCTCCTTTCAACCCTATAAAGCTCCTGGTCCAGATGGGCTGCATCCCTTTTTCTTTCAGAAGTATTGGGATATCGTTGGCCCCTCAGTTAAAAGTTTTTGCCACCAAGTTTTCTCTTCTAATACTATCCCCCAATATGCAAACTCTACTTATCTATGCTTAATCCCGAAATTCAAAATGCGGTTAACCTTAAAAACTTCAGACCCATTGGTTTATGTAACACAATTTACAAGATCATTACTAAGATAATCTCAAACCGTATAAAACCCCACTTGGATAATTTGATCAGTCCTTGTCAATCTAGTTTCCTGAAAAATAGAAGAGCTTCCGATAATGCTATTATAATTCAGGAAATCTTAAATAAATTCTCCCACATGAAAGGTGTCAAAGGTGAGATGTTGATCAAAATTGACCTTGAAAAAGCTTTTGATCGCCTTGAATGGTCCTTTATTCATACCACGCTAGCCTTCTTTAAATTCCCTCCTAGAGTATCAAAGCTTATTTTATCGTGCGTTTCATCTTCATCCATATCAATACTTGTCAATGGTTCTAAGACTCCTTCCTTTTACCCTACTAGGGGCATTCGTCAAGGAGACCCCATGTCCCCTTATATCTTTATTCTTTGTCTAGAACTCCCATCAGTTTATATTAATCATAAGGTTGATCTCAACTTGTGGAATCCAGTTAAATTATCACCCCAAGGTCCTGAAATTTTTCATCTCCTATTTGCGGATGATCTTACTTTCATGTCTAAAGCTAATGATAGGTCGGCCATTTCTATAAAAGAAACTTTAGACCTTTTTTGTGATCTTTCTGGGGAAAAATTTAATACCTCCAAATCTAAAATAGTTTTCTCTCGTAATATCTCTCCTCAGATTGCCATACATCTAGGTTCCATCCTAGAAATGAGTATTAGTAAGTCTTTTGGTAAATATCTTGGCTTTCCTATGCTCAATTCTAAACCAAGGCATAAGGATTACCAATTCCTTATTGACAATCTTCAGTCAAAACTCTCAAATTGGAAAACAAATTTTCTAAACATGGCAGGTAGCACTACTCTTATAAAATCTACCCTAAATACTATTCCCAATCACATAATGCAATATCATTTCCTTCCTATCAGGACCCTAAAGACAATAGACAAAATCCAGCGAAATTTTCTATGGGTTACTACTTCCTCGAAGAAAAAGCTCCATCTTATTTCTTGGGATACAGTCACTAGACCTAAACATCTGGGAGGACTGGCTATAACTAAAGCCAAAACGAAAAACCTAGCCTTGTTAACAAGTCTAACTTGGCGATGTTTCTCTTCATCATCCTCCCTATGGGCTCGTGTTATTATTAATAAGTATGTTTTAAATCGTATAACTCAGTCCAAATCTTTTACCTGGCACAATATTTCCACTGTCTGGCCAATTTGTAATGACCACTCTCATTGGATTTTGGGAAATGGTAATCTATATCTTTTTGGAGTCAAAGTTGGCTTCCTAACAGATTCCCCATTAGAAAACTCATTAGTGGTCCCCTCACGATGACTGATATCAACCTTAAAGTTGCTGATGTAATCTCTAATCCAAGTCAGTTATCTTTTGACATATCAGAGAGTATTACTACCTACCTTAATCACCTTCTCCCCAACTCTCAACATTGTGATATAGATTACCCTATATGGAATCTTAATAGTAATGAGCTTTTCTCTATCAAATCCACTTATAATACAATTGAATCTCATACCCCCATTAATCAGGATTTTAATTGGATCTGGTCTATTAATACTCTCAACAAAATCAAATTCTTCCTCTGGCAATGCCTCCACAATAGACTTCCTACTCGCTCTTACCTGCACCAAATTGGTATTAATGTAGATGCCATCTGTCCTGCTTGTAAATTGAATGTTGAGGACCTCTTTCACATTTTTGTGGGTTGCCCTCTTGCTAGGAAATTTTGGGACAGTTGCTCTATCAGTTTGAATCTTTCTAATTGTAAAGATTGGCTGTTCAAACTTAAAGATCTCTCCCCAAATCTAAACTCAACCTATTATGGCTGGCTCGAATTTTTATCTTTTGCCCTCTGGAACTTATGGCTCAACCGAAATAATAACAATATCAATAATTTGGATAAATCCTTAAACCTTGGATATATCCACTCTAAAATCCTATAATTTATTTTCCTCACTAAAAAGGATATCAGAAGTAATCGACATCTTAACATTAGTGTATCATGGTTTCCTCCTCCCCGTGGCACTATTAAACTTAACATAGATGGAGCCTACTCTCAAATTCATAATAGAGCCAGTGTTGGTGGTGTTTTCCGTAATATGAATGGTGATTGGATCCTAGGCTTCCATAAAAAAATCCAGGAGCAAAACTATTTACATGTAGAACTGTTAGCCTTATTCCATGGATTGACCCTAGCAATCAACCAAAATTTTACTTCATTAGAAGTAGAATCAGACTCCACTGACTTATTACGATTAATAGACAAACCAACCCCTACTTATGCTTCTCTTATTTTAAATTGCAGGTCAATGATGATCCAGCTGAACGTGCAAACCATCAGGCATAACTTTCGCACTACTAGAAATTGATTGATTTGCGTCACAGTTTGGAGACGGAATTCCCTCTCTAAAAGGTGTTTGGAGACGGAATTCCGTCTCTGTGCGTCCTTCGCGGAAAAGCGCGTCGTTGGACAACTTGGAGACGGAATTCCGTCTCCAAGCATTAAATTAATTTAATGGTTGGAGAGGGAATAGGAAATTCCCTCTCCAACCATTAAATTAATTTAATTACAATACCATTATCAAATGATTCGCCGACCATGGCTCTTTGCCTTCTTCACAAAATATTTTGATGTCCCAACAATCTGTAAATGAATCAAATTACTTGACCAGTCCGCAAAACTAACCAATATTCACATAAGGGAATCACATAAATCTGAGATCAAATTCAGCAAGTCAATTATGAACTAAACATCATTGCCCCAGTTAACATTTGAACACCCCTAAACCAAATTCAACTTAAATCCCACTTGACAAATTCAGGAAAAAAACACAAGATCCAGATGACGCACCATTAAAGCTCACACCTTTACCTTAAAAATCAAAACCAACATATACATTTTACAAAGATTTCCATTAAAGATCACACTTTAACCTCAAAACACAAAACCCCACACATGGGTTTTAAAACTAAAATCAAATCCCACATACACATTTCACTAATTTGCACTAAAGATCATATTTTTACCTTAAGAAAACATGAATTTTTCAACTAAAACCAAAACTCAATTATACATTACATTAAGATTTATAATCTCTCAATAAGATGTAATGAAATTTATATAAAAAAAAAGAGAGGAATAAAGAAGAATGAAGAAAGAGACCTTAGGAAGAGAAGGATGTTTGGATTAGTGTTTGTTATAGCATCATTGGAGAAAAAGAAAAAGAGAAAGAGGAATGAATATGTAATGTGAAGTGAAGATAGAAAGTTGAGTTTAGAGAGAGAAAGAGAGATGCAGCATTGTATGAATATTGGTTAGTTTTGCGGACTGGTCAATTAATTAAATTTTTTAGGGTTGGAGACGGAATTTCCGTCTCCAACCCTAAAAAATTTAATTAATTTTTTATTCCAACACTGATTGGAGACGGAATTCCCTCTCTAACTGATTGGAGAGGGAATTCCGTCTCCAACTTTTTTGTAGCTTTTTCATCGATTTCTAGTAGTGTCGGCAAGGAAACAGAGTAGCTCACCTCTTGGCTAAAGGAGCTCCCAATCAGTCTACCACTTTTTCTATTCACTATGCAGTACCTCCAGTTTTTGTCCAGCAAAGCTTGTTGGAAGATAGAGAGGGAAATGCTTTTATCATTAGGACTTCGGATAATATTTGTGTTATGTTGTCTACGTTAGGAAATTTGAATGCGCTCAATGCCATTTCTTCCCCTAGTGATGTTGGTTGTAATAATAATAGTAATACGGCTTCCCGTATTAGCCGTATAAACGCTTATTGTACTGTTCCGTAAGCTTTCTAAATATCAAGTCATGTTTCTACAAAAAAAAAAAAAAAAAACTTTCACTTGATATCCACCTAGATGCTTAGTTCCTCAATTGATGTTACTTGATGCAAAATTTAAGAAAGAAAAAAAGTTTTTTTTTTTAAAACCTGTACTACTAAACATACTACTATGAATTTTTTTTGACCATAAAGAATTTTCATATATTGTTAGAATAAAATAAGAAATTTAAAATTAAAATATTTTTGAATATAAGAATGTATTTTTTTTTAAAAAAAACATGTCAACGAAGAACGAGATAGAGGGATTACAAGGTGCAAGAGAATGAGAGCAGCAAGTATGACTTTTTTCTTTTACTCTAGTTGAATTGGCAAATGAAATGAAATAGATTAAGAGCCTGTTTGGCCAAGGTTCTGGGGAGCCAAAAGTGCTTATTTTCACGAAAAGTGCTTATTTTAAAAAATTGAGGTGTTTGGCCAAGCTTCTAGGAGAAAAATAAGTGCTTTTGAGTGGCAGCAGAAGCTGTTTTTCTGCTGTGGAGAAGAAGCTGGAAAACGTAGCTTTTTCCCAAAAGTGCTTTTGAGAAGAAGCAGAAGCTATTTTTAATTTCTATCATTCCAAAAATATCCTTACTAGAATTACTTATATACCTAATTACCCCTATTTATTTTAACCAAATGATTATAATATAAAAATAATACGTTATTTTTTTCCTTATTTTTTCTACATACACCTACATCATTATTATTAGAAACATTTAATCCAATAACATCTTTTTTTTAAGGTATAGATTTAGAATATTCAATTCTGTATGATGTATTTTGAATTTTTTAAAATAAATAATAAAATTAAATATAGTGTTCTGTAAAGTGAATCTTTAAATGTCCATACTCGTAATTTAACACTCAAAAGTACTTTTTTAAAAGTTTGGCCAAACACAAATTATTAATCAACTATTAACAAAAGTGCTTCTCAAATCAGTTGGCCAAACACAAACTGCTTTTCTCTAAAAGTACTTTTACGAAAAGCACTTTTGAAGAAAAACACTTCTCAAAATAAGCAGTTTTTAGAAGCTTGGCAAAACAGACTCTAAAGTAGGTTGACAGGTTTCTTAACGCTAAGTTACTACATGCAGGCTTTATAAAACCTAGTCTGCAGCTCCTTTTCTTCAAAATAGAAATGTAGAGACTCTTTTTCTGGTTGGACGAGAAAAGGGTTTTCTTCTAAGCAGAAGAAACATCAGAAACAGAAAGGCCCATGAACTCGTGAATTTATGGGGTCAAACACTTTACTTTTTGGCTCTTCTGCATTGCTTTGGACGCTGTATAGTTATTGGATAAGGTCATAGTTAGAGATTAACTAAATTTTAGAAATCCTCATATGAACATCCACATCAGTTGTGTTTAAGGTCATAGATGAAACGTTTGCTTACATTTTTAAATCTTACATATGATAAAAGATTGATTATGATTTTTACTAGGTGTCCAGTTAAAGTTTACAATATAAAATTCACATGCGGGGACAACCTCTTAAACCTAACAACATCAAGTTCATGCAATTTCACAAAAGATGACGCCTTCTGAAATATTTTGATTCTTGTAAGTTGTATATATATATATTTTTATACAGCATATCAGCATCACCATAAATTAATGGGTCAATGTATGGGTGTCAAACGGGTATACGGGTTCGGGTTGTAAAATTGTAACCCCGCAGGTTCTGGGTACGGGTTTAAATTACGGGTTTTTCACGGATACGGATTTCGGCTAGGAAAAAAAAATTCGTGCGGGTTCGGGTCTTAGCGGGTAGGGGTACAGGTTCGGGTCTTAACAAATCGGGTTTGGCTACGGGTTATAATTTTATTTTTTAATAATATTATTTTAAATACTTAAAACAAATTAAAAAAAGATTAATAGGAAAAACTCAAAGAGTTACTTTATTTAAGATACTTGAATTATTAAAGTCTTAAATATTAAACTTCCAAATTTAAAAAGTGCAACATCAAAACTATAATGAAAATTCAAATTACAAATTTAAATATGCCTAATTCTTTGTGTAATTTCTTCCATGTCATTTCCATCATGCTTCGGTGTAGGTGCCATTGATGGTGCTTGATCACTTAATAGAATTTCTTCAAGGTTATCATCTTGTTCTAGTGAGTCTTCAATTCCTTGATTTCTTCGCTCCGATCTAATCCAGTCTCGTAAACAAACTAGAACGTCCAAAGCATTATTACCCAAAGAGTGGCGGGTATCACTTAGCATTATTACCCAATTAGTTGTATGCGACGACATGTAATTCAAAATATTTTATGCAGTGAATTAAATAATTATATTTTCTAATAAATACAATCCCATAATTACTTTGTCCGACTCCAAGTAGCTTATTTTCTGAGGTATATATCGAAATTAATAGTTGAAGTTCTATACCATATTAGAGTAATATATATTCAAACTTCAAAGTGTTGATTTATTATGAAATATAAAGTATTTTTTTTAATTAAATAAATAATTTGTTTCTCTTGAACATATTTCACTACTAACAATATGGACACAAAATAAATTAAACCATGAGTGGAAAACTTGTGTATACATTTCTCTCCACGTACAAGTTTTATTACTCAGTTTATTTTAACGGGTACGGGTATATCCATTAATACCCCATTAATTTTAACGGGTCTTATCGGATACGGGTATTTGTTAAGAAAAAAAAACCCGTTCGGGTAGGAGTATTTTAGGGGGTCTACGGGTCCGGGTCCGGATTTTTGCGGGTCCGGGTAGGGTCGGGTTTTAATGAGTCCGGGTTTGGGTTTTGACGGGTAGACCCCTACCCGTTTGACACCCATAGGTCAATGCTTGTCTGGTACTCTGGTTTGAGTTTTATGGGCGTTTGGTCATAGATACCAAAAAAAAAAAAGAGTTTTAATAGTTGAGTTGAAAAAATATTTGAAATTTAAAGTTGTAATTGAACATGTTTATTTGAAAATTTTGGACTAAAAATTTGGTTTTTGAAAACGTACAGTTTCCTAAAAGAACTCCAAAAAAGACCAAACCATTATTCAAGAAGTTTTTCAAAAGAAAAAAAAAAAAAAGAAATACTAATTAATACTACCCAAATGGCCTATGTTCATTCAAAATTTCAACCAAATACTGTCCAAAGCTCTACGAAGAGTTTGTTTTGTACATTTGTTTTTTTTTTTTTAAAAAAAAAAAAGATGAAATAACACAAAAACCTAAGGCTACGGGAGTCGTAGACTTAGCGGTCGTTTGGTAGTCTTCAAAAAGGGTTAATATATGTAATAAAACTAGCATAATTTATTACGATGTTCGGTTGGTCCCAACATAAAAACTTGCACAGCTTGTATACAGAGGCGGACCCAAGATTTTAATTCAGTGGGGGCACAAGATAAAATTGAAGAAAAGAGTATAAAAGAAATTGTAGGAGCTGGGATTCAAACCCAAGTCTCCAGCTTAGGAGCCAACTTTAAACATTTGTGTTACCAATGCACCGAATTAACTTTTGTTCTTTTGGGTGCACATTTAAATATATATACATGTTTTCTGTTATATATACATATATATACGCACAATTTTTTCCGATACCAGCGGGTGCCCGTGCACCCACCCCACCATGTAGGTCCGCCCCTGCTTGTATAACAATTGGTTAGATTTTCGCTTCTCTTCATTGTAAAAAGGGTTAATATATGTAATAAAACTAGCATAATTTATTACGATGTTTGGTTGGTCTCAACATAAAAACTTGCACAGCTTATATAACAATTGGTTAGATTTTCGCTTCTCTTCATTGTTAATACCCGCAAAAAATATTGAGAGAACCTATGTATTATTTTATGGAGAATTGGAGGTGGAATTATAAGTGTATTAGCTATAAAAGTAAGTTCTACAGAGTAGTTGTTAGACCAACATTGTTGTATGGTGCAGAGTATTGGCTAGTTAAGAGCATATACATTAGAAAGATGTGTGTAATGGAGATTAGAATGCTTGAATGAAATCTGAATTAAAATATTGTGATTATAAGGAGTAAAATACATAATTTAAATTACGCAATGCAAACTATTTTTAAATCCAACAAATTGTTCCTGCAACAAAGATAATATCACATAACTAATACCTAAATTGTTAATGCATAACTAATACTAATACTCATATAACTTATTTATGTACCAGACGACCCCTCAAGAATACCGTTCAAAATCTCAGTCATGGTCCAGGGCCTCCAGACTACTTTAATTAATTGCACCAGTGTAGAATCTGTAGGTTACCTTAATTGGAAAAAAGAGGAGAACTTTAATGACTGAAGAGTCGCTTGGTAAGCCGCGTTAAAAGTTAATACATGCACTAAATTCCTCACAAAATTTATATGCAGTGTTTGGTTTGTTTTGCAAGAAGGTTAAAATATATAATATTTTTTTAATACAATAAATCATTCATTAATCAAGATATAATACCTGCATTAATAATACATGCATAGCTAATATATGCATAACTAATACTACATGCATTGCTAATACCCGCGTAAAATTTATCTCAACCAAATGACCAGTGAGTGTTTCTTTCCCTCCTCTTTTTTCGTTCCTATATCTGTTGTCTTTTTCTTCTCTTTTTTATTAAACAAATTTATAAGATATATCCAAGGAGAATAAATATCACTTCCAATACCTAATGCACCCAGTAATTTTCAAAAGAATCTTTAATTTAAAACCATCTGTCCATTCAATTTAAAGGCTTGAATTAAATTAGAATCCTCAGCCCTTTTCGTATTTTTGGTCTCAACTTCTCGTTTCGCTTGCATTTAATGGAGGGCTACATGACACAGTGGAAAGTGGTAAAATAACATATTCAGAACTTTATTAAGTGTACTTACGAAGTCTCACATCCTTTATTTGAGAGGTTTCCATTATCTGGACAGAAAATTTAAAAATTTGGCCTCTTACTATTTACGCCGTGTTAAATGAAAATTAGCCAGCGGCGCAAAACTTTTTAAAGATTAGCCTCATCCAAAAAAAAAAAATCTAAAGTATTTTATACAGGAATTTTGAACTAAATTTCAAAATCTCATTATTTTATACTGGAATCACTTAAATATGAATTCAAATAAAAATATCGAGACTTTGAATATGTTAGTTTAAAGTCATAGTAAAAGATACTGAGATTTTTAATATAAAGCTCAAGGATTTTAAATATGAATCTAGGTAAACAATACTGGGACTTTAAATATGTTAGATCAAAGTCCCAGTACAAAATATTGTGGCAAGAGCAAGACTGTGAGTGTGCGCGCCAATAGATTGAAAGTGTGCGATGATTATTTGGTTATTTAACAATTCATTTAGACACAATGGGTAAAACTCATTAAGAGCATCCAAAATTGACTAGTTATCAAAATTTTGCACAAAAGGTCACAAATTATATGGCCCCATGGGAAATGTACGGAAATAGGATACTTCTAGCGAATTGTCACGGATTTAGTCCCGATAAAAGAAGTCGTACAAAAATGACCTCTGTAATAAAAAAATTCAGGCGATTGATCTTTCTAATTAGCAACACCTGGTGATAGGCAAGAGCTTACCTTTGCTGACACTAGCAAATTTTACTCGATGGGGCTATTTTGTAAGATATTTCTTACAGGGTCTAAATTGTGATGGTGGTGCCAGAAATGTCTATTTCGTGCAAAACAATCAGGGCTACTTCGCTTGGCTGAATTGCACGGGCTCATTTGCAGAAATATGAAACCATAATTAATGGTTTGTCTTTTTGCTCGCACTTAACACCGGTTTTGCAAAATGTCCCCACTAAGTTTAATTATTCCATCTGTCCTATTTTGTTTGTCATAGTTACTGTTTCGAGAGTCTAACTTCTTAAATTTGACCGCATATTATGATATAAAATCTTTAACTTTTCTTAAACAAAATTTATATATTTGAAAACTACATGAAAAGTGCTATAAGTCACAACAAATTACAACTCAAAATATTTATAAGATATATATAAAGATTATGGTCAAAGATAAACTCGTTTGACCCTCGAAATCTAAACTATGACAAACAAAGTGGAACGGAGGGAGTAATAAATTTTGGGCAGAAATATCTTTGCCAATCTTATGGCATGGGGCCAACACTTGCCATTTGACCCCTCTTTATTTGTCAATACGTGTCCCTTGAAACCTCTTGAATGTCATATTCTCTCAAAATAGTATTGTCCGGGCTGCATTTGGTCGTAAGTATTGTCTAAAGGCAACACTTGCCCCTTCCAATATCTTCCTACATTCTCTCCGGATAACTTAAAGTGTTGCCGACCTCTTGCTAAAAGACAACACTTGTAAGTTAGTAACTTGAAGTGTTGGCCCAGTGCCACATAGGGTATTTTTAAATATTTAAACGGGCGCAACTCTCAAAACCACTCACTATGGAGGGCAAACTCTCAAAACCGCTTGCTATGGATGTCAAGAACCAACTTACTATTTTTAAAATCAAGTTTAGTGTCAATTTCACTTCAATGTTTCTTATTTATCATTTTTATGGCTCAAAGTTTTCACTACAATTATTTTTCCTTAGTTCTAGTATGGAGAATGTTTAGACTTTAGAGCATCACTAAAGTTCACAAATTTTCTTTAGAAGTTTTGACATAGGAAAAAAGTCCATACTTAGGTTGCCGGTTAAAAATTACTCCTCATCTCGATGGATTCAGTTACAACATACCTGCATATTTTAATTCGACATAATATTTTAATTATACCGTACACAGTATGCAACTCATTTCTCTTTCTATGCTTTGATCAACTCTCTTTCTATTTAAATACCATAGACATGCAGAAGAAAGGTAAAAAAAAATTTATGAGTTGCACCTAATCCTTTGTCGCAGTCATAGTACGGACGCTTTACTTTGCCCCTTAGTAAGGCACCAAAAGCTTATTGTCTCCTGTGTAAATAATAGCTGGCCACTGGTCCTATCGAAATTATTTCTAAATGTTTTTCCTCTCCACTGCTCCATGTAGGGATGACAATTGGGGCGGGACGGGACAGGGCGGGGCAACTGTTAAACGGGGCGGGACATAATTTTGTTTAGAATTTTTAGGGCGGGGCGGGGCAGGGCGGGGCAATATAGAGGCTCAATAGTTTTACTTGTTCTTTTTCCACTTTTCTTATTTCATGATTAAGTTGAGGAAATAATGGAAATATTGTTCCACTATTGACTATTTAAGCTATTAATACTTTTGAAATACTACAAATTTTTTAAAAGCTTCAATTTCTTCAAGTAACTACAAAATCATCAAATTTGAAAATTTCAATAGAAAAAAGTTAGAGATATGTTAAATGGATAAAAAGTTAAAAGAAAAGTTCAATTTTGATGATAAAAAAATAAAAAAAATAACTTAAAATGTAATTTAAGTGAGGCGGGGTGGGTCAAAACGGGGCAGGATAGAGCGGGTCAAATGAGGCAGGTTAGGGTGGGGCTGAAACTTGACAAAGATCAAATGGGGCGGGGCGGGGCGGGCAAAACTTTGGCAGGGAAGGGCTCAACCCGCCCCGCTCCGTCCCGCCCCATTGCCACTCCTAAGAACAACAAGGCAAGTCCTCCAACTCTTTTTTAGGATGATCAGGTAATTCAGAAGCACAATACGTCATGCATCTATAGAAAAGTAAACGAACAAAGGCAAAGCACCAGGTAACAATTCTTGGTTCAGAATGCGAACAAGAACCAGCATTGCTAATACCAGAAATACGTTTTTTCTTCCAATAAACTGCGTGCAAGAAGTGGGCAAAGATATGGAAATATGTGATGCAGCCCAGCAGAATAAGGACATGCTCAAATTTGAACTCCAAACGGTGGCTCAAGGCTGCTTCAACTATCATAGGGGTGGCCTCGACCACAAATTTTGCCTTGGCACCAACACTGAATAATTCCCTACCAATTCCCTCGGCCAATTTCACCATAAAGGTGTTGGGAGTTCCAGAGCATGAGGAATGGACTTGCATTCCCTGGACCACCTCGTATTCGGCGCCTCCTCTGGCTGCTTGAAGATAGGTGATACAATAAAGGCCCCTGTAGAAACCAATAAAAATAAAGACCACAGTGGCTTTTCCACTAATCCCATGGTTTAAACAAGCAGAGCAAACCTATTGGATTCAATTCTTTCGTGGATTCATGAAAAAGCAAACAAATAGCTACATATTGAAGCTATAATCAGGAGCAATTTTCTTATTCAACTAAGCTTTTCTTTGTTGCTAGATAGAGAAGACACACGTGGAAATGTAATCACCCTTATGCATACTTTGCAATGTTTCATCATTTTATTCAAGTTTGAGAATCCTCAGAGCAATAACTCTATATTCGCATTGTAAAAGCTCAACTCATAGTTGCATTCATGTAAAGAAGTACTGTCAGATATTAAAGCTTCTAAAACCTAGTGTCGTCTATCAAGAGTTCTCACAAAATTTCAGCCTACATTAGAAGCTCCAAAGCTGTCATATTACATATGTCTATTCCCACAAATATTTCAATAGTTCATATTAAGTCATTATTCTTGTTTACAGAGATTCAAATTTTAAAGAGCGGCATACGCCAACAACAAAAAAAAAGTACTAACAACATCTTCACTACGAATCAGCTGTAGAGAGAATTTTAAAGAAAATTAAATTTTACATGAGAAATGTATTCAAATGGATCTTATCTGTATCATATTTCCCCACGTATATCAGGCACTAAGTTTAAATGATATTTATCCCCACAGTAATAAAGTGATCATATATGTGCAATTATGATAAACCAAGTTTTACCCGCAAGGGTAGCTGAAGCAAGTGGTTTCTCACATGAAGACTTGAGTTCAAACCTCCTTGCCAACTGTCTTCTCGGTTGGAGCCTATAGCCCAACCTCTTTGTTTGAAGCTTTGCCAGGAAGCTTGTCTATGGTTCGAAGCGCCGTGTTCCATCCGGCGCGAATCCTCTCCATAACTAGTATAGTGGACAACTCAGTTCCAACAATGCACTTCTCGGCACAAAATACCTTATAGTTATTATCAAGTTACTAAAGAGGCATTTGACCAGGCTTTTTAGACGTTTCATGATTAAACCGAGTAGCGGCTATGAAAGAGTCTCGGGAGCCAGAATGCATGCCAGTTTCATACGACCTGGTAGTAGTATGGAAGTCACAATAGTTGTAGCGGAGTAAGCTAGGATCGAGTGACCCAACTTAACTTGATGGCAAGGTCGACCATTTGGACGGACAAGTGTAGACTATAGCGGAAAGGCAGGGGAATCCGGAATCCTTGGTCACCAGACGCTCGATAAGTACCGCATCTAGGAAGGGATGGTTCTTTCATTCCATTCAACAAGATCTGTTCGGATCAGATCAGGATGAATGGGATTGATTTACCTCTCCTGTATGGTTTGCATGATATTGCATCAGGAGCGGAGTTTACCTAGAACGCACCCAAAAAACAACGGTTGCGGGTTCCCTTGTCATAAAAATTATGATGTACCAAGTTCTATACAACATATAAGCATGGTATTTGAGTAAATGATATGTAGTTATGTACAATGACTTCATAATTAGGGTGCAATAGGATATTTTGAACTTCTATCACTTTGGAAGCTACAGCGTCGACGACTTATGGGCAATGTCAAAAATGAAAATGAGGATCTCGGCTCCTATTAGTAAGAACAAAAATCTTGTCAAAATAGAGATCTCACTAGTCCACAATAGTTGTCTTCCTCTTGGGACGAAGAGGAGCCTCAAGATCGGACATTCTGGAAGAAGAGCCCAGACACAGCTGCAACAAGGACGGAAACAAGTTATGGACTATAGACAAGAATGCAAGTCCGCTTATTAAGATTACAACTTTAGAGTTTGACACTAATCTAATAAGGCTGGAGAATGAAGGGAAAGCAAATCATCAATAACATCTACCGCTAATCCATGTTCTACAATGTTTTAATAAATCATATCAAGCATGAATTTGCATTAAGACATCTCAATCATAAACAAGTGATTATTAACATTTTGTGAAAAGGAAAATATATACTAGCCACAAATGAATCTTGAGTTAAACTGAATGGAAGAAAACATCGGTTAAACAAGAGTGTCAGCTCTGCCTCTGTAGACACAACAATGTCCTAGAAGAGAGCAAAATTGCAGGGACTAACAAGGCAAAATGAACCCTTAATAATGGCTAAGAAAAGGAAATGCTTACCTCACACGACACAAGCCATCTTACTTCTAGTAAAACGGGAACCTATGTAATATTGCATGATCCCATTAATGAATTATAATGTCATCGAAAGTCAACATTACATCTCGAACTAACATCACTAGGCAATAAATGAAATATTGCATGATCTCATTAATGAATTATGATGTATTCGAAAGTCACCATTACATCTTGAACTAACATCACTAGGCAATATATGAGATGAAAAACGGCGTTCAAGGTAGTTCATAACCTAAGTGGGAGGGCCCGTTAACTTTCCTAAACTCTGAAGAGACGAGTAAAAGACATAGCAAATAGAATAAACAACAAAGAACTTACCAAAAGCATCATCTATTAAGATCTGCACTACATTTTACTAATAGGTAAATAAATGAACACCAGCATAGCAGGGCCCTTCTCATGATTCTTTTGGTCAAATAATTCCATCCACCTGCTTATAGTTCCAAAGAGTCTAGATCTAGTGAACATCACTTGAAGTGAATCCAAAACTTAAATCCTCAAAATGGCATAGCTTATTATAACAGATGAGTCTTAGTAGAACTTGACATCACCAAGGATCTTCACCATTTGTGTGGACCCCGCGCATGAGGTGATCATCAAAATATCATAATGTAGTTATGTAATTAGTATTATCTCAACCATAGGAGTTAAAAGACACCTCTTTAAAATAAAACAAGCTGTTTATAAATCATTGGTCTGAATCGCTCAAATCTTGAGACTTGGGACTCTCCCCTCCCCATACCCCTAACTTTTGGGCAATTACTCTCAAATATCAGGTCCACATTTTGCATCCCATGCATCAGCCAGTAATTGGTCGATCTAGCATATTATCAATAGGTTCAACTTAACCCAGTGTTCGACACTAAGCATAGTTAGATAGTACCACCAGCTACTACCAATATTCAACTATTTGTTCATAATTTCAAGTCAAGAAGGGCAATCCTAGAGTAAAAGGACTTACTGCCAGATTGACCATCTTCAGATATTGGACATGGGTGCCTAATTAATCATCTTCAAAATTGCGACAACCACCCTCAAGCTCCACCTGCTCTTATGATAAGAAACCACCACAATGATGCAGAGAGGAGAGGCACACAAAGGGAGAACATGTATATTTACCTACTAGCCAAGTAAAGCACTGAACAGTGCAAGGAGCAGAGCTTCTCCAAACCTGCCTCCACGGCCAAAGATAATACTGATGCGAATTTTTGCTCATACAAACGGTGTTTCGTGGTTCTCTATGTGCCCAGTCAAATGGATGTTTGAAATAGAGGGAGTAAATAATTATGACAAGAGGAACTCAAGAGTTAACTACTACTTTCCCAAGAGTAAGCAAAGGAAACAACAAATAAGAATGCTCAAGAAACATGCACAAATTATAATTAAAGTTCGCTCCATGTCATGCTTAATTACATAACTGATACTCTTAAGTTACTGAATGTCTGAATCATGTTTTATAATAAAACGTACTCCTGACTGTAAACACAAAGTCCTCTACGGGCACCTTGAGATCAACAAGGCAAGTCCTCCAACTTCTTTTTAGGATGATTAGGTAATTCAGGAGCAGAATACGTCATGTATCTATAGAAACATACACCAAGGCAAAAGCTCAAAGCCAAAGCACCAGGTAACAATTCTTGGTTCAGAATGCGAACAAAAACCAGCATTGCTAAACCCAAAAATACGTCTTTTCCTCCAATATTACGCTGCGTGCAAGAAGTGGGCAAAGATATGTGAGCATTACCCACATAGGGAGGCCCTGAAAGAAAAACATATGTGAGCATCTCATCTCAATCAATAAGAAAGTGAACAAAAAAGACTTAATTACCTTGTGAATGACCAATATGGAAGCGGGATCCCAACCATCTTCAAAAGTGAAACCACGCCATTCAACTTCTCATAGGTAACCATCGCAATGCTGCCGCTGAATATGTTACACATAGATACAAGTCTGTCTCCTATTGATTTTTTAGCTGCCGTCGAATATGATAAAGCTAATCACAAAGACACCAACTTTAAATTAATTAGACCTAACAAAGTAGAAATAGTATACAAGGATGATATGTTCGGTTTTAGGGTTTAAAGACTGAAACTTTATAGTACAAATTAGTAATCCTTTAAGTATAAAAGATTTATTTTTCATTCTAATCTATGTAACTATAGTACTCCAATCACACGAATAAACAAGAACTGATACTATTCATGAACTAATAGAGGAGAATTACAGAGCCGCTAGACAAGTAAGAAGGAGAACAAGAATTAGATAGAAATGGGGACGAGAGATAGACTGATACAGATGAGGATAAGAACAGAAATATAGAGTAAGGAACATCATAGCTCCTTTCCTTCTACTATTGCATTGCTATTTAACTATTTGTCTAACTGAGTCCCAAATATAGTTTGCTAAAGTTCCAAATATGCCCTTCAATAAGCTATTTCGTTCATAACAATACCCGCGCTCAATAAGAACCTTGTCCTCAAGGTTCAAGTAAGGTATGTGAGTTGAAAATTTAGATGTCCACCTGGGTCGAAGGGAAATTTTAACACATCTACAATAAGACTCATCATATTTTCGTCTAGCTTCGCATCAGGAATTTGGTTTAGTCCTTGCACCGCTAGCAGTAATGACAGACATATGTACCCCACAACAACAGCATCTATATTGTGATGGCTTGGAGATCTTTCCACGGTTATCTTCACTAGGAGCTGCTGATTGAGTACATTAATGGACCAATTCATGGTCAAGTCATACATTGAAAGTACTACGAAAACCTCAGCTTGCATTATAAGATGACTTGTGGTTTCAGTTGCCTTTACTCTAAAGTACTGTTTATCCTTCACAAGGGGACCCGTGGAAAGCTCTACTCTGCTTAAAATCTCATTAGCCCTCTTCACATATAGCTTAGTGATTTCCTCCACCACATACTTGATAACATATCCCCCAATGTATAGAAGGAATAAGGATTCTTACCTATCTCGTTGTTCAGGGTTCACACTAGGAAGAGTCTGCTCTAGTTCTTTCACATATGAAGAACAACTATTCAAGTCTTCTGCAATTTTGGAATATGACCTCAAATGTTCAACTATGAACAACGCCAATTCAATGTCACCTTTATCTTCCTTCAGAAACACACCACAAATATTAACTTCATTTGCAAAAATTGAACAGCTTTTATAACCTGGCAAAACATAATTCTTTGGCACTAAGAACCACAGATCTGTTTTACTCCTCAAACGAATTCCTGGATCGCACACAAAAATGGCTAATGCCAAATCTCCAGCTGGGACAAGAAATATGGAAGCACCAGGATCAAATGAAAATTGAGTCGAAAATTTTTGATCATTGAAGGTGGAAATTTTATTGTGTAGATACTTGTCAATACATCTAAGTCCCAAATCAACCTCCCAAAGCATGATAATGCGAATATTTGCTGGAACAGAGGAATTCTCTTTATGCACACTTTAAACATAGAATTTGAATACTCGAATAAGCCAAATGCTCCAGTAAAGCCCAGCAATAGTTTTGGCTCCAGGGTCTCTATATGACCATCTAGACATGTTGTCTTGGAACTGATTCTTGAAACCCATACACAAATAACCATCACTATTCGATAAAGTGTAACAACGAACAGAATCAGACCTGGATCGAATGGAAAATGATGCAAATTACAGTGCTTGAAGGTGGTATCAATAGGACATTCTGGCGTTGTAAAGAGTTCCTGTGACATGTATAGAGCGACGTCCTCTTGGACATGTATATAGATAATTTTTCTGTTCAAAATCTCATGTCTGCTTGGAAGTTGTAAGCTTCTGAGAGCATAGCAAAAGGAAGTAAGTGCAATAAGTCCTGTGTCACATCCCGATAAAAAATCCCACAAGAGCATTTTGGACGCATCTTCTAATAAGTGTACAGGAAGCAATTCCATAATAAATCCTTTTCTATTGTAAAGATTCCAACAGCGACTAGATTGCATATCTCATGTAGCCATGTCTTTAATAGGTAAAATGCAATGCAATGTAGAGCACCCGTGTAACTTCTAACAGTAGCATAACCAACTAGAACTTCGTAAGCATCATAGATTTCGTGGTGCAAGCTAACTTGGTAGCTTAGCAACCGAGGTCAAGAACGGAAAGTAAAGATAAAAAGCTTGACACAACTTTTCTTGCTTGAACGGTATCGAGGAACTGGTCTCGGTACGATTCAAGTAGAAGTAAAGAGCACCTAAGCTATGTAACAATCCTCAACAGAACAATGCCTCTTGCAAACTGAATGATCAAAGAGGAATTGTTCAATCGGATTCACCGAAAGTCACAAGTTCCGAAGGACCCCATCGGGTTTGCTCACATCTGAGTCAATAAAGAAAGTGCTCTCGACTACTCTCATTCAATATTCAATAATCCAAATCTAGGTGTCTACAAATGAAATGAAATGAGGTTTATATAGACAATACTAAGGGCAAAATTGTAAACGGTCACAGGCGACCAATAAGAATAAGCCACGCAGGACAGAGTAAGTTAAGTGTTCGGACACTCTTTTGGTCTCGAACACTTGAGCTCGAACTCTTGAAATCGGACGCTCTCTCTTCGGTTGTTTGCTTAACTGTTCGGCGTCAGTGTTTGAGTGTTCGATTGCATTAGAGCTCAAACTCTTGAACTCGAAAGCTCTCTCTTCGGTTGTTTGCTTTAATGTTCTACGCCGATGTTGAGTGCTCGGTTACTTCCTTCTTCGGGCTCGAGCTTGTAGATTTCGAATCTTGCACTCGGCCACTCCATTTTCGAACGGTTGCTTTCTCCCGACCACGCCAATTGAATGTGAACATCGTGCAAGAGCTTGGCTTGGCTTCGTGTCATCGGCCTCGATGGATTGAACACTTGATCAGCACGGGTTCGGGCTGCATCATCCTCCCCTTCTTGAGAAATTTCCGTCCTCGAAATCGAACCCTCTTAAGTCTTCGATGCTTGGCCTACAACACAAGGAGTTAAGTCAGCAACATTAAGGTGCTGGACACATTATACTCACCTGGGAGATCGATCACATAAGCATTGCTGTTGATTCTGCTTAGCACTTGAAACAGGCCATCCCATCGAGGAGCCGACTTTCCTTTCCTTTGGTTCGAAAATCTTTCCTTTCGGAGGTGAACCCACACCCAATCTCCCTTCTTTAACTCCAACTTCTTGCGCCCCTTGTTCTTCTTCGTTGCCACTTTGACATAGGCTTCCTCAAGATTCTGCTTCACCTTGGCATGAAACTCGAACAAAGCAGTGGTTCGGCGAGTACCTTCAAAATCAATAACAGCATCTTGAGGAAATGAGGTTAGATCAAGTGGAATTAAAGGTTAAAACCATACACACATTCGAACGGAGTTATGCAAATCATTCGGTGCACTATTCGATTGTATGCGAACTCCATCACGGGCAAACGATCAGCCCAGTTTCCGACCTTAGCTTTGGTCATAGCTCGAAGTAGAGCTCCCAAGGTTCGGTTAACTACCTCGGTCTGTCTATCAGTCTGAGAATGGTGAGACATCGAGAATAGCAGTTTGGCGCCAAGGGCACCCTATAAACATTTCCAAAAATGACTTAAGAACTTCGAGTCTCGATCACTCACAATAGTACGAGGCACACCATGTAATTTTAACACATTAGCAATAAATAAAGTAGCTACATGTTGTGCATCATCACATTTCTTGCAAGGAATAAAGTGAGCCATTTTGAAAAAATGATCCACGACAACGAAGATGTTATCATGTCCTCCCCTCGACCTCGGTAACCCCATAAAAAATCCATAGATATATCAACCCACGGTCGATCAAGCAAAGGTAATGGAGTATACAAACCATGAGGGTTGGACCTCGATTTAGCTTTCTTGCAAACGAGACAAGCATTGCAAAGCTTTTCCACATCTTGTCGCATCTTTGGCCAATGGAACTGCTCGGACAAGATTCCAAGAGTTTTAACGACACCGAAATGTCCCATCAAGCCTCTAAAGTGAGCTTCTCGGACCAAGAGCTCTCTCCACGATGACACTGGCACACAAACCCTCCCATTCTTAAAGAGGTAGCCATCGTGCCACTGATATTTCTCAACCCTTCGGCCACTCAAGATTGCGTCACGAATGCATTTCAGCTTGGGATCATCTCCGTACATCAATTTGATACTTCTGAATCACATGAGCCTCGAGGCAAGACTGGTCGCTAAGGCGAATTTCCTCGATAAGGCATAGGCCACAACATTGTCTTTTCCCTTTTTGTAATGAATTATATAGGGAAAACTCTCAATGAATTCCACCCACTTGGCATGCTTCGGTTCAATTTCTCCTGGCCTCGGAGATGTTTCAAGGACTCATGATCAATTTTAATCTAAGTTGCTTCGATACGGCAGTTTAGGTGCCGCACCCCGTGTCGACACGACACTGGTGCGGGTGCTGGTATGGGATCCGCACCGGATCCGGTCAAACGATTTTGGGTACTTTGACCACGAGCGACCTGAAAATTCGAAACAAGATACAATTTGATTTCGGAAATTGGAAGCAAAACTAGGTAAATTTGAAGAAAATGACATACCTTATATGTTCCTCGATATAGGAAATCAATTCTTTACCTATCTCCTTCATTGCTTCTTCTCTTGATCAGTAATTAACCAATAATTGTTTCAAATTTGATCGACATTTTGGAGGCGGCTCAACAACGGTAATATGTAAAGAGTGTAGGTGGACGACGGGGAGAAATTTTTTACTCTAATCAATGAATTTCGCAATGTCGAGCGAGAAAATAATTCAGCTTTGTAACAATGGCGTTGAGTCGCCGATGGAGAAGTCAAGCAGATCGAACATCGAACAGGAAATGAAAGTCAAAGACTCACACTTATCTCTTTATTTATGTTTACTTTGTTTAGTGGAGTAGTATTTTACTAGTACTATTTTATTTACCCATTTAATATTTGGTTTGTAAGTTTGATAGTTTTTCAATTAGTAGTGTTAACTGTTAAGTATTTTTTTGTGTAAAAGTATAGTTTTAGTAAGGACATGTGTCATTAGGTTAACAACTTAACATGAGGTGTCTAAATTAGCATGATGACACGACCCGGAATCCGATTAGGCCGTGCGGGCACCCGACATCCTCCCTTAGACCCGTCAGGCGAACCCTTACCAATTACATCAGAAAAATAAATATAACAATTCACCAATAAGGACAAGACTTAAAAAAATCACAGACATACTGATACCTCTGAGCTGTAAAAAAGAAGTTACAACTGACTACCCAACATACTAGGTTTAGGACTATCCAGAATAGACATCTAAGAGTACAAACGAAGACAGATACCTCCTAAAGGGAGCAAAGTACAACTGGAATAATAAACATAAAATTGGTGGCCATCCGGAATAAAAGCTGGCTCACCCTGACAGATGAAGTCGTCTTCGCTCCTTCACAACGTGGCGAACTCAATCCTAGAATGAACCTGCCGAAACGAAATAGATAGACAAGAAACAAACAACAAACAAGGGTGAGTCAAAAGGACTCAATAAGTGGGGTAGACTAGCCACCTCAAAGACTAGGATAGCTAGCCAGGGAGAAGAAAAAAACAGATAAACTAAATCCATCTTATTTGAACTATAAACAGGCAAAGCCAAATAATAACTGAAAACATGTATGGAATCATAAACAGCCAGGGACATAAGGTAGACAAAATATATGGATATCCTGAACATGTCGACAATCAGAAATACATCCTGTTGCGGCGTGCAACCCGATCCATATATTCATACTGTTGCGGCGTGCAATCCGATTCGTATATTCATACTGTTGCGGCGTGCAACCCGATCCGATCCATGTATTTATATTGTCGCGACGTGCAACCCGGGATACGAGCCAGAAATATATAGACAAACTGAGATACGTTCACAACATGGTATACATACCGTATATATAAAACACAACACGATAGTCACACAATAGTCAGAACGCGGTGCAATGAAATGAGATGAATGCAGTATGATGCAATGGTGTCACATGTGCCAAATAGATGGAGCGGAATCCTCCTGCTCCGGGGGCGGAATCCTCCTACCCTCAATATAATGCAATAGAGCGGAATCCTCCTGCTCCGAGGGCGGAATCCTCCTACCCTCAATATGATGCAATGGAGCGGAATCCTCCTGCTCCGAGGGCGGAATCCTCCTACCCTCAATATGATGCAATGTGCATACGAATGCAACATGATGCAATAATAACCCATCACCAGAGCGGGACTCTCATCGACAGCTGGAAAGTATATACCAACTCACAGCCAAAGTACAATACTCAGATTCTCAATGCAATACCAATAACAGGACATAACATATAATATAGAATATAAATCCAAAGCTAAGGCGTAATGAGTACGCCTATCGGCAGCTACACACGTAAGAAACACGTGGTAGAAAATCCACGAGGCCAGGTGCCTCCAAAGAAATGTATATAAACACTTACCTCTTCCAAAAGTTAGCATTGCTAATCAATAACCGCTTTTATCCTTTGGTTCCATTGCCAAACGATCCCACTGTGTTCAATAAGCAGAAAAATATATCAAATTAGGCTAAAGACTTCATTCCTCACATCTTAGGGGAATCCAGGTAGGAACCTGATACCCTATTCGCATACGCAATACGCAGGCCAGGCCTATGTACAGGGTTTAAGGTAACGTAACCAAATCCTAAATAAATTACATTTATATGTTGCTCATAACTCACTGAGTACAAATATATAATTAATTTCATTATTGGGGTCCATTTGGCCGTTTAAACTATTAATTGAACTTATTAATACGATGTCTAATATTCCAAGTTTTACCGTCAAAATATATTCAAACACACGTAATAAACTAAAATAATATATTAGGATCATTACCTGAATGTTTCGGGGTAAAAATTCTACTATTCTCCGCCTCTTTTCTCATTTTCTGACATTTTTTTTTTCAGATAATTTTCTCTGTTTCTCATTTTTCTGATTCTGCTCATTTTCATTCTGCTTGTGCTCCCTTTCCTTACGAATTAAATGTCAAGGGATTAAGATCCCTTTGACCACCGCCTACTCATTTTATTTTTTTGTCATTTTCCCTTTTAAAATTTGCTGTTACGGTAAAAATTAAAACGGTACCCTACGATATTCGAAATAATTCCAACTTTTGCATACAAGTTATACAAAATATATGTAACATACTTGCGAAGGCGGATCTCAAATTGGACTGCCGAAACTCAAGATGCGAATTTAAATAGAAAAAATCAAATTATTTAACTTTCGGCATTTTAGCAGAAACTAGCCGAACAACATCGAAATTCACTTTCGAAGGTTCATAAAAGTCACAAATAATCATACGAACCTCACAGTGCTTTCGGATTTCGAATCGGAGCTTATTCTCCAAAAACCGAGCTCAAAAATCTCTTTTTAATATTTATCGCCAATAAAACTGAAACCTTCTTCCGATGCCTACCAAACGAGGTCTGATTTAGCTCAAATTTTACAGACAGGTTCTAATGGACATTACGAATATTTTAAAATTATCGGCATGCCAATCGGAGTCCTAACTTCCGAAACGACTGACCGAGGTCGTTTCACATGAGATGTCTAAATTGGCTATATATATATATATATATATATATATTTGTAAGTTTTATACTATATTTTGATCTAAGTTATTTCTTTAAAATATAATCTATATTAAATTCAATTAAATTATGGTGTATTAACTATTAAGTTCAGTCCTCTAAAGTAACCATAATTCATATTTCAGCAAACCTATTAATTTCAATTCATCAAATTTCTCTCTCACAATCCGATTCGGATTCTAATTAATTTTCATTAATCAAATGAGATTTTATAAAAATTCACGTCGAATATGTTTGAACGTAGTTAATGCTTAGGACTTGAAGAGTTTGACATTCAAAAGAATTATAAGTGGGTACTTTTATTTAAATTGGGGTGTCTTAATTAGTTTAAAAGAATAGTTTTAATTTGGGTAAACGTTGTTTCTTTAGAATTTAAGTCCCAATTAAATACAAGGGAATTAGAGGGGATATATATGGGGAAGAGGGAGGACCGGGATCAATAAAAATATGGTATATTTGTAATTATAAGTTTATGGTACCACATTACTTAAATTAATTGTGGCAATGAATAAAATAAAATCTTATAGACAGGTAGGTAAATAATATGTAGGTAAAATTAGCACTAGCTACTATAAATAATATGTAGGTAAATAATCTAATGTAAGCTCGTAAAGTCCAGAGTGTACATCCAGCCCAAATAATGATCTATGTGGTTGTAGGCCTCTAGGAAAGAATTGGACCTCAACAAAAGTGGATATGCAGGCCACTCGAAAAACAATGGTGGAGCACCGGAGCTCCATCCTTAAAACAGTCCTGGAGCAACGGTGCCCCACAGGCAAAGCAAGAATTGACCACAGGGGACCGGCTGAAGCAACGGTGCCCCACAGGCAAACTAACTTACACTAGTTCAGTCATTCATTTCGTTTTATCTGCCTAAGTTTTAATATTGTGAATTGGATGAAATATAATAACATATTTGATTAAGAGTACAACTTAACTCTATATAGTTAACTGTTAATTAAACAATAAGATATATATAGTTCTCAAACAGATCACATTAACAATTCAAATTCTAGTTTTATATTTATAAGTTTTGATATTGTGAATTGGATATCAACAACAATATACCCAGTAGTATCCCACCAAGGTAGGGTCTAGGGAGGGTGACTAACATATATATTTCCAATAGACCCTCAACTAAAAAAAATGTAATAACATGTTTGATTAAGGGTACAACTTAACTCTATATAGTTACTCTAATTGTTAATTAAACATTGAGATATATATAGTTCTCAAACAGATCACATCAACCAATCAAACGCGTTAGTCATTCATTTTATTCTATCTGTATAAGTTTTGATATTGTGAATTGAATGAAATGTAATAACATATTTGATTAAGCATACAACTTAACTCTATATAGTTAACTGTTAATTAAACATTGATATATATAGTTCTCAAACATATCACATTAACCAATTAAATGTGCTAGTCATTGGTTTCGTTTTATCTGTATAAGTTTTGATATTGTGAATTAGATGAAATGTAATAACATATTTGATTGAGGGTACAACTTAATTGTATGTAGTTAACTGTTAATTAAATATTAAGATATATATAGTTCTCAAACAGATCACATCAACAAATCAAATGTGTTAGTCATTCGTTTCGTTCTATATGTATAAGTTTTGATATTGTGAATTGAATGAAATGTAATAACATATTTGATTAAGCGTACAACTTAACACTGTATAGTTAACTGTTAATTAAACATTGATATATATAGTTCTCAAACATATCACATTAACCAATCAAATGTGCTAGTCATTGGTTTCGTTTTATCTGTATAAGTTTTGATATTGTGATTTGGATGAAATGTAATAACATGTTTGATTGAGGGCACAACTTAACTGTATATAGTTAACTGTTAATTAAACATTGATAGATATAGTTCCCAAACAGATCACATTAACCAATCAAATGCGCTAGACATTCGTATAGTTTTTATCTGTATAAGTTTTGATATTGTGAATTGAATGAAATGTAATAACATGTTTGATTGAGCGTACAACTTAACTCTATATAATTAACTGTTAATTAAATATTAAGATATATATAGATCTCAAATATTAAGATATATATAGTTCTCAGACAGATCACATCAACCAATCAAATGTGTTAGTCATTTGTTTCGTTCGATCTGTATAAGTTTTGATATTGTGAATTGGATGAAATGTAATAACATATTTGATTAAGCGTACAACTTAACTATATATAGTTAACTGTTAATTAAATATTATGATATATATAGTTCCCAAATAGATCACATTAACCAATCAAACGCATTAGACATTCTTATAGTTTTATCGGTACTACAAATTAGGACCAAAATTTAAGTGCATAATTCTTAAAATAATCATTTTAATAAATTAAAAAAAACTAAATAATAATAGTTATTATAAAAATTGGTAAGTGAATTTGGAACACTAATAAAGTATTTCTTATAAGTAAGATTAATTGATAAAATATTATGGAAGACTTATAAAGTATAATTAAATACTACATACTTTAAAAATAGTAAAACTTATAAAAGTAATTCTTGTAAGTAATAATAAATGAAAAAGAATTTGAGGACAAGAATGCATTCAATGCTCCTGCTATACATTCAATCCACTGTTGGATTTGTGAACAAGCAGTACACAACTTTATCATGGTACATTAATCCACCGTTGGAATTTTTTAGAATAGTACACTATGTAAAGTCTAAACTAGCTACAATGATATCTACTTTTCAAAGGTCTTTTCAATGACCAATTGTTCCCTCCAACAACATAAAATTATACAAAACTAATATATCTATTCTACTACATACGAAAGTCTTCTTCTTCTTTGCTTAAACTTTTGAAACTTCCATTAAAATCTCAACATGGCTTCATCATTAGCAAATAAAAAAGGAAAAGGCTTGAGGCCAACAAAAAGTGTAGGTTCCGATTTTGATGATAAATCTTTGTGGAATCATGTGAAAGTTCTAGAAGTTACTCCGAATGGTGGTGGAAATAGAGTGTGGTCTTGCAACTATTGTAACAAAAAAGTTATCGGATCATATTCAAAAGTTAAAGCTCATTTACTAAAAATCTTCGGGCAAGGTGTGCAAATATGTAAAGAAATAAGTAGGGAAGTGTGTGAAGCTTTGAAGATAGAACATGAACAAGCGGAAAAGAAGAAAACATCCATAAAACTTGACGCGCGGAAAAAATCAGATTATATATCTCTTCCGGAAGGGTCGGACTTATCACATTTTAAGAAAAGAAAAGATTCAAAAATTGGAGCTCTAGAGAAATCGTTCAACATTGAGAATAGAAACACCGCGGATAAGATGGCAGCCCGGATGTTCTACGCCTCAGGTTTATCCTTTAATTTTGCTGTGTCTCCCTATTTTAGAAAATATTCCGTGTTCTTGGCAAATACCTCTATAGTGGGTTATGTTCCTCCAACATATAATAGGTTAAGAACAACCCTTTTAGCTCAAGAAAAAGCTCATATCAATAGAAAGTTACAACCCATTAAAGATGCATGGGCGAGAAAAGGATTGTCTATTTGTTCCGATGGATGGTCGGATATTAATAGGCGACCTTTGATAAATATAATGGCGGCTTCTAGTGGCGGTCCAATATTTGTGAAATCAATTAATTCAAGTGGTGTTGTTAAGGATGGGGAATATATAGCCAATTTATTCATTAAGTCAATTGAAGAAGTTGATCCAAGTAATGTGGTTCAAGTAATCATCGATAATGCAAGTAACATGAAGCTTGCTGGTTCTAAGGTTGAGCAAAATTTTCCACATATATTTTGGACACCATGTGTTGTTCATTGCTTGAACCTTGCATTAAAAAGCATGTGCCAACCTTCCGAAAAATTAGGCCAATTTGTACGTTGCAAATGGATTTTAGATTTGATTGGTGAAGCTAGTAGCTTGAAAAATTTTGTGTTGAATCATGATATGGCCCTTGCTCTTTTTGAAAAGATCGGCGTTATCTTAGTTGAAAGTTGCCGAAACTAGATTTGCATCACATGTTGTTATGACTAACCGTATTTTTCAAGTTAAGGCATCACTTGAAAGAATGGTTATGGATGATAATTGGAAAAACTATAAGGGAGATAAAGTTGTTGAAGCGAAAATACGTGAAATAAAATCCCTTATAATGAATGATGAATGGTGGGATAAAATTGATTATTTTTTGATGTTTACGGAACCGATTGTATGCATGCTTAGAAGTGCCGATCTCGATGAGCCAAAATTGCATCTCATTTATGATATGTAGGATACAATGATTGAAAAGGTGAAGGCCATTATTTTTGAGCATGAAGGAAAAGATCTTATGACCGAACAATCGGAATTTTTTAATACAATTCAAGAGATTCTTGTTGCTAGGTGGAACAAAAGCAACACCCCTTTGCGTTGTATGGCACATTCATTGGTACCAAAATACTACCATGAATCATGGCTTAGAGGGGAAGGCAATGGGATTCGAAGACTTGCTCCAAATGAGGATATTGAGATTTCCTCAAATAGGTTCAAATGCTTCCAAAGATTTTTTAAAGAATCAAGTGAACTAAAACAAGCATCTCTAGAATATGGAGCATTTGCTAGTGGGAGTGGTACTTTTGGTGAGCCTTATGTGGTTGAAGCAATGAAGTATGAGGATCCATTATCTTGGTGGGCGAACCACAGTGTAAACGCTCCACTTTTACAAAGCTTGGCTTACAAATTGCTTTCACAACCGGCTTCTTCTTCTTGTTGTGAAAGAAATTGGAGCACCTATTCTTTGATCCATAGCATCAAGAGAAACAAACTAGAGACTTCAAGAGCCGAAGATCTAGTTTTTGTGCACTATAATCTTCGTTTGCTTTCTCGTCAAAAAGAAAAGTATAAAAGTGGCCCAAGCAAGTTTTGGGATGTGGGTATGTCTACAATATATGTTTTCTTGATTTTATATTTGTAGTATTTCTTTTATCTTTTAAATAATTTTTATTTTAATGTTGCTTTAGGTGGAGATCGGTTTGATGTTGATGAAGCCATGGGTGATCTAGTTGGCTTATCAATAGATGAACCTCAACTAGAAGGAGTCATCTTTGAAGAAGAGGTTGAAGATTTGGATGGAATTGATCTTGAAATATGGAGAAAGAATGCTAAATATCAAAGAAACTTTCTTGTTTTGTTATAAGTTCACATGTTAATGTAAATTTTTATGGTGCTTGAACTTGTATATTTTTGCCTCTTTGGAACTCAACACTCAAGTGCTTAGACTTAATGATAATGGCTAACTCTTTATATATAATTTGTGATATGTGAGAATATAATAAATGATAATTGTGTATCTTATTCTTTATATTTATGTAAAGTTCTTGCAAAACTACAAAAGGTAATGTTTTCACTTTACTTTATAGTTTATACTTATTTATATATATCTAACTATTTTCTATTTTACTTATATTGTATCTATATGTTTTAATTTTTAATATGTTTCATTACTTGTAGGAGAATTTGAGAATGGAAGAAAATCAAGAAATTGTCATCTTGGACTTGGAGTGTCTAGAAACTTTACAAAGAACAAGTAAGTATTTCACAAAATCTCTTATTATGGATATATCTAAAATTTCTATATTTATTTTTTTGAATTATTTTTAGCCGGATCCCCGCACCCGCGTCCGTACTAGGATCCGTATTCCCGAATCATAGAATTTATATTTTGAAGGATCCGACCTCTAGATCTGCACCCGTGTCGGATACCCGCACCCGTGTCGGACACCCGCACCCGTGTCGGAGCAACTTAGATTTTAATCACAAACTCTCTTGGCCATAAATAATGATGCCAATGGGTGAGTGGTCGAACGAGGGCATACAACTCCTTGTCATACGTAGAGTAATTCAAGGTTGCACCCTTAAGCTTTTCGCTGAAGTAAGCGATCGACTTCGATTCTTGCATGAGCACTTCTCCGATTCCAACTCCGGACGCATCACATTGACTTCGAATGCTTTTCCGAAGTTTGGGAGTTGCAGCAACGGAGCAGAGCTAAGCCTCTGTTTCAACTCTTGGAAAGCCCTCTCTTGGGACTCTTCCCACACAAACGGATGGTCTTTCTTTACCATCTCATTTAAAGAAGCTGGTACGGTGCTAAAGTCACGAACAAACCTTCGGTAAAAGCTAGCTAATCCATGGAAGCTACGAACTTGGGATGGAGTCGGCCAATCTTTGATAGCCTCGACTTTTGACTCAATGACTTCAACACCATTAGCACTCACAACGAATCCTAGAAAGACTACACGCTCAACACAAAAGGCACACTTTTTGAAGTTAGCATATAACTTCTCTTTTCCAAGGGTTTCAAGTACTAGCCTTAAGTGTTCGACATGTTCATCCACAGATTTACTATAAACAAGTATGTCATCAAAGTAAACGACAACAAACTTATTTATGAACGGTTTGAGCACATGGTTCACCAGTCGCATGAATGTGGTCGGTGCGTTAGAGAGGCCAAAAGGCATCACTAACCATTCATAGAGACCTAATTTGGTTTTGAATGCAGTTTTCCACTCATCTCCGGGTTTCATTCGGATTTGGTGGTAACCGGACCAAAGATTTATCTTCGAAAAGCATGAAGAACCACTTAGTTCATCTAGCATGTCGTCTAATCGAGGGATAGGATGACAATACTTTACCGTGATTTTGTTGACTGCTCGGCAATCAACACACATTCGCCATGTTCCATCTTTCTTCGGGACAAGTATAAGAGGAACGACGCTAGGACTCAAGCTCTCTCGAACAATACCCCTTTTCAGCAATTCATCCACCTGCCTTTGGAGCTCTTTGGTGTCATTGGGATTACACCGGTATGCAGGCTTGTTGGGGATTTGAGTCCCCAGAACGAAGTAGATTTGGTGCTCGATTCCTCTCAACGGAGGCAATGCACCTGGCATTTCTTCGGGAAACATGTCTCCGAAGTCCTGCAAAACACTTTGAACAGCACTTAGCAAAGGGTTATCGTTAAAAAAATTATCATTAGAGTTTAGAAGGATACCCTTGTGTACGAGGCAAATAATTAATCGACCGGTGCCGTTGCCTTGTAAGTACTCACCCAGCTGCATGATTGCACAGATGTCGTTGACCATAGGTGGTGGAGTTTTGGCTTCGGCCACAATTGGTACTCCGATAGGAGTCTTTGCTTTGGCCGCTTCTTTCATCTCTCTCATCCGTTTATAGTCCTCGCTGACTTGTTTCGGAGACAAAAGTTTGAGTATAAAACTCTCCCCTCAGAGCTTAGCAGTGTAAGTGTTGGTTCGGCCGTTGTGGATAATGGATCGATCATATTGCCACGGTCGCCCAAGAAGCAAATGACAAGCTTGCATCGGGACCACATCAAACATCATTTCATCATGATAGACCCCCACTTGAAATTTGATCAACACTTGCTTTGCACTCTTAATTCTCCACACTCATTCAACTACTGGAGCTTGTATAGTCGGGGATGCTTGGTCGTAGGCAGACCCATTTGTGAAAACCAAAGTTTGGCTCACCACATTCGAACAGCTGCCTGAATCAATGATCATCGAACACACCTTCCCCTTCACTCGACATCAGGCATTGAAGAGATTTACCCTTTGGTTGTCATCTTCCTCTTCTATGACCATGGTACTCAAGTTCCTTCGAACAACTAAAAGAACCTCTGGATGCTCAACCTCGGTGGCGTCACATCCATCATCTCAAAGTCAGCTCGATTGGTCTCCTTGTCCGCTTCCTCCTCGGAGCCACTCACTTGCTCATGGACGGTTCCATCATTGAGCATTACCATGATATGATGAGTCGGACAGTCTCTTGCCATATGACCATAACCTCTACACTTGTGACACTGAATTTTTGAAGCACTGGGAGTATTGAGTTGAGCTTTACCTCCCATGTCTTTGGATTAGTTAACGTCATTCCCCTCTCGAAGGGTTTCTTTTGATCTCGACCGATGTTGGCATTTGTTGGGTTCGGAGTCCTCCATTTTTTACCTTAGTTCGAAGGAGTTGAAGTACTGACTCCTCGATACCAGCTTGCCTTGTCGTCTGTCACCCATTTCTCAGCTTCAACGGCTGCGTGAAACACATCTTCCAAGGTTTGATACACATGTAGTCTCAATTGAGAGGTCACATCTCGAGTCAAGCTATTTATTAATCGAATGATGCCTTCCTCTAACAGATCAATAAATTATTTCTGGGATCAAAATCTTTCAAATCAGATTCAAAGAAAAGAGAATATTTACTCTTTAAAAAATTAGATCAACCTCATCTCCAGCAAGGATCAGCCAAGAAAAATAAAAAAACATTTCAAGTTCTTTAAAATGTGTAGTGGCTGCAGTGAATACTCTAATTTTTCATAAGGGAAAAACCGATGGTAATTCATAGACATGCCCATGGCAGATTCAAGAGGAAGAAGAAGAAACAAGTTTTATCTTCTTCTAAAATATGGAGGAGACAACAGTAAATAGAGAAGATAGAAAATTGGATTTTTATCTTACTACTTAAACTTGATTCAATCAACTAAAAAAAATAACAACTATAAGAGTTTAGCCGTCAATGAAGGCGGCTGCTAAAGAATATTAAAGGAGGAAGAAGAGTCATAAGAGCTTTTTTCTTTACCTTCTTAATATAATAATTACACATTTTTTTAAATTAAAAAAATTGTAATGCTAGCCTATTTGGACCATTTACTGCTTGGTCATTGCTTCAGTAGCATAGCATTGTAGGTTATGTTGGGTATAAAGGCCCACTTTAGTTAGCACAAGTTAGACTACAAGCCTACTAACAATTTTTTCTCCTTAAAATATCAAAATATAGGCAGAATTGGATAAATGGCCCATTTCGGGATTTTCTTTAAGAGATGGTACTCATTTATTTTTTTTGGCTAATGGCCAGACTTGTAAAATATTATAGGAATGATTCTGAACTTTTTTTGATAACTTCAGAATACTTTGTTTTAAATATGTATATATATAAATTTAGTATTTATATTTGATAAAAGCATGAACTTATTTATCCCAATTGCGTACAATATTAACTAGTTTAATATTAAATAAATATTGTTAATTAGTTTAACATTAATTTAATATTATTTATGTGGTATGATATGTTAAAAAATATTAATTAGTTTAATATTACTCTATTTGTTAATTAATTTAACGAATATATAAATGTTAATTAGTTTTAATATTTAACTTATTTATTTAATATGTTAAATAAAAAATATTTAAGTTAATTTTTTTTAACTTAGATCCATACGAGATTATAAGATTATGAAAAAAAAATGTTGTTTCAAAAACATGATTAAGACATTAAGCTAGGTAGTTGACTAGGTTAATTTCATGTGTTTAATTTTTGGACGATAACTGGGAACAAAGTGAACTTTTGACTCCATTATTAATATATGTGTTTATTAACTTAATCAACTTAGTGCTTATTGTCCGAATATGTATGTATGCTGAACATAGAACTTGCTTTTAGAAATTTCCTTTCTTTTGATCCTCTCTATATTTTTTTTTTATTTTTGTTAAAAGAATGTCTACTGCTGCTAAAAACATAGTTGCTGAGCTCAACAAAGGGTTGAAACTCAATCGTGACAACTATGAGACCTGGAGCTTAAAAGTTCAATATGTGCTTGAAGAGCAAGAGGCTCTGGAGGCAATTAACATCATCATGGATGAGCCTGAGGACGGCACCACGGCTCAGCATAAGCGTGACCGTGCGGCTTATGACGCTTGGGAAAAGAAAGATTTCTCGGCTCGCATTACGTTGTTGAGCACCTTAGGTGATGATATCTTAAGGGAATTTAAGGATCACCAAAGAGCTATGGGTCTTTGGGTTGCTTTGAAGAATAGGTTTGGTACCTGTTCTGTTGCAAGGTTTCGATCCTTAACAATCAAGTTTGATTCATACAAGAAGCACCCAGAGCCTTCAGCGAGAACACATCTGAGGCATATGACAAACATGATTGGAGAGTTAAAAGATGCTGGTCATGTGTTGACCGATGAGAAACAAATTCAAGTTGTCATACGGTCATTACCTGATTCTTGGGATTATATGAAGATGCATTTGACCCACAACTAGCTAATCACGTCTCTGGAAGATGTCCGGAGATCTCTTGAGCTGGAGGAGGATCAGCTTGAGGCTGCTAAGCCAACAACTGAGTTGCATATGGCAACATCCTCAAAGGCCAAAGGTGGCTTTAAGAAAAAGAATTGGGGTAAGAAAAGAGGACCAACTCAGTCTCAGCCTGCTAAAAGAGCAAGGGCAGAACAACAAGGCAATAAAAAACGTCCCAAACATGTAAATGTTGCAAAGGTGAAATGCTTTACCTGTGACAAAAAGGGTCACTATGCTAAGGATTACTCTGAGCCTCCTAGAAAGGTATTTCACAAAACTCAAAATACTGAACTTTGTGTTTCTAGTTCAGTGTTTTTGACTGAATCCAATCCTTTGTGGATTGTAGACTCGAGAGCAACGAACCACATAACGAGGGAACACAATTCTTTTGTGGAGTTTCGGCGTATTGCACGTGGAACAAAGTGGATTTATGTGGGCAACAACAATAATGTTGCTGTTGAAGGGATCAGTACATGCAAGTTAGTCTTGCGTGGTGGTCGACACCTACTACTACATGATGTCCTCTATGCTCCAGAAATTCACCGGAATATAATTTCTGTTATTGTTTTGCTTAGGCTTGGCTTTAGCTTGTTTTTCCATGACAATTATGTCAAATTAACTTTAGGTTCAACTTTATTTGGTTTTCGTCATGTGACCAGAGGTTTTATTATTATGGATTTTGCTTCCTCACATAAATATGATAGTGAGACTTGGTCATATTGGCCAACAAAGAATGTAAAGGTTGGCAAAACAAGGTTTGCTTATGGTGCAAGCCAATTTCGGAGATAAAGCTAACAACCAGAGACGCGGAAAATAATAACGATAAAAGATAGAAGTAAGACAAATCTTGCTTCGAATCAAAAGAACGTCGAGGAACTAGTCTCAGATTCGATTGAAATGGAGATCAAGATGCACCTAATGCTAAGCAACAATCCTCAAGAAGTCATGCTTCTTGTAAACTGAATGACTAAAGAAGAAGATTGTTCAAACGATTCAACACTGAATGATACAAGTTCTTTAAAATCCCACATCGGGGTTCGGCTCCATCAGAGACACTTCAATAGCAACACCTATGTTTAACATATATAAAAAAACTGGGTCCTTACAAATAAAATGTAAAGGAGTTTATATAGACTACTCTCGGGACAAGATAGTAAAATGGTCACGGGTGACCAATAGGCAGGTCTGAGTAAATTGAGTGTTCGATCACTCCTTCAACCGAACACTTGAGTTTCGAACACTTGAGCTCGAGCTCTTGACTTTGGTGTCCAGTTGCTTAACTCGGCTCATATTGACATCGGATGCTCTTCCTTTGGCTGTTTGTTTGCTTTACTCCAGCATCGATGTTAAGTGTTCGGTTGGTGTTCGGTCACTTTCTTCTTCGAGCTCAAACTTATAAATGAAGCCTTCAATTCTTAAGCTCGACCACTCAGCTTTGGAACGGTTGCTTACTCCCGAACAAGCCAATTGAATGTGAACGTTATGCAACAGCTCGGCTTGGCTTCGTGTCATCGGCCTTGGTGGGTTGAACACTTGATCAGCACGTGATCGGGCTGCATCATCCTCCCCTTCTTGAGAAGATTTCGTTCTTGAAATCGAACCCTCTTCAGCCTCCGATGCTTGGCCTACAACACAAGGAGTTAAGTCAGCAATATTGAAGGTGTTGAATACATTATACTCACTAGGGAGGTCGATCACATAAGCATTGTTGTTGATCTTACTCAGCACTTGAAATGGACCATCTTCTCGAGAAGTCAACTTTCCTTTCCTTTAGTTCAGAAATCGTTCCTTTCGGAAGTGAACCCACACCCAATCTCCCTTCTTTAATTCCAACTTCTTGCGCCCCTTGTTTTTATTTGATGCAACTTCTGGATAAGCTTCATCGAGGTTCTTCTTCACCTTTGCATGTAGCTCAATCAAAGAAGTGGCTTGTCGAGTACCTTCAAAATCAACAACAGAATCTCGAGGTAATGGGGTTAAATCAAGTGGAATCAAAGGGTTGAAACCATACACATATTCGAACGGAGTCATTCCAATCATTCGATGCACTGTTCGATTGTATGCAAATTCCATCAGGGGAAAACGATCCGCCCAGTTTCCGACCTTACCTTTGGTCATAACTCGAAGCAGAGCTCCCAAGGTTCGGTTAACTACCTCGGTCTGTCCATCAGTCTGAGGATGGTGAGATGTCGAGAATAGTAATTTGGTGCCGAGGGCACCCCCTAGTCATTTCAGAAAATGACTCAAGAATTTTGAGTCTCGATCACTCACAATAGTACAAGGCACACCATGCAATTTCAACACATTAGAAATAAACAAAGTTGCTACATGTTGTGCATTATCACACTTCTTGAAAGTAATAAAATGAGCCATTTTGGAAAAATGGTCGACTACGACAAAGATGCTATCATATCGACCCCCGGACCTCGGTAACCCCATAACAAAATCCATGGATATATCAACCCACGGTCGATTAGGAACAGGTAACGGAGTATACAAACCATGATGGTTGGACCTCAATTTAGCTTTCTTGCAATCTATACAAGCATTGCAAAGCTTTTCCACATCTCTTCATATTTTTGACCAATGGAACTGATCGGTTAAGATACCAAGAGTTTTGTCGACACCGAAGTGTCCAATCAAGCCTCCAAAGTGAGCTTCTCAAACCAAAAGCTCTCTCCACAATGCCACTGACACACAAACCCTCCCATTCTTGTAAAAGTAGCCATCGTGCCACTGATATTTCTCAACCCCTCGGCCACTCAAGATTGCGTCACGGACGCTTTTCAGCTATCGACTTGATGCTTTCGAATCCCATAAGCCTCGAGGCGAGAATGGTCGCTAAGGCAAATTTCCTTGATAGCGTATTGGCCACAACATTGTCTTTTCCCTTTTCGTAATAAATTACATTGGGAAAGCTCTCAATGAATTCCACCCACTTGGCATGTCTATGATTTAACTTCTCCTGGCCTCGGAGATGTTTCAAAGACTCATGAGCACTTTTAATCACAAACTCTCTCGGCCACAAATAATGCTGCCAATGGGCGAGTGCTCGAACGAGGGCATACAAGCATTACAAAGCTTTTCCACATCTCTTCGCATTTTTGACCAATGAAACTGCTCGGTTAAGATACCAAGAGTTTTGTCGACACCGAAGTGTCCAATCAAGCCTCCTGAGTGAGCTTCTCGAACCAAAAGCTCTCTCCACAATGACACTGGCACACAAACCCTCCCATTCATGAAGAGGCAGCAATCGTGCCACTGATATTTCTCAACCCCTCGGCCACTTAAGATTGCGTCACAGACGCTTTTCAGCTTGGGATCAGCTTCATACATCGACTTGATGCTTTCGAATCCCATGAGCCTCGAGGCGAGAATGGTCGCTAAGGCAAATTTCCTTGATAGCGCATCAGCCACAATATTGTCTTTTCCCTTTTTGTAATGAATTACATAGGGAAAGATCTCAATGAATTCCACCCACTTGGCATGTCTTCGATTTGATTTCTCCTGGCCTCGGAGATGTTTCAAAGACTCATGAGCACTTTTAATCACAAACTCTCTCGGCCACAAATAATGCCGCCAATGGGCGAGTACTCGAACGAGGGCATACAACTCCTTGTCATACGTAGAGTAATTCAAGGTTGCACCCTTAAGCTTTTCGCTAAAGTAAGCTATCGACTTCGATTGTTTCATCAGCACTCCTCCGATCCAACCTCTGGACGCATCATACTCGACCTCGAATTCTTTGCCGAAGTCAGGGAGTTGCAACATGGGGCAGAGCAAAGCCTCCATTTCAACTTTTGAAAAGCCCTCTCTTGGGACTCTCCCCACACAAGCAGATGGTCTTTCTTTACCAGCTCGGTTAAAGGAGCTGCCACGATGCTAAAGTCATGAATAAACCTTCGGTAAAAGCTAGCTAAGCCATGGAAGCTAAGAACTTGAGAAACTGAGGTTGGAGTCGGCCAATCTTTTATAGCTTCGACTTTTGACTCATCGACTTCAACACCATTAGCACTCACAACAAATCCAAGAAAGACTACATGGTCGACACAGAAGGCACATTTCTTGAAGTTAGCATGTAACTTCTCTTCTCCAAGCTTATCAAGCACTAGCCTTAGGTATTCGACATGTTTATCCACAGATTTACTATAAACAAGTATGTCATCGAAGTAAGCAAAACTTATTTATGAACAGTTTTAGCACATGGTTTATCAGTCGCATCAATGTGCTCGGTGTGTTAGAGAGGCCAAAAGGCATCACATTCATAGAGACCGAATTTGGTCTTGAATGCAGTTTTCCACTCATCTCCGGGTTTCATTCGGATTTAGTGGTAACCGAACCTGAGGTTTATCTTCGAAAAGCATGAAGAACCACTTAACTCATCTAGCATGTCATCTAATCGAGAGATAGGATGACGATACTTTACCATGATTTTGTTGATTGCTGATACACCATGTTCCATCTTTCTTCGGGACAAGGATAACTGGAACGACGCAAGGACTCAAGCTCTCTCGAACAAGGCCTTGTTCAGCAATTCGTCCACCTGTCTTTGCAGCTCTTTGGTGTATTCGGGATTACACCGGTATGCAGGCTTGTTGGGGATTTGAGACCCCGGAACGAAGTCAATTTGGTGCTAGATTCCTCGCAACGGATATTGACACCCAATTTTGTCCCTCCTGTTTTTAAAGCAATAATTTTCAAATTTTACACACGATCGTGCATTTATTCTTTCCCCGTCCATTCTTTCAAATTATCTTCTCATAATAGCCTGACGATCAAAGCCATTTTCGAAAGCATCATCACAAACCGTAGCCATTTTTATAAAACATAGTCGTCCATTTTAAAAATTCCGCAAGTACCTCTATTATTGACAAAATTATCTAAATTGTTTTAAATCCCAAAATTATAATTTTTATGCATTTCCCTAGCCAGTCTAACATTTTAAAATCAATTCCATAATTTTCCTATAAATTTATACCTATTTTATAACCATTTTACACTTATTTTATACTAAATTATGCTAATTATACCTTATTTATACACAAATATATACATATGTACACATATACATGTTTGCACACATTACTACACATTTTACACTTCCGCGCCTACGTGGATCGATCTCAGCCGTCCACGTGTGCCATCCGACGGCTGAGATCAAACCCTATACTTTATTCCCCAAACGACCCCTAAACTTTCCCCCGACCCTCATTTTCTCCTCATCTCATCGATAATCACTCTCTCTTCTCTCTCTTCGATGATATGTTATCCCACCACTGTCGATTAGTTTTCCGGTCGATTTAGCTGGCCAAATTTGAGGAAAATGGTACCATCGTACTCCCCTTGTCACCCGCTACAAAACCCATATACTTTCGATAATATTGGGATGAGGACGATTCTTGACCCTCGTTGACTGAATCACCACCGCCGGGAAACATCTCCGACGGGGTCCAGGGTATCTCAAACAGTGCTATCACTTGAAAAAGGTAAGAAACCCTTTTTGTGAGGTCGATTCACGATGGGTCAATGTGACCCGACCCCGATTTGTGCAATCGGGTAATCCTAAAACATTTTTGTTTTTCCTAATTGTTTTTTGGATTTAAGTGATGATAAATGTGAAATTGTTACGTCTTTTGGCATGTTAACATAATCGATTAATTAGTATAAATTCAAAAAATCACCAGTCTTGGTTGATTTTACTATTTTAACAATGATACCTGTTTGTATGCCTGAATTTGTCTAATGTCGTTTGAGTGTAGTATTGTTAGTTGTCCTTGGTCAACTAATTAGGGTCATAAGCTGAATAATTAATAGCCTCACTGTTATTTCACTAGGACAAGTGAAACTTTGCTCTTGATTTGTTTGTGTGCACTGAAATTGGTACCTTCATGGCCTGTGTCCTTTATCACTACTGCTGAGATCTAATTTGACACCCTCGACAATGTATTCATCTCTAATAGTGTATTCTGACCTTTACATTATTGAAATGCATGATTACATGGTTTAAAACTGGAAGGATTTAATTTAAGCATGATTTAGGGGATTTGGACTAAGCTTAATTGGAATTAATAATTTGAAATGGGTTCTGGTAATTGGCAAAGTTCCAATTAAGGGCTGATTGAAATTTTGTTAGAAGGATCAAGTGATTTCTTTGAATCCTGATTGTATTTGTGCCATCAGTTTGAACCTAGACTATGTTTAAAGGGAATGGAGGGAATCCCAAATCAATTTGGGATTGATTTGCCTCAAACTTAGGGCTGATTGCTTTATTTTTAGAAAGGTTTTGAAGTTTGTCCCCCTGTTATTTCTGGAAGGCAATATTCCTTGCCTTATAGAGCTTTCCCGTTTGAATTGTAATTTTAAACCTCTCACCTATATAAACACTGACTTTCTTATTCATAAAACACACAGAAACAGAACAAAAAAGCTCTGCAGTACTTCTTCTCACACACTGAATACTCTACTCACCTTTCTCTCACTGGGAAATTGTGATTGCTCTCTTAGAAGTGTCATCTTTCTTTCTTCTGGATAGAATAGCTGAACATTGCTTGCATCTTTCAACTATGTTTCTTTTCCTGATCTGCTTGCAAGGTAAAGTGGTACCTGTCTCTATGGCATCTTAAATCTGCCCTGTTTTCTCCTCCTGTGTATTTGTCTGGCATTTCTAGTTGGTGTGTGCTTGTGTTTAGGGACTCTTTCTGTCCCACTACTAACCCTTGTTGTGCAGCTTAAGTGGATAGTCTTTTGGCTATACCAAAGTGTTATTTACAGGGCCATGGGCCTTATTTGATTAAAGCCTGGTAAAGGGCTCATCTAAGTGGAAAAGTTGAGCCAAGAAGATTGGAAATTGGTCTAAAAAACAGGACACCCCTCTGATCTCGACCCTTTCCCTGTGCTTTCCCCTTTAGAAACTGTCCCGAATTTGTATATTTGTTAGGTTTCCCGCCTGTATTCCTTTAAAAACAGGGTGCACAGCTGCAATGCTGTGCAAATAGGCCATCCAGGGGCCATTCTCTTACCCTTTTCCTCCCTATGTGTGGCTGCATCATGTTTCAACTTGCAAAACGATTTTGAATGTTGCCTGATAATGTCATCTTTGTAAAACTTGTTGATTTCGATAGTGTATTTAACTACTAGTTGACTGAAAATCAATACATGACAGGTTTTACACTTAAAATGCATCGAAAGCATGTCTGTTTTACGTTAAATATGGAATTTCACTTAAACAGAGACTGTTTTCTGAAAACTAAGGCTGCCCCTCTTTGCATAAATAACCCAGGCCCAAACTATTTTCGAAAAGGGCCTTTACGTATATTAAATTAATTTTCAAACTGCTCAATGCTCCTATAGACTAACCTAATAGTGTATAGGGGTGTATAAGATCTTCGGGGTCAAATATACAACCTACTATACGTATTTTCAAAGATATATTGCTAATCATTCATGTATATGCATGCTTCCATCTATAATTATGTGCGACAACCTTTGTTTGCATTTCTATGCTTATGTAAAACCCATTTTCAAAAATAGCCCTTGCATCTATGTATTTTCAAATTGACCCCTAAACAAAAATAGCCATTAAGGTTAGGGCTCGACAATTAATGACGAGTCACACCGACCCTAAATGGCTAACATTTCATTTTAAAAACAACATCCATTTGGTTTTGATCCAAATTTGTGAATTATTTGTAAAACCGTCCATTTATACAAAATTGTTTCAAGTGTTAAAATTGCACAAATAAGCTGAAATTGAACACTCTTTGCATGTTTAATCGATCAGGCATTTGTATTAGAGGCCATAAAATGCGATTAGGCTCAAGTGTAGGTCGTATATGAAATTCATTTGCATATATGTGGATTAAATTGTATAGATATATTACCTTCATAAGTTAGATGTGAATTTAATCTCCTAAGTTAGTATCACATGATAGTATTCATAACTTTATCCCAAAATCTAGACTCGGACGGGAACCACCTTTCGTGAGGCTCGGGGGAGTGCCTAACACCTTCTCCCCTGAGTCATTTGGACTTCTTACCCTTTCGAATCTCTGAAAACTAGACTAGTGTGACAATAACTCCAACCTTAGACGCTTAGGTGACCTAATACACCTTAGAAAACTATATTAGGTGGCGACTCCAACACTCAAACTCAAACGAGTTACCCAGTCAAATCCGAAACCCGACTCGCTTCGAGTTGAGTCTAAAATCGGGTATGACAGAATGACGACTCTGCTGGGGATAATCAAAGTCCTAACCACAACGAGTCGTTTAATTTTGGGATTTATTTAATTATTATCTTGCTTTCGTATTATTATGATTTTACTAACTTGGCTTCTTTTATTTTTCCTTTATTTATTTACTTATTGAATTTGAAATTTTGATGTAACATTGGCATATTTCACTCATACTCCCCCACTCATAGGAAATGACACTTTGCACACACACGGGCGATTATGTTGATTCCATGGTCGCTTCACCACAAAACACCTTTTAGGAGGGAAATTTTGGAATATACTTGGTCCGTGGTACAACCAACAATTTCAAATGATCCCACTCCTTGGCCGTCCGCCTTGGAGAACCGTGTTTAGAATTACACCACTCTTTGAATGTAATGAGCATGCATCATGCCGTAGGAAGGGCTCTCCGTGAGCCGGCTAGTCTTCAGCTTGTCCGAACTACCTAACGGGTTTCTAACCCCGAAGGGATGTTTGGACATGCTTATGTGCATTTGAGAGAAAAAGAAAAGGAAAAAAAAAAAGAGAGTGAAGAGCTAAATGTGTTTAGATTTCGGGATGCTGAGTTAACACCCTTGTTGGAAGAAATAGGAGGGTTCGTGTCACACTCGGGGTTAGACAAACATCGTTGGCAAGGGGGTCGCATGTTATCACCAAGTGTCCCCACAACCGAAGAGTTTCGTAAAAAGTTAGGGATGGTGGAAAGCGTGAATGTGGAACTTTTACAACCAAAAAAAAAAAAATACATTTTTCCTATTTCTACAATCGGTTTGGGTATTTGAGTGCATTCGACGACCGTAAGAAAGAGTTCAAGTCCTACAATGATTGGAGGGGAGCTAGGCTACTCGCATTTGCTATTTGTTTCTTAGGAGTGATGGTATTCCCTGAAAGCTCGAATCACGACATATGTTCGAGGCTTGTCATGGTTACCGATGCAGTATTCAATAGAATTGATGGTTACCATTATACCATAGTTTCTATGATAGTAGCAGACATTTATCAGGCTTTAGGTTGTTGCAAGAGAGGAGCAAAATATTTCCAAGGGTGCAATCTTCTACTACAAGCATGGTTCAAAGAGCATTTGAGGAAAACGAGAGGTGTACAAGAGTTGTCTAAGCCAACTGGTTCCAACTACTTGGTTGGAGAATGATACGGGGTCCCAAAATTTAGGCAGCCAAGCAGCACAGAGAAGTGGGTAAAATTATTTGAAAATATAACGGAGGACTCAATTCAGTGGATGTTCACTTGGTTTCCTTCATCAGATTTCATCATTAGCTCTGAGAAGGCACCCTTTGTGATACTTATGGGATTAAGAGGTCTCCAACCTTACCAACCATTGAGGGTGATGAGGCAACCAGGGAGGAAGCAAATCATACCGTTGATACCAGACACGAAGGAATATCAGTTTGATTACACTGGAGATGTTTTCCCAAGAGTCAAGAGCATTAGAAAATCCTGGGTAGGAAGACAAGTTGTGGGAGAAGAATCGCTAGCGTCAGATAGATACAACGCAGGATGCGAACCAAATTACAAAAGCTGGTTACGCTCTAGTATAAAGGGAAATGTGGTAGTTGGGCCAAGTCAAGGGAATGGCATAAGAGATCGTGAGGCGGAAGCTCAAATTCGATACCGAGAATTCATGTTGAAAGCTGTCAAAATAGATAAGGAGAACAAAGAAGAGATCAAAGTATGGAAGAAACGTACATTAGAGCTTGAGGAAAAGATAGAGGCGTTGGAGACAAAACTTGAACAATGGAACTCGGAGTGTGCAGAGATAGATATTTTAACCTTAGTAGCGGCTAAGGGATACTTAACCAAAGCTATGGAAGAAGTTAAGGAGATTACACAAGAAGCAGAGAGAGCCAGGCTGGAGAAGGAGCGTGCTGCCTAGTCAAAGTGTCATTTTCATTTTTTTTTTGTATTTTAATTTTTCGAAAGTTATCATGTACCGATTTTCAAATTTAGGGGAATTTATGAGAATAATTGGCGACAAAATATGTATTTATTTTCTTTGCATAATGGCAAACTTAGGAAGGCTATACGTCTTTGGTGTGTAATAGTCCATTAGTAAGTCTACGTCCAAATGTCGAAAGGGTTTTTAATCCAAAAATGACAAATTGCATCTCTGCATGGATTCGAAGAAACGTTTGCACAAAATATTGATCGTCTGTTTAAACATGATCAAAACTATAAGAATGTTTTAGTCTTTACCTTTTCTTGTTTTGCTTTCAGACTATGACTGAAAGAGGTACACTCCAATTTAAGATTGTTTCCTGACCTCCTCACTTGATCAGACTCTGGTGGGAAAATTTGACCATTGTCAGCAAGGCTCACGTTCAAAAGATGTTGGGAGAATTGGTGGCTCTCAAAAACTACACTGCCATGACTGGTTTGGTCGAAGCTGCTACACATTTCTGGGACTACAGACATATGTACCCCACAACAACAGCATCCATATTGTGATGGCTTGGAGATCTTTCCACAGTTATCTTCACTAGGAGCTGCTGATTGAGTACATTAATGGACCAATTCATGGTCAAGTCATACATTGAAAGTACTACGAAAACCTCAGCTTGCATTATAAGATGACTTGTGGTTTCAGTTGCCTTTACTCTAAAGTACTGTTTATCCTTCACAAGGGGACCCGTGGAAAGCTCTACTCTGCTTAAAATCTCATTAGCCCTCTTCACATATAGATTAGTGATTTCCTCCACCACATACTTGATAACATATCCCCCAATGTATTGAAGGAATAAGGATTTTTACCTATCTCGTTGTTCAGGGTTCACACTAGGAAGAGTCTGCTCTAGTTCTTTCACATATGAAGAACAACTATTCAAGTCTTCTGCAATTTTGGAATATGACCTCAAATGTTCAACTATGAACAACGCCAATTCAATGTCACCTTTATCTTCCTTCAGAAACACACCACAAATATTAACTTCATTTGCAAAAATTGAACAGCTTTTATAACCTGGCAAAACATAATTCTTTGGCACTAAGAACCACAGATCTGTTTTACTCCTCAAACGAATTCCTGGATCGCACACAAAAATGGCTAATGCCAAATCTCCAGCTGGGGCAAGAAATATGGAAGCACCAGGATCAAATGAAAATTGAGTCGAAAATTTTTGATCACTGAAGGTGGAAATTTTATTGTGTAGATACTTGTCAATACATCTAAGTCCCAAATCAACCTCCCAAAGCATGATAATGCGAATATTTGCTGGAACAGAGGAATTCTCTTTATGCACACTTTAAACATAGAATTTGAATACTCGAACAAGCCAAATGCTCCAGTAAAGCCCAGCAATAGTTTTGGCTCCAGGGTCTCTATATGACCATCTAGACATGTTGTCTTGGAACTGATTCTTGAAACCCATACACAAATAACCATCACTATTCGATAAAGTGTAACAACGAGCAGAATCAGACCTGGATCGAATGGAAAATGATGCAAATTACAGTGCTTGAAGGTGGTATCAATAGGACATTCTGGCGTTGTAAAGAGTTCCTGTGACATGTATAGAGCGACGTCCTCTTGGACATGTATATAGATAATTTTTCTGTTCAAAATCTCATGTCTGCTTGGAAGTTGTAAGCTTCTGAGAGCATAGTAAAAGGAAGTAAGTGCAATAAGTCCTGTGTCACATCCCGATAAAAAATCCCACAAGGGCATTTTGGACGCATCTTCTAATAAGTGTACAGGAAGCAATTCCATAATAAATCCTTTTCTATTGTAAAGATTCCAACAGCGACTAGAGATTGCATATCTCATGTAGCCATGTCTTTAATAGGTAAAATGCAATGTAGAGCACCCGTGTAACTTCTAACAGTAGCATAACCAACTAGAACTTCGTAAGCATCATAGATTTCGTGGTGCAAGCTAACTTGGTAGCTTAGCAACCGAGGTCAAGAACAGTGGAAAGTGAAGATAAAAAGCTTGACACAGCTTTTCTTGCTTGAACGGTATTGAGGAACTGGTCTCGGTACGATTCAAGTAGAAGTAAAGAGCACCTAAGCTATGTAACAATCCTCAAGAGAACAATGCCTCTTGCAAACTGAATGATCAAAGAGGAATTGTTCAATCGGATTCACCGAAAGTCACAAGTTCCGAAAGACCCCATCGGGTTTGCTCATATCTGAGTCAATAAAGAAAGTGCTCTCGACTACTCTAATTCAATATTCAATAATCCAAATCTAGGTGTCTACAAATGAAATGAAATGAGGTTTATATAGACAATACTAAGGGCAAAATTGTAAACGGTCACAGGCGACCAATAAGAATAAGCCACGCAGGACAGAGTAAGTTAAGTGTTCGGTCACTCTTTTGGTCTCGAACACTTGAGCTCGAACTCTTGAAATCGGACGCTCTCTCTTCGGTTGTTTGCTTAACTGGTCGGCGTCAGCGTTTGAGTGTTCGATTGCATTAGAGCTCAAATTCTTGAACTCGAACGCTCTCTCTTCGGTTGTTTGCTTTAATGTTCTACGCCGATGTTGAGTGCTCGGTTACTTCCTTCTTCGGGCTCGAGCTTGTAGATTTCGAATCTTGCACTCGGCCACTCCGATTTCGAACGGTTGCTTTCTCCCGACCACGCCAATTGAATGTGAACATCATTGTTGAGAGCTGGTTTTGAAGTATGGCAAACGAGAAGGACTCACAGGTTCCCACTGAGGACCTAGTCCTTGGAATGAAGGGCACGTGTGATCGAAAAGGATTACGGGTTGCAAATCCCCGCGGAACTAGGAGTAGTGGCGCGTGATTGAATATGCATCCTAGTCAGACTAAAAGAGGCTGTGTCCAGGCTGTGTCTTCGAAGTATGAAAAGGAGTTGGACTTCAACAAAGAAATGTGTTACTGGGAATCCTGACTTGCCATAATTAAAAGAATTCCTTGTAGAACTTAACTAGGATTTCAAGACCCATATATATGCAAGTAGTAGAGGCAGCTGAAATCAGTTATTCACAAACGGAGAGTTGAGAGCATACAAAGGTGATCTATCATCTTTCTACGTGAGTAAACTGGAGAAGACAACTTGAGTGCATGCAGTGTATTGAGTCTAGATATTCTGTCTAGGTTCGTTAAGTTGCAAGTTGTTTTAATTCGAGCATTCATAGTTTTACCTATTGGCTTATTCAGAAGCGTATGTATTAGGTGAACTTTTGTGTAATTACTGAGAAGCTAGAGTTTAGCTTTTAGTAGTGATTAGGGTCTAGAGTGTAGCCCCTTGGTTACAGAGCTTGTAATCAGAAACTTTGCTCTTGTGTTAGTGGATTCGGTTCTAAAATCCCAGAGTGTGGGTCGTGGTTTTTCTCCCTTGAGCAAGGAGTTTTCCACGTAAAAAATCCTTGCGTTCTTGTGTGTATGGTGTTGTATGTTATAGTGTTCCAGGCTGTAGAAGAGATAATCTGAGAACTAGGTTCTACGCTAGGAGAACGAGGTTCTTGTGACGAGAATCAGAGGACACTATTCAACCCCCCCTTCTAGTGTCTTAAGGAGGTGCATAAAGTGTAACAAGTGGTATCAGAGCGGGTCTTCTTGTAAGAGGTTAACACCTTAAGAAGGATCAAAATGAGTGCACCACCCACCGTCACTGAAGGTCAGTCAGTTCAGAGGCCCCCACAGTTCAACGGGCAATACTATGCTTGGTGGAAAAACAAGATGGAGAACTACATATGTGCTGAAGACTATCAACTATGGCTGATAGTCTCTGAAGGAAATCTGATCCCCACCAAAGTAGTAGGTGAAGGAGCTATTGCTAAGCAAGAACCTAAACCGAAAGAAGAGTTCAATGAGACGGACTATAAGATGATTGAAAAGAATCACAAAGCCAAGAGACTGGTTATTTGTGGTCTTGGTCCTGAAGAGTTCAATCGCGTATCATCTTATAAGACGGCTAAGGAAATATGGGATGCTTTGCAGGTTGCGCATGAAGGAACCACAGAAGTGAAGGTTTCCAAACGAAGAATGCTGAAAAGGCAATTTGAACTTTTCACCATGGGTGAGAAGGAATCAATTCAGGACATGATGACAAGGTTGACTATCATCACGAATGAAATGAGATCTCTGGATATGGAATTGCCTAAAATAGCGATGGTCGATAAAGTCCTGAATGTGTTGCCTGAGGCATGGGAACCAAAGATGACTGCCATCATTGAATCCAAACCTCTGAGGTCCATTAAACTTGAAGAACTAGTTGGAAGTTTGAAAACTCATGAGATGATGAAGGACTCGAAGGCTAAACCAGCTGTAAAGAAGGACAAAACCCTTGCCCTTGAAGCAACTGAAGAAAATGATGAGTATGTTGATCTCCAATCAGTTGAAGCTGCAATGGTGAGTGCCTTAAGACAGAAGCTAAATCTGGGAAGGTTCAAGGGATTCAAGAGAGGTGGAAAGGAGGGTTCTAGCAGGAAGAACATAGTTGACAGTCCTGACTACTCAGGATGCTTCAAATGCTTCAAAAAGTATCATGCTGTTGTAGATTGTCCTATGTGGGAAATAGAATAGATGAAAAATAGAGCATCCAAGGAAAAGGAGAAGGAGACACCAAAGGAAGCTGATAAAGATAAAAAGAAGTCGAGACGGCCTCCAAACTTCAGAGCTGAAAGAAGAAGGAAGCATTCTATGCTACATGGGGACCTACTGACAGTGAATCCGACCATGAAAAGGATTCTGGAGATGATTCGCCACTGGCACTAATGGGTATGTCAGACAATAGTTCCGATGAAGAAGACCTTCGAGAGTTGGGAGGAGGAAGAGATCAATCTAAGCCTCATGTGTTCAATGGAACTTACTACAGGAACTGGAAGAAACAGATGAAGACCTTCTTGCAAGCTGCAGACTATAGTCTATGGCTAATTGTGAAGAGAGGACCTCATGTCCCTATAAAAAGGGCTGCAAATGGTGTCCTAGTGCGAAAGAAGGTGGAAGAACTGGATCCTCAAGACCTAGACTGGTTACAGGCAAACTCCAAAGCTGAATGGTACCTGAAAAGAGGACTTACCAATGATGTACTTGCTAAAATTTCTGAATGTAAGTCGGCCAAGGAAGTCTGGGAAAGGCTGAAAGAAGTGTACTCAGATGATGTTCGAAAGAAGGACTCAGCTCTTCTGGCAACAGAGGGAACTGAAGATGCTCACTCAGCAGAGGTATGTCTATCTGAACTAAAAGAATCTTTGCACACATACACTTCTGAAAATCTAATCTTAATCACTGCTACCTTGATTGAGGGTTATGAAAAGGAGAAGCTTGAAAAGGATAAACTAGCTGAAGAACTAAGTAGTCTTAGAACTAAGCAGTCTTAGAACTAAGCACAAGAGTCTCCTAGAACAGAATATTGAACTTAAAGAAGTCAATGCCACTTTGAAAGGACAGACTCTAGTGTCAAACTCTAAAATCACTGAGCTAGAACTGGAATGCAATCAGTTAAAAGAAAGTGCAAATGGTAAGCAAGTAATAAGTGAAGTTCAAACCTTTTTGGAAAATGAATTGAAAAGAGCAAATGAAATTCTGTATCAGAAAACTGAGAAGAACAAGGTCTTAAGTCAAAAAGTTGAAAAATCAAAATTTGAGCTTACAAAATTAACTAAGTGGAACAAATCATCAGAGGCAATGAATTGGGTTTTTGAGAATCAAAACAGAGGAAAACAAGGATTAGGATTTAAGAAACCACTGCCTCCATATAACCCTAAAAGCAAGTATGTGGGGTTACCGTGCAACATGTTATGCACTTTTTGTGGTGAAACAGGTCATATCAAACAAAAGTGCATGCATGTCAGCAAGGCAAAGGCTAAGAACAAAAGAAGTGTTTTACCTAAATGGGCTAGACAGGACTTGATTTACCCGTTTTCTAGTAAGAAGAGACCCAAGCTTGTCTGGGTTCCTAAGGCTAACCCCTAATCTATTTTGCAGGCTGGAGTGAGGGAGAACAACCCAAGCTAGATTCTTGACAGTGGTTGTTCGAGGCACATGACAGGAGATAGAAGAAACTTTCTCTCACTCGCAGCATTTCAAGGAGGCAGTGTGGCCTTCGGAGGAGGAAAAAGCGGTCAAATAGTTGGAATTGGAAAGATTGGGAGAACTCTAGATCATGCCATTGAGAATGTTTATTGTGTTGATGGCCTTAGACACAATCTGCTGAGCATCTCCCAACTATGTGACAGAGGAAACGAAGTGAAGTTCTCATCTGTAGGATGCGTTGTGAAGAACCTACAAAGTGGAGAAATTGTAATGGAAGAAAAAAAGGTGAACAATGTATATAAAGCATCGCTGAAGTCACTACCTGAAAACAACCTAACTTGTTTGAATGTACAAGAAAGTGACTCTCAGCTATGGCACAAAAGAATGGGTCATGCAAGTCTCTCACAACTGGATAGGCTCGTATCAAAGGAGCTGGTTCGTGGACTGCCAAGTAAGAGATTTGAAAACATTAAGATGTGTGATGCATGTGTAAAGGGAAAGCATGTGAGATCATCCTTTAAATCCAAGAAGGTGGTAAGTACATCAAAACCACTAGAACTGTTGCATATGGATCTGTGTGGACCTATGAGAGTCAGGAGTAGAGGAGGAAAGAGATTCGTGTTCGTGATTGTTGATGACTACTCCAGATACACATGGACCTTGTTCTTGGCAACTAAAGATGAAGCTTTTGACAGTTTTAAAGACTGGGCTGGTGTAGTTCAGAAGAGGCTAAATCTTGAACTCATCAGCATCAGATCTGATCATGGAACTGAGTTTGAAAACTCAAAATTCTCTGAGTATTGTGCAAGGAACAGCATAGATCATAACTTTTCCGCTCCAAGAACTCCCCAACAAAATGGAGTGGTAGAGAGGAAGAACAGATCTCTGGAAGATATGGCCAGGACTATGCTGTTGTCAAATGGTCTCGCAAGGAATTTTTGGGCTGAGGCTATAAATACTGCATGCTACTAGCTGAACAGATGTTCAATCAGAACAATTCTTGACAAGGCCCCATATGAGCTACTCAGGGGTAGAAAGCCAAACATTGCTCACCTAAGACCTTTTGGGTGCAAATGCTTTGTTCACAATAATGGAAAAGAACCCCTGGGAAAGTTCGATGCTAGGAGTGACGAGGCAATATTTCTTGGTTATTCGACCCAAAGCAAGGCATATAAAGTGTTCAATAAAAGGACATAGACAGTGGAAGAAAGTATGCATGTTGTCTTTGATGAATCAGACAGGGCACTGGAGGAACGTGAGACAGATGATCAAGAAATTGGCCTTAGCAGGGAAGAAGGTGTGGATGAACTGGAAGACTCTGAAGACAAGGAGACATCAGGAGAAGATTCAAGTGCATTGGAACAAGGAATAAATCTGACAGGGGGAACTGCTGATGAAGCTGATGATCCAGCAAGTCAAGAAGAGATTCACCAGAATGATAACGCAAGTTCTTCCAGTCATATCAAACTCAGGCCATGGAAACACCAAAGATCTCATCCTTTGGAGAATGTCTTATCAGAACTGGATACAGGAGTCATGGCCAGGTCAGCCTTGAAGAATTTCTGTGCTTTCTTTGCGTTCCTCTCATCTCTGGAACCAAAGAACGTAAAAGAAGCTCTAGAAGACCCAGATTGGATTCTAGCCATGCAGGAGGAACTGCATCAATTCGAAAGAAGCAAAGTGTGGCATCTAGTTCCTAAGCCGAAGGATAGATCAATAATTGGAATAAAATGGGTATTCAGGAACAAACTAGATGAGCATGGTATAGTGACAAGAAACAAAGCAAGATTAGTAGTTCAAGGATATAGTCAGGAAGAAGGAATCGACTACGATGAAACCTTTGCACCTGTGGCAAGGATGGAAGCTATCAGAATGCTAATTGCTTTTGCTACATACATGGAGTTTACACTATATCAGATGGATGTGAAGAGTGCCTTTTTGAACGGATACCTGAATGAAGAAGTCTATGTTACACAGCCACCAGATTTTGTGAATAATGAATTCCCTGATCATGTTTACAAACTGGACAAGGCTCTTTATGGATTGAAGCAAGCCCCTAGAGCCTAGTATGAAAGACTCTCAGGATTTCTATTGAAGAATGGGTTCTCAAGAGGAAAGATTGACAACACAATGTTTCTCAAAAATAAAGGAAAGGACCTACTGGTAGTTCAAGTGTATGTCGATGATATTATTTTTGGAGCCACTGATGAGGGGCTATGCAAAGGCTTTGCTGATCTGATGGGAAGCTAATTTGAAATGAGCATGATGGGAGAACTAAATTTCTTCCTTGGATTGCAAATAAAGCAAATTCCTGAAGGAGCAAAAGTATGTCAAGGAACTACTGAAGAAGTTTGATATGGAAAAAGCGAAAGAAATGACTACTCCCATTGCACCTGGGACAAAGCTGGATATGGATGAACTCGGTCCTTCAACAGACGAGACAAAATATAGAGGAATCATAGGATCACTTCTTTATCTCACAGTCAGTCGACCTGACATTGTATACAGTGTGGGACTGTGTGCTAGATTTCAGTCCAAGCCCAAGGAGTCACATTTGACAGCTGTGAAGAGGATCCTGAGATACTTGAAAGGAACTCAGGACGTTTGTCTCTGGTACCCAAGAGGAGGTACTTTTGAACTAATTGGTTTTGCTGATGCAGACTATGCAGGTCACTTGGTGGACATGAAAAACACTTCAGGAATGGCACATTTTCTGGGTCCTTATTTGATCTCTTGGGCCATAAAGAAGCAAAACTCACTTGCCTTATCAACTGCTGAAGCCGAGTATGTGGCAGCTGCATTATGTTGTTCACAACTGCTGTGGATCAAACAACAACTGGAGGACTTTGGCATCAAGTGTGGTCCAGTGCCAATTTTCTGTGACAATACTAGTGCAGTGAACATTGCCAAGAACCCAGTCCAATATAAAAGAACCAAGCACATTGATATTAGACACCATTTCTTGAGAGATAATGTGGAAAAAGGTCTAATTACTATGAACTCATACAGGACTGAAGATCAAATTGCTGACATATTTACTAAAGCATTGAACAAGGTACAGTTTGAGAGGAACAGGTTGGAATTAGGGATGACCAAAATACACGGATGATCCAGCAGGAAAATCCTCGATGATTGGTTAGTTAAGTATTCGATTGTCCATGTCTGAATTTTGTCATTAATATTCAGTCTAACATGGTACTTTTATTAGTACACTTGCTCAGTTTTTTAGCACCAGGTAAGAATAATGTGATCCCATGAAGAACCTACTATGTACTAAGAAGGAACCTGTCAAAGCATGAGGAATCATGTCCAGGTACACTCACACTACCCTGCATGATAAAAGTCATAACTGAATTGAATTGTCAATCACACGTGTGTCAAGGGAGATCCTCCATGTTCTTATAACTGTCCTAAATTATAGGAACACATTCCTTTTTCGGATAGAATTTTTAATTGATGTATTGAACCCCATTACTTAAAAAGGGATATATCAAATAAGTCCATAACCTTGAAAACTCTAACTCTTCCCGGTTTTCGAAAAATTCAAAAAGCTGTTTTTCTCCTTTTTATCATTACTGCTTTGCCTTCCCTAGACATTGTCAAATCACCGAAACCCCTTCCCTTTTAACAATATTTTCTCAATCCTTTACAATTCACCCACTCCTTCTTCTCAACACCAAAATTCTCTCTCAAGCCCTAAAACCAGAAAAATCTTCTATCTCAGTGGCAACACATAAAAACCGCGTCAAATGTCTGAAAAACCACCACCATCTACTCTTGCCTAAAGAATTGCGAGGGCTCGCGCAAAATTCCTTCAAAAAGGGGACAAGAAGCTGGTAAAGAAGTTGAGATTAAGGACGACTCCCACTACACCCATTGCACAAAGTTCATCACAACCACCACATGAGGTAATCTCTGCTCCTATTTCGTCTATGTCCGTTGTTTCAGTAGATATGAACAGCCCTGGAACTGCAGAAACTGAAACCCTAGTTACAGGACTAGACAAAATAATAGGTGTTGAGCATGATGAACAAATAGGTAGGGGGAACCCATGTGAGGCAGAGTGTAATAGTGTAGAAGATGAACGTAGAAAAGACTTACAGGTGCCTGTGATTGATGAGTCTGGTGGGAAATTGAATGTTGCAGAAAAGGTAATAGAAAAATTTAAAGAGGATGATAGGGTTGAGAAAAATAGGGAAGAATCTGTACCAGAAAGTCCAGCTGTTGGAGGACTTGGATTTGTTGAAGCTCCAGAGAATTTGGTGCAAGAGCCTATTGCTTGCCCTAATTCCACTGAGGCTGATGATGCAGATTTAGATTGGACAGATTCTGAGGAAGAAGGGAAGAAGGAGACAGTGTTGGAAAAGACTGAATCAAGAGAAACTCCCAAGATAGATGAAGAACTAAAAAGAAAAAGGAAGTTTGGTGAAGAAGATGAGAAAATAGCAGGGGAAGAAGAGGAAAAGGAAGTTGTGTTTCTGAAAGAAAATATAGTGGAGCCTGAGAAGAGAAGGAGATTAGTGAAAGGGGGAAAACCAGTGCTGAAGACAAGACTGGTTGATGAAGCTTGTGGTGAAAGTGATGACAAGGCTGGGTATGAACCTGTGGCCAGGAGGGTTGGAACCAGGTCAGTTTTAAAACAACAATTGGAGAAAGTTGGGAGGTTGGAGAAAACAATGACAAATGTAAGAGATATAGAAGCAAGGAAGAAGGAAGAAGAAGAAAGAAGAGTTGAGAAAACCCAGGAGGAAAGTGATGATGATGCTGGGAGTTATGCAGAGCCAAGTGACTCTGATACAGACAGTGATGCTGAGACCAGAAAAAAGGAGAAGAGGTAGTGAGGATGAAGCTGACAGGGTGGCTTTTTTCACTAAGCATCAGGTGTTGCCTGGCAGCATCTTGCATGATGTGAAGGAGTTTCATATGAAGCCACTGCTCAGAATGATTGGTCACCAGGGCTGGTTGGGGTTGTTTGCCAATAAGGAAAGGAAGTTGTATGCTGATGAGATCAGAGAATTCTACACAAATTGCAGAGTCAATGCTAGGAGGGTGTTCACAACTGTGAGAGGAATAGAGATAGAGTTTGGGAGACCTGAGCTTGGGGTGATTCTTGACATACCTGCTGAAGGTTATTGCAGGTATATAAAGCTCAAATGGCCAAAGAGGACTGATGGAGTCACTCCTCTAGATGTTGTCAAGAAGTTCTCAGGGAAACTCAAGCTGAGAAAGGAGAGGAAGGTAGACAAGAAGGAAATGGAACCTGCATATCAGTTGTTGTTTGAATTTGTGCACAGGTTTCTTCTACCAAGAGGAGAGAGGAACTGCGAGGCCAGTGCTCTGGACCTGACATACATGGATTTGCTGTACAGGGGGGTGAAGATCAATTTGCCTGGGCTGATAATTAGACACATCAAAAGGATTGCTGACACAGAGCAGAAGCCACATTCCCTTGTGCATTCCTACATCCTTCAGCAGGTACTTGAGCACTTTGGGGTCCCTTTAGAAGCTGGGAAGAAGCCAACCATTCACCAAATATTTGGGATTAATGTGCTGAAAAATTGTGACTTCTTCAAAGAAAGCAGAGCTTCAAAGAGACTAATGCAGGCCAAGCAAGAGGAGGAAAGTGAGGACTATGGACCTGAAGAGGCCATTGATGCTGTAAAGGAGCTGGAGACGCATGTCCTTGAGGTAAATGAAGAAAACACAGAGCTCCACAGACAGCTGAAGTTGAAGGATCAAGAAATTGATCATTTGAAGATAGACTGCCACAAGTATGAGGCCGAGTTGTTGATGGAAAGGGCCAAGAATACGAAGCAACTTGAGGCGCTTGTCAAACACTTCAACATTCAGCTTTGAGTCCTCCTATCCTATCCTATCCTATCCTGTCCTGTCCTCTTCCCTCTACTTGTTGTCTACCCCATCCTATTCTCTCCTGATCACATGTGGTTGGATGTTTAAGACAATTTATTTTGTTGTGTACTTAATACTGGGGTTGTGCTAATAACACAACCTGGATGATGATTTTAAATTTCTTATGCTTATGAATGTTTCATGCTTCAGTAATTGGTTTGATTGGGCCCTTATTCTTGCTTGTGTTTGCTATTATTACTGACTTGTTAACTTGTGCTTTAGACTGGTTTTCACTGACAAGTTCGTGCAGGGATTCGAATCTTTTCGATGATGCCAAAAGGGGGAAGAAGGAAATGTTGGAGTGTTTGTGACCTAATTCATCATCTGTTTTGTCTTGTACTTGTTATCTTTTATTGCTTCTTGGTATTTATGTCTACTCAGGTTCGTGGGCAATATTTGTTTGTCATCATCAAAAAGGGGGAATTTGTTGAGAGCTGGTTTTGAAGTATGACAAATGAGAAGGACTCAGAGGTTCCCACTGAGGACCTCGTCCTTGGAATGAAGGGCACGTGTGATCGAAAAGGATTACGGGTTGCAAATCCCTGCGGAACTAGGAGTGGTGGCGCGTGATTGAATATGCATCCTAGTCAGACTAAAAGAGGCTGTGTCCAGGCCGTGTCATCGAAGTATGAAAAGGAGTTGGACTTCAACAAGGAAAGGTGTTACTGGGAATCCTGACTTGCCATAATTAAAAGGATTCCTTGTAGAACTTAACTAGGGTTTCAAGACTCATATATATGCAAGTAGTAGAGGCAGCCGATATCAGTTATTCACAAACGGAGAGTTGAGAGCATACAAAAGTGATCTAGCATCTTTCTACGTGAGTAAACTGGAGAAGAACACTTGAGTGCATGCAGTGTATTGAGTCTAGATATTCTGTCTAGGTTCGTTAAGTTGCAAGTTGTTTTAATTCGAGCATTCATAGTTTTACCTATTGGCTTATTCAGAAGCGTATGTATTAGGTGAACTTTTGTGTAATTACTGAGAAGCTAGAGTTTAGCTTTTAGTAGTGATTAGGGTCTAGAGTGTAGCCCCTTGGTTACAGAGCTTGTAATCAGAAACTTTGCTCTTGTGTTAGTGGATTCGGTTCTAAAATCCCAGAGTGTGGGTCGTGGTTTTTTTCCCTTGAGCAAGGAGTTTTCCACGTAAAAAATCCTTGCGTTCTTGTGTGTATGGTGTTGTATGTTATAGTATTCCAGGCTGTAGAAGAGATAATCTGAGAACTAGGTTCTACGCTAGGAGAACGAGGTTCTTGTGACGAGAATCGGAGGACACTATTCAACCCCCCCTTCTAGTGCCTTAAGGAGGTGCATAAAGTGTAACAATCATGCAAGAGCTTGGCTTGGCTTCGTGTCATCGGCCTCGATGGATTGAACACTTGATCAGCACGGGTTCGGGCTGCATCATCCTCCCCTTCTTGAGAAATTTTCGTCCTCGAAATCGAACCCTCTTAAGTCTTCGATGCTTGGCCTACAACACAAGGAGTTAAGTCAGCAACATTAAGGTGCTGGACACATTATACTCACCTGGGAGGTCGATCACATAAGCATTGCTGTTGATTCTGCTTAGCACTTGAAACAGACCATCCCATCGAGGAGCCGACTTTCCTTTCCTTTGATTCGAAAATCGTTCCTTTCGGAGGTGAACCCACACCCAATCTCCCTTCTTTAACTCCAACTTCTTGCGCCCCTTGTTCTTCTTCGTTGCCACTTTGGCATAGGCTTCCTCAAGATTCTGCTTCACCTTGGCATGAAACTCGAACAAAGCAGTGGCTCGGCGAGTACCTTCAAAATCAATAACAGCATCTTGAGGAAATGAGGTTAGATCAAGTGGAATTAAAGGTTAAAATCATACACACATTCGAACGGAGTTATGCAAATCATTCGGTGCACTATTCGATTGTATGCAAACTCCATCACGGGCAAACGATCAGCCCAGTTTCCGACCTTAGCTTTGGTCATAGCTCGAAGTAGAGCTCCCAAGGTTCGGTTAACTACCTCGGTCTGTCTATCAGTCTGAGAATGGTGAGACATCGAGAATAGCAGTTTGGCGCCAAGGGCACCCTATAAACATTTCCAAAAATGACTTAAGAACTTCGAGTCTCGATCACTCACAATAGTACGAGGCACACCATGTAATTTTAACACATTAGCAATAAATAAAGTAGCTACATGTTGTGCATCATCACATTTCTTGCAAGGAATAAAGTGAGCCATTTTGGAAAAATGGTCCACGACAACGAAGATGTTATCATGTCCTCCCCTCGACCTCGGTAACCCCATAAAAAATCCATAGATATATCAACCCACGGTCGATCAAGCAAAGGTAATGGAGTATACAAACCATGAGGGTTGGACCTCGATTTAGCTTTCTTGCAAACGAGACAAGCGTTGCAAAGCTTTTCCACATCTTGTCGCATCTTTGGCCAATGGAACTGCTCGGACAAGATTCCAAGAGTTTTAACGACACCAAAATGTCCCATCAAGCCTCTAAAGTGAGCTTCTCGGACCAAGAGCTCTCTCTACGATGACGCTGGCACACAAACCCTCCCATTCTTAAAGAGGTAGCCATCGTGCCACTGATATTTCTCAACCCTTCGGCCACTCAAGATTGCGTCACGAATGCATTTCAGCTTGGGATCATCTCCGTACATCAATTTGATACTTCTGAATCACATGAGCCTCGAGGCAAGAGTGGTCGCTAAGGCGAATTTCCTCGATGAGGCATAGGCCACAACATTGTCTTTTCCCTTTTTGTAATGAATTACATAGGAAAAACTCTCAATGAATTCCACCCACTTGGCATGCTTCGGTTCAATTTCTCCTGGCCTCGGAGATGTTTCAAGGACTCATGATCAATTTTAATCACAAACTCTCTTGGCCATAAATAATGCTGCCAATGGGCGAGTGGTCGAACGAGGGTATTCCATTCCTTGTCATACGTAGAGTAATTCAAGGTTGCACCCTTAAGCTTTTCGCTGAAGTAAGCGATCAACTTCGATTCTTGCATGAGCACTTCTCCGATTCCAACTCCGGACGCATCACATTGACTTCGAATGCTTTTCCGAAGTTAGGGAGTTGCAACAACGGGGCAGAGCTAAGCCTCTGTTTCAACTCTTGGAAAGCCCTCTCTTGGGACTCTCCCCACACAAACGGATGGTCTTTCTTTACCAGCTCGTTTAAAGAAGCTGCTACGGTGCTATAGTCACGAACAAACCTTCAGTAAAAGTTAGCTAATCCATGGAAGCTACGAACTTGGGATGGAGTCGGTCAATCTTTGATAGCCTCGACTTTTGACTCATCGATTTGAACACCATTAGCACTCACAACGAATCCTAGAAAGACTACACGCTCAACACAGAAGGCACACTTTTTGAAGTTAGCATATAACTTCTCTTTTCAAAGGGTTTCAAGCACTAGCCTTAAGTGTTCGACATGTTCATCCACAAATTTACTATAAACAAGTATGTCATCAAAGTAAACGACAACAAACTTATTTATGAACGGTTTGAGCACATGGTTCACCAGTCGCATGAATGTGGTCGGTGCGTTAGTGAGGCCAAAAGGCATCACTAACCATTCATAGAGAGCTAATTTAGTTTTGAATGCAGTTTTCCACTCATCTCCGGGTTTCATTCGGATTTGGTGGTAACCGGACCGAAGATTTATCTTCGAAAAGCATGAAGAACCACTTAGTTCATCTAGCATGTCGTCTAATCGAGGGATAGGATGAAATACTTTACCGTAATTTTGTTAACTGCTCGGCAATCAACACACATTCGCCATGTTCTATCTTTCTTCGGGACAAGGATAAGAGGAACGATGCTAGGACTCAAGCTCTCTCGAACAATACCCCTGTTCAGCAATTCATCTACCTGCCTTTGGAGCTCTTTGGTGTCTTTGGGATTACACCGGTATGCAGGCTTGTTGGGGATTTGAGTCCCCAGAACGAAGTAGATTTGGTGCTCGATTCCTCTCAACGGAGGCAATGCACCTAGCATTTCTTCGGGAAACATGTCTCCGAAGTCCTGCAAAACACTTTGAACAGCACTAGGCAAAGGGTTATCGTTAAAAAAATTATCATTAGAGTTTAGAAGGATACCCTTGTGCACGAGGCAAATAATTAATCGACCGGTGTCGTTGCCTTGTAAATACTCACCCGGCTGCATGATTGCACAGATGTCGTTGACCATAGGTGGTGGAGTTTTGGCTTCGGCCACAATTGGTACTCCGATAGGAGTCTTTGCTTTGGCCGCTTCTTTCATCTCTCTCATCCATTTATAGTCTTCGCTGACTTATTTCGGCGACAAAGGTTTGAGTATAAAACTCTCTCCTCAGAGCTTAGCAGTGTAAGTGTTGGTTCGAGCGTTGTGGATAATGGATCGATCATATTGCCACGGTCGCCCAAGAAGCAAATGACAAGCTTGTATCGGGACCACATCAAACATCATTTCATCATAAAAGACCGCCACTTGAAATTTGATCAACACTTGCTTTGCACTCTTAATTCTCCACACTCATTCAACTACTGGAGCTTGTATAGTCGTGGATGCTTGGTCGTAGGCAGACCCATTTGTGAAAACCAAAGTTTGGCTCACCACATTCGAATAGCTGCCTGAATCAATGATCATCGAACACACCTTCCCCTTCACTCGACATCAGGCATGGAAGAGATTTTCCCTTTGGTTGTCATCTTCCTTTTCTATGACCATGGTACTCAAGTTCCTTCGAACAACTAAAAGAACCTCTGGATGCTCAACCTCGGTGGCGTCACATCCATCATCTCAAAGTCAGCTCGATCGGTCTCCTTGACCGCTTTCTCCTCGGAGTCACTCACTTGCTCATGGACGGTTCCATCATTGAGCATTACCATGATATGACGAGTCGGACAGTCTCTTGCCATATGACCATAACCTCTACACTGGATTTTTGAAGCACTGGGAGTATTTAGTTGAGCCTTACCTCCCATGTCTTTGGATTGGTTAACGTCATTCCCTTCTCGAAGAGTTTCTTTTGATCTCGACCGATGTTGGCATTTGTTGGGTTCGGAGTCCTCCATTTTTTACCTTGGTTCGAAGGAGTTGAAGTACTGACTCCTCGATACTGGCTTGCTTTGTCATATTTCACCCATTTCTTAGCTTCAACGGCTGCATGAAACACATCTTCCAAGGTTTGATACACATGCAGTCTCAATTGAGAGGTCACATCTCGAGTAAAGCTATTTATTAATCGAATGATGCCTTCCTCTTTATCTTCTTCCAAATAAAAAGCCAATCGAATTCTTTCGAACTCATCATAGTATTCTTCGATCGATTTGGACATCCATTGCTCTTTTTAACTGCAACCATGTGGTGACCTCGGGATAAGCATTCCTTCGTCTCAACCTCTTGTCAGCTTCCCACCATGCTGATGGATATGCCTCGAACGAAGCAATAGTATGTGAAGCTTTTCTCTCTTCGGTCATCTCATTTGTTTCGAAGATTCGTTCCAATCGAATCTTCCAATCAGGATATTGGTCCGGATCACTAGTTCCTCTAAAGGAAGGAATAGTGATCTTGACGCTGTTCAAGTTAGAATCTCGAGCACCTCGGATCGGCTCCAGATACTCTTCATAATAGTCATCAGCATCACGCTAAAAATATCGATCAACATTTGCGCCTCGGCCTCGACCTCAGAAATTTCCACGACCTCGTTGAACTTGCCTTCATTGAACGAGCGGTGACTCATACTCAGCTTCGACATTAGGAAATTCTCGATCATCGACCCCTTCATCAACGACCACGACTTGTCTTCGGGCCCTTGAAAGTGGTAATCTTTCACCTCGGGGAATGCCCAAATTTTGATGATCAGCTTGGGGATTGCCCATGTTTTGTTGTTCCACTTGGGGATTTCCCAAGTTGTGTTGCCCAGCTTGGGGATTCCCAAGTGTTGTTCAGCTCGGGGATCGCCCAAGTGTTGTTCAGCTCGGGGATTACTCATAACTTCATTTCGTACAGCCTCGTTCTTCAACCGTTGTTGTCGAACAAGCTCAGCAAATTTCTCCGGTTTCATAAGAGTGGAGTTGCTAGTTCCAGCACTGGACCTAGGCAAGGCCACGGACACACTCCCTTGCTCGAGGTTAGCTACTCGAGCACTCACTCCTTTTACCTCGGTACTGATGCCTTGTATCGCAGCCATGAGATCGGCTAACGATACCTCGGGCGCTGCAATGCCCTTCTCTCCGTTTCCAGCCATTGTACATGCACAAATCAAAGACCAAAAATTAAAGTGTTAAGGTTAGAAATCACCTCACACACTCCTTCACTTTTATTGGGTGGTGCTCGAGTCCACTCAAAATTTGGGTAAGGTTTTGGTCACTCAAAGAACTTGTCAGCAGTGGCTTTGTCGGATTGATCAATGTCCTCTAAGATCCTTCAAGTACGACAATAGTCACTGACTCTTCGGGAAAAGTGAAGTGATGTTCGACTCGACGGAATGGACGCTATTTAAACTGTGCTCGGGAAGTCAAAGAATTGTCTACGAAATTTGGACTTCGGTCACCCTCGCACAAATTCCTATAAGCTCAAACAAATTAGTACGACCTCGAGTAGAAGAAATTACTCTAGAGATCCACTAACGAGATTTATCGATCACAAAGAAAAGTGAGAACCTAGGAGAATCTACCCTCCGATTCCTCTTTTAGAATCCCCGGTCTCGTCACCTCTGTACGGATAAAAATAGTCCCCCTTTGGTACGGATTAGGGTTTAACCTTATCCACTACCTTTTTTCTTGCTGACAAAAATTTCACCTGGGTTTTGATTTTAACACTTTACCCCTTTCTTCAAAGGAACAATGAACTCAACAATTCCGACGTACGGACAAAGTTAACTTTTGTTCACAGTCCACAATTCAACACAGATTCTGGGTCATTTTTCACTCCGTTAACTTTCAACGTCTGAGAAGATTCAAGTTTCTAGTCGAGCTAAGAACATAGCTTCACTTATTCGTACACTGTTACAATGTAACAATTTTCCGGTGTACGGACGGTGGCTAATCGATGGAACTTCAAAATTTAAACACCAACTTCAACCCAAATCAACTAAAGCCACCAATCTTTCAACGATAACAACCAAAAACAACTGGGGTTTGATAACAATGCCACCAATGTCAAGAAAAGTTCAAAATTATCAAGAAACTCTAGTCGTTTGTTTATGTACGATAGGTACTCGTTAGAACCTCCCAACAATGGTGATCACAAATCTGTGGTTGTTCGATTCAAGAAACCAACGAACAATCAAAATTTTGAATTTTCTTCTTCTTCTTCTTCTTCTTCTTTTTTTTTTTTTTGGAAAATAAACACCAATAGTAACAACACAAGAACAGTAACAAGAACACGAAAATGGAAAACAAATATACAAACGCACGATAAAATAAAGATAAAGTCGAACAGGATTTGGGGTTGTAATAACAAGCCCAAACTGTGCTCTGATATCAAGATGGTGGAAGATAACTTTGTAGCTTAGCAACCAAGGTCAAGAACAACGGAAAGTAAAGATAAAAAGCTTGACACAACTTTTCTTGCTTGAACGGCACCGAGGAACTGGTCTCGGTACGATTCAAGTAGAAGGAAAGAGCACCTAAGCTATGCAACAATCCTCAAGAGAACAATGCCTCTTGCAAACTGAATATTCAAAGATGAATTGTTCAATCAGATTCACCGAAAGCCACAACTTCCGAAAGACCCCATCGGGTTTGCTCACATCTGAGTCAATAAGAAAGTGCTCTCGTTTACTCTCATTCAATATTCAATAATCAAAATCTAGGTGTCTACAAATAAAATGAAAGGAGGTTTATATAGACAATACTAAGGGCAAAATAGTAAACGGGCCTGAGTAAGTTAAGTGTTCGGACACTTTTTTGGTCTCGAACTCTTGAACTCGAACGCTCTCTCTCTTCGGTTGTTTGCTTAACTGTTCGGCGTCAGCGTTTGTGTGTTCGATTGTATTTGTGCTCGAACTCTAGAACTCGGACGGTCTCTCTTCGGTTATTTGCTTTAATGTTCTGCACCGATGTTTAGTGTTTGGCTGCTTCCTTCTTCGGGCTCGAGAGTGTAGATGAAGCCTTCGAATCTTGCACTCGGCCACTCCATTTCTGAACGGTTGCTTTCTTCCAACCACGCCAACTGAATGTGAACATCATGCAAGAGCTTGGCTTGGCTTCGTGTCATCGGCCTCGATGGATTGAATACTTGATCAGCATGGGTTTGGGCTGCATCATTTTGTGAGTACCACCACAAGAAAAATCACTAAACTCACGAGTTTTATCCCAACCATCAGCACAACAAAAAAAATACTCCATGAAAATAAGAAAAATGGAGAAAACACGGTTAACTAGTGACGGATGGGCACCAAAGTTTTGAGTCAAGTGTCCATCGCATTCAGCCTGAACTATCGACCTAGAAGCGTTAAGAAACTTACGAAGCTCAAGAGCTTTTCCACTCCTAATATACGTCAACTGATCACTAATATATTGCACCTCAATATGAGTAGAAGCATCATTAAAAAAAATAGAACAATTGTTTGTCAACATACTTCCCCAACAGCTTGTAAATTGGACAAGAAGTTTTAAAAGTAGATGTGCTTTCAAGACCCATCTTGATTCCACTTACATACTCACAAAAATACAATTTTCCTCTACTTTGCTGAGAAATTCGTTCAAACAATAATGTTAATCAAAATTATGACTAGAAACCAAATGAGATGTGGTACGGAGATAATATGAACCTGGATCAAATGGAAAATGCAGAAACTTATATTGATCGATCACGTGTAGAGGTAACACCTTACACTTAGACAATCCATTAGTTCCAGGTAAATGATTGGGCAAATAAGAATTAGCTCCAGGTTCCTCTAAGTTCAAACACAGCATCATCCAAGTGATGAGAGGGACAGTACCCTACTCAGGCACTTTAACGGGAACATCCAGTATATAATGTCTATTGGCAGAAACAGTACAAAGAACTATGCCCCTACTTGGATAAGCCGATGTGTAAGGTTGAAAGTGACTTAGTGCGGAGAAAAAACTAGCTTTCGCCTGTTGAGGCGATTCTTCAAACACCTTAGCTGCATGGTTTTGTGAAACTTCCTCATCGCCAATTGTAGTTTCCACTGGGGTCTCTATAGTTCCAATGCAATCATTTGAAACCAGTAAGCGAGTAAATTGAAGAATTACCAATTGAAATTTTGGTACCTCGTAATTGGTTGCAGGGCTTGAGATGTCATCTACCAAATCAGAATCAATCACTGATGCTGCGATCTCCTCTGTGTTGACCTTTACTGCGGACACTCCCTGATCATCCAATGCAGAGACTGCAACTGGAAAGCTTTGTGCTTCGCGATTCTGATTGCGAAAATGAATAAACAATTTATCCACAAAATAGTCTCAACTTCGAAATGCATCCCCATCTACATAAAACGATGCAAAATGAAGCTTGAGGTAATCGGATACGGATAACAAAAGAAATACCTTACAACTTGTCAAATCCAGTCCAAGGGTTTCTCGATGTGGAAACGGACCATTGGGGGAGCTTGAGAATAGTCCACCCGTAGATGGAGTCAATGAAAGCATCAATGTAATGTATAGTACTCCAATCACACGAATAAACAAGAACTGATAATATTCATGAACTAATAGAGGAGAATTGCAGAGCCACTAGACAAGTAAGAAGAAGTGGAATTAGACAGAAAATGGACGAGAGATACACTAATACAAACGGGGATAAGAACAGAAATATAGAGTAAGAAAGGAAGACATTGAAGAAGGGCAGATAAGAGTGATACGGGTTCACAACATCATAGTTCATTTCTCTTCTACCATTCCATTGCTATTTAACTATTTGTCTAACTTGAGTCTCAAATATAATTTGCTAAAGTTCCAATCCAAATATGACTTTCAACAAGCTATTTCCATTCATAACAATCTACCTACTCGTAAATTATGTGCAGCATTACCAAAACATTTCGTTGCATGTAATATTATGGAAATGATTATTGTGTGTCAAATTTCTCTTCTTGTGTGTCTCTTATGCTTAAGCCACTTTTAACAATGTCTATTGTTGGAATTATCTGTTAAGAGTCCACCCATAAAGGTGCTTTTAAAGTCTATCGAGGTAAAAAAAGGATAAGTTACCGGGTAGAGTCCTATAAGAGGACAACTACCGTATATTCAGTTATAAGGATAAGTTACCTGGTAGAGTCCTATAAGAGGACAACTACCGTATATTCAGTTATATATACAGTAAAAGACCCAGATAAATCAATATGTACTTTCTCCACTGCTCTTCTCTCTTTCTGTCTACCAAATAAACTAGTGTTTAGACCGTGGATAAAGGGGTTGATCCGTCAAGTACGTGACAGCCACCGACGGCCAGTAATTCCAGCCACGGTTCAAAGATCCTACCGCTTCCGCTTATAAGGAGAACAAGTAAGTTCTCGAATTTGTAATGTTTGATTAATCTATTTAGTATAGATTTATGTATATGCATATATGAATCCTTCATTGGTATCAGATATCATTAGGCTGGTTTTCTGGTCCGAATATAATGATATGGTAATTTTTTTTTATTCTTCGTGAATTTTAAAACTAGATGTATGGATTTTAAATGATTTCTGTGCATTTGGAATAGTTAAAACTAAATGCTTGAGGCTTTATCAATCCATAATATAAACTGCTTCGAAATATGCTCCAAACAACTTTAGTAGATGTCTAAAAGAATCTGATTTATTTAACAAAAAAAATAATAAATAAACAAAGGCTGCATATTTCCAGCAAAATAGTAAATAACGAAGAGAAGAGAAACGAAGGTTTCACTTCCATCCCATAATTTATTTGGAAATCAGTTTTCCAAATCATTTGAATCTAACAGATCAATAAATTATTTCTGGGATCAATATCTTTCAAATCAGATTCAAAGAAAAGAGAATATTTACTTCTTTAAAAAATTAGACCAGCCTCATCTCCAGCAAGGATCAACCAAGAAAAAGAAAAAAACATTTCAAGTTCTTTAAAATGTCTAGTGGCTGCAGTGAATACTCTAATTTTTCATAAGGGAAAAACTGATGGTAATTCATAGACATGCCCATGGCAGATTCAAGAGGAAGAAGAAGAAACAAGTTTTATCTTCTTCTAAAATATGGAGGAGACAACAGTAAATAGAGAAGATAGAAAATTGGATTTTTATCTTACTACTTAAACTTGATTCAATCAACTAAAAAAAATAACAACTATAAGAGTTTAGCCTTCAATGAAGGCGGCTGCTAAAGAATATTAAAGGAGGAAGAAAAGTCATAAGAGTTCTTTTTTCTTTACCTTCTTAATATAATAATTACACATTTTTTTAAATTAAAAAAATTGTAATGCTAGCCTATTTGGACCATTTACTGCTTGGTCATTGATTCAGTAGCATAGCATTGTAGGTTGTGTTGGGCATAAAGGCCCACTTTAGTTAGCACAAGTTAGACTACAAGCCTAGTAGCAGTTTTTTCTCCTTAAAATATCAAAATATAGGCAGAATTGGATAAATGGCCCATTTCGGAATTTTCTTTAACAGATGGTACTCATTTATTTTTTTGGCTAATGGCCAGACTTGTAAAATATTATAGGGATGATTACTTTTTTTGATAACTTCAGAATACTTTGTTTTAAATATGTATATATATAAATTTAGTATTTATATTTGATAAAAGCATGAACTTATTTATCCCAATTGCGTACAATATTAACTAGTTTAATATTAAATAAATATTGTTAATTAGTTTAACATGCCTAAAATATTAATTAGTTTAACATTAATTTAATATTATTTATATTGTATGATATGTTAAAAAATATTAATTAGTTTAATATTACTCTATTTGTTAATTAGTTTAACGAATATATAAATGTTAATTAGTTTTAATATTTAACTTATTTATTTAATATGTTAAATAAAAAATATTTAAGTTAATTTGTTTAACTTAGATCCATACGGGATTATAAGATTATGAAAAAAAATGTTGTTTTAAAAACATGATTAAGACATTAAGCTAGGTAGTTGACTAGGTTAATTTCATGTGTTTAATTTTTGGACGATAACTGGGAACAAAGTGAACTTTTGACTCCATTATTAATATATGTGTTTATTAACTTAATCAACTTAGTGCTTAGTGTCCGAATATGTATGTATGCTGAACATAGAACTTGCTTTTAGAAATTTCTTTTCTTTAGATCCTCTCTATATTTTTTTTTTAATTTTTGTTAAAAGAATGTCTAGTGCTGCTAAAAATATAGTTGCTGAGCTCAACAAAGGGTTCAAACTCAATCGTGAAAACTATGAGACCTGAAGCTTAAAAGTTCAATATGTGCTTGAAGAGCAAGAAGCTCTGGAGGCAATTAACATCGTCATGGATGAGTCTGAGGACGGCACCACGGCTCAGCATAAGCGTGACCGTGCGGCTTATGACGCTTGGAAAAAGAAAGATTCCTTGGCTCGCATTACGTTGCTGAGCACCTTAGGTGATGATATCTTAAGGGAATTTAAGGATCACCAAAGAGCTATGGGTCTTTGGGTTGCTTTGAAGAATAGGTTTGGTACCTGTTATGTTGCAAGGTTTCGATCCTTAACAATCAAGTTTGATTCATACAAGAAGCGCCCAGAGCCTTCAGTGAGAACACATCTGAGGCATATGACAAACATGATTGGGGAGTTAAAAGATGCTGGTCATGTGTTGACCGATGAGCAACAAATTCGAGCTGTCATACGGTCATTAGCTGATTCTTGGGATTATATGAAGATGCATTTGACCCACAACTAGCTAATCACGTCACTGGAAGATGTCCGGAGATCTCTTGAGCTGGAGGAGGATCGGCTTGATACTGCTAAGCCAACAACTGAGTTGCATATGACAACATCCTCTAAGGCCAAAGGTGGCTTTAAGAAAAATAATTGGGGTAAGAAAAGAGGACCAACTCAGTCTCAGCTTGCTAAAAGAGCAAGGGCAGAACAATAAGGCAATAACAAACGTCCCAAACATGTAAATGTTGCAAAGGTGAAATGCTTTACCTGTGACAAAAAGGGTCACTATGCTAAGGATTACTTTGAGCCTCCGAGAAAGGTATTTCACAAGACTCAAAATAGTGAACTTTGTGTTTCTAGTTCAGTGTTTTTGACTGAATCCAATCCTTTGTGGATTGTAGACTCGAGAGCAACGAACCACATAACGAGGGAACGCAATTCTTTTGTGGAGTTTCGGCGTATTTCACGGGGAACAAAGTGGATTTATGTGGGCAACAACAATAATGTTGCTGTTGAAGGGATCAGTACATGCAAGTTAGTCTTGCGTGGTGGTCGACACCTACTACCACATGATGTCCTCTATGCTCAAGAAATTCACCAGAATATAATTTATGTTATTGTTTTGCTTAGGCTTGGCTTTAGCTTGTTTTTCAATGACAATTCTGTCAAATTCACTTTAGGTTCAACTTTATTTGATTTTCGTCATGTGACCAGAGGTTTTATTATTATGAATTTTGCTTCCTCACATAAATATGATAGTGAGACTTGGTAATATTGGCCAACAAAGAATGCAAAGGTTGGCAAAACAAGGTTTGCTTATGGTGCAAGCCAATTTCGGAGATAAAGCTAACAACCAGAGACGCGGAAAATAACAACGATAAAAGATAGATGCAAGACAAAGCTTGCTTCGAATCAAAAGAACGTCGAGGAACTAGTCTCAGGTTCGATTGAAAAGGAGATCAAGATGCACCTAATGCTAAGCAACAATCCTCAAGAAGTCATGCTTCTTGCAAACTGAATGATTAAAGAAGAAGATTGTTCAAACGATTCAACACCGAATGATACAAGTTCTTTGACATCCCACATCGGGGTTCGGATCCATCAGAGACACTTCAATAGCAACACCTATGTTTAAAATATATCAAAAACTGGGTCCTTACAAATGAAATGTAAAGGAGTTTATATAGACTAATCTAGGGACAAGATAGTAAAATGGTCACGGGTGACCAATAGGTGTAAGCCATGCAGGTCTGAGTAAATGCAGTGTTCGATCACTCCTTCAACCGAACACTTGAGTTTCGAACACTTGAGCTCGAGCTCTTGACTTCGGTGTCCAGTTGCTTAACTCGACTCATATTGACATTAGACGCTCTTCCTTTGGCTGTTTGTTTGCTTTACTCCAGCGTCGATGTTGAGTGTTCGGTCACTTTGTTCTTCGAGCTCAAGCTTATAAATGAAGCCTTCAATTCTTAAGCTCGACCACTCAGCTTTGGAACTATTGCTTTCTCCCGAAAAAGGCAATTGAATGTGAACGTCATGCAACAGCTCGGCTTGGCTTCGTGTCATCGGCCTTGGTGGATTGAACACTTGATCAGCACGTGATCGGGCTGCATCATCCTCCCCTTCTTGAGAAGATTTCGTTCTTGAAATCGAACCCTCTTCAGCCTCCGATGCTTGGCCTACAATACAAGGAGTTAAGTCAGCAACATTAAAGGTGTTGGATACATTATACTCACTAGGGAGGTCGATCACATAAGCATTGTTGTTGATCTTACTCAGTACTTGAAATGGACCATCTTCTCGAAAAGTAAACTTTCCTTTCCTTTTGTTCGGAAACTGTTCCTTTCGGAAGTGAACCCACACCCAATCTCCCTTCTTTAATTCCTACTTCTTGCGCCCCTTGTTTTTATTTGATGCAACTTTTGGATAAGCTTCATCGAGGTTCTTCTTCACCTTTGCATGTAGCTCAATCAAAGAAGTGGCTCGTCGAGTACCTTCAAAATCAATAACAGAATCTCGAGGTAATGGGGTTAAATCAAGTGGAATCAAAGGGTTGAAACCATACACATATTCGAACGGAGTCATTCCAATCATTCGGTGCACTGTTCGATTGTATGCAAATTCCATCAGGGGAAAACGATCCGCCCAGTTTCCGACCTTACCTTTGGTCATAACTCGAAGCAGAGCTCCCAAGGTTCGGTTAACTACCTCGGTGTGTCCATCAGTCTGAGGATGGTGAGATGTCGAGAATAGCAATTTGGTGCCGAGGGCACCCTATAGATATTTCCAAAAATGACTCAAGAATTTTGAGTCTCGATCACTCACAATAGTACGAGGCACACCATGCAATTTCAACACATTAGAAATAAACAAAGTTGCTACATGTTGTGCATCATCACACTTCTTGCAAGGAATAAAATGAGCCATTTTGGAAAAATGGTCGACTACGACAAAGATGCTATCATATCCATCCCCGGACCTCGGCAACCCCATAACAAAATCCATGGATATATCAACCCACGGTCGATTAGGAACAGGTAACGGAGTATACAAACCATGATGGTTGGACCTCCATTTAGCTTTCTTGCAATCTATACAAGCATTGCAAAGCTTTTCCACATCTCTTCATATTTTTGACCAATGGAACTGATCGGTTAAGATACCAAGAGTTTTGTCGACACCGAAGTGTCCAATCAAGCCTCCAGAGTGAGCTTCTCAAACCAAAAGCTCTCTCCACAATGCCACTGACACACAAACCCTCCCATTCTTGTAAAAGTAGCCATCGTGCCACTGATATTTGTCAACCCCTCGGCCACTCAAGATTGTGTCACAGACGCTTTTCAGCTATCGACTTGATGCTTTCGAATCCCATAAGCCTCGAGGCGAGAATGGTCGCTAAGGCAAATTTCCTTGATAGCGTATTGGCCACAACATTGTCTTTTCCCTTTTCGTAATAAATTACATTGGGAAAGCTCTCAATGAATTCCACCCACTTGGCATGTCTATGATTGAATTTCTCCTGGCCTCGGAGATGTTTCAAAGACTCATGAGCACCTTTAATCACAAATTCTCTCGGCCACAAATAATGCTGCCAATGGGCGAGTGCTCGAACGAGGGCATACGAATCCTTGTCATACGTAGAGTAATTCAAGGTTGCACCCTTAAGCTTTTCGCTAAAGTAAGCTATCAGCTTCGATTGTTGCATCAGCACTCCTCCGATCCAACCTCTGGACACATCATACTCGACCTCAAATGCTTTGTCGAAGTCAGGGAGTTGCAACATGGGGCAGAGCAAAGCCTCCGTTTCAACTTTTGGAAAGCCCTCTCTTGGGACTCTCCCCACACAAACGGATGGTCTTTCTTTACCAGCTCGGTTAAAGGAGCTGCCACGATGCTAAAGTCACGAATAAACCTTTGGTAAAAGCTAGCTAAGCCATGGAAGCTACGAACTTGAGAAACTGAGGTTGGAGTCGGCCAATCTTTTATAGCTTCGACTTTTGACTCATCGACTTCAACACCATTAGCACTCGCAACAAATCCAAGAAAGACTACATGCTCGACACAGAAGGCACATTTCTTGAAGTTAGCATATAACTTCTCTTCTCTAAGCTTATCAAGCACTAGCCTTAGGTGTTCGGCATGTTTATCCACAAATTTACTATAAACAAGTATGTCATCGAAGTAAACGACAACAAACTTATTTATGAACAGTTTTAGCACATGGTTCATTAGTCGCATGAATGTGCTCGGTGTGTTAGAGAGGCCAAAAGGCATCACTAACCATTCATAGAGACCGAATTTGGTCTTGAATGCAGTTTTCCACTCATCTCCGGGTTTCATTCGGATTTAGTGGTAACCGAACCTGAGGTATATCTTCGAAAAGCATGAAGAACCACTTAACTCATCTAGCATGTCATCTAATCGAGGGATAGGATGACGATACTTTACCGTGATTTTGTTGATTGCTCAGCAATCAACACACATTCGCCATGTTCCATCTTTCTTCGGGACAAGGATAACTGGAACGACGCAAGGACCCAAGCTCTCTCGAACAAGGCCCTTGTTCAACAATTCATCCACCTGTCTTTGCAGCTCTTTGGTGTATTCGGGATTACACCGGTATGCAGGCTTGTTGGGGGTTTGAGACCCCGGAACGAAGTCAATTTGGTGCTCGATTCCTCGCAACGGATATTGACACCCAATTTTGTCCCTCCTATTTTTAAAGCAATAATTTTCAAATTTTACACACGATCGTGCATTTATTCTTGCCCCGTCCATTCTTTCAAATTATCTTCTTATAATAGCCTGACAATCAAAGCCTTTTCGAAAGCATCATCGCAAACTGTAGCCATTTTATAAAACATACTCGTCCATTTTTAAATATTCCGCAACTACCTCTATTTTTGACAAAATTATCTAAATTATTTTAAATACCGAAATTATAATTTTTATGCATTTCCCCTAGCCATTCTAACATTTTAAAATCAATTCCATAATTTTCCTATAAATTTATACCTATTTTATAACCATTTTACACTTATTTTATATTAAATTATGCTAATTATACCTTATTTATACACAAATATATACATATGTACACATATATGTACACATATACATATTTGCACACATTACTACATATTTTACACTTCCGTGCTGTTACACTTTATGCACCTCCTTGAGACACTAGAAAGGGGGGGGGGGGGGTTGAATAGTGTCCTCCGATTTTCGTTCAAGAACCCTGTTCTTCTGGAGAAGCACCTACTTCTCAGATTTTCTCTCCTGCTACCTGGAGCACTGAACCACACAAAACATACACACAAGAACACAAGAATTTTTTACGTGGAAAAACTCCTTGCTCAAGGGAGAAAAAACCACGACCCACACTCTGGGATTTTAGAACTGAATCCACTAACACAAGAGCAATGTTTCTGATTACAAACTCTGTAACCAAGGGGCTACACTCTAGACCCTACTTACTACTCAAAGCTAAACTCTAGCTTCTCAGTAAATACACAATGATTCACCTAATACATGTGCTTCTGAATAAGCTAATAGGTAAAACTATGAAAGATCTAATTTAAGCCAACTTGCAATTTGACGAACCTAGACAGAAAATCTAGTCTCGTTACTCTGCTTGCACACAAGTTGTCTTCTGCTGATTACTCACGTAGAAAGATGCTGGATCGCCTTTGTATGCTCTCAACTCTCTATTTGTGATTAATTAATTTCGGCTGCTGCTACTACTTGCATATATATGGGTCTTCTTAATCCTAGTAGAGTTCTACAAGGAATCCTTTTAATTAAGGCAAGTCAGGATTCCCAGTAACTCCTTTCCTTGTTGAAGTCCAACTCCTTTTCACACTTCGCAGACACAGCCTGGACACAGCTTCTTTTAGTCTGACTAGGATGTATGTTCAATCACGCACCACTACTCCTAGTTCCGCAGGGATTTGCAACCCGTACTCTTTTCGATCACCTGTGCCCTTCATTCTAAGGACCTGGTCCTTGGTGAGAACCTAGGAGTCCTTCTTGTTTGTCATGCTTCAAAACTAGCTCTCAACAAATTCCCCCTTTTTGATGATGACAAACAAATGTTGCCCAAGAACCTGAATAAACAAAAATACCAGCAAACAAACAAAAACAGTATATAAAAAACAGATGATGAATTAGGTCACAAACACTCCAACATTTCCATCTTCCCTCTTTTGGCATCATCGAAAAGATTCGAATCCCTGCATGAACTTGCCAGTGAAACTTAGTCTAAAGCACAAGGCAACAAGTCAGTAATAATAGCATATATAAGCAAGAATAAGGGCCCAATCAGAACCAAAGACTAAAGCAGGAATCATGCATAAACATAAGGAAATTTAAAATCACCATCCAGGTTGTGTCAGCAGCACAACCCCAATATTTAGTACACAACAGAACAAATTGTCTTAAACATCCAACAACATGATATCAGGAGATCATAAGAGAGGGTAGACAACAGGTGAAGAGAAGGAATTAGAGCAGAATGGGATAGGATAGGAGGATTCAAAGCTGAACATTGAAGTGTTTGAGAAGTGCCTCAAGTTGCTTCGTATTTTTGGCCCTTTCCATCAACAACTCGGCCTCATACTTGTGGCAAGCTATCTTCAAACGATCAATTTCTTGATCCTTCAACTTCAGCTGTCTGTGGAGCTCTGTGTTTTCTTCATTCACCTCCAGGACATGCGTCTCCAGCTCCTTCACAGCATCAATGGCCTCCTCGGGTCCATAATCCTCTTTTTCCTCCTCCTGCTCTTGCTTAGCCTGCATTGGTCTCTTTGAAGCTCTGCTTTCTCTGAAGAAGTCACAGTTTTTCAGCACATTAATTCCAAACATCTGGTGAATGGTTGGCTTCTTCCCAGCTTCTAAAGGGACCCCAAAGTGCTCTAGAACCTGCTGAATGATATAGGAATGAACAAGGGAGTGTGGCTTCTGCTCAGTATCAACAATTCTTTTGATGTGTCGAATTATCAGCCCAGGCAAATTAATCTTCACTCCCCTGTCCAGCAGATCCATGTACGTTAGGTCCAAAGCACTGGCCTCGCAGTTCCTCTCTCCTCTTGGTAGAAGAAACTTGTGCACAAACTCAAACAACAGTTGATGTGCAGGTTCCATTTCTTTCTTGTCTACCTTCCTCTCCTTCCTCAACTTGGGTTTCCCTGAGAATTTCTTGACAACAGCTAGAGGAGTGACTCCATCAGTCCTCTTTGGCCACTTGAGCTTAATGTACCTGTAATAACCTTCTGCAGGTATGTCAAGAATTATCCCAAGCTCAGGTCTCCCAAATTCAATCTCCACACCTTTCACAGTGGTGAACACCCTCCTAGCATTGACTCTGCAGTTCGTATAGAACTCTCTGACCTCTTCAGCATACAACTTCCTGTCTTTGTTGCTAAACAACCCCAACCAGCCTTGGTGTCCAATCATTCTGAGTAATGGCTTCAAATGAAACTCTTTCTCATCATGCAGGATGCTGCCATGCAACACCTGATGTTTAGAGAAGAAAGCCACTCTGTCAGGTTCATCCTCACTGCCTCTTCTTCTTCTTCTTGTCTCAGCGTCACTGTCAGTATCTGAGTCACTAGGCTCAGCATAACTGCCTGCATCATCATCACTTTCCTCCTGGGTTTTCTCAGCTCTTCTTTCTTCCTTGCTTCTCTCTCTCTGACATTTGTCACTGTTCTCTCCAGCTTTCCAACCTTCTCCAATTGTTGTTTTAAAACAGACCTGGTGCCAACCCTTCTGATCACAGGTTCAAACTTGTCAACACTACCACTCTCATCACAATCTTCATCAACCAGCCTTGTCTTCAGCACTGGTTTTCCCCCTTTTACTAACCTTCTTCTCTTCTCAGGCTCCACTATGTTTTCTTTCAGGAATACAACTTCCTCCTCCTCTTCCTCCCCTGCCAATTTTTCATCTTCTTCTCCAAACTTCCTTTTTCTTTTTGGTTCTTCAACCACTTTGGGAGTTTCTCTTAGTTCAGTCTTCTCCAACATTGCCTTCTTCTTTCCTTCTTCCTCAGAATCTGTCCAATCTATATCTGCATCATCAACCTCAGTTGAATTTGGGCAAGCAACAGGCTCTTGCACCAAATTCTCTGAGGCTTCAGCAGATTCAAGTCCTCTACCGGCTGGACTTTCTGGCACAGATTTTTCCTTAGCTCTCTCATCCCTATCATCCTCCTTGAACTTCTCTATTACTGTTTCTGCAACATTCAAACTTACACCAGACTCAACTACCACAGGCACATGCATTCCTTCTCTAAGTTCATCTCCTACATGATCACGCTCTGCCTCACATGAGTTCCCCCTATCAATTTGTTCAACATGCTCAACACCTATTATTTTGTCTAACCCAGACACTAGGGTTTCAGTTTCTGCCATTCCAGGGCTTTTCATATCTACTGAAGTAATAGGTGTAGATAAGATAGGAACGGGGATTACCTCATGTAGTGGTTGTGATGAACTTTGTGCGATGGGTGTGGTGGAAGTCGTCCTTAACCTCAACTTCTTTATCAGCTTTTTTTCCTCTTTTTGAAGAATTTTTGCTCGGGCCTTTGTAATCCTTTGGGCAAGCGTAGATGGTGGTGGTTTCTCAGACATCTTGATACGGTTTTTATGTATAGCCACAGAGATAGACAGGATTTTCTGGTGTTAGGGTTTTGAGAGAATTTTGATTTTGGAAAGAAGAATTTAGAGGTTGGGAGGTAAGGTTAAGAGGGAAGGGGTTTCTGTGACTTGACAATGCCTTGGGAAGACAAGGTTATAATGATAAAAAAGAAAAGTAGCTTTTTGAAAATTTTTGAAAACCGGGAAGGTTAAGAGTTTTGACGGTTATGGACTTAATTGAGTAGTGGGGTCCAAAAAATCAATTAAAATTATACCCAGAAAAGGAATGTGTTCCTATAATTTTGGACAGTTATAAGAACATGGAGGATCTCCTTTGACACACGTGTGATTGACACACGTGTGATTGACAATTTTAATTCCGTTATGACTTTTAACATGTAGGGTAGTGTGAGTGTACCTGGACATGATTCCTCATGCTTTGACTGATTCCTTCTTAGTACATGGTAGGTTCTTCATGGGATCACATTATTCTTACCTGGTGCTAAAAACTGAACAGGTGTACTAACAAAAGTACCATGTTAGACTAAATATCAATTGACAAAATTCAAATATAGACAATCGAATACTCTACTAACCAATCATGAGGATTTTCCTGCTGGATCATCCGTGTATTTTGGTCATCCCTAATTCCAACATGTTCCTCTCAAACTGTACTTTGTTCAAAGCTTTAGTAAAAATGTCAGCAATTTGATCCTCAGTCCTGCAAGAATTCATAGTGATTAGACCCTTTTCCACATTATCTCTCAAGAAGTGGTGTCTAATATCAATGTGCTTGGTTCTTTTATGTTGGACTGGGTTCTTGGCAATATTCACTGCACTAGTATTGTCACAGAAAATTGGCACAGCTCCACACTTGATGCCGAAGTCCTCCAGTTGTTGTTTGATCCACAACAATTGTGAACAGCATAATGCAGCTGCTACATACTCCGCTTCAGCAGTTGATAAAGCAACAGAGTTTTGCTTCTTTGTAGCCCAGGAGATCAAACAAGGACCAAGAAAGTGTGCCATTCCTGAAGTGCTTTTCCTGTCCACCAGGTGACCTGCATAGTCTGCATCTGCAAAACCAATTAGTTCAAAAGTACCTCCTCTTGGGTACCAGAGACAGAGGTCCTGAGTTCCTTTCAAGTATCTCAGGATCCTCTTCACAGCTGTCAAATGTGATTCCTTGGGTTTGGACTGAAATCTAGCACACAGTCCTACACTGTATACAATATCAGGCCGACTGGCCGTGAGGTAAAGAAGTGATCCTATGATTCCTATATATTTGGTCTCGTTTGTTGAAGGACCGAGTTCATCCATATCCAGCTTTGTCCCAGGTGCAATGGGAGTCGTCATCTCTTTTGCTCCTTCCATGTCAAACTTCTTCAGCAGTTCCTTGACATACTTCTGCTGGTGAATCATAGTTCCTTCAGGCATTTGCTTTATTTGCAATCCAAGGAAGAAATTTAGTTCTCCCATCATGCTCATTTCAAATTCACTTCCCATCAGATCAGCAAAGCCTTTGCATAGCCCCTCATCAGTGGCTCCAAAAATAATATCATCAACATAAACTTGAACCACCAACAGATCCTTTCCTTTCTTTTTGAGGAACAGTGTGTTGTCAATTTTTCCTCTTAAGAACCCATTCTTCAATAGGAAACCTGATAGCCTTTCATACCAAGCTCTAGGGGCTTGCTTCAGTCCATAGAGAGCCTTGTCCAGTTTGTAAACATGATCAGGGAATTCAATATTCACAAAGCCTGGTGGCTGAATAACATAGACTTCTTCATTCAGGTATCCATTTAAGAAGGCACTCTTCACATCCATCTGATATAGTGTGAACTCCATGTATGTGGCAAAAGCAATTAGCATTCTGATAGCCTCCATCCTTGCCACAGGTGCAAAGGTTTTATCGTAGTCAATTCCTTCTTCTTGACTATAGCCTTGCACTACTAATCTTGCTTTGTTTCTCGTCACTATGCCATGCTCATCTAGTTTGTTCCTGAATACCCATTTGGTTCCAATTATTGATCTGTCCTTCGGCTTAGGAACCAGATTCCATACTTTGCTTCTTTCAAATTGATGTAGTTCCTCCTGCATAGCCAAAATCCACTCTGGATCTTCTAGAGCCTCCTTCACATTTTTTGGTTCCAGAGTTGAAAGAAACGCAAAGAAAGCATAGAAATTCTTCATGATTCCTGTATCTAGTTCTGACAGGACATTCTCCAAAGGATGGGATCTTTGGTATTTCCATGGCCTTAGTTTAACATGACTGGAAGAACTCACGTTATCATCCTGGTGAGTTTCTTCTTGACTTGTTGGATCATCAGCTTCATCAGCAGTTCCCCCTGTCAGATTTACCCCTTGTTCCAATACACTTGGATCTTCTCCTGATGTCTCCTTGTCTTCGGAATCTTCCAGTTCATGCACACCTTGTTCCCTGTTGAGCCCAATTTCTTGATCATCTGTCTCACGTTCTTCCAGTGCCCTGTCTGATTCATCAAAGACCACATGCATACTTTCTTCCACTGTCTGTGTCCTTTTATTAAACACTTTATATGCCTTGCTCTGAGTCGAATAGCCAAGAAATATTGCTTCATCACTCCTAGCATCAAACTTTCCAGGGGTTCTTTTCCATTGTTGTGCACAAAGCATCTGCACCCAAAAGGTCTTAGGTGAGCAATGTTTGGCTTTCTACCTCTGAGTAACTCATATAGAGTCTTGTCAAGAATTGATCTGATTGAATATCTGTTCAGCAGGTAACATGCAGTATTTATAGCCTCAGCCCAAAAATTTCTTGCAAGACCACTTGACAACAGCATAGTCCTGGCCATATCTTCCAGAGATCTGTTCTTCCTTTCTACCACTCCATTTTGTTGGGGAGTTCTTGGAGCTTAGAAGTTATGATCTATGCTATTCCTTGCATATTATTCAGAAAATTTCGAGTTTTCAAACTCAGTTCCATGATCAGATCTGATGCTGATAAGATCCAGACTTAACCTCTTCTGAACTACACCAGCCCAGTCTTTAAAGCTGTCAAAGGCTTCATCTTTAGTTGCCAAGAACAGAGTCCACGTGTATCGAGAGTAGTCATCAACAATTACAAACACGAATCTCTTTCCTCCTCTACTTCTGACTCTCATAAGTCCACACAGATCCATATGCAGCAGTTCCAGTGGTTTTGATGTGCTTACCACCTTCTTGGACTTGAAGGACGATTTCACATGCTTTCCCTTCACACACGCATCACACATCTTAATGTTTTCAAATCTCTTACTTGGCAGTCCGCGAACCAGCTCATTTGATACAAGCTTGTTCAGTTGTGAGAGACTTGCATGTCCCATTCTTTTGTGCCACAGCTGAGAGTCACTCTCCTGTACATTTACGCATGTAAGATTGTTTTCAGTTAATGACTTCAGCGATGCCTTGTAAACATTGTTCACACTTTTTCCTTCCATTACGATTTCTCCACTCTGTAGGTTCTTCACAATGCATCCTACAGATGTGAACTTTACTTCATTTCCTCTGTCACATAGTTGGGAGATACTCAACAGATTGTGTCTAAGACCATCAACACAATAAACATTCTTAATGGCATGATCTAGAGTTCTCCCAATCTTTCCAATTCCAACTATTTGACCACTTATTCCTCCTTCGAAGGCCACACTGCCTCCTTGAAATGCTGCAAGTGAGAGAAAGTTTCTTCTATCTCCTGTCATGTGCCTCGAACAACCACTGTCAAGGATCCAGCTTGGGTTGTTCTCCCTCACTCCAGCCTGCAAAACAAATTAGAGGTTAGACTTAGGAACCCAGGCAAGCTTGGATCCCTTTTTACTAGAAAATGGATAAATCAGGTCCTGTCTAGCCCATTTAGGTAAAACACTTCTTTTGTTTTTACCCTTTGCCTTGCTTACGTGTATGCATTTTTGTTTGATATGACCTGTTTCACCACAAAAAGTACACAGCATATTGCAGGGTAACCCTACGTACTTGCTTTTAGGATTATAGGGAGGCAGTAGTTTCTTGAATCCTAATCCTTGTTTTCCTCTATTTTGATTTTCAAGGACCCAGTTCATTGCCTCTGATGATTTGTTCCACTTAGTTAACCTGGTAAGCTCAAAATTTGCTTTTTCAACCTTTTGACTTAGGACCTTGTTCTTCTCAGTTTCCTGATATAGAATTTCATTTGCCCTTTTTAATTCATTTTCTAAAAAGGTTTGAACTTCACTTATTATTTGCTTACCATTAGCACTTTCTTTTAACTGATTGCATTCTAGTTCAAGATCAGTAATTTTAGAGTTGGACACCAGAGTCTGTCCTTTCAAAACGGCATTGACTTCTTCTAGTTCAATGTTCTGTTCTAGGAGACTCTTGTGCTTAGTTCTAAGATTACTTAGTTCTTCAGCTAGTTTGTCTTTTTCAAGCTTCTCCTTTTCATAACCCTCAATCAAGGTAGCAGTGATTAAGATCAGATTTTCAGAAGAGTATGTGTGCAAGGTTTCTTTTAGTTCAGATAGACATACCTCTGCAGAGTGAGCATCTTCAGTTCCATCTGTTGCCATGAGAGCTGAGTCCTTCTTTTGAACATCATCTGAGTATACCTCTTTAAGCTTTTCCCAGACTTCCTTGGCTGACTTACACTCAGAAATTTTAGCCAGCACTTCATAGGTAAGTCCTCTTTTCAAGTACCATTCAGCTTTGGCATTTGCCTGAAGCCAGTCAAGGTCTTGGGGATCCAGTTCTTCCACCTTCTTTGGAACTAAGACACCATTTGCAGCCCTCTTCACTGGGACGTAAGGTCCTCTTTTCACAATCAGCCAAAGACTATAGTCTGCAGCTTGCAAGAAGGTCTTCATCTGTTTCTTCCAGTTCCTGTAGTAGGTTCCGTTAAACACAGGGGGTTTTGACGGATCTCTTCCTCTTCTCATTTCTCGAAGATCTTCTTCATCAGAATTATTTTCTGACATACCCATCAGTGCCAGTGGTGAGTCATCTCCAGAATCCTTTTCATGGTCGGATTCGCTGTCAGTAGGTCCCCATGTGGCATAGAATGCCTCCTTTCTCTTTCTTCTTTCTGCTCTGAAGTTTGGAGGTCGTCTTGACTTCCTTTTATCTTTATCAGCTTCCTTTGGTGTCTCTTTCTCCTTTTCCTTGGATGCTTTATTTTTCATCCATTCTATTTCCCACATAGGACAATCTACTACAGCATGATCCTTTTTGAAGCATTTGAAGCACCCTGAGTAGTCAGGACTGTCAACTATGTTCTTCCTGCTAGACCCCTCTTTTCCACCTCTCTTGAATCCCTTGAACCTTCCCAGATTCAGCTTCTGTCTTAAGGCACTCACCATTGCCGCTTCAACTGATTGAAGGTCAATATACTCATCGGTTTCTTCTGTTGCTTCAAGAGCAAGGGTCTTGTCCTTCTTTACAAAAGGCTTAGCCTTTGAGTCTTTCATCATCTCATGAGTCTTCAAGCTTCCAACTAGTTCTTCAAGTTTGATCGATTTCAGTGGTTTGGATTCAATGATAGCAGTCATTTTGGGTTCCCATGCTTCAGGCAGCACATTCAGGACTTTATCGACCATCTCTATTTCAGGCAATTCCATGTCCAGGGATCTCATTTCATTAGTGATGATCGTCAACCTCGTCATCATGTCCTGAATTGATTCTTTCTCACCCATGGTGAAAAGTTCAAATTGCCTTTTCAGCATTCTTCGCTTGGAATCATTCACTTCAGTAGTTCCTTCATGTGCAACCTGCAGCGCATCCCATATTTCCTTAGCAGTCTTATAAGATGATACACGATTGAACTCTTCAGGGCCAAGACCACAAATGACCAGCCTTTTGGCTTTGTGATTTTTTTCAATCATCTTATAATCCGTTTCATTGAACTCTTCTTTTGGTTTAGGTTCCTGCTTAGCAGCATCTCCTTCACCTACTACTTTGGTGGGGATCAGATTTCCTTCAGAGACTATCAGCCAGAGTTGATAGTCTTCAGCACATATGTAGTTCTCCATCCTGCTTTTCCACCAAGCATAGTATTGCCCGTTGAACTGTGGAGGTCTCTGAACTGACTGACCTTCAGTGATGGTAGGTGGTGCACTCATTTTGATCCTTCTTAAGGTGTTAACCTCTCACAAGAAGACCTGCTCTGATACCACTTGTTACACTTTATGCACTTTCTTGAGACACTAGAAGGGGGGGGAGGGGTTGAATAGTGTCCTCCGATTTTCGTTCAAGAACCCTGTTCTTCTGGAGAAGCACCTAGTTCTCAGATTTTCTCTCCTGCTACCTGGAACACTGAACCACACAAAACATACACACAAGAACACAGGGATTTTTTACGTGGAAAAACTCCTTGCTCAAGGGAGAAAAAACCACGACCCACACTCTGGGATTTTAGCACTGAATCTACTAACACAAGAGCAATGTTTCTGATTACAAACTCTGTAACCAAGGGGCTACACTCTAGACCCTACTTACTACTCAAAGCTAAACTCTAGCTTCTCAGTAAATACACAATGATTCACCTAATACATGTGCTTCTGAATAAGCTAATAGGTAAAACTATGAAAGATCTAATTTAAGCCAACTTGCAATTTGACGAACCTAGACAGAAAATCTAGTCTCGTTACTCTGCTTGCACACAAGTTGTCTTCTGCTGATTACTCACGTAGAAAGATGCTGGATCACCTTTGTATGCTCTCAACTCTCTATTTGTGAATAATTAATTTTGGCTGCTGCTGCTACTTGCATATATATAGGTCTTCTTAACCCTAGTAGAGTTCTACATGGAATCCTTTTAATTAAGGCAAGTCAGGATTCCCAGTAACTCCTTTCCTTATTGAAGTCCAATTCCTTTTCACACTTCGCAGACACAGCCTGGACACAGCTTCTTTTAGTCTGACTAGGATGTATGTTCAATCACGCGCCACTACTCCTAGTTCCGCAGGGATTTGCAACCCGTACTCTTTTCGATCACCTGTGCCCTTCATTCTAAGGACCTGGTCCTTGGTGAGAACCTAGGAGTCCTTCTTGTTTGTCATGCTTCAAAACCAGCTCTCAACACGTGCCTACGTGGATCGATCTCAGCCGTCCACGTGTGCCATCCGACGGCTGAGATCAAACCCTCTACTTTATTCCCCAAACGACCCCTAAACTTTCCCGCGACCCTCATTTTCTCCTCACCTAACCGATAATCACTCTCTCTTCTCTCTCTTTGGTGATATGTTACGCCACCACTGTCGATTAGTTTTTCGGTCGATTTAGCCGGCCAAATTTGGGGAAAATGGTACCATCGTACTCCCCTTGTCACCCGCTACAAAACCCATATACTTTCGATAATATTTGGATGAGGACGATTCTTGACTCTCGTTGACTGAGTCACCACCGCCGGGAAACACCTCTGATGGGGTCCAGGGTATCTCAAACAATGCTATCACTTGAAAAAGGGTAAGAAACCCTTTTTGCGAGGTCGATTCATGATGTTTGGCATTTTATGCCAATATTTCCTTATGTTTGAGCATTTTATTCGCCCGTTTTCTAGTTTGTGAATGTGGTTTTGCACTGAGTTTATGTCGTGTGTATGTAGGTTGTTATGCAGTGCATGTGAAGCTTTTAAAAGCATGATCGAGCAAGGAATGGTTGGAAATTGATTGAGGATTGGATCGAGCACACGAAGGCACGACACGAGGCGAGTTGCGGAGCTAGGAGAGGCTAAATTTGCCTGGCGCTATAGGCCATGCGGCGCGCTACCCAACGCGCCAGCTTGTTGAGCGCGGGGCCAAAGCGCCCAACTTTCGACGTCCTCTGCTTGTCCAAGCGCGGTTGGGGGCGCCAGTTATAGCGCCCCTGGAGCGTGTTTTGACTTCCTATTTCGTCTAGGCTTAGGTGTAACTTATTACTAGGCGTTTGTAAACCCTATAAATACTCTTTTACTTAGTTTTTGATAGAAGTTCAGACTTTGGAGCAATTTGAGAGCACCATACTTCATTGAACAAGGGTTTATTCCTAATCTTTCATCTATCTAATCATTTACATCATTAATTCATCAATTCATTGCCTTGTAATTATGAATATGCGTGGCTAATTCTTACGTTCTAGGGTTAGAGTATTACATGAAAGTTGATGTTTGGAGATTGATTCCCATTAATTGAATCTCATAACGGGTTGCTTATTCTTTCTTGATTTCACTTGCTTAATTATTAGAGCTCGATAATTATGCATTATCTATGGTTTTTAGATTGAACTCGAAAGAGGGAATTTAATTACGTAATAAGAAAGAGTAGGACTATTTTGTAAACCCTGGCATCGGGAAACCAATTTGTGAGTAGGATAGACATATACTTGCTCGCCTAGTTTAACTAATTACAGAATTCGTTAATGCGTGCACGTGATTCAACCCATAGACATATAGGGATTGAAGTAGCCTGCATAGACTGTGAAGAATCGAAAGGTTTTCACGGATACATTTACTCTGTTAGTTAGTAACCCGGGATTTGAGAAGTAGAATCAATTGGAGAACTCAACTGGATTGTTCGTAACTCTGATCCTGGACCGTCATCTTAATATTGTTAACAACTAAAGTTTGCACCATTGTTTGACTACACTTCCAGCATTTTAGTTACTGCTCTTTAGTTACTAAAACTATTACCATTGAAGAAAAAGACCCCTGGATAGTTGTTAGAAATTGTTTGTTAAGTGTTAGTCTGAATAGTCCTCGTGGGAACAATACTCTACTTATCATTTTATTACTTGTTGACCGCATATACTTGCGTGTGCGTTGGGAGCAACAAGTTTTTGGCGCCGTTGTCGGGGAATAATTATTGACTGATTTCTTTTTGAACGATTTCTTATTATCTATTCAGGTTTAATTTTTTGTTGAGTTTCTTGTGCTGTTTCAGGCAACAGGTTTTGCATGCAAAGGAATAGAAAGGACGAACCACTCGCACCTTTTGATCCCGAGCCTGAAAGGACCTTGAGAAGGGTAAAAAGAGAAGCGAGAGACCGAAAAGCACTAGCAATTGTACTTGCTTCCTTACCCATTGAAATGACAGAAGAACGAGCAGTAGCAGTGCGAGATGTTGCTCTTCCCAGCCTGGGGGGAGTAGCGTCGAGTATTGTGACGCCCGCTATCACCGGGCATTTTGAGATTAAGCCCGGCATGATTCAGTTGCTGCATGTGACTGGGCAATATGCTGGATTACTTCATGAAGATCCACAGCAACACATTCAGAATTTGCTGGAGATCAGTGATACTTATACACCAGCGGGGGTTCCTACTGATTATGTTCGCTTGACGTTGTTCCCGTTTTCACTGATTGGGGCAGCAAGGAAGTGGTTAAAGGCTGAGAAGCCTGGGTCTATCACTACTTGGGAGGATTTGGCTAAGAAGTTCTTGGCTAAATTTTATCCATCTGCCAAGACAGCCCGGCTGAGGAGTGAAATTATGTCCTTCAGACAGATAGAAGGAGAATCTTTGTATTCAGCCTGGGAGCGATTTAAAGCTCTATTGAGAGATTGTCCACACCACAACCAATCCAATGAGGTTATTGCACAAACTTTTGTTGAGGGGTTGAATGCACATACTAAGATCGTGGTAGATGCTGCTGCAGGAGGCCAAGTACTGGCCTTAAATTTTGACCAGATCTATGATTTACTTGACAAGTTTTCGCAGAGCAATCCTGATTGGCAGGGTGGTGGTAGAGCTACTGCACAAAAATCTGCTGGGGTACTTCAATTAGATGCAGTTTCAGAGCTAAGGGCGAAAATGGATGCTATTTCCAATCAAATTAGCAAGCTAGCTCTGCCGCAAACTCAACAACCAGCAGCTCCATCTAATCCAAAGTCAGTGTATTATGTGGGTAGTCAGAACAGGTCACAGAGTTAGAATCGAAATCAATATGGTAATAGCTATAACACTAGTTGGCGTAATCACCCTAGTTTTTCTTGGAGGGATAATCGTGAGCAGCTTCAAGGCAATGAGAGACCCCAAAATAATCTTCAAAATGCATCACAGCAGGGGTCACAGTCGCAGTCTCAGCCACATCAGTCTAATTCAGTTGAGGATATGCTTAGAAAAATTCTTGCAGGGCAGCAAAAACTCATGGATGATTCAACAGCTCAGGCACAAACAATAAAAGATTTGAGCAATGCTCAGAAAGATCTTGAGAGACAAATGGGGCAGCTAGCTGGAGCACAAAATAATAGACCTCGGGGTGCTTTGCCAAGTGATACAGAGAAAAATCCTAAGAAATTTGTGCAAGCAATTACTTTAAGGAATGGAAGAGCTCTATAAGAAGTCCCCCAAAGCCAAGGAAACCTGTTGGTGAGTTAGAGCCTAATGCTGATAGAGAGGTGGAGAAAGAAGCTGAGAAAGTGATAGAAAAGCAACCCGAGCCTTCTATTGTGAGACCACCACCACCTTTCCCTCAGAGACTTCAGAAGCAGAAAGTTGATGCAGCATGCAAGAAATTCTTAGAGATCTTGAGTCAGATTCAGGTAAATATTCCTTTGGTGGAGCTTTTGCGGGATGTTCCCAAATATGCTAAATACATTAAGGATATTGTTGCTAACAAGAGAAGACTGACTGAGTTCGATACAGTTGCACTCACTGAGGAGTGCAGTTCTAGAGTTAGAAGTAAGCTTCCTCAGAAGTTGAAGGATCCTGGCAGTTTTACTATTCCCTTGAAAATTGGGGAACATGAGGTTGGACGAGCTTTATGTGATTTGGGTGCTAGTGTGAATTTAATGCCTTCATCAGTTTTCAGGAAACTAGGCCTGGGTGAACCACGACCAACTACTGTGACTCTGCAACTGGCTGATAGATCGTTGACATTCACCGAGGGGATTATTGAGGATGTGCTTGTACAAGTGGGTCAGTTTATATTGCCTGTTGATTTTATTATTCTTGATTATGAAGCTGATCCTGAGGTTCCTCTCATATTGGGAAGAGAATTTTTGGCTACTGCTGATGCTGAGGTAAATAGGGAAGAAGCTGTGTTTAATGTGTTCAGAGCTACCCAGCTTCTTTCTCATTATGAAGAGTTGTCCATGGTAAAAGTGATAGATGATGAGTTGACCGCTGATGAGAGGTCATTCTTGGCCTCTAATGTTGATTCTCTGGAAAGGGCACTCTTATGTGATGATGATGATATCCTGAAGGATGATGACATTGAAGAATATTTGGAGGTTCTTAATATGCAGAGTAAATTCATCCCAGGGTGGAAGAAATTTGAGGAGCTTGATAGACCGTTGACCGTAACTCCTGCTAAACCGTCTATTAAGAAGGCTCCTACTCTTGAGCTCAAACCTTTACCTGCGCATTTGCGTTATGCTTATTTGGGTGAGGGTACTACCTGGCCCATGATCCTTTCTTCTTTGTTGTCTGATGTGCAGGTTGAAAAGGTGTTGAGGGTGTTGCAGGAGCGCAAGAGAGCTATTGGCTGGACTATTACTGATATTAGAGGGATTAGCCCTTCTTTCTGCATGCACAAAATTCTCTTGGAAGAAGGCCATAAGCCATCTATAGAGCAGCAGAGGAGGCTAAATCCAATTATGAAGGAGGTGGTGAAGAAAGAAATTATCAAGTGGCTGGATGCTGGTATTATTTTTCCTATCTCTGACAGCAAGTGGGTGAGTCCAGTGCAATGTGTTCCAAAGAAGGGGGCATGACAGTGGTGAAGAATGAGCATAATGAGTTGATTCCTACAAGAACAGTCACAGGGTGGCGAATTTGTATTGATTATAGAAAGCTGAACAAGGCCACCAGGAAAGACCACTTCCCACTTCCCTTTATTGATAAAATGCTGGATAGACTTGCGGGGCACGAGTATAATTATTTATTGATTATAGAAAGCTGAACAAGGCCACCAGGATAGACTTGTGATAGCTCCTAAAGATCAAGAGAAGACTACTTTTACTTGTCCATATGGCACCTATGCATTTAGGAGGATGCCGTTTGGATTATGTAATGTCCCGGGGACTTTTCAGCGGTGCATGATGGTTATTTTCACCGACATGGTGGAAAAATTTGTGGAGGTGTTCATGGATGATTTCTCAGTGGTTGGTGATTCCTTTGATGATTGCTTGAAAAGTCTAGATGCTGTGCTGAGCCGTTGTGAAGAAACAAATCTGGTGCTGAATTGGGAAAAATGTCACTTTATTGTTCAAGAAGGCATAGTACTTGGGCACAAGGTGTCAAAGCAAGGGATCGAGGTTGATAAAGTGAAGATTGAGGCTATTGAAAAATTACCACCACCCATCTCTGTTAAGGGGGTGCGTAGTTTCTTGGGACATGCAAGTTTCTATAGGCGTTTCATAAAGGACTTCTCCAAAATTTCTAATCCCATGTGCAAGTTGTTGGAGAAGGATGTGAAATTTGAGTTTAATGATGCTTGTCTCAAGGCATTTGAAGAGTTGAAGAAAAGGTTGGTGACTGCACCAATCATCATTGCTCTTGACTGGTCTTTGCCATTTGAATTGATGTGTGATGCGAGTGATAATGCTATTGGAGCTGTTCTAGGCCAAAGAATTGGAAGAATCTTTTACTCCATCTATTATGCAAGCAAGACTCTTGATGCGGCCCAATCAAACTATACCACCACTAAGAAGGAGTTGCTAGCCGTAGTGTATGCTTTTGATAAATTCAGATCTTATTTGGTTGGCACTCGTGTTGTTGTCTACACTGATCATGCCGCAATCCGGTATTTGTTTGAGAAGAAGGACTCCAAGCATAGACTAATTCGATGGGTTCTCCTATTGCAAGAGTTTGATGTTGAAATTCGAGATCGCAAGGGGACTGAGAATCAAGTACCTGATCATTTGTCAAGGCTGGAGAATAGAGATCATGTAGATGAAGGGCCTGAGATTAAAGAGGTATTCCCTGATGAATAGCTTTTTGCTATAGAGGCAGCCGAGGTGCCATGGTATGCTGATATGGTGAACTTAATTGTGAGTAATGTGTATCCTCCTGGGGCTACAGCTGAGCAAAGGCGCAAGCTCCTTCATGAGATCAGATTTTATGTATGGGATGAGCCTTATTTATATAAGATAGGCCCTGATCAACTAGCTAGGAGATGCATTCCAAGGGAAGAAGTTGAGCCGATTCTACAGATTTGCCATTCCTCTCCTTATGGTGGCCGTCTTGGTGGAGATCAAACAGCTGCAAAGGTACTTCAGTCTGGTTTCTTTTGGCCCACTTTATTTAAAGATGCTCATGCCTTGGTGAAGCAATGTGATCGTTGCCAAAGAACGGTTACTATTTCTAGGCATCACGAGATGCCTTTGAACAATATCCTAGAGATTGAGCTGTTTGATTGTTGGGGGATTGACTTTATGGGTCCATTCCCACCTTCCATACGCCATAAATACATTCTTGTGGCGGTTTATTATGTGTCTAAATGGGTGGAGGCTGTTGCACTTCCAACAAATGATGCGAGTGTGGTGGTGAAATTCGTGAAGAAAAATATTTTCACTCGTTTTGGGACACCGCGAGCTATAATCTGTGATGAAGGTACGCATTTTTGCAACCGGTTGTTCAAAAAATTATTGGCCAAGTATGGGGTTCGCCACAAGGTGGCTACTGCTTATCATCCCCAAACTAGTGGCCAAGTGGAAGTATCTAATAGAGAGATCAAGCAAATCCTTGAGAAGACTGTGAATGCCTCGAGGAAGGATTGGGCTATGAAGTTAGATGATGCTCTCTGGGCCTATCGGACTGCATTTAAAACGCCTATTGGAACTTCTCCATATAGGCTTGTTTATGGTAAGGCCTGTCACTTACTCGTTGAGCTAGAGCATAAGGCATATTGGGCAATTCAAAAGCTCAACCTTGATATGGCCTTGGCAGGTGAGAAGATAATGCTTCAATTGCATGAGCTTGAAGAGTTCCGTTTCCATGCTTATGAAAATGCAAAATTATATAAGGAACGGACAAAGAAGTGGCATGACAAGCATATTGAGCGTCGTCAGTTTGAGCCCGGGCAGCTGGTGTTGTTGTTTAACTCGAGGTTGAAGTTATTTCCGGACAAGTTGAAGTCCAGATGGTCGGGGCCGTCTGAAGTAGTTCGTGTTACCGCACATGGAGCGGTTGAATTGAAAGCCCCGGATTCGGAGAAAACATTCTTGGTAAATGGCCAAAGGGTGAAGCATTATTGGGGAGGTTTGGTGAATCATCGTACCTCCATTACTTTGAGGGACCCATGATTGATACTCGTCGTGCCACGATGTTAAATAAGGCGCTTCTCGGGAGGCAACCCGAGTTTGTACTTGTAATAGTTTAGTTGTTTTGTGTTTTATAGTGTCACGTAGTTTTTGTTTTTGTGTGTCATTTTTGTAGGTGTCGGGAGTGCTAAACGAGATGCAGTTGATGTATTGAGGGGTACGGGACGCTTTGAGGCATGTCCCGCACTTGGGTTCGCACTTGGAATCAAAATTTGGTGCGAAAAAAATTGTTCGGGCGCGTTTGGGAGCGCCCTGCGCCTTCCAAAGCGCCAATTGAGGTCTGAAGCAAAGAGCCTTGGCGCGTTTGGGAGCACCCCGCGCCTCCCAATGCACCGAGGCAAGCAGAACATCCAGGATTTCCACCGCGGTTGGGGCGCGCCGCGTGGGGGAAAGCGCCCGGCTAAATTTCGGTAAAATCCGGGTCCAAACAGGTTTTAACCCGCGACCCGGATTCCCTCTCTCCTCTATACCCGATCCTCTCCCCTTTTCTTCATTATTTTCTCTCTAAACACTCCCTAAATCTCCCCCAAATCATCCCTAATTCTTGGAATCAAACACAAGTTTTTCTCAACTCATTCTAACATCTTCAAGTAAGTAAATTCTCCCCCTCCTCTCTCCAATACATGTAAGATTAACAAGCTTTTTTCCATGGTAAATTTCTTAACTAGTTTGCAAGCTCATGATTAGAAATTACTCTTACAATGCTTAAATTGATCATTATGCTTCATGGTTAGCTTGTGTACTTGTAAAAAGGGATCTCCCAACAAGTTGGGAGGGTTATCACATTACAAAAGCCATTGATATTGAAAGTTAAATATTGTGCACACCAAGTGTTTGTGAAAAAGCCTCAACCATGAAAATTGTCTAATATTTTGAATTCTTGAGTAGCAATGCTATCCTTAGGCTTAAGATGAACATTGAGTGTCGCACATACATAAAAAAATTGGCTATTTTGTACCCGCACGAGCTTGATCATGATGACAACAAACGTGGCACATTTTGTGCAATGCTAGTTTTGGCTAAGAGTGGGGTTGCTTGTGTTATTGAGCTGGATTGTTGATACATAGAGTGAGCGACAAGTGTGGGGTGGTGTCCTACTAATTGTGCTTGAATTAAATTTTTGTGCTTAATTTGACATCTCATATTGGTCTTCTTGTTTGTTGTATGCACCATGGTTGTAACACCCTACAAACCAAGTTCTTCATCCACCTCGGCCCCTAAGAAATCACTCCAAGCCGGGCCTTCCTCTAGCAAGGCAAAGGGCAAGGCACCGGCCAAGCCCAAGGCTAAGCCAAAGGCCAAGGCTAGAATCCCTAAAGACGCGGTGCCTATACCAAGGCCCGGGGGCAAGACACGATTTGGTCTCACTTTTGTGAAGAAGGGTGAGTGCCAAGCTTGGTACAAGAGTGTGAAGCTTGCGGGGTACATTCCCGAGCAAGCCATTGACCAGAGGAGAGTGATGCAAAAGTTTCGAGGGGTGGGTGATGCTATTCATGCCTTACATTGGGACTCGGTCTTTGAGAGTCCGGGGCATGCCAACCTCGACCTAGTACAGGAACTCTACGCCAATTGGGAGCCGGACGAGGCATGGAGAGATGATGATATGGTTACTATTCAGGGTGTGAAGGTGAGATTGGACCACACGGCGTTGAATGCTTTCTTGGGGGTCGAGGACCCTGACTATGATGAGCTGAGAGACTTTATTAGGAAGCCTGATTATAAGGCCCTGCGGGATACATTGTGTGGTGAGAGCTCCACTCATAGGTGGGAGCGAAGTGTATCAGGAAGACACAAATTCATGTTCTTCTCGCAGTTTTTGAAAACAACTCGAGTGTGGATGAGATTGATAAATGCACGCATCTTGCCTTCATCTCGTTATTCTGAGGTCACCAAGACTCGGGCATGCATGGTTTACTTTTTCATGACCGGGAGGCCGGTTAACATCGGCTACAACATGTTGAGGTTGATGAGAGAGCAACGGGAGTCAAAGACATGTAGCCGTTTGTATTTTGGAAACATTCTTACCCGGTATCTGGAGCAGGCTGGAGTCCATGTGGATGAGATTGGGGATCGCATTGTCCCCGACATCGAGAAGCCTTTTGATATTTCCGCGGTAAAGGGTGTGACTACTACTGCACCAGTGAGACTGAAGGCAGACGAGTGGCGGGACACAGCCGCCAACTTGTCTGTCCGTCACTACTTGATGACGGAGCACATGGCCCGGCAGTCTAGCATGGATATGGCGGCTGTTGATCGCACTGTGCCTTTATTGGAGTCCTCGAGACGCCTGCTGGGTATGACTCAGGCAGTAGAGATGCCCCCGGAGGAGGATGAGAACACTGATTCGGACATTGTAGATCGTGATCCGAACAGTGAGGCTGTGGAGACTGATGCTGAGGGCGGTGCCTCTGATGGGGAGGAGGAGGACTAGGACTGCACTCCAGCGCACCACCCAGTGTAGGCCAGCCGGCTTTTAGGGAAGTTTCCTTTACTTTTGCACTTGCTTCTTTGTTGCACTGAGTACATTGCTTAGTTTAAGTGTGGGGTGGGGAACTACCCTTTATTTATTTTTGAGGTTAGGGATGCATGTACCGTAGGATTTTCTTTTAGTCAGTTGACTCTATTTTGATGTGTTTCTTGCTTTAATATATGAAAAAAAAGAAAAAAATTTAGAAAACCAATGAAAAATTCTAAAAAGATTTTCTTTTTAGCCTTGATTAGTGGTACATGTCATCCACCCTGTGGTTTTTCTTATGGCCTCGATTCTTTTCCACGGGGAGACCTTTGAACCGGGTAGTTTTTATTTTTTTTAGGATTAGAATAGTTAGTATAGGTGACCCTAGACGAAGAAAATAGGTAGAATGCTAGGTGCCTTTGATTTGTTTGATACCGGTGGACTTGAACTTGTTGCATGTGCTATTTGTGGTGTCCTTGGGTTTCAAATTGTGATGCATGCCTAGAGAAAAAAATGGAACGACCCCCTTGAAATGCTTGAGTCCACTTACTTGACCTCGTTGTGAACCTTTGTGCATTAGTGCTTAATTTTCCACAAGTTGCACTCTAAATGCTCGATTGAGAGTTGTTGATGGAGTTTTTTTTTTTGTGTGGATCGTGTGCAATGTGTGTGTGAGGCATATTCTTGTTTGCTCCATGTTTGCATATTGATGTCTAGAACTTGCCCCGTGTGTGTGCAAAGCGAAATCCTAGGTTTGCTCTAGTCGGGAAATGATACAGGCCTTCTTTTGATTTGCCTACCCTTACATATACACCTTGGACTTGATTGTTGTGATTTCTTTGACCTTTTGTTGGCACCCACACCCCGAGCCTACTCACTTGTTCTAAATTGTTCTCTTTTGGCCCTTTACTCCTTAAGCACTTTAATTGATAATGTGATATTATTGTAGAGTTGTGGTTGAATATTGGGAGGTTTTTGAGTGGAACCAATGAAGGGAATACTTGAATGAATTGTGTAGTAGTTGTTTATGAGCATTGGCAAGGTTGGAAAGTAAGGAATAGAAAAGAAAACAAATGAAAAAAAGAGAGCAAAGTTTAAAAGAAAAAAATTTTGGAAAAAGAAATAAAGAGAGAAGAATATCCGTTCCTTGCTAGTGTGTGCTTAAAAGAAAAAAATGCTACTTGTAGAGAAGGTGTGTGTGAAAGTTGTTGATTGGGTGGCTTCGATGAGACTTGTGCTTAAATTAATTGTGATATATTAAAGTGCTTAGGGAGGTAGTCACTATTACCCATGTGTATCCTACCAGACCATTAGCCTACATTACAACCTTTTTAAAGTCCTAGTTAATCCCGATTGGAGTGAGCTTACATTAGTGGAGTCCTACACTACGGGCAAGCATATGGTACATTGTGTGTGACATGTGAGACTTTCATGAGAGTGAGTGAATTCTTTCTATGTTCTTGTCCCCGTTCTATTCTTGATATTTGTTGTTGTGTGTGATATTTGGGGGACACTCTCTTGCTTCATTTTGGTAAGGGCACATGGTTTGCATGAAATAGGGAAGTCGTGGCTTCTTGGTTGAGAAGATAGGTGTGATTTTGTGGGAGCATGGTTGCAATGAGTCGGGTTTGTGCATTAGAGTTGTCTTGGGTGGTTGTTCTCATATTTTTGAGTTTGTGAAGTTATTGGCATGTTTATTGGACCCATAGTAGTCATGTATGAATTTGTTCAATGGTCGGTATCAACCATAGTCATAGGCAGACCTGTTCTACCTAGGTTGGGAAGTTAGTTGTGACTTGCTCGAGGGCGAGCAAAGGTTCAAGTGTGGGGTGGTGATGTTTGGCATTTTATGCCAATATTTCCTCACGTTTGAGCATTTTATTGGCCCGTTTTCTAGTTTGTGAATGTGGTTTTGCACTGAGTTTATGTCGTGTGTATGTAGGTTGTTATGCAGTGCATGTGAAGCTTTTAAGAGCATGATTGAGCAAGGAATAGTTGGAAATTGATTGAGGATTGGATCGAGCACACGAAGACACGACACGAGGCGAGTTGCGGAGCAAAGAGAGGCTGAATTTGCCTGGCGCTATAGGCCATGCGGCGTGCCACCCAACGCGCCAGCTTGTTGAGCGCGGTTCTGGGTGCGGCGCGGGGCCAAAGCGCCCAACTTTTGACGTCCTCTGCTTGTCCAAGCGCGGTTCTGGGTGTTGCTAAAACTCTCACCATTGAAGAAAAAGACCCCTGGATAGTTGTTAGAAATTGTTTGTTAAGTGTTAGTCTGAATAGTCCTCGTGGGAACGATACTCTACTTATCATTTTATTACTTGTCGACCGCGTATACGTGCGTGTGCGTTGGGAGCAACAATTCACGATGGGTCAATGTGACCCGACCCCGATTTGTGCAATCGGGTAATCCTAAAACATTTCTATTTTTCCTAATTGTTTTTTGGATTTAAGTGATGATAAATGTGAAATTGTTACGTCTTTTGGCATGTTAACATAATCGATTAATTAGTATAAATTCAAAAAATCATCAGTCTTGGTTGATTTTTCTATTTTAACAATGATACCTGTTTGTATGCCTGAATTTGTCTAATGTCGTTTGAGTGAAGTATTGTTAGTTCTCCTTGGTCAACTAATTAGGGTCATAAACTAAATAATTAATATCCTCACTGTTATTTCACTAGGACAAGTGAAACTTTGCTCTTGATTTTTTTGTGTCCACTGAAATTGGTACCTTCATGGCCTGTGTCCTTTATCACTACTGCTGAGATCTAATTTGACACCCTCGACAATGTATTCATCTCTAATAGTGTATTTTGACCTTTACTTTATTAAGATGCATGATTACATGGTTTAAAACTGGAATGATTTGATTTAAGCATGATTTAGGGGATTTGGACTAAGCTTAATTGGAATTAATAATTGGCAATGGGTTCTGGTAATTGGCAAAGTTCCAATTAAGGGCTGATTGAAATTTTGTTAGAAGGATCAAGTGATTTCTTTGAATCCTGATGGTATCTGTGCCATCAGTTTGAACCTAGACTATGTTTAAAGGGAATTGAGGGAATCCCAAATCAATTTGGGATTGATTTGCCTCAAACTTAGGACTGGTTGCTTTATTTTTGGAAAGGTTTTGAAGTTTGTCCCCCTGTTATTTCTGGAAGGAAATATTCCTTGCCTTATAGAGCTTTCCCGTTTGAATTGTAATTTTCAACCTCTCACTTATATAAACACTGACTTTCTCATTCATAAAACACACAGAAACAGAACAAAAAAGCTCGGCAGTACTTCTTCTCACACACTGAATACTCTACTCACCTTTCTCTCACTGGGAAATTGTGATTGCTCTCTTAGAAGTGTCATCTTTCTTTCTTCTGGATAGAATAGCTGAACATTGCTTGCATCTTTCAACTATGTTTCTTTTTCTGATCTACTTGCAAGGTAAAGTGGTACCTGTCTCTATGGCATCTTAAATCTGCCCTGTTTTCTCCTCCTGTGTATTTGTCTGGCATTTCTAGTTGATATGTGCTTGTGTTTAGGGACTCTTTCTGTCCCACTACTAACCCTTGTTGTGCAGCTTAAGTGGATAGTCTTTTGGCTATACCAAAGTGTTATTTACAGGGCCATGGGCCTTATTTGATTAAAGCCTGGTAAAGGGCTCATCTAAGTGGAAAAGTTGAGCCAAGAAGATTGGAAATTGGTGTAAAAAACAGGACACCCCTCTGATCTTTACCCTTTCCCTGCGCTTTCCCCTTTAGAAACTGTCCCGAATTTGTATATTTGTTAGGTTTCCCGCCTGTATTCCTTTAAAACAGGGTGCACAGCTGCAATGCTGTGCAAATAGGCCATCTAGGGGCCATTCTCTTACCTTTTTCCTCCCTATGTGTGGCTGCAGCATGTTTCAACTTGCAAAACGATTTTGAATGTTGCCTGATAATGTCATCTTTGTAAAACTGGTTGATTTCGATAGTGTATTTAACTACTAGTTGACTGAAAATCAATACATGACAGGTTTTACACTTAAAATGCATCGAAAACATGTATGTTTTACGTTAAATATGGAATTTCACTTAAACAGGGGCTATTTGTGTTATAGTTGCTTAAACTGGATTGTTTTCTGAAAACTAAGGTTGCCCCTCTTTGCATAAATAACCCAAGCCCAAAACTATTTTCAAAAAGGGCCTTTACGAATATTAAATTAATTTTCAAACTGCTCAATGCTCCTATAGACTAACCTAATAGTGTATAGGGGTGTATAAGATCTTCGGGGTCAAATATACAACCAACTATACGTATTTTCGAAGATATATTGCTAATCATTCATGTATATGCATGATTCTATCTATAATTATGTGCGACAACCTTTGTTTGCATTTTTATGGTTATGTGAAATCCGATTTCAAAAACAGCCCTTGCGTCTATGTATTTTCAAATTGACCCCTAAACAAAAATAGCCATAAAGGTCAGGGCTCGACAATTAATGACGAGTCACACCGACCCTAAATGGCTAACATTTCGTTTTAAAAACAACATCCATTTGGTTTTGATCCAAATCTGAAAATTATTTGTAAAACCGTCCATTTATACAAAATTGTTTCAAGTGTTAAAATTGCACAAATAAGCCGAAATTGAACACTCTTTGCATGTTTAATCGATCAGGCATTTGTATTAGAGGCCATAAAATGCGATTAGGCTCTAATGTAGTTCATATATGAAATTCATTTGCATATATGTGGATTAAATTGTATAGATATATTACCTTCATAAGTTAGATGTGAATTTAATCTCCTAAGTTAGTATCACATGATAGTATTCATAACTTTATCCCAAAATCTAGACTCGGATGGGAACCACATTTCGTGAGGCTCGGGGGAGTGCCTAACACCTTCTCCCCTGAGTCATTTGGACTTCTTACCCTTTCGAATCTCTGAAAACTAGACTAGTGTGACAATAACTCCGACCTTAGACGCTTATGTGACCTAATACACCTTAGAAAAGTATATTAGGTGGCGACTCCAACACTCAAACTCAAACGAGTTACCCAGTCAAATCCGAAACCCGACTCACTTTGAGTTGAGTCTAAAATCGGGTATGACAGAATGACGACTCCGCTGGGGATAATCAAAGTCCTAACCACAATGAGTCTTTTAATTTTGGGATTTATTTAATTATTATCTTGCTTTCGTATTATTATGATTTTACTTACTTGGCTTCTTTTATTTTTCCTTTATTTATTTACTTATTGAATTTGAAATTTTGATGTAACATTGGCATATTTCACTCATACTCACCCACTCCTGGGAAACGACACTTTGCACACACACGGGCGATTATGTTGATCCCACGGTTACTTCACCACAAAACACCTTTTAGGAGGGACATTTTGGAATATAGTTGGTCCGTGGTACAACCAACAATTTCAAATGATTCCACTCCTTAGCCGTCTGCCTTGGAGAATCGTGTCTAGAATTACACCACTCTTTGAATGTAATGAGCATGCATCATGCCGTAGGAAGGGCTCCCCGTGAGCCGGCTAGTCTTCAACTTGTCCGAACTACCTAACGGGTTTCTAACCCCGAAGGGACGTTTGGACATGCTTATGTGCATTTGAGAGAAAAAGAAAAGGAAAAAAAAGAGAGTGAAGAGCTAAATGTGTTTAGATTTGGGGATGCTGAGTCCCCACAACCGAAGAGTTTCGTAAAAAGTTAGGGATGGTGGAAAATGTGAATGTGGAACTTTTACAACAAAAAAAAAAATACCTTTTTCCTATTTCTACAATCGGTTTGGGTATTTTAGTGCATTCGACGACCGTAAGAAAGAGTTCAAGTCCTACAATGATTGGAGGGGAGCTAGGCCACTCGCATTTGCTATTTGTTTCTTAGGAGTGATGGTATTTCCTGAAAGCTCGAATCACGACATATGTTCGAGGCTTGTCATGGTTGCCGACGCAGTATTCAATGGAATTGATGGTTACCATTATACCATAGTTCCTATGATAGTAGCGGACATTTATCAGGCTTTAGGTTGTTGCAAGAGAGGAGCAAAATATTTTCAAGGGTGCAATCTTCTACTACAAGCATGGTTCAAAGAGCATTTGAGGAAAACGAGAGGTGTACAAGAGTTGTCTAAGCCAACTGGTTCCAACTACTTGGTTGGAGAACGATACGGGGTCCCAAAATTTAGGCAGCCAAGCAGCACAGAGAAGTGGGTAAAATTATTTGAAAACATAACGGATGACTCAATTCAGTGGATGTTCACTTGGTTTTCTTCATCAGATTTCATCATTTTCTCTGAGAAGGCACCCTTTGTGATACTTATGGGATTAAGAGGTCTCCAACCTTACCAACCATTGAGGGTGATGAGGCAACCAGGGAGGAAGAAAATCATACTGTTGTTACCAGACACGAAGGACTATCAGTTTGATTACACTGGAGATGTTTTCCCAAGAGTCAAGAGCATTAGAAAATCCTGGGTGGGAAGACAAGTTATGGGAGAAGAATCGCTAGTGTCAGATAGATACAACACAGGATGCGAACCAAATTACAAAAGCTGGTTACGCTCTAGTATAAAGGAAAATGTGGTAGTTGGGCCAAGTCAAGGGAATGACATAAGAGATCGTGAGGCGGAAGCTCAAATTCAATACCGAGAATTCATGTTGAAAGCTGTCAAAATGGATAAGGAGAACAAAGAAGAGATCGTAGTATGGAAGAAACGTACACTGGAGCTAGAGGAAGAGATAGAGGCGTTGGAGACAAAACTTTAATAATGGAACTCGGAGTGTGCAGAGATAGACATTTTACACTTAGTAGCGGCTAAGGGATACTTAACCAAAGCTATGGAAGAAGTTAAGGAGATTACACGAGAAGCAAAGAGAGCTAGGCTAGAGAAGGAGCGTGCTGCCTAGTCAAAGTATCATTTTCATTTTTTCTTTTGTATTTTAATTTTTCAAAAGTTATCATGTACTGATTTTCAAATTTAGGGGAATTTATGAGAATAATTGGCGACAAAATATGTATTTATTTTCTTTGCATAATGACAAACTTAGGAAGGCTATACGTCTTTGGTATGTAATAGTCCATTATTAAGCCTACGTCCAAATGTCGAAAGGGTTTTTAACCCAAAAATGACAAATTGCATCTCTGCATGGATTCGAAGAAACGTTTGCACAAAATATTGATATTCTGTTTAAACATGATCAAAACTATAAGAATGTTTTGGTCTTTACCTTTTCTTGTTTTGCTTTCAGACTATGGCTGCAAGAGGTACACTCCAATTTGAGATTGTTTCCTGACCTCCTCACTTGATCAGACTCTGGTGGGAAGATTTGACCATTGTCAGCAAGGCTCACGTTCAAAAGATGTTGGGAGAACTGGTGGCTCTCAAAAACTACACTACCATGACTGGTTTGGTCGAAGCTGCTACACATTTCTGGGACTACAAGAGGGCTGTGTTTCATTTCAATGGCTTTGAGTTAGCACCAATGTTGGAAGAATTTGGAGGACTAGCAGGGTTAGAGCCTGGACCCGAGACTATGATTTATCCCTGAGACGTGGACCCTAAGGAGTTCATTGAACTACTGGGTGCTCCTTATGATCTATACATCGAAGGGGTGCATGATGGGAAAGTCATATCGGAATACCTGCACTCTAGATTTGGAGATCCAACACTTAGGCATGAGTGGACTGGGGCGTGGGAAATTCAAGACTGGGAGTGGACTGAATCCAATGCTTTCATCGTTGCTTTTCTTGGAAGCATAGTTTTTCTCGAGAAAGAAGGAAATATTGACATAAGGTTGGGAAGAGTGGTAGAAGGGTTACTCAAAGGTGTTCACAAGCGTCAAGTAAGCTTGGTTCCAATGACTCTGGGGGAGATTTATAGGGCTCTAACCAAATGTAGAAGAGGAGGAGATTTTTTTGAGGGATGCAACCTGTTGCTGCAAATATGGTTGATAGAGCATTTGCACAATGTCTCCGTCAGTCTGGTAGCACCAAAACCATCTTGGAAAGGAGGGATACGCTCACATAGCACCCGTATGGCTTGAATAGCGGCATGGGAAGATCCTAAAAATATTGAAGGGTGGTACACCAAGTTTGAAAAGTTGCAAGAAGTACAATGGGTAATTGAAAGCTGTGATGGCTTCGTTGTTTCCATACAAGGCCAAGACATCACTTTCTTGACATTGATTTGATTCCGAGGAACTCATCACTATGTTCCTTTAAGAATCCTCCGACAAGTAGGAATGACACAACAAACTCCGCAGTTGACTGAGGGAAGAAGCTTCAACGTTGATATAAAGGACATCGAGCACCCAATGGTTGGCACTATATTGACAATATGGGAAAAGAATCTTACTATGAAATTTTGTCGTGGTCGAGACAGTAGGGTGAACCCCGCAGCCACTCTGGCTTATCCTCAATGGCTCAGCGAAGATAAAGTGAAATTTCGATCAAAGACTACACTGAAAAGGAAAACCAAAGCTCCGAGTGCTGCTGAAAAATACAAGAAGCTGAGACACGCATTTGATCAAGGAAAGAAGGAGTTAAGGGTGACACAAGAGAGGGAGATGAGGAGACAATACAAGGATAAGATCAAAAGGGATGAACACAAGTACTGGACCGGCAAGGTCATGGCTGCAAGACAAGCTGCTGGGAATTTACAAGACAAGCTGGCTGGGAATTTGCAAGATCTGTTCAAGGGATGGGAAGAGTATTTTAAGTCAGTACCACTAGAAGAGAAGGAAGCAAAGGGAAAAGAAATCAGCGAGTTCTTCACGAAACACTGGTTGACATGGAAGCTGGGAAGGACCTGATGGAGACATTTGCTGATCCTCCACCCATGAGCTTGGTTCACAAGCCCAAAGAAGAGGCCAAAGAGAAGAAGGAAAAAGAGGACGCTGGAACTGATGCTTGATCTTAAGCCTCTTTGCTGGGCACGTGATCTGGTCGTATTGAGTCGAGTCGTCTTGTCCATTTTGTAATTGTTTTTGTTTTAATTGAGTCGTTGTCTCAAATTAGTGGTTGTAATAAAACCAAGCAAATCAAATAAAATTTCGTTATTTTTGGATTTTTATACTGGTGATGATTATGCTTATGAAAACGAAATGATGTGTTTGGTACAAACGTTACTTCGAATCTTTGATAGGCCTACCTCTGGCACAAAAGAGGTCCCATGCATGATAGGACGCGATTTTATTTAAACTAACGTATACTCACATTCTCTTTCTTTGTTTTTGATGTATCAGTCCCCAAGTCCCTGATAGTTTGATTTGTGCATTCTGGCCGCACCGCAATACCGGTTGAGATCCAAAGGATCGATCCCAACACCTCCCCCTTTACCTACAAGGACAAGGACGAGATGAAATATCATGGATGAGTTTGACAAAGTCGGAAATGGAAATCCTGAGAAGCAAGGTGTGGTTGCTTATGAAGACTATGCTAAGTTGGAATAGAGACTGTTCGAGTTAGAGAATAGGATCCCTCTTGCCCGTATTGATGAGATCATTGAACCAAACAAAACTACCTGCCCTCACGGCAAAGATTCACTATACCCTGAAAAAGATATTCCTTACCCTACCTACACTGCACCACCAAAAGCATCACAAAACAATTTGCCCTCTTTCACTGTTGAAACAAAAACCATCGCATCACCTACCAAAGATCATGAAATGTATGCATTGACCAAGGAAGACCCATACAATACCAAGGAGCAAGTCCAATTGCTGGTAGAGAAGTTCAAGCAATTCCAAGGCACCAAAGGAACCCGAGGGCTAGCTTATGAGAACCTCTGCTTGTATCGTGATTTGAAATTTCTCGAAGGCTATAAGACGCCCAAGTTCAACATGTTTGACGGCAGTGGAGACCCAATGGCTCATTTGAGATCTTATTGTGACAAGTTGATTGGAGTTGGACATGACGAAAAGATCTGCATGCAACTGTTCAACCGCAGTCTGACTGGAGATGCATTGGTATGGTACTTCAAGCAACAAACAAAGAAGTGGACGAACTGGGAAGCAATGACTAGAGACTCTGTCAACGGTTTGGGCACAACACTGATGCTATGCCTGATCTGTTCTACTTAGAGAAATTGAAGAAGAAAGCCACTGAGACTTTTAGAGAATTTGCAACTAGATGGAGGGCTGAAGCCGCCAAGGTCCAACCTCCCATGGAAGACGCCGAGATAGTGGCAACCTTCATCCGCATACAAGAAGACGTCTACTTTGACAGATGCTGAATCTGCAAGATAAGAAGTTTGGAGATTTGATCAAGATTGGAGATATGGTCGAAGATGGACTGAAGACTGGTAGGATCGTTAGCTTGGCTGCAGTACAAGACATTAACAAAGCCCTACAAGCTGGAAGCACTACCACATCAAGAAAGAAGAAGGACGGTGTCTCCTTCGTGGCCGTATCACTTAACCACTCTCCTACCCATAACCACTACTACCAAATACCTCCTCCATCATACCCATACATTCCACCCACATCCACCTACCTAGTCTACAACACTCAGCCCATGTACCAAAACCCACCACCACAAAGACCAGCTTACCCATAAAGTCCCAACTACCGAAACACCAATACCTGTTCACCAAGGCCTCACGCCGATAACAACCCAAGACCCAAAAGAAAACTACACCCCGCTGGCTGAATCTCGCACTCAGTTATTCGAGAATACTCAAAGCAGCGGGCTATATACAACCCGTACCATTCAAAATACCTGATAAGATGACACCCTATTTTAACCAAACTAAAACCTGTGCCTATCACTCTGGAGGACCTGGTCATGATACTAAAAAGTGCTACGCCTTGAGAGAGAAGATACAAGACTTAATCGATCAAAAGGTGATACATTTGAAAACTCCAAACATACACAACAATCCCCTGCCTAACCATGGAGACAATACGGTGAATCTGATCGAATTGGATGAAGAATGCAACATGGAGGGGACCATTGTTAAGGCAAAAGAAGGTGCACCAGCAATTGCTTTAGTTGCTCAAGCCGCTACAGCACCAGAGCCCATCGAGGTGGAAGTGGCTCCCAAATTCTATGTTGATGTGGTTCCCCCATACAGCGATAAGGCGGGTACCATGGGATATAAAACGGAGAAGAAGAACAAGTCAACGGTTGAGACTGTTGCTGCACAAGGGATGACTAGGAGTGGGAAGATTTATACTCCCGAGCATCTTGTTCAAGGTAGACGAGGCACCAGCGAAGAGGAGTCCGAAGGGTTTTGGAAGAAGGTACAAGCAAAGGAATACTCCGTGGTTGAACAGTTGGGCAAGACTCCGGCGCAAATCTAAGTTTTAGCCTTACTCCTCAAGTCGGAGAGCCACCGAAATGCTTTGATGAAAGTGTTGGACGAAGCACCTGTTCCGATAGACACCTCAGTCGAGAACCTGGCTAGCATGGTTGGACAAGTCATGGTGGCCAACCGAATTGCTTTTCACGAAGACGAGTTTCCACCTGAAGGGTTGAGCCACAACAAAGCTTTGCACATTACTGTCTAATGCAAAGACTGGTTCGTAGGGAGAGTCCTGATCGACGGAGGTTCTGGTTTAAAAATATGCCCGTTCATCACTCTGAAAAGAATGGGAATTGACCAAGGCAAAATAAGGGAGAGCGACATGAAGGTAAAGGCGATCGATGGATCGCAAAGGAGCACCATTAGGGAGATTGACTTAACTATCATGGTCGGTCCCGTGGAGTTCACTACTGAATTTCATGTCATGGACTTCTCTGCTTCTTACAACCTATTATTGGGAAGACCTTGGATCCATATGGCTGGTGCAGTGCCTTCTACACTACACCAAATAGTGAAGTTCGAGTGGGACCACAAAGAGGTGGTAGTGGTTGGCGAAGGGAACAACTCAATCTACAATGAGCAAACCATACCAACAATCAAAGGGAATGCTCCTGATGGGCAGACATTCTATATTGTAGAACTTGTGGGAGTAGTGCAAGGCACTCGAGGAGGATGCCACAAGAACTACAACTCAAGTTGGAATCCCACAGACACAATCCAAAAGGGTATACTGCACATTTTGCTCCCAAGTTGGTCAACACACCACCTGGGGTTGAAGAAAGGAAGAGAAACTTTTACAGCGCCTACTGGGATGGCCGAGGCTAAGGCTATAAAGGGAGGAATTTGGTCTGGGAGCCAGTCATATCTGATTGGGGAGTGCCGTCACGCGAATTTTATGAGACCCTACCAGCTAAGACCGAGAAGCGACCAATGTACTCACCTAATGCCTGTCCCAATTGGAAGCACATCTCTAAAGAAACAAAGGGAAAGCAAGTGTGGATACCCAAGGCACCTGAACTTATGGAGGTATTGATTGAAGAGCCATATGTACTCCCACAACCTGCAAAATGGCCCGGAGACTGGGTCGTGGGCATCATGATTAAGCGAGGCTATGAACCTGGTAAAGGTTTGGGCAAGAACCTGGATGGTATGGTCGAGCCGATCAAAATTGTGATGAGGTCCGACAATGAGAAGGCTGGCATAGGGTACATTGTGACCTGCGAAAATAGCATGGAAGAAACATCACTGAACTTTAAGTTCTATAAGAAAAGCACCAAGACTCTCTTACATATTTTGTCTCGTCTGGATACTTGGATGGCCGAAAAGGAGAGGTGTCCGCAGCGCAAGGGATGGAGCCAAAGATAGCTGATGCTGAAGAGGATCTGCTAGCGGGAGTGCAAGAACTATTCATATCTGACTAAGACTGCTGTGTGATCCTGGAAGAACATGTTGAACCTTCTGGACTGACAAAGGCTGGATCTAGAGCCGCATTGAACAACTGGATCAGCAACCGGGCCCGAGCTTACCGCTGACCTTGGTAGAGCTGGGGGATAGAATTTATTTTATGCTTTCTAAAATAAAATCTGACTTCGAGTCGTGGAATTTGCATTTTTCTTGTTGCACATGTCTCCCTACAAACTTTATTTTGCAAGGATTCATAAATAAAATATCGCACTATTTTCCATTTAACTTTTGTTTTAGTCTTTTAATTTTGCAATATTTTATTTTTCAGCATTCAACTAATAATCCCATTGAGTCCACAATCGCAACGTGTAATGAAACAATGGAGCCTGAGGAAGCTGGAGCTGATTATGATGATTTTGATGAAACCACACAAGAAGAAATTGAGAGATTTGAAAACAAGCCTATGCCAAACCTAGAGGAAACCGAGGTGATAAATCTAGGAGATGAGGAAATTGTAAAAGAGACAAGGATCAGTATGCATCTCACTGCCGAAGATAAAAAGCGATATACTGAGTTTCTCAAACAATATGAGGATGTATTTGCCTGGTCATATGATGACATGACTGGCATAAGCACGGATGTGGTAACTCATAAATTACCTATCAATCCAGGCTTTCAGCCGGTCAAACAAAAGGCCCAGACTTTCAAGTCATCGGTTCTGTTGAAGATCGGGTAGGAGGCAACGAAGCAGCACAATGCAGGAATCCTGAAAACAGTCAAATACCCTTGGTTAGCTAATATTGTCCCCGTGCCTAAGAAAGATGGGAAACTCCGAGTTTGTGTGGATTACAGGGATCTGAATAGAGCAAGCCCGAAGGATGATTTTCCTTTGCCAAAGATACACATCCTGATCGATAATTGCGCGAAACATGAGCTACAATCCTTCGTGGTCTGTTTCGCCGGATATCATCAAGTGATCATGGATGAGGAGGACGCAAAGAAGACAACTTTCACCACATCTTGGGGGACTTATTGCTACAAAGTTATGCCATTTGGATTGAAGAATGCTAGGACGACTTACATGAGGGCAATGACAACTATGTTCCATGACTTGATGCACAAAGAGATTGAAGTCTACGTGGATGATGTGATCATCAAATCAAAGAAGAGTTCAGAGCACCTTGACAACATGCGCAAGTTTTTCAATCGCTTGCGGAAGTACAATCTGAAGCTAAATCTAGTAGAGTGTGCTTTTGGTGTTCCAGCGGGGAAGCTTCTGAGTTTCATCTTCAGTAGAAGGGGTATCGATTTATATCCATCCAAGATAAAAGCCATCAAGGAATTGCCACTGCCAAAAAGCAAGAAAGAGGTTATGAGTTTATTGGGAAGGCTCAATTACATCAGTCGGTTCATAGCACAATCCACTGTCATCTGTGAGCCAATCATCAAGTTACTGAAGAAAGACGCAGTGATCGAGTGGACAAAGGACTTCCAAAAAGCATTTGATCGGATAAAGGAGTACTTGTCTTGCCCGCTTGTGCAGGTTCCACCTGAGCCTGGGCGACCTTTGATCTTGTACCTGTCCGTGGTAGATTCGGCCTTTGGTTGTGTATTGGGACAACATGATTCAACTGGAAGAAAGGAGCAAGCAATATACTATCTAAGCAAGAAGTTTACTCCTTACGAGGCCAAGTACACATTGTTGGAACACACGTGTTGTGCGCTGACCTGGATAGCACAGAAGTTGAGACACTACTTGACATCTTACTCAACATTGCTGATATGAATGATGGACCCTCTCAAGTACATCTTCCAAAAACCAATGCCTACTGGAAAGCTGGCCAAATGGAAAATACTGCTCAGCAAATTCGACATCACTTTTGTCACTCAAAAGGCGGTGAAAGCTCAAGCCTTGGTGGATCATATGGCTGAGAATCCAGTGGGAGATGACTACGAACCATTGCACACTTATTTCCCCGACGAAGAAGTCATGTTCATAGGGGAAGATATTACCGAAGAGTATGATGGATGCAGGCTATTCTTCGATGGATCGGTAAATTTCAAAGGAGTCGGCATTGGAGCAGTATTAGTCTCCGAGACTGGACAAAACTATCCTGTCACGGCCAAACTGAGGTTTCCTTGCACCAAAAACATGGCAGAGTATGAAGCCTGCATCTTGGGTCTTAGATTGGCAGTGGACATGAACATACAAGAGCTGTTAGCAATCAGGGATTCTGACTTACTGATTCACTAAGTCCGAGGAGAATGGACAGCAAAGAACTCCAAGATACTGCGGTACTTGGAGTGTATAAAGGAGCTGAAGCAAAGGTTCACCAAAATAGAGTTCCGGCATGTCCCTAGGCTGCAAAATGAGTTCGCGGATGCTTTGGCTACCATATCTTCCATGATCAAACATCCTAATAGGAACTACATTGACTCAATACCCGTGACTGTGAGAAAGCAGCCAACACATTGTTATCACGTAGAGGAAGAATCAGACGGAAAACCTTGGTTTTACGACATCAAAGGTTTTCTCAAAGATGGCATTTACCCAAAGGATGCAACAAGTCTCCAAAAGAAGACACTGAGGAGGCTAACAAATGGTTTCTTTCTGAATGGAGAAGTTTTGTACAAAAGGACACCTGATTTGGGGTTGCTAAGATGTGTGGACGCTAAAGAAGCTGCTAGATTGTTGGAAGAAATACACTCTGGGACATGCTGCCCACATATGAACGGTTTCGTGCTTGCAAAGAAGATTTTGAGGGCCGGCTATTTTTGGATGACAATGGAGCATGATTACATAAAGCACGCAAGGAAATGCCATCAATGCCAAGTCCACAGAGATATGATTCGAGTGCCTCCTAATGAATTCAACATCATGGGATCGCCTTGGCCTTTTGCCGCTTGGGGAATGGATGTCATAGGACCTATTGAGCCAGCCGCTTCCAATGGACATCGTTTCATATTTGTAGCCATTGACTATTTTACCAAACGGGTAGAAGTTGCATCATACATGTCAGTGACGAAGAAAGTGGTGTCAAACTTTATCCGTGACAAGATGATCTGCCGATTTGGTATCCCCGAGTCGATCTTCACTGACAATGGGTCCAATCTCAATAGTGACCTAATGAAAGCGACCTTTCAAGATGAAGCATCACAATTCCACCGCATATAGACCTCAAATGAATGGTGCAGTCGAGGCGGCCAACAAAAACATCAAGAGGATATTGCGCAAGATGACAGACAATTCAAAGCAATGGCACGAGAATCTACCCTATGCTCTATTAGGGTACCGCACCACAATGAGGACATCAACGGGGGCTACTCCTTACTTGCTGGTGTATGGCACTGAGGCAGTGATACCCGCTGTCACGACCTTTTTTTTAACTTAAAAAGAAAAACTTTAGTATTTAAAAGGTCTGTGACGGTGTTGATAGGTACACGATTATTTAAGAGATTACGGAGTCGCCACTTGACAAGTTAAAGGTGTGCCAAGTCACCAAAGTGGTGTACCTAGAACACCTTTGACTCGTAAATGGTATGCGTCAGAGTTTCGGGTAAGGATCTCGGTTGACTCGCGGGAAGGTGTTAGGCACCCCCGAGTCCTGTGCCAAGCACAGTTGCTTTTATTGGCGCATTTCCACTCTTTGAAGTTGTTTGTAGTATTTGCCTTTATTTTGTTACGCTTCGAGTTATTATTTAATTTTTACCGTTCGATAATTAGAAACTCAAATCGAATATAATCGCGCGAGCACTTCACTAGTTCGAAATCTTCCGACTTAAATCAATTAATTCACGCAGGCACTTCACCCGTTCGAAATCTCTTGACTTAATATGAGTTCCAATGTGAACATGTAATTATTATTTAATTTAAACTTGACTCGGCCTATTAACTTGCCTAACCTTATTAAATTATTGTGAGACTTGGAATGTAATACATTGTTGCTCCCTTTTTGAGTAATTATAAAATAGTCATCATTTTAATAAACCCTTAGAAGTGACCTGCTCTTGCAAAACAATTGTGCGCTCAATTTAAGGAGGCCAAACAAAATAAACTCGTTTGCTTTGCAAGCTTGTATCAACGTTGCACCACTAGTTTCTACCTAAGTTTTGCACAAAATAACCTCCTTTCTGTTAACTTGCACTAATGTCCTAATTTACTTTAGGCTTGTTTCTAGTTTGATCTCAATCATTCACTGCTTACTCTCGTCACATAATTCAATTTTAACCAGACAACATCTTTATTTATTTTATTTTTTGTAAGGTCTTCTTTTCTCACATGTGAAAGAGCAGCCTCAATCGCCTCTTACATTCATTCATAAAGAAAACCTGGGCCTCAAAATGGGTTCAAGTAAAAGGATCAAACCTTGGCTGGAATAGATCCAAGCCAAATTCAAACTCAAGTTTTCTTTATATGTTATACAAGCATCATCAGTAACATACATAAAGTAAATAAGTTAAATTTGAACTCAAGCATTATAAGAGGTCACATTTTATACATTCTGGACCTTTAAAAGAGCAACTTACATCTTATACAAAATAATAAAAAAGGTAGGGAAAATTTACCTAGCAAAATGAAGTTGCTAATGGCACAACAAAGATGACTTCACCAGCCCCAAAGTTCCGTGAACTTAGCAAATTACAACACAATCCAGCAGCAAACAGACCTTCAAAACAGCCTCTAAGTCTAACTCTTAATGAAAACTAACTAATACCTCTCTCTGATTTTTACTCTCCTTCCTCTATTTGTTTATTTTTTGCTCTCTCAAATCTAACTTTCTCTCAAGTTTTGAGAGTTGTGAATGTGTTTAGCAGATCTCCCTCCTGATTCTCGTGTGAAGTGTTCTGGAGGAGTGTTCTGTGTCCTCTCAAAGAGAGGTTTTTGCTCTCTTAAATAGACCCAAGGTGGAGTAAAAATGAAAGTAAAAAGGACAAGGGTCACATGACTCAAATTACCTTTCAGAAAAGTACAATTTCAGCATGCATTAGGCTTGAAAAAGTTGACTGAAAAGCCTTCAAATGTGCTGCTACCTTTGTCTCTTTACTTGACCTTTGACTTGCTTTTTTTCTTTCTTTAAGACAAATGTAATCAAGACCAGAGTTTGATTCCAAACCCACAACCATTACAAACTCAACAAAGCCAACGGACCTGCTTATTGAGCAAAAAAAAGCCAACTCCCAGCTTGACCAACCCAATACACAAAATGGACTTAAAAGTCTAAGAACTCAAGCACATCAGGTCCACTCTAAATGCATCATTCAAAAGCTTTTCTTCACACTTAAGACATACTGGAAGAAAATACTTGACAACTCTACTCCTATATACTTGATGTCAAACTAACTAAAAAAGAAACAGATCATTGGCTTTCACACTTACGGGCTCAAGCAGAAAACTCATCAACAAGCTAGAGCAAGATTTCTAACAAACTAAGCAAGCAGAAGATTGACAGTTTCACGCTTTAATCATACTAAGACAATAACCAATTATACACTGAGCTATACACCCAAGACAGGATTTAACCAAGTTAAGCTTAACTAGAAGACAAAATTCACGCGAACTTCACATTTGTTGGGGGCACAACAACGGGACATTCACATGTGAGCTTAGATTGGCAGTGAACCAATAAAGAGGTAACAAACTTGAAAACAATACATACACACCGATCAGACATTCTCAAAGCAAACGCTCGCTTTACTGATTAATAACTACGACCAAATCAACAATGATGCAATGGAAACAATCATAGGACCTCATGTCTAAACAAACAAAGTCAGCAGACAAGGCAAAGACAAATGAATGCTCGGGAACGTGACAGGAAGCGAAAAGTTCATGGTTCAACAGAGGTCAAATGAAAACTAATGGTTTCACATTCAAACTTAAAGATGAACAGATCATACTATCTCAGGCACAATGGCATATATAACCTTTTTCACAATTCACAAACTAAACTTCACTTTGGACGAGAACATAGCTATTCCGAACAATCTACATATGAAATTCATATTCGATATTTAATCGTGGCTAAACTACAACAGTAAAGGACGTAAAGAAAACAGTTGGGAATCTACTTCTAACCCGACGTTGCCAAGCTCATTGACGCTAACCAACTGCCTAACCGCTGCCTCGATGTAACTTTGCCATCGTTAGGCCGCCACTAGCACCTGCTCCTCTTATCAATCAACAACACTGCCTTGTGTCGCCATCGCCAACACTCCACCATCGCTGCCTTGCCAATTCTAGCCTCCTGCCTCAAACATCACAGGACCAGTGCCTCGCCCGCTGCGTCACCACTGATTTTGCTATGTCCTAATCATTGCGACCTCGTCGCATCGCAGCGTCCCCGACATCACAAATCTATCCCCTCACTGTCTCTTTATCGCCATCATTATCATAGTATCAAGACCACCCCAAACCATCGCTTCAGCTACCAAACAAATCAAACAAACGCCTCGCCAACACCCCGAGCATTGTCATCATCACTGCCTCACTGTTCAATACTGCCTCGGGCCCTCGGCTTGGATGTATCATCACCAAATTAACATTAAAGCAGCCTAACGCACTACTGAATCAGCCGTCCAACCATCTTTGATATCGCTTCGCCTTCACAGTAGCACAATCATCACAGTCTCACAAAACAAACATCCCCGTCGTGGCCTGAAATCGCTACCACCAAACTACTCACTAATAATCATCACAGCCTCTCCGTTGTTCGACACCCCGTCGAGTAAACCGATTTCACGCTTAAGCCATTCGGACCCGTTCCCTTCTTCTTCTAACGGAAACGATCCCATTTGGGGGTCGTTTCAGCTAGAAAAAGGAAAGAACGGATAGAGGAGAAAGAGAACCGCGTGTACCCATGTAAAATCACCCAAAAAAAATGAAGAAACTCACCGAAAAAGTTTATGGACGTGTTTCAAACCTCGATTCATGCTGATGCCTTGAAATTTTGGGGAAACCGAGGCCAGATCGAGGAAGAGGAGCTCGAGGCGGTTACGGGGATGTAAAATTTGGCCTGAGACGAGTGATCGCCGCCGTCGCCGGTGGTGGACAGCGGCGGAACCTGGCGGGGTCACCATTTAGGGAAAGTTTCTTTAAGTCTTGGAAATTTTGAGAAGAAATGACTGAAAAATGGAAATTTTTGCTTTTATACTAAGGACATTGGGCTGGGTCAATGGGATATTGGGCTGGACCATTCTCTTTTCAATTGCATTAGCCTAATGGCTATTAATTCAATTTCTGTCCACAATTCAACAAACTTTCAACCTAAACAAGTTTAGACACACATATAATCATAATAAACACTTAATCACATCATAAATATATTTCTCAGTATTTTTGGTATTTTCTACTCATTAATAAACTAAAAGTGGTTAAATAAAAGGGTAAAAATGTAGCAAAATCACATGATAAGTAACACAACTATTTTATGCAATTTTTGTATTTTTGGTGCCAAAATTAGGTGATTACACCAGCGGAGGTCGAGATACAATCTTTGAGAATCATCCAAGAGACACTGTTGAAAGACGCTGAATGGATCAAAGGAAGAATGGAGCAATTGGCCCTTATCGACGGAAAGAGACTGAATGTGGTATGTCATGGACAATTATATATATCAGAGGAGAATGACTAAGGCATTTAACAAGAAAGTTTGAGAAAGATCCTTCGAACCCGGGCAATTAGTACTGAAGAAGATATTTCCAAGTCAAGAGGAGGCAAAGGCAAGTTTGCACCAAATTGGCAAGGGTCGTACATGGTTCACCGAGTTCTGAATTGAGGAGCCTTGATATTGGTAGAGATGGACGGAGAAGTTTGGCCAAAACCAATCAACGCAGACGCTGTCAAGAGATACTATATATAAGAGCTCGTACTAGCTAGTGATTTCGCCATTCGGCAATACATTATGCAATCTGAACTACGTCACGACCTGATTCCCCAAGTGGGATACATAGGCAACCTACTCAAGATTCGATCGCATAAATACAAAAACTTCAGTTTCCCACAAAGCAAACACTGGGGCAGAATTTTTGAGGAACTCTAAAAAATTCCTAGAGGACAAACTTAGTCGACACTGGGGTAGAAATTTTTGAGGGTCTCTCAAAAATTTCAAACACAAACTGGGGCAGAATTTTGAGGTCGTCCTCAAAATTTATTTGATGGAGTTTGGAAAAGCATGAAGAGTGACCACTACGGCTTTACACAACGCGACCCGTGACTCAATGGGATAAAATATTTCATTTCATTTCTTTCTTATAAAAGTTTTTCGAAAACATTTGCATTATTTAATGCTTTATACATATCCCTATCCGCTCGGCCAAGATCCCGGCACTCGTGGACAGCGAGCGCAAAGCAAGCCAAGAATGCACAAACCAGACCACCCCGCACAACTCACCAATCTTTCTTAGGATGCATGGACAAAAAGATACGCAACTAAGCAGCATACGATAGACACGTTTCAATAAAGGTTTATCATTTAAATTTAGCTAAGGGTACACAGCCCGAAGCGTCAGTTGAGGTTACACAGCCCGAAGCGTCGGTTGAGGGTACACAATCCGATATCAATTTGCATTTACATTTGCTGAGGGTACATAGCCTGAAGCGTTGGTTGAGGGTACACAGCCCGATATCGATTTGTATTTATATTTGCTGAGGGTACACAGCCCGAAGCGTCGGTTGAGGGTACACCGCCCGATATCGATTTGCATTTACATTTGCTGAGGGTACACAACCCGAAGCGTCGATTGAGGGTACACAGCCCAATATCGATTTGCATTTACATTTGCTGAGGGTACACAGCACGAAGCGTCGGTTGAGGGTAAATAGCCCGATACTGATTTGCATTTACATTTGCTGAGGGTACACAGCCCAAAGCGTCGGTTGATGGTACACAGCCCGATATCGATTTGTATTTACATTTGTTGAGGGTACACAACCCGATATCGATTTGCATTTACATTTGCTGAGGGTACACAGCACGCAGCGTCGGTTGAGGGTACGCATCCCGATATCGATTAGCATTTACATTTGCCGAGGGTACACAGCCTGAAGCATCGGTTGAGGGTACACAGCCCGATATCGATTTGCATTTACATTTGCTGAGGGTACACAGCCCGAAGCGTCGGTTGAGGTTACACAACCCGATATCGATTTGTCGTTTTAATTCGTTGCGGAGGGTACAAAGCCGAATGCACCGACTGAGGGTACACAGCCCGACGTCGAATCTAACACGTGATAGCAAAGAACACACAGTCAGGTATATAAGACACAACTACATATGGTAAAAATCCTAGAAAGACAATCCAGCCCGATATGAAGGTACGTTTTATATACATTATGTTGTAGACTCATCTTTATTGCATGATATACACTCCGGGCAAAGCAAAAATTACAACCTGACACCCCGACAACTCTCTTAAGTCGCAAACACTCCTCTAGAATCATGACAAAATTGGCCGTACTGTCAACGTCTTTGCCCGAAGACTCTTTCATCACCCCCGGGCAAAGAGGGGCAGCTGTTGACACCCAATTTTGTCACTCTTGTTTTTTAAGTATTAGTTTTCAAAATTTTACACACGATCGTGCATTTATTCTTGTCCCGTCCATTTTTTCAAATTATCTTCTCAAAATAGCCTGACGATCAAAGCCATTTTCGAAAGCATCATCGAAAACCGTAACCATTTTTATAAAACGGACGAGTCCATTTTTAAAAATTCCGCAACTACCTCTATTTTTGACAAAATTATCCAAATTATTTTAAATCCCGAAATTACAATTTTGATGCATTTCCCTAGCTATTCTAACATTTTAAAATCAATTCCATAATTTTGCTATAATTTTATACCTATTTTATAACTATTTTACACTTATTTATACTAAATTATGCTAATTATACATTATTTATACACAAATATATACATATGTACACATATATGTACACATATACACGTTTGCACACATTACTACACATTATACACTTCCGCGCCTACGTGGATCGATCTCAGTCGTCCACGTGTGCCATCCGACGGTTGAGATCAAACCCTCTACTTTATTCCCCAAACGACCCCTAAAATTTCCCCCGACCCTCATT